>CM074722.1:102897395-104347395 GCA_037306005.1 Rhinophrynus dorsalis | reverse complement strand
CAGGAAACATTATTGGATAATTGGGATATTCTACGGAGGGACAATTCTTTACCTTCGATCTTTAAGGAAAAGCCCATGATTTGTTATAAAAGAGGGAGGAATTTGAGGGACTTATTGGTAAAAACATGGTCCAATAATACATCAACAACAACAAAGAATTGGTTACCCAAACCGAGAGAGGGTGCCTTTAAATGCACAGGATGTGCTACTTGTAAACAGATGTTGACTGGGAGTTATTTTCAACATCCCCATACAGGAAAAATGTTTAAAATTAAATTCCGTTTGACATGCAGTACAGATCATGTTATTTACTTGTTGAGATGTCCTTGTAATTTGGTTTATATAGGTAAGACGGATGGAATGTTTAAAGATCGGGTAACTGGACATCGTTCAGCAATTAAAGTTGCCCATAGGGATTCCACCACGGATAAGCCAGTGGCAAAACATTTCTTGACGATGGGACATTCTCCGACATCTTTCAAGATTATGCCGATTGATCATGTCCCACCTTTGTTGAGGGGAGGCAATAGGAGCAAACTCTTACTCCAAAGGGAGACTTTTTGGATAAGGAAATTAGACACTGTAACACCGCGGGGATTGAATGAGGCGGTCCATTTTTCTATGTTTTTGGATGATCGTTAAAGAAGAGTCTGGGAGGATTACCTCAGTTTTATTTTCTCATTATCTATTTAAAGGGATAGTAACACTTCGTTTTAACTTTATTTTATTTTGTAGGCATTAAAAAAACATGAAGAATGATATAAGTCTTATCTCTCAAACCTTTATGGTTTATGAGATATTCACAAGCAAAGTTCCCCTCCCCGCCCCTTTTTCCTAGTGTAAGCCATCTCTTCTCAGATGTGAGTCTGGTTGTATGACAGGACAGATAACAGAAGGGGACAATTTTCTTTGTATGAAAACAATGAAAGCCCTTCCCCCCTTGAAAAGTTTTTCAGCTTTTTCCATTATCTTAATTGAAGATTGTCCCTCTCTGCAGTCTACCTGGGCATCTCCCTTCTTATCTGGTTGAACAGGGGGGGGGATACTTTGTTTGTGAATATCTCTTAAACCATAAAGGTTTCAGAGATAAGACTTATATCATTCTTCATTTTTTTTTATGCCTACAAAATAAAATAAAGTTAAAATGAAGTATTACTATCCCTTTAATTTTTTTGACCAGTCCATAATACTTTTCAATATTTTTCAATATTTTTTCATTTATTTGGATATCTTTGGTTGTCCTATGTAGACTACCTTTTGATATACAATCTTCAGAGTATTTTTGTAGCTAAAAATG
This sequence comes from Rhinophrynus dorsalis, assembly GCA_037306005.1. Lineage (NCBI taxonomy): Eukaryota > Metazoa > Chordata > Amphibia > Anura > Rhinophrynidae > Rhinophrynus > Rhinophrynus dorsalis. The sequence continues at coordinate 104,346,098 of CM074722.1, read as the reverse complement.
AAGTCTCTAGTTTAAAAAAATTTAAAAAAATTTTTTTATAAAAATATTTTGTCTCATAACATGTTTTTTTTCAAGAAGTAATTGTGTACCCCAGTCGGACACTTGTGCTGAGATTCAGCGGGGAATGTTCGATTGAGGTAGTGAATTGGAATAATGAATATATATTTTTTAAGTACAGATAATTTGTTTTGACAACATAATAATTCTTAATTCAAATATTTTTAAGCTTTTTTCACGCATATGCACTTTTTTTGATTTCTACACGAGACACTATTTATTTAGATTTTTAATAAGATCGGGTGTCAAAGATACAGCGGTATGCATGAAGATTGGGGTTTTGTTAGGTCACTGCAGTGAGCTGAGTTTTGGCTCACTTCAAGAGGCTGTCTACAACAGTTTTGTTTTATAGCTGCACAGTTTAATCACTAAGGATTATTAAGTAACAGATTATTTTGTTGGAGATCACGTAGTGTGTTTTATTTTAAAGTTGATAATCCAACTTTATTCATTCACTCAACACGATTCAACACTTCAATGCAACAAAGTAATTACACTAGGGGGAGCATGTTGTTTTGTTGTTTCTCCGCTAATTGTAACTCACGTTCACACCGGATACACTGCGTTGATACACTCTCTATTGTTACGATTTGCACGTCACATCAGCATGCACACGGTGAGTATTTATTTGCACTATAGTTGTATTTAGGTTTGTTCTTGATAAAGGTCCCTACCGGACCGAAACGTCGAATAATAAACAGTTCTTTTTACATGATTTAAGACCTGTGAGTGCTTGCTATTTGGAGTTATATATATATATATATATATATATATATATACACACACACACACACACACACACATATATATATATATATATATACATATATATATATATATACACACACACACACACACACACACACACACACACACACACACACACACACACATATATATATATATATACATATATATATATACACACACACACACACACACACACACACCACCTCTTGACTCGATTCCCCTCTTTTTCCCACTCTTCATTCCCACCTTTTGCTTCATTCTCCCCCTCTTGAGTCTTGAGCCCCCTACTTTTGCCTTTTTCTCTCCCTTTTGATCCCCCTTTCTCCCCTTCCTTGACTCTTGATCCCCCCTTTTGCCTCGCTCCCCTTCATGCCTCTTTCTCCCACTCCTGATCCCCCTTCTTTTGCCTCTTGGTCCCTCCCTCCTTTTGTCTCTTGATTGCCCCTCCTTTCGCCTCATGATCCCCCCTCCATTTGTCTCTTTTTTCCCACTCTTGACCCCCCTCTGCCTCTTTCAACTGGTTTTGATTCCTCCTCTTGTCAAGTTGCCTCTCTTTACCCCTCTTGATTTTTCTTTCGCCATTCTACTCCTCTTGATCCCCCCTTTGCCTCTTTCCCCCTCTTGCCTTAATCCAGCCTTGACTCTTGTCTTCATCCTCCTTTTGCCTCTTTCTCCCCCTCTTGACCCCCCTCCTTTTTCCTTTTTCTCCCCTCCCCCCACTTTCCTCTCCTGATCTCCCCTTTGCCTCTTTCTCCCCCTCATTAACTCTTGATCCCCCCCTTTTGCCTCTCTCTCTCTCTCCCCTTCCTGACTCTTGATCCCAACCTTTTGCCACTTTCTCCCCCTCCTGATCCCCCCTCCTTTTGCCTTTTTTTCTCCCTCTTGACCCCCCTCTGCCTCTTTTACCCGCTATTGGTCCCCCTTTTGCCTTTCTCCCCCTCTTACCTCTATTTAAATCCTCTTGATTCCCCCCTCCCCCTTGCCTGTGACCGTGTCTTGCGTCTGCTCCCAGCCTCCTGCTCAGCTCGCACATGTTTAAGGTAGGAGCGGCCAGCCTACCCGGCTTCTTAAATAAAAGTGCTATTTTTGCCAGGCCTGCAGGCCATCACTCAGTAGATGCGACCGGCGGTTGTTCACATCTCGCGGCCGCGAGATGTGAACAACCGCCGGTCGCGTCTACTGAGTGATGGCCTGCAGGCCTGGCAAAGATAGCACTTTTATTTAAGAAGCTCCGGCCGGCCCCCAGGGAAGCCCAGTGCTGGCGGCCTACCGGGATTTTTTCCGGTATCCCGGTAGGCCAGTCCGGCCCTGACACCAGGGTCATGTTGTACAGTTCAACAGGGATTAGCACTCCACTGAGAGTTGAACAAACACAAACTGATGGCATGTCCAACACATATTCTGCATATGTACTACCCCAATGGCCTCAAATGACACATTTGCACAGTTGCCACAACCATGAAGACGAAGTTGAGACAATGGCAGCACCGCTTACAGGCAAAGAAACTCTAAAAACAGACACTGACAGGGAATACATGAAGCCAGGCTGCTGAAGAACACACGTCTCACACAGCAGGATAACAATCGCAAACATACATTAAAACGTGAAGCTGGAACATACAGTCAAACTAGGGTTAGCCAAACTGGGGAACCACATCCATAGGGAACCACAACACACAGGTCTTAAAAGGCAGATGATGCATGATTCTGGATAATGGGAATGGTAGTCCCAATATGCATGTAGCCAAAGGTGACTACCCCTGGCTTCAAACATGTCGCAGATTGTCTATGTCACATAATACGTTCTCAACATGCATGCATCCCTCCTTACCCAAATGGTTTGCTTACATATTCTAATGAAAGGTCAACCACAGTAGGTCGGTTCTATCAATGTACAGGACATTGTCAAACTGTTGAATCAATGAGTGCCAGGAAGGTATCCCATGCATTGCAATGCATTGGATACCATTCTGTCACTCAAGGGGTTAGATGTGAATTTTATCATCTGGCATCCCTCTTGGCACTGGCCAGGTTACTAATCATACAATTTCATTTTCCCCACACAGCATCCATACCAGAAGCAGAGCAGGAGGACAGTGAGGAGGAGGAGAACACAATGACCCCCACTGACACAGCCCCTTCAAGAGCAAGCAGAGGGCATAAGCTGGATGCCGCTACCACCCCAACCATCATCATCCCAGCACGGGCTGCCACCTACACCAGCCCAACAGTGGATGCCGCAGGAGTACCAGCAGTGGATTCCACAACAAAGATGGATGCCACCAACATCTGACCAGTGCTGGATGCCCCCGCCCCCACCACCACCACTGGTACGCAACTGGATAACCACCACACAGCAATATGGGTCATTTGGCACACAGATGGATGTCAACTCAGCAGCCTGCAGTCACAACCCGTGTGGGAAGGAAACCCATCCCAGTGGCCACAGTATGACCCATTGCCAATGGACTACCAGCATCTCGGCCTCATAAGTGAGCCACAGAGACCACAACCACTGATTCAGTACACAAAACCATCACAGACTGAACCAGGTGAACAGGATTCTGCAGTCAATGAGGAAACCATGGGGGGCAAAATGCTCACCCTCCTATGCATCGCATACTAGCACCCTCACACCTATGGAAACATTTACCTCTTCAGCAGCTGCAGCATCACAGGCCATGAGGGAAACACCAGTCAACAGAGAGACACAAAGCAAAGAGGAGAGGCATCAGCAGCACCCTCCATGTGCACTCTCTTCTCCCTCATCCTGTGCTACAGCTAGTAGAACCACCAGAATGGATGAGGAGTTCATCCAGAGGAGGCTACTGAGGGAGACCAGATGCTTCAACAGGAGGTTCCTTAGCACCATGGAGAGCATTTATTGCTAACAATCATGTCTGTGATTCCTTCAGGTATCTAACAATGTCAGGGCCAGAGATGTCTTCAATGCATTACAAAGCATGAAATGCATTGAACACAACCCTTGCACTGTTTATTTTGTGGGAAAGTGTTTAAGCAGTGGTAACCAAACAAAGTACATCCACTGTTGTTCAATTTCAACTTACAATACACCTACCAAAGCAAAAATCTGGAATGTGTTGTCTGGGTATGATGTTAGTTGAAGTTCAACAACAGCTGATGGGAAACATTTCACAATCTATGTCTGGCCACACACACAGGATCAATGTTACCACACAGGGACACTAGCACTCCAACAAAAAGAAATTAACATGCTATTATGTCAGGCATGTGGTAGAGAGATCACACTGTGCAAACTCCACTCTCAATACAGTGTCTGAGGCACAAACATTTCCCTTTCATCAGAGGTGTGCTTGTGGGTGGTGGAGGAGTCTAAGGGGACTCCTGAGATGCCAGAGGGGCACACAATGCATCACACATATATGCGATGTGTACCCCTCTGGCATTTCAAAGCACAGGCTTGTTGAACACATGTAAGATCAATATGTTGTCATGGCGGAAGAACATCACTGTTGTACTATCTTCATAAAGTGTTCCTTCATAATTATGCTAAGGTGGGGAGGTGAATGGGAGTTCAATATTCCTAACAGGACATGTGTGGGTTTCAGATTTTCCTTAAGTCTTCAAACATATGGATGTTGTGCGAGTCCTCAACACCTTGCTCTTCATGGTGTGGATGACCTCTCAGACAAAATCTTTGTTTCAATGCCAGTACAAATCAATGTCCCACTGGGAATTTGTCATGTCTCTCTTTGTTCCACTGTGCAGAAACAGATGTGCCCTCATCAAGTCCTAACATGTGGCTTATGTCACCGATATGACATCTTGCCCTACGGTATTAACATTCAGTAGCACTAAGTAGCAGCAGGAGGAGCACTGTAGGGAAGGGGAGGAAGAGTTTCACCAGAGTAACTTGAACATCCCTCTGTTCTATGATGGGTCATGCCATGGGTGTCTCTAGGAAGAAATGACAGGAGTTAAACATGTATCAGAGTTCACAGCGAGATAGGCCCTATATGTGAAGTGGCAATGTCATCACGCAATTATGGAATTCCAGATGTCAGTTGAATTCGCAGAGTCACCTGGAACCATCCATTGTATGGTATCTGCATCTGTTCATTATGGTGAGAGCTATGGAGTTGTGATATTCAAGCAGGCATTTTCAAGGCTGGAGGGTTAGGTGGATCTCAGTCATCCTGTGGAGTGAAACATTTGCTGGCTGGAAGAGTTCCAGTTGAGGTAGCTCAGGTGCTGCTGTCTGTCCTTGTCCTCCTCATGGAGATGGCCTTCTGGCTAGTTTGCTAGAAGGAGCATCCAACCTTGCAACAGCAGATGAGCAGGTGTGTTTTTCCTACCACTTGGCATGCCCCCTTCTCTGATGCCTTCACACTGAGTATTGCAATGGAACATAATGCTCATAATCAACCTCTGAGTGGACTCACTGTAAACACACCACGGTCCAGGATTGTGGGATTTCCTTTTAAGACAGAGAAGGGGTGTTGGCCAGGAGCGGTCAACAGATTGGTTGATGTTTATTTGCGCATCCCTTGTTAGTCGGGGTTGATAGGTTCATGTTGGTTGTCCAGGACTTGTGTGGATGGCATGCACATTTGTAGGGTTCTTCCTTTGCACTTCAGGGGTTATTTTTGCAGTTGTAGAGTAGAGGGGCTCATGAAAGAGACAAATAGTGACAGACGCATACATACATACATACATACATACATACATATACCCACACGCCTGCACACGCGAAAGTGCATGAGAAGACGGTATCATGAGAGACACACACATACACAGATGTAGAAAGAAATACAAAATGAAATTGTATTGGATTGGAACTGTAGGCAAACAGAGGAGCCCACCAGTTGCCCATCTGTGTTACAAAGACTGCTTGACTACAATGGCCAACATATGGGCAGCTGAGGATAAATGTCCAACAAAAGGGGAGCCACCAGTTGCCCATCTGTGTTACAATGGTCTTCACTTCAAGTTTCTTTCGTGGACATGGTGGAATGGAGAACAGAGAGGGAGTGCGAAGAGGGGAGATTTCGATCGTGATGGCAGTGTGAAGCAGTGTGAATCCAAGTGAGTCCGAACGGCAGAGAAGAGGATAATGGGAGGAAAGGTGGACAGGAGAGAATGTGATAATGGGAGACAGGAGAGAAGGTGGCAAAGGGAAGGGGGATGAAGTGTAGACAGAAGTCTGTGAATAGTAGGGATGTGAAGTATGCGAGTTGAACAGTGGAAGGTGAATGTGAGCCAAACAGGAGAGGTGATTGTGAGGCAATGTGGAGGAGAAGGGGAGTGTAAGTCGATCAGACAAAGGTGAAAGGGGGTGCAGCATGAGGTTGTGTGCATTGTGTTGGAGGCTGAAGTCCTGTAGGTGGCAAATAATAGGAAGGGTGTAGAGGGAGGTTGGTGTGTACTGTGATGGAGGGTGAAGTCCTTGCAGAGATTTTCAGAGTGGAGTGCCCACTCCTGTGAAAATCACACACCATGCTGTACCAATGGGACAATCAGTATAGAGGTGTTCTACATAACTCCTCCTAACTGCTGCCCTTGGGGCAGTGTGCCAAGGCCGCAGAATTTGTGTATATTATATTATATTATATCTATCTATCTATCTAATTTGTTTGTAAATAAGATATGAGGACAAAATTAAACACAGACCAGTTTCATTTTTTTCTTTTAACATACTGCTGTACTCATCTTAGTCATGTCCTTGGAGGAACTGTGAGAAATTTCGTAATGGGATTTTTTTGCACTTGCCAATAAATCCTTTTATCTTAGTCAACGATGAACGAAGGAACCATGGGGTAAACTATCCCCCGGCCAGATGTGGAAACATTCTCCCTGCTTCACTTTACTCCTAGCAGTCTAAGCCAGTTTTAAAGTATAGCCAAGATGTAAGAAACAACAGAAGTGAAGCAAAAAAGGGAATTCACTGAACTACAGAATCCAAGAGGAGCCCCCAAGGAAGTCCTGCTTCCCACAAGGACTAAGGGAAAATTATTTATTGGTATGTACACAAAACTCCCCTTTTCTATAACGTACTATGTGGAACACAGGAACCACAGCAAAAGCACCCACCAAGATTCCAGGAATGGAAAGAGAAGACCCCCTCAAGACACAGACTAGTTCAAACAGAAATTAAATGGAACAACATGAACCTCAGGTGTCAACAAACACCAACACAACAAATCAATGAACATGGTTACTGGCAAAAATAAGGACACTTACTCAGGCCGAACATCCTGTAGGACCTACAATGCAAAATATACTTTAGCAGAACCCAGAACATTGATATGTTAGTGTTTGACAAATGTGTGAAGAGACTACCACGTCGCTGTCTTCCCCAACTTCTCAGCAGAGGCCTGGTTCTTGTAGGCCCAAAAGGCTCACACTGATCAGGTGGAATGTGCCATGACCAAAAAATTATCAGACATCTATCTTCCAGAGAACCTATGCCTGGAAAATGGTCACCATAATCCAAGGAGTCACTGTCACCTTAGGTGTAGCCTGGCCTGCACGAGGCCCCTCAGAAATAACAAAGAGCAAATTAGATTTTTTTTTTTAAAAGGCTGCGTGTGAACATAGTACTGCCACCTAACCACATCCAAAAAATGAAGATCCTACTACTGTCTATTAGACAGAGCTGGACAAAGTATTATGAACAATTTCCTGATTAATGCGAAAATCATGAACAATCTAATGGAGGAAAACTATAGGAGTTTGCAGAACCACTACTATCAAAGCCAGAAAGAGGGTTTACAGTACAAACCATGATGTTTGGCAACTTGCCCAACAGACAAATGCCAGCACAAAAGAAATCTTAAGGGTCAAAGACAGAAGAGAAACAAAAGACAGAGGCTCAAATTGAGGTAAAGGTTTTGGTGCACCACCACGAAGATTATGTGCTAGGGCAAATTAACAATATATAGCCACTCCGCTGGGATGGCTATATACTGAATAGGTCAGTGAATATTAGCCTCTCCTAATTCAAAGGGTGAGACCTTTGAGAAAGCCTAGTGAGGCAAAACGCACGTCAGGGTATACGGACACAGACCTCTGATGTTCGTAATCAGATGTATCTGTTTGCTCTAAGTGTGTCAATTTCACTTTTTGATGCCCATAGCTGTTACCTCCCTTGCAACTACTTTTCATACAACCAAAGTTTGAGGCTATTTGGGCGAACTAGGACAGACTAATATTCTCTGACCTATTCAGTATACAGCCATCCCTGCGTAGTGGCTATATATATAGCTATACTGTGACAAGGTATACACAAATGACTACATACTAACAACTTAATATCTTCTTCTTTACATACATTTCACCACACACTGTAGTTTGATATGGAATGTGGTTTACTTCATATTTCATCCTATTAAACTGAAGTGGTGGTGGATTTGTTTTCGCTGGTATGTAATAAATACCCAGGAAATCTGATACTAGTTGGATGATATAAATGTGTTTGACACCCTATGTAAAGGTACACAAAACTACACAAGTTGGTGTTCAGCAGCACCATGTGTACAATGGCACCTAGGATATAAGACGGTTCCCACTACGCAGGAGAGCAAACAGTAACAACTTGCTTTTAATTTGCCTGTTTTCTTTTCTTTTTAATATTTTTTAAATCGTTTATTTCACCTCATTCGAGTTAGTTATTCATCCCATATGCCCATCTCATAATATGAAGGTGGGTCTGGTGCTGTATATGGGCTACCTCTAACCTTGTATCTATATAATAGAGGCTCAAAGTGAGCCTTCTGAAGCACTCCCAGGACCAATTTCAAGTCCCACAGAGCAGTGGGATGCTGAATGACTGGGTAGGCTGGACCAGAAATCCGAACCTAAATACAGATAAGTGTAAGGTCTTTCTGAAGGTTATCCTGAAGAAAGGCAACGATAACCGGAGGACAAATGTACGCAACAACTGGTCTTTGCACCACTAGTAAAACAAAGCACTATACCCTAGCACAGTGGCAATGACAAAATCAAAGAAACCTTACTTCCTCAGAATGCTGGCCTCATGAGCCAAGTCATAAAAAGCCAACTTCTCCACTTCTAGGTGACACAGAAGCCCCAAAGTCAAGAGATGCAAAGGCCAGAACAGCTCTGCTATGGCTAGATTGAGAACATCTGAGAACCAGGTTCGGCAAGACAAGAATGGGAAAGTTAGAATTATATGAGCTTGATCCATTCTGACTTTTCTCAATAGTCTGGGAATCGGAGGGAATGGAAGAAGCACTTATGACAGGGGAAACTGCCAAAGAAGGACCCTTGTGTCCACAGCAAGACAGGCGGTCTCCAGATCTGGAGCAAAACAGTGAAACCTTGCTGTTCAACCAACAGGCCATTAGATCCATGGTCGAAAGACTCAGCAGATGGACAGCTTTCCACTTCTCAGGGTCTAGATGCTGACTGCTGAGAAAGTCCACCAAAATTCTGTCTACCCTTAAAGTGTGAACAACAGAAAGAGTCAACATGTGTGTTTGTGCCCAAAACAGAATCCCAACTTCTGGCCATGAGGCTACACTCCTGGTCCCAACTTGGTGGTTGATACAGGCCACCATCATCATATGGAATCCTCTGCACCGGTAAACCCTGGAAGGACAGAGATCAATGCAACACAGTGATTCATAATGCAATGTTCCAGCAAAATTGAGGTACAGAAGACACTCTTGGTCCAAAGGGCCTGAGCCATTTGAAGGCCCATGGTGGGTACCGAGCATGACAGGCTAGCTTCAGTTGTGACAATAACCCAATTCAGAAAGGACAGTTGAAACCACCAATGCAGATCTAACTTAATCCAGTCAGATAGGGATGTGACCAGGAGACTCAGGGTTTTAGTCTTACCTGTTAAATCCTTTTCTCTTAGTCCATACAGGTTACTGGTAACTTTGGGGAAGGGATCCACTCCTTTAATTGTAGGCAGGAACAATTCTAGAATTGTATGCAGGGGGTGGAGCCCATTCCCACCTTGGCTGCAGATAGCCAACCAGCTCCAGAAAGATTTGACACTAACTATTGACTAGACAGTGGAAGGGAAAGAAGACTCTTCTGAGCATGACTCCAAAGGACCCCCACGGTCTGTCACAGGAGAGCCAAGCATGGTCCCTTGACAGGGTGGGAGACCAGTGACCTGTATGGACTAAGAGAAAAGGATTTAACAGTCAAGGCTAAAATCCTCTTTTCTCTGTTGTCCAATACAGATTACTGGTAACTTTGGGATGTCCAACCATTGAGTTTCCCAGAGGCTGTAAGAAGGCAAGGACCAGGCGCAAGGCCCCCAAAGTCACCAGAGCAGATATGACCCATCAGATCAGAGATAGCCCAACAAAACAATGAAGTGTCAACGGACACTGAAAAGGGGTAACACCACCCCAAACTGTTACACAGCACACTGAACTAGAGCCAACAGGGCTCAAAAGTGAAAGAACCACCAAGAACCAAAGAAGATCCTAGACAGGCAAGACTGCCTCCAGGATTTTCCTCCCAAAGCTGGCATCAGCCGATGCGAGCACATCAACACGGTAGTGCTTCGAAAAGGTGTGCACAGACGACCAAGTGGCAGCCTTGCACAACTGATAAGCGGAGGCATGATTCTTGTAAGCCCAAGAAGCCCCAATAGATCTTGTAGAATGAGCCGTGACCCGAAAGGGGACAAGCTTCTTCCTCAGCTTGTAAGCTCGTAAGCCTTACGAAATGTGGTCTTGATCCAAGAAGCAATAGTCACTTTGGATGCAGGTCTTCCATGTCAACAGGCGTAAAGGAATAGTAGCCAAAGACTCAAATGAAGGGCGCTGAAGAACACCCAAAACCAAGTTAAGATCCCACGGAGAAGCGGGATACTTAAAGGCTTGACGAGTATGAGCAATGCCCTGGAAGAAAACCTTGATATCAGGAAGGATGGCAATGCACCTCTGAAAGAAAACAGAGAGCAGAAGTCTGAACCTTAAGGGAACTCAAACTGAGGCCCTTATCCACACCGTCCTGCAAAAAGGCCAGGACCGAAGGCAGATCAAATTCCTGAGACAGGTCCTTGTCAGCACACCAAGATAGAAAGGTCGACCAGACACGATGGTAAACCTTGGAAGAAACAGGTTTGCAGGCACTGAGCATAGTAGCCACCACCCCAGAAGAAAAACCTTTCTTCAAAATTGAGGATTCAATTTCCAAGCCATCAAAGTTAGCTGATGAACATCCTCCTTCCACAGGTAACCCTGTAGAAGAAGATCCGGAAGGCAAGGGAGCCAGAATGGCTCCGCCACTGACAGATCCAGAAGCTCCGGAAACCAAGCTTTGCGAGGCTAATATGGAGCAACCAAAATGACTGGACAGCGTTCCAGTCGCAATTTCCGTAACACCCTTCCATAACCAAGGAATGGACATTGATTCTACTACCAGGGCTAGAGTGTCCCTCCATCGAGAGCAGAACCTGGTCGAAGTAAAGAAGACCCCACTTCTGAAGAATGAGAGTGAACGCCTCTAAGTGCAGCTCCCACTCTCCGCTGTCCACTGTGTGTCGACTGAGGAAGTCCTCCATGACGTCATCTACGTCAGGAATGTGCACTGTGGATATGGCAGGAATGTGTTCTTCTGCCCAGGACAAAATAGCCTTGACCACTAACCAAGTGGCAAGACTTCTTGTTCTTCCCTGCTTGTTGATATAAGCCACAGCTGTGGCATTGTCGGACTCTACCCGAACTGGACAGTCTTTCAGCTGAGATGTCCAATGACGAAGGGAATGAAATATCGCCAAAAGCTCCAACACGTTGATGGGAAGGAGAGAATCCTCCGGAGACCACCGACCCTGAACACTCAGACGACCCAGGACTGCTCCCCAGCCGGAGAGACTGGCATCAGTCGTCACAGAGGTCCAGAAGGATACTAAGAAGGACTTGCCTTTCAGCAGATTGGAGAGGTCGAGCCACCATGACAAACTTAGTGCCACATGAAGAAGGAGAGACACTGACATCTTCAGAAGGTCCGGCTGACCCCTGCACACCTGGTCACAAACCTCTGGAGTTCTTTGGTGTGTGCCATGGCAAACGGGACCTCTTCTATGGTGGAGATTAATTTCCCCACTGGAGAGGACAGCTTCTAGGCTGGAACTGGATCTTGAGCCAGAACCGCAGAAACCCTGTGGGAGATCTGGTGAGCTACCTTGTCCGTGAGAAACACCATGCTCTTCTGAGTGTCGAAGAGAAGGCCCAGGAACACCAGACGCTGGGATGGGACAAGATCTGACTTGTTCATGTTGATGATTCACCCATGATGGGTGAGAGCGTGAATGCATTGCTGAACCTGCTGATGAAGAAGTTCCGCAGAGGGGGCTTTCAGAAGCAGGTCGTCCATGTATGGAGTAACTCTGATGCCATCCTGGTGGAGGACAGACACTAAGGCCCCCAGGACACGGTTGAAAACTTGAGGAGCTGTAGTCAAACCAAAAGGAAGAGCTGAAAACTGAAAATGCCCTTGGTTGCAGGCAAATCTGGGATACTGCCGGCTCTCTGGATGAATGGCGATGTGTAAATACGCATCCTGAAGATCCAGAGATGCAAGGAATTCCCCCAGGACATAGCAGCAATCACCGTCCGTAGAGACTCCTGGTGATAATGGGTTTGAATCACAAAGGAATTGAGTTCCTTCAAATCCAAAATGGGGCGACAACCACCGTCCTTTTTGGAGACTACAAAGAGGTTTGAGTAAAAACCTATAGCTCTGTCCTGAACTGGAACCGGCTCTAGAACATCTTTGTCCAGAAGAGCCTGAATAGTGCCGCTGAACAACCGGCGTTTCGCTGCGCCCTGAGGAGTATGAGAAGGAAAGAAGCGAAAGGGAGGAAGAGACAAAAGGGATCCTGTACCCTTCCGTCACCACCTGTCAAACCCATGGGTCCGCCACTGAATCCTCCCAGCTGCTGTGGTAGTGACGCAGACAACCACCCACAGCAGAGTGGGGAACTGGGTTCAGTGAGTCATGCCGAAGAAGGCTTGGAAGCTTTGGGCTTGGAGGAGACCTTGGGCTTCCATTGCTGTTTGGGCTTGGAGGAGGCACGCAGAGCTGAGGGAACCGTCTGGTTCGCCGGACGTGTCTCAGTCTGAATGTAACGAAAATACCGATTACGCTTAAGCAGCATTTTCTTCCTGGGTACCAAGGATAGAAGGGTACTCTTACCCCCTGTGACCTCACTGATCAGGTCTTTAAGACCTGGCCCAAACAAAGAAGTACCTTGAAAAGGTAAGGAGAGCAATGCTTTCTTGGAAGCAGTGTCAGCAGACCAGATCTTGAGCCAAAGAACCCGTCTGGCAACCACAGACATGGTAGAAACCCTAGCCACTAAACAGATGGCATCAAATAAGTCAGCAGAAACATAGTGCTGTGCCTCAGAATTGTTGGCAAGAAGGCGCAACATTTCTGAAGTAGGAGCAACCTGGCGGACAGCCAGGGTGAGCTGTTCAGTCCAGACCGCAATGGCCCGGTTCACCCATGCTGCAGCGAATGCTGGATGCATGGAAGTACCAGCTGTGGCAAAAATGGACTTGAGGGAGACCTCAAGTTTCTTGTCAGTCCAGTCCTTCAGAGTGGATGCATCAGAAACTGGCAAGGCAGTAGACTTAGATAGCCTGGAGATAGGAGCATGGGAGGATGAACCCACTGAGCAAGATCTGCTTCAGAGAAGGGATCAAGCTTGGCAAATTTCTTGGACACAGAAGGCTTCCTGTCTGGAGACTTCCACTCTTCAGACACAAGGCGGTCAAGAGTGGGGTTAGGTGGAAAGCAAGTAAGGGGGCTTTTTAGGCTCCTGAAACACATCAGAGGGATCAGAAGGAACCTCCTGAACTAAGGGAATGTTAAGGGTATGCAAAACAGCCCTGATCAGGCCCTCAGCTGAGGGCTCAGGATCAGTCTCAAAAGGATCCCCAAAAAACTGAGAGGAGGCCACAGTAGAACATTCCTCAACATCTGAATCTACCAGCAATTCCTCTTCAGAGGAATCAGATACATCAGGTACTCCAAGAGGTTTTGGCAGGGAAGACTTGACGGAGGAGGGGGGGTCTGCCAAGAATGGAAGACCCCCAGTAACTGGGATGGAAAGAGTTGCAATGTAGACCTAAGGTCCCCTCTTGCACCCAAACTGGCTCTAATGCATGGCTGGAGGTCCCTGGGAGACTCTCAGGGACATCAGAACATACTGGGCACAAATGACCTAAGAATTCTCTAGGAAACCCTGAATGACAGGAAAGGCAATGTGCAACAGGGGACACAGAGACCCCAGCATCCTTAGTCTTAGGTCTGGCCCCAAGCTCCAATGGTATAGGCATCCTCACAGAGTCAAATAAGCTTACAGTATAAGAAATCACCCAAGTACAGTGTGTAGGATTAAAGTTTCACCCCAGAAATCGCTAAAATAGACTTCTCTGGCAGGCGAAGGGTTAATCAGCAGAGGAGAGAAGGAGAGTCCAAGCCCTGCGTAGGATACTCCTTCTGGAAATGGCAAAAAATTGCTGCCGCGGCAGGAGCCAATCAGAAATGAACGCGCGAAGCAAGTGCTCATGAGACATGTAGTTTTCCCTGAAAAAGTACCCCAAACAGTGCCCAATGCCCCTTAAGCCCCCCAACATACTAGAAACATGAACCGGATGATAGAGCAAGGGCAGACAAGAAAAATGAGCCATCTCTTTAGTCGCTAGGTTAAGCGATTGCAGAGATATGTCCCAAAGTGTACAGTCTCATAGGAGTGAATGGAGCAATGGCGCCTATGCGGTAAAGCGCTCCTTAAACTCAAATGTACATCGCTAGAACATGTTAGGATACCCAAAAAACACTGAACCAGTAAGAAAAGTGTCAGAAAACCCCAAAAATGCAAAACCAGTAGCTAAAGGGTTAAAGTACCACATAAACCTGCTCCAAAACACCCAACAGACATACAGATAGACCCAATGAATGAAGGAGTGTGCAACAGGAACTCCAAAGGTAATCCCCTGTGCAGAGGGGCACTGTGGGACATGTGGACCTGCAGCACTCAAAGGGTTGCTCACCTTTCCTGCAGATCTTCTTCTTAATACATGGTAGTCTGAAGACAGAAGCATCAGTGGGCAGCGCCTGAGGAAAGAACTTGTAGCCAAGATTTTCCCCCCAGGGCTTAAGGTCCACAAAAAGCACCTGGTTACTGAGGTAGCCACATCTAAGGTCATTTTCAGTTATGATAATCTGCCTAATGGTGGTATTCCATTTCTAACAAAAAAAAATAAAAAAGTTTCTAAAACTATAGCAGAACTGTTCTCCTGTCTGTGTCTTCACCAAGGAACAAACCTTTCTGGAGCTGGTTGGCTAGCTGCAGCCAAGGAGGGAAGGTAGGCTCCATCCCCTGCATACAATTCTAGAATTGTTCCTGTCTACAATTAAAGGGGTGGATCGCCTACCTAAAGTTACCAGCAACCTGTATTGGACAACAGAGAAAGTCCAAATTCCCAGGGTAAGAGTCCAGTGTCAACCACTACATGGTATATGTCAATTAAATGCATGTTTCAATCATCTGTTTTATGAGGAGTCTTCCTTTGTTCTAAAACCAGTGGTCTAAGCAACAAACTGAGGGAAATTGAGGCCTTTGTTTTGTGCCCCTTAAATATAATATGGGGACGAAGAACCCGAGTCTGTGCCCTCAGGGACCTTCAAGGTCTCCAGGATTGCCCAAATAAGACCCTCTGCAGATGAGCCAGGGTGTTCGCCAAACGATTCCCCAGAGGTAAAGGATGAATCAAAATAATCATTATCCTCTTCCTCAACAAAAGAAACCCTTTCCGGGAAAAAATTTCCCCCTTACAAAATGACTAAAACGTCCTTTAGTTGGATGTGACGACCCTGGGTCCAAGACTCAAGGATCACCTGAAAAAGAAAAGGGTATACTGCTCATAGACGATATCAAGGCTTCAACCTATACAGGCTCCTGGAGGGGCCCAGAAGCTGTGTAGGGGCCACAGAACAAAAGGGACATAAAGTACCATTCGAGACCTTAAGAAGACTAAAAAGACATGAGGAGCAAAAGGATTAATGAGGAGCCTCCTGAAGTCCTGGTGGTCTTGGACTCCTCCATGTCACCTTTGCGCTAAAACATACCCAGGAGACCCTCCAAACATATAATGGAGCAGTATCTCTCCAGCTGTCTTGCTCATTTGCCACCCCAACACCAGGGGTGCTATGCAATGCGTTTCGTACCCCTCTGGCACTCAAAGGGTTAACTCTATTAAGAAAGGGTAGAAGAATACGTCTCCTTTTGCTCACCTGAATTCAAACAGTGCAGTAGAAATCTTAAATTTACTGTCAATATTCAATCCAATATCGCTGCAGCAAGCATCCATTTCTTAAATGTGCTGCTGGCCCATAACAAAGACCGACTAAACTGAGGTAAAATTTTATTAACTCAAAAAAAAGAGACCCCCTCCAAAGAGCAGGGGAAAGAGGATGGGGCTGACAAAGAAAAAAACAGCAGAGTGCAAAACTAGTGATTCTACCACAGACACTTAGATTGTGGATGCTAGAAAGATAGACAGGAACATACTCACAGGACCTGTGCACTCAGAAAACTGGAATCCTCTTCAGGCTTCTATACATAATTTGTGCTCAGACATAGCCAAACAGAAAGAAGAAGAAATGGCTGAGACAGAAAGCCATCCTCTAGCAGGCCTAGGGTCCTCTAACTGCTTGCACTCTTGTCCATGTTCATTAAGGAAGTCAGAAACAGGAGCCTACCTAATGGGGAAATACACAGTATTTAAGAAAAAGGAAAAATAAAAAAGGCAGCCAACTAAGAGAATCGTTGGAGTGGAGTAGGGAGGGAGTCTCTGCCTCCAGAGAGCCTTTTAAAGCACATGCCCTGCCCTTCTGGCTGGAGGATACTTTACCCCATGGTTTCTGTGTTCCACACTGAACGAAAGAGAAATACAGTATTGTATAAATAAATAAGTACATACATCTGACTGCTTTATGAAGGACCCCTATTTTGGTAAGTCAATGTGTTAAACAAATTAAGAGCCAAATTATTCTGAGGGTATAGTTCCCCTTTATGAACAACTTGGACAAAGGAGAACATACAAAAGCTCCAGAACACCTAAAACAAAGAAACCTTCATAAATGTTTTGTGCATACCACAAACAAATCTACAATAGCCATCTTGACTAAAATATCCAGCCTACTTCAGAAACGCAGCACATAAGAGTACTTCCACTGCAAGACAACATAGTGCTGTGGACATGGCTGAGACACTTAAGGCAATACCTTTCCTTTTTTAGGCTAAAAGACTTGAGCAGTATTTGGAAAGAAGGGGAGTAAGACAGAGTGGTATGGGTGAGTGCCAAGCATAACTTGCCAAGTTCATTTTTGCCATAGGCCTGTATTAAACTGATGGTACAGTTTACTAGCACACTGCCAAAAGTGCTTACAGCGTATTACTAACAAAACATGAGAGAACCTGTTTCGAATCGCAGTCAGAGCTTACCCCACTTTTCCAGAAACGGATGCAGCAAATACCACAAGGAATTTTAAAAGAATGGATTATAAATGAATTATAGTTTGTTCGACAGATGGATTTACCTAGGCAGATGTCCTTCATAATTTATTTATCTGCCATAAACAACTTCTTATTTTTTTGCACTGGAACCGCGTTTCAGTATATAGACCGACATTAGCATTTCACTATCTGAAAACACATCCTTCAAAAGGATCATGAGTGGAGCTTTCTTTCTATGGATAATCACACTGGCTGTCTATTGTGAGGAACTGTGAATGAAATACAGACCAAAAACAGAGATCAGTGAATATAAGCAAATGCAGATTCGATGCAAAGGTAGAAAAGGTAGATAAACATATAGAAATCCATATCCTAGAACACCATGTGAAGAGACCCCCACCCTAGCAAGTCCTTCTGTTAAACAAATTCAAGTTTAAAGGGATAGCGATGTTTCACAAAAAAAAGCAGCTCCAATTAATCTTCATAGTATTTGAGTCATAGAGAATGTTATTTCAATACGGTTAGAGTTGTAGTTAAAGAGTAAATGAATGATAAAGTATTCCCCTCCCACTCCTTTTACCTAGTGTAACACTGCTCTCCTCAGATGTGGAATCTGGTTGTAAGACCTGGCAGATAACAGCAGGGGACAATCTTCGTACTCTGAGAACAATGAAAACCCTGCCTCCCTTGACAGGTTTTTCAGCTTTTTCCCTCATCTTAATTGAAGATTGTCCCTCTCTGCAGTCTACCTGGGCAGCTCCCAGGTGCTCTGAGTTGAGCAGTGTTACATCAGTAGAAGGGGCGGGAGGGGGATACTTTATCATTCAATTACTCTTGAACTACAACTCTGACAGAATTGATATAACACTCTTCAAGGCCCAAAAACTATGATGATTAATTAGAGCTGATTTTATTATGAAACATTACTATCCCTTTAAGCATGTCTTAGGAACCAGTGACACAGTTTATCTGATTAACTTACCTTCATGCAATATCTATGTATATTTCTGCATTATATCTGCAGTTGTTCATATACAATGAACTTTTTTTGTAATCTACTGCTAGGTTACACCTCCTACAGCAAAGAATTTACATCAGTAGACTTAAAGGGATAGTAATGTTTCAAAACAAATGCAGCTCCAAATTTTCTTTATAGTTTTTGGGTCATTTAGAGCATTATTATCATGCTCTACAATGTGTAGATCCAGAGTAATGAATTATAAAGAGTCCCCCTCCCACCCCTTTTACCTACTGAAAGCCGCCTCGCCGGTCGCTGGACATGACAGCTCACAACGAGCGACAATCTTCTGGCTGTGAGCATAAGGAGGTTTTTTCACACAACAGCTGTAGGGCAAGAGGCCATCCACCACTAACTTATGTGCTATAGATTAGGCCAGAGATGGGCAAACTGAGGCCATGCATTTGTTGAGGTCTAAAATTACCATTATCCCAGGCTATCCACTGGCTGGCCAGGGGATGATTGACATTGTAGCCCTCAGCTGAAAGGCCACAGGTTTCTCATCCCTGGATTAGAAACATACTAATGCAGCATGCAACATAACTATGCAGCTTGCATTACGTTCTGTTCTTTGTTGTAGTTCAGCAGTGAGACAGGATCGCCATCAGGGTGGGTACAGGGATACACATGTATGGGACCATGCCACTTCAGTGCAACCATGAAGTATCGAGTAACAGGAAGGAGGCCACAGAACTGCTCCACCCTAGGACTGCATAAAATGGAGTGAGGGACAGCTCACTTGCAGTGTGCTCAAGTACTCCACCCCCCAAAAAATAATGTACTGGAGTTTAGATGCCTGGGGACCCCTTTTGATACAAGAGCTCCCCCATTACAGGGGCCTCTGTTACACCCCTGCACGGTGGGATGAAAGACAGGCCTCTCTGATTGACAAGGCACCACACATGTGGGGATTGTGACAACCATCGGAACCAAGCCTGGGGTCGGACAGTGTATTTGTGGACTGTAACTACCTGTGAAACCAGGCTGAAGGGAGGCAATGTATGTGGGGGCTGTGAAACCAGGCTGAGAAACAGACATTTGATGCAGGGCTGGATTTACATCTCAGGAGCCTGTAGGCACAGAAATCTGAAGCGCCCCCCCCCCATTGCCCATCTTCACTGGACACCTCCACAATGCTCCTAATCTCCACTTTATCCCCCATTATCTCCATATTGCCCTCACATTGCCCCCATCAGCTCCACATTGCCCCCATCAGCTCCATATTACCCTCACATTGCATCCTCACATTTCCCCAGTGTCTGTTTCCTACCTCTTCCCTGGTGGTTCAGTGGCAGGAGAGGTCTGTACCTCCTCCTTCTGCACAGAGCTGTAGCTGCTGGAGCTCCCGAGCGGTCTTCTCTTCAGTAATGCAGATCACTGGGAGATCTCCCAGCGCTCTGTATTACTAAAGAGCCGACAAAGGAGGTCAGCAGCTACAGGTCTGTGCCAAGGAAGGCACAGACCTGCCTTCACGGCACCGGTCTGGGGAGGCGGCTCAGGCGAATTAAAAAACAAAACACACAACATGATGCCAGACACAGGCGCCCCTCTGTTGGGTGTGCCTGTAGGCAGATGCCTACTCTGCCTAATTATAAATCCGGCCCTGATTTGATGTGGGGACTGTGAATAACAGCGGGATCAGGTTGGTCAGACAGTGTATGGCTGATTATAACTTCCAGTGGAACAAGGCTGGGGGGGTCCAGACAGTGTGTGTGGGGATTTGAGACTACCCAGTTGTTCCAATGCTGGAAGTCAGACTACTTCTACATTCTTACTTCAGACTCTGATTCTTCATACGAGGCCGCCCGTCGGTATCTGACTTTGTTTCCGTTCCGGGAGTCTGGGCTACCCTCTTTCTCTTCCGTCTTGGCTTTTGTCTTCCCTTTCTTCATCAGAAAGTTATCCACCACCCAGAACATTAATGCCTGCCCGTGTCAAGAAAACACACAAAAAAGATGATATTTACCGGGTTAAGGATCAAGGAACCAGAAAATGCTTTGTAAAGCAATATATTCCTGGCTCCCTACTGGCTCTAGTAGGTTTAAAATGTGTTTACCATATTTGCAGATATAAGTTACCAGACACATAAGTAGATGGAGGTGTAACTCACATTAACAAAGAAGGGAACAATTAGCATCACAGTGGCAAGCTCCAGCTGTGGGTCATCGATAGGGTTTACCTTAGCAACCTGTGAATGGGAAAAGAGAAGACAGAACACCAATAATGTAATAAACCTCATTAAACATGCTGCAAAGTTCGTAAATGCATACTTCATTCAAGACAGTCTGCATATCATGTCAGTCAGAAAGTCAGCAGATACACAATTTAGGACAGGGGTACCCAGACTTTAGTGCAATTGGATCTACTTTTTTTTTTTTTTTTTTATAGCCATCCTAACATGATCTACCACCTTAACAGCATGCATCAGCAGCCTCTCACAACCACATTCAAACATGTTGTGAAACATATGTATGCTAATATTGTCTATCTATCTATATATATATCTATATATATCTATATCTATCTATGTCTATCTAGAAACTGGACCAAAACAACATGCACACTATTAAATGTATATATAAAAAAAAAATCTGTTAAAATCGAGTATTTCTGGGAAAGCCAACTGTCCCATAGGAACAATACTTTACAAATGTCCCACTGATTTAACGGATTTAGCCCTCATGAGGGCTATGATTATGTTTGATGTCATTTTCTATGATGGGCATAAATATTATTAATTAACAAAATTTGACAATATCAGCTCTTCTCTCTTTTTTGCAATTACACAAGCTCTTTTTAGTAATGATGAGCAAGGTTAAAAGCTGTTCTAACATTTTAGAACTTCTCACCAATTGGACTCTGTTCAAGGGATTGTAATGTTTCACAAAAACAGCAGCTCCAATTAATCTTCATAGTATTTGGGACATGGAGAGTGTTATTTCAATACTGTCAGAGTTATAGTTCAAGAGTAATTGAATGATAAAGTATCCCCCTCCCGCCGCTTTTACCTAGTGTAAGATGCCTTCCCTCAGATGTGGAATCTGGTCACTTGACCAGACAGCTCACAGCAAGGGACAATCTTTTTACTGTGAGCATAAGGAAGACCCTGCCCCCACTGAAAGGTTTTTCAGGTTCTTCCCTTATGCTAATTGAAGATTGTCCCTCCGTGGAAGCCATTTGAACACCACCTTGCTGCTCTGAGGTGAGCAGTGTTACATCAGTAAAAGGGGCGGGAGGAGGAAACTTTATCATTGAATTACTCTTGAACTACAACTCTGACAGTATTGAAATAACACTCTCCATGACCCAAATACTATGAAGATTAATTGGAGCTGCTTTTATTGTGAAACATTACTATGCCTTTCAATTCAGCTACTAGCGGTAATTAGTCCCCATTCTATGGGCTATTCTGTTTATTTGTAACACCCATTTAGGGGCTAAGTAGCCATTATTGCCTGTGTATTATTCAGCAAGCTGGAGCAGTTTGTTGCCCCAAATAGAGTAAACCATTTCCAACATTTTGCTACATTCTTCTTTTTAAACCTTTTAATTAGTCTATATTAACAGTCATGTTTTAGACAATAATTTATCAATTTTCCCATTTATGCTTTTCAGTCTGAGGTGTGAGTGCTAGTCCCACAGGGATATCTCTTTTGTTAGGTGAATGAACTTCCGTGGTGCTACAGAGGACAGAATAGCTGCTAACATATCAAATGGGTATTTAAATAACTGTATGATCTGGAAGAGTAGACAGGTTAATATTATTATTAAACGTTTGAACTGTAATAACTTTGCTACAAATTATCTGCCAAATTTGGGAGTACCTACATTCACAGTGGTGACTTTAGCACAGTGTTATTAACACTGTGCTAAACACAGCTTTATGAAATGGATTACCCCCAACAGTGCTATTTACCCTGTTGATTATGGCTTCACACATGCACATGTAACATTCTGCAACTTAGATGTGTTCTGCAGCATGCCTGAACTGTACAGATGTCTATGGGTTGTTCAGAGTGTACACACTATAGCTAATAGGTGTCCATCAATCATAAATTACTGAAAAACACCTAGGCCAGCATTGTGACACCCCTCCTCCATACCCCCTCTATGCAAGAGGATCTCCATGGGAAAGCAGGATTTCTTAGATAAGTATGTAATGGTGAAGTCAAGTCTCCAGTGTGAATGTAGCCTTACTCAGTAAAATATTTACTATACTTCTAACCCCTCAAATATCTACAACTGCACCTATTTGGCTTCAAGTATGTTCTAATTATTTAGTGCTTCACTCTATCACAAAAACACACACGCATACGTGTTATTTCCTCTAAGGTTTGTTGACAATCATATCCCACACTCCTAGGAGGCAAATCCTAATCCCTTGTGGCAGAAGTAAGAAACCGTTGGATCTCCAGTTGTTGGAGACATGATGGGACTTGTGGGTAAAGTGTGGGACCATGTTAGCCATAGAAAAATCAGGAGACTGGTAAAATAAAAATGATACCACCTTTATTGGCTAAATGAGACACAAAGGGCTGGATTCTATTACAGGTGCTAATTTTATTTCTGCTTTTATCTCCAGTTTTCCCCATAGACTTCAAAAGGAAAATGTTTGACAAACGGGTGTTAACATTTCACACCTGCAATAGAATCTAGCCCAAGGTCCCTTCTTCAGGCATATATGATTTACTCTTATTACGCCAGAGGAAGAGACCTAAGTTGCCTTGAAAACTTGCATCCTAGAACCACACAGCCAATAAAGGCATCATTTTTACCCTACCATTCTCCATAATGCGACTTTTAGTCCCCAAAAGCTGGACAACCAAAGGCTGCATACTCCTGAATAATGGGCTGAAACAAGCCTTTGGCGCTGATGACAATAATGAGACAAAACCTCTTTGAGATGCGGTATAAGCAGGATGAAGAAGATGGCCGTTTTCTCGAACATCATAATGAGGATGTAGAGAGCACACTGGCCAACCCAGGCCTTGCACTGCACAGGATCCCCTGCCAAGACACAAGTGGTAAGCCTGAGTTCAGACACATTTAATTCTTAGAAATGACTTTACATTTTACTACTATTCATCATATTTTTGGTAATACAGGTCATTCATTGCTAATCCAGGACATTTACATTCCATGTAGTGTATATCTATATTTATAGAAATCTAACTGCCATGTAAGGTCAGGAAAGTTTTCATTTTTCCCCCTTTGAAGTAGATCTGGTAGTTGGTCCACTGGGTTCTCTTTGCTTTCAGCTGGATCAGCTCTACACAGTGTGTTGGAGACCTCCAGTATACAGGGGGTAAAAGCCCGATTTAAAACAATGGGGACTTGGGGAATTTGTATTTGCCCCTGTGGTGCAGTTGGTTTGCCCTGAATGTCACCACTTTTCTTTCAAGCCTAGAGGAGCTAAGGGCTGAAGTCTTTTTTTTTTTTTTTTTTTTAATTTCCAACTATTCACACTAAAGTAGTGGTGATCAAACTGGGTTCTGTGGACCCACAGGGTTCCCTGTAGAAATATAAAGCGTTCCGTGCAATGTGATAGATATCTTGCTACCACTTCAAGTGTTAAAAGCCCCATTAATTCATGGGAATATTTATTTCTTCCCTATGATGCAGTTGTTTTATCTTCGTATTGCTTTACATCTGCATTTGTCTGCATATATTGAACTGTTTTGTATGGAGATGCAACACCTTTTATGATCCAACCATCGGTACACCACCCAACTGTCTCAGAACAGAACCCTCAGTTTGCCATTCTGTTGATGCGAGTAACAAATATGCAGGAAAAACAGATTGCAGTTACATATAGCCTATGAAGTCTACTTTTCAATCATTGATAACAGCAGAGTAAGCTGCTCTTCGCCACAGTTATTGACAGACACCTTTGAATATTCATCCATGATCAATTGTGTTTCTCTGCCTTGTGTATGCCAATCTGGGAAAAATTATACAAATGTGATGGAAATGCGACCATACCCGTAATATAACCACATGCATAAAGCTTATGTGTATTCATATGTGTGCCCCGTAGACTTCTATGGTATCTGCCAAGCTGAACATGGCTGGTGTGATTTGTGCACCTATTTGGTACTCACTTATGAATGAATGCACAAGGGCCAGATATGATGTGGCCTTTGAAGAATGGGTGAATGGCTATTGTTCAAGGAAATCAAAGGCTTACCTTGAACATTCAGCCATTTGCTGCTTGATGAATACACCCCTATGAGTGTTACATTACGGATCTAGAACCATCCAGAGATATTAAGTAATCAAACATAACACAGACGTACCATATTCTCCAAAACGCAAGGAATCCCACTGCCTCCACTCCACCACGCAGCTCACCAACCGGACCCCAATATATATAAGCAACATGCCCAAAGTGGCGTCCAGGAGGAAGTTAATAAGATATCTGAGTGAGAAAGCATTGCAAGTTTAACATTAATATTTACTAAATGTACATTCGCAGTTAAAGGTCAAGCACAGAAGGTACAAAACAGGTCATACTAGAGTGGACCTTGTGTATCAAAGCTAACGGGAAGAATTTTGGGGCAAACCAACTGCAAAATAGCAGACATATAAACAAATTGCCTTTGCGTTACATGGGGCTTTTAATTCCTTGAATGCTATAGGAGGTCTCTAACACCTTGATTGGCAGTGTGTTGGGGATGTCCAGCATTCTAGGTTTAAAATCCCCATTTAATTTGAGAGGAATTAAGGAATCTTTATTTCTTCCCTATGGTACATTTGATTTGACCCAGAATTGGTGAAGGCACTTGTGGGGTATAAGAGGATGAGACCAAGATAAATGGAGTCTGCTATTAAGCACCCATTGCTTATTATGGCATCAAGCACTTTGATAGCCAAATGAAGAAAACAGGGGTGACTATCAATACAACAGTGTTAGAGAGAAAATCCAGTGTCTGGTAGCTAGGTACATAAATTAATGTACAGAGATAGAGACTCTGGATCCTCATAATATCAACAATGTCTAGTGTCTTGCTTCACTTGCCATTTCTGCACAAATCTAGAATCAACAGAATAAAAGGAATAGACAGAGGAGAGCAAAGGATTCATGTTTCATCCTCATTAATCCTATATAATAATCCGCTAAAACGTGTGTAACGACGCAGTCATGTGCAGTAGAGACTACTGCGAGTGCTGCAGTCATGCGCAGTAGAGACTGCCCACGCCGCGACTGAAACAGAGCTGGGCCCTCTGAAGGAGCATCCAGCTATGTATCAGCTGTGGCACAGGCAGTCTCTATTGCGCACGATTACCCTGCAGCCGACTGACAGTGCCACTGCGGCCCGTGTAACGGGCTCTTCAACTAGTTAGTACATAATACATCCATTATTTCCATCTTTGTCTGTTATCAACATCTGAACCGTAGCTTTAAATGGAGGTATTCAATTTTACATGTAAAACTGTGGTTTGAGAAACAAGATTGCCTGTGGATGAAATATAAACGTGTGGATTTATTAATATTTTATTCATTATCGTTTTTCAATTTCACTTGTGTTGAAACAGACACTGTCTAGCCCACCATATATCACGCTTGTTGATTCAAAGGAAGGCAAGAAAAAAAAATAATGAAACCCATTTCCAATTAAAGGGAAACAGTCACATCAGAAAAAGTTTTTACCAGTTGTTTAATCATGTAAGTAGTATTAGGAAACGTGCTTTTTTTAATGTACTTTTTAAGATCTTTAATTCCGAGTTATGCACTTCCACATAATACGGCACAGTATATCTGCGGCACAGCTCTCAGGACTTCCTAGCACTATTTCATTCTCCTGCCACCTCCCTCCCAGCTGCCCCAGGCATCATGTTCACGCTTCACTTCAGTGTCCTGTGAACAGCTCCTATCGTTACAGCAAGCTCCTGTTACAATTATACTGAGGTTGCAACCTCAGTTGACAATTTTGGAGACATTCTGGATCACACAAAATTATTTCAAAGGGACTTTTACCCCCTTGAATGCTAGAAAAGTCTCCAATGCATTTTAAAGCAATGTGTCTAAAAACTATTTAGCATTCAGGGGTTAAAAGCCTCATTTAAAACCAATGGGATGTTTTTATTCATCCCCTACAGTGGAGCTGGTTTTCATTATCCTCAGAACTGCTCCACTTTTATACTAGGGGCCTAATTCATGAAGTTACACAGACGCAATTCTTGAGCAAACCAAGCTTACAATTGTGAAGAAATGAAATATCCTCAAATTCAAGGATATAAATGGGTGTTTCATCCCTTGAAAGCTAGAGTTGTCCCACCACACTACTTCTTCATACTTTGCACAAATCGGTAGCATTCAATAGGTTATAATGTCATTTAAAATTCAGGAATACATTTTATCCCCCCATATATTTCAGTAGGTTAACTCCAGAATTGCATTTGTTTAGTTGGATTAATTAGGCACATTGTGTTAGGTAGGTATATGTGCGTGTGTTATAGAAGCAATATCCACCTCTCTTTCTGCTCCCTCTATACTGAACTAGGGAGCCTATCACTGCTTTTGTCATGCAATCACATTCCTTCTATTGGGCAGCACAGACAGAATCATTATTCATCACTGTGGCAGTGTACCAGTCAAGCGGGGCAGTTTGTCCTATACCTCCAATCAGTGCTTGGGTTGTGCTACTAAAGAGAAATAACACTTTCATATATTTAGCGGAGTGACAGAGGGGTGTCCATTTAATTGGTTCAAAATACACTGAACTCCCTTTAGCTAATTCAAATGATTAACTCAACACTACCATTAACTTCAGCTGGAGGCCGAAGAATTTACAACCCATGCTGTAAGGGAATTTAATCCTCTGAGTGCCAGGAGTATTTTATCCAAAGCATTGCTTTGCAGTGTGCAGGATATACTTCTGGAACTAAAAGAGTTAAAAATGCCTAAAAGCGATATAAGGAAGCCAAGACTTCTGAAAGCAGAAAACAGATGGGTCAAGTGAATCTGATCTGTTTGTTGTCTGTTGTTAGGTTGATGCAAGCTGGAAATATGAGTAAATTACACATGTAGGTATCACTGCCTGACACTAGATGGCACTGTTTCATACATACAGGAGTTTTCACATAAACTGTATATATTTTCTCACTGGCTGTACAGACACACTAGAGACACCTCAAAGGTTAGTGACTGTTTTGTTGTTGTATTTTTTTTCCCCCCAAGACTTACATAGAGCAAGGGTCTTCTCCTGTAAGGTCTGATAAATAGACGTTTGCAAAGTGGATGAACAGCATTCCTATAGCCTGCTTGGACGTGTCTAAGAACCTGCAAAAAGAGTAAAAAGTATTTTGCTTTTGTAAGAGCCCACAAGACCTCCAACAGCACTTTGTTACAGGCACCACAATGTAAAGAGGGTTAATAATGTCATAACACTAGAATATCTGAATTATTTCTGAGACAGATTTTACACAATTAAGGAGAAAAGCCATCTGTCCTATAGACAGATTCTGATGACAGATGAGAACCAATTAGCCGATGTAGACTAGCAATTCCCCAGTTAACTGAACCCTTGAGTGCCAGAGAGGTGAGAAATGCATTGCTCCACAATGCGCTGCTCAACTCCCTTCCGCTCAAAGGGGTTGAGAGCTCAGACTTCAATAAAAAGATAATTTACACACTTAAGACAGACACCAAGGGGAAGGTGATGGTACAGACTATGGGCATTTGAGAGTTCCTATATCTACACCTTGTTTAAAGGAACACTAATGTCCCATAAAAATTGTTTCTAGTTTTGTACAGCATAAAATAATAAACTAAGTGATACAAACCTTATCTCTCAAACCGCTATGGTTTGAGAGATATGGGCATTGGAAGCTCCCCCCTCCCTCTCCTTCTCCTGATGTCAGCGTCTAGCTGACAGCAAGAGATCCCGGTCCAGGGACCAACAGGCGGCTCTGCAGCAGAGCCAAAATCTCGGTACTTAAAAAGAATTAATTCATTGGAAAAGTCTACGAAGCGTGCTTGCAAACCAGGCATACTTTGTAGACCTTTCCAATTAAGTAATTCTTTTTAAATAACGTGATTTCGGCTCTGCTGCAGAGCCTCCTCTTTAGATTCCTGAACACGAATCTTCCTCCATCCCAACTGATATTTTACAACTGTAAAAATCTACAAACGGATAGAAGAGAATCCCACAACCTCTGTATACATTAGGAATGACGAGAAAGACGAGGGTGATGAGATGGAAATAGAAATCGGATATAAAATCTGGGCTATAGCTGCTGAAGCTTTAATTCAGTGGTGGGTAACAGGTAGCCCTGGGACGGCATGCAGCCCACTGAGGCATCTCCTGCAGCCCCCAGTCTATTCCCTGGTACAGTGTGAAGGGTTGATAATAATTTCCACATTATACATACACCCACTCGCACAGTTTTCAACCTCCAAAACACACAGCCTCTTTCTTTGCTCTTACACTGTTCTAACTTAACACTATGGGTGCTGGAGACTCTTCACAGCACTGTGAAGCAATGCAATGGAGACCTCTCTAGCATCCAATAGGTTAATCTACTTTTTTATTACCCTATTTAGAATTTGTAACCATAATGTGCAGCCCTTTGGTAGACTTGAGGGCTTCCTGTCTCAATCTATGACCCCATTAGTGAGGAGTGCTATACAGCAATAGACAGATGGTATTCTGTGTGTGAGCCTCCTCACCACATCATCCAACACTTCCCTATTGTTGGAGGAACTGCAGTAACATCTGTTGTATCCTTCAGTCTTTTGGGAATACCCTACCATGCTCATTATAAGGACAGGAGTTTTTGCACATATCAGATGTTAAGAAAGAGGGAATGTCCTTGCAAAAATTGCTGTTTTGTTACATTTCACAAACCGATAGTATACAAATTGTCAGTGATCAAGCGTACTTAATCTTTTAAGGACCAGAGGAGTGTGCAATGTTGCACTGCATACACCTCTGATCCTTAAAGGAACACAAAGACTTAACATTAAATCCCTACTTACATTAATCTGGGCATAAAATCCTAATGGCCACAATGAATCAATTGCGTTATTTAAAAAGAATGACTTCACTGGAAGGGTCTACAAAGTGTGCCTGGTTTTCAAGCACACTTTGTAGACCATTCCAATGAAGTAATTTGCTTTAAATAAAGCGATTGAGGCTCTGCTGAAGAGCCTCCTCCTGTGCCGACTTTCAATGTGAATATCTCTCAAATAGTTGTTGGAGAGATAGTGTTTGTTTGCATTCAGTTCAACTTTTTAAGCTCTACAAAATGCTAAATATTTTTTTCTGGGACATTACTGTCCCTTTAACCAGTACTGGATATCATTGTCAGACAGGTGAACACAATTCATTTTGCATGATTCAAGAACCCCAAACCCCACTCACTGAAGTCTTCTAAGGAAGCTTTTAGTAGAATATTTCTTTACCAGGTTCAGTTGGACAGATATGAGCTGGGGCCTTAAAGTGAAAATTTCACCTTAAATCAAACTTGCATATTTGGAAACTGCATTAAAACTGCCTATATGTCATGTTACCCAAAAGTTCAGCAGATGCATAGTTTAGGAGATATTCCCAGTTTTCTGGGCAAAGTCAAAGTGAGCATTTCCCGGTACTGAACAAAGCTTCATTAGCATATGAAACATCACTGAAACCTTCATAAGCATGTGACACCAAAAAGCTTAATTCGCACATGAAATGTCACTTGTACCACATAGGTGATGCAATTAGCATACATTAGCATAATGTAACAAGTTGTGAATTTCTCCTTAACTGTACATTTGCTGGTCTTTTGGCTAACATGACAAACAGCAGTTTTCAAATATGCAAACTTGAATTAAGGTGAACGTTCCACGTTAACAGGTCATAATCACACCTGGGAATTTTTTTTAACGTATGCCCCCCATGAGAAACACACAGGGCTGTTCCATAACAAAATTTGCATCATAATAGGCAGGGCTTAACCAGAGTGACAAGGGGAATGCACAGGGCTGGGGATAGGACACAATTTGTTTCATAATGTAGGCAGGGCTTAACCAGAGTGACAAGTGGAATGCACAGGGCTGGGGATAGGACACAATTTGTGCCATAATGTAGACAGGGCTTAACAGAGTTGGAAGGTTCAGATGTTGGGGTTAGTACTTAAATTGGCAGGATGTGGGAAGAACAGAGTGGGAGAGGGCAGAACTAGTGGGACAGTGCACAACTGAGATCAAAGCCGGAGAATCAGCTTCTGTCCTTGGAGACGCAGTAATTTATTCTGAACACTGGAGTCTACCGGGACGATACAGAGTTCCCAGGTATGGCCATGATCATCACTGCTGCCGCCATGGGTAACCCAGTAATATGCAGCTGGCATTCATTTGTGCCAGCCATCAGTCATGCTGCTCCCAAAGTGAAAGGATCATGATGAGAATGCAGGAGAAGGTAACCTCAGGACACAAGCAACAAATCTAGCATTGGGTTGCTACATTTCTGTGGCTCGTTAAAGAACCTTATTAGTTTGTTTACCTCAGTCATGCATACATTCCATTTATCAGCTTATAGGAGCTTGTATAACTAAACAGGGGTCTAATGGCAATACACAGCTGCCTACATACAGATAGGAAAAGGACATTTTTAACAGGTTTTGGGACTTATGAACATAGGAAATAATTACGAAGGCTGGTATTAATTTTTAGGTGATAATGTCCATTTAATATATTTGAAAATTTCAATCATATCACTCCTCTCCCTTCTATTCTGTGAATTTATCTATATTAACAACGATCAGTATGCAGTTGGTCGTTAAGGACCACAGAGATTTTTTTTTTTTTCTTCTCCGCAATTTGAATTCTGGAATGACAGAGTGGCATTCAGCCGGCCATCCCAGAATTCCATGACGTGCCAGGACCACCACTGGTCCTTAACTGCTGGAACCGCCACAACGGTCCTGGCTCAATGGTCCTTAAGGGTTAAGTTCTTTTAGTCTCTTGAAAAGAATTTTCATGCTTAGACAGGTCTTAATATGTGAAGAACAATGAAAATAAACACAGCATAAAAAAGCATATATTTAAAAACATTTAAAAGTACCACATGAAAAGAAGGTTAGAATGGGAAATCCTCGTTATAGAAAGGGAGTACTTATAGACAATAGACTTCACAGCAGTGTGCAGTGCTAGTAAGCAGCTGCAAAACCAAATAGTTAACTATCCTGTGTAAAAAAGGGGCATAGATGAACAGGATGTGAAAATATTTCTACCTCCATATAAATCAATGGTAATGCCGCATCTAGAATTTGGAGTACAGTTTTGGGCACCAGTTCTTAAAAAAAAGACATTATTAAACTGGAAAAAGTGCAGAGACATGCAACAAAACTGATGAAGGGATTGGAGGATCTGAGCTATAAAGAGACTAGCCAAACTGTCCTTGTTTACATTAGAGAAAAGATGTCTAAGGAATGACAGGCTTACAATTTACATATATATTTGAGGTCAATACAAAAACTATCAAAAGGAACTATTTACTCAAAGAGCTAAGCAAAAACAAGAGGTCATCCATTAAAGGGGAACTACCACCCTGCAATAACTTTACATGTATTCAGTCTTCATCTGGCGACTAGCTGCTTAGTAGCGCTAATCACCAGAAATATTAGCTGGTTCCAAAGATTTTGCAGTTTTTCCGAGGCTCACAGGAGCAGGAAGCACGGACATCTCGTTACAGTGACATCCGTGTGCCTGCGCTGTCAGTCCCTTTTGGAGCCGGCCGGCAAAATCTTTGGAACCAGGTAATATTTCTGGCGACTAGCGCTACTAAGCAGCTATTCGCCAGATGAAGACTGAATACATGTAAAGTTATTGCGGGGTGGTAGTTCCCCTTTAAGACTAGAGCAAAGACGCTTTCGACGATAACAAAGGCAGGGATCTTTCTATCGCAAGGGCAGTTAAGTTGTGGCTTTGGGATGCTGTGCTTACAGATGTTGTAAATGCTTTCAAAAGGTAATGGGTACCTTTCTAGCGCAGAACAATAGTGACAATAATTACAGCTGGTCTCAAAGCAGATAGCAGGGAAATATCCAACTGCCATATCGAGTCAAGAAGGACTTTTGGGGCTTAACTGGAATTTTTCTTTTTTTTTTTTGCCTTCCTCTGAATCGACAGGGGTGATCTGGATCAACAGGGGTGACCTGGCATGCGCTAAACTTGAAGGGCACGTCTTTTTTTTTCAGGCTCATATGTGTTAGAATGTGGCATTATGTTCCCGATTAGGACATTTTGCTTATTTTAAAGGGTTACTGATCTGAGGTGCTCAGCTTTACAAATATTCTCCAGTGAGAAAGACAAAACAACTATTATACTCACTGGAAAGAGTCAGTTATGATGGAAACAAAATATTGTGACTCAGGCATCCAATAAAAAGCAGTATTGTCACAGGAAGATGACATCACCGCTAACAGTGACCTGAATGTTGGAGAATTTAGACTGTATGAAGCATGTTATTTGATCTGGAAATGAAGCGGTCAACTCATCTTGTAGAGACAGAATCAATTTCAGTGACTCAGGGATGGTATGAGCATAAAGAGCCTTTTCTGTGAGCTCCCTTGAGCCTGTTCCTCTATTTGCAAGCCATTAGAAGCACTCATTAGGCACACAACATATGCACTCTCTATATTCACCACCCCCATTCCTTTGTAATGGAGACTAAATATAGCACGTCAGCACCATGGATTTTCTGTAAACTGTAGAAGAGCTACCATGAAATATTTACAGAATTTGATACACAGGTACAATTCTGAAGCAAACTAGATTAGAGATTTACAAAAAAAAGGATAATAAAAGCGCTCCAGTCCCAGTCTACAGATTTCTTCTCTACAAAGTTCCAGTTTCTAAGGATTTCGCTATATTAGTCTCTCATCCTGGTCTCCAGCTTCTTTGTACAGTGTCTTCAATAACACCTTCACAGTTTAATACGCGCACAAGAAAAGCAAAAAAGAACTCAAGAAATCTGACAGCGTCTTTATGTCACTAGGATGCACGCTGATAAAAAATGCACTTACTGAAACACAACTGGTAATATTGCCCAAATCAAAAGAACTAAAGTCTGGATGGATATTGTCCATTCTCTGCGGTTGTTCCTCAGAATCTCTGGTGGGTACATAATGATCTTGCCTGTTTTCCTCTGTGTATTATTCCTTAGACAGGAAATAAGAGACAATCTCTCTAAGAGTAACCCATATCTGAGGTAAACCCAAAAAGCACCCCTTTGTAAATCACTCAGCAGATAGAGATAAATAAAAGAAAATCATTAGTGCAGTAGAACGTGTCAGATAGAAAGGTAGATAAACTTTATTCGGAGAGTTTTCTCAACACGTTTCGCAAGACTAACTAAGGTTTACCTCGGATATGGGTTACTCTAAGAGATATGATCTCTTATTTCCTATCTAGAGAATAATAAACGGAGGAAACCAGGCAAGATTATTGCTGTATCCACCAGGGATTCTGAGGAATGACTGCAGAGAATAGGCAATATCCATCCAGATGGAAGTTCTTTTGATGTGGGCAATATTACAAGTTGTGTTCCAGTAAGTGCACATCTTGTTAGAGTGGATCCTTAATGACATATAGCCACTCTCAGATTTCATGCACTCTTTTGTTCTTCTTAGATAGAGATTTATATCACTATAGAGAGGTAGTTCTGTACATCTGTCATTGACTGCTGTATAAGGGGCAGCTACCTAGCTCAGTTACACAGTCTGTGATTAACCCTTTGAGTGCCCAAGGGGTACGCAACACATTGTAGACTGTTCGCATGAAGATTCTCTTTATCTGCAATGTTGTTTCGGCTCTGCAGAAGAGCTGACCAGTCTGCGGACCAGATTACAAGTTTGTCAGCTAGAGCGCTGATGTCAATAAAAGTGGCGGGAGGGGGAACTTTACCAGCATATTACTCCCAAAGTGTACAGGTTATTGAAAAAACACTTGGATCATTTGAATTATGTATTTAAGAAGAACAATAGTAAAGACTGTGTTAGAAAAGTATTACTGTCCCTTCAAGCAATGATGAGCCATCCAGGAAGAGCCAGCAGTAAGGTATTCTGAGATCCGCTGTCGTATTTCAGGTGAAAGTGAGGGTGTGGAGAGATAGAGTTGTGTGTCTTCTGTATAGAGATTAAGCAAGGAACTTTATTAGTTATCCCACAGAAAGGGTATATAGAGAGAAAAGAAGGAGGCCCAGAATAGAGCCTTGGGGTACGAGCTGAGGATGTGTTGGTATACGATAGAGAGAAAGATCATTGAGAGAGGTAGGATAAGAACCAGGACTGTGCCAGGCCACAGATTCAAAAATATTGGAGAACGTGGGAGAGAAGAGTATAGTGGACTGTGTCAAACACAGCTGATTGGCTAAGGAGTATAATACACTTGAAATGCCCTTGATTTTCTCAGTATGGAGATAATTTTATACTTCCGTATAGCTCTGCAATGCAGGCTGCCAATCTTCATCTGTTCCCAACCTCCTCTGTTTATGGATAATTTCTCCATGTACGCTGGAGAGCTCTCTAGCCGATGATAGTGGTCCAGCTTACATGGAGAAATCCTCAGTCATTGGAGGATGTTGGGAACATATGAAGATTGGCAGCCTGCAGTGCAGTGCTGTGACCGCAGTCTGTCGAGAAGTAAGACACAAGCTCATTTTAAAAACTTTAAATTTTGCTAATGGACTAATTGCATAATAAAATAAGAGTAATATTATATTTTATTTTATCAATATTTTAAGTTCATTAGGAGACAAACTTGTATAGGGACGATAGTTCCCAGTTAACACACGTTTGCATGGGAACTAAGGTGGAAGACAAAGGATTAAGAATGTGGGATGTTATAGACTCAAGGGAGCAGGTGGTGAGTGGTGAGCAAAAGGGAGACTGCTTCTGTAACCAAATCAAAATAATCAAATGAGTGGGATGGAGGGTCAGAATGTTTGTTGTAATTCTGGAAATTAACAGGGTGGGATTTTACGTATTATGTTAGTTTTCTGTTTTACTAATTCAAGCAATAGGCTAAGGGGAAATTCTGTGTTACAAAAGGACCTTTAATAGGAACATACATACTATGCTGAACTATGCAGTCACAAAACTCCTTAAAAGTTTGACATAGCTCAGACAAACAATGTACTGGATAAGCCTATAGCATTCAAAGAGTTAAAAATGGCTAAAAACTTGAAATGAAACCCTTTAAATGCCAGAGGGGTACACAACGCACTGCTTTTGTTTCAGCACCAGTTGTTAAAAAGGGAATGTTATCAGGGTTTAGTGAAAACAAAAGGGGGGGGGGAGAGGGGTTTCACGTCAAAAACTTCGAGACCCAATATCTTAAGGTAAAAGGTCCATTTAAAGTGACAAGACTAGCAATTTCAATGCCATGTTAAAGCTGGTTGTTTTTAACATCCTCTTTGCTGAAAACAGTTATAGTTTAGGGCTCCAATACAACCTTATTTATACCAGAAGGGTGAGAGTTGCTCTCCTCTGGTGTATAATGTGTAGATTTAACAATCTGAGTGCCAGAGGGGTATGCAGCGTATTGCTTTTCAATGCGTTGCGTACCCCCTGGCACTCAAAGGGTTAATTGGGGAGAATGGCACTTCCTTTAAAGGCACAACTAAAGAATGATGAGCAGAGCAAATGCCCAAGGCTTGTGCCTTGCCTTCTAGAACATCTTAATTGCACTGGCACAGTTTGTTGTTCCACTGGAATTTCCCAGGGACACAGAAATAACTCCTTCCCCTTTGCTTTGTTGGCTGCAGTATAGTAAGGGGAAGTATTTCAGGGTTTGTGATAACGCTTTCAGTGCCAGAGTGGTATCCAACAAATTGCAAGACAACACATTGGATATCTCTCCGGCACTCAAATGGTTTCAAGCTTGGTAGGAGGGGGATTTATTTTTGTGGGTGAGAGCTAGTATGATTATTATTGGGTAGACAAATTTGCTAACTTTATAGATGTTAACCCCTTGGGTGCTAGAGATGGATGCAATACAATGCAAAATAATTGATTAGAGATGTCCCTAGCATCCAAAGGAATGAGTGTAAAACATGAAATAACAGGTCGAATGTAGTAAGAAAGAGGAGAAATTCTAGAGTGGATCCACTTGGACTCCCATAGACTAAAAGTAACCATAGAATTGGACCAGCTGCACAATACAGGATAAATAAAAATGCTACTGATGTGAGGAGTTACGAGTGCAACTTACAATGCTCTGGTGGCTTCTAGCATTCATGGGGTTAAAATTACCATTCAAATGAAGGAGAATATGGGGGATAAGATGCATTGGATTTGATCCAGAATTGCTCATCTTTTGCTTTCTGCAAAAGATCCAGTATGTCCGTGGCTTGAACAATCAAGCGGAATCAGAAATTCCACTATAAGAAGTCACCACCAGGGGGAGTTTCTAAAAAGAATGGTATCAGGTCACTATTCATGGTGGACAGAGTAGCAAAAAACCATACAGTCACAGACAAAAGGTACCAGTACTGGGTCACTGACCAAGCTGAAAATCTGCGCTGGCCACAGAGCTCAACCAAAAACATGAATTTTGGGGAATTAAGATTACTGTAATAAATCACTGGTCAGTTAAATGGTAATAAACCTATAACAATTGTAAAGTGGGAGGAGTGCAACGGTAGTCACACAACCACAAGTACACTGTGCACATTAACCCTATGAGTGCCAGGAGATTGTGCAACTCATTGATCTGAACTATGCTGCAAACCACTCTGGCTCTAACAGCAGGGTTAATAATTACTTCCCAGCTTGTCCCTATTTCCATTCTGTATGCACCAGAAAGAGCTCTGTCCGGTGGAGATCTGTTACTTCCAGTGGATAGGGAAGAAACCACAGATCTGCACTAGACAGAGCTAGACTGAATCTCTGCCCCGTGCACACAAAACAGAAAAGGGTAACAGAGGTTTGGTATATAACAGAGACAATGAATAGAGTGGGGGAACACAAAAACATACTAGGTACTACTTATTAACCTTGTGATTGCCAATGAGGTGTGCAGAGCAATGCGTTATACATCCCACTGGTACTCACAAGGTTACTGTGCACAGTATGTGTGGGTCTATTACTAACAGAGGACAATAGAAGATCTCTACCTCCCTCTCAGCCTCTTCTTGCATAGACTTCATTTGCTACTGTGCATTATATATTTATATATTTTATATATTATACACACAACACAAAAAATATATATATATTAATATGTAAATGTAGTTAACATGGTATCTGGAAATGACATACAAACATTTAACTCTGGATAATTTCCTATAAGTTACAAAATTTAGTATGAGAAAATGTATGAATATATGAATAGTAACAGTATTAAAACCAAGGGATTTAACATTAAATAATGTCAGATAAAGGAAGAGAAGAAATTAGGAAAAGCAGAGATCTATTAAGGAGTTTTGTTAGTTCATTGTGGCTATACAACACACGTGTGCGCACACACACACACACACACACACACACACACACACACACACACACACACACACACACACACACACACACACACACACACACACACACACACACACACCCCCCCCCCCCCCCCTCAAACCACAAAGGGATTAATAGGAATTTCTAGGATGTTAACTTTTAACATTTAGAAACATTCAACTCCACAACATTTGAAACAATAGTACACAGCTTACCATATTCTCCAAGGACGTCGTTCGTGTTTTGGCTCTCGAAATCTTTTTACTGAAAACACAAAATTGAAACAATAAAACAGTTATTTTCATGTAGTCCTGTAAAGGCAGTTTAAGGAAAATGGTCACTTTTTAATCAAGTTAAAATTTATATTAAAATAAGGAAGGAAAACCAAACCTCACCCTGGTCCCATATAGCCTACTATGATAGTTGTCAGGGATGCATTATACAGATCGTGGCTTAAAGCGGAACTACCACCTTTAAAAGATGGCCCCAAATAATTCCTCATCTGGCGACTAGCTGCTCAGTAGTGTTAGTCTCCAAAATTATTACCTCGTTAAAGCGAATTATCCACTGCTCCAGGACTGACAGGCAGGACGGAGATCAGATATCTTTCCATAGTGACATCTGCGCGCCTGTGCTGTCAGTCCCAGCCAGCTCTAGGAGGTGTTGCTAGGAGCAGTTCGGCTCCAAAAGGGACTGTCAGACGGCACTATGGAAAGATGTCTGGGGCCATCTTTGTTAAAGGTGGTAGTTCCACTTTAAAGTCTCTCCAATTTGCCATTACACCCCTGTTACCATTACCCACAGATCCTGAAGTTTCTGCAACACACTGAAGCACATTTAATGCTACAAACCTCAGTGTGGAAACAGACCATACATTGTGTTAAAACCCAAACAAGATACTTTCTTCAGTGCTGCAATGTCTGGTAGACTGTTTTCTACCTTTAACATAACATTTAAAAAATAAACTGTGCAACAAGAAAATATATAAATATAAAATGCTGTTTATATAAAGGACAGCTTAGAATGTTAACCCCTTAAGGACCATTGCCGTGCCAGGACTGTCACGGGTGTCCGGCACTTAAGGACCAATGACGGTCCTGGCACGGCATGGCGTTCAGGGCTCCCGTCGCGGCTGCACGCCTCTCCAGAAGTCCTGAACCGGAAGCGCCAATAAAAAAAAATGCCCCGTGGTCCGCAAGTGCCGGCCGCGTGTGCCGGTCCTTAAGGGGTTAAGCAATTTGGATGAAAGACTAAAGAATCCTCTGAAAGAGAATACCATAGAACAAATGGATAGATGACCCTTTTGTGTGATAATTCACCATTGTTCTGCCTTGTAGTCTTTATAGCATCAAGTGATGAACAAACATGAGGAACTGACCTAGTATAGTAAATTATGACAACTGGGGGCAGCAATGCTTTGGATACTTATCTGGCACTCAAAGGGTTAAGATGAGATAAGTCTTCCCTCCAATACTATGTTCAGCTAAGGAGCATATTTTTCAAGATGGAGACAGATTTTATCAGTTGGAAAAATCTTCTCACCTCAGTGCATGTCCCACTAAGTATATTAGAACTGCAGGGTATTGAGAGCTCTTGTGCATTCTTGGGGCATGTTCTGTGTCTGAGAACATTTTGTGATCAGTGGTTTCTCAATGAAGTAGCCATTTCTTCTTCATCCTGTCCACTAGAAAATGCATCAGGGTACCAGAGGCAAATACAGGATAGATACAGTTGGCTTCCAAAAATGTTTATTACAGTACATTTACTGGCTACATCCTCACACTTAAAATTGGGGGTGCTAATGAGCCTAGTGATCAGCTCCTTATACATAGAAGGGCACGATTCCCCTCCCACAATTTTTTCTTTTGTATGGCAGAATGATTCTTTACCCCTATATCAAATGATTCCTAGATTCTGGGAATAATTTATATGCACCTGTGTATATTAACCCCTTTACTAGCTACAGAAATTCCTTGTTGTCTTTATTTTATTGTGTGTCACCAGTACAGCATGAATCTGGTTTTGTTTTTCATTTTTGTTTTGGAGGGGAAGGGTTTCTAAATCCATAATTTCAGTGAGAAATAAGCTTAGAAAGTGTTATAACACCAGGCCTTGCTGCGGTATATAGCTCTGTACCACAGGCTGTCAACCTTCTCCTCCCATGTGGTGCCTCATTCCCTCCTCCTTGTCTGGTGATCAAATCCTCCATGTGACTTGGCGTATTCTCACTGGCAAGAAAGAGCGTCAGGTTAAATGGAGGATTTGCTGTCAGACAAGGAGGAGGAAAAGATTGACAGTCTGTGGTACACAGCTGTACCATAGCAAGGCCTGGTGTGGTAACACTTTCTAAGCTTATTTATCACTGATATAAC
The DNA here is from genome assembly GCA_037306005.1 of Rhinophrynus dorsalis. Lineage (NCBI taxonomy): Eukaryota > Metazoa > Chordata > Amphibia > Anura > Rhinophrynidae > Rhinophrynus > Rhinophrynus dorsalis. Next base: position 104,305,954 of record CM074722.1, on the reverse strand, counting down.
CAATATAGAAAAGGAAAAGCAGAAATTTACTTACCGATATTGCTTTTATTTTTTTCCATGCATATCCACGGCACCATTAATTCTATGGGCTTTATCTCCTTTCCTCCAGCTGGTAGGACCGGTCAATTTGCATTTAAGGGAACTCCACCCCTTCATTCCTCAGTTTCTTTTCTAGCCAAGCTATCCTATATAATAATTCGCTAAAATGTGTGTAATGATGCAGTCATGCTGAGTACAGACTGCTGCGCGTCCTGCAGTCATGAGCAGTAGAGACTGCCCGTGAAGAGGCTGATGCAGAGTAGGGCGCTCTGAAGGAGCATCCCGCTCCGTATCAGCCACAGCACGGGCAGTCTATACTGAGCATGACTGCACCGCGACCAGCTAGCACTGTGTATCAGCAGCGGCGTGGGCAGTCTCTACTGTGCATGACTGCCCCGCGACCAGCTGGCAGTGGAACTGTGGCCCGTGTAATGGGCTCTTCAACTGATAACATATAAAGAGATAGGTTAAGGGTGGGTGTACCATGGAGATACACAGAAGAAAAGGAAATATCGGTAAGTAAATTTCTGCTTTTCTTGTGTGTACTCCACGGCACCATTAATTCTATGGGAATTTCCAAAGCTTATAACAGGGTGGGTAGACCTCATGCTCCCCTATAACTGGGGTGATACTTAGCAGTGTCTTAAAAATTATAAATATGACACCAAAAAGTGATAATTGAAGAAAATACTTCCTACCAGGTTACTGAGGAATAACCGCCTCAAGGACTTCTCTTCCAAACTTTGTCTCAGGGGATGCAGCAACATTTAACCTAAAATGTTTTAAAAACGCGGAGGCTGACGACCAGGTTGCCGCTTTGCAAATCTCTTCTGGTGACGCGTTTGCCTTGTATGCCCATGATGTTGGACACTGCCCTAGTTGAGTGGGCCTTAATTTTCACAGGGGGTTCCTTTCTGGCCTCTGAGTATGAAGTTTGAATGAACTGAATGATCCATCAGGCAACAGATGCCTTTGAGGCTGCGGAACCTTTATATTTACCCTGAAAATGATAAATAAGGAGTCTGATTACGAAAGTGTTTGGTTTTCTGCAGATATGTAGAGACACAACGAACCAGGTCCAGAGACGTCTTTCTTCTTTAAACCCAGAAGGATTAGCACAGACAGACGGCAGATTAATTTATTGATTTAGATGAAAGTCCGATATAACCTTTCCTCTAAAATATGGCTTCATTCATAAAACAATTTTATCCTGATGGATAACTAAATAGGGAGCCTGACAGGAGAGGGCCTGTAGCTCACTAACTCTTTTAGTCGATGTTACTGCGGTTAAAAATCCTGTCTTCCAAGTTAGATACTTTATCTGGATTTGATCTAGAGGCTCAAATAATGAGTCTGCCAATTGATTCAGGACCAGATTAAGATCCCAGGAAGGGATAACATCTCTTATTCTAGGACGAACCTTTTCAATGGCCTGAACGAAACGTTTTATTAATATTTCATCTGCCTATTGTTGAACAAAGATCTCCGACAGGGCTGAGATCTGGACCTGAACAGATGCTGGTTTCAAACCTAAGCTGAAACCTCTCAGAATAAAATCTAATATTACATTAGTAGAAATGTAGTTTTCTGAAATCCTATTCTGACTGCACCAATTAGTGAATGTCTTCCAAACCCTGATGTACACGTTGGTAGTGGATAGTCAGAAAACTCCTGCTTTAAATATTTCCACTCAGCCTCCAGGCTGTTAGATGGAAAAATCCCAGACTGGTATGGTATACTGTGCCCTGGTATAAGAGGTCTTGTCACACCTGTAGGGTTCATGGGGGGACCGTCGACATCATTACTAGTTCCGATAACCAGCTCCGTCTGGGCCAGTGTGGTGCTATGAGAATCAGCTTTATTTTCTCCTTTCTGATCTTCCTTAATACTTCCCGTAGTAAGGGAATAGGGGGAAAAACGTACCCCAGAGAGAAATTCCAGGAATGCTTGAGTGCATTCTGGCCCTGGGCTACTGGGCTGTACCACTGGGAGAAGAATCTCTTGCACTTGGTGTTGGCTGGTGTGGCCATCAAGTTGATTACTGGATGTCCCCACATTGAAATTATTTGATGGTAAACCTCCTGATTCAGGCACCATTCCCCGGGTCTAACGGAGTCCTGCTCAGAAAGTCTGCCGTTATGTTGTGCACTCTGGATATGTGGGATGCTGAAATGGTTACCAAGTGTTTTTCTGCCCAAGACAGAATGGGGGCCACTTCTCTGTTTAAGGAACTCCTCCTTGTTCCTCCCTGGTTTCGAATGTACATTACTGCTGTGGTGTTGTTGGAACAGATGTGAACTGCCTGTCCCTGCAGTTCTGACTGAAAATGTTTCAGGGTGTTTGTTACAGCTGATGTACAGGTTGAGGTATAACTTCTGCTCTGTTGTGGACCACTTTCCTTGCACCGTTCTTGATCCCCATATGCTTCCCCATCCCAACAGACTGGCATCTGTGAGGATGACCGCCCAACAGAGGATCTAGTAGGGATCCCAGCAAGGACAGTTGCGATTTTCATGTTCTGTCCAATTAAGGAGTACTGTCGCATTAAGGAAGACTCCACACACTTATCCATTGGGTCCTTTAATGCTGCTCCATCCTCCAATGGGATAGTAGTATGTCTAGAAATTCTTGAAACTGCAGCATCCACCCCAGGGGGTGTGACCCAGTTAGTTACATCTTATTCTTCTAAAGGGTATGTCTTAGTGCATCTCTTTGTAATAGCTGAATATTTATCTGCCCTTTTCCATTCTGAATTAACAATGTATGTAATCGCATGGTGAACAGGATAACATGGAGCAGCCTTCTTATTTCCTAAAAATGCAGCATCAAGAATGCCTAATTTGTGCTCGTCAACCAGGCCCAATGTTTTTCTAAGGTGCTTCAGAAAAGGTTCTATTTTGTCAGTGCTGAATGCGCCAGTCTTCCTGAAGTTCGCCCTCTTCCATCACAGAGGAGCAATCTGACTCAATTCCCTGAAGGCTATAGGCGTCATCTGAATGCGTAGCCTCTGCAGAGGTACCCTCCCCAGGGTCTTCTAATTTGGGTCTTTTTCTAGGGATTACCGCTTCCTGCATTGTAAAGAAGGTCTCCTGCATGGAGGCTTTCATCCAGTAGATGAAATCCTGGAACTGGTTAGGCATCTGACTGGATACATCTTTGTTAGCACACTCCTAACATAAAGGAGAGGGATCAGAGGTTTGCAATTTTTATATCACATGAAGTGCAGTTTTTGCTTTTCTGTGCTTTTTCCTCCTTAGAAGAAGTGCCCTCAGCAGGTTTATCTTTGGCTGGGGTAGGTTTGGAAGAGGATGACATTCTGCAAGTAAACCCTAAGTAAAACAATAAATATTATAGAATATGCAAAACATAATATATATATATATATATATATATATATATATATATATATATATATATATATATATATAAATATACAGCTCTTACCTGGACTCCGTGACGGACTGGTTATATATATAGCGTGTGTTCCATTCCTGGAACACATGCTCCTTCCACTTCCGGTGTAGTTTGCAGTACAAAGGGAAGTAGATAGGTGGCCCTCTTTCCCTTAGAACATACTGTTTCTGTTGCGGTTCATCCATGGAACACACGCTGAAGCGTGTCACTCTGTTGTCCGAATGATGGATCCTACCCAACGGTAACATTACCCGGGTCCCATAGAGCTTAGTGGGATAGAGGTGTAAGCGGGGAAAGTGCTTTTTAAACCTTTCTCCACAGAGCTTAGAGGAGTATGAGGGTTTCCCTATGCTTGCTCTGCAGTCTAGGCTTCTGTAATCTTAGTATGAACGGAGGCTCTCGCCTCCCGACCCTCCAGCTGGTAAGGACCAGAAAAAAAACGTAGGAAGGAAGGGGTGGAGTCACCTTAAATGCAAATTGACCGGGATTCATGTTGTATTCATGTTGTATTGGGGACACACAATGAAATACTGATTACTTTATAGGAGGTGAGAATTCCCCTTTAATTATATTTTTATTCATCCTGATTATAGATCATCTAAAAACAAGTAACACTGATGCACATCCATATTTTCACTATATTAGCCCTTTATACTGTAGCATATTGCCTGTACACAATCACTGTATTAAGTTAAAGGTTTTCACATAATATGGCTACAGTAGCCATACAATTTATCCCTTTGAATGCTGGAAGGGTGCTTTGCAATGCGTTGCATACCTCTCTTGACATTCAAAGGGTTAACTAGATATTATCGCCAAATCCACCGCTGAGTGAACTTCTCTCTTCTGCCGGTATGGATACCAGTCTCTGGTTTTATATCTCTACTGTAGAGGTCCCATCAAAGTGTGGCTTTGATTCATTTATATAGACAAGATTCTGCACATTTGTGCTAGAAGTGGTAAAGGCTGGACCTCCACATTGGTTTCTGCATGGATCTTTGGACAAAACATTAGGAATTTTAACATTTATAAACATTATAGTCTAAAACATTTTGTTTATCAGAAACTGGGGGAAAAAAAGACTGTACTGTAATTAGTTCCCTTCCTATAAACCAAATTATCCTGATACCTGCCACTGACTAAACAGATTACAACGTATCTGACTCCCTTCAAGGATATTGATAATGACAATTCTCATCAAAGGCATTTTCTAAAAAAGGATCCCAACAGAGTATGAGGTCATTCTTTTACAGAAAAATCCAATAAAGGATATTAACCTCTTGAGGACCAGCTGGCTATCCAACACACTGCACTCCCCTTTAGGTCTCAAGGGGTTAAATCCTATAGATAATCCAATAAATGGGTATAATTTAAGTAGAACAGATCCCACTTTTCACAGTTTCAGTATACACCTGCTCCCATAAAAGCACACACACACCAATTTTTCAAGCATGCCATAAACCTGGCAAGGATCCAGTGTTCTGTTGTCCAGGGACAATTATCTTGTCCAATCAGTCAGTACAAGCAGGGAGTTGATACTAATCATTATGCAAGTATCCCAATCATTGCAAGTAAACAAAAACCAGAAAATTATTTAACTGCCAACATACACCATGTAAGACAAGGATGTTGATTTGAATGTCTAATTCCTCCATGTTATTCTTACAGGTGCTGGTGTACTAGCTTTTCTGTCTGAGGGTCCAGCCTTCCTTCACCTCCATCCCCCATCAGGATTGCTCTCCCTCTTCTTTGTTTATTGCTCTTGCGCATTCCCTATAAAGTTAACCAGTTCACAAGACAAGAGCCATATCCACCCACATATCCCTATAGACAATGCCCAAGCTAGTGGACATTAAACAGGCTTGGCCTATATTCTGTGGGTACCTCCGACTCTCTAGATCCATTAAAATTCCCTGTGTAGTCATCTTTATACATATGCACCAGTGACATGATCAAATGAACACTACAATCACAGTAAACTCATTTAAAGGAGAACCAGCAACTAATATACCAATGCATCTTACTATGGAAGGAAAAATCCAAATAGCACTATTCAAGAGATAACCTCTTCAATCAGTCCTAGGGGAGATGCACTAAGGGGTGATAAAGATGTGATAAAGTAGAGAGGACTTCTCTAGTGAGATCAGGTCTCCATATCCTATGCTATTCTAAGGAGCCAAGTGGGAGAGACTGTAGTGCATTGGCCCCACAGAATTAACAAAGGAACTGGAGAAGTGATACCACCAGAGAAGTTATCTCCACTTTATCACCTCATTATCACACTTTAGTGCATAACCCCCCTGGAAGACATGTCCATAGAGGAGAACATGACAAATGTTAGCAGGACCACAGGACCTCATACCCCTACTCACTGTGTGCAATACATTGCTATGTATTAAGTAGGGGCCTACACTCTGGTTCCTTCATTTTCAAAAAATTGACAGCAACTATCATGTCTGCCTCCATGGAAAGGGCATCCAGCACAGACTGAAAATGTTATCTCTTGACCAAAGGAAAATTTCATAGGGGCCATTAGGATTTTCTTGCCACAGAAAGATGAAGGTATTTAATAGGTGATAATTTTTCCTTTAAATATAGACTAGAATGCTTCTTGATATACGTTAGATAAAAAGGATTACAAAGACGAGATTTCACACGTTACAATAATCTTCATATCAAAACCACGTTGATACAGATTTTACAGATCCAGATTTAATGCTGTAACTTATTTTTCTTTGAAAGGATGCATATCATTAATTTGTGTCCCGACCCAAGAAAGTGTATTAACCCTTTCAGTGCCAAAATGACGTGAAAGGAGTTGCTCATTGAGTGCCCCAATGCACTTACTTTTAGAGATCTTTAGCATGAAATGGGTTAAACCAAATATGTGTATACATTTAACCCTTTGAGTGCCAGAGTGGTACTGAATGCATTGCTTTGCAATGCATTCCGTACCACTCTGGCAATCAAAGGGTTTAAAAAACAAAAAAAAAACTAATTTGTGCACAGTAAATATAGCACTCTCCTGACACAAAACGTTCTAATAGATGCCCAGCCCACTTCTCTTGTAATTCATTTTTGGCTGAGGAAGCAGACTGTCAATATAATAGAGAGAGGCTGGTCACAGGGCACATGTTCTCATTATACTGAATAGTGCACTGAACCACATGAATAAGTTCCCTGCATAACCTCCACAAGAATACAGTGCAGGGAGCACACTGTCCAGTGAAAAGTTGAGTGGAATTATTACTGAAGAAGATAGCTTGACAGAGTTCATTAGCCTGAGGTATTGCACATTAGCACCAGGCAGGATTTTTAAATCCTTATATCTTGGAAACTACATATTGTAGATAAAAAAAATAAACAGTAACCTATAGGCTGATCAAAGAGATTTGTGCACTGGGACCAAGTTGGATGGGGGCGAAATGTCCAGAGTGTGGCGGACATTTGGCTGGTGGGAAGTGTGAAGGAACTCACTGGCAGTGGCTGGTGGGAAGTGTGAAGGAACTCACTGGCAGTGGCTGGTGGGAAGTGTGAGAGCAGGACAGGATGTGGCCAAACCTTTTCATTGCCAGGAGTAGATACAGAATAGCTGGGGAAGCTCCACCCCTGGGTGTGTCTGCAGGATCAGGACCTAACCTTGTGCTGCCTACATTTCAATTCTGTACACTGTCATTTCCATTAAATGTACAGAGAAGATGCTGTGTCAGCCCATCAGATGGATTCCCTGACCAGACCGTGCCCCCCCGCCCGACCACATACCATCTGAAATTGTGATGTGTTGGTCATCAGTAAGTCGTTAAGTCCTCAGTGCTGTGCAGTGAATGTAAGCATTCATATAGTCAACAGCAGAGATTGCATACAATGTAATCAGTTATACAGTACTTCATCAGGTCTGTTACCCAAATGTCCAAAAGGTGTCATACATTGCACAGCACTATATCACTCATAGGGTCAATAGTATTAGCACAGACCAAATACAGTGCCTTTGAGCTATAATAAACAAGTGTGTTCCCCTTCCCTACCTAAAATAAATAGCTGGCCCTTTAAAAATAACAACCAATAAATCCTTATATAATAATTTGCTAGGATGTTTGTTATGATGCAGTCATGTGTAGTAGAGACTGCCCACGTTCAGGCAGTCTCTACTGTGCATGATTGCATCGCGTGAGTGAGGCGATGCAAGACAATCGTGTGGAGCAGTGAGGTAGCAGCCACTTAACCCTTTGAGTGCCAGAGGGGTACACAACGCATTGCAAAGCAATGTGTTGCGTGCCCCTCTGGCACTCAAAGATTAAACTTTACCCGGATCTTGGCCCATGTACACGGGCTTTTAAAGTAGTATATAATATTTGGACTCTGCTAAATAAGTTATATCAGATCTAGCTAGAGCTGTCTTTGCAAACCGGTTCCAGCTCATCTGCCCATTTCCCAGTTCTATTAGATCCATCTGAAGGTCTAGGAGACTGCAGTGTGATAACATCATCACACAGAGCAAAAGCACGTGTGTGAACCAGTATGTGTGCTTGAGTGTATAAGCATCTCCCTCTAGCAATGGTCAGTGGACTGTAACCTCTGCCCCACAACCCAGGGGACCACTACAGCTATTTTCAGAATAGTGGGCGGGGTCTTTGCAGCTGCTCTATAGATAGACAAGCCATACTCACACTGACAAAAACCCATTAGGGTAGATACCACTTACAGATTACAATTACTTGGCTAGAAAGGGGAAAAGGCAGGCAAGTAGTAAAAAGTAATACTTTTCTCCAAATGTACAGGAAAATGTGCACATTGTCATTATAAGGTACTAAGGACTGGGAGGAAAAAAATCAATTGCACCACAATGAACAAACACATTCCACTGATTTAAAAAGATTTTTTGTAGTGGCATTAAAATCTAAAAATTAACTGGTCTTATATATATATATATATATATATATATATATATATATATATATATATACTTTAAAGCAGCACTCAAAATTTCCACTCGCCACTAGCCAATGGCGAGTGAAAATGTAGCCCTGGCGAGTAGAAATTCAGCCCTGGTTGGTTTGTTTTGGCTTTCAGTGGCGAGTAACTTTTCAGGTGTGGCTAGTAGCAAAGGACTTCAACTTTTAAAGGGATAGTATTACTTCAAAATTACTATCCCTCATATTGTAGCCCTTAAAGGGATAGTAATGTTTCATAATAAAAGCAACTCTAATTAATCATCATAGTACTTGGACTTTGGAGAGTGTTATTTCAATTCTGTCAGAGTTGTAGTTCCAGAGTAATTCAATGACAAATTGTCCCCCTCCCTCCCCTTTTACTGATGTAACACTGTTCAGCTTGAGCAGAAGGGAGGTGTCCAGGTAGACTGCAGAGAGGGACAATCTTCAATAAAAATAAGAGAAAAACCTGAAAAGCTTGTCAAGGGGGACAGGGATTTCATTGTTTTCAATAAGAGTGAACCCTTCTGTTATCTGTCCAGTCTATGGACTGCATTCCACATCTGAGAAGAGATTGTTTACACTAGGTAAAAGGGGCGGGAGGGGGAAACTTTGCTTGTGAATATCTCATAAACCATAAAGGTTTGAGAGATAAGACTTACATCATTCTTCATGTTTTTTTAATGCCTACAAAATAAAATAAAGTTAAAACGAAGTATTACTATCCCTTTAATAAACCGAGTTAAATGACACCAGCATCATCTCTCAAACCTTTATGGTTTAAGAGATAGCTGCTTTCAAAGTTTCCTCTCCCCTGTTGTCAGCATTTTGCCGCCAGCAGGGGAATCCGGTCCCGGGACAGGCGGAGGCTCTTAAACAGAGCCGATATCTCATTATGGAAGGAAAAATGATTCACTGAAACAGTCTTCTACATGCGCTTGGTAACCAAGCACACGTAGAAGACTGTTTCAATTAATCATTTTTCATTCCATAACGAGATATCGGCTCTGCTGAAGAGCCTCCTCTTGATTCAGAGACCGGATTCTCCTGCTGACAGCAGAACGCTGACAGCAGGGGAGAGGAAACTTTGAAAGCAGCTATCTCTTAAACCATAACTGGTAACTGGCAACGCTGGGGTGTCCAACCATTGGGTTTCCCAGAGGCAGGAAGGAAGGCAAGGACCAGGCGCAAGGCCCTCAAAGTCACCAGAGCAGATATGAACCATCAGATCAAAGATAGTCCAACAACGATGAAGTGTCAACGGACATGAAACATGAAGAATGCCCAAAACCAAGTTAAGATCCCACAGAGGAGAAGGAATCTCGAAGGCAGGACAAGTATAAGCAACGGCCTGGAAGAAAACTTTGACATCAGGAAGGATGGCAATGCGCCTCTGAAAGAAAACAGAGAGCAGACGTCTGAAGTTTAAGGAAACTCAAACTGAGGCCCTTATCCACACCGTCCTGCAAAAAGGCCAGGACAGTAGGCATATCAAATTCCTGAGACAGGTCCCTGTCAGCACACCAAGATAGAAAGGTCGACCAGACACGATGGTAGATCTTGGAAGAAACAGGTTTGCGGGCACTGAGCATAGTAGCCACCACACCAGAAGAAAACCCTTTCTTCCTCAATACTGAGGATTCAATTTCCAAGCCGTCAAAGCTAGACAATGAACATCCTCCTTCCACAGATAACCCTGTAGCAAAAGATCCAGACGGCAAGGGAGCCGGAATGGCTCCGCCACCGACAGATCCAGAAGTTCCGGAAAGCAAGTCTGGCGTGGCCAGTACGGAGCAATCAGAATGACTGGACAACTCTCCAGTTATCATTTCCGTAACACCCTGTGTAACATGGGGGGGGGGGGGGAGGAAAGATGCAGGCCACAGGGAATAACCAAGGAATGGACATTGCATCCACCACCAGAGCTAGAGGGTCCCTCCATCAAGAGCAGAACCTTAGAACCTTCCTGTTGTGTCTTGTAGCCATCAGGTTGATATAAGGAAGACCATTTCTGAACAATGAGGGTGAACACCATCAGGTGCAGCTCCCACTCTCCGCTGTCCACTGTGTGTCGACTGAGGAAGTCCGCCATGACGTTGTCTACGCCAAGAATGTGCACTGCAGATATGACAAGAACGTGTTCTTCTGCACAGGACAAAATAGCCTTGACCACTAACTAAGCAGCGAAACTTCTTGTTGCACCCTGCTTGCTGATGTAAGCCACGGCCATGGCGTTGTCGGACTCTACCCGGACTGGACAGTCTTCCAGCTGAGATGTCCAATGACGAAGGGCATGAAATATCACCAAGGAGAGATTCTTCCGGAGACAATGGACCCTGTGCACTCAGGCGACCCAGGACCGCTCCCCACCCGGAGAGGCTGGCATCCGTCGTCACCATGGTCTGCCCTTCAGCAGATTGGAGAGGCCGAGCCACCACGACAAACTCAGTTCCACATGAAGAGGAAGTGACACCGACATCTTCAGAAGGTCCGGCTGACCCCTGCACACCTGGATCACAAACCGCTGGAGTACCCTGGTGTGCGCCATGGCAAACGGTACTGCCTCTATGGTGGAAATGAATTTCCCCACGAGAGAAGACAGCTTCTTGGCAGGAAATGGATCTTGAGACAGTATCACAGAAACCCTGTGGGAGATCTGGTGAGCCAGATCATCAGTGAGAAACACCATGCTCTTCTGGGTATTTAAAAGGAGGCCCAGGAATACCAGATGCTGGGATGGGACAAGATCTGATTTGTCCAAGTTGATGATCCATCAGTGATGGGTGGGAGCATGAATGCATTGATGAACCTGCTGATGAAGAAGTTCCGCAGAAGGGGCTTTCAGAAGCAGGTCGTCCATGTATGGAGTAACTCTAATGCCGTCTCAGTGGAGGACAGACACTAAGGCTCCCAAGACACGGTTGAAGACCTGAGGAGCTGTTGTCAGACCAAATGGAAGAGCTGAAAATGTCCCCGGTCACAGGCAACCCGGAGGTACTGCTGGCTCTCTGGATGAATGGCAATGTGTAAGTATGCGTCCTGAAGATCCAGAGATGCAAGGAATTCCCTCGGGGACATGGCAGCAATCACCGTCCGTAGAGATTCCTGGTGATAATGAGTCCGGGTCACAAAGGAATTGAGATCCTTTAAATCCAAAATGGGACAACAACCACCGTGCTTCTTGGAGACAACAAAGAGGTTTGAGTAAAAACCCATACCTCTGTCCTGAACTGGAACCGGCTCTAGAACGTCCTTGTCCAGAAGAGCCTGTACAGCGCCGAACAGATGGCGTTTCTCTGCGCCCTGAGGCGTATGAGAAGGAAGAAAGTGAAAGGGAGGAAGAGAGACGAAAGGGATTCTGTACCCTTCTCTCACTACCTGCTAAACCCATGGGTCCATCACTGAATCCTCACAAATGCTGTGATAGTGACGCAGACGACCACCCACAGCAGAGTGTGGGCCCGGGTTCGGTGAGTCATGCCGAAGAAGGCTTGGAAGCCTTGGGCTTGGAGGAGACCTTGGGCTTCCACTGCTTTTTGGGCTTGGAGGAGGTACGCGGAGCTCCAAACAAAGAAGTGCCTTGAAAAGGCAAGGAGAGCAATGCTTTCTTAGAAGCAGTATCAGCACACCAGATCTTGAGCCAAAGAGCCTGTCTGGAAACCACAGACATGATGGAAACCCTAGCCACCAAACGGATGGCATCAAATAGGACAGTAGAAACATAGTGCTGTGCCTCAGAAATGTTGGCAAGGAGGCGCAACTTATCTGAAGTAGGAGCACCCTGACGGACAGCAAGAGCGAGCTGTTCAGTCCAGACAATGGCAGAACCAGCAGTGGCAAATATGGACTTGAGGGAGACCTCAAGTTTCTTGTCGGTCACAGACGCATCAGACACTGGAAAAGCAGTAGACTTGGATAGCCTGGAGATTGGAGCATCCACTTTAGGCGGATGAACCCACTGAGCAAGCGCAGCCTCAGAAAGGGATAAAGCTTAGCAAATTTCTGGGAGGCAGAAGGTTTCCTGTCCTGAGACTTCCACTCTTCCGACACAAGGTGGTCAAGAGTTGAGTTAGGAGGAAAGCAAGTAAGGGGCTTTTTAGGCTCCTGAAAGACATCAAAAGGGTCAGAAGGAACCTTCTGCCCTGATACACAGGGCATTACCATTGACTGGAGGCGGAAGGTCCTGTAAGCCAAATTGAAGGAAGCGGGCGGCAAGTGCAACAAGTTTTGCCTTCTCTTCAGCAGTTCACTTGCACAAAAGTAAGGTTTATCTTCAAAGCGGAGTAAAAACTCTCGTGTATAATACGCACCCCCCACTTCACATAAGGTGAAGTGGGGTAAAATTGTGCGTATTATACCCGAGATTTTACTGTATATTTTTTTTGGTACCTCCCTGTCACTCAAAGGGTTAAAGTGCAATAAAATGCAGCAATTAGGTAGCAAACCAACTGTAATGTATGGGACAAACTGTCTACAACCCAAGGGGTTAAAACCCAATGTAAGTAATTTTATTTGTCCCTTATGGTGCATTTGTTTTACTTCAGAATTGTTCAATTTCTTCTTGGTACAACAGCCTAAATATGTTCCTGTCCATTGGCTAACACAGGACAACCAAAACATGGGATACAGAAATTCCATATCTCCATGGCACATTCGTCTACCTACTCACTGACAGGGTTACCATAAAATCTCAGGTATTATATACAGCTGTGTATAATACCAGATTTTTTTTTTAAAGTAAAAATTAAGTACCTAACACAAACCCATGATTCCAGACTCTCTCTCTCACTTTCCCTCCGTCTCTTTATATACCTACCCCTCTTTCTCACCCCCTTTTCACACCTTACCCCAGCAATTTCAGTGATTAACATCCATCAGTTGGCAATCAAGAGGTCAATCCAGTAGACGGGATGTTTGAATTTGTTGCCGCCCCATTCCTTGGTTATGTTTCACATCCTTTCTGATCCTGGCAGGATGTCTTTCAATGCACAAAGTCACAAATTCAAAAATGCCACCTGTCAGCCCAATCTCCAGGTTGCCCCCAGATGGGTTGAAGTGGGTAGAAGGAGGGAGGAATGTTTTTTTTTTTTTTTTGCATTTTTAATTTTTGTATAATAACCCCCCCCCCCTTCAACAGAGTGGAAAAAATAAAAAATGTGCGTATTTTACCAGAGATTTGTCAGCAATTTATTGATACATGAATATGCGAGTGCCAAGTACACAGATATATTTCATGTTTATCAGTCCTCACTCTGATAAATTAACACATGATTTTATAGATTAGTAACAGAGATGGAAAAATCACATTCACCTGGAACAAGTAAAGATGAGTGAATGTGATATATGAATAAAAAAAAAAAAAAAAAAAAAAGAAAGGTGTTAACATATTACTTGGTGCCGCCTATAAGTGTGTAGAAGCAAACAATATAACGTGTACATAAAGATACAAGGAGAGATATGACCCTGCTTACGTGAGCTTATGCTGTACTTTAGAGCAGTGGTGGGTAACAGGTGGCCTTAGGACTACATGAGGCAATCAGAGGCTTCTGCTGTGGCTTGCAGTTTGTTCTGTGGTACAATGGGAAGGGTTGCGCGCGCGCGCGCGCGTGCACACACTCTCTCTGTCTCTCTCTCTCTTTACACTTAAACAATCCTCTTTAATCCTCTCAGTGCCAAGGGGTATGCAAGATCAACCCCTTGGGCTCCAGACAGGTCACAAACGAATCGCAAAGCAATGCATTGCATCTGAGGGGTTAATCTACTTCTTCAATCCCTAGTCATAATGTGCGGGTCTTGTGTGGACTTCAGGGCTACATATGAGGCCTTTAGGGTGAATGTGGCTGCTTGTCACTGATGTAGAGCTGGGATGGATAACCTGAGACCCCAAAGAGTGGAAAACTGGAACACTCTTAGTTTCCAGATAGCCAGTGCTGCCTGGGAATGATGGGAGCTGTAGTCCTCCACAGCCGAAGGTCCTCTGGTTGCCCATCGCTGATCTAAAGGAAATAGAAGGCAAGTAATCATGAGGTTGAGGGTATGTGGAAGTGTTGAACACTCAAGGTGTGTTGTGTGTGTGTGTGTGGGGGGTATTATTATTATAAATGCATCATCGTGGGGGGGGGAGCTTGATTGTCTATAACACATATACCTGGGAATTTCCAATTGAGGTCTGCCTGGAGGGAAGTCCTCTGGTGCAGCAGGGGGTGATAATAATGAAGAGAGTCATGTCAAAAAGGGGAGGGGCTTGACACAAGTTGGGGGGGGGCAGGGCTTAAAGGCAACACCCAGAAGGCTGGGGAAGGAGCAGCAATAGAAACTCACCATATCCGGAGGGATCTGCCTCTGCCCCGGAGACCCGGTAAAGCTCTGTCAAAACTGTATTTGTATAATTTGTATAATAAAAACTATGTCCAGTTGACAGTTCTTTCAGATTCACAGCTAAAACTATGGAGATAATATACATGCAGCCAAGAAGATAGGACGTTTTTAGTACCAAATCCAAGATCCCAACAGGCATATGCATCTGACACTTCACCTCTTGAACAACTGAGTGATCTTACAAATGATACTTGTACTGCAAATGTGCTCACCCCTCATTAGGCAGCTAGGGGAACTGCACCATAAGCAGCATACTCACCACAAAGCATTGCATAAGTCCCAAGTGGGGTTAATGACACTTTCTTTTGCTGTTTACAGTCAGTTTCAGGATTTTGCAGTTACAGCAAATAAAATCGTCTGGGGTAAACTTTGAAATTTCCACCCAGCTGTGACAAAGTAACTCGTCCCTAAGCCCAAAGCTGCGCCCTTCCTAACAAGCAAACACCAGCTGCTTCCAGAATGACTGGCTTATTGTACAAAAGTTGCAACGTAGCTCAATTTTCAGCCTTAAAGGAACACCAACACCTAAAAATTAAACTGGGCTATATCACTGGTGCTGAATAGATAGACCAGGAACTACAAGTATATCACTGTGGTTACTGGTAGACGTCATGGAATTCAGGGGTCGGTCCCCATATGGCTGCATGCTGCTCGGGGACCTCTGAATCAAATTAGCAAAATAAACAAATAAAAATTAACATTTAGATTAAGCTTTTAAACATTTCAGTGCCAGAGGGGTACGCAACGCATTGACACTGAAAGGGTTACCTTTTTCAATGCTAGAGCAAAATTAATTGCGTCTCGAAGCACCAGATAGCGCTCTAGCAAGTTACAAACACTTTCACATCAATGGAAGATTTGGAATCTTTATTTGGTTTTTTTTTTATAGTACATTTGGCTTATTTTTAACCAATTATTTTTTTTAAACAATATGCATGTTTTGGCACAATTTTAGCCTGCACTGACAGACAATATAAGCATACGATATGTTGTGCAACATGTTTGAATGTGATAGTGAGAACCTATGTCACCAACGTCTGGGCACCCCAAGTTATATAAATATCAGTAGTAAAAAAACAATGTTTTAATGCATTTGTTGACCACCCTGTATGGACAGAATTTAATAAAATTTTGTTTGTACAGAGCTCATGCTCTTAATTTATTTAAATAAATACCTACTGCTTTTGTATTCAGAATTTGTAGCACATTACCTCAGCTCATTTACAGACAATGAAACACTATTACTTCTATCAAGAGAGCAATGGTAATGGGAGTCCTGGAAAAAGAGGAATGTGAGCCGCCACAGAGAATATGTAAGACTAGGTTTTATGTCTCTTAAAAAAAAATAATTTTTCAGAGTACAAGGTATATAACCCTTTGAGTGCCAAAGCAAAGCGTTGGATACCCCTCTCAAATGTGTGTGCGTTTCCTTAAATGCTTTGAGCATTGGATACCTATCTGGCACTCAAAGGGTTAATTGTTACTTGCCTGCACTACTGCAAAGAGAGCACTGGTGGTTCAACATAAAGGCCTTATGGAGAAAGCAATTCTAGAGCAAACCAACTGCAGATGGAGAGAGACTAACGTCTTGGAAACTAGAGGTCTTCCACATTTTACAAAGCTGTGAGTTAGACACACCTCTAGGAGGATTCAAGGTTAATCCATCAAGTGCCAGATGGGTATCCAATACATCACTAATAGCCTGTGCACTTAAAGGGGAACTTTTACCCCAAGTAAACTTGTTGTAGATAGATACTGTAAAGGAGAAATTGATGCTGTACAATATGCTAAGTGCTTTCAGCTTGCTGGTCTGTGTGGTACAAGGTGTACTGCATGGCTTAAAAGTTCCTCCCTCTCTGCATATAGCCCGCCCCCATTCCAGCGTTTAGCCCTGACCTGGCAACCAGGAGATGCACATTTCAAATTTCGGCAAAGAAAAAAGGGGGCAGTATTTAAAACAGCGATTTATAAAAACATATAGCGGGAGAGCTCTGCCAGTCAACAGCAATATCAAAAACATGGCTGCGCTCTTTCTACATCGATCTGAAGAAAACAAAGGTACTAATTTTAATAGGTTTATTTTTAGAAGCATTATAAATTACTTTTCAGACTATTTTGTGCCACACAACAATTGGGGGTGAGATATATGGAAGTGAAAGTTCTGCATTAACATTGAACATATAATAAATCGTTGAAGCAATTAGAGAGAGAGTAATGTTTGAATATTACAGCAAGCTTGATTCATTTTTTGGGGTTTTATTTTATAATGAAGCATGCCGTTTCAACTGTTCATAATGTTGAGGTGTTCATTTTGTTTTAATTAAAAGTGTCCCCCTCTAGTACCGTTACCATAAGTAATGCTACCTCCCCACAGATCAGCAAGCTAGTCGTGACAAAGGACAATCTTCTGTCAGCATAAGGGAAAACCTGCCTTCCTTCATCAAGGGGGCAGGGTCTGCCTTATACGGATAGAAAGAAGACTGTCCCTCATTGAGATATGTCCAGGCAAACAACTGTATTTCAGATCAGAAAAAAATAATAGTTAATCATCGCTATCTCTAAGTTTTTTTCTGTAAATTACCTCATTGTAAAAAGTTGCATTTACATTAAAGAGACAATTAACACTTTTTTTGTTTCAATAGTTTATTTAAAGGGACAGTAATATTTCACAAAAGAGAGAAATTTACTAACTGATATTTCCTTTTCTTCTGTGTATCTCCACGTCACATTGCATGATGGGATTTACTTCCTTCCTCCAGCTGGTAGGACCATTCAAAATTAGTTAAATAGGGTACGCCCCCCTGCGTCTTCAGTTATAACTGTCTGTCCAAGCTGAAAAAATATAGCATAAATAGGTTAAGGGTGGGTGTGACGTGGAGATACACAGAAGAAAAGGAAATATCGGTTAGCAAATTTCTCTCTTTCTTCTGTGTACTCCCCGTCACATTGCATGATGGGAATTTCCCAAGCAAATTAAAGGAAAGGGGGGGAGAATACATATAGATAAATAACAATAACATAACCAAATCATACCATTCATTGTGGGATTACCGCTTGCAGTACTCCTCGTCCAAACTTTGCGTCCGCAGATGCTTCTATATCCAGCTTGTAATGTTTAATGAAGGTGGATATAGATTTCCAAGTGGCTGCTTTGCATAACTCCTGAGGAGTAGCATTAGACTTTGTTGCCCATGATGTAGCCATTGCCCTTGTTGAGTGGGCTTTTATCTTAAAAGGAGGGTCTAGTCCAGCCTCCTTATATGCAGAAATTATGCACTGCCTTATGCATCTGGCCACAGTTTGTTTAGATGATGCCAGGCCTTTACCTCTGCCCATATATTGTAGGAACAACGTATCTGATTTCCTAAATTCTGCTGTTCTATTGAGATAAATGGAGATACACCTTACTAAGTCTAGTAGATGTAATCTTTGCTCCTTTTCCCCTATAGGGGAGGAACAGAATGAGGGCAATATGATCTCTTGGTTCTGATGAAAGTCTGAAACTACTTTCCCCCTAAAGGATGGTTTTAACCTGAGAACAACCTTATCCTGATGTAGGGTTAGATAGGGGGCCTGACAACACAAAGACTGCAGCTCATTGACTCTTTTTGCTGACGTAATAGCAGTTAAGAAGACTGCCTTCCAGGTTAAATGCCTTAACGATACCTGCTCCAGGGGCTCAAAGAGGGGGGAGTCAATAAGTTGAGTCAGGACTAGATTTAAGTCCCAAGCCGGAACAATCTCTCTAATCCTGGGACGTAATTTCTCTATAGCTTTAACAAATCTCCTAATTAAGCTATCCTCTGCCCAGTGCTTGGTCATAACGGCTGAAAGGGCTGATACCTGCACTTTGATAGAGGCTGGGCTTAATCCCATGTCAAAACCTCTTTGTAAAAATTCCAAAATTACAGGAGCCTTAACCTGGTGCTTATGAATTTTGTTTCTTATAGCCCATACTCTAAAAGTTTTCCAAATCCTATCGTAGATTCTAAGAGTTGACTTCTTTCTACCAGATAGGATGGTGTCAGCTACTTTACTTGAAATACCGCGATCTAATAGAGCTTGCCGCTCAACCTCCAAGCTGTCAGCTGGAAAAAACTGGGGTTTGGATGAAGCAAGGGTCCCTGAGACAGGAGGTCCCTCCTGTCTGGCAATCTCCAAGGCTTCTGGCTGGACGTTCTGACTAGCTCTGAATACCAAGTTCGTCTTGGCCATTTCGGTGCAATCATGATGACTTCTGCTTTGTCTGTCACAACTTTTCTGAGGACCTCCCTTAATATTGGGATAGGGGGGGAAAATGTACGCTAGTGAAAAATTCCAAGAATGCTTCAAAGCATCCTGTCCCAATGCTACCGCTGATTTCCCCCTTGCGAAAAACTGAATGCATTTCCGGTTCTCCAAGGCTGCCATTAGGTCTACCACTGGGGTTCCCATTCTTTTGATTATCTGAAGAAACACTTCCTGATTTATGGACCATTCCCCTGGGTGCACCTTGTTTCTGCTGAGATAGTCTGCTTGTATGTTCTGAACTCCTGCTACATGGGAGGCTGTGATTGCATTCAAGTTCCTCAATATTTGAGACACTTCTCTGTTTAGGCTTGAACTTCTTGTTCCGCCTTGGTTTCGAATGTACATGACTGCAGTCATGTTGTCCGACCTGACATGTACAGCTGTTCTTCTTAGTTCTTGCTTGAAGTGAATTAGAGCATACCTTATTGCTCTGATTTCTAACAGATTTATGTGTAGCTTTCTTTCCTTTGAGTTCCAGGTTCCTTGAATTGCTTTGTTTCCCCAAACTGCACCCCATCCATAAGGGCTGGCGTCTGTTGTGACTATGTTCCATTCTGGGTCTCGTAGTGATGTTCCCTTTTCTAGGTTTTTTCTGTTTGTCCACCACAATAGATCCTGACGCACCTCCCCTGGCAGCCTTATCCTCTGTAAGGGATTCTGCTGATACTTGTTCCAGTGCTTCAGGCAGTAACACTGTAGATGTCTTGCGTGAAATCTTGCCCAGGGTACCACCTGGATTGCAGACATCATAATTCCTAGGCACTTCATGAATAGGTGCGCTATGTGGCTTTTCTTCTCTCTGAACTTCTTTACTTTCGTGAGGATACTGCATATCCTTTCTTCTGATAGGGTTATCATTGCTGTTTGCGTATTGAATCTCATCCCTATGAATGTCAATTGTTGTGTAGGAATTAGGTGACTTTTCTGAAAATTTATCATCCAGCCTAGGCTTGTAAGATGATTTACCATCAGATTTGTGTTTGTGATGGCTTGGGCCCTTGTTTGAGCTACTAAGAGAAGGTCGTCCAAGTATGGAATTATCAATACTCCTTTTTCCCTTAATGGCTCTATAGCGGCTGCCAGAATCTTTGTGAATACTCTGGGAGCCGTGGATAGGCCGAACGGGAGTACCTTGAACTGGAAATGACGATTTCCTACCTCAAACCTCAGGTATTTTTTATATTCTTTTCTTATCTGGATATGGAAATATGCGTCCTGCAGGTCTACTTTGGTGAGGAAGCTTCCCGGCAGAACTGATCTTATTACTGATGTAACTGACTCCATCTTGAAGGACCTTGTTGCCAAGCAAGTGTTGAGTTTCTTCAAATCCAGTATTGTTCTGCCCGAACCTGATGGTTTTGGGACCATAAACAAGACAGAATAGGTTCCTGAGAATTTCTGCTCCCTTGGCACCGGCTGAATAGCTCCCTTCTCTTGTAGAATCTGAATTTCCTTGAACAAGAGGGTCTTCTTCCTTAGGTACAATGGAATTCTGGATGCTTTGAATCCCTGCGGTATTGGGGTCTGGACAAAGGGAAGCGGATAACCCCTTTCCAGAATCTGTTGGACCCATTTGTCTGATGTTACCCACTGGTTCCGAAACAGATGCAGGCGACCCCCTACCTGCTCTGGAAAGGGGTCCCGCCAATCTTCAGAATTCTTTCTTGCCCTGTTGTTTCTTGGGGAAATCTCTGCGATAGCCTCCCCTTGAAGACTGGTATGAAGACTGTTTTCTCTGGTCAAACTGTCTTCCTTGATATCTCCTGGTATCTCGAAAGGAATAAGACTTGTTCTTAAATGAAGCTGACCTTGAGGGGGATCTCCTCTTTTTTTCTTGTGGTAGAAAAGCACTTTTTCCACCCGACACTTTCTTTATGATATACTCTAGTTGTTCACCGAATAGCATATCTCCTTTGAAGGGTAGATTGACCAGCTTGTTCTTTGATGATGCATCTGCTCCCCATGGCCTAAGCCACAATGCTCTTCTAGAAGATACTGCAAGAGCTGAGGATCTAGCCCCCAATTTTACTGCATCAATAGAGGCATCGCATACAAAATTGTTGGCTTCTTTTATAATTGACAGTCCCCTAGATAGCTTTGATCTTGATGTACCTGAATCAACATCTTCTTCCAAAGTATTGATCCATATACGCATAGCTCTGGATACACATGCTAGGGCCGTGGCTATCTGGATATTACTGCCAATGAGCGAATATTGCTTCTTAAGAGCTGACACCATTTTCCTATCCATGGAATCCTTTAATGAGGATCCATCTTCAAGGGGTATGGTGGTATATTTGGCTATCCTGGAGACAGCCGCATCTACTTTAGGGGGAGATGTCCAGTTTTTAACAGTTGCCATATCAAAAGGGTACATTCTACCAAACTTTTTAGTAACTGACGACCGTCTATCAACTTTACTCCATTCATTGGATATGATATCCGAAATAGACTGATGGACTGGAAAACTTAGAGTAGGCTTTTTATTACCTAGAAAGGCCGTATCTAAGATACCTAAGTCCTTTTGCTCCTCTACTAAGCCTAATGTCTTACGGACAGATCTTAGGAAGCCATCAATTCTATCTAGGGAGAAATCACCCGAGTTCTCCACTATTTCACCTTCTTCTTCCTCTGTAGAGAATTCAGACGGTCCCTGACTGTTTCTATCCTCATTATCCTCTGTCCTCTGGGAAGAGGTACCTTCCCCAGGATCCTCTAATCTTTGTTTCTTCCTGGGAGCTAAAGAGTCCTGCATAGTAGAGAAGGTCTCTTGCATAGAGACCTTCATCCAGGATAAAAAATCCTGGAACTGTCCTGGCATTTCCTGAATGGCTGCCTGCTTAAGGCAATCCTGGCAAAATTTTGCATTATCTGCAGCTGGTAATTTCTTTTCACAATTTGATCAGGTCTTACATTTTTGGGGCTTGTCTTCTTTAGAAGGTCCTGCATCTGCTTTTTCCTTGCTGGAAGAGGACTTTGAAGAAGACATTTCTAAAACTTAACCTTTAATCCTACCTATTAAAAGTTATACCTCTAAAAGAAAACTGTAACATAAAAGAATCCTTACCTGCCGCCAAACTGCATTCCTTTTATACAGCGTGCGTTCCATTGCTGAAACGCAGACCCAAAACACCACCGGATACATAAGAGGCCGCCTCCGATGGAAACTCTCCTAGTGGCGTGCGTGTCAGGCTGAACCGCATCATGCGGCCTTCCACCTCCTGCACACGCTTCTCGCTTGCCCAATTTCCTTCTGCCTTCGCGCCTTCCAGCTTCTACCGATTCGGCTGGCCATAGGCGCACGATATGTGTGCAGATCAATCCACGCCGCCAACAGGAAGGACGCAAGGCTGTTTAGTCCGGATCCGTTCTCAGCCCACTTCTTTCAACACTGCCGGTGCCACTCCCGTGATAACGCAACAGGAGGAAGGCCACCGCGTTCGGCTCTGCTTAATTTGTGCTACTGGTTGGATTATTTTGTGCCCTTACCAACTCAGGCACAGAAATCAACGGAAGAAGGCTCTTTACTGCATACTTTTAGACGAAGGACATCTCTTTCAACGCTCCGATTCCTCAGGTACTACTTTTTTTTTTTTTTTTCCAGACAGAGGTCAAAACCTCCTGTCCTCCAGCTGTTAGGACCAGAAATAACTGAAGACGCAGGAGGGCGTACCCTATTTAACTAATTTTGAATGGTCCTACCAGCTGGAGGAAGGAAGTAAATCCCATCATGCAATGTGACGGGGAGTACACAGAAGAAAAGAGCAGCTCCAATTAATATTCATAGGATTTGGGCCATGGAGAATGTTATTTCAATACTGAGAGAGCTGTAGCTCAAGAGTAATTGAATGATAAAGTATCTTCCTCCCGCCCCTTTTACTGATGTAACACTGCTCAACTCAGAGCAGAAAGGTGGTGTCCAGATGTATCTTAGGGAGGGACAATCTTCAATTAGCATAAGGGAAAACCCTGAAAACTCTGTCAAGGGAAAAGGGTTCTCCTTATGCTCACGGTAAGAAGATTACTATCCCTTTATGCTTGTTAAAAATATAACAGTAGAACATCAAAAGAATTTAGGTGTACATATAAAGAAATTGCATTTAGTAAAAGCTTAAGCAGTGTCAATAAACAAACTACAATATTAACAAATAAAGCATGTAAACAGGTTTCCAAAGATATTGTCTGAGCTTGGACAAGTAGTGCAGATGTTGAGTGCTACTTGGGCTGTTGAAACAAGTGTAGACGAAAGAAAGCTGATAAGGAAGAAAAGAGTGGAAGTATAGCTAATACAGAAGATGAAGCGGCTGGAAAGAGAGGGGTGAGGCAGGTGCAGAGTGGAGCTCCAGAAGAGTAGGATGTTAGAGGGGGAGAGTTATAGGGAAAGAAGAAAGGGAGGAGGGATGAGGTGGGTAGGGAGTGGGATTACAGCGGCATCCACTAGCTACACAACCTGATTCTCATAATTCTGTGGCAAGTTATTGAGTGGTAAATTCAGAAATGGATACCAAGATGCAAAAGTGTAGTGGAATTTGGTTATCCGTCATGTAGTATAATGATGCAAATGCTCCATGTCCAGGACTGCACGTAGTTTAATTTTCCAGTCTGAGATAGAAGGTGCACTCGAGGATCACCACCCATGAGGAACACATGCTCTGGCCGCTGTAATCAATAAAAGCCAGTTTCTGATAGAAAGAATTGAGCCAACCCAGCGTTCTGGGAGAATGGTCAACAAAAGGGCCGCCAGAATGAAGGGAATGGCAAACCCCAATATGAGGGATACATGGTCATCGACCTCCATCAAAAAAAAAAAAAAAACACCTGGATGAAGCAACATGACCACCAAAAGTTCTCCAGAGAGCAAACCACCCCCCACATCTCCAACAGTTATCAGTTGTCACGGGAACAGGACCGTCCTGCCTGTTTTAAAAGACACCAGCCTTTGGATTTTACCCAGGTTGCCCTGGGTGGCAAGTTTAAAGGACCCTCATGGACTTAACATGGAGAAAAGTAGGTGTCACCAGATGGAGTGATTTGGGACTATACCATTTGAAATGTTGATCATTGTGTTACATGGTGTAATAGTGTGGGTGGTGTAGTACTGTGGGTCCTGTGGAGGGATTTGGTATTTGGGAGCTAGAGTGCAGAGAGAATGGGGATTGGGAGTTGCTTACAATATCCAGGTCTGTGTTGTGCTGAGGAAGGACTGGAATGTTGATTGATTCCTGTTGTGCTTCCTTGAACAATCAGGGAGGTTATTTATGATCCAGTGAGAATGTCCCTTTTTCAAGCCCTAATTTGCATGCTTAACTTGATACGGGTGCTGGTGACTGATTGGTCAAGTGCGGAAACACCATTCCAAGTCCTAGTTTACATGCTGATCTTGATAAGAGTCTCTAAGTGTATATAAGCTGTGTGTTCCATTCAATAAAGAGAGCTGATTCTAGAACAGTATACTAGTCTTGCCTGGTGACTGTGGGGAAAACTGTGATATTCCAGCAGAGCAGCCTTGCTCAGGATTGAAGGAAACAGCTACTGACGGGGACACCCAGATGGAGGGTCCACTGGTACCGTCACATCAGGTATTCCAGGTGTTTATTTGGATGGCTGTGCCAGGGAGCGGTACCATCTAATCATTAGTTTATAATTAGTTTCCCTCATGGAGATACTGGAAATCAAGGGGCAATTCATCTTGCAGGTCTGCCTCCCAGGATCCTCTTTGGCAAGTGGGGAGATGCTCAATAGGGGACTTTAGGATACAACATACCTTGGAGAGTCCTCTTGGAAAAGGGGCGTTGTTAAGCACTAGGGTTTCAAAACGGGTGAGAGGTCTCGGTCGGAATCGGTGTACAGCTGAGGAGCAAAGGAGGTGTTGGATTTGGCGATATTGCCAAAATTCCGATTGCGGAAGGTTGTAGTCAGTGCACGTCTGGGAGAAGGAGGGGAAACTTAATGTTGATAATAGGTGATCCAGATCTACAAGACCTGCTGCAGATCAACGACCAAAACCTCTGCTTTGAAGTCCTGGTGGGAAGTCCATGTTACCAATTATCGAGTACAAGGGGGAGGGATGGAAAGAGAGCTTCAATTTGAGAGCAGAGTCAGAGCATAGCAGCAATAAATGTCTAATAATCACCTGGCATCTCAGAGTAGTCAGCAGATTAGTCGTTGTCTTAGAAGACCACAAGAGTTGTTGAAAACAATCAACACCTTTTTTGACTTTACTTGCAGAATATGGGAAGTCAAACTCCCTATATCTTTTAATTTATTAATCTGCAGTACACAAGAACTGGCTGGCCATTTAATAGTAATGCAGACAGAGTGCATCACAACACTTTCATGTTTTCCTGCCAAAAGCTGCCATAATAGCTTTTGAACAGCCAACTGCTTACAGAGTAATCTGCATGGTTTGGCAAGATGACTTACATAGTACGTGGTGTTAAAGTGGGTGATAGAATGTGGGGGCCACAGCGTAACTCTATATTCACTCATCTGCTGTAACAAAGGTTGCCAACTTTCGGCAATATAAATTAAATATTTGAATAGGACACTCTAGTAACTTTAGATGTGCATATTAATATGGGAGAGATGCAGACTACTTATAATATCAGTATGATACCAGCCCACTGGCAGTAGTGGTTCCCGCTTTCTATTTGCACCACACACACACGCACGCACACACGCACTCGCACGCACTGCTCAGCCAACTAAAACTGCTCCTCATCATTGTGGCATCTGTTGGGCATTTTTTTTAGTGCTAGAATGTAATCCAAAATGTTGTGTACCCCTCTGGCACTCAAAAGGATTTAAAACAAAAATGTATACGGATGTATGTTATATTGGTGTGTGTACATACACACACACATTTTTCCTTATAAAAAAAAAAAAAGTTGAGCCTCAAATATAAGTTTATGGTGATTGTGCTAATACTTATACTTTATTTGTGTTTTCATGTTGTTGAGTAATTATTTATAAGGGTCCTCTTGAATTGCCTATTTGTTGGTTGTTCTCTGTGCTGCATTTAGTTGTATATGATGCACTTGTGTGAGTGCGGATCAACCCATTATACTGGATATTACAGACAGAACAGACCCACTTGGACAAATTTGTTCAGCTCCCACACATAATGTTGCTAAACTGGCTGCACAGTTCTGACAATACACTGGTGGAGTGCATGTCCCATGTACTATTAATACAGAATTTCCACAGTGGCTGGTGTTGTGAATGAGTGATAATACTTGACACAGAATGTCAGTACTTTTAGGTGGAAGTGACTCCAGAGGGTATAGTACTCAGACATGCTGCAGCTGTAAGTGATCTGCACTGCATAATTTAGTGTTCACTGCTTTCTTTTTCAGTATTGATTTTATCTTTGGTACCTTCCCATTACTTGGGTCTTAAACCAGGGGAAGGGTGGGCTACATATCTAGTAAATTTCACATATGGTTTCTGAATGTGTGGTGTATATCCCCCATCCCTATCTATAACATTCATCCACCTCTGGAAAATGACCATGTTACTGTGAAGAATAAATCTAAAAATGGATTTGGCTATATAACAGGGCAAGGTTAAATGATGGGATGTGGTTAAGGGTGGGCCAAGGCGAGGCTAAGTGCATCACAGGGTGCTGTACCTAGGAGGTACTTGAATGTAAATCCAGGCCTGTATATGGGACTTTTAATTCTTTGAAAGCTAGGGAGATCTCTAACACTTGCATGGAACTGGAGACCAATTTCATATTCAAGATGTTAAAAGATCATTTAAATAGGGATTGTTTATTGTTCCCTGTGTTGCAGATGGTTTGCCCAGAATTATCAATTTGTCTTTGTGAATATGGCCCAATGCTATTTAAATGATGGATATCTATGTATAGGACATCTTTACTAATAAAACAGAAGTGAAAACTGCCAATTCTGCAAAGAAACGTGACAGACAAAATCTCGGGAGTAGAAAATGCTCACAAGCAGTACGGAGGACAGACGCCTTGACATGACAGAGTGCTCCACAAGTATAGACTTGACAAAGCCACCATTCACATGACCTGGATGATGGCATATAAGAAGCAGTGTTTGGCTTATGGGTCTGCCTGAAAAGGTTAAAGGAGCAAGTCATTAGCTATTCCTGGAAACCTGTCTGCTTTCTATGTGAATCTTCAAACCTAGAAATGGAGCAAAGGACTAGTGAAAAATAGTGATACTTCTATTGGGTAACTAAGTGGCTCTAGGATGCAAGCTTTCAAGGCAACTTAGGTCTCTGAAGGCTTAAGCTGCCTTGAAAGCTTGCATCCTAGAGGTCATTTAGCCAATAAAGGTATCAGTTACACTGCCAGCCCCCAACCTTTTACATACAAATGTAGTGTTGCATATCTCCAACCACCACCATCACATGCACATTCATCTCAAAGTGCCTCAACTACAGAGATCTTCCACTAGCCATAAACCTATGAAAACACACAATTTCCATGTACCGTAAAATCTCGGGTATAATACACACATTTTTACCCCATTTCACCTTATGTGAAGTGGGGGGTACGTATTATACACGAGTAAAAAAAAAAATGTAAGTAAAATAGTAAGTCCAGCAACCTCTCTGGAGGCAGCGGGTGGCATCTCTGCGCTCACCGCCCGTTTCCTCTGTGCAGAAATACTGTATAAAAAAAATTAAATGCCCACCTTGATAACCAGGATTCCCCCCTCTGTACTCATAAGCAGCCGTCAAGCAGAGACAGCGGGCGGTATTCTTGCACTAGCCGCCCACTTCTTCCTCTCCCCGAACTCCTCTGAGCAGCCCTGTCAGGACCTACCATACATGGCAACGCTCCGACGCTACGGGAGGGAGAGAGGCAACCGGGGAGCATTGTGAGCAGCTCCCCGGGCTCCCTCACTGCAGCACCGACCCTGACACAGGGTATCGGTGCTGGCATCGGCCGCATTTGCGCGAGTACAAGTACTCGCGCAAATGCTGGTATCGGCACCGATACCGATACTAGTATCGGTATCGGTGCAACCCTAGTATTAACTATATGGTAGATACGAATAAATGCAAGTATGCTCTTTTAATTGTATCTCTCAAGCCGTTATGGTTTGAGAGATATAGGAAAATAAAGTTCTCCTCTCCCTCCCCTTTCTGTTTGACGAGCTGTAAAGCTGTCAGAAGCAGATTCTGGTTGCTTGACCAGACGCGGCTCTTCAGCAACGCCGATATAACGATATCTAAAGATAAATACTTCATCAGAATGGTCTACAACGTGTGCTTGCAAACCAGGCATACGTTGTAGGCCGTTCCAATTAAGTATTTATTTTTAGGCATCGCTAAATTGGCACTGCTGAAGAGCCGCCGTCTGATCCAGGAACCAGAATCTGCTTCTGACAGCTTTACAGCTCGTCAAGCAGAAAGGGGAGGGAGAGGAGAACTTTATTCTCCTATGTCTCTCAAACCATAACGGTTCGAGAGATACAATTAAAAGAGAGTACTTGCACTTATTTGTATCTACCATATAGTTAATACTTTTTTTCTGACATTACTATCCCTTTAATGACCTACCTGTGCTCAAGCAGGGAAATAATTAAGTTCTGGCCTTTTGGCAGCCCTTGAGGAGGAAACTAGGATGGCTACCCCAATCTCTCCATTGCATGTACTATTTTATAGTATAGCACTCCTTTTGCAAGACTATAATCCACAAGATTACATACAATTTAGAGAAACGAAGCCCACTTAAATTAGGAATGCTGGGCACAGTGAGTATTTCTATTTAGCAGTTTGGTTTATATTGAATTAAAAAAAAAAAATAATAATAAAAATAAATAAACTAAAATGGACCTGTCATCTTATATTAGTTTTCATATTTAAAAATCTCATACAAAACTACCTACCGAGGTTGCATAATTTAAGAGATACATACTATCATTTCTAAAAGGAGAGAGAGTCTCTGAGTGCAGTACTGAGCTTTATTAGTATATGAAATGGTACTTAAAGCTTCATTTGCATACATCAGCATATGGTACCAGGCTCAGAAAGCTCTCCATATAGATACACAACCGCTGGTCTTTTTGAAATATAATACATTGTCCGTTTGTACTGAAGTTTTCAGGGTGACTGGTCCACTTTAATACTTCGTAAAGGAGTAGCCAGCCTACACAATGTAAATAACACCATCAGATGCTACAATTTTGTTTAAACAGCAGCTAATAATCTAAGCATTCTGTTCTAGAATCTGTGGGTCATGAATGAAAAAAATGATTGTAATTTTATATTGGCAAATTCATAAGAACAAAGCACAACTCTGACATTTGCTGTATACAATTCACTTATAACAGGCAGTAAATTTTGCTTTATGTAAACCATAGCTTGACAAATGTGGTTTTAGTCTACATGCCAGTCCAAAAATGTAGGAGCCAGACTGAGCAACACCAAGGACCTCCAACTGACTCCATACACATAACCTCATGTAACCTCACATCCCTGTGCTGATGTAACTGGATATTAGTGCACTAAGGGCTGGATTCTATTGCATGTACTAATTTTATCACTGCTTTTATCTCAAGTTTTTCCCATAGACCTCAATAGGAAAATGTTTGATAAAACAGGCGTTAACATTTAACACCTGCAATAGAATCTAGCCCCAACTATCATCACATACATAGTGTCATCATCAGCACCCATATTACACACATCAGTCACACAGCAACCATATAACACGTCTGGCACACATGCAAAATTAATCAGGTACAAAACACCCATATAGCAACCACCACCAACACAGCACCCATCAATAGCACCACACCCATACATCACCCATCTAGCATCTATCAAAGAGAGAGGGAAAGGGAGATGAGTTAAGAGTGTCAGTGTGTGTGTGTGTGTGTGTGTGTGTGTGTGTGTGTGTGTGTGTGTGTGTGTGTATAGAGGTGGCAGGAGACACAGGGGGGTGTTGGAAGACAGAAACCCAGACAAGTGGAGCCAAGAGGCAAGTTAGCTCCTTTAGCACCAGGAGATGTGCAACACATTGCAAATCCCATCCGACTGGTTCCCAAGAGTTTTAAGGGATAGTAATACTTAATATTTTAAAAAAATATATATTGTAGTATTTATCCCCTTGAGTAAAAAAAGGGTACTCTCACTACTCAAAGGTGTTTTATTCAAAAGTTATTACAGCTCAGAGTTGAATTTTTAGGTGCAATATCACAGTGGCCTGAAATTGTACAGTGAAACATAGAATTTACAGCGCCACTGTACAATTTCAGGCCATTGTGATATTGCACTTAAAAAATTAAACTTTGAGCTGTAATAACCTTTGAATAAAACACCTTTCAACAGTGGGACTTCCCTTGTTTTAAGATAAACCCTAATTATATATATATATATATATATATATATACACACACATATATATATATATACACATATACATACATATACACACACACACATTTTAAATATTACTATTCCTTTAAGCCAGAGAAAATGGGAGGTAAGGTGACGAAGCAGAAGATTAATAAGAGTTAATAGCATTACCACATGTCTGAAGAGAATTGCTGATTTCTCCGCTTATCTCATACCTGGATTTTTAGATTTTGGATGCATCCCACCCATCATATGTTGATGGGTACCAAATGATATGAGTCCTCAAGGGCCACCATCAGGTTAAGATTTAATGGGACAGTAATGTCCCAGAAAAAAAAAAAAAAAAAAAAAAAAAAAAAAAAAAAACTTTAGAATTTTGTAGTGCTTAAAAGGTTCAACTATATACAAGAAATCCTATCTCTCAAACCGCTATGGTTTGAGATAAATTAATATTCAAACTTCCCTCCTCCCTCTCCATTCCCTGAAATCAGCGCTGTGCTGACTGCAGGGGAATCCTGTCCGGGGACCAACTGGCGGCTCTGCAGCAGAGCCGAAATCGCATTTCATTGGAAAGGTCTACAAAGTGTACCTGTTTTGCAAGCACAAATTGTAGACCATTGTAATAAAGTTGTTTTAAATAATGCGATTGTGGCTCTGCTGAAGAGCCTCCTCGTGTCGGTCTACATGGATCTCCTGCTGTCAGTTTTACAGCTGACAGCAGGAAACAAGAAATTTTCAACATGAATATCTCTCAAACCATAGTGGTTTGAGAGATAGGATTTGCTGCATATAGTTGAACTTTTTAAGCACTACAAAACGATAAAGATTTTTTTTCTGGGACATTATTAACACTTTAAGGATTTCCCTGATTAATCACAAGTGAGTAAATCAGTGGCTCATTCATTTTGACTGACTCACCTGTGCTTAATCAGGGAAACCCTTATAACCTGCACTGTCGGTGGCCCTTGAGGACTGAACTTGGACAGCCCTGATGTAGGTGCTAGGACACAATCCATAGTTGCCATGGTGACCTGGTGCCTGGGATTTGTAGAGACCTGACATAAACCTTTGGTTGAATGGTCACAAGGCACACACCTCTACCATTTCCGTAAGAACCTCAATATTATTTAGTAATTCACAGACATCAACTTGATTCAGCTGGGAAATACGTAAAAATTATAGTGGTATGAATTACTGTACCTCGCACACAACAGCTCCTTAGACTCAGACTCAAAAATCCTCAAAGAATGTGCTTTATAGACAGCAAATTATACTAACGTGCCAGTCACCCTGGTAAAATGCACCACTGTTAAAATCTTACACAAATTTACCAGAAAGTCCTCAAAACTACACAAATAATTAAAATTTGAGGGCCCTGGTGTGAACATTAAAATATTCTCCCAGTGGCATAAAAAGAATTTTACTGCGAGCCAGTAGGCCCTCCTTGGGTGCTAGGCCTTGTCACAAATGCATCCTCTGCAGTTCCTCCTCCTCTGATTGATATATATTCAAGGCATAACCACAGGTAAAATCAACAAGCTTTAAAAGGGATCCAAGTTCAAGGAAGACACTGTGCAGGCAAGTATCCATGTGGAACAAACCGTCATGTTCTACAACCCTCCCCCATTAATAAACAAGACAACGCTGTCTATTTACACACACACATGAAAACCACCATAGGAATCCTTTTTTTTTTTTTTTTTTTTTGGCTTAAAAACATATTTTATTATAATGAAAGTTTTAGCTCTCTACCAGGAAACGGTTTGTCCTAGAAATGGAATTGTGGTATATAAACAGGTCTCTAATACATTTCATTCATCACCAGTAAGAGGGGGATGAAATAACTAAAATCCAATATAGGTGGCTTAAAGGGTTAGTAATGTCCAATTATAATTGTATCCAGTGTTGTAGATTTAAAAAAAAAAAAAAAAAAATTATGTGAAGCAAATCCTCTCTCTCAAATTTTTATGGTTTGAGAGATATTTGATGCTAAAGTCCCCCCCTCCCTCCCCTTTCCCTGATCTCAGCTGTAAAGCTGACAAAAGGAGATTCATGTCGGCCGACTTGAGGCGGCTCTTCAGAAGAGCAAAAGTAGCGATATCTAAAAAGAACTGCTTCATTGGAATGGTCTACAAAGCATATATATCAAAATAGTGAAAGACTAATATGTACTCACATAAAGATGATGTCACCATTGTAATAAAATCCAATTTATTAAAACGGTATATAAGCCTGAAAACTGACGCATTTCGGGGATAACTTCTCTTTTAAGAAGTGACCAAACAATATTCAAAACATATAATACCTCTATTTAAGCCCTCAACTGGCAGTACTGGAAAAAACACTACACAAAAGTACCACTCGAAACAGTTGCACCTAACACATGCACTACAATCCAGCCAGCCAGAAACTATTGGTTCTAATAGAAGTCATTTCACTCTGATCACGGAAATGAGGTGTGCATGTCATGATGCTTTCCATTATGTGTTCCAGCTCTGAGATAGCCTCACACTAGTGTTAGAAAGGGTAAACGTGTGTCATGTACCCAATCACATGTTAACAAACAAATCATACTATGTCAATAGCTAGTGGATTACACTCCACTTACTAGGCAGTGTAACCTGCGTATCCATCCATGACACATTGAGAATAACTTACCCGAGACATGATATCACATGGTATTTAGACAGGGGAGGGCTGGCCTGGGGGGCAATTGACCCCTGGGCTGGTGATATATCTGGGCTGGTGGGCCACTGCACCTCACTAAATCTCCTGATTGCTGCTGTAAATGGAGCTACACTAGTGATACCACAGAGCTTACAATTGAAATGGAGATACATAAATTATACCACAGAGGTACAATACAAATGGAGCTAAACTAGTAACAAACTATTTCGCTCTATAATATCACTAGGTAAGCTTTGCTTAAATTGTAAGCTTTGTAGTGGAGCACTAGTGTAGCCCCATTTTAACTGTAAGCTCTGTGGTATCACTTGACTTACGTCACAACATTAGTTCCAATTTTAAAATTAACAAAAGGGGGTGGGCTGGAACGATAATAGAAATGGGCCACTTGAATGGACTTGCCCCCTGGGCCACAAATTGCCAGCCCTCCCCTGTATTTAGAAACTGTGAGACATGTTGAGGAGTTTATCTGTCTTTATACAATAAAATATAAATGTTTTTATATCTCCTGGTCTACCTTATACATTTTTATTGTGGAAACTGTTCCTTCAATAGTCTATGCATACGAGCAAGGTTCTATTGCGGGAAGAACCAACATCAGTGTTCCCCGCTGGTGTTTAGACAGGTATCCATAACCAGGGACCGGTCATGATTATTTCCTGTGAGTATCATTGATAATACTATGTTTGATTGTTATGCATATACTGTGATTGGGTCACTCTCCTCACACTTGTTTGTTTTAGGTCTTCAAGCCCTGTCTGACATTCATGGCTTTCGAGACTGGCCGGCTCAGAGACATCTGTGCGGGGGCAATTCTAATCTCCTCCACAATCGTTACATGCTACTGATAACCTGTTACATGCTACTGATAGCATTTCTTTGCAAAGTTATTCCAATTGTTTGGATAAACTACGAGCCTCTACCCTCTTTGTTTTTGCCTTTCTATACCAGAGGACCAAGGCGATTTTGTTATCTTGTTTGGAGAGCCGGTACGTGTGAATGATCACTTTTACCTCAGTACAAAAATGTTTCACACTTCCTCATTGTATATTTCACACATGCATTAATTAAAGAAAAAAATACGAGCAAATGTGTATGTGTGTGTGGGGAGGGGGTTGGAAATCAAATGCATCAGGAACTAATCTCATGTAAACAAGCTGGTGACAGCCAGGGCCGGCGCCACCTATAGGCGAGTTAGGCGCCGGCCTAGGGCGCACATCTTACGGGGGCGCAGTTGCAGAGCTGAGCTGCTCGCAGCTCGGCAGCTGTGACAAGAGGAGAGAGAAGCGATACTCTGAAAAGAGCGAGCGCTGCCACCTAAAGCATGCCGTTAGACGCAGTGTGAAAAGCACTTCGTCTGCACCCCAGGTAGGCCGGACCCTGACCCAACTTCATCAGTGGACAGCTGATCCTGAGCGGGAGGAGAGAGAGAGAAAGCGAGCGAGAGAGAGTGAGAGTCACGGTGAGCTGAAGTCACAGTGACAGGAAAGTTAGGCAAGAAGGGGAAACCGGCAAAAAGGGTAGATCAAGTGTAGGCAATAGGGGAGAAAGAGGCAAAAGGGGGGATCAAAACAAGAGTTCAGGGTGGATTAAGGCAAGAGGGGGAAAGAGGCAAAGAGGGGGAGAACAAGGCAAAATGGTGGATCAAGAGGGGGAGAATGGCAAAAGGGGAGAAAGAGGCAAAAGGGGGGGGATGAAAAGACAACAGGGGTAAAGAGGCAAAATGGGGGAACAAGAGGGGGAGAATGGGGAGAGGAGAAAAAGGCAAAAGGAGGGTGATCAAGAGGGGGAGAGACACAAAAGGGGGGAATCAGGAAGGAGAGAGAGGGAGGCAAAAGGGGGGATCAAGATAAGAGTCAAGGGTGGATTAAGGAAAGAGGGGGAGAAAGAGGCAAAATGGGGGATCAAGAGGGGAGAAAGAGGTGTAAAGAGAGGCAATTTGGCAAGAGGGGGAATCAAGAGCAGGTGAAAGACTCAGAGGGGGGTCAAGAGGGGGGATCATGAGGCAAAAGGAGGGGGGACCAAGAGGCAAAAGGAGGGGGGACCAAGAGGTAAAAGGGTGGGATCAAGAGTCAAGGGGAGAGAGAAGCAAAAGTGGGGATCAAGAGGGGGAGAATGGCAAAAGGAAGATCAAGAGGGGTAAAGAGAGGCAACTTATCAAGAGCAGGTGAAAGAGGCAAAAGGGGGGAGTCAAGAGGTGGTTTATATATATATATATATATATATATATATATATATATATATATATATATATATATATATATATATAAACTCTTTATTGCTCTGGTGGGGGCATATAACACACACACACACACTCTGATACGCACGTGCGCACACACACACTCTGATACACATAGAGATAAGCACACACACACACTGATACACATACAGACAAGTATACACATTGGCACACTGATACACATATACAGAAGCACACACAAACGGATACCCCTACAGAGTCTCATACACATATAGGGAACACACAAATTGATACTTATACACATATAGGGAAAACACAAACACACTGACACTTAACACATACAGGGAACACATACATTGACAGTTATATATGTATAGGGATCACACACACTGACACGTATACACATAAAGGGGTGGGGCATAAAGGGGTGGAGCCAAGGGGCGGCAAAATGAGGTTTTGCGTAGGGTGGCAAAAATCCTTGCACCAGCCCTGGTGACAGCCATATGTACAAAGAGAGTGGAACATTCTGGGGCAAACCAACTGCACCAATGGAAACAAATATATCTCACTCTAAATTTAAATGGGGCTTTTAACCATCTTAATGCCAGAATGGTCCACAACACAATCATATAGAGACTCCTCTAGCAGTCAAGCAGATAAAAGTCCCATTTACCTGAACATAAATTTAAAATTTATCCACTATAATGCAGTTGGTTCATTTTAGAATTGCTCCATTTTTCATTTCTGCTTACGGCCATCTGAACATGAAAAGCCATATGCAACTACCATTATTTTACATATTGTATACTGAAGAACATGCTAAAGCGACCCATACACCATAATCTTCTTGATCAGTGGTGTCCGTAGACATTTTTCCAGGGGGAGGCAAAGCCATAATATGACCCCCAGGCCAGCCCATCTAGCCCCTTTATTTATATGGAGGAGGGTAACTGTAGGGGGGGGGGGCAAGTGCCCCCCTTGACCCCCCCCTCCGGACGCCCATGTTCTTGATATATAAAAGATCCTGGTGTGGTCAGTGTTGATTGGTATGATCCATGTGAAAAATATGGGTAAAAAGCGGCACCATGTTAACGACAGAAAATGCAGGAGACTAACAGTAACAATGTTTACACTAGTCTCCTACATGTGGAAAAATACAGAACGAAGACTTCACGCAAAATAACAATGTATGCCAAAAGAAAGCATAGTAGAAAATGCCTAGGGTAACATTTCCGGAAGCAGCATCCTTGAGTGCCAGAGAGGGTAACGCATTGCTTTGCAACGACTGACAGGAGCTTGATAGAATTTCCATACATTCCACATGCTCTTTCTTAAACCTTTTACTGCCAGAGGGGTACGCAATGCGTACCCCTCTGGCACTCAAAGGGTTAAGAAAAGAACTACCATACATTCCATGCTCTATCAAGCTCCTGTCAGTCCTTCACGAGGGATGCGGGGGAGGGGGGTAGAATTGGTCAGAAAACTGACCTCCCTCCTCTGACAGCACTGGAATGTGACCTAGAAGTCTATGCACTTTGTGCGCTCAGACTCCATAGATAATTTGACCAGTTTCATTTTTTTACATAAATATGGGAAGAATATTTTCCTTCTGGCTAGGAGTGTAACAGATGTTAAGGAGCATATTTTATGTATACATATATCAAATTTAAACCCTTGGATGCTAGAAATGTCTCCAACATTTGATATTTAATATTTCACAAATATTCAGAGGGTTAAATAACATCTCTCTCATTCACTTCATAAACATGACACACCAGTATTCTCCATATGGGTGTCAAAAGAATGTATCCTCACATCTTGCAATTTATAGAACTGCCCCACTCATGCAGACAGAAAATGAGTCACATTAGAAATCAACAGAAAATGTAAAAGGTGCACTATGTTTTCCTTATGAAAAATCATGTTACAGGAATTTTCTTGCAAAATAAATCAAAGGTATTTCCTTTGGCACCTATTGTTATATTCAGAAGTTAAAACAGTTCAATGTGTCCTGGAGTAACAATGCCAGAACTTTGTGAAACTTCAGACAGTCTATGGAGAACTGCTGTCAGTGACTCCCTTCTCCTAGAGAATGCAACAGAATAACTAGCCAAGATCTGGCCACTAGAGGGAACTGAATGTAAGAAACAAAGTTTAAACAATAATAACTCAGGAAAGATGCATCTCTGAGCAGTGGGAGAACCCTTGTTTTATTCGGCAGGAAAAAAAACCTACTATATATCTCCAATTTTTTTTATATTTATAAAAAAAAAACCTTTATTGTTCCTTTACCCACAAGGCTAAAATAACATAATGATGTGAATGCACTCACTAACATCTTTTTATAATGCCTTCCCAGAGATTTAACACTGTGGTTGGCTTCCAGTGGCATTAACAACCATTATAATTCTGCTACCTATTTATCAACATACAATATTTATTTTAGGCAAATCACAATATTTTCTGATGTCAGGAATAATTCCTGTTTGTCTGGGACGGAAACGGGTAACCCTAAAGTAGACAGACGTTCAGGAGAAAATATTCAGAGACAAATGTTCCCCGGGTACTGAGATCAGTTATGAGAATTCCCCTGAAAACTGACATCTTGGCACCTTATCAAAAGACCCTCTAGTATTGTATTTTAATAATAGTACTTTTAGATGTTCTTTTACACTCCTCACTCTAGATTCCCCCCTAGTGTTGTGCTTGAAAACCCCCACTAGGATCTATGGGAGCTATGCATGCAGTGCAAAGAGACTGAACTGTAAGACTTCAAGTCTTGTAGTCCTGTCTCTCTCTAGTGGCACCAGTGAGGGTAGACTAGAGGTCCCTCAAGACTCCCGTTCTGATTTTTGCTGGTCCGACAGGACTCAGAATTCAGCCCAAACTTCAGAGCTGCTGATATGGCCCTGTAATAAAAGGCAAATTGTGCACATAGACTAATGGGTTAAAAATGTATTTATTTATTTTTTTTAAATTGTAGAAAAAGAGAGGATCCTATTCTAGTTAAAAGTTTGTTTGCTTTTTTCCACCTGCCAGTAAACTAACATCTATATGATGACCTAAATGTACACGTAAACAGAAAGTAAATGGCATATTTGCTCACAAACATACAGACTAAACAACTAATAAAAATGTGTGTGCATATGACTTTCTACAGATTACCTTTGTTGTGCATAATAAGAGCACTGTAATAGGTTGTGTTAATAACACACACTGACATATACAAGCACAAATTCACACATGCCATCCATAGAAGACATAATGCATTGCTAAATCAGTAGTCACAGACTACTAAAAGGTCTTGTGGAAGAAGAGCTGTTCTTCGTGTTTAACCCCTTAAGGACCGGTGCACGCACATGCGCGGCCAGCACTTGCAGACCACGGGGCATTTTTTTTTTTTATTGCCGCTTCCGGAGCGGCGTGCAGCCGCGACGGGAGCCCTGAATGCCATGCCGTGCCAGGACCGTCATTGGTCCTTAAGTGCCGGACAGCCATGACGGTCCTGGCACGGCAATGGTCCTTAAGGGGTTAACATTGGGTGGACTAGTAACTTTTCACCTGTTGACTACACACACACACATTATATAAAATCTATACAAACACTAGTTTAAAAGCCCATGTACACGGGCCACAGTGCCACCCAGCAACCTCGGCTGGTGCCTGGAACCTCTCTGTTCACTGCCTGTGATGCAGTCATGCGCAGTACAGACTACCTGAATGTGCGGCGGCTGACACAGAGTGGGGTGCTCAGAATTCGGACCGTAGTCCTCTCTGAGCACCTTCCTGGGACCAAGTACAGACAGGCAGTCTCTACTGCACATGACGGCTTCTGACAAACATCCTAGTGAATTATTATATACACACAAGTATGTATTTCCTTACGTCGCAGGGAAGAATGGTGTGGTTCTGAAGGGAAACCAGCTGCACCATAGTGGAAAATAGAAATTCCCATTGAGATAAATGGGGCTTCTGATCACTTGCATGATACAAAAGGTCCTCTATGTAGAGACAGCTCTATCACCCAAAGGGTTAAAAGCCCCATTTAAATCAGTGGACGTTTTGGGAAAGCTTATCTGTCCCCTGTAGTACAGACTGGTTTGGTTGCTCCAAGTTATCATGGTTACATCAGGCTCCGTATTACTTCAGTACATAACCATTCATAAACAGATTTAACACAGACAGCTAAGAGCAACCTGAGACCCTCCAGCCGTTGTGGACTCCAGCTCCTATCAAACCCCCACCACCCCGGCATGGGCTTGTGGGTATTGACGGGAGTCCAAAATAGCTGAAGAGTCTCAGGTTGCCCACTGTGCATCAGAATGTACTCACACATAAGGATGCTGAAGGCCATCACTGCCAGCAGGCCCTGCAAGAAGATGCCGAATGAGTCCATAAGTGCTCCATTGCTACAGCCGGGAGATGCTGGGCTAGAAGAGAGTGGCGACGTTACGGAGGACATGCTCCTGTTCTCATTAGTCGTGCCCATTGCTTTGAGGCCCCGTTACTGGGCCCGGAGCCAGCCCCAGCCGGTCACCAGCGACGGGAGCCGGTAGGGGACGTGTCCTGACGTCACATCGGTGCCTGGGAAGGGGAAGTCAATCGGGAGGGCATTCGAGATCAGACAGGCGTTGCTGCGGGAACTGTGTATTTTACAGCAGGATAGTTCCTTGCTCTAGACACTCACTAGGGGTGGGGCCCAGTGCTAGTGGGACTGGCTTGTCTAATTACAGGAGGGCCAGAGGCAGTTACTATGGTGCCGCAAATAGGTGGCTTATTGTACTATACGGACTGGCTATACTGTGACTTGTTGTACTAAGTACAAGTGATGCAATTCTGGTGCCAACTATATGGAACAGATACGCTTAGCAGCTGATTTCACTCGAAGTGCCAGAGGGCTTTCCCATGTACAGCGATGAGTTGTGCACAACCCAGGCACTCTGGTTTAAATGAAGCGTTTAACCCCTTGAATACTAGAAGGCCAACTCATTATTTACCATTCTTTGAAGACCTCTCGTATTCAAGGGGTTAAAAGTCACATCTAAAGCAATATGAACTTTTGGGAATCTGTATTTCTCCCCTGTGGTGTAGTTGTTTTTTCCAGAATTGCACCTGTTTTCTTTTTTGCCATGAGGCCCACTGAGAACCTGTGTACCAGGAGCCATCATCATAGCATACCTCCCAAGCGGAGGGACAGTCCCTCTTTGAAACCCAAAGCCCTTTGTCCCTCTTTCCCACCCTGACTTCCCTCTTTTTAGGAAATCAGACTGGTGTGTATATAAGTGTATCACAGCAACAAAACTCATATTAATGTTTGTATAAACTTCAGTATATATGTTTATACATTAGTCTGTGTAATAGAGGCATCAATAGGTCTTTAAATAACCTAAAAATCCTCTGTAATATCCTGCCCACCAGAAACACCACCTAAAGCAAAAATGTCCCTCTTTGGTCATTTGAAATGTTGGGTGGTATGTCATAGGGGAACATAAAAATCCCCCAAACTCTCCCTGACTGAAGTTGTATGTTTAACCCTATCAGCTGAGACCTCAAGGCTTTAGCATCACAATTTAAATTAATATTAATTATGGTTTGCCCAAAACTGTACAAATGTTCTTTAGTACACCAGTCTCACTACAGTTAGTATATTAGTTACAGATAATGACACACATTATAGTGACAAGTTACAAATAATGGAAGGTGCGCAAGATGTAGCCACTATTTATAATGGAACGTGCACAAGTATGCTAGTGACTTGTTACAGATTGTCAAAGGTCCACACACTATAGTGATTATTACAGATAATGGAAGATCCACACACTCTAAGTTACTGGTTACAGATAATGGAAAGTGCACAAGCTATAGTCTAGCTACAGATAACAAAAGGTGCACACAATATACTGGCTAGTTACAGATAATGGAAGGTGCACAAACTATAGTGATTAGAGATAATGAAAGGTTCACAAACTATAGTGACTAGATACAGACAGTGGAAGGTGCACACACTAGAATGACTAGCTACAGATAACAGAACGTGCGCACACACACACTATAGTAACTAGTTTCAGATAATGGAAGGTGCATACACTTATACTGACTAGTTAGAGATAATGGAAGGTGCACAC
Source organism: Rhinophrynus dorsalis (assembly GCA_037306005.1). NCBI lineage: Eukaryota > Metazoa > Chordata > Amphibia > Anura > Rhinophrynidae > Rhinophrynus > Rhinophrynus dorsalis. The sequence goes on along the minus strand of CM074722.1, from coordinate 104,264,552 downwards.
AGTGTGACTAGTTATGGTTTATGCAAGGTGCACACACTATACTGACTACGTACAGATAATTCATGGTGCACACACTAAACAGACTTGTTACAGATAATGCAAGGTGCACACACACACACTAGTGACTAGTTATAGATAAAGGAAGTTGGGCACATTAATGTGACTAGTTGAGGTTTATGGAAGGTGCACAGACTAGTTACAGATAACACAAGGTTCATACACTATAGTGATTACGTATAGATAATTCAAGGTGCACACACTATACAGGCTACTTACAGATAATGCAAGGTGCACACACACTGTAGTAACTAGTTACAGATAATGGAAGTTGAACACATTAATGTGACTAATTACGGTTTATGGAAGGTGCACAGACTAGTTACAGATAATGCAAGGTGCACACACTTTAGTGACTAGTCACAGATAATGGAAGGAGTGCACATACTACAGTGATTACATTTAATGGAAGGTGCCCATACTATAGTGACTAGTTATTGATAACGGAAGGTGCACACTCTATATTGACTAGTTATATATAATGGAAGGTGTATGTACTGTAGTGACTAGTTACAGATAACAGAAGGTGCACACAATGCATGCACTACCATAAATCCTGTATCAGAAGCACAGTGCCTGAGGTGATAATTGACACTGCTTTCTCATTCTTTCCTCATAATTCTATTGCCAAAGTCTGCCACTTTCTCTTGTGTAACATAACAAAAACCCATCCTTTCCTCTGTTTCTCCAAAAGCTAAAACTCCTGCACAAGCACTCATCCTTTCCCACATGGACTACTGTAACCTTCTCTCTGGTCTTCCTGCTTCCCAACTACATACACTTTAATCCATACAGAATCCTGCACCACAAGTTACCTTACTGTGACCTGGGGTTGCCCTGACCCCCTCCTCCAATAATCACTCCAGTGGTAGCCCATCAAACTCTGTATCTCTTACATAATACTACTTTTCTCATACAAAACCCCTCTCCACTATCCCTTTCTACATTTCCACTGATCTCCCGCTATACCCCATCCCGCCACTTATGATCAGCTAATGATGTTCCTCTCTCAGCTACTTTTGTGTCTCTCATATCAAACCTTTTACCTTGTTGCTCCTTATCTGTGGAATGTTCTACCTCCCAGCCCGTGCCACTGAGCCTCTCTTGCGGTTTTCATGTTGCTTAAATGACACCTCCTCAACAGGCTTAAACAAGCTAGAAGGCAATGACTTCATACAAGCAAGACTCTTAGAATTTACTTGTGTTCCTATCCTGACCAGAAATTGAGCACTGTATTCCAATCTTAACTCTTATGTTCTCTGTAAGTCTCCTTTTACCACTTTAGTTTGTAGGTTTTCGAGCAGAGACCTCACTTCCAATGTTTCACTTTAAACACTTCTCATCCTGTATTGTCCAAACCCTTAAACTGTAAAGCAATGTATACATTTGTGTTACTTTATTAACATATCCATTCAGTGCATTGGAGACTTCTCTAACATTGGGTTAAATGCCTCATTTAGATCAATGGGCAGTTTTATTTGTCCTCTGTAGTACAGCTAGATTGCCTGTGCCATAGATTGCAGAAATGGATCCCAGGAATGTAATTTTGAAAGTGAATTCCTCATCAACTATGGACTTAACCCCTTAATTGAGGACCACGGGGCATTTTTTTTGTAATCCAATTCAGGGCTCTGAATTCCATGACGTGCCAGGACCGTCACTGGTCCTTAAGTGCCGGACAGCCGTAATATGGAAACACTTACAGAGCACTAATAATATGGGACAGGGTTTCTTACAATTGAAAGTTCTGCTTTAAAGGGATAGTAATACTTCATTTTATCTTTATTTTATTTTGTAGGCATTAAAAAAACATGAATAATATAAGTCTTCTTCCTGTGAGAACAATGAAGGCCCTGTCCCCCTCTTGACAAGTTTTTCAGCTTTTTCCCTTTAATTGAAGATTGTCCCTCTCTGCAATCTACCTGGGCACAGGGCCGGATTTACATCTCAGGATCCTGTAGGCACAGAATTCTGAAGCTCCCCCCCCACAATTTGCCAACTCCACTGGACACCTCATCAAGCGCCATATTGCCCCTCACATTGCCCCCCCATCAGCTCCATATTGCCACTCACATTGCCCCCTAAACTCAATCTTGCCTCCATCATCTCCATATTGACCCCCTTTTCCTACCTCGCTGGAGAGGAGAGGTATGTGACTCCTTTGGCACACAGCTGTAACTGCTGGAGCTCTCTCTCTATTTGTAATGCAGAGTGCTGGGAGATGATGTCATCTCCCAGCGCTCTGCATTATTACTAAAGAGCCGACAGCGACAAGGGAGCTCAGTAGCTACAGGTCTTCGGCGCAGACCCCTCCTCTTCATGTTGTTACGGGTGACAAGTAGGGGGGGCAGGGGTGACTGGCGAGGCTAATAAAAAATTTTAAAAAAAGGAAGCCAAAAAACTATCCCACTGAAATGCGTCCCTGTGTGGGATGCGCCTGTAGGCAGGTGCCTACTCTGCCTTATTGCAAATCCGGCCCTGCCTGGGCACCTCCCTCCTGCTCTGGCTGAGCAGTGTTACATCAGTAAAAGGGGCGGGAGGGGGGCACTTTGTCATTGAATTACTCCTGAACTACAACTCTGACAGTATTGAAATAACACTCTCCAAGGTCCAAATACTATGATGATTAATTAGAGCTGCTTTTATTATGAAACATTACTATCCCTTTAAGGTGTTTCCAGTGAATGGTGAAGTCATGCATTGGAGAGCTATCTTTGAAGTGGTTCAAATCAAATCTCCATTTAAAACAATGAGCTTGGGGGATATTTATTTTTCACCTGTTGTGCAGTTGGTATGCTCTAGAGTTGCACTTCTGTAGCTTGATGAATAAGACCCATACTAAAATTACAATATAGCTTGTAAGATCTAAACAAAGCAGGGCCTAGATTCACTAAAGGTCGATGCTTTGTCGATATGATCTTGTCAATGTGTTCGAAACACTTCAACATTTCAGTCTACACACACACATCAACATATTCACTAAAATTGTCGAATGCAAGGGGTGGGGTGGAGAAGGTCCCTATTAGCATAGGATTGTCGAAGTGCTGTCAATGTGGGGTGGATTTCCTCCCTTCACTCATCTCCAACACTACGACAATTCTGATGTTGAACAGCATCCTCTCTCTCTGCTTCCCTACCTGGCCAATAGGGGAATAAAAAGGCGGCTTTCAGCACCATGGACAGCACTGAGTGCCATAGGGGTGTGCATTGCTCACCCTTGTGGTACTCAAAGGCTTAAAATAAACAAAAATAGTACACCAAACACTACACAATTATCCCCTAATCTATGTATCATATATTACACATGTTGCGCACTCACAGGGGAACAAGACTGGGGGTCGCACAGCATCTATGGAGACTTGTGGCTACCACTTGCCCCCCCCCCCAGCCTTGCCCAGTGGTAGCCATAGAACCCCATATACACTGCTTGGCCCCCAGACTTGTTCTCTTGACCACTAGTAACCACAGATCCCCGTGTATACTGTTAGACCCTCTCCAGCCTTTTCCCCTCGCCCACTGCTAGCCAGGGCCGGTGCAATGATTTTTGTCTACACAGGCAAATGTGCATTTTGATGCCCCCCCCCCCGAAACCTGAAAAAAAAATTAGCAGCTCCCCTTGTTTCAGCGCCCCTCCACTGTGGCGCCCTAGGCGGCTGCCTAAACAGCCTTATGCTAGCACCGGCCCTGCTGCTAGCCACAAATCCCCAAGGCCACTGTCTGGGCAAGGGGAAAAGTCTGGAAGTGTCAGGCAATGTATATGGGGATAACACATAGTGGTGGTGTTCCCCACATTATAGAAATCAAACAAAGAGTGCTCCCTTCAACATATTAACCCCCTTACCAATTCTACATAATGCTCCCATTTGACATACTAACTTTATTCATCATACACTGACCTTTATTCGACACTTAACCCTTTGAGTACTGAAGAGGTAGCAACGCATTGCTTTGCAATGCGTTTGCTACCCCTCTGGTACTCAAATGATTGGTACTCTGGTACTCAAATGATGATTGTTATATTGCATTTAAAAAAAAAAAAAAAAAATAGTTCAGACCTCAAGGGTGGCATCAGGACCGCTCCTGATACCCCCTAACATGGATCATCTATCCAGTAGGATAGATGATCCATGTGAGCGACAATGCCGGCATTTTTAATAAAGCGCATTTAACCTATGTGTTACATAGGTTATATGCGCTTTATTATTAATATACATATATTTCAGACCTTGAAGGGGGCATCAAGACCCCTCTTGATTTCCCCCCTAGCTTGGATCATCTATTCAGTAGGATAGGTGATCCATGGCATGACAAGGAAGGCATTTGCTGCCTTCCTTTCTTTCTACTGTAGCCGCCAGGCATGTGTACACATAGACACCAAGGGGGGCTTCAGCACCTGCCTTTTTTGTCCAAAGTGCCCTTGTGCCCTTTTTTAAATATATATTTTGAATAAATAATTATGAGAATTGCCCTTTTTTTCACTTGAGCCCCTGCCCCTCAAAATGTCTGTGCACGTCCATGGTAGCCGCTATTAAGTCGGCTCCAGCAGAAGTGCAGCGATGCATTTTTATGAATGAATCAATCACTGGTCATTCAAAAAATGTGTGATTGATTCATTCATGAAAGTGCAGCGATGTGCTTCTCATGAATGAAACCGGTGACAAGGTTCACTACAAGCACTTCTAATGGAGCCGGCTTAATAGTGGCTCCAGTAGAAAGAAATGAAGGCAGCAAATGCCTTCCTTGTCGCCCCATGGATCACCTAAGCAAGGGGGTATCAGGAGGAGTCCTGATACATAGATTTCAGACCTCAAGGGGGGTATTTTAATAATAAAGAGCTTATAACCTATGTTACACATAGGTTATATGCCCTTTGATAAAAATGCCGGCATTGTCGCCCGCATGGATCATCTACTCTACTGGATAGCATACCTTGCCTATTAACCCTTTGAGTACCAGAGGGGTAGCAACACATTGCAAAGCAATGCATTGCTACCTCTCTGGTACTCAAAGGGTTAAGTGTCGAACAAAGGGCAGTGTATGTCAAATAAACAGCAGTTTATGACAAATAAAGGTAGAATGTCGATTTACTAATGGGGGTTAATATGTCAATGACGGGCACTCTGTGTTGGATTTCTATAATGTGTAAAAAAATGAGGCATTTTTCATTGTAAGATAAGTACTTTTGTTTTTGTTTTTTTTTAGTTTTTCAGAATAAAGATTAACATGCTTTAATTAATGCCTAATCTTTCCAAATGTGAATAGTGTTGACGCAGACATATTTGTCTCTTATGATGCAGCTGGTGTACTTCAGAACTGCACCTCTTTAGCTTCCAAATAAGGCCTGCGAAGCCTAAGAAGTGAAATTCTGGGACAAACCAAATTCATCATAGGGACACTCAAAAATGCCCCAAGTTCCCATTTAGACTTTTAATCCTTTGAATGCTAGAGACCTCCAACTCATTGTGAAGCAATACAAAAGGGGTCAAAAGCCCCATTTAAACCAAAAGGAATTTCTATAGTGTCATTAAGGGATACCAGGACGATGGAGTATATGAACCTGCCTGTAGGTGACAGGGCACTCTAGTTGAAACTCCTCCCATTTCCAGGTGCCTATGCCCCTCCTCCAACTGTCTGTTTTTTTTTTTGTTTGTTTGTTTTTAATAGAGTGTCACTCAAGAGGTACGCTGATTTTGTTTCCCAAGTGGGAAAATAGAATATATTTATTTTTCTACTAGCTTACTACATTTTATTTGTTTATTTAATTATTAATAGTTTAATTTTTATTTATACTCACTGAAATGTTCATTCAGAAGAACAATTTAAGAAACAGGACCCTCACGTTATGAAGAGAACCCTTGTACTTGTGTACCCACTGGGAATTAGAGCGGTCTCCAGTGAAGCTTCTCTCCAAATGTCACTAACCACTAACAATTTAAACAGAAGTTTTCTGCATGAGGGTCGGATGTATGCATAAGTGACCACCAGTATAGTAAGTACAGCTGAAAAACACTTCACTCATGCAGAATTATCTACCAGAACAAGCAAGAGTGATTTGGAGACATTTTTAAGCACCCACATTGCCGTAACATGCTTTTAATTGCTTAATATGGGGTAATATGTTATATTACTTAAAGTCTGAAATAATCTTTGGCCACCTTTACACATAACGGGAGCATGTGCATGTTTACACGTTGTGCACACACTCCCATAATGTTCTCCCTCAGACAGAGTGAGCTGATTTAGTATCGTTGAAAAAAATTCAAGTTGACGAATTCTATTTGTAGTAGAAACTAATTTAGCTCATTACTGCTTATTGACATGATAACCGAGCCTAAAGATGGAAAAAGACTAAAAGCAACAAGGCCAGTGTTTCTTATTCAGACTGTAGTGTTAAGTTGCCTGGTATTCAGAATACAAAATGTTCAAATGTGTTAATCAGGCAGAACATTTAGCTCATACATCAAAGGATTATACCCCAAACTCAGGACTTGAATGGGCTAATGCTCCACGAGGTTCTGTTGCCAACACGTTGGAGAAGGTGCTTGGCGAATGACTTACAGGGTCACAGAAAGTGGCAACTAAAATACCCCCAAACACTTCCTCAAAGTCACTCTTTAAGAGCAAAAAGAAATCTACAATTACATTTCCAGTATATGCTAGACTAGATTAGAATATTTAAGATGAATGGCACACTCTAGACAAATAGTTAGTCATTCCTAAAAAATATACTAAAGTCTATCCATTTCCTCAAAAAAAGTGGAATTGTGGTCTAAGCCACCAATGGTGGATCCAACTGTATCTAGAATACCCAAACATACCAGTTCAGAGTGCAGCAGTGCTCAAAGATACCACAGATGCAATACTGTTTTCAGGTCAGGGAACCATTCTAAGAGCATCATTTGGTTCAGCATGGCCATGTTATTCTTTTCCTCTCTTGGGTTATCTACAGGAAGCTACAGTATACACAGGAGAGGCATCATTAAATATCCAAAATGGTTGCAAAAGTGTTCAGCTACCACAGTAGAAGCCTGTTGTACTCTATGGCTCAAAATATGGAACACAGATGCCGCTCCTAAGAAAGCATTAACATTTACTGGTTCAATGCTATTTGGACCAGAACTAGACAAGATAGTCAAGGTACAGGTGGAAATAGTACTCTCTTACATATCACAAAACACACACAAATTTGATTTCAAAAGGAAAAGTACATATCATATTAACAGATTACAGTGGTACTTCCTGAAACTAAACATCTCACATGTCATTAGAGTCCTTTCGACATGGAGGAAAATCCAAACAAAACTGGGGTCAGAAGAAAATATTACCCAAATCATCTGAGCCCAAATTTACTACAGCATGAAGGTGGAACCACAGAGCCCCCAAAATGCCCTCCATTATAGGGAAGGCTCAACACTAAAATCTAAACTGGAGGGAATCGGTAACGGACAAATGTGTACTTTGAATAATAACAGAAGGGTACAGAATGCCCTTCAGCACCCTTCTCCCAAACATTTTCTTCATGTCCATGGTACCCAAGAAAAGAAAGCTCCGGATGGCATTCCATAATGCCATTTACCGATTTGTAACAAAGGAATAGTAATCCAGAACAAAGGTTCAAGGGCTTCTATTCCAACCTAGAACTGGAGAGAGTACAACGAAGAGCAACAAAATTAATTAGGGAAAGGAGGACTTGACGTATGAGGAACGACTATCACGGTGCCCGTGATCCCTCTGTGTCACTCTCGCTTGTGGTGCGCTCTGATTGGCTGAGTCTGTTTGGCCCGCCCCTGGTGACCTTTTTATGCCTGGCCATTGACACCTGTCGGGTGCCCTTTCGTGGTGTTCCAGAGCCAGTGTTGCCGTTGCTGTGTTCGTGCGTTCCCGATTCCGGTGTACTGATTTGGCCTGTCTTGACTATGCTCCTGTGTTCCTGCTCCGTGATCCGACCCGGCTTTGCTGACGTTCCTGCTCGTGACCGACCTGGCTTGTCTGAGAACCTCCTCCGTGATCTGAAGCGGCCTGACTGACGTTCCTGTTCGTGACTGATCTGGCTTGTCTGAGAACCATCTCCGTGTACCGAACTGGCCTGGCTGACTTCCTGCTCAGTGACCAGAACCGGCTTGCTCCAGTGACCTGCTTGTTCCTGCTGCTAATGTCGCCGTGGCGACATTCTGACTTCCGCTGAGCTCATTTACCGGGCTGATCGTGTTGCCTCTTTTACTCTTGCAGAGCTGTGCTTCCGTTGCAGAGCCTTCCCTGACACTTGCAGAGCACTGTCCTCCATTGCTGAGCCTTCAATCCTTGAGCTGCTTAACCCTTGCAGTGCTGCCTTTTCGTGATCTGAGCCTTCACGTACACTTGCTGAGCCTATGCTGTTTGGTCGCTACTTCTGCAGAGCTGGCCGCGTTGCAAGCCTGGTCTAGACGGCGGCTCATCCTTCCATCAGCAGAGTAGTCGGTTTACGTTACCGTGCCCATGAGAGGTGCTATTGGCTCGTGCAGGTTGTCTCCGGTATACGCCTGTGGGGGCTATTGGCTCATACACGTGCAGCACAGGTTAGTCACCGTTATTGCGCCCGTGGGGGCTATTGGCTAGCTCTTGCATTATAGCAGTCTCCATTGTTACGCCCGTGGGGCTACTGGCTCAAGCTCTTGCAGGTTGTCTCCGGTATACACCCGTGGGGGCTAGTGGCTCAAGTTTGTCCTGTGCAGTTGGTCTCTGTTATTACGCCCGTGGGGGCTATTGGCAAGCTCTTGCATTTTAGCAGTCTCCGTTGTTACGCCCGTGGGGGCTATCGACTCAAGCACTTGCAGATTAAGTTGTCTCCGTCGTTACGCCTGTGGGGGCTATTCACTGCAACTTCTCTGCAGATTCTACCGCTATTCCAGTACTGCCTGCAGCATTCTAGCTTTAAGAACTTTCGGTGGAGCATTATCTACACCAGTAGCTGCCTGATCACCATCTTGGGCGTGCCTAACACCACAACAGAGACTGATTGAGTATTGTATTTAACCATTGAGTATCCTAGCCACTGTGTGCCTGTCCTGAGATAGTATATGTGATATTTATGCTTCTGTATACTTGACCTGTGAAGGCATTTCTGTCATTATATCGCTATTATTTTGTGTTGCCTGTAGAGGGCGTTCTTTACGCTTTATTTTTTTTTTATAAAACTGTGTTTTATTCTAACCAGCTGGTCTGAGTGTCTTAAAAACCATTACAACGACTAGACAGACTTGGTTTATTTACTGTAGAGAAAAGATGACTAAGAGGAGATCTTATCACAATGTACAAGTATATGAGAGGTCAATACAAGGATCTCTCTGGTGAGCAATTCATTCCAAGGCCTGACCAAATAACCAGGGGACACCCCTTAAGATTAGAGGAAAGGAGGTTTCAACTCCAGCCAGGGAAGGGGTGTTTTTACAGTAAGGTCTGTAAAATTATGGAATTCCTTGCCCAAGGATGTGGTTATGGCAGATACAATGGATACATTTAAGAGAAGATTAGATACATTTCTTTCAAAAGGGAACATACAGAGTTATACTGTGTAATAGTAGGTAAAACAGGAAGGTCTGATAAAGGCTAACTTATTTGGCAGCAGGAAAGCTATATAATTCTCATGTCTCTGGATTATGAGGCAAAGGTTGAACTTGATGGACTTGTGTCTTTTTTCAACCTAATTTACTATGGTACTACTATAGCATTCTACTCGTTCCGTTAGTACTTCATGGACATTGAAAAATCAAGCTACCATTGACCAATTCTGCAAAGCAGCAATATGGCCATCTGTTAACAGGTTCATGATGTTTGATAAAGTTAATATTTTCGAGCCGTCAGTTTTGGCCACAAAGTTTTGCAGGCTGTTCATTTGTTTTCTTTCTCTCTCTCTTTTTGAGACCTGCTTTGGGACATCCCCATGGTCCCTGCATACCTGGATGATGCTAGAGAAAAGGGGATTTTTGTATCCTTTTCTTTTAGTCCATTGAGGGATGCAGGGCATCCACCCACATAAAACTAACTTGGGTAGGGCTTCCTGCCATTACTTGGAGCCTCTGTTAGAGTATCTTTTACCTTCCCAACTTTTCTAGATGAAAACGGACTCTTGACAGTTAGAGGAGGGGTATAGGCACCTGGAAGTGGGAGGAGTTTCACCTAGAGTACCCTGCCTCCTATGGGCACTCTCCTAAACCCCACGGTCCCTGCATCCCTCAATGGACTAAAAGATGATCTGTATGTACAAAAATCCCCTTTTTCATTTGTTGTAGTTGGTTTGCTCCAAAATTGCACCTCTTTAGCACCCTGAAAAGAGCCTAATTTGGTGGACCAGTTTGCACAGAATTGATTTATAGTAGCCATTAGGATTGTCTGCCTGTACAAAGGAGTGATTCTAGGGTAAACCAACAGCACCATAGATGATAAAACATCTCCAAATCTCCATTCTATTAATAATATCTCACTTACCTTACTATGGCCAGAAAATCCAAAAGGGCCACTATAGATGTTGCCCTTGTTCAAGAGATCGTATCTGCATTCAGCCCTAGATGTCTTGTTTACAGAGGCTGACGTGACTGGCAGGACTGTTGAGTCTTAAACTCCGCCCACTGGAATTTAGATTTTTGTTTTGTTTTCAAGCTGAAGAATGCAGAGTGCATGAGCCCTCAGAAGATTACCATGTGCAATGGGTAGTGTGGAGGAGGTGTTAGTGCAGGGATGGGACCACCAGCTGCGGCCAGACTACAACTTCCATCATCCCCACCCCCAGCCAAGTTGTAGTCTGCAAAGCATGTTGGCATCCCGCACCTCTGTTGTCATTGAGGCTAATGTATTAAGTGGTGCAATTATGTGGCAAACCAGCATCACAATAAGGGAGATATAAACATGTCACGGATTTAAATGGGTAATTTAATCCCTTGAATCCTAGAGAGGTTTCCAGTACATTGCGGATACCTCTAATATTTAAGTGGTTAAGAGACCCATTTAAATCAGTGGAAAGTTCAGGAATTGTAATTGTTTCCTGTGTTCAGTTGGTTTGTCCCAGATTTGTACCACTAAACATCCAATTTCTTTTTTTAGTGCAATCCAGTTTGTTTTTATTTTATGATACTTTGTAGACCTGTTACACAAATACATAGTTGACGAGGCTAAAAAATAAATAATAATCAAGAATCCTTAAGGTTTAACTCCTTTCTTCACAGAGCCTGAGATTCAATACATATGTAGTTACTAAAGCCTGTGGGAAGGTTGTGAGGTGGTGGACAACCATTAGGCCCTAGACCATATTTTCCTGTGCCAGTACCTAGGGAGGAGGTGAGCAAAATGAAGCCTCCCACCTTTTGTGAACTACATCTCCGATCATCTCTTGCCAGCCAGTAGCTGGTGGGGGGAAGTTGATGGGAGTTGTCATTCAAAACAGATGGAGGACCTCAGATTACCCATCCCTACCCTAGGCCCCGAGTGCATGGTTTTGTATGGCGGACGCTGCAGTGTGCATTCTCTCTCATACATCTGTGCAGCTGGTATTGTGTCTTACTTTCTATTTTTGGCTGGAGAATAGCCAATCACAGCATTGTTTGCTCACAAGGCAGAAATCTGGGACATTCGCGGCCCTATTTTGTTAGCTAGAGATGAGCAGTTACAGAGCATGTTAGCTAAAGAGGAGTAATTACAGCGCAAAACAGCTCAACCATACGGGACAACTAGAATTTCTTACCAAATTAAAAAAGGTTCTTAAACCCTTAAAGTGGAACTTTTAGCAGATTAACATAGTGCCGCAAATGATAACATTAGTGATATGCACAGACTTCGTTTTATTTTCAAGAATAATTGATGCATTAACAAAAAATATAAGCTTCTATGCAGGCAGACACCGATAGGGATCTTGCAGTAGGCCTGCGCTGTCAGTCCCTTCCAGTGCCTTAAGGCACAAAGACATTCAACTAACCAGTTGTGGATGCAGGATGTCTGTGCTCTTCCCTGCTGCCTGTCTGCTTAAAAGGTTCTATTTTTCATTAATGCAACAATTATTCTTGAAAATAAAACTGTAATTATCATTTGCAGCACTATGTTAATCTGGTGAAAGTTCATCTTTAAATCAGGGATAGTTATTATCTAACCGCTAGCTGTTGGGGACTACAACTCCCATCATTCTCGATGATAAGAGTTGTAATCCTCAACAGCTGGAGGTCTAACAACAGAATACCCCTGCCTTAAATGCTAAAGAAGCAATGCACTGGAAAGCTCTTTAGCATTCAAAAAATTAAAGTGATAGTAATGTCCACAAAAAAGTTTTGTGTTGACCGACACAGATCTCCTGCTGACAGCTTTACAGTAGGAGACATCAAACTTTAAACGCCTGTATCTCTTAAACCATAGCGGTTTGAGAGATACTTTTTTTTGCATTTAGCTCAGCTTTTTAAGCTCTTCTAAATGCAAAAAAAACTTTTTTGTGGACATTACTAAGACTTTAAAAGCCCCATTTAAATTTTATCACACAAATTAAAGTTACCCCCAAATCATTATGCACATAGCGATACTTATATCCATACTAGTATTATCCTGAATAAGTCTGGCATCATTGATCAATCCAACTTGTTCCCAGATGCATAGGCAGGCATCTTGCTGTAACAGCATCTGTGCACCTGTGCCATCAGTCGCTTCCTGTACCTTAAAGCGGAACTTTCATCCTTTATAAAATCACCCTGCAATAATTAAGCAGGTAGCGACTAGCTTTAGAACATATATATATATATATATATATATATATATATATATATATATATATATATATATATATGTGTTACCTCTGAATCATAGCAGAGTATAAAGAAATCCTTTATTGTAGGAGACAGGAAGCCAGGCATCAGCGCAGACATCTTGTCTGTGCACCTGCACTGTCAGTCCCGGTCTCCATTGAGAAGCACTGTAGTGTGCCACATGGTAACCTGAAGGGACTGACCGTGCAGGAGCGCAGACTGCACTAACCTGCCTGTCAGTCTCCTACAATAAAGGATTTCTTTATAATGGGCTACATTTCAGAGGTAAGGTATCTGTTATAAAGCTAGTCGCTACCTGTTTAATTATTGTAGGGTGACTTTATAGCATGTGAAAGTTCTGCTTTAAGGTACAATGCAACTCCTCCTAGAGGAGACCAGGACGGACAGCGCAGGAGCACAGATGTCTCTGACAAGATGTCTGCCTGTTCATCTCTGAACGAGTTGGATTTCTCAAAAATGCCAGACTTATTCAGGATAATAATAGTATGGATGTAAGTATCGCTATGTGCCTAATGATTTGGGAGTAACTTTAATTTGTGTGATAGTTCCACTTTAAATTCATACAGATTTGGGGAATTTGTATTGGTCCCTTAGGTTACAAAAACTGCTTTAGCTTCCTAAATGCATTCCCAATACAATTTTAAGCTGAAGAAAAACAAAAAGCCAAAAACAAGAGTATAAAACATTACAAATTTATTAAAAACAGAAGGAGAAAAATCAACCAATGATTCCATTATTAAATGAGTGCAGCAACTATTTAATATTTTATTTTGTACATCGTATTTACATTATACCTCAAAAAATAAAAAGGAAATTATTTAACCCCTTTAAATTCTCAAGAGGGCACTGTCAAACTTTGCAGCTAGTAAAGAATTTGTTTTAGAGCAGAATAAATATGACTGCTAAAGGTTTGGTTTTCTTAATCAACTCACAAAATAAATAATTCTAAATGTGCTTCATTATTACAATGACTATAATTATTATTATTATTTTAATTTATTCCAATCATCTCACATCTAGAAGTATGAAATGGGGACCTGTATGGTGTTTTTGTTCAGGAAATAGAGTATAAATCAGCAAAAGTGGATATACAAAAATATAGATCATGGATTCTGTTTTTAGGGTATGGATAAACAGGCTGTATAATGTAACCCTTTGAGTACCAGAGAGGTGTTGCAATGAGTTGGATACCTCTTTGGCACTTAAAGGATTAACAGCAAATAATATACCCTCATACACACACATTTCCTTGGCAAGGAAATCTTGATGCACTTGATGAATTTTGCCTTTCTCCAACAGATAACATCCTCAGTTTAGGCCTCAATGTCATGTCTAAGGAAGTGGACATGGCAGTTGCTGACAGTTTTTCAATCCAAAGCAGTAGTACAGGAGCCTACATAAGATTACCATGCCGTGAGCAGGGATAAAAGGTTCTGTGTTCCTACTATCAACTTTCATGTCTACTTCCATGAACATGACATTTAGGACTGATTGAAGAGGATTTCTCTTAAAGGGGGTGCCTGAATAGTTACATGATATAGCGAATATGTGTAAAAGTTTATTTATTTTTTTAAAAGCTCTAGTTGCTCGAAATTGAAGTAATAAACGCTGCCCTACACCTACTTCCGCATAAACTGCGGTTACCTGCTCTGTAACCACAGTCTGTTGCTCTGCCTCTGCTCCCCCCCCTTTATCCAGCCTCCTCCGATGAAGGAGGCTTTCTGCCTGTAAGCTCATAGGCAGAGGCAGAGTGACGGACTGCGTTCTCGTTAACGCAGTAATAGTTCTGGCTACTAGCGTTACTGAGCAGCTAGTCGCCAGATGGGGAATTATTGGGGGGCAAGTTTGTTAGCGGTGGTAGTTCCGCTTTAAGAAAAAGAAAATAAATAAACGTTTACACATATTCGCTATGTAATGTAACTATTCAGGCTCACTTGTACAGGGGTGATACATCCCCTTTAAGCAAAAATGCAAGGACAAAATTCATAATGACCATTACGATATTCTGGCCATAGTCAGGCAAATGGCGGTTATTTTTGGGAGGTGGAACTATAGCTCTAGGAATAAGTGGACCCTACTTTATTTAATGATAACTTGCATGAAAAAAAACAAACTTTTTTTTTAGTATCTTAGGACCACTAATTTAAAGATTTTTTTTTTTTTAATTTAGAAAACTGTAGCAATTCCTGCAAGAGTTATTTCAGCTGTGTTCTTTACGCATATTCACCTTTATTTCACCACCGATCCACAAGCAGGAGAGAGGTGGAAAAAGACAGGACCTTACATGTGCCCCCCCCCCCACACCACACACACACACAGCTGGTGCTGTGAGCTCCAGAGAGGCAACTAATGATTGTCATTGACTGCTTTGAGATCACAGACAACAGGGATGATCATATGGCTGCTTGCAGGAGGTGGGACATGAAGTTTGGGGTACTTCTCTACAATTAAGGCTTTCAGTTTATAATACTGTTTCTGCAAGATGTAGAAATAGCCACAATTAAATAGTTAACAGTTAACAATAGTTAATTTTGCTTCTTTTTTCAAGCGAGTTACACTTTTAATATAAGTTCTGCTTAGATAGATATCCTTCATACAGCTGGTTCATTTATCTATCTTTTTGCATTGCATCTGCAGGTAGCTGTATTTACTAGATTGCTTTTTGTTCTCTCTCTCACCCAACAGATAACAGGCTTCAATAGCACAATCTGAGTGAGAAATCCTGTAAGTACATTGCTAACCCATAGGGTCTTTAGAACACTGTAAGAGTTATCAGACAGTGAAATTACACTTTTCAGCTACAGACAACACAGAGTTCTAATGCAACTACCGTAGAAGAATTCTTACACAGACAAGTCCTGTTATACATATTAACCCTTTGAGTGCCAGAATGGTACAGAATGCATTGTTTTGCAATGCATCCGTACCACTCTGGCACTCAAAGGGTTAAAGGAACAGTAAAGACTCATTATGAAAAGAAAATGTATATGGTACAAGGCTTTTTCTGCTGAGGAAACAAAGGACGTGCAGTTGAAGCTTTAACAACCAGGTGGAGCTTTAACTATCACTTTCTTTGGCGATCTCCGCTCTCCCAAAGAGCAAAGAAAAAAATGCCAGCTGGACACTAGGTGATGTCATTAACAGGGAAGTAAGAAATTCCAGAAGAATATCACTGTTTTACTCCCCTGCAAAAGCCCTAAAGAAAGTGTATATGTATTATTGTATGCAATACCAAACAATACTGCTCCTTTAAGAGTCAATTATAGGTATAGCTCCCTTTTAACGGGGAACTACTACTACTACATAGTAATATGTAGAAAGATTTACCTAGGAAAGTGCTAGTCAGTCATATCAAAATTGTTCATTTTTAAAGGAACACTAACACCTAAAATTGTATGGGGGGGTAATTCACACAAATATACTGCACTCCATGACAGCATGTTTTGTCTAGTTTCTGAGGCTCCCATTAATCCTTTCAGTGCCAGAGGGGTACGCAACCCTCTGATGAAAGGGTTAACACAGCAGTCTCTATAGGCATCAGAGGTACTAGCTTATTGTCTGTAAATGGATGAAGACAAGGTTACACACCCCTTATGAATAGATGAGCAGTGGGTACTGATCTCAAAAAATGGACTAAATTAGCTCTTCTGTCTCTTTACAAAGAGCGTAAACACAACTAAATGGTGTCTACAGAGGAAAGCATACACATGCATTAACATGCAAATTTAGGATTAGATGTTCTGGATCTAACATAAAACAATTTCTACAGATCTTAGTGGAAATAAATTAGTGTCAAAACTATATAGCCCAATATCGTTTTTAGGTGTTAAAGTTCCTTTAATCGTTTGATCTGTCTTGTAGTGCACTGCTATTGCCTTGTTGTTTACAGTCTGAGGAGGAGAGATACAGACTAATGACCCCTAAAATCCATTCTGGTTTATTGAAACCTACTCTTTGCCACGTGACCTAAAGGCAGGCTTCAACAGAGACCCCTACATTCAAGAAACTGCAGATATAATGCATGAAATAAATAGAAATATGAAAGCTGTATGAATGTCATCTACCTAGGTAAATTAACCCGGTAAATTAAAATCCACTTATTCATAGGGTATAGATTTCCTTTAAAATTGGTTCACTCTGCTTATCAGTGGCTGGCAGATATAATGAAATGCTTAACCCTTTGAGTACCAGAGGGGTATGCAATGCAACGAGTTGCGTACCCCTCTGGCACTCAAAGGGTTTAAGGCTTCTTATGATTTTTCCTGCAGAAACGGACAAAAACCTACCTAGTTGTGCCTTGTGGCCAGTCAGACAGTGAAAGGGATTTGTTTTGTAGTTTACACATCATAGGATTCATCATAAATGAGAGACTGAGGTGGGAGAAAATGGACAGACAATTTCATGCTGCATCAATGTTATAAAAAGCTCCATTCCGGGTGGAGTTACAGGAAGAGTAATGATTTTGAATTGTAAGAACATATAGCAGTTTCTATAGGCGACTACAACTTAATGTATGCTTAAGGAACACAACTAAAATGTAAGCAATGATCTAGGTAGTGAGCAAACTTCTCAGTTCAGATTTATCCCCCATCTTCCCAAGGACTGGACGGATATTCCCATGAGGACTTGTAAACAAGATGACAATATAGAAAAGTGCAAATCACTTAAGGCTTTTTAGGCCTTATTTTGTACCCGCCAGGCCTAGAAACTTTTTGTCCTGCAGTTGTAGGTAGGGTGGCTATACCATCTACATAACACATACTTATAAAACTGTCAGTACTGCAGGCCTCTACTGATTCCAATACACACCAGTAGAATTTGTTTTGTGTTTCTTTTAAAGGAATTATACCCTTTGCTATAATTGAGTTTATATAATCTCTGAATAAATAATTTCAATATATAGTGAAATAATTAAAATCATAAGGAGTAGAACATATAAACTATCCCAAAAACTCCATAGCAAGAGGTATAATGAACTTCACCTTCTCGATTAAAACTTATATCTGGTGGCTTCTAAATCAAACCTTGAATGAGAAAGCACAAGACAATGGGGTCTGATTCATGTTGTGCTTCAAAAGGGACCAAATTTAATATTTACTAACAAGATAGCGTTCAATATGCTTCTTGCTCTGGAGCTTTTGGGATAGTGTATATGCTTTTCTCATTGTTATATTAATTATTAAATATATATATTCTATTACAATTGTCTATTCAGAAATGGTGTTTTTATGCATTTTTCATATTAAATATTTATTTTATTTATTCATTCAGTTATTACATCCATTATAACTAAGGGTACAGTTCCCCTTTATGAATTCTAATTACTGAGTGCCAGAGAGGTGAAATGCACTTTGGCATTCAAAGGGTTAAAGGGAAATGTTTTCCTTAAAGCAGGAAAAGGTTATTTCCGTACCAATATTACATACCATCTGCAAACAAATACTTTTTTCTCAACAGAAATTGTTTATTTATTATTTGTAGTTGTGAAAGGTACACTGCTTGGGGCAGCCATTTTGTCCTGACAGCTACCTCATGCGAGATGCAAGTGAACAATGCTGAAATAACAATGGGCAATGGTATCATATCCAGCCTTCACAAGTGAGCTTGGACATAAAGCATTGCAAGCCCTGCTCATAATCTGTTTATGCAGAGGAAGGATGTGTTACTAGTGGAGTGCTACCATGTCGGTATTAAAGGTAAGGTGTGCTTTTTTGCAGATTATAGAATAATCTATAACGGTGTTGACTCTCCAGGATAGATAATCCAAATGCAAGAGGATTTAGGAAAATGGGAGGAATGGGCAAAGGCAGGGATCTAAAATTTAATGCTGACAAGTGTAAGTTAATGCATTTAGGACAAAGAAACCCAGAAGTGGAATATATGCTTAACAGTACTGTGCTAACAAAAAAATAAATAAATAAAATAAAAATCAGACAACTTAGATGTTATTGTTTCAGATGATTTGAAGGTGTGCAAGTTATGCAATGGGAGAAGCAAACCAGGTCCATGGTTGTATAGGAAGATGCATTAGCTGCAGGAAGAAAGGTAGTATAAGGACAGTAAAACTTCAAAATTACTAATCCCTATTTTGTAACCCTTAACCCCTTAACGACATGTGACGTACTATGACCGTCACGGTCCTTGAAATACTCAAGGACCGATGACGGTCATAGTACGTCACATACTTTTTACTTACAGCGCTCTACCGGGAGCGCTGTAAGTAAAAATAGGGCCTGAAATTTACCTCTCCAAGATCGGAGCGATCTCTATCAGGCCCCATAGTGACGCGCCAATACACATGACAGGTCACGTGTACCGGCGCGTCCAAGTGGTCCTATGCGGTCCTTATGGGACGGAAACGTACCAGGACCGCTGGTCGTTAAGGGTTTAAATGAAGAAGAAAAATGCCCCCAGTGGCATCTCTCAAACCCTTTAATGCCACTCCATAGATCACTGGTAAGACCTTACTTTGAGTACTGTGTTGTTCTGAAGACCACATCTCCAGAAAAACAGTAATAAAGTGGAGGAAGTTCAATGAAGAGGCACCAAAATGGTGCAGGGTCTTCATGACACGGGTATCAGAACAGACTTAAATAATTTAATATGTACAGTATGGAAGAAAGGTGGGAGAGGGGTGCTTTGACAGAAACCTTTAAATATATTATTAAGGGATTACATATAGTTCAGGAGGGAAGCATTTAAATATAAAAAAAAATAAAAAAAAACAAGAGGAACACTAGAACAAGAGATAATTATCTAAAGTATGAGTGTGAAAAATTCAGAAATAATTGGTGCAAGTACTACTTAACAGAAAGGGTGACAGACTCATGGATAAGCCTCCCAGCAGAGGTGGTTGGGGTAAATACTGTTAAGAAATTCAAAGATGCATGGGAAAGACACAACTGTTCTAAAAAGTTTGATTTATTGGATAGGCATACTAGATGGGCCTGATGGTTCTTTTCTGAATCAAAATCTATGTTTACTCACATAGGGGTAGATTTATAAAAAGTGTACTTCGTTTTCGTGAATGGATACTTATGAGTTTTGGTATTTATAAAGTATTCTAGTTATGTAGTGACAGTAAAGAAAAATATGTTTTGTAGAAATTCTCTCCCTAAATAGTTGCAAATAGAAACATTTCTTTATAAATTTGCTGAGCCACATTTTAGAAACTCCCTTACTCCATTAAAAAAAACAAAACAAAAAAAAAAAACAAAAAAAAAAAAAACGTACTATACGGCGTTATATCCTGCTAAACTGTCCTTAATACTTTTATAACTACCAGCAACAATCTCAGCCATTTTAATGCTTCTTTTTGATTAACTCCACTTATAATAAATTATTATTCCCCTATAGATCCTAACGGTAGCCAGCTTCAAACACAAAATGCATGCCCCCTGCAATGTAACTTCCACATATTCACCAACTGATAATAAAAATGAGAAATAAAGTACCTGTTTATAGAAGCTACATAGTACTGGTAGGTAAATAACCATTTCATTTTAGGAGATTGTATTTTTCCATACAAAGGGGGAGGCATCACCACCCAGTTGGTATATCCTACCTCAACTAGATAAGCTCTGGTAAAAAGCCAGCTTTACCCTCTCTATGTGGTAGCACAGTTTAACAGCTGCAGCAAGCTTGAGATCCATGCAGTCCTGTACAGCAGGTAGAGTCAGCAGTAGCAATGCCTTCCCATCAATTTCCTGTTTAGAAACAGACACAAAGAAATACTAGAAATCATATTTTTCTTATGGGCCACAGAAGATGTAAAAAAAAAAAAAAAAAAAATCACAGAAACACGCATAGGAAATTCAGTCTCAAAAATATTTCATTGACTGTTACTAAACCATATTTCCCATCAATCACAGAGGACACTTATTTTACATGGTGTTGCTGGGGTTGTGGCTGGTGCGAGGGGTATTACTGAGAATTTTTAGGTTATTTCATGACCTACTGACACTTCTTTGTGTAACCAAATACAATATTTAGAGCAAGACTAATTTATAATCACATATACCGAGTTTAAACAAACATAAATCTGTGATTTTTTGGCTATCGACCAATATGATACACTTATATACTCACC
Organism: Rhinophrynus dorsalis; assembly: GCA_037306005.1. Classification (NCBI taxonomy): domain Eukaryota; kingdom Metazoa; phylum Chordata; class Amphibia; order Anura; family Rhinophrynidae; genus Rhinophrynus; species Rhinophrynus dorsalis. The sequence continues at coordinate 104,243,630 of CM074722.1, read as the reverse complement.
ACACAGTCTGATCTCCTAAAAAAAAAAGTACACCAGGGTGGGAAAGAGGGACAGAGGTATTTGGGCCTAAAGGAGGGACTGTCCCGCCTAAAGAGGGACAGTTGCTAAACGTTATGAGAAAAATCTGTATTACTTCTTGAGCTGGAGTTAAAGCACAGGCATCTGTAGAAAAGCAAACATTTGCTCCCCCACACCTCTACTCCTACCATAACCATATGGGGACTGCTAACCTATTTGAATGAGAAGATATGCCCATAAATCATTCAAGACCAAGTATATGAGGTTAAGCACACCTGTTCCTGGAAGTGACGTGCCAAGTGGGTGCAGTCTGTGGATTTGATGTATTGGACTACATCGCTGATGCTCCAGTCCAAAGGGCTGCTTTCCAACTTGAGGGGCTCAGTGAGCTCGATTCGAATATCCTGAGAGAATACAGGGTAAAGTTCATATCCAGAACATCTACAACATCGGCGGGCAACCAGCCAAACTCCAGTTGTAGCTGGACTACAACTACCATCAGTGGCTAACTAAGAATTATATTAATTGTAGTTCAACAACACATGAAGATATGCAGGTTGCCCTCTCCTGATCCACAAACTAAACATGCAAGATGATACCTTCTATTATTACTGCCTGCTAAGCTTTAAGTGTGTTATTCACAGGAGTAATTCTGGAGCAAACCAACTGCACCATAGGGGAAAAATAAGTCTTCCCATTGACTTAACCCCAATGTGTTTGATACCTCTCTGGCACTCATAGGGTTAACTGGTGTTTTTAACTTCCTGAATACAAAATTACGTATCTGACACATTGCTTTGTAGACTTATCTAGCATTTAAGGGGTTAAAAAAAACATGTTTAGAACAAAAAGTCTGTGGAATTGTTATTTCTCCCCTTTAGATGATTTGCTCTAGAATTGCATCTCTTTAGTTTGATGAATATAGTCCTAAGTGTTTAAAATGCATCTATAACAATGTGTCAGTAAGCCAATTAGTCTTGTCTCACTGGAGGTGGAACCAATTCAATACAGCACAGATAATCATGATTGTTGGCCTCAGGATCAAGGGACCCACCATAACAGTCCATGTGACAATATGAGACCATAGAAGCAACCTTGCTCACTGGAGCGCCTTCTGCACTAAATCTCCTGTAAAACTGCCTGCTTTCACTAAACACCTAGAATATGTTTAACTGTTACAGGTACATATGTGATAAGGTTGGATAAGGCACAAATCCATCAAGTTCAACCTTTTCCAGACCTCCTTAGGTTGATCCAGAGGAAGACAAAAAAAAAACATTGATGCCAGTTCCAATCTGCCCAAAGAACTTAAGAAAAAAAATATTTCCCAACTGGCAGTCGGATGTCTCCCTGAAGAAAAAACCTGTGCTGAAACATATTGTCAGAACTCTGTATATAGTTTTTAGGTAAAATGTCACCCCATTATTTTTTTTTATTTTTTTTTAGCATATCTACAGTATCCGTCAACACAGCCTCCTGAGGCAAGGCATTCTCCAGCCTTACTACAGCCCTTACTGTAAAAAAACAATAGCAATGCATTGCTGTCTGTAGCTCTTCTGAACCAGATACCTTGGTCATGAGGAGTTTGTCACCATCTGGGAACCATTGTCCCCTTTTCTTCTCTGATGTCAGTGAGCGTTCACTTCGAGTTGGAGAAGTGGAGCCAGACCCCTTCCCTGAAATTTCTGACCCCTCCTGGTGTTCCTGGATGCTCTCCTCACTAGGCGAGTCTTCCTCTCCTTCCTCTTCATCCTCCTCACCGCTCCCCTACACAATGAGAAATAGAATGTGCATGCATAGTTTTATAGTAAGGTAATCAACTTTTGCCTCTTCAGCTGCTGGTGACTACAATGGTTGGTTGGGGATGATGGGAATTAAATTCCCCAACACCTGAGAGCCAAAGGTCGCCTAAATGTATATGCATATAATATATATACAGACCTAATTCCAAAAGTTAAGAGATAAGGAATTAATCCAAACTCAGTGACTAGTGAGTACACTGGAGATATAAATCTATGCGATGTTATCATGCCTGAGGAAGAGACCTAAGGTCTTGAAAGCTTGCATTCTAAATCGACTTAGTTAGCCAATAAAGGTATCAACAACTATATCTGCCTCCTGAATTAGTTTTTGGTATTGGATGTTGTGTCTCCTTGTACTGGCCCTACTGCTTTGCTCCAAACTACTGCTCCGTTTTTTCAGCTGTTTTTGTCTCATCTTCAGTGGACTCTGTCCCTCTCTTGTAGTTACGGGTGTTTTTTTTTTCCAGTTACGTTACTTCAGTCTGCTTCAGTGCTGTCTGCTCCTGCTCTGGTATGCTCATCATAGAATTTGGACTTTGGAGAGTGTTATTTCAATTCTGTCAGAGTTGTAGTTCAAGAGTAATTCAATGACAAAGTATCCCCCTCCCGCCCCTTTTACTGATGTAACACTGTTCAGCCCGATCAGAAGGGAGATGCCCAGGCAGACTGCAGAGAGGGACAATCTTTAATTAACATAAGGGAAAAACCTGAAAAACCTGTCAAGGGGGCAGGGCTTTCATTGTTCTCATAGGAAGAAGATTGTCCCCTGCTGTTATCTGTCTGGTCTATGGACTGGATTCCACATCTGAGAAGAGATGGCTTACACTAGGTAAAAGGGGCAGGAGGGGAAACTTTGCTTGTGGATATCTCTCAAACCATAAAGGTTTGAGAGATAAGACATATCATTCTTCATGTTTTTTAATGCCTACAAAATAAAATAAAGATAAAATGAAGTATTACTATCCCTTTAAGTAACTATCTGTACCCTGACTTCAAGTCTTGGTAGCACGCAGCTCTCATGACAGAGAAACCTGGAGACCAACCAATAGGAACAGAGAGGATGAAGAGTAACAGGGAACGGGTAGCACAAGTGGCAGGACATGACACTCTGGTGCAGATTCAGAGATTTCCCAAGTACGACTTCAAGCCAGGTTTGAATAACCTGAGGCCCTTGAGCTGGTAAGGACTACAAGTCCCATCAACCTCAGCCAGCCATCAACTGTCTGGAGAGAAGGGGATTTGTAGTCCTGAACAGCTGGAGGGTCGCTGTTTCCCCCTCCTGATTTAATACCTTGTTTGCACTTTTCATTGCAATGGAAGAATTCTGTAGCATCCAAGGGCTTAAATAGAGGCACAAATCATTCACAATGTCTCCCCATTTTCACACCATGTTAGACTTTGGAAGTTACATATTCTTGGTTCACTATTGAAATGTCGTCCTCTATTTGGTGACTATCAAAAGGGTGACATCCGCATCAAGAGAGCGACATTCCGACGTCACACATGTAAGGGTCGCCCTGCACAAGGGTCGGCTACGCAATTCTACAAAACTTTATTATATAATAAAATTTGCCCTATACCTCTCCATTAAATATAGAGGGTTAACATGTGCAGTAATGTTATGCATACCCTCCATCTGTGCAGAAAGTGGTACCCGAGCCACTTCTTGTTGTGCCTTAACACTTAAGATGCCCTCTTACTCTCACAAGCCCTGGTGACTAAACATGATGTCATCAGAGCATTCACTCACCAGGGCTTGTGAGAGGAAGAGGGCATCTTAAGACACAGAATGGAGAAGCGGCTCGGGCACCGCTTTCTCCACAGATGGAGGGCATGCATAACATTACTGCACATGTTAAACTTTTATATTTAATGGGGGTATAGGGCAAATTTTATTATAAAAGTTTTGTAGAATTGAGCGACCCTTATGCCCTTTTGATGTCTCCCTGGGTGAACCAATGCTGTTTAGTACAACTGGATGGTTTGGAAGGGGAACAAGAAGGTTTGTCTATTTAGCACATCCCACATTGGCATTGTGCTCACTGCTTTGACACACAAAGAAAGTACCCTAAAAGCAAACATTCCCCAACCAGTTTCAGAAGTTCTGCCCAGCAATACATGCATACCAATCATTCCTAACAGTGTACAGAATGGCAGTCCTTTTCCTAGGGCTAACTTAACCATTGCTGGTTTTGCAATTGTCTCTGCTCCACGATAATTATTTGTTAAAACTGGTGGTCCGAACAGTTTTAATAGACGGTCATTTATCAAAGTAACTTCAGCTCCATTGTCTCAATGCCCATACATGCCTGGTACTTTTCTTGTAATAGACATTCCAGAATTGCGCGACAACCCTTATGCGGGCCCTGCAGGGCGACACTAAAGTGTGCAACATCAGAATGTAGCTCTTTTGACGTGGGCGACATTCTGATGTTGCCCTTTTGATGCAGTCGACATTATGATGATGCCCTTTTGATGGTCTCCAAATGGAGGGTGACATTTCAGTAGGATACTCATATTCTCCTTTTCTCCCCAAACAGAGGTTCCGGCAAGTTTGCCCACCTGCAGGCTCCCTGCGGGAGTGTTATCCGCAGAGGTGGACAGGCGCTTCTTCTTGTGCACAAAGAAATGTTTCCTCCTCCTCCTTTTCTTAGCTGGCTTCTTCAGGGCGGCCTCGATACTGCGCAGGATCCCTGTAGGATTGCTCAGGTTCTTTCCTCTGCGCTTCCCATAGTAATGTGCTGAGAATAACAAAAGAACCAATCCAGATTATATATAGGTTTGAAGAAAATTTAGAATTGTTATGTGCAATTCTGTACTACTGTAGTTGCCTGTGTATAGGCCGGGGTGAGCAACTTACATCCATCCAGCTGTTATTGGACTACAATATATTTTTATTTTAACAGACATACTTATATAGTTGTTTCTCAATCAGCAGTCATGTACATATATCAATTTTTTTGCACTATATCTGTAGTTTCTGTATATAGTGACCTCTGTTGAAGTGTACTTCTTCATCACACTGCCTCACAACAAACAATGGACTTCAACAGACCTGGATGTCTCATATGCCATAAGTACCACTGTTCATCAGACTGTAAACAGAAACAGCTAACAGTGGGTTACAACAGGAATTAAAAGCAACTGAAAAAAATGTATACTGATATAACTGATCTGTTTGCTCACACCAGATCATCCAAGAAAGGGAAATCAATAAGGTACCAAACAGTGTTGTATGCTAGTCAGTATCTCCAAAACAAATGCTAGACATAGATCCCATTACAAGGCCTGAGGGTTATGCACCAAGGTGTGTTCTCCAACTTCTGCATTATTATACAGAACCTATGCACTAAGAGCTCTCAGGATGGTGAGACATTAGTGCATTATCCAAAGAATAACACAGACATTTGATATTCTCTCTCAGTGGGTTAGTTATCTCCTTTTATATCACATCTTAAAGGAGCAGTAAACTTTTTTTTATGAAAACACATTTTATAGAGCATTTCCTGCTGAATAAAACAAGGTCACTCCCATCGCTGTCAGATGTTTTATTCAAAATTTATAGCAGTTCAAATAACCAGGAAGTATATTTACTGTGTCTACTTCCTGATAGAAACTGCCTGTCACTTCCTATCACATTCTATGGAGAACTGTATGTCTCTGACTTTTCTGACTTTCCTCTCCATTAGAATCTAACAGGAAATCTAATTAGAATTTGACCACTAGAGGGCACTGGTAATGTAAAAACACATGGTTTTAAACTGTAATAACTCTGGAAATATAAATCTCTCGGCAGTGGGAGTGCCCTTATTTTACTCAATAGGAAAATCCCTACAATATATATTTTTTGATAAAAAAAAAAGTTTACTGCTCCTTTAAGTGTAGTTCCTGATGAATTCTTAAAAAATATTTGGTTTAATAAGAAAAAGCAAGATTTATCAATAACAGGTTAAGTATATAAAGATGTTACAAAAGGCGGCAGGAGTCTTGTGCTGAAAGTCAGATATTTAAAATGTTTAATAATCCAAATATCTAGCAATGGAAATTGAAAAATGTAACATTTTCCATAAAAATGAGAGTTCTATGTACATGTTATTGTAAAAGTAACCCATTTAATATTAAAACCTATAACATGAGTTACACACATTAGCAAAGAGCTGCTCTGTAAGCACAAGAACTAGGAGTGCAACTCTTCTGCCTCCTTGAGGCCTGTTTGAAGTACAACAGATGGGACCTGATCTGCAAGCTCCCTGCTGAATAGGAAAGTGGCTTAGTCTTTGTCCCGGATTCCTGTGATTTTCAGTTTTGCACAAAGCTTAAAGTAGAACGGCCATTTTTTAACAAATAGGTGATGTTGAAATACATTTCAGAAGCAACAATATGTTTGTTATCCATTTTTTATTAAAATATTAAAATTGATAATACACTGCCTGACACTACACTGCCTTACACCTTGTTCCACTGCAAGTCAATGAGCAACACTACCCCAACCAGCCTTGTTCCACTACTAGGCAGTGTACTGTAAATCTGTGGCTTATACCACAACTTTGTTGCACTGGTAGCCACAGAACCACATTACATTGCCTGACAGCTCATCCTTTGTTAAATGGTTGGTACAGAACCTCACTACACTGCCTGACACCCTGCCTTTGTCCCACTGGTAGCCAATGAACCTTACTACACTGTCCGGCAAAATCAGCCTTGTTCCTCTGATATCCACAGAATCACACTACACTAGGTGCAAGCAGGGAAGGAGCTATTGGTAGGCAGGGGAAATGGGCACAACATGCAGGTGATTCAGCCAGGTCATTATCAGTGGGAGTTCTTCCCTCACTATCATTGACCTGTCCGAACTACTATCATATGTGTATGGAGTCCTGAAAATGTCCCTGCAGGCAGTGGGGCAGAGTAAAGGCATACAGGAACTTCACCTCTGAATGCCTTTCTTTCCCTTCCATAATGCATAATTGTGTTTTTCATAAAGCTAGTTATGGCAGCTTTTTCACTTTTTGCTGTAAGAAACAGTAGTGTACAGCCTGCTCACCAGTAAGTGGTAGTGAAAAATACTTCCCCAGCCAATCAAAAACAGCAGAAGTACTGCTACATGTTTGTTTTAATATTTATGCCTCATTGTGCTTTCAAAACATTTATTCAATTAAGCGGATATACTAATATGAAAACTATGGCAATTGTGGAACAAATCAGCTGCTTCACAGAGGACAAAGAAAATTTCCAAAACTGGGGACTTAACCACTTGAAAGTGGTTTACGATAGAAAAATTACATCAACTTCGCCACCTAGTGGTGAATGTTCACAAGCTGCTCTAACAAGTTGGAGCTACATGAAAATTTTAAAAGCGGATTATGCAGGAGTACACCAGTTTTACTCCAAAGGAAAAGCTCTGAAATATATATTTTTCTTTTTATAGAACAACTCTATTTCACTTTAAAGGGGAACATTCACATGAGAAAAGCTTTCCTGTATGGGCTTTATTCAGTACAACTAGATTAGTGGTTTTTTTAATTTATTTTACTTACCTACTATTGAAGATATGAAGAGTTAAAATCGGGCACTTCCTCATTCTGCGGCACAACGCAGCAGGGCTTCCCACCTCCCTCCCAGCTCTCCCAGGAAGTGCTTTCATGCTTCCCTTCATAGTGGCATTTATGTAGGCTATCATTACAGCAAGGTCCGTTTGCCATGCTACTCAGCTTGCAAGCTTGGCAAACGGAGCTTGCTGTAATGATAGCCCACATAAATGCCACTACTAAGGGAAGCATGAACATGCTTTTTGGGGCAGCTGGGAGGGAGTTGGGAAGTCCTGCTGCGTTGTGCTGCACATACAGAGTGCCACAGAACGCGGAAGTGCCCGATTTTGCAAGCACACGTGGTAGACCATTCCAATTAAGTATTTATCTTTAAATATCGTTATATCTGCGCTGCTGAAGAGCCGCATCTGGTCAAGTGACCAGAATCTGCTTCTGACAGCTTCACAGCTCGTCAAGCAGAAAGGGGAGGGAGCGGAGAACTTTATTTTCCTTTATCTCTCAAACCATAACGGTATGAGAGATACAAATAAGTGCAAGTACTCTCTTTCAATTGTATCTACCACACAGTTAATACTTTTTTTCTGACATTACTATCCCTTTATGTTTTTTCTGACATAGTCCTAAGGAGTGTGGAAAGTGCTTACTGTACTTGGTCTTGGTCAACACAGAGCAATTTTCTGAGCACTGGTCCTGCACCATCAGTGGCCCAAAAAGGTTAGGGCAGCACTCTAGTCTGATGCAGGTTTTCCGACAGAACTCAAGCACCTGGTCTGACGTTCTCACCAGCTCCACTGTGGCACGGTATGTCTTTCCTTTATACCTGGAAAGAACCATCAAGAAAGTTTCATGATTATATCAAAGATGATCTGGAATCTAAGCCACAATGGGGCACATGGATGAAGTCAAAAGTGGAGCATTTTTACTGCAAAGAATGCACAATATTCAACAAAGCAAATCTCCCTTTGTTTGGAATGTAAATCTGTAACCCTTAGATACTACATAGATTTCAGAATTACAGAGCAATGAGCTGGAGACCTCTTTGGCATCCATGGGGTTAAGTTTATGATTACTGTGTGGTTATTTGCCCCATAGTTGCTCCACTTTAGCATTTATCAATAAGTCCCAAAGAACATCTGCTCTACTGTGTTTACAATCTAATGTTACTGCAAAAGGTGTTATGAGATGAACTGACTTACCAGTGTCACGGGGTTCACTAAGGTTAGGTGTACAGCATGAATATTACTTAGGCTTTCCTTGCACATTAGCCATTCACATACTCAAAGGCCCAGATCATTGTAGGCAATGGGGAGAACACATATGCTGAATGATTATGTTTGCGTGTGTTTGTCTGTGTGTGTATAACAGAAAGGCACCATTTACTCCATTTTTCAACCTATGTCCCTGCTTTGCAAAGGAAAGGCACAGAAATATCATCAATCACTGATGAAGAAGGTATCTATCAATGATTGAATCAAAACCCTGGTTAACAGCAGAATATAGGATATGCTGCTTTTCCCGCAGCTTGATTCATTTTGGACCTAGTGTGGTTGTGGCATAATATCCAAATACATTCTACTGGGTCTTTCTTTTACAAAAATACTAGGGGGTAGATGCACTAAGCGGTGATAAACAGATGTTAAAGTGGAGAAGACTTCTTCAGTTTATCACTTCTTCAATTCCTATGTTATTCCATGGAGCCTATGCACTAAGATTTCTTTAACTTTGGAGATCTTAGGCACACCATGCAACACAATAAAAGGGTACTTTCTTAGTATATTCCTTTTTCAGTAATAAACAGGTGTGATAAGGCTAAAAGGAAGGCCCTTACTTGGCTTTTAGAGTCTCTGCATGTTGGGGCCATGATGGCTCTTCCTGCAGCTCCAGTTCCCGTAACACCCGACTGGGTTTGTAGGCAGCATTAATGAGTAAAGACAGGACCTGGGATCAGGAGAAGACTGGAATCAGACAATGGAATGGAAACCCAGTCCATCCTACCTGCTGGATAGCTTCAGAACCTACTGGATTAATGGGCTCATTTTATATTCAGGATAATCCCTTTACCTATCAAAACACTAATTCCTTTACTGGATTCAGGCTACAACACTGCACAATTCTTTGACATTCAAAGGGTTATTAAAGGAATAGTAAATTATTTGATGAAAATAATTATTTCTTGACTGGTAACACAAGGGTACTCCCATTGCTAGGAGATGTTTCATTAAAAATGTCTTAAAGCGGAACTACCACCCAATAATCAGAAAGCATCACATCATTGCCCATCTTGCGACTAGCTGCTCAGTAGCGCTAGTCGCCATAATTCTTACCGGATTAAAGAGAAATCTCTATTCTTCATGGACTGACAGCAAGACGGAGTGCGGACATCTTGCACTAGTGACGTCCACGCGCCTGAGCTGTCAGTCCCTTTTGAAGTCTGCCGGCTCCTAGCAATGCCTCCTAGACCCGGCTGGGACTGACAGTGCAGGTGCACTACTGAGCAGCTAGTCGCCAGATGGGCAATAATGTGATGCTATTTTATTATTGGGTGGTAGTTCTGCTTTAAAGCTCAATAAGTTTTTCTCAAACTAAACAGCAAACTAAACAGCAATATTCTATTGGGGTCACCAGGAGCTGTTTGTATTACTTACCATGGAGAGACAGTCTGACTAAAGCTCCCCAATAATGGTTTTAAAAAATGCCTTTGGGAAACCAAATAATACTGATGTAAAGTTTGATTAAAAAAAAAAAAAAAAGCTTGTTGTAATAATATTTGAATGAAAAATCTCCAAACAGACATCAAACAGTGAATCAAGAGAAAATGTCAGACTCAACGAACAGAGAGACAAAGAGAATGTCAAGACAATGAACAGGAGAGAATTTTTTTTTTTTTTTTTTTTTTAACAGGGAGAGAGAGAGAGACACAGACAGAAAGCATGTCAGTAATGCGTGGTACCGTGTTAGCCATAGGACATGCAGTAGAGTAAAATTGATGCCTTTATTGGCTAACTGAGTGGCTTTGGAGGAACGCTTTCAAGAGAACCAAGTTTCTTCTTCAGGTATAACAATGCATAAGAATTCTTATTATGCCTGAAGAAGAGACCTATCTGTTCTGAAAGCTTGCAACCAAAGCCACTCAGCTGACAAAAGGTATAATTTTTACTCTACTAGTCTCCAGAATGAATGTCAACTTACTGAGCAGGAAAGAAAATGTTAACACATTAAACAGTAGAGAGAAAGAGAATGTCAGGCACACTTAACAGTAGAGAGAGATATCAGGAAGTTAACAATATTGCATAGATTTATAAATTCTTGAAATTCAAAACGAGTCAATAGCTGTTAGTAGGTTAGGCAGTAATATTTGGAAGCAATAAAACATACTTCTTTTAAGACCAACACACAGCTGCCAGGTCCCACAGATTTTGGTAGCTCTGCTATCCTCCCCTTGTTCAGATATGGCCCAGAGAAACACCGGTGGTTGAAGTATATCTTGGGGCAAAGATATTTCCCATTGGAGACTAAAGAATAGAAAGTGACAAGAACACAGGTTGATCATACTAATAGGACTGGAAGGTTCCCCTGAATGGCTACTAACCCTAATCAGTACAATACATAACTGTATAAGGTTCCCTCAATAGGACACTAGAACTTAAACCTTTGAGTGCCAGAGGGGTGTTCAAAGCACTGCAAAACAATGCATTGGACATACTTCTGATATTCAAAGGGTTAAGAGAAGATATAGGCAGTTTACAGAAATACATTTAATGGGCCAAAAAGCTGTAGACAACATGCCCACTTTATCCCACTGCATTCTGAAGAAGTCTCCAACAATTTGTTTTGAAATTAATTGGAGTCCTCACCAATATTGAAAGAGTTGAAAGGTTGGTGATTTGGGATCCATGCAGATTTAGGCCTAGATCACATTATCAGTTATCACTGGTTTTAGCACAGAGATTCCTATCGAAATTCATGGTCCCTTTTACAAGGAAGTCAACAACACAGCAATGGTTCTTTGGTTATGTGGCCACTGTTTAAAGGTATACTGTTGGGTTATGGTGCCTTTCACATGGGTGACTACCGCCTTGCAAAAAAAAGCCCAGCAAGCTGCATCTTTACCTTTCTAATGCAGGAATACAGTAAAGATGATGCATGGTGAATCAGCACTGTGGCTTATGGGGAGGCTGGCAGATGTTCCATACAAGTTATATTGGAGGTCGTGGCACCCCTCTCAACCAACAATGAATGGCTGACCCATACAAGTGTCACCCAGTAATATTGCTCCCCCTCATGATGGGACTGATGGTGGTCTATAGGAGAGAGAGCTCAGAACACAATCCACAGAACTGTAGCAGGAGCGGATACATTTATGTCATCTGTAAGACAGATGTAGGTAAACCGGTGATACATTTATTAAATATAAAAATATAAGGAGAGTGCTATAATTTGCTGTGTAAAAAACAATTTATTACAAAATAATACAATCTATGAAGACCATAAATTAGAACATACTAATAGCTAAAAAGTCCATAGGCACTATGGAAAGTAAAAAAAAAAAATCAAGAGAGACAGAATCAGCTCCAGAGCAATGTTGGTGTACTGTAATAAAAGTCTCAATATCTCCTTTGATATAAATATCCTACTGGTTGGCAGGAAAAATAGCAGTGCTGGTTCTAAAGTATGAAACTCGTCAGCGGGTGGTCCCTTGGCATTATTGAAGGTGTTATAGTCGGTATATACAGAAGCCACAGTGGGTCTATTCCAGACAGGAGGTGGATGTTAAAAAGCAATCTGTTGCTATTTCTGCCCGAACTAACAGAGGAGACTGAACAAGACTGAGACCCGAAGTAACATTGTTGCTAATAATGACCTAGTCGGGGATTACAGTTTGCAGTCTGAAAATTCGGGAGAATGTACCAAACAAATATCAGCATTTGACTTGCCCACTAGCTACACAGCTAACAGCACACTATTTGTAGTGTTCATTAAACTGAGACACTGTGTGATATTCAGTTAACAGCGATCCTCCATTAGACACATTCCATCTATCAACCTGGCCGCCATTACACACTGTATCATTTGTTGGATGCTAGGCTTTAAGTGTATGAAGATTGATTGAAGTTCAGATAGACCGAACTGTTATTTTTCCTGCCAACCAGTAGGATATTTATATCAAAGGAGATATTGAGACTTTTTATTACAGTGCACCAACATTGCTCCGGAGCAGAATCTCTTTAGATTTTTTTACTTTCCATAGTGCCTATGGACTTTTTAACTATTAGTACGTTATAATTTATGGTATTCATATATTGTATTATTTTGTATTAAATTGGTTTTTACACATCAGATTATAGCGCCTTCCTTATATTTTTATATTTTTTGTTTTATCTGTACCTCACTACACTACCGAGTTTAGGGATCGTAGCGATATTTTTTTGCTGTTTTCTTAGTAGGGGTGAATTTATTGGTTTTCCTAGAGCTGTGATCACAGATTTTTCTGGGTATTGTTTTTATACATTTATTAAATGTAATGTAATGTACTACTGGCTGAAATAAAGAACAAAAGAGTTTCTCCACAAACAGAAGTTTGAAAACAACATGTCCCTAAACATGACAAATTTGTATATGTATGAGATTAATATATTTCTGTTCATTTTGCTTCCTATGCTATTTACCAAGCATTTCATTTCACTTCCCTCTCTCAGTCCCAGTGCTGAAAGAAAATAAATAGCTAAGACAATCTTTTCTGTAAAATCAACTGTTATAGCAACATTAAAGGGATAGTAATACTTAAAATGTAAAAAAAAATATGTTGTAAGGTTTATCCCCCTGAGTAAAACAAGAGTACTCCCACTGCTGAACGGTGTTTCATTCAAAAGTTATTAATTTTCAAAGTTTAATTTTTTAGGTGTAATATCACAGTGGCCTGAAATTTACAGTGGCGCTGTTGCTACACCATCCTATCGAGATTTATGGTCCTGGGACCAGAGCTGTCCATAGGATCGTGTTGCAACAGCGCCACTGTACAATTTCAGGCCACTGTGATATTGCACCTAAAAAATTCAACTTTGAAAATTAATAACTTTTGAATGAAACACCTTTCAGCAGTGGAAGTACTCTTGTTTTACTCAGGGGGATAAACCCTACAACATATTTTTTTTTACATTTTATGTATTACTATCCCTTTAAAGAGCAACAGACATGATGAAGAAATAAAAACATATAGATTTGTCTTTTCCTAGTTAAGTGCTGCTACTCTCATCTCTGTGAGTTGCAATACTGTAAACTGACAACACTCTGTACAGGCCCTCCTCCATCTTATCTCTGCTAGACATAGTGTTACGAACTCTGGAGAGCCAGAAAATTATTCCTATTGGCTGCTGTCATGTTGCAGCCAACTGCACAGCAAATAGAAATGAAGTGGTAATTGACAAAAAGCTTACGGTGGACCCTGTAAACATATTAAGCTGCTACTCTCAGAATAATAAATAATGGGGCTTTTTTTCTCTCTCAGGTTAGTTGCTCTTTAAATTAAATACAAAAAATAAAGAAATATAGACATTCACAGCACTCCGCTATAAATCATCATTCAACATAATTTAACTCTTTATGATATGTGCAAGGGTTGTGGAAAAGAAAGTATTTCATTTAATACAGAGATTAAAAACATAATGGTATATATTTAAGTCTGAGTGCCAAAGGCGTGAGCAATGGACTCTTCTGGCACTCAACAGGATAAAAGCACACTTTTACAATTTAATAACCCTTTGCGTGCCAGTGAGGAATCCAATGCATACCACTGGCACTCAAAGGATTACAAACATGCTACGCATTTTCTGTGTGTTCCTATGGTAGGCGTGAGCAACCTGTGACTTTGCATCTCCCATCATTCTCAGCCATCAACTGCAATGCAACATCAGCTGAAGAGCCACATGACGTCCTCCCCTTTATTATGCAAGAGGTTGCACTTCACTAAAAAGTGATTCCTTACCGAAACTACAGGCTGTAGATTCTGCTTTGTTCAAACCATTAACATTCTTGGAGGATGAGTTTCTGAAATGGAATAGTTAATTTATTTTTCACTTTATGATGATGAACTCAAGAAGCTAACACTTTATGGCCATGATACTTAACAATAAAGAATGTGATAGAGGGACAAAGGCCACATTGTTATCTGCTCAGCTAAAGTCATGTGACCTAAACATTTCATTGGTAGACATAGGGAAATATACAGGAAATCAAAAGTGGAACAATTCTGGGGCAATGCAACTGCACCAGATTTAACCCTTTGAGCTCCAGAGAAGTATTCAACACATTGCAACACAATGCGTTGAATACCTCTTTGGTACTCAAACGGTTAATATAGGAAACATACCAGTATATAACTTTTTGGATGTTAAAGAGGTATGCAATGCATTGGCTACCTCTCTAGCACCCAGGGGGTTAATTTTATAAATATTGTACAGCTGGTTTGCCTAAAGATTGTTCTATTTTTTTGTTGTTTTACGCCTGCTTTCCCACTGAGTGACAGGGCATCTTTGGAATTGCTGCAGCAATGGACCCTACTGGGCAGGATGGTGGCCATTATTAGGGTTGCCACCTTTTCGTCAAAAAAATACCGGCCATGGCATTCCCTCCATAGACTTAACACTGGACAGAAGCCAATTTTTTACCGGCCTGCCGGTAAAATACCGTCTGGGTGGCAACATTAGCCATTATTCATCAAGCTACCCCCAACTGGAACATAGGAGAGAAATGAAAATGCTGCAAGTTCCCAGTCATTTAAATGGGGATTTTATGCTTTTGTATGTTAGAGAGGTCCCCAACACATTGCCAGACCTCTCCAGCATTCAAGGGGTTAAAGTTTCATTTAAATCAATTGGAATGTTTCTTCCCCATGTTAGTCTGCATCTTTAGCTTGATTAATAAGGCCCACTGTGGGTTTTACTGGAGGACAGTGGTCCAATCACGCAGTGAAGGCAGGTTAAACCCTGTACTGCTTCAGCCAATGGGGTCTTCCGGGCCACTTCATATGGTTTATATGCGAGTAGATGAACTGCTCTAACTTTTCCATTTATATATGTAAAACCTACCAGGGCTTGAGAAAGCAAAACTGGAGCAAGTCTGGCCCCAACTGCAATATAATAAAAAATATGGGTGCCATAAACCCACTGAATGCTAAAAAGTTCAGCACATTGCAAAGCTATGTTCTGGAGGTCTCCCTCACATTCAAGGGATTAAAAACTATTTAAAGTGACAGTCACCTTCTGTTTTGACTATATATTCAGCAAGTGCACAAATACGTAAAAAGAAAAAAAATCACCTTTTTATTAGAATTTTTTTCATCTACATTTTTTTTTTTTTTTTTAAACACTTTCTTATGACTCTCCTGAGGGTCTCCCTCTAGATGTCTCTAGAGAAAGAAGACCTGCTGATAATAGCTGGTCAAAAAAGCAGGGATAGTGGAACAATATACACCACTCTTCCTGCCAAGAAAAAGACTGGAGAGGGGGAACTTAAAGAAGCAGTAAACTTTTTTTTTTTTAATGAAAACCTACCGTAAAATCTTGGGTATAATACGCACAATTTTACCCCTCTTCACCTTATGTGAAGTGGGGGGTGTGTATTATACCCGAGAGATTTTTGCCGAATAAAACAAAATATATATATTAGAGCTGCCAGCTACCCTCCTCCGTCCCCCAGCACAATCCGACATTAAAATAAGACTTACTTGGCGATATAGCTCAAGCACATTCAAGTGCTACATGTTAAAAAGCTCCCTCTCATCTTCCTTGCGGGCGGCATTCTTGCATTTGCCGCCCGCTTCCTTCAGTGGGTTTTCAGGACCTTCCGCCTCCAGCCAATGGTAATGCCCTGTGAGGATCTCAAGGTCCTCACAGGACAATACCGCAGGAGGAAGGTCTTGGTAGTCCATTGAAGGAAGCGGGCGGCAAATGCAAGAATGCCGCCCGCAAGGAAGATGAGAGGGAGCTTTTTCACATGTAGCACTTCAATGGCTTGAGCTATATCACCAAGTAAGTCTTATTTTAATGTCGGATTGCGCCGGGGGACGGAGGAGGGTAGCTGGCAGCTTTAATATTTTTTTGTAGTAAGGGGGGAAAACAAGGGTGCGCATTAAAAATAGGCACTCTGGTTTTCCCCTAAAATCTTGGGTACAATATACACCTGCGTATTATACACAGGTGTGTATTATACCTGAGATTTTACGGTATATGTTATAGAGCTTTTTCTGCTGAGTAAAACAAATAGATCAGATTGAAAGTCTTAGATTAGTAGAATACCGTGTAACTAAAAAAAGAAGGAAAGAGAAAAAGAAAATAAACTATTTTATAGGCACTCTGTAACCCATCTTCATATTCATAAAATATACCTTAGACAAATCTCAAATTTATCGTATCCAATATATTGTTTGTTAAGACATAACTTATTGAAATATGTAAAAACAAAAACAAAAAATCAAAGCAAAATAAAAACTTATATGCGTCAATTGTCTCCCCCGCACAAAATGGTTGATCAAGAGTTAAATGCCCATTATCTCCTTTTTTAAGATTTATCTCTCAAATATAAAAGTATATATCAGGGAGAATCATCCATATGGGCTGTCACTTATCACTCTCACCTCCCTCCTTAAAGGAACAATCGATCTAGCGAAGTGGGCATATATATGATCAACATTAACGCCACCCTAGTAACATGAATCTTATATCAGGTGTCCTTATATTTCAGACACACAAGTGGCAAGGCTATTAACACTGTGCTTAAAAAAGTTCCCAGGCACATTCGCTCAATATATCACCAGGGACACAATGGCGGTCCATGAGCTTAAATTATAGCATTTGTACAGGTACACAGCATGTGTTCAAAACAGAGTCCTATACTTTTTGCTAATAAACCGTGGAGCTATATATTCCACACAGAGCAAGTAAAAACCTTAGCCATTTCTTAAGAACGGATCGATACTAAGCTACACCTGCAATCAGGTGCTTGCAACAACGTAGTGACTCCCCGGCATGGGTCCATTGCAGGTTATCACTCATGTTCAGCTCCCCGATCGCTAAAAAGCTAAACTGTTCTAAATTACTGGTGGCTTAATAAGTTAGTGCAGAGGAGATCCTCAAAGCACAATACGCCGTATACAGTGCATTGTGCTTTGAGGGTCTCCTCTGCACTAACTAGCCGTCTTGTTACTAGGGTGGCGGTAATGTTGATCATATATATGTCCATTTCTCTAGATCGACTGTTCCTTTAAGGAGAGAGGTGAGAGTGATAAGTGACAGCCCATATGGATGATTCTCCCTGATATATATTATTCTATTTGAGAGATAAATCTTAAAAAAGGAGATATATGGGCATTTAACACTTGATCAACCGGGAGACAATTGACGCATACGGAAATACTGCATATTATACATTTTTAAGTTTTTATTTTGCTTTGATTTTTTGTTTTTGTTTTTACATATCTTAATAAAAGTTATGTCTTAAACAATATATTGGATACGATAATTTTGAGATTTGTCTAAGGTATACGTTATAATATGAAGATGGGTAACAGAGTGCTTATAAAATAGTTTCTTTTCTTTTTCTCTTTCCTCCTTTTTTTCTTGCAGTAAATACTATATGGCACCTCCCCTTGATAGTCTGCGAATAAGGGGATAATATAACCAGATATATTTTGGGTGGTGCTGATATTCTCTATATATTCTCTTTTTGCTTGCCGTGTAACTAAGTTTCTCGTTGAGCCCTTTGGGGGCTACTGTATCCAGTGTACGTATCCAGAAAGTTTCTTTAAGCAATAATTTTGCTCTTCGATCTCCTCCTCTGGGTAATGGTGGAATGTGGTCAATAAGAATTGTCCTGAGAGATGCTACTGTATGTTGTGCTTCTACAAAGTGTCCGGCCACAGGTTTATCCTAGGTCCTTGTGTTTAATACTGCGCGTATGTTAGAGCGGTGATTGGCCATTCTTTCTTTGAATGTCGTTTCTGTTTTGCCGATATATACTTTGGAGCATGGGAACAATAGCATATAAATTACGTGGTCCGAGGTGCATGTGAGTCTATGCCTCACTTTATACATTTTATTGGTGTGTGGATGTTGGAAAGTGGTACTTTTGATCATGCTGTTACAAGTACTGCAATTAGCACGCGAAAGCAACCTGTGGCTTGTGTTTTTTTTTAGCCAACCAAGTGGTGGATTTCTTAGGTATCGGAACAGAAGATGTCATATCAGGATGCATTAAGAAGTCTTTTAATGTCTTTCCCCGGGAGAATGCTACTATTGGTGGCAGGGTAGAAAAAAAGGATTTTAGTCTTATCTGTTAAATCCTATTCTCTTCGTCCATACAGGTTACTGGTAACTTTGGGTAGGCGATCCACCCCTTTAATTGTAGGCAGAAACAATTCTAGAATTGTATGCAGGCAGTGGAGCCTACCTTCCCTCCTTGGCTGCAGCTAGCCAACCAGCTCCAGAAAGATTTGAGACACTACTGACTACATAGTGGAAGGGAAAAAAGACTCCTGTGAGCATGACCCTGAAGGACCCCCACAGTCTGCCACAGGAGAGCCAAGCATGGTCCCTTGACAGGGTGGGAGACCAGTAACCTGTATGGACTAAGAGAAAAGGATTTAACAGGTAAGACTAAAATCCTCTTTTCTCTGTCATCCAATACAGGTTACTGGTAACTTTGGGATGTCCAACCACTGAGATTCCCAGAGGCGGGAAGGAAGGCAAGGACCAGGCGTAAGGCCCCCAAAGTCACCAGAGCAGATATGAACCATCAGATTAGAGATAGCCCAACAAAACAATGAAGTGTCAATGGACACTGAACAGGGGCAACAACACCCCAAGAACTGTTACACAGCACACTGAACTAGAACCAACAGGGCTCAAAAGTGAAGGAAGCACCAAGAACCGAAGAAGATCCTAGACAGGCAAGACTGCCTCCAGGATCTTCCTCCCAAAGCTGGCGTCAGCCGATGCCAGCACATCAACATGGTAGGGTTTTCAAAAGGTGTGCACAGATGACCAAGTGGCAGCCTTGCACAACTGATCAGCAGAGGCCTGATCCTTTGTAAGCCCAAGAATCCCGAATAGATCTTCTAGAATGAGCAGTGACCCGAAAGGGGACAGGCTTCTTCCTCAGCTCGTACGCCTTACAAATAGTGAAACTGATTCAAGAACAATAGTCACTTTGGATGCAGGTCTTCCTGCTCTGGGACACTCAGGAATGACGAACAGCGCATCAGATTGCCTGTACATAAAAACTGAGAACACACCACATGCAACAAGTGGAGATCCCTCTCCTTGTCAGAGGTGGGGTCAGGGCAGAAAGAAGGCACCACAATCTCCTGACTGATGTGGAACTCCGAAACCACCTTCAGAAGAAACTCCTGAGAAGTAAGAAGCACAGCCTTGTCCTTGTGAAACACCAAAAAATGTGGTTTACAGGACAAAGCATGTAACTCTGCGACACGGCAAACGGACACAACCACCAGGAGAAAGGCCATTTTCCATGTCAACAGGCGTAGAGGAATAGTAGCCAAGGACTCAAATGGAGGGCACTGAAGAACGCCCAAAACCAAGTTAAAATCCCATGGAGGAGCGGGATTCTTTAAGGCAGGACAAGTATGAGCAACGCCCTGGAAGAAAACCTTGACATCAGGAAGGACGGCAATGCGCCTCTGAAGGAAAACAGACAGCAGAAGTCTGAACCTTAAGGAAACTCAAACGGAGGCCCTTATCTACACCGTCCTGCAAAAAGGCCAGAACCGTAGGCAGATCAAATTCCTGAGACAGGTCCTTGTCAGCACACTAAGACAGAAAGGTCGACCAGACACGATGGTAGATCTTGGAAGAAACATGTTTGCAGGCAATGAGCATAGTAGCCGCCACCCCAGAAGAAAAACCTTTCTTCTTCAATATTGAGGATTCAATTTCCAAGCCTTTAATATGGCATGGCTTTCACAATGGGTTGCTGTTCACTATCAAGGAAAGTAGCTATTGGCTGTAGGAGATCCCCTCGCTGAAATGATAGGTCTCCCCGAGGGATGATTGGAGCCCTTGTGGATTTTAGCTAAATAGTAAATGATGGGACACACAGGGTGTTTAACAGTCATGTACCAATATAGCGAATCGGTGATGTATCTGTTGTTAAATGCAGATATTAAAATATCATCTATAAGCTGTTTATATTTTAACTAGTGTAAAAGCCCCTGTACACGGGCCAAGATCCAGGTGATGTTAAGCCGTTGAGTGCCAGAGGGGTACGCAACGCATTGCTTTGCAATGCGTTGCGTACCCCTCTGGCACTCAACGGGTTAAGAGGCCGGTCCTGCTCTGCATCCTGCCGCTGACACAGTCATACAGTGTAGAGACTGCCTGAAAGCACAGAATGCTCCCAACACAGCATTCCTACACCTCCCAGCATTCCTTGCTTCCAGCATTCTGTGCGTTTGGGCAGTCTCTACTGCGCATGACGGCTTCTGACAAACATCTTAGCTAATTATTATATAGGATGTGGGATCATTGGGTAGAGGGAGGTTAGTATGTGAATTACCTAATTGCTTCAGCACCTCTGCTCTGTAGTCCTTAGTACTGAGTACTATCGTGGAACCTTCCTTGTCCGCAGGTCGAATTACCAAATTTGGATCTCTAGAGAGTGCCGTTAGCGCTTTTGCTTCTGGACCAGTGAGGTTGGAGTGTTTGGCTTTAGGCTTGATCTTAGCTGTGTCTGTCAGCACTCTACTTTCCATTACTTAATTAATTTTCACTAGACATTATGAACGACTAAGGTGAGGCACTCTTTCTGTGAGTTTTATCCGAATGAATTATGTAATTCTTCTCAGTGTACCTTAGTTGGTAGCCTAAGAGCTTTAGTGGTACATTCACATTATCAAATGGGATACAGTGATAGAGACCTCCCTTATGTCACTGGAAGTGCCCCTGAATGTTCGGAGATCATCTTGAAATTTGTATTAACGGGTGTACATATAGCGAGGAGCTTGATAACCCGTAAGCCATGCGTTGCGGCATATGGACGTATCAGACCTGCAGCCCGCTGTATTGCACTCCAGCATATAGAAGAGATCAGAACTCGTGTTTTCACATCATAATTTATACACTGGTAAAACATATTACACGTGGATAAGGCTTTATAGGCTCATCTCTGTTACTATATGTTTAACTTGACTGTGAGCAACAATGTCACCATATTAGATATGTTGTAACTTTATTCTAGTGTCAGTTTTGGGAGTAGTGCATACACTGAGGATCATGGGTAGTATAGCCGGTGTCAATCACATAAGTCATTTAACTGTGTATGACGTCATCACTGCTCACAGACGCCGTTTTGGCGCCTTTTGTGTATTAATAAGGGGTCAAGTCACTCACTTCTGTATCTTGATGAAAGTTACAATGTGTTAACTGAAACGTTGATCTACAAATAAAAATTTTATCACTTCTTCACAATTCATAAATTCCTGAGAGTGCAGATAAATAAAACAGCAGGGATCAGAGCTGGTTTCAGACTAAGTCTGCATAAAACATTTATGCAGCACTGAGCAGGCAGGGCAAAAGGGTTCTGGGATTCATGGGGTGAGAAGGCTCCATATATTGTGTAAATGTTTTTTGAATAGTGCATGTGTGGACATTCTCACATATTTTAACCTTATGAATACTGATGGATGGGTGGGAGAGCACACCTTAAGTTTCCTCCCTCCAGCCAGGGAATGTTTAATTTGTTCAACTGTCCCTACTTTTAAGACCAGATAAGGTTGGACCAGGGCTCCTCCCACTGAAGACATCTACAGGAAGAAGCCCCAAATACTCCTATAAAACTGGAAACAAAATGAAAAGAAAAAAAAAAAAAAAAAAAAAAAGAAGAGGTGAAGATGAAAAAAAAAATATATAAAAGAAACTTGATTTTACATATAATGTATTTGCTTTCTATATAAAGCCAAAATGTAGGGTGACTATCACCATATCAAAGGGAAACTTGAGGTGTATTTGTTCACCCAGAATTGGTCAACTTTCTCTTTACATATATCCATTAAATGAATAAATCTGTCCTCAGGCAAGTCCAGCAAAGTCATGTAAAGGCTGATATACTAAGGAAAAGGAGCAAATAATTAGCAAAAATTCCCACTGGTTAAATAGGGCTTTTAACGCTTTGAAGTTAAGAGATGTATCTAATTAATTGATGCAATGTGCTAGAGACATTTTTATCATTCAGGGGGTTAAAACCCATTTAAATCAATGGGGAGTTTTATTTATTCCATATACTAATCTCTAGAGAGCAGTTAGTGTGCCCCAGAATTACACCACCTGTCCACAGTACCACAGCCTGAGAGTGTATCCCCTTAACAAGCACCCAAACTGGTGGAGAGGCAACTGTTGAGGACCACAGAGGTTTTTTTTGTGTGTAATGACTTCTGGGATGCCACACTGCCATCCCAGAATTCCATGACAGGACAGTCCTCCTTAAAGTAAATCCACCGGTGACGCTCCTGGTAAGTCACTGGTCCTTAAGGTGGTATAGAACAGTCTGTTATATACTCACTGCTTTTCTTGCTGAGTAACTGCTGTCTTCTTAGGTTGATTTGCTATAAAACATAAGAGGAGATGGTCAATCCAAGTAAGACGTTAACTGTACAATCTTTCAGCAATTACGTTACCAGACTACAGTACCATACAAATTAAAGGAATAGAAATGTTTTAATTATTAAAAAAACTAAAAGCTTATCATTTACCTCCTGAGTAAAACCAGTACTCCTACTGCAGGAGAATGCTTGATTTAAAAGTTATTACAGTTCAAATCTGTCTTCGTTTGGTTTGCCTTTTATATATAAAATTTTGTATATAAACAGATCTGCCCAGCTAGCAAGTGGCTGCATTGTGAAGCCCTGTACTTGCTCAAGAACGTCTCAGCAAAGAGTCTTCAGTATGTCGTAAGGAAGCAGATGAGCAGGCTCACAGTCCCAGCAGAGATGAGCAGGTCACAACTTAGCACCAGAGCTTACAGGGGGTGGCATTAAGCATTTGAGTGTCAGAGAGGTACCCAGCACATTGCTCTGCAATGCGTTGCGTACCCCTCTGGCACTCAAGGGGTTAAGGTGTGATAAGGAGGTAATAAAGTGGAGATGACATCTCTAGTGATAGCACTTCTCCAGTTCCAGTTATTCTATACAGCCTATGTATGAAGATCTCTGAAGATGAAGAAATCTTAGTGTATTGGCTCCATAGAATATCATGAGAGTTGGAGAGTTTACCACACTGGTGAAGTAGTCTCCAGTTTATCACCTCTTTATCATACTTAGAGCATCCCCCCGCAGGTACTAACACCAAGTGTCCCTCAGAATTATTCCTGTGCATTTACTATGGTGGAATCAGAGTCTCAAAATACTAACAGATTTAAATCCATGGGCATTTTGGAGAGGTTTCTTTCACCCTTTTGGTGCAGCTGTTTTGCCCCAGGATTTTGAAAATAAAGTTCCAAGTCTGTTCCTGCAGTAGAACAACAACTTCGCTTTAATCCTCTGGATGCTACAGACATCTCTAATACACTGTGAAGCAGTGCAATGGACAAGTCTCTAGAAGCCAAGGGGTTAAATAATGCCAGAATTGATCAGTTGTTTTGAGCCATTAAATTTCTCTGCTATTCTACAACAAGATAAAGAATGAAGAGAAGAGTCTACCTTTTGTTCGAGGTGGGGTGCAGAGAGGGTGTCCATTGGTCTCACACCATCCCATAGGAAATATGTCCATGGAGTCCACATGCACAATGCATTCTGGGACAGGAGTCTTGGTACCTGATGGAAAAAAATAGTAGTAGATCTGTACACACAAACAGAAGTGATATGTATAGGACACCAGGGTATGATTTACATATCAGAAGCACCTAGGAAGAAGCAACCACCTATATTACCCCCTCCTCACCCACACACACTCCTCATAAGACTCCACACCCAAGCACCATTGATTGCTGCCTGGTACAAAAAATACTCTGTCTTTAACATTTATGCAAAAACAAAACTTTTAATCTTTAAATGCAAGACGGTATGCAAACCTTGACTGCTAGAGAGGCTGTCAATGCATTGCTTTGCAATGCGTTAGAAGCCTCTCTGGATGCCAAAGAGTTAAATAACATCCAGCAAAAGGGGGTATATAAACTTGTAAATATACTTTCATCATAAACCCAGTGTATTGGGATTACTCTGGCTACACACATAACTCAGAACAGGGGTGTGGCCAGCACAGCTGAGGCACCCATCAAAATTCTGAGCTCGAGGTGGTCGTCTACTCATCCTAATTGGAAATCTGACCACTCTCAAAGTTTCCATACACGTGGCACAGATATACCTCTTCAGGAATATGTGTGGTGAAATGGTGGGGCAGAGAATATGAATAGCTTACAGCCCCTGAGTTGTTTACAAACCCATTATTTGGTTTCAATAAAATGCTCAGAGATGGGACTTTCTGCAGAAAAAGGGACATATGTCTGTCCACTGCAGGACAAAGTCCTCCTCAGCAAGCCTCCAACAACTTCTGTCCTGTGCCTTTTGTTGCCACTGTGCACATTTGCACAGTGATATACTCATCTTGTTTTTGGTCATCTTCTTGGACGTTTAGTATGAAGTGGTCCATTCCAAAATTCTTTCAGTAAAGATGCTTAAAAAGCTGATCTAAATGTAAAAAACCGTATCTCTTAAATCGCTATGGTTTAAGAGATACGGGTGTTTAAAGTTTGATTTCTTCTACTGACAGCTGTAAATGACAGCTGTAAATGAATCCCTTCATTGGAATGGTTTAAAACGTGTGCCTGAACACTAGGCACACGTTTTAGACCATTCCAATAAAGGGATTCAGTGTAAGTAACGAGATCCCGGCACTTCTCAAGCGCCACCGTGTCAACCGGCACGGATCTCCTGCTGACAGCTTTACAGCTGTCAGTAGAAGGAATCAAACTTTAAACGCCCGTATCTCATAGACCATAGCGGTTTAAGAGATACATTTTTTTGCATTTAGATCAGCTTTTTAAGTTCTTCTAAATGCAAAAAAGTTTTTTTTAAACATTACTAACACTTTAAGACAAATCTACCACTCTTCCTCAAGCACCCACCCTCAGTCCTTACATATGGCTTTGAACATGGACACTAAATGCCAAAGCCATTAGAGAGAAGTATGATCTTCGAATTCTAAACATAACAGAAAGAGAACAAACAAACTTTTGCGTGGATTCATCTCATCTTTACTGAAAGAGTAAAGCTCCTAAAATGGAAACAGGCAGGCCACATAACAAGAATACTTGACTGTAGAGGGACTAAACGAATTTTGGAATGGACCACTTCATACTAAACGTCTAAGAAGATGACCAAAAACAAGATGAGTATATCACTGTGCAAATGTGCACAGTGGCAACAAAAGGCACAGGACAGAAGTTGTTGGAGGCTTGCTGAGGAGGACTTTGTCCTGCAGTGGACAGACATATGTTTGAGAGATACGGTTTTTTGGATTTAGATCAGCTTTTTAAGCTCTTCTAAATGTAAAAAAGGTTTTTTTTAGACATTACTAACACTTTAAGCAGTACTACCAAGTTTTCATCCCAATTTTATTTGACGCTCTATTTCCATCATGGTGTTTCCATCTGTTGACATTTCCTGTCCAAGGTAAACATACTTGTCCACTTCATCTAGTTCTAGTCCATCTACTGTGATTATCCTTGATATGGTAAATTTGTTAAACATGACTTGTGTTTTGTTGATATTCATCTTCAGATCAACATGTTTACTTTCCTGCTGTAGCTCTTCAATGCGTTCTTGCAGTTCTTCAGGACTACTGGCAAATAGTATGATATTGTCTGCAAAAGCTAACTGATGTAGGTATTCTACAATGATCTTAAGTCCTTTTTGTCCCTATTTAGTTTGCAGAAAATTTCTTCTAAACAAGCACAAAATAATTCTGGGGAGATTGTTCTCTTGTCAGACCCATTTTTTGTATGTTGATCTGGACTTCATTATCCACCTGTATTTACTGCAGTTGCATTTTAATATAGTGATTGAAGGAAATTGATGTAAGCTGTATCCTTGGTTGATCAGGGCATAGATTATTGCTTGCTTTTTCAAGGAGTCAAAGGCCTTTTCATAGTCAGTGAAGGCTCAGCATAATGGAAGGTTGTATTCATTATGTTGCTCTATAACTTGTTGCACTGTTTGGCTGTGGACCACTGTACTGAAATCCCTCCTGAAGCCTGCCTGCTCCTCAAGTTGTGCCCCGTTAAGAAGTGTGTCCAATAAGGGCTGACCTCTGGCTTTCAACATTTCAGTAGTGACTTTATCAGGTACAGCTGACTTGTCATTTTTCATTTATTTTATTGCTGCTTCTACTTCTTCTACCAAAACTACTGGCACAGCTTCAGCCTCCGGCACTGCATTTATTATATATGTGTGTGTGTGTGCGCCTGTATATCTGTATATATGCTTGCATATGTGTGCATGTCTGTGTTTGTTTCTATATATGTACGTGTGTGTTTAAACATGTATGTATGTATGTATGTATGTATGTATGTGTGTATGTATGTATGTGTGTATGTGTGTCTGTATGTGCACGCTGGGTCATTCTGGGGCAAACAAAATGCATCAGACTGATAGAGAGGTCTCCAATGCATTGCTTTGGCCTCTCCAGCATTGGAGGGGTTAAACATTCCATTTGAATGAGTAAGGATTTTGTCAGTTTGTATTTTTCCCCTATGGAGCACTTGGTTTGCCCAGAATGAGTCCCCATTTCTATAGAACACAAGGCCCACGTTACATCACTTCCTGCAAAATATGATTCAGGACACAAATGAACCTAAAATGCCTGAGCAAGAACTTCACATATAGCCAGAAGATTGGTGGCTGTAAATGCCATCTCAGAGAAGCATCCAGCAAACACAAGGTAAGGTATGAGTCAGGGATTCCTGGCATACATATTTGTGTACACACACCACACAATTTATATAAATGTTGTTTATATACACACATTGATGTATGCAGGATTTCTGGTGTCCTAGGTACAATAAGGTCCGCTGCCCTAGGTCCAATCACATGCATCCCCCATACACACTTTGCCACACCCTCAATTTACCTGCCCCCTTTTTTAGGCCACACCCCTTCCATTAAAGACTCAAACATGAATATCAAACTGCATTGAATGAGTCTTAAGGAGTGAGGTGTCTATGAGGAGTTTATAAGCCAGGGGGTGAGCATCCTGAGGCCCTCCACCTGTTGTGGGCTACAACTGGCAACATCCCCCATGATCCAAAAACTGGAAGGGGATGATGGTAATTTCAGGCCACAACAGCAGGAGGAAGTCAATTTGCCAGCTCCAGCTATAAACCCTGGGGCTGGGAGTCACATATTTTTTTAAAATAGTTTTCTTCAGATAATTGATATAAGCTACTATGCCTAGGTTTAACTGCATTACTGTATACATATTTATTTATTATACATACAAAGCTGTAGCCATAATTTGGACACAGCTGATGCACTCTTCATATGGATTGACATTAAAAGCTTTATGTTTATAACACTTATACATCTGTGCAGATCTCTACCTGTATATAAAAGTGTGTACCTGTATTTACACTCATGCCACACAGCCCCAAGGATGTAAGAGAGGTGCTGGTATGTACCTTCAAATTTAAGCCAGATGTACTGGCCACTGGCTCTGGTTATGGCAGCAATGCAGATGTCCTGTGGCTGGAATGGGTTGACGGCCTCTAGTTTCATATTTTGCTGGAAGACATGGTCACTCTGGGTCTACGGGGCAGGAGAGAGACTGTGTGAGCACCTATCATGAAGAGCCTCTCCCAGGGCTAGATCTATATAACAGGTGCCCCTAAGGCAAAGGCACCCAAGAAGCCCTAAGACCACACCCTACTCCTCACTTGACACCACCCATGCATTACATATATATCTATAAACAATTCTGTTTCTGGTTCACTATCTGTCCCACTCCTGGGAGGCAGGGAGCAGATCAGTGGCTGGCAGCAAATCAGAGGTGGCGATTTCCACAGGAGTGGCCGGGGGGGGGGGGCGGGTAAGCCCCCCTGCCCATTCCTGTGAAAATCACTGCAGCAGGTCCCCGAAGTGCATGGAGCGTCCAATCGTATGGGCAAGTAACAGATAAAGCACAAAAAAGCTATTAAAAAGGGATAGTAGCCTTATATTTTAACTTAACATATTAAGCAAGTTAAATAATCTATACTTTTGTTTGTTTGCTTTTTCCATTTTCACTTTTTCAATCTTCCCCTGGATCTCTGTTTCCAGAGAGTTTTCTGGTCAGTGACCATCACAGCGGGACAGTGAAATAATGTAACACTATCTCTGCAGCACTGCGTGCTCTGTTTGCATCTTTTTTACATTATATTAATATTTCTTCTTTCACGTTCCAAAAAGAAAGCTCTCTGCAAACAGATCCATAAATTCATAAAGATGGAAAAGAAAAAAAGTTTTATCAGTTTGACTTTACATATTATGAACTTCCAGAATACGTGACATAAAAATAAACGTTATTATCCCTCTGACACATTGCTCCAACACCAAACAGTTGGGTATGTCTCAACATTCAAGGGGTTACAAGCCTCATTTAACTCAATGACAATATTTATTTGCCCCTACAGTGCCATGGTTTGCCTCCAAAACTGCTCCACATTAATCTTACACATAAGGCCCTTTGACTAACTGTCAAGCAAATAATGGCCTGGATACCACTGCAGGTGATATCTATAGCACTGCATTTACCTACAAATTTCACTATAGACTTCAATGGGAATCTGTGAGACAAACCTTGTGATAACATTTATCATGTACAATGAAATCCAGGACAGCATTCCTCACATCAACACATCCTGCATGGCTTCTCATCTGCCACTAGAGGGAACAGTACCACAGTAACTAATTCTGTGTGCTGGACTAGACCAGGGGTTCTCAACATTTTTGCTGACAAGTACTCTTGCAGTTTGCAGTTCTAAATATTTTCTAAAGTACCAAAAAGCGCCTCAATTTATTTTATATTAAACCCTGTCATATGACTGTAAATGGACAAACTGTTCTGTCTGTACGAGAACACTATATTTTCAAACACATGATTTAAAATCAATTATTGTTCATAGTAAAAAACTCCCCATTGAGTGGGGTTAGCAAGTGGGAAAGGACAGGAAAGGGCTGTTGTTAGCTTCAGTTTTATAAATGAAATTATTTTGCACTTATTCCCCACACACACACACACTCCCTCCTTCACCAGACACAGATTCCATCCCCCCAGACACATAAGCGAGCGCACACAAAATACAAATGTGCACACTAACCCACTGTAAACCCACATGCACACACTCATTTCCTAGAAACAGCACCACTTTGAAACATACTCAGACACACCAACAACAGAGTACAAAGGGGAGGTCCATCACTCCCCAACAATAACAAGGACATGAGTAATAGGTACAGCTAGCTAGCGGAGCCACTCTCCTTCACTCTGTGATCCAGAGATGCTTCCTCTCGAGCCTTCTACCTACATGCTCCCTGTGCTGAATCATAGAAGCAGGCTGTAGTTGCTTAAGACATAGCCAAATTATAGACAGGCTGAGCCAATTTTCTCTCAAGATACTCTAACAAGCAGGGCTGGATTTTCTGTAAAGCAGAGTAGGCATCTGCTTACAGGCGCACCCTACAGAGGGGCATCTGCCATTGCAATTGATTTTTTTTTTTTTTTTTTTTTTTTTTTTTTTAAAGTGGCGTGGCATGCCGCACCACCCACCACATTGTAAGCTGTGCCTCACAGACCTTTAGCTGCTGAGCTCTCCCGGCTCTTTAGTAATGCAGAGATGACATCTTCTCCCAGCGCTCTGCATTACTAAAGAGAAGACCGCGTGGGAGCTCCAGCAGCTGCAGGTCTGTGCAGAAGCACAGATCTCTCCTGCCGCGGGACCACCAGCGAGGCTTAATTGGGAGATAATGGGGGCAATGTGAGGTCAATATGGGGATGATGGGGGGCAAGCAATGTGGAGCTGATGGGGGCAATGTGGAGCTGATTGGGGGGCAATGTGAGTGCAATGTGGAGCTGATGGGGGCAATGTGGAGCTGATTGGGGGGCAATGTGAGTGCAATGTGGAGCTGATGGGGGCAATGTGAGGGCAATATGGAGTTGAATGGGGCAATGTTGAGATGATGGGGCAATATGGGGGCAATGTGGAGGTGATGGGGGCAATGTGAGGGCAATATGGAGTTGAATGGGGCAATGTTGAGATGATGGGGCAATATGGGGGCAATGTGGAGGTGATGGGGGCAATGTGAGGGCAATATGGAGGTTTGGATCATTGTGTAAATGGCCATTGGGGGGGGGGGCAAGCTTCAGATATCTGTGCCTACAGGCTCCTGAGATGTAAATCCGGCCCTGCTAACAAGGCCACTGTCTCAGCTTTCAAGATGTTGCCAAGGAGCAGCCTGGCACATCTGGACAGTGGGTAGTTCCTTCCTGTGGCAGGGACCCCCTTAGCTGTTTGTTAGTTACCCCCAGGGTACTAGTATCACAGGCTGAGAAACACCGAACTAGACAATGTAGGGCTCAATACAGGAATCTACTTCAGGTCTGATCTCAGGATCCAAAACAGTGGACAAGCCTGCAAATGCACTTGTTTATCTATGGCAGGAGTGTGCAATGAACAGCCCTCTAGTCTACTCATTAATGGCAAGTCACCCAGGTCTGTATTCAGGACACTCAAAATGTACAATTCTGGGGCAAACAAACTGCACTACGGGGAGAAATTTATATTCCCATTGTGTGCAAAGTGCAGAGACCTATCCAGGATTCAAGCTCTTAAAGGGATAGTAATATTTAAAATGTAAAAAAAAAAAAAAAAAAAATGTTGTAGGGTTTATCCCCCTGAATAAAACAAGGATACTCCCACTGCTGAAAGGTGTTTTATTCATAAGTTATTACAGGTCAAAGTTGAATTTTTTAGGTGCAATATCACAGTGGCCTGAAATTGTACAGTGGTGCTGTTGCTACACCATCCTATGGAGATTTATGGTCTATGGACCAGAGCTGTCCATAGGATGGTTTAACAGCGCCACTGTACAATATATATATATATTTTTTTACATTTTAAGTATTACTATCCCTTTAAAAAGCCCCAATTAAAGGTGACTTCTGGTTTCTTGTGTGCATAAGGAACTGAACTTGGCCTCAGAAGTCTGTGACCAAGTACAATTTTAGCATGAAAAGCATGCTACACATACAGATAAAAGTGGAGCAATTCTACAGGAAACCAGATGTATTATTGGGAACCAATCTGAAATTTATACATATGCCCAATTGGCCTTTACATGGAGCAATTTACACAATATACTTATTTAAAGTGGACCTGTCATCTTAAAGGGATAGTAAAACTTAAAATGTAAAAAAAAATATGTTGTAGGGTATATCCCTCTGAGTAAAACAAGAGTACTCCCACTAATGAAAGGTGTTTTATTCAAAAGTTATTACGGCTCAAAGTTGAATTTTTAGGTGCAATATCACAGTGGCCTGAAATTGTACAGTGGTGTTGTTGCTACACCATCCTATGGAGATTTATGGTCTATGGACAAGAGCTGTCCATAGGATGGCGTGACAACAATGCCACTGTACAATTTCAGGCCACTGTGATACTGTACCTAAAAAAATTCAAATTTGAGCTGTAATAACTTTTGAATAAAACACCTTTTAGCAATGACAGTACCATTTTTTACTCAGGGGGATAAACACTACAGTATATATTTTTTTACATATTAAGTATTACTATACCTTTAAGATAATATAGGTATGTTTTACAAAACTAAAATCTGCCTTTTTTCTGTAAAA
Organism: Rhinophrynus dorsalis; assembly: GCA_037306005.1. Taxonomy (NCBI): domain Eukaryota; kingdom Metazoa; phylum Chordata; class Amphibia; order Anura; family Rhinophrynidae; genus Rhinophrynus; species Rhinophrynus dorsalis. The sequence continues at coordinate 104,211,377 of CM074722.1, read as the reverse complement.
TAAAACATTTTTGAGAAAATAACCTTCACAGTTTGATGGCACAATGGGGCACAATGTAACTGGTTATTTTTGAGTTCAAATATATTCCTCAATGTGCTATTAGGAATGTATGTGGGCTCGGTCAGATTCCTCCATAGCACAGTGTGAGGTCATATTAACCTAGCGCATACAATCATTAGCATAAAGTGCCACAATGTGCCGCCAAATAGAAGTTAAAGGATAGTGATACTTAAAATGTAAAAATAATTTGTTGTAGGGTTTATCCTCCTGAGAATAACAAGGGTATTCCCATTGCTGAAAGACATTTATTCAAAAGTTATTACAGTTCAAACTGGAATTTTTTTTTTGGTGCAGTATCACAGTGGCCTGAAATCGTACAGTGACACTGTTGCTACACCATCCTATGGAGATTTATGGTCTACTGACCAAATCTGTCCCTGGTATGCTGTAGCAACAGTGCCACTACATAATTTCAGGCCACTGTGATACTGCATCTAAAAAATTCTAGTTTCAGATGTAATAACTTTTGAATAAAATATCTTTCAGCAGTGTGAGTACCCAGGGGATATAGATTTTTGTACATATTAAAAGGGAACTTTACCCCAATTTAACTTTATCTGTACAGAATCCTCAGTTGCAGTGTGACATAAGTTTTTTTTTTTCCTCAATTCATATGCTATATCCAGAAATCATTAACTGAGCCACTTCCCAAAGCTAGCCCCATGCAGTACAAGATATACTGCATGGTTTCTTAGTTCCTCCTTTCGAACAAAATGCAGCCCACAGACGTATACCTAGTGCTCCGATAGGACAGGAAACAAAAAGGGGCAGTGTTTTAACAGGAATGTAGACAGATCCGTCAGCAAAATGGACGTGTTCTCTCTACCTCACTCCATGGAAACAGGGGTAAAAATACTACAATGGCCAAGTTTAATAAACATTAAACCGTGTTTTGCATCAAGGACTTAATGTTAGACATTGATTGGGGGGTAAATGCATGTATGCGACAGTTCCACTTTAAGTATTACTATCCCTTTAACTTCCATCATCCTTATGATGGGAGTTGTAGTCTTGGCCCCCACGCTGCCCAGGGGCGGTGAGGACAGCAAACCAGAAACCACTTAGAATTTTACATAGATTTACATCTGCCACCTCTGGATGTATAATGTGTTACTCCATCTGGGACTGCTGATCACTAAAGAAAATGAAAACTCATAAGAGATTCTCACCACAGGAAAGCAGCTATCGGGGGCAGCGAAAGCCTCACAATGAGCCAGGTATTTATCCCAGTCAAATTCTTGCTCAGTGTAACCTACAAGAGAACAGGAGAAAGAAAAGAAAGAGAAGTTATACATTAAAACAGTGTTAGTCAAGGCCTAGCAAATGGATACTCCCACTGCCACGTTCCCCATTATGTAGTCACAGCTTCTAGAATAGTGCTAATCAGTCCTTTTTTGTTCAGGGCACCCTAATACACCATCTAGATTATTTGGGGCACCCCTAACATTATAGGTTATTTGTCAAAGAAAAGGATGAATAAGTAATATTTAGTTATTCTCCGTTCCCATCAGAATAACAAAAATGAACATGTGCATAAAAATGTCCCTGAATAAACATTTGAAAAGCAAAGCACATTTTTGTAAACATCTTTATACAATTAAGGGGCACCACCCTAAGCTGATGTTCATGATGCACCAAAGTGCCATGGCACCCTGGCTGAGAATCACTGTTCTAGAACATGGCTGGGCAAGCCAAGGCCCTCCAGCTATGGAGGTCTACAATTTCCATCATTCATTCATCTCAGCCAACCAATTTCTGCAAGTGCATAATATTTAAAGGGGATGTAACACCTTATTACAAGTTTGCGTTAATCTGTTAGTCTTAGTTATATCAACAATGCAGTGCCTTTTTTTCAATTCGTTATAGATTGATCTCTGCCAATAAGAGTGCTCCAGCTTACAGTCAGACCAGCGTGGAGGAGGATCTCTCTGTATACTTTTCGGCACACGCTTTGCGGGTGAGGAGAACACGTCAGAGGGGGAAAAGTAAGTTGGAAAACTTGATTTCTATAGCGAATTAAAAAAAAAAAAAAAGGGCACTGCATTGTTGATAAGACTGACAGATTAAAGCAAACTTTTAATAAGGTGATACATCCCCTTTAAAGTCATATTGCCTACATTTATTATCATTTTTTTATATTCTTGTATTTTTTTTACACTTTTATGTGCCTGACACTAAGCTCCCTGGATCAGAGAAATTTCTGATCACCCAGGCATCAAAGCAGGACAGTGATACAACATAACACTCTCCCTGTAACGTCGCGTGCTCTATATTTTACTTTTTACATTGTATCACTATCCCTGTTTTTACAGAACATAACAGAAAGCTGCCTGGAAACCGATCCAGGGAGTTTATTAACAGGGATAAAAGGTTTTTAAAATATAGGTGAACAGGAAAAAAAAAAATAAAATAAAAAAAAAAATAAAAAAATAAAAGGTTACTATCCCTTTAATGGAAATTGGACCAAAAAAAAAATGCCGATTTCCATGAACAAATATTAAGAGAAAACAAAATGTGAAATAAAACAGGTATTTTCTATTTACTTATATATTTTTTTTATTAAACCCTTTGAATGCAAGACAGGTATTCAACGCAATGTGTTTGATACCTCTCTGGCATTCAAAGGGTTAATAAAGTGACCAGTTTTAGAAGCATAGCAATATGTAGCAAATCTTTATTCCGGTGGTTACTTGCCCATTTTTATGTACTATGGGACTACACAATTGATAAGATCTTTACCTGGTCACACTGGGCCATATGCAAAATACAGAACTGGAGAAAATCTGAGGCAAACCAGCAGCACCGCAAAGCACAAAGATTGACTAAACTGACATGGATTTCAATGTTACTTTTAACTCCTACAATGCAACAGGTTTACAATGCTTGGCTTTGCAACGCTTTAGTGACTGCTCAACTACTCATGGTCTTAAAGTCCCATTTAAAATCAATGGAAACTCTATTAGTCCCCTAAGCTACAGTTAATCCAGTTTTTTTTTTTGTGTATGTGGCCCATGCAACCGCTACACGCATACCAGGTGGAGGACGGACAGACAGTCCCATCTTTTGACTTGAACCAATGGGCAAGATACCAGGGCTGTTTCGGTGACACACCAAAGACCTGGGAGTTAATGAGCCTTCAGGTCGGAGGTCATCTAGCTCAACTAGGAAGTAGCGGTCATTAAACACCTGGTGGAAGAGAGTTCAGGTTACGTATTAGCAGTTAGATATGAGCCTAAACAAATTCTTCACACAGGACAGTATTGCAAGAACACAAAAGCACACACAAATAAAAGTAGTTAAAAGACACAGGAACACATATTACCTCGGCGACTGTGGCTGGGAGGATGCAGGATGGGTCACCGGGATCCACAGCCTCTACTTTCATGCCCGTCAAAAAGGTATGAACTGGTATCTGAGGCTGTTCCTGAAAAATACAGCAAAATACAATTAAAAATCCCACCACCTTATATATTTTATTTGTCCGTGCACTTAATAAAACAAAAAAAGTCCCATGCGGTTGTATATATGACTAAATAAACATAGAATGTTTTATAAATACAGACGCTACAGAAGACATCCTAAACAGGAATAGCCATTATGTGTGTTATCCACCTCACTGCAACGATACATTGGATATGTCTGGCACTAATAGGGTTAAAAAAATTAAAAGTGGATTTACATGTAGGACTATTTTTCCCTGACATCCAGGAAAATCCAGAAAGGAGGCAATGTTTTTAATGACTGACTTGTTTTCGGTGCTTAACCTTGTCAGCCTGAAAAAAAGTGTGCAAAGCACTGCGTTGCACAACTCTCTATTAGTGAGCAAGTGTGTGTAATTGTGTGGGTAAGTGTGAGACAGCGTGTGAGCGCATTTGAGGATGAGTGAGCACGTGTGTGTGAGAGAACACGTTTTGAGTGTAATGTTTTACGTATACCGTTTTGCATGCAGAGTTTTGCGTAATGCATATAGCGTTTTGAATTTTGCTATGCATTCCGTACCACTCTGGCACTCAAAGGGTTAAGTAGTGTGTTTTGCTTAATGCATATGGCTTTTGCCTATAGTCTTGTGTGTGTTTTGAATGTGTTTGTGTGTGACTGTGTGTGTATTGTGTATTCTGTGATTGTGTATTTTGTGTGCATTGTGTCTGCGTATATTGTTTTTTGTGAGTGTTGGGTGTATCGTGTGTGTGTATTGCGTGTGTTGTGTGTGTGTGACTATTGCGTTTGTATGTGTATAGAAGTCTCCGCAATTCCTTGCAGAAATTTTCACAGGAGTGGCCACCTGTGAAAATCACACCCTCATGAATGGACCTATGAGAGCGCCAGTATAGAGGAGATTTGAATAACTCCTCCATACTGATGCTCCTGGTTGTGTGTGCCAGACATTGAGAATTTTTTCTACCACAGTAAGGACCTTTTTTGCCAATGCCAGACTCCATATATGTAGTTTATATACTTACCATGTAACATCCTTTATACTTCATTGAAGTTAATGTTTAACCACTGTAACCGTCTTTATTTTTTCTTTATACATATACTACGATTCAAATGTTTGGGGTCACTTAGAAATGTCCTTGTTTTTGAAAGAAAAGCAAATCTTGATTATTAAAATAATACCAAATGGATCAGGAATACAGTGCACACATTGTTAATGTAAATGACTATTGTAGCTGGAAACGGCTGATTTTTAATGGAATATCTACATTTACTGCAAATGGAGGATTCTTCGGCGAAAGCAAAGTTTGAAGGAAAATGATTATTTAAATTAAAAGTCATAATTTCTAACCTTGTCAACGTCTTGCCTGTTTTTCCTATTCATTTTGCAACTTATTTGATGTATGTTTTCATGGCAAACAAGGGAATTTCTGAAGTGACCCCAAACTTTTGAACAGTGGTGTACATTGTGACACAGTTCTTATTTATCTACAATCATTTCAAATGCACCTTATGAAAATTTTGCGGAAACTTTCTTTTCTACTCCAGTTCCATACAACGCCACTGTGTTTGGTAATTTTGTCCCAAAACAGAAGCTAAGTGACTTTCGGTAATTGGTACTAACATCCAGTGCTGCATTTTGACACAAAAAGCTGTATCTCAATTGTTTTATTTATCTCTTCACATCAGGGGTGTCCAAACTTTTCCTCAAGGGCCAGACTGAGAAAAAAATAACTGAGTCAATTGCCACATACTACCAAATAAAATTAAGGTATTAAAGAAAACCTTGGAAAAAACCAGACTTTTAGGTGGATTCCATAGCTAAGGTAACTACTATCGTTTTGCTACATTACATAGTTACACCGTAGTAAATGTCTCCCTCATCGCTAAAGATCAGGAAAGGACTATGCAGCAGGTCATATTTTTATTAGTCAATAGAATTTGCATGAAGGGTTTGATTGGTCATGTTCACGAGCTGCAAATGTTCTTACAGTCTTGATTTTAAGAAAGGTTTTTAAAAGTAACTAAACTGTCATAAGAGTGACTAATTCTACTAACCTGGAAAAACTCAGCCGGTACGCAGTCATCAGTGTCCTCTCCCCACTTAGCCATTATCTCCTTCCACTCCTCATCTTTCCTCATGTGCACTATTGCTGTAAGAAGAAGAATATTTAATCATTTCATCTACAAAGGTTGTTCCACTGCTTGACCATTTTTGTGCCTTGAGATAGGATCTCATCAAACCTCCCTGCTATCATGACATTATTACTTATTAATGTAGTCTGTATTTGTGTAAGTAGCAACGGATGAGTGTCAAAGCTGGTACCTCTAGGAGGCTGGATCTCGTAGCCATGCTGAGAAGCCCATCCAACTTGATGAAGAGATGGGTGGAGATAGAAGATCCTCACACTGGGAGAGTCAGGTGCCCCTTCATACTGCACCTGGAGTCTCCCCCCAATGTTGTCCAGCACCCTAACTGGCCAAACAGCAAGGGAGTCCTGGAAGTGTTGGAGCTCCAGCCTGGACCCAGGGCCAAACAGATCAAGAGGGTCCTTCCCCCGGTGAGGCTGCAGACAAACATACAGGGTAATATTTAAAAGGTCACTAAATGATATTGGATCATAACCAACAGCTACAAGTTTATATCCACTGTAACAGCTTAAGAAATACCTTTAAGTAATGCTACAGATGTATAAAGCTACCAAAAATGAAATAAAAAAAACACAAAATAAAAACCTTACTTGAAATTCCCCACCCCCCGTCCTTTGTACTGCCGAGTGGTTGTACACAATCATCTGCATTAACTTTTTTCCAATCTGCCAAGTATCCCCGATTCTACAGGGGCACCTCATGGGCAGACTTCCTCCCTGCTCAGACACATCTGCCCCACAGTGTGGGCAAAACAGCTATGGTGTTTGAGCAGAAAGGATGCTTGGGCTGTATTCAATAAGGTAAAGAGGTGCAACCAATTGAAATGAAAATTCCCAGTAACTTAAATGGAGCTTTTAACTCCTTGAATGCCAGAGGGATCTCCAAGACATAGCTTCACAGTGTGCTGGAGACCTCTGTAGGATTGAAGGGGTTAATAGCCCAATTTAAATCAACAGGAATGTTGAAAATGTGTATTTGGCTCTGCAGTTGGTTTGCGCTCTTTGCCACTTAACCCTTTGAGTGCCAGAGAGGTATCCAATGCATTGTGTTGCAATGCATTAGATACTTCTCTGCCACTCAAAGGGTTAAAAGACCTGAAGAGGTAAGACCCTAGGGACAATAGCAAGTAATTCAGGGGCAAACCAACTGCAAATACAATTTACAAATCTCCACTGATTTAAATGGGGATTTTAACTTGAATGCTAGCGAGATCTCAGACACATTGCCTTGCACTGTGCTGGAGACCTCTCTAGCAGTGAAGGTGTTAAATAAATAAACATTTTTACTTGATTCCTATAGTTTAGCTATAATCAATTCCTTCCCATAGTTTATGATGATTATCCCAATGAAGTGCTATAGTCCAGGACGTATATATTACCTTTAGTAATGGGTGGATATCCTCTGTATAAGCTAAATGCACTATTAACTAATGGGATTATGCAAGACTCACTTTTATTTTATTTTCAAATAGGCTAGTAATGTCATTATAATCAAATCGAACATTTGTACCATATTATGCCATATCAGCAAATGAAAATGGAGCAATTCTGGAGCTGAGCTAAGAACAAGAGGTCATCTATTAAGACTAGAACAAAGGTAGGGATTCTTTACAGTAATGGTCGTAAAGCTATGGAGTTCTTTGCCTTGGGATGTTGTACTTGCAGATAATGAAACTGCTTTCAAAAAAGCAATGATGCCTATCTAGCACAGAACAATACTGAAAATTATGACAGCTGACCAGTGTAGATTGATTGTTGATCCAGGTAACTATCTGACTGCCATTTGGAGAGACGAAGGAATTTTTTATACCCACTTGGGGCTAAATTGGAAATGGCTTCAGAGGGATTTTTTGCCTTCCTCTGGATCAACAGGGGTGTCTTTGACATGGGCTGGACTTGATGGATGCATGTCTTTTTTCAGCCTCATCAACTATGTTGCAACGTTACCACATGGGGATAACATTTCCCCAAACCGACTGATATTAAATGGGAGGTTAGAGAATAGGAGAGAAGGAAGATGTTGGCTCGGGTACACTCAAATACTTTCACTATTATTAAAATAAAAAGTCAACTTCATTATAAAAATTAAACATCCAAACATAATATAATTTTTCCAGTAAAGTTATTTTTTATTTTAATAATTGTATACGTATTAGAGTGCATCTGAGCCAACATCTTCCTTCCCTACTATTCTCTAACTGTAAACTACATGTTGGGGTAGCATGTGTGGACATCATTTTCAACCTCTGTTGAATAAATAATGTGTGTTCCAGACCCCGGATTTTTCTTGGACATATATTACACTCTTTTCCTCCCTTGTATTTAAAGTGGAAAACATATCTGTCCTAATTAACAATCCTATAGAATAATAGTAGACAGTGCAGTTTTATATTTTGTGATATTAAATGGGACTTTTAATTAATCAATCATCTGAATGACAGAGACATCTGCAATGCATAGTGAGAGCTTTCTAGCAGTCTCTGGGTTAACCCTGAGTGCCAGAGAGGTACTGCTTTGCAATGCATTGGATACATCTTGCAAGCAAAGCATTAAAGGTCCTATTTAAATCACTGGACAGCTGGTCTGCCCTTGAGGAGACCTTGAAGCCTCCATAAGAGGAAGAATTTTTTTTTTGCTTGCTGAAAGAATAAGGAAGTTGGAAGATTAATGACTAAAATTACAGATTGCTATAAAAAAGGAAAATTCATTTCCAAATAATACCCCCCAATTAACTTAATATGGCCAGAAACTCCTAATGGCCCTTATGATTTTTCCCTTGTTCCTTTGTTTAAAGGAAAAGTAAACTTTTTTTTTTTTTTTTTTTTTTTTTTTTTTTTTAAGTAAACATATATATTGTAGGATGTTTCCTGTTTAGTAAAATATGGGTACTCGCACTGCTGAAAGATGCATATTTCCAGAGTTATTACAATTTAAACCTGTGTTTTTTTACATTAGCAGTGCCCTGTAGTGGTCAAATTGCAAATCGTTATTTTGCTACATACTGTTCTCCACAGAATGTGATAGAAACGGCCTGTCGTTTCCTGTTAGCTAGAACTATCACGAAGTAAATGCACAGTAAATTCACTTCCTGGTTATTTTAACGGTTACAAAATTTTAATACAACAATTGACAGCAATGAGGGTGTCCTTGTTTTACTCAGCAGGAAAATCTTTAAAACACATAGGTTTTTATTTAAAATAAAATAAAAAAATTACTACTCCTTTAAGAGAAACATCTTCAAGCTGAATATGGTGACCACGGAGGCAGACATGACAGATGCTAACAGGACCACAGGGCACAAACTCTACCTAGTTTTTATGATCAAAATAACCCTTTAAAGCACCAAAGAGGTGTGCAGTGCATTGCTGACCCTTAAAGGATTAAGTAACTGTCATGTCCTCCTCCGTGAAAATGGCATCCAGTACTGACTGAAGATGTTCTCTTTGGAACAAAAAGGCACAAGGTAAAATTCAGAGGGGCCAATGGGATGTTCTGGTCATAGTTAGGTAAGTTTGTGTGGGGGGTTATTATCAGTAGATGTTAGTTCTCCTTTAACAGAAATAGTGGTGGATGCATGGAATTACTTCCCAGAACAAGTGGTAGGAACCAATACATTCAGATAACACGAACGCCTAGAAAGATTTGCAGCTATTTTGAGCATAGAAAGAAAGACAAAACAGCTGCTTTATTAACCCTTTATCTGCCAGAGGGGTAAGTAATTTATTGCGTACCTCTCTGGAGCTCAAATGGTTAAGAAGAACTGGAGTAAATATGGAGAAAACAAACAACATAATAAGGGACAAGTAAGTTATATTGATTTAAAAACTTTTTGAAACCTTTGAATGTTAAACAGGTCTCGAATGCAGTGTGAGACCTCTCCTGTACTGAAGTATTTAAAGTCATTAAAACCCCTATTTTAAGTGGGGCTGTCACTTTGTAACAAATAGGTGACTTTTCAAAGCTCTTTCAAAATCCCTATATTTAGATTGTATTTAAAACAATACTTTATGTGATATACAGCATATTGTGTTTGTCAACTGCAAGTCTGCTCAGCAGATACTAACTTTCCACACTTCTCTACATTACCAACTGCCACTTCCTGCCAGCCAGTGGTAACTCAAATTGCATAAAATGACAAATAAAGGTATCAAAAATATCTCGAACTATTGTTGAAGTAAATCATGGCAAACAAATATAGGTAATTTTGAAATCTTCTTCAAATCATGTATTTGTTACAAAGTAACAGTTCCATTTTAACCCTTTCAGTGCCCGAGGGGTGCACAACACATTGCATCACAGTCAGTGGGGATTTGGTTAATTTGTGTTTGTTCAATACAATGTAATTAGTTCCCTCAATAATTGTTTCAGTTTCTTTTTACTACATTGACTTTAAAGATGTAAGTGCTTTTTTTTTTTTTTTTTTTAAAGTAAGCAGGAAAAGCAGCAGACTACTATGGCCAACCATTTTTTTTTTTTAATCAGCCATCGAATTCCTTTTCTCTTCTGTATTACGCAGTTTGTTGCCAGAGGGTTGTCAGCTAAACCTTGAGAAAGTGAGAGCTGTTCTTTAGTGACCTGACAACAGAACAAGAAGACTTACGCCCTCTAGCAGGTGAGCAGGGGCACTGCAGGCTCCGGTCAAGTTCTCTGCCAAGAATTCCTCCCAGTTTTGCAGCTTCTCTCTTACTCCTAGAGAAGGGATAAGATGGGGGGGAGGTGGTGGAGGGATAAGAGAAGCAGACAGAGAATAGTTGCAGGCAAAACAACATGTCGACACAGTGTGAACGTAGAAATATTTTTGTTTTAACCCTTTGAGTGCTTAGATGGTAACATGATAACCTCCATGAATCTACCACAGATCAAAATCCCAACCCAGAGACTGATACCCAGTTCAGAGCAGTGAAATAGGCCAGGTGGATGGCATTTCTTAAAGTGATAGTATCACATAATATAGAAAAATAAACATTGCAGGGGTTATCCCTCTAAGTACAACACACATATTCCCACTGCTGAAAGATGTATTAATTAAAAGTTACTGCAGCTCAAAACTGCATTTTTGGTTACACTGCATCCATGGCTTGAAATGTTACAGTGACACTGACTACAGACAACTGCTATTTTTACTGCCAATAACTGTCCATAGACTGCTACAGCAACATTAACACTTTAAGTGCCAGAGCACAATATGTTGCGTACCCCTCTGGTACTCAAAGGACATAATTTCAGGACATCGAAATCGTGCATCCAAACATACCTTTGTTTTAATCAGCAGGATAAATCCTGCAATATATATTTTTTCCATATTAATTAAGGCAATTAGATTTTGCTAACCCCTTAATGACCATCAGCTAATGACCATGGAGCTTTTTTTTTTTTTTTTTTTTTTTTTTTTTTTTTTTTTTTTTTTTTTTTTCCATGATACCAATTCAGGGATAACCAAGTGGCGTGCAGCCATGAGGGGATCTCTGAATTCCATGACATCCCAGGACAGTCACTGGCTCTTAACAGGTGGATGGTAAAAGACATTTTGTCAGCATATTCTGTATAGATTATACATGCAGTTCTGGAGAAAACCAGAGGCACCATGGGTGAGAAACAAAAATTCCCCAAATTCTCATTCTATGAAATTGTGATTTTAACCCCTTGAATGCTGGAGCATTTTACTTACAGCGCTCCTCCGGGAGTAAAATTGACCGATCTCTCCGATGGACCAGTCTCTCTCAGTCCCAGGCGCTGCGTGCCGGTACACATCACAGGTCACGTGTACCAGCATGTCAGAATCTTCAAAGCGGTCGTTACGGGAAGGTTACTTCCCAAAATCGCGGACGTGAAGTGGTTAATCTTCATAGTATTTGGTCCATGGAGAGTGTTCTATCAATAATGTCAGAGTTGTAGTTCAAGAGTAATTGAATGATAAAATATCCCCCTCCCGCCCCTTTTACTGATGTAACACTGCTCAGCCAGAGCAGCAAGACTGTCTGGCTGGATCAATGCTGAGGGACAATCTTCAATTAGCATAAGGGAAAACAACTGTCAAAGGGGGCAGTGTTTTCATTGTTCTCACAGTAAGAAGACTGTCCATTGTGTGAGCTGTCAAGTGATCAGATTCCACATCTGAGGGGAGGTAGCTTACACTAGGTAAAAGGGGCGGGAGGGGAATACTTTATCATTCAATTACTCCTGAACTACAACTCTGATAGTATTGCAATAAAACCCTCTCCATGGCCCAAATACTATGAAGTTTATTTGGAGCTGCTGTTTTTGAGAAGCATTACTATCCCTTTAATTTCTCGTCATGTTCTACTTCATTTGCTCCAAAATTGTACCTATAGTTGAGTATTATCCAGTTTCATGGGACTGAGTGCATTATTCCATTCCATCTGATCATCAGACCATATGAGACCACTGGGGTATTTCCCCATTATATACGATTATTTGGTGTGTACATCAGTAGAATTCTTTTGTGCATATGGGAGTGGTGTACAAACACACACACACAAATATACCAATCGCAGGAGTATTTATTATCCCTATAAATCAGCTGCTTAAATTATATTCACCATATTCTCCAACCTATTACAGGTGCCTCTCTATAACTACAGATCCCCCCTTCACCAAGAAAGTCACTCCCATCCCCACAGGTCTATAATACCCCCCTCTCTCTCTACCCCCCAAAGGTCTCCCCCCCAGAACTTGCCAAACATGCCTCTCTACACTGAGTACACAGGTCACTCACCTCAACAGATATATCCACAGTTGTTTCTCCCCCACATAGGGGTATCATCCCCAAAAAGCTATTTTAATGTCCCTTGCCTTCATATAGGCCCCCCTTTTCTGTATCCCACCCACTGTTCTATACCTGCATCAGCAATAGGTCTCCAGTTCCTTCCCATAACTATCTATACCTCTAATTCCCTTCCACAAGTCCCTTCATGCTCCTTCAGCAACACAACAGGCCTTTGTCCCTCTCTCATCCTCCATGGTTTTCTCACTTACCCTTTGGAGAGAAGCTGAAACTGGATATGCCCACACAGTACTGCTTGAGCATAGGGGAGTGCTGCCAGTGTATGACAAGTGTTTGAAGAGCAGAACACTAGAAACAGTGCCTGCACCCCCACCCCCCGGCTGACACAAATACAATCATAACATGCTCAAGATTTTATTGGAAGAGACAGGACTTATGTGCTGCCCCTTAAAAGAATGGAACTTTGCTGGTTTAGTGCTTTCAAATCTAGAACCACTCAAAAAACATCCATCTTTCTTGTGAACAGAGAAGATATTTAAATAAAATTGTCCCTTTAAGTTATATCATTGGGAACTGGTACAACAACTACTAGTCAGAAGTGTGGGAATGGCCTGCTGAAAAGCCACACCTTGAGTTTTTCTCTTGGCATTCTAGACAAACAGGTTGGAGGATAAGATCTGAAATGTTTCTGGTAACCCAGTGCTGCCACAGATTACCTAATCATCTGGAATGGTGCGTCTCCACTGGTGCTGAAAATGTTTGACTCTTCACCCTAGTGGAGTCTCCAGAATTTGAGCCATTAAATATTTTTCATTCAAAGGAAGTCCTCTGACAAAAACAGAGAAAGGTAAGGACTATCCTACGAAAGGGTTCTTTGGATTCTTGAATGAACCAAAAGATTTCCTTCTTCCTCATGTCGAATCAACAACAAGGTTTGTTCTGAACTAACAATCTGCTTATACCTCCGGTTGCTTGTATAAATTTTATCTGGATCGGGGCCATGGAAAGGAATAGCTTTTTAGAAGATATGTCTGCAACCCGGATTTTTAACCAAAGGGTCTACAATGCAGCCACTGACATTGCTGTACATCTGGATTCCATTCTTAGTACCTCAAGCAATGCATCGCCAGTATATGAAGGGACTTCCTACAACCGAGTGACTGTGTGCAGATACTCTGAGCACAACAAAGCTTTTCCACCCCAGATGACAGTGTACCCAGAGTCAAGAGGGCTGGAAGCAGATGGAGCTGAAATGGCTCTGACTTGAACAGAGTGAGAAGATCTGAAAACCAAGCCCGATGGGGTTTGAATGGGGCAGTAAGAATGATATAAGCCTACTCCATCCTGAGTTTACCGCAGCACTCTGGCAATTAGGTGTATATCCTCGACAGGTGAAAGGGAGGAAACGCATATGATAGCGGAAAGAGCCACTGTATGACCATCACATCCTCTGCAAGAGCTAGAAGGTCCCTGTATCTGAAACAGACCTGAAGAACCTTGCAGTTCAACAGAGAGGCCATTAGGTCCATGGTCAGAGGACTCCAGAGAAAAACTATGGAATCAAAAACAGTTGAGCTCCCCATCCAAAGAACTCAGACATTGGCGAAAAATAAAGTCTGCCACAACGTTAACTACCCCTGGGCTATGAAGAGCGGAGAAAGCCGGTATGTGAGCCTCCACCCACGTGAGAATCAGTCAAAGCTTGGACCATGTGGCCTTCAACAAAATCAGCTATGGAGACACAGATGAGTGTGCTCCGCTTTGAATTCTCTACAAGAAGATTTTAAAAAGCTAGCAATGAACTAAGGCTGATTTGGCTGGCATGGGTGATAACCCTCTTGGCCCATTTACAGACAGCTGAGTGAATTTATAGAACCACACATTGACTGATGCAGTTAATGGACACAGTGACCTGGATGATGAACTCCAGCAACGTATGGATAAAATATGAGATTGATCAAGGAACAATAATATTAGGTTTGGAGGATAGCCAAAGATGTTAAATCAACTTTTAAAAACTATCCAAGATATGTACAGGGCCCTCCTACCCAACTGTAACCCACTGAATCTTATAACTGACCAAACTCAAAGTCCCTAATACCAGCTTGCTCTCAATATCCATGCTCAGGGATAATCTAGAAAGAGTTCACTTCTAACCAACAAGGACCTATTTCCAGATCAATATAAACATATCACATTCTACACTAATCTTTCTAACAATGCTATTCTTCATCGGGGAATTCAAACCCATAACCACAGATGCCAGAGAAAATGGGAACCTATACAAATGGAGTTACCCAATGAAGCTCTTAACCCATAAAATGGAGCACAGTAACCCATAGCTTCACCTGAAGAAACAGCAAACCTATGCAATATCATGATTATTTTGCAACTCAAGAACCAGTGCCTCCAAAGACGCTTGCTGCCATTACATTTGAAGGAATATTAGGGTTTGTGTGTTGGTAGCTGCACTGGGTTTATACCCACCGGAATGAACGGACATCTTGGAACATTCATTATGGCTCAAGCTTTCTCTATTAGGTTGCATATAGAACGTTATTGGTCAAAATGTTTTTTGTTGCTTTCACCCTTTTCTCACCTATGATTTTAGTGGAATTACATGCATATCTCTGTATGGACAATATGAACATTCTCTTGCAATGTTTTTATACAAGTTATATTTGCAACTGTATTATAAGCCAATTATAAGATTACTTCTATATGCTGTGACATAGCATAAGATATACCAACTACTTATTTTATGTTTCCCTGGGACTCTGGACCAGGAGACAAGAATGTCTTAATGCAATTGATCACTGGGTCAACTTATATTGCCCAGTTCTTGCACTATGATGCATTGGGCATTGCTCTAACAATATATTACTGCTACTCTTTTAGTACTGGATGCTGTGCACTTTCGGTTTATCATCTGTACCACAGTGTGAGCTGTTTGGCTCTTATAATATCCATTTTTCCTATTGAATACTTTAGGATTAGGCAACTATTCCGCACGAATACAATAACCAGGTGTAATCCTGGGGCTAAAGAGTTTTCTCAGACTTATTGTATATTTAAGATATCTGTTTATAACATGTTTTCCAGTTATATATGCATATTAGAAAGTTCTTTCATTACTCACTTTTTCTTTTGGATTACTCTTTGTTTTTATTTTGGATTATTCTTTGCTTTTATTTATCTATCTAAAATACGTTCTTCCGGACACTTAATATGCGGTTAATGATAATGCTCCTCTTAGCTGACCCACTGACAAAAGAGGATCTTGTTTCGATTACACTTCTTTTGACTAATTTTAACACCAGCTACATGGAAAGAAGTAGTGAGCAAGTACGGTGGGCTCCTCTAAGGTCACTGCAGTGATTGTAAAGGTTTCCTTCACCATTAAATGAAATTTGTGTCAACATATTGGATACAGCAGGTACAGAGACACCCCATGAATAGTACAAACACACTATAGTGATCAATATTATCGAATATCTTCAGACAAAAAGTATTTAGAGAAATTAACATTTTTCAGTACTGAAAATGGCTATCTAGTGATAGGAAAAGCATGCTTAGTTCACTTACATTTTAAGCATACTGTATTAACCGCAGAAGAGGAGGACTACATTACACAATACATGCCACTATGCTTTTTGATTCTTAATAAAATAAAATTCGCAAAAGGTCGTTAAATAAGTAATAAACCTTTATTAAGGAAAAAAGACAAACTATAGAAATTTTCCCGCTGAGTAAAACAAGTGTATGCTTAATGCTGGGAGATGTGTCCTTCCAAAGTTATTACATTTTATACCAAAGGTATCAAACTCAGTTGGACAAATTCTGTGCACCTCTGAGGGCCATATAACTGGGCCTCTGAAAAAGTATTTATACACACACATATGCACACACACACACTCATGCATACAGCTAGACACACACATGCACAGACAAACAATAAGTAAATGAATAAGGCAATGGCTGAGTGATAGAAGGCAATGGCTGAGTGATAGGAGACAAAGAGTGGTAGTCAATGGAGAACATTTGAACAAAAGGATTGTTACTAGTGGGGTACCTCAGGGATCTGTACTGGGGCCTATTCTTTTTAATATTTTTTATTAGTGATATTGCAAAAGGTCTTCAAGGAAATGTATGCCTTTTTGCAGATGATACCAAGATCTGCAATAGGGTAGACATTCCAGGGGAAATAAGCCAAATGACAAATGGTTTAGGTAAATTAGAAGAATGGACAAGAGTATGGCAGCTGCAGTTTAATATTGATAAATGTAAAATAATGCACTTGGGACATAAAAAATATACTATTAAGGGTACTGTGTTGTCAGAGACAACAGAGGAAAGGGATTTGGGAGTAATTATTTCTAATGATGGGCAGGCAATGTAATAAACTGGTGGGGAATGCAAGCAGGGTGCTGGGTTGTATAGCTACAGGCATTAGTAGCAGAAAAAGAGAAGCGGTCATGACACTCTACAGATCTCTAGTTAGATCTCACCAAGAGTATTGTGTACAGTACTGGAGACCTCTTCTCCAGAAGGATATAGATACTCTAGGGAAAATTCAAAGAAGGGCTACTAAAATGGAGACTGGTTTACAGGAAAAGAAATATCAGGATAGACTAAAGGATCTGAACATGTATAGCTTGGAGAAGAGAAGAGAGAGTGGGGATATGATAGAAACATTCAAATACATGAAGGGATTCAACAAAGTGCAGGATGGAAGTACATTTCAAGGAAGTAAAAATGTTAGAACAAGAGGCCATAGTCTAAAACTAGAGGGACACAGGTTTATACATGTAAGATGGTTTTACTTCACTGAGAGGGTAGTAGATAAGTGGAACAGCCTATCAGCAGAAGTGATAGACATTAATACAGTGACAGAATTTAAGCATGCATGGGATAGGCATAAGGCTGTCCTTAACGTAAGAAAAGACCAAGGCCCAAAAAAGGTTTGAGGTTTTTACAGTACGAAAGTGGGCAGACTAGATTGGCCTAATGGTTCTTATCTGACGTCAAATTCTGTTTCTCCCCATTCATTCACTCTGCACATGATGTTTTTTTGTTTTTAATTAGGGTAACAATTTGCCCTACAGTGCTGCCTCTACATCTGTAATGGGGAAGAAATATACTTGCACACCTTCCATTGCTTTTTCCTCTGAGTCTCTATATTGGGAGGATTTTTTTTTTTTTTTTTTAATTTAAATAGGGCGCCTGCCAGCGTTACTCAGACCTTCCAAACCTGTGAGTTTGTCTGCCAACGTCTGGAAGATCCGGGTACCACTGGGAGGCACTCTGTGTAAAAAGCAAATTCCTACTTCTGTAGAGGCACTGAGGAGAAGCTCTGGAAGGTGAGATGGTATAAAACTTCATCGCGCTTTGGTGCTTGCAACTGGATGTTTGACACACCGGGTTTACATTTGGGATTTTTTAAATTGCCAATAACATCTGGTATCAAAATAGTTATTCTATTGCATCCTTTGGGAGGGATGAGTCACAGACTGCAAGTCTTCAAAAAACGTGACAGCAACAGATGCATCATTTTGTAAAAGTTTGAAAGGTCATATCTTTTTAATAAAGCAACTACCAGCAGTGGGAGTACACTTGTTTTGCTCATTGACCAAGCTGCTGTTTAATCCTATAAGGACCAGGGGGTACACAACACGTTGTAAAGCAATGCT
This sequence comes from Rhinophrynus dorsalis, assembly GCA_037306005.1. Classification (NCBI taxonomy): domain Eukaryota; kingdom Metazoa; phylum Chordata; class Amphibia; order Anura; family Rhinophrynidae; genus Rhinophrynus; species Rhinophrynus dorsalis. The sequence continues at coordinate 104,193,297 of CM074722.1, read as the reverse complement.
TTACACGCTCCAGATTCTTAAAACAGTAATCTAAAATAATTTTAAAGTAGTATGGCCAATTTCTCTTTTAAATGTACTTAAGTTCTTTAAACCCCAGTAACTATTTTATTGTCATCTTTGGTCATTAACACTGTGCAGTATTGATACTGGTCTGTCATTACCCATAATAGCTGAATTTCTAGCTTTGGCATTGACAGTCACACAAATCTCTGTAAGAGTGGTTACACGTTAAGATACCAGGCTGAAACTTACCATCTGGAGGTTTGAGGGTCTTCTTGTTCTGCTGAGCCCAGCCAATAGAATGGAGGTCAGAGGTCACAATATCACACCAGAAATCTGCAGATCTGTCTTCTCCACAGCCAATATACCGGAGAAGCAGCAGCTTCCCGCAGGTGGTGATGATGCTGGCAATCCAGTAAGACTGGGGGTCTGTCCTGAGAGGAACCTCTAATTTCATGCCTGGAGACAAGCCATTCTTCAGAGACGTGTCCACCTGCCCAAAAGAAGAGACCACAGAATGTTTGAGGAGTTTTGCTTAAAGGACTAACTCTAAAATGCAAATTACTATTTATTATATGAAAAAGGAGGTTGTAAAATTTAGACAAAAAAAATCCCATAACTCGCTGGAACTTCAGGTACAGGATATTACATAGGCAGTTTTAAACAAGCTATAGGACATAAATTCCCCTGCTGTTACAGCTTACCTTAGTTTCAGTGTCATCTACAGGCGCGAGGCTTCAAGCATGCAGCAGGCCTCTGTTTTGTGTGTTTTCTTCCTGTAGTCTCCTCCTACCTACTTCCTCCCTCTGAGCTGCTCCTCCTACCTATTTCCTGTAGAGGGGTTTAAAAGGCAGACTGAGTCCTGACTCAGTTGCCCTTGCGTCGTTGTGCTTAGCAGTCCTCTTACCTTGGGCTCTGTGTAAGACCTGGCTAGTCATCCATCCAACCTGGTGCTGACCTGTGGCTCTGTCTGACTATTCTTTTGTCTATTCCTATTAATGGACATCCAACCTGGTGCAGACCTGTGGCTCTGGCTGATTACCTGAACTGTGCATGACCTGGCTGGTCTGACTACCCCCTCTGGTGCTGACTTGTGGCTCTGTCTGACTACTCTTACATTTGCTCCCTTTACCTAGCAGACACCCAACCTAGTGCAGACCTGGGGCTCTGGTAGAGCAGCTCTGATACTGACTGCAGGCTTGAGTCAGTTATCTACTCCCTCTCTGACTGCAGGCTGAGTCAAAGTTCTCCCCTTACCGACGGCAGGCGTGCGTCGGTACATCTCCTACTTCAGATCAAGATCCTGTGTTCCTGTTCCTGACCCAGTTCCTGCACCTGTTCTGTTCCTGATTCCAGTAGAGAAAACCAGTGGCTGAGGACTAGTCTCTAGCACTGTGGTAAGCTTGGCAGCCTATTATTTCTGATAACTGTGCTCGCTGGCTTGTAACCCTCTGCTTGTTTCTTTGTATATATTTGCCTACTTCCTATTGTATATATTTGCCTACCACTACTATGAATAAATTGCATTTAACTATACCGAACTGACTCCTGAACTTCTCTGGGAACCGTGACACCTGCACTCTTCACTTCCTGCTTTGTATTACACAGTATAAAACTGCCTCCTGGACAAGAAGAGGTGAGTGCAAACTAAAATTGCTTCATCCAGAAACATTAATTCTTAGAGTGCAATGCAAAGCATTGGATACTTCTCTGGCACTCATTGGGTTGAGATATAGAATATTGCTGCACATGCACTAGATATCCTTATTTTCCACAAAAACTATGGGATTGTTTATTAGATTATATAATATATCTACATATATGGATGGTTTCTTCCATTGGCCAAACCTACTAGATTCCATTCCAGTGAGTTTATATTCTAATTGACTTATAGGTACACTAAAACCCCATAACAATAACCCCCTCCCCTTTAGGTACACTAAAACCCCATAACAATAACCCCCTCCCCTTACCTTACTATGAACAGAAAATTCTAATAACTGCTAGAACTTTTGCCCTTACACTACTGTTCAAGAGATAACATCTTCAGTCTCTCCTGGATGTCTAATCCATTAAGGTGAACATGACTCTTGTGGACTAGATTGCTGGACTTCAAACTCCGCCCACTGAATATGGTAATATTCCACAAGTTCATGTACTCTGCCTGCTTTGTTTTGGGGGGAAAAAAACGAGAGGTTCCAGTGGGCAGATGATTGAGGTCCTGTATTCCTGAAAGCAATATTCATATCTACCACCATACTGGCCACTAGGATTTTATGGCCTAGGTATGTGGGAGGGGAAATTTCACCCTCTTAATGTCTATTTATCATGTGCATTTAAAGGATCTTCATGCCTTTTCTTTTTTTTTTTTTTTTTTTTTTTTTTTTTTTAATTCTTCATAAATCAGAAGATATTTGAGTTAAAGTTATCTGGCGACATCCTCTGGTCACTGTGTGCGGCGCTAGCAGTGCTGAACAGAGTACTATAGAATCCCTCGTCACCGTTAGATTGACAACCCCTGAGCCTTCCCACCTCATTACCATACCTGGTACGCATGAATAGAGTGCGCGTTGGGTAACTGGAAAGTGAACACTCCGAAAACATGCCCCATTAAGAAGGGGGCGGATTCACAACAGCACGTTGTCAAGATGGCAGCGCTCCAGTGCTTAAAATAACAAACTTTAAAGGAAATTTCTTACATGGAAGATGTGTACCAGTAACACTTCTTTGGGGAAGACAAAACAAAACAGCATTGGTTATGTATACATGGCAGCTCCACTTTAAGGATACAGATATGATGCAATGTTATGCATATGCCTCACTTTAACCTTTTGAGTGCCACAAGTGTGCAATACTTTGCAATGAAAAGCATTTCACGCTCTGTAGTGCAATATATTGCAGCAAGATCCTCTTCCACCGAATTGTGTAATAAACACCAAATGAGCCCATAATTACTTGATAACATCAATTCCATTAGTGGTCACAAACAGGAAGGTAACAATATCCAGTGAAGTAATCTGAAGGAGTGGGAGACATGTTGTGGATGGTGAAACTCACATGTTTGAAGAAGCTGTGTGGGGCTGCAGTGCTCCCAGTCTCCTCCAAATACTCTTCCCAATTAAATTCTTCCTCCTCAAGGTTGGAGTCAACATCTTGGATAGGTAAATAAACAGAAATATGAGTAGTCGTAAAGTTATATGAAATGATGACCAATCTTAACCCAGACTACATGGACAGATTTCTTTACCAATTTACTGTTCAGTATTTAAACCCTAGAATGCTAGAGTTCTCTCTAATGCAACAAAACGTTTTTATTATTGGATGTTATAGGCTAAATTGTATTTTCTGTGCCACAAACCAATGGATGGGGATGTGGACGGGTACATAGTTGACTAGGGGAGCCCAATATGAAAATGGGGCAATGCTAGAAAGGCTAAAGCTAAGTTGGACAGCGAGCTGCTATTTGTTGGACTATACCTCCCATATCCTCAGTGACTAAACACAGGCTGAGGATGATGGAAGTTGTAGTCCACCAATAGCTGAGGAGCAACTGAATCATACTGGAGTTTAAAAAAAAAAAAAGTTTTATGAAAACCTGTATGATATAGGGCTTTTTCTGCTGAATAAAACAAGGGTACTCCCACTGCATGCTGTTTGTTTTACAGTTTGTCACTGACAGTGTGATTACTTCCTGAAAGTTCAAACTGTCAGGAAGTAACTAAGCAGTTTCTACCATATTCTATGGAGAACTGTTTGTCAGTGACTCACTTCTCCAGCAGAATAACTAATTGAAACCTGACCCCTAGGGAGCACTGTTAACGACATCATGAATGTGAGACCTAATAATAACCATACATTTATGCATTGCACCCTTCATTCTACCCATGATAAATCACTAAATGATGTTAGGGACGCCTGAAAATGCCAGACTGCATATTAGGGATGTCTAGGGGGAAAACAAGATTGAGAAACACTGGCTTAAACTAGGAAATATATCTCCCAGCAATGGAAGTCCCCTTGCTGCTTTATGCAGCAGGAAAATCCCACTACAATGTACTTTTTTTTTTTTTTTTTTTTTTTTTTTTTTTTTAATTACCAGTTAAACCTTTGAATGCCAGAGAGGTATCCAATGCATTGTGTTACAATGCATTAGATAACACTTTGGCACTCAAAGGGTTAATGAAAGTTTACTGCCTCTCAATCTCCTTGAACTGTAGGTCTCCAATGCACCTCTCTACAATGAGTTGCCATCCTCTCAATTTAAGGGGTAAAATACCAATTCCTTCGTAATTTGTATTTATCCTATATAATATAGATTGTTGCTCTAGAACAGTATTTTTTTTTTTTTTTTTTTTTTTTTTTTTTTTTTTTTAACATGACCCTCAGGGCTTATGCTGAGAACAAAAAAAAGCAGCCATTCTGGTCCAAACCAACGGCACCAGAGGGGACACATGAATATTCCCACTGGATAAAAAGAGGATTTTAGTCTTACCTGTTAAATCCTTTTCTCTTAGTCCATACAGGTTACTGGTAACTTTGGGTAGGCGATCCGCCCCTTTAATTGTAGGCAGGAACAATTCTAGAATTGCATGCAAGGGGTGGAGCCTACCTTCTCTCCTTGGCTCCAGCTAGCCAACCAGCTCCAGAAAGATTTGAGACACTAACTATTGACTAGATAGTGGAAGGGAAAGAAGACTCTTGTGAGCATGACCCCAAAAGGACCCCCACGGTCTGCCACAGGAGAGCCAAGCATTGTCCCTTGACAGGGTGGGAGACCAGTAACCTGTATGGACTAAGAGAAAAGGATTTAACAGGTAAGACTAAAATCCTCTTTTCTCTGTTGTCCAATACAGGTTACTGGTAACTTTGGGAGGCGGGAAGGAAGGCTAGGACCAGGCGCAAGGCCCCCAGAGTCACCAGAGCAGATATGAACCATCAGATCAGAGACAGCCCAACAAAACAATGAAGTGTCAACGGACACTGAACAGGGGTAACACCACCCCAAACTGTTACACAGCACACTGAACTAGAGCCAACAGGGCTCAAAAGTGAAGGAAGCACAAAGAATCGAAGAAGATCCTAGACAGGCAAGACTGCCTCCAGGATCTTCCTCCCAAAGCTGGTGTCAGCCGATGCCAGCACATCAACATGGTAGTGCTTCGAAAAGGTGTGCACAGACGACCAAATGGCAGCCTTGCACAACTGATCAGCAGAGGCCTTATTCTTGTAAGCCAGAGAAGCTCCAATAGATCTTGCAGAATGAGCCTTGACCCAAAAGGGGACAGGCTTCTTCCTCAGTTCGTAAGCCTTACAAATAGTGAACTTGATCCAAGAAGCAATAGTCACTTTGGATGCAGGTCTTCCTGCCCTGGGACCCTCAGGAATGATGAACAGCGCATCAGATAGACTGTGTGATGTACATAAAACTTGAGACAATGCACCACGTCTAACAAGTGGAGATCCCACTCCATGTCAGAGGTGGGGTGAGGGCAGAAAGGAGGCACCACAATCTCCTGATTGATATGGAACTCCAAAACCACCTTCGGAAGAAACTCCTGAGAAGTGCGAAGCACCGCCTTGTCCTTGTGAAACACCAAAAAAGGTGGTTTACAGGAAAGAGCATGTAACTCTGTGACACGGTGAACTGACACAATTGCCAGAAGAAAGGCCATTTTCCACATCAACAGGAGTAGAGGACTAGTAGCCAAGGACTCAAATGGAGGGTGCTGAAGAATGCCCAAAACCAAGTTAAGATCCCATGGAGGAGAAGGATTCTTGAAGGCAGGACGAGTATGAGCAACTCCCTGGAAGAAAACCTTGACATCAGAAAGGATGGCAATGCACCTCTAAAAGAAAACAGAGACAGCAGAAGTCTGAACCTTAAGGGAACTCAAACTGAGGCTCCTATCCACACCATCCTGTAAGAAGGCCAGGACCGTAGGCAGATCAAAATCCTGAGAGAGGTCCCTATCAGCACACCAAGATAGGAAGGTTGACCAAACACAATGGTAGATCTTGGAAAAAACAGGTTTGTGGGCACTAAGCATAGTAGCCACCACCCCAGAAGAAAAATCTTTCTTCAATATTGAGGATTCAATTTCCAAGCCATCAAAGCTAGCCGATGAACATTCTCCTTCCACACGTAACCCAGTAGAAGAAGATCTGGGTGGCAAGGGAGCCACTGACAGATCCAGCAACTCCGGAAACCAAGCTTGGCGAGGCCAGTACGGAGCAATCAGAATGACTGGACAGCTTTCCAGTCACAATTTCCATAACACCCTTTGCAACATTTGGAGGGGAGGAAAGATATAGGCCATGGACATTGCATCCACCGCTAGAGCTAGAGGGTCCCTCCACCGAGAGCAGAACCTCGGAACCTTCCTGTTGTGTCTTGTCGCCATCAGGTCAATGTAAGGAAGACCGCACTTCTGAACAATGAGGGAGAACACCTCTGGGTGCAGTTCCCACTCTCCGCTGCCCAATGTGTATCGACTGAGGAAGTCCACCATGACGTTGTCTACGCCAGAAATGTGCACTGCGGATATGGCAGGAATGTGTTCTTCTGCCCAGTACAAAATAGCCTTGACCTCTAGCCAAGCGGCGAGACTTCTTGTTCCACCCTGATTGTTGATGTAAGCCACGGCCGTGGCGTTGTCGGACAGTACCCAGACTGGACAGTCTTCCAGCTGAGATGTCCAATGACGAACGGCATGAAATATCGCCCAAAGCTCCAACACGTTGATGGGAAGGAGAGATTCCGCCGGAGACCACCGACCCTGAGCACTCAGGCAACCCAGGACCGCTCCCCAGCTGGAGAGGCTGGCGTCAGTCGTCACCGTGGTCCAGAAGGATATAGGAAGGACTTGCCCTTCAGCAGATTGGAGATGTTGAGCCACCACGACAAACTCAGTTCCACATGAAGAGGGAGGGACGCTAACATCTACAGAAGGTCTGGCTGACCACTTCACACCTGGATCACAAACTTCTGGATTTCCCTGGTGTGTGCCATGGCAAACGCGACTGCTTCTATGGTGGAGATGAATTTTCCCACTAAAGAGGACAGCTTCTTGGCTGGAACTGGATCTTGAGCCAGAACCGCAGAAACCCTGAGGGTCATCTGGTGAGCTACCTCGTCCGTGAGAAACACCATGCTCTTCTGAGTGTGGAAGAGAAGGCCCAGGAAGACCAAACGCTGGGATGGGACAAGATCTGACTTGTCTGTGTTGATGATCCACCCGTGATGGGTGAGAACGTGAATGCATAGATGAACCTGCTGATGAAGAAGTTCTGCAGAGGGGGCTTTCAGAAGCAGGTCGTCCATGTATGGAGTAACTCTGATGCTGTCCCAGTGGAGGACGGACACTAAGGCTCCTAGAACACGGTTGAAAACTTGAGTATCTGTAGTCAGACCAAAGGGAAGAGCAGAAAACTGAAAGTGCCCTTGGTCGCAGGCAAATCTAAGATACTGCTGGCTCTCTGGATGAATGGTTCACCGGACGTGTCTCAGTCTGAAAGGAACGAAAATACAGATTACGCTTATGCGGTCTTTTCTTCCTAGGGACCAAAGGCAGAAGGGTACTTTTACCCCCTGTGGCCTCACTAATCAGATCCTTGAGATCTGGCACAAACAATGAAGTGCCTTGAAAAGGCAAGGAGAGCAAAGCTTTCTTGGAAGCAGTGTCAGCAGACCAGATCTTGAGCCAAAGAGGCCATCTGGCAACCACAGATATGGTGGAAACCCTAGCCACCAAACGGATGGCATCAAACAAGGCAGTAGAAACATAGTAGGTCCACAAAAAGCACCTGGATACTGAGCTAGCCACATCTAAGGGCATTGTCAATTAGTTATGGTAATCCGCCTAATGGTAGTATTCCATTTCTAACATAAAAATAAAAAAATGTCTAAAACTATAGCAGAACTGTTCTCTTGCCTGTCTCATCACCAAGGAAGACATCTTTCTGGAGCTGGTTGGCTAGCTGCAGCCAAGGAGGGAAGGTAGGCATACAATTCTAGAATTGTTCCTGCCTACAATTAAAGGGGCGGATCGCCTACCCAAAGTTACCAGTAATCTGTATTGGACGACAGGTAAAATAGAGTTTTTAACATGTCATTGCTAGAGAGGTCTCCAAAGCATTTTGTGAAGCTGTTCATGCATTCCAAGGTTTATAAATCCCAATTTACTCAATGAGAATTTTGTGAATTTTCATTTGTCCTATAGGGTGCAGTTGGTTTGCACCAAAATTGCAAGGGTCTCACACAGAAAGAATGAAACGAGCAATTCTGGAGCTAACCAACTGCACCATAGGAGACAAAAAACTCCCCAAATTCCCATTCATTTAAATGGGACTTTTATCACCTTGGATGCTGGGGAAGGTTCCAAATCATTATGAAGAAATGTACTGGAATCCTCTCTAGCACTCAGTGGTTTAAATTCACCATTTAAATCAATGGAAATGTATGTCTTTCTCCCCTGTGGTACAGTTGGTGTGCTTCAGAGTTGCTCCTCTTTAGCCAATTGTCAATACAAAGAACGATTTACCCAAAGAGCTGAGAAAAAAAAAAAAACAAGACATCATCCATTAAGACTATAGAAAATGTGCTTTTGACTTAAAGGGCAAGGATTTTTTTTTTTTTTTTTACAGTGGGGCAGTATAATTATTTGTCTCAGGAAACTGTTTCCAGATACTGTGGTTTAAACAAAAGAAGGAATGGATACCTTTCTAGCAAAGAACAATACTGAAAATGACAAACGTAAATCTCAACTGATTGGTATACAATCATTTCTATACATACCTGCACTGTGTTGTTCCTGGAGGCTCATCTCAGTAAGATGTCCTGGAAGAAAGAAGTTGGGGGTTGTCACTGGTACCAGTGAGACCTGAGGATTCACTGTGACATTTGTCTGGGAGCTATACCAGTCACTTATTCAGATCTAAAACACAGAATATAGAATAAGGATCACATTAGTTAACCAGTGGTTCTGTAACTTTTTGCAATGATGGAAACTTTTGGTTTCACATGAATCCTTTGTGGAATCCCAACAAACAAACCTTTCAACTCCCTTGAACACATTGCTTCATGTTGGAGACCTCATGGGGCTAAAAGGATATCAGTATGAAAATGTATTAGAGTGCAAGAGGTCTGTATTAATCTAACGTTAACCCCTTAACGACCCTTGACGGTCATAGTACGTCATGGGTAGATCCGAGTTAACTAGGGTTGCACCAATATCGATACCGGTATCGGTGCCGATACCGGCATTTGCGCGAGTACTTGTACTCGCGCAAATGTGGTCGATGCCAGCACCGATACCCTGTGTCAGAGTCGGTGCTGCAGAGAGGGAGCCCGGGGAGCTGCTCACAATGCTCCCCGGTCCCCGTCTCCCTCCTGCAGCGTCGGAGCATTGCCGCAGGTTACCACGGCAATGCTCTGACGCGGACCTCTGCCAGGGCTCGCGAGAGAACAGCGAGCACCCGGCAGAGCAGGGTAAGGGAAGCAAGATGGGGCATCAAGAGCGGGTGGTGAAAGAGGCAGTTAGGGGGGTCAAGAGGGAGAAAAAGAGGCAAAAGGAGGAAGGATCAGGAGACAAAAGGAGGGGGGCCAAGAAGAGGCAAAAGGAGGGGGGATCAGGAGAGAGAGAGAGAGAGAGAGAGGCAAAAGGATGAGTCAAGGAGGGGGAGAAAGGGGGATCAAAAGGGAGAGAAAAAGCCAAGGCAAAAGAAGGGGGCTCAAGAGGGGGAGAATGAAGTAAAATGTGGGAATCAAGAGGGGGAGAAAGAGTCAAGAGGTGGTGTGTGTATGTATGTGTGTGTGTGTATGTATATATATATATTTCAAGCACTCACCGATACCAATTAGCGATACTTTTTTTTGCAGTCATTTGCCAGTTTTCCCAAGTACCTAAAGCACATAGGTACTTGGAAAACTGGCAAATGCCCGCAAAAAAAAGTATCGGTACTTGTATTCGGTCTTAAAAAAAAAAAAAAAAAAAAAAAAAAATCGGTATCGGTGCATCTCTAGAGTTAACGACCCATGACGTACTATGACCGTCATGGAATTCCGGGCTCCCCCCGCGCTTGCACGCCATTCAGGGAGTCCGGAGCCAGAATTTAAAAAAAAAAATTCTCCGTGGTCCTTAAGTGACCGCGACGCGACGATCGGCCGGTCGTTAAGGGGTTAAGACTACAATGTCAGGCAACCACACATCCACTGGTAGTCACAGATCCACTTACACTACTGCGTAAGATCAGGAATTCCGGAGCAAACCAAACAACTTTGCAATATGTTGGCGTCCTCTCAAGCATTTAACCTTTTGAGTGCCAGAGGCGTACACAAAGCATTGAACTGCAAAGCAATGTGTTGCGTACCCCTCTGGCATTCATAAATGCCCCCATTTGAATCAATGGCCATTCTTGTTCCATATGGTGTAGTTGGTTTGCTCCAGAATAGCTCCACTTTTCCTAGGTATATCATCCTCACTGCCTGCTGCCCCAGTCTTGTTCTACGGTCCATCATTACAAAGTGTTCAGCCTTATGTATAAAAGCAATGTGATACAACTCTGGCATAAATCACCCACACCAAAGGGGTCACTCCCACATTTCCTAATGATGTAAAATGGGGCTTTTTAACTCCTTGCATGCTAGAGAAGTCTTTAACACAGTGCAAGGCCTCTCTAGCATTCATCCTTTTCAGAAACAGGCATTTTTGCAGGATTAAATATGTTTGTAAGCACCATAACACACAATTTATATCCTTATAATATAATTTACTAGTATGTGAAGCTCCCTGTGAGCATAACACGCACATGCACAGTAAAGACAGCCCAAACAACGCAGTCATGTGCAGTAGTCATGCGCAGTAGAGACTGCCCCAAATGCGCCGGCCCCCAGACCGAGGCACGGCCAATCAGGATCGGGGCTCCCCGAATTGTCTGCCACCCGTCCCCGCCCCCAGGGCAGCAGCCGAGGCAGGCAGGCGGCACCTGGGCCTATGCACACGGGCCTTCAATACTAGTTATATAATACTAGCAAAAGAAGCACAGCATTGCCCTGAAAGGAGGAGTGAAAAAGAGATGTTCCAGGCACACTTTGTAGACCGTTCTCAAGAAGATTCCCCTTGTATACAATATTATTTAGGCTCTGCAGACGAGCGGTTTACTCCTGGGACCAGAATACAAGTCTGTCAGCAAAAGCGCTGACGTGACTAAAAGGATACAAGTTATATCAAAAATACATAGATCCTTTGCTTTATTTTTTTAATAAGTATAATATTAAACCATGTTAAAACCAAGTATTACTATCCCTTTAAAGACTCCATTTAAATCAGCAGGAAGTTGGTTTGCTCCTGAATTACACCAGTGTGATTTTAGACATGCAGGTGTTTGTCCATGAAACCCTTGTAATTTGTCAGAGATCCCTGGGGTTCGACAGAACGTAGTTTAGGAACCAACGAGTTATACAAAAGCAACATGTCTGGGGAGGTTCCTCTTGGGTCCCAATATTTATTAGGTTCAGATTTTCATCATTATATACAATAAAACAACAATCATCATGTAATATCTTTTAATATCTTCAGCATTGTAACCCCTAAATTGCGAGGAAGAACTCTGACATGCACTGGCAGTCACTTGCATAATCATTAACAAAGGTATTGTGAAACGGAGTCTGTTTTCAGTCATGGAAGGAAGTCACCATTTTTTTTTTTATATCTATTGTTTTTCTTTTGCAATTTAAGTTTTTATTTATGTATTTTTTACATTCTGGCAAGACATTTTTGCAAAGCAATGTGTTATGACAGCGAGAAGGTTATTAACAGTTTCAAGATGAGAGAAGTCTCCAAGGCATTGCTCTGCAATGAGCTGGAGACCTCGCAAACAGTGGAGTTAACCCTTTGAGTGCCAGAGGGGTATGCAACACATTTGCAAATCAATGCATTGCGTACCCCTCTGGCATTCAAAGGGTTAAAGTAGAGATATTCAGTCAACTTCACTCGAGGGCAAAGGGCCTGTCCGCTAAAGAGCCACATATTGTTAATTATTGGGAATCAAAGGGGATTAGGAAAGGAGGAGCAATGAAAGATCTAATTCTGGAGCAAACCAACTACACTACAGGGGCTCAAATTAAAAAAATCCTAAAAAAAAATCCAACTGATTTACCTGGGACTTTTAAACTCTTGCATACTGGAAAGGTCTGCAATGCATTGCTTCACAATATATTGGAGACCTCTGTAGCATTTAACGTGTTAAAAAAAAAAACTACAACTCAAAGGTGATTTTATTTGTTCCCTATAATGTAGTTGGCTTGTCCCAAAATTACTCAACTCCTCCTTAGTACATCAGCCTAAGTATTTACGTAAGGAAAAGATATTTGAGGGTCAAGATAGATGGTTCTGGTATACAAAATATGGGCTCTGCATTAGGGGAGCTCATTGCAAGATGGGGGCAACAGAAGAAACCTCTGAGGGCCATATAAGGCCTCCGAACTACCTCTTGTCCACCACTGGGTTAATGTCTCTAGCATCCATGGGCTGTATAGCAATTCTGGCCCAGACCAACTAAATTATTAAATTGGGGGCTTTAAGCCCATAAACTCTAGAGGAGGTCTGCAACAATGTATGTCCCAAGAAATGTCCCTGCATACCTACAGTAACATAGTAAAATACATAGTAACATAGTAATTTACGTTGAAAAAAGACTTGCGTCCATCTAGTTCAACCCTTTTCCTATTCCTGTTTACCTTCATTGATCCAAAAGAAGGCAAAAAAAACCCTCAATGCAGCAATTTCAAATTAAGCCTTGAATGGGGGAAAAAATTCCTTCTTGATTCCAAATGGCAATCAGATTTCTCCTTGGATCAACAAGCCCTAACTAGATATTAATCCCAATACTAAAGTACATAGTCCTCTATGTTCTGCTCTTTTAAATAAGCATCCAGGCCCTTTTTTAAAGGCATCTAATGTATTCTCATGGCCAATTCCGTACAGCGTACTGCCTGGCAATTCCCCTCTAGGAAGGAAAAATAACCAGCCTTGTTGGGGAGCCCTTGTTTAAAATCTATTTTATTTTTGCAAAGTGTACAGTTATAGCTTTAGTGCTAATCATTGATTGTTTTTTATTTAATTCCTGGTATTTAACCCCTTGAGCACCTCTCTGGTGCTCAGGAGCTGACAAGAACCGCAGGGTGTCAGTTACACTACAGTAGTGGTGATCAGGTAGAAGTGTATGAGTGCTAGGAAATTAAGTTAAAAAAAAAAGCTCAGTTGGGTCACACGTTGTCTGATTCCCTAGACTTGTGTCACTGGCAGCCATGTCACCAAACATTACAAGAAGTATTTTTCTGTTTTTATGAATGTGATAAATATAATATATAATGGAAAAATATGCTCATAAAAATGTTTTTTTTTTTTACCATCTGGTTGCCCCAAATAGCTTCATTTAACCCTTTGAGTGTTAGTGAGGTATGCAACGCATTGCATACCTCTGCCCTCAAAAGGTTCATTTGTTTTTATAGTCCGAAGTCCAAAACACTATCCCAAATAGAAAAGAAATCTGTAGCTAACATTATCCTCTACGCTAAGATAAAGATACAATTAGAGGGAGGACACATCTACCAACCACCTAATACCCTGGCACGATCCCTTTCGGGCATAGCCCACCTCCTCAATGAGATTGCCACTCCAAAGTTTTTGGAGACTAACGTTAATTGTCTGGACCCAAGTAATGAAAATTATGTCAATTGTTTAAGATATTGAACTTATGGCAATTAACTTCCTCCCCTAATTATGTAACCAAAAAATATCCAACCATACTCTGCTGGACTGGATCCTTTCATCCTGACCCAAGCCAAATTCAAGATTCAGGTGTGCTAAGCCAATCAAATATTGCCCCAAAATGACAGTTACTAGATCTTTCAGGAAATTAAAGCTCCAGTCTTCCCTAAATGAGCTAAAAAATTGTCCGAGATATAGAATAAACTTGATACCTGCGTACTTTTTAAATTGGACACCCACAGAAGCGGGTGACTATTCCACAGGCTCTGTTGGCATTTGTTCCTGTAGTCCTACTTGTTTGTGTCTTTGACCTAGTTGATCTTTTGTCCACTCTAGATCTTGATGCCAGCTACCCTCTTGACCACAGCACTGACTTCTACTACTAATCCCTGGCTTCTGACTCTGGTTATCCTCTTGACCACGACTCAACTTGCTGACTTGGTTTCACGTGTCCTCATCTGATATATAACCGGCTACCTTTGTCTTTTCTAACTCCAGTTCCTGGTTCAGTCCTGTTCTGGTAGTTATCTTCTGAACTCCGGCTCAACTGGGGTGGAACAATCTGGTTTCAGAACCAGCAACTTTACCCAGTTTCGGTTTTAGCAAGAGAACCTGGCACGCCGTCACCGAACCCAAGCCTTGCCCCATAGCAACTCACTCAAGCAACTGAACCAGTGCTAGGCCTACACGGGTCCCTACTCCCCGCATAGTGACACACTCTAGACATACCCTTCACCTTTCTTATCTAGGTTATAACCACTTATGTAGAAAGCTACCAGACTCACTTCAGCCCTCCATACTAACTATAACCTCCTCTTCCCTGCTAACAACGACTGAGATCCCACACTACAAGAAAGAAGCCTATTCCTTCAGAGCTCCGAAAGCCTGGAATAACCCACATGGGAAAAAAAAAAAAAAAAATCAGATATTCTTTCAGTCTAAAATCCCTTAACCCTTTGCAATGCTTTGCAATGGGTTGCGTACCCCTCTGGCACTCAAAGGGATAAGTTAACTGCTATTTTGCATCTAGAAAATATGTGACTACATACAATGTGTGTGTTTATGTTATTGTTTCTCTAGGCCATGTAAATATATAACTTCTTACTGTAAAAGCCCTCCAAGACATACTTGAAAAGGAGATAAATCTCAGTGTATTCTTCCTATTAAAACATTTTCTAAATAAATAAATAAGTGATTCTGCAGTAGTAAAAGGCACCAGTTTATGCTGTTGGGTACTGAGGGTTAATGTTTACACATTTATCTGCTATGCAGAACTAGGTGAGGAAGTTGCTGAGTCTTTACAATTCAGCTTACGCTAACAGTTTCACTTTCATTTCAGCATCTTAGGGTGGAATGCAAGAAAGTGGAGCATACACTATATCTTAGGATGGAATGCAAGAAAGTGAAGCATCCGCTATATCTTAGGGTGGAATGCAAGAAAGTGGAGCATACGCTATATCTTAGGGTGGAATGCAAGAAAGTGGAGCATACGCTATATCTTAGGGTGGAATGCAAGAAAGTGGAGCATACACTATATCTTAGGGTGGAATGCAAGAAAGTGGAGCATACACTATATCTTAGGGTGGAATGCAAGAAAGTGGAGCATACGCTATATCTTAGGGTGGAATGCAAGAAAGTGGAGCATAAGCTATTTTATAAAAAGCAATAAATGCATGTACTATTTGAGATTAATAGGTTTCTTGCAACAAAACATAAGTAAACGCCTTGATACTGAACAGCACATGTTTCTAAATGAATGGCAAAGTTAGGACATTAGATGCAAAGTTAGCCAAATGTATGAAAATGTGCATTAATTGCTTTGCTGTATTAGGCGCAATAGCTAATCCTCTCACAAAACGGTAGACATTTTAGCCACACCCACTTCTTAAACCACATTCGCTAAAAAATGAGCAAACATGCGCAATTCAATAACATTTTCGTGCTAATCATTTCACCATCAAAAGTACACTATAAATAGCGATTACACACATTTCTTGCATTCCACCCTTAGTTACTAAAATATATTCACACTGTTATACACATACGGGGGCAAACAGAGGAAGTTTTCAGTTCCTCAATGCTCCTCTTCCTCTAGCACCCTTTTTTGTTCCTAACCGATAAGAGTCAATGCTTCAGCACCCAATAATGAGACGTTTGCTACATCATGCTGAATTTTATTGAGAAACACCTCTAAATACAGTACTTGTATTAAACCCCTGAATGCTAGAAATGTCTACACCCTTTGAGTCGTTCACGGTGTATAA
Organism: Rhinophrynus dorsalis; assembly: GCA_037306005.1. NCBI lineage: Eukaryota > Metazoa > Chordata > Amphibia > Anura > Rhinophrynidae > Rhinophrynus > Rhinophrynus dorsalis. Next base: position 104,177,264 of record CM074722.1, on the reverse strand, counting down.
CGTGCAGACTATTATACACAGACACCCTACAAAACCAGTCTCATTGGGGCATGATGGGTGATTTTAAAATCTTATTTATTTTGGCCTTTCCTTATTTAAAACTGTAGTTTGCAAGATATTTAGCGTTACTTATTTGCAATTTTTTTTTGGAAATTAGCTAGTACTTAATGGCCGGAAGTGGCATTTGGGAGGTTAGTATGTGTACAGGACAGCCTGATGTACTGTTTAAGTTGCATAAAATGCCAATTAAACACAGCTAAATTAAGAAAGATTACAAATATAGGTGATTTTCAGAGCACTGTTAACCCTTTGAGTGCCAGAGTGGTATGCAATGCATTGCTTTGCGATGCGTTGCGTACCGGTTTGGAACTCAAAGGGTTAAAGTCATCCATGTAATTATAAAGTGATATTTAAAGTGTAACTAAGTATTGAACTAATTTGCATAAACTGGCAAATAATTTAAGCTAAATATATCAGACTAGTGTTCACAACATAAAATAACTAACATTTTATGTGTGTGTCCGAGTTTTTTTTTTTTTTTTAGTTCTGTCAAAATCACCTGTCATTACAAAACATGTGAATTCCATTTTAAGGGTATGTGCTATAATGACTATACCATATGAATGCATACTTGCCAACAACACTGGCAAAAAATTTCCAAGGACACTTTTCCCCTCATTATTTGCGTGACAGGGAAACACTAGCTATCCATATTGCCTTGTAGCTCCCAATAAACACAAAACCTTGTACAACAGACTTAGCGCTGTACTTCTGAAGCAAAGTAACCATTATCCAACACAAACTACCACATTAAATTATACAAATAAATAAGCAAGATTATCATGATGACAAGCACAAAAAATATGGCTTTGAAATGCAATTTTAAAACTAGGACAAAACCAGGGACTGTGAGTGAAAATCAGGGATAATCGTCAGGTATGTGATCACTGTGCATAACGGAGGACACACTCCATAATTAGACTTTAATGCCAGTAAACCCTACTGCCTGTGCAGTAACGGTAACAGAGTTGTCTACGCCTTGTTAATACATGGCATAGATCTTGAAACTTACTATACATATGTATCAGCTAACAGATGCATAATTTAATATACCACATTCTATCTATATGCACTTACACAATATACGTATTAGAATATAACCTACAACTATACCGAGTATATAAATAGAATAATTTTTTACATAGAATTGTTCATTAATGGGTCAGTGCCTCCTAGTAGGAAAAGAATGTACTATTTATAAACAGAAATTTGGGGAGCTTTTCCCCAGATACTACCACTACTCCACAAAATTGTAATTCATTTTTGGAATTGTTCACGCTTTTCTACATTTTTTTAGTCCTATAACTTCAGCTGGTTACTTCCCTAACCTACCAAGGTCTCCCTTTAAACCTCCCACTAATAATCAAAGTCAAACCCACTGCAGGAAATGTCGAGAGGCAGCAAGTCAAGAGCACTGGCTTTGGATGGGATTTCAACAGCTGACATAACAGCTGTTACCATAGTAACGCAAAACTTGGTAAAAGGTTTTTAATATTTTAATGTAAATATAATTTTGTCCTAGAAAAGCATTGCCCCTGCAACCCCTTCAGTGCCTTGAACTAGAGACCTCTCTGGCACTCAAAGGGTATGCAGAGACCTGTTCTATGCTATAGGGAGCTCTTAGTCATTATAAGTGAACACCAGTGAAAGTCTTTTAACCCCTTAAGGGCCAGGAAAATCTGAGGTGGAGCAATTTTGACTTTTTAGACTGTCTTTGTTCAACCACATTTTCTCTTTAATTCCTTTTGTACACCCACCCAAATGATATTCTGTTTTTTTAAGCACAAGTAGGGCTCTCTTTTGATACCACAATTATATGAAAAAAAAACAATAACATTTGCTTACATTTTCCTGTCAGGATTTGTATACTATTAGTTCATTACAAAAAAATACCCCTAAATATATTCATTTGCTTCTCCCGAATAGGAGAGTACCCCATATGTCTAGTATTTCAATCCCTTTCTCACATTTACAAGGTCAATATTACAAGAAGGACACCATTATTTCCAACCTGTAATTTCTCAACAATTGGCATGTGTGCATCATAGCTTAGTTGACTGTGCCAGGACCAAAAATGTCCCACAAAGGTATATGTTTCTGAAAACTAGACAACATAAGGTAAATAATCAGGAGAATTTTGGAGTTTTTTTATGCAGCTATTTTTCCAGAAATATTTTTCAAAGTTGTGGTAATATTTTGGTGTTTTTTTGCAGATTTCACACTTGCATTACTGTTGATATCAAGCATGGGATAGTTGAAAATGCATTGATTAGTATTCAGCTCCTTCTTCTGAGTATGGCAATACCCCATGTGCATAGGTTTCTCAAGGTTTGTGAAAAAACTTAGGGTGCTTTGCTTCCCACTGTACTTTGATAGTGTTTGATCTAAGGAGGGATATGTTTTGAAAAATAAGGATACAGGATATTTCAGGGGGAAAAAGTGGCCAAATAATAAAAGAACCTTTACAGCACTACTGCACTGTGCCTTAATGGTATTGCTTGAAGCAGTCACCAATGCAGAGGCCAGGTTTGGAAGGGCAATCAGGACAGTAAGTGGTGGTGTCTGTCCGTATTCCCTTGCTGTAGCAAACCCTGCAGCGTTTTTGTGGGTTTTTCTTTTGGGGGGTTGGGGGGATTTTATAAATAAAGTGTACTACCCCGGGTCTTGGAGGAATTATTTCTGTTACCCCTTGAAACAAAAATTGGTAAATAAGATGGAGCTGACACTGCAGAAAACTACATTTTGGAGCAGGGTTTGCCAATTTGAAAATTAAAAAATAAATTTTATACTGCAGTCTGCATCATGTAAATGACAAGCTTTTTGTACCATGCCCTACACTTTCTCATGGTGAGGTACGTGTCACGGTTTTAATGAACACTCAGACAATTTGGTTAAGGTAAAAAATGCAGCTTTATTAAATAAATAATAAAGAACAGAGACACCCTTCGCAGGTCCAGACCCAGACAGAGGATGAACTCATCCGGATCTGACACAGGTCAGGTTACAACAGGGATAGGTATGTACAAAACAACTGTAATGCACAATGAAGAACTGGAGCAGGAACTGGAACAAAATCTCAGCAGTACTAGCAAGGAGGTGCCGTATGTGAGGTGAGTACTGCAGAGCAAATCCCCAATGGAACAGGGAGACAGTTGAGACTACCGGACTTGCCAGAAGACCCTGTATAGGCAGCCTGAGTGACAGGCACAGACACAGGTACACGGCGGTAGGAATAGGCACAGGGTGTATAGTAGCGCAACCAGAGGCAACAGTAATGTACAGGCTGGGAGTAGCGCAACTGGAGGCAACAGTAATGTACAAGCTAAGTGTAGCGCAACCGGAGGCAACGGTAATGTACTGGCTGAGAGTAGCGCAACCGGAGGCAACAGTAATGTACAAGCTGAGTGTATCGCAACCGGAGGCAACTGTAATGTACTGGCTGAGTGTAGCGCAACCAGAGACAACCGTAAGGCACAGGCAGTATAGCAGTGCAACCGGAGGCAACAAGAAAGTACCGGTAGCAGGTAGAGCAACCGGAGTTAATAGTATGGCACAGGCTGAATAGTAGCACAACCGGAGGCAACAGTGAGGCACAGGCTGAAAGGAGCAGCAACCGGAATAACCGCTAAGGCACAGGCTGATAGCAGCGCAACCGGAGACAACAGTAAGGTGCAGGCAGAAAGGTAGTGCAACCAAAAGTGACCGCTAAGGCACAGGCTGTATGGAGAGCAATCGGGCAACCGTAGAGCAAATGGCTATAGGACACGAGACTGCAGACAACAGGGACACTAGCGGTAAAGCGAATGCTAGGACAGTAGCCAATGCAGAAACGGTACACTGAGAGCGGAAGCCAGCCAAAGTCTGGATCAGTACACAGAGAGCAGTAGTCAGCCAAAGCCTGAATCGGTACACAGAGAGTGGTAGTCAGCCAAAGCATGAATCGGTACACAGCGAGCAGTAGTCAGCCAAAGCCTGGATTGGTACACAGCGAGCAGCATCAACAGGATCGGTCACAGGAATAATAGTCAGGCAAGCCGGGTCGTAAACAACATGGGCAGTGAAGACAGGAGCAAGGTCAAACAAAACCGGGTCATACACGGAACAGGATACACAGCAACAAACGTCTGGTCAGGAACACCACGAAAGGGCACCTGTATAGTGACAGGAGGGCATATATAAAGGCAAGCCCTGGGAAGGGTTATAATCCCAGAGCCAATAAGAAGCAGCCAAGGTAAACCCGAAAGTAAGAATGTCGCTCAGGCAGAATCACGGGCACCGTGATAGTACGGCTGAATGAGTCCATCAAACAGATCAGCTCCCCCCATGTGGTTGTTGTAGTCTCTGATGCAGACTGGCTTTCTCAGTACCCCCCTTCTTCCACGAACAGAGACTGCCACAGATTTGTCCTCATGCATGGTGGTCAGCATGTATACTGCTTTTCTGTCCTTAAACTAAACTGCCAGCAGCTCTTGTTGGCACAAAGCGGAGGACGTCCCTTTTTTCAGTTTTTCAGCTACAAGTTCTTTGAGTATTTCCCTGCAATTGCGCCTAACTGTGCCACAGGCCACGGTGTCAAAATAAAAAAGTGACTTAAATAAAAGGGGGCTGGTGTAGTAGTTGTCAAAATATAAATTATATCCTTTATTTAATAAGGGGTAAATTAGATCCCAAACTATTTTCCCATTTGTTCCCAGAGATTTGGGGCAACTAGGAGGATCAAGTTGGCTGTCCTTGCCCTTATAAATTCGAAAAGCCTGGGTATAGCCTGTGGCACTTTCACACAATCTATAAAATTTAATGCCGAATTTGGATCGCTTGGAGGGGATGGATTGCTTGAAACCTAACCTGCCTTTATATTTCATAAGGGATTCATCTATACTTTTGTATTTTTGGGGGTATATACTTGGGCAAACTTTTCCTGTAAATGATTTATTAGGGGGCAAATTTTGAAAAGTCTGTCATACTGGGAGTGTTCTTTTGGGAGGCACAGGGTATTATCGCTAAAGTGCATAAAGAGCAAAATCATTTCATACCTATTCCTGGTCATTGTTTTGGAGAATATAGGGGTATCACATATGGTGTTTTTACTCCAGTATGATCTAATATTTTTTTCTTTTTTTATTTATTATTTCCATTGTCATTGTTAGGAACCAGAATTTCTTGAATTCTAAAAGGTCTATGGGTTGCCATATTTCTTCCTTGGAAATTAATTGGCAGCAGTGTATTGGGCTGCCTATAAATTGGTTTGTGACACAATTTCCCCCAAAATGTCTTCTCCCAAAAATAAATAAAAAAAACTGAACATGGGTAAATCCTGTCACAACCACATGAATTCCTGGGTTGTCTGTGAATTCAGGAATTTGTGGGCATAAATTGGCAGGTGATACCCATTCATCAGCAGGAGTGGAAGTACTTCTGGCAGGTCTTGGGGCATCTCTTGCGGTATCTCTTAGGGCAGCTCTTTGGGAAGGTCTTTGAGCAGTTGCAGGGGCAGCTCTTGGGGCAGTGCTTCTTTTTTGACAGAAGGCCCATCACTAGATCTGCTCTCACTCTCCAAAACCTGAGTGATGTCAAAGTCTGTTGCAGCGTCTGTGGCTTCTGAGTCACACGCCAAAAAGGAATACGTCTCTTCTAAACTGTACCTCCGCTGCATTGTATACACCTACTCTAAATGAAATAAATTACTAACTTCTATACCAAATTCTCACCCTGAAAGGTCACTATTCCTATCATACAAATGTTTTTTTTCTCTACACTACTCCTAAACCTAAATCTATCCCTAAGCCATACCCTAACCCACATAACCCAATTCAGCTACCCATCTAAACTAGTTTATAATATAAAATCAATTTTTAAATAGAAGAAACTTTTTTTTTGGGGGGAGGGGATTGGTTTTTTTTCTTACACCACTCCTAAACCTAAATCTATCCCCAAGCCTTACCCTAACCCACATATTCCCTGAACCTACATAACCCAACCCAACCCACCTATCTAAACTAGCTTTTATATTAAATAAATAAAAAAAATCCCCAAAAACAGTTTGTTTTTTCCTACACTAATCCTAAATCTTACTACTACTCCTAAAACTAAGCCTTACCCTTACTCACATATTCCCTGAACCTACCTAACCCAATCCAACTGCCAATCTAAACCAGCTTATAATATAAAATAAATTGTTAAATAACAGACTTTTTTTTTTTTTTTTTTGGGGGGGGGGGGTCCTACGCTAGTACTAAACCTAAATATATCCCTAAGTCTTACCATAACTCACATATTCCCTGAACCTACCTAACCCAGTTTGGCTACCTACCTAAACTATAATTATTCTAAAAATCTTTAAACAAATATATATATATATATTTTTTTTTTTTTTTTTTTTTTTTTAAATAAAATAATTTTTTTGGTGTTTTTTCTTCCCTACTCTACTCCTAAATCTAACCCTAAATCTTTCCCTAAGGCACGATGACTAAGCCTACCCAACTACCTAGCTAAACTACCTAAAATTCACTAAATAATCATTTTGTTATTAAAAAAAAAAAAAAAAAAGTAAAAAAAAAGTAAAAAAACTTAAACATTTTTCTTAAAAATACAAGGGGGGAGGGAAGTACCACTGATCTGCAGCAAACTGATCACTAGTAGAGTGATCGGGGGGGGGGGTATTGATCACTGCAATAAGTGATCTATGGGATTAAAATTTATATTTTCTTTTTTTAAACGATCAGCTACCAGCAGCAAGATGTCTTTCTCTCTCCACCTCAGCAGTGTGTAACATGGAGGGAGGCAGAGAGATGCGACAGGCACAGTATTTGCTTTTGCAACACGTGATTCGCTAATCTAGTGAATCACATGTTGCAGCAATGTTGCTACTGGCTGAAACTAAGTGCTCCGGTATCGGAGCACATAGTAACAGCCAGCGCTCTCCCATCACAGCCGCAGAACGTGCCAGACCCATGACGTGCCAGAACCGTCATGGGTCCTTGACGCAGTTCTACCCATGATGGTCCTGGCACGTCATGAGTCGTTAAGGGGTTAAGAGATCACTCACAGTCACATCTGTAGTGCAGGCTCTAGGGCCTGGGTTACAGATATGGTGTTGCCATGGAAACATGCAGGTTTACTGCCTTCCGCCCAAAGCACTTATATATATATATATACACACACATATACATACACACACACACACACACACACATATACATACATACACACACACACACACACACTATATATACACATGCATATTAAGTATCATATACATACACACACACATACATATTATATATATGAAAAAATACACAAAAATAGTGTGACACTAGGTGCCAGATAAACCTGAGAGAGCAAGGTTGTATCAATATTAAACACAGCAACTAGTATCGCTTCTATCCTTATGACCTGTAGTGTAGCATGTCCTACCAAAATTAAAAAAAAAAAAACTAGAAATATAAGGAGAGCACTATTAATGTCTGTAAAAACATTTAACATATAAAGCAAACCAATAACATAAAAATAATGGCATAAAAATATATATCAACTAAATATATCAGCGCTAGTCACAGAAGTCCATAAAAAATATATAAGTCCTGATATTAATATGCAAAATATGGACTCCTAATATCAGATAAACTCCTAATGAAATTCCAAAAGAGATAAAAAGTTTGTACTATTAGGGACCAAGAACTACAGAGATATCCAGCTAGTATCCATCAATTATATAGCAATCTTCCAAATGGCCGATATACATCGGAGAAATCCGTTCTCTGACACATACTAAATATGAAAGCGGGCAGGCAACGTAAGAAAAGGTGGTTTTACCACCTCCTTTCCATCTGAGTTCACCGTGTAAGGAGCATGTGTTCTTCCTCTTGCTTCATTGATGAAAACCATTTTTATGCGGGCAAAGGCACTCTGTTCACTTGAACATTTCTGATCCCCCCGTCTATCATTCTCTTCGTGTGGTCAGCCAAGAGATCCTTCTTTCACGTCTGTGATTAGCTGTCCACTAAAATATAGATCCTTCTTGCACCTTAGATTGTAGCAATCTCTGTGAGAGTAGAAAACACTCCGTCCCGTTTGATATCACTGGACCGCCCATCTGTCAATCTCCTTATGGATTTCAACGTGGAGCTACAATGTTACTATAATGTATCAAATATTACTGAATATTGTAAAAAGATAGATGGATGAATATAGGCACAAACTCCTACGCGTTTTGTACCTACTATGGCATTTCTTCAGGGAATTAATGAATGGGAAAACTTTGAGATTAAGTCCTTTTTAAATTCTGGCACCGATATGACATCATCATTTAGCACCAATGATATATCATTCCCGTTAATATACAAACCTTTCAATACAACTTTATCAGTACATAATTAAACCATTTATCATATATAGACAACAATTGCCAACTCATCTAAGCCATGAGCATCACCAAGACAAAAATAAAAAAGTAAGAATAAAAATTTAATTAAAAATAAAAAAACCTGAAAAAATATGAACAAACAAACATAAAAATAAAATAAAATAAAAATGTAAAAATAAATATAAGCAACAGATACAGAGGGACCCAGCCAATGAAGATCCACAGAGAACTAAAACTACCATGGACAGGAAAATAAAAAAGAAGCCACACAGAAGTAACCTGGACCAGGGAACCAGACAACTAAAGAAAAGTGTAAACATTCAGTTTTTCATTGTGACCTGATGGAACCAAGGTGTCACAATGATAGATCCAAGAGGTCTCTTTTTTACATAAAAGATTGAATCTCAAGGGTCCAATTCTTCTTTGAACATGTTCAATGATAATGCTACACAAGATACTGCCTATGTACATACACCATTCAAACCTAAGTAAGTTTTATACCCATACGATAATAAGGGACCATATATTGAACGTTTTCATAACTTGGTCCTATAAGATTTTATGTAATAATAATAAAACAAAATCTAGATCTAATCTAACTATACAACAGCAAAAATCTTTAAGACTCCTAAAAAAGAATAAAAATTTACATATTACACAAGCGGATAAAGGATACAGTGATCTTGAATCAAGAGGATTATGTTAAGGAATCATTGAGTTTACTAAATGATACTGATGCATATAAGTTATTAGATAAAGATCCCACAGAACAATATCAAACTACATTGTTACAGATATTTCAAAGAGCCAATGATAAGGGTTTATTACAAACTAGCTGAACAGCCCGTTACACGGGCCACAGTGTCACTGCCACCCGGTCGCTGGGCAGTCACGCGCAGAGGAGACTGTCCGCGCCGCGGCTGATACAGAGCTGGACGCTCCTTCAGAGCGCCCAGCTCTGTATCAGCCGCGGCGCGGGCAGTCTCTACTGCGCATGACCGCAGCACGCGCAGCAGTGTGTACTGCGCATGTCGCACGTTACACACGATTTAGCGAATTATTATATAGGATAAAGAAAAAACATTTCTTTCTATAAAAAATCCTAGGATTCCTTACTTCTATCAAATACCTAAGATCCATAAATCATTAAATAACACCCCGGGCCGCCCTATTATAACTGGTATGGGGGAGGCGCACCTAAAATCTGTCCCAATACATAGATCTCTTCCTGCAAAAATATGTGGTGTCCCTGGATTCATATATCAGGGACACCCAACATATTCTGTCCATATTGGACAATTTTGTGTGGAGGCATGACTATGTGTGGGCTACAGTTGATGTGGCCTCTCTTTATACCAGCATTAATCACGAACAAGGTCTGGAAGCGGTTAAATTCTTTCTAGATAGAGACCAGTCTATGCCAGAAGATCAGATACAATTTTTAATGTCCAGCATTCAATTTATATTAAATAACAACTATTTTCAGTTTCAAGATTCATATTACCTTCAAGTGAAGGGAGCCGCTATGGGGGGCCGCCTTTGCTCCCAGCTATGCCAACCTATACATGGGTCACTGGGAGTTGACCCATGTGTGGGGGTGGGGCTGAGAGTGAGGTTGGCCTTCTACAGCAGATATATTGATTAGGGTTGCATCGATACTGGTATCGGTGCAGATACCGGCATTTGAGCGAGTACTCGTACTCGCGCAAATGCGGCCGATGCCAGCACCGATACCCTGTGTCAGGGTCGGTGCTGCAGAGAGGGAGCCCGGGGAGCTGCTCAAAATGCTCCCCAGTAGCCTCTCTCCCTCCCACAGCGTCGGAGCGTTGCTGCGGGTTACCATGGCAATGCTCCGCTGACCTCTGCCGGGGCTCGCAAGAGAACAGCAAGCACCTGGCAAAGGAGGGTATGGCAGATCAATAGAGGCAAGATGGGATGAAGAAAGAGGCAGAGAGGGGGTCAAGAGGGAGAAAAAGAGGCAAAAGAGACTAAGGGAGAAAAAAAAAAAAAAGAGGCAAAAGGAGGAAGGATCAGGAGACAAAAGGAGGGGGGCCAAGAAGAGGCAAAAAGAGGGGGGGGATCAGGAGGGAGAGAGAGAAAAAGGCAAAAGGGTGGGATCAAGAGTCAAGGAGGGGGAGAAAGGGGGATCAAAAGGGAGAGAAAAAGCCAAGGCAAAAGGAGGGGGCTCAAGATGGGGAGAATGAAGCAAAAGGTGGGAATCAAGAGGGGGAGAAAGAAGCAAAAGAGGAGAATCAAGAGATGGTGTATGTATGTAATTTAAATTAATTACTGTTTTTGCGGTCATTTGCCAGTTTTCCAAGTAACTAAAGTATATATATATATATGGACCTCCAGGACTAGAGCATATGCAGCCCTGAAATATTATACAGCTGCTGCATTAATCAACTGATCTATCTCACTGGGATGGACACACACATGCATAAAATGTCAAAGTTTAACCCTCTGGTACTCAAAGGTGTTAAAAAAAAAAAAAAAAAAAAAATCACATAAGCTATTAAGGGAAACTTATCAAGAAAGAAGTTTAATTTTATTTTAACAAACACACTGAAAAAAACTATGCAAGTGCTGGTAAATTTTTCTGCTTTGTAGTCTTTGTGTAACAGCCTATGATGATATGTGCAAATTACTTGTTGTGACCCCCACCTAGCCATTGTCTAAGCAGCGGTGTGTGTGGCTTCTGTGACTAATGCCAGTTAAAGTAAGGGTGGCACTGTAGGCTCATTTTTATCAGTGTTAATATCTTGGGGGGGGGCATTATATGGTTTACCATAAAATTACACCTTCTACAAAAGGCTTTACAGCAATACAGAGGGGAGGCCGAAGGGGAACTGTACATAGTAAACTGAATAAAAAATATGGAATTAACTACAAAGTTGAAGTAAAAACCTGACTAGGTTGATTACAGATATTGTATTAGAGTACAATTTAACATTAGTGTCCTTATGAAGATTCCCCTTTAAAGGGCTGGTAATACCTGGATTTAAGAAGGTTTAACCCTTTGAGTGCCAGAGGGGTCCGGAACGCATTGCAAAGCAATGCGTTCCGTACCCCTCTGGCACTCAAAGGGTTAATATTATTCATTTGGGAAAAAATAAATAAATAAATAAATGAAATGAAGTAAATCCAGTTGCTAAAATATTATATTTTAAGATTTATATGCATTTAAAATCCCCCCGCCCCTTTTACAGACATCAGCGTTCTAGCAGACAGATCGAGCTTCTGGTCATCTGACACTTTGTAGACAGTTCGAATGACGTATTTCTTTGTAGACAACGCTATTTCGGCTCTGCTGAAGAGCCGTCTGGTCAAATGACCAGAATCTCATTCTATCAGCTCGAGAGCTGACGTCTGTAAAAGGGGTGGAGGGGATTTTCAAAGCTTATAAATCTTAAAATATATATATTTAAGCAATGGGATTTTACTTCATTTCATTTATTGTTTTCAAATGAACAATATTAAACCTTCTTAAATCCAGGTATTACTATCCCTTTAAATAAGTCTAATTACTTCCATAAAGATTTAATAATGCCAAAATAAAACCAGATTACATTGCGGCTGTATTCTATAGAGAGATTTAACCCTTTGAGTACCGTTCAGATAGGAAATGTATGCACATACGTATATTTTTATCTGACGCCAACAGGTGTACTTAGCACTTTAACGTCTACATTTAGCAGAGAGAGGATACAATACGTGACAAAGTTATCAACAGCAGTGGGTTTTCTGTTTGAAAAACTAATAACCAGTGGTTGATCCTGTTAAAAAATATTCTGTCTGTTAACACTCCAGCAGAAACAATACGTCTTCAATAACACATCCTTGGGATCAGAGATCAGTAAAAAAAAAAAAAAAAAAAAAAAAAAAAAAAATTGTTGTTTCTTTTTTTGGCAGAATTAAACTTTTATAAAACTTATGGCACAGTGTGACATTTCATACCAATTCCCTGCGTAGTACACTATTTAGTTATGTTTAAAGCCAAACAGCTCTCACTCACTCACTCTGTGCTGTCAGAAATGACTCCAAGGTGTGTCTACAGGAATTCATAACACAATGGTGGTTATGCACAAAGGTGTGATAAAGAGGTGAAAAAGTGGAGAGGACTTCTCTATCGTTCTAAACAATGTTATTGTAACAAACTCTCCATGGCTATGGAGACAATGCACTAAGATCTCTAAAGGTAGAGAAATTGGTGTATTGGCTCAGTAGAATGACATAGGACTGAGATTTTATCACTGGAGCAGTCTCCTCTTTATTACTACTTAATGCATTTCCCCAAAGGGTCATAATGTTCCCCAGCACATAAACTAATTAGCATAAAGTGCCATCAACAAATAAGGGTAATTTCTCAAAAACTATTATAAGCAGTTATTGACTGTCCTTGAATGAATGAATTAAACTTATCTTATGGTGACAGGACAACTTTAATTTTTATCTGTTAAAGAACAATTCATGTTTGTAAACACTTCAGCAGAGACATTATTTCTTTGTCATAACTTCTTGGTCCACAAATGTGTTTGGCATGCAAATATATTCCTACAATATACAATTCTATTTATTAAAGGGTAATTAATGTTTCCCATTACAGTGAAGCTACGATCCCTCCTCATAGCGTGTACTAATGCAGTCATCGCTGGAAGAAGGACAATTGTCTCACGTTGTGATCTGTCCGGTCAAGCGACCGGGACTTCACATCTGATTTGAGGTGGCTTCCTATACTGTAAATATAGCTATTTCAACATCAGCAACCTAAAGGAGCATTAATACACACTATGAGGAGAGATCCTAGCTTCACTGGAATTGAAACATTACTAACCCTTTAAAGTGGGCAGATCACCTTGAATTGTCTAGCTTTGTCTTTATGAAAGTTTATGAAATACTGGCACTTCTATTTCTGAAAGGGACTTTGGTGCAGCACCATGGGGAATATGATTGCTGTACACTCAGTATTTTGTATGCGGTTCCCTAATAAAACCCCTTGATTTTAAAAATTAGTCTAACCAGCCTACTTTCTTGGTTGCCATAAAGGTTGGTAAATTTTCCCAGAAGCACCATCACAAATAGTGTTGCAGCAGTGACAACCACCAAGAGTCTCAGAGGGGTGCAAAATTTGGGGAGACCTATTGTTAGAGGTTACTCAGCATCTGCTGTTGTCTGTGGAGGCAGGTTAAAGTATTTCAGTGTCTATCGGAGAAGAGATCCATGAACTGTTCATAAACATTCTATACACCAAGAGTATTGTGTTGCCCTTTCTGTGCATTATTCAGGCCATAGAGACTGATCCATATTCATCCTTCTAACCCACAGGGAAACTAATCTGAAAAACTTGCAATTTTATGGATGCATTTGAATGCTTTTCCCCGTATTAATTTTTTAGATCTATATTTTTAACTACTGAGTCTACAGTAACATCAGTATTGATAGGGGTTTCCTCTATTCATGGGATGCTGTGATGGGTCTTGCGAGACCCTAATCTCACAATCCATACATTGCTGTGATCAGTTATCACATGGATAGCTGACTACAGATTTGCCTGTCAGCCTTTTGTTCTGTCTGTCAAACCTGTGATAAGCTCTTACTAAGAGCTGATTAACCACAACCCTGTTTTAGAGGGAGCACTGTTCCAGTGGGCTCTAATTCCACCCTATGAGTGCCAAAGGGGTGTTCAATCCATTGCAAAGCAATGCACTGAACATCCCTCTGGCACACAGTGTTAAATGCATCTTGCTAAATAGGGGCACTTAACATTATATCACACCATGTTGGGGAAGCATCAGGACCCCCTCCTGATATCCCTCCTAGTATTGATCTTCTACTCAATCACAGTATCTAAACAGCACTGGTAAAGCAATGCACTCACTGCCATCCTTGTGCAAGAGGCTCAGTGAAAGATGGTGCATCATTGCTAATATCAGAGATGAAGTATGCAAGCTTCTCCGAGCCTCCCACACAGCTCATAAGTCTGGGGAACTCGGGTTGTGTGCAGAATAGAATGAAGTCAGAGATTGCCTTTGCCCTCTTGTACTGATCTCCTTTTACAGATTTTGCAAACTCCGGTCAGTGTGATCTATCAACTGCACATGATTATTTAAGCACATAGATTAATTAAATTGACTGATCTACTAATAGGTTCTCGTGAGCTACCAACACTGTATGTTTTCAATGTATCCCTGCTTTAGTAAAGGTGCACCAGGGTTAGCTACTCAAATACGTTATCAATACCTGCAGAGTCCTTATATTGACCAATCCAGTCTGCATAAATATGTGTGTTGGAGGGGGGGGTCGCATTCTCTATCTTATCTGGACTTGGCATTGTAGATTCATATTGCTAGTTCCATATCAGATACAGGCTTGGCACTCAAAGGGATAAGATGGCAGGAGTGATAAACTTGTGTCACAGGAGACAAATACATATTCAGCACAATATGGAAAGGTTTCTGCTGGCAGGAAACCCCCTATTTATGTTTTGAATACACTGTCAAATTATATTGATTTACTGTTGTAATGAAGAAAAGCTGTGGCCTTCCAATTCCAACATTAAAGCAACAGTAAAACCTTTTGTATGAAAAATATGTTTTAGGATTTTTTCTGCTGTGTAAAGAAGCATAAATTATTAAAAAAAAAAAAAAAAAAACACACACACACACACACACACACACACACACACACACACACACACACAAATTTCCTGCCACCATAAGTCCTGCCACCATAGAAACTTTCCTGTTACATTAATGATTATGTCTGGTGTTTGTATTCAGAAGGCAAAATGTTTAATGAGGTAAAGTGGATCACATACCATATAAAGTATTTCAGTTTACTTCTTTCAGCTAAGCTCTTTGTTTTGCCCCCTCAAGACCTTATTTCAGTTACTCATATCGGGTTTGATTCTATTATGGTTGGTAAAACCATTCATATTGCTAAAACAAATACAGACTAGCAAATATACCCATTCACTGGAGGTATTCTATTAACTGACCAGAAGGCTCAGGAATGAGCATAGGCCACATAAATCGAACCTGCAGTCTAACGTTCGTCAGCTTTGTGCTCCCCAGTGAACATAACCCACTCAGAATACGGAGAGGAAGATCAAAAGGAAAATGGCTGGGGTGTCAAACATCAACTGTGAGACTGTCTAACAGAGACTAACACACACACACCAGCCTTATGCCACTGTTCCGCCCATGTCCCAGTGAAAGCCATACTTACATATACAGTCCTCCCCCCTCCCCCCATAAGTGTGCCTTTTCATAGCCCTCCACCCCATTGTAAATGGTAAAATGTGGGACCCTTTTTCCCCACACCTACCCATTTTAAAACTGTGGTCCCCCCTCTTCTCTTATGATTTCCATATGAATCACTTACAGAGATAAATGCCCAGTTGCCGGTACAAAAATGGTCAGATATTACTCAGTGTCCAATATTATTTTCAGAGCCCAAGGCCCTTATCAGTGTCGTACAGCTTAGGCCATCCAATCAAAAGTCCAGTCAACCAACCATTAAAATGCTACATCTGGATTTGGAAAGCAAAGCTATTTTAAAGTCCCACTGAATTTTATGCAAACTGTTACAGTTAAAAAAAAAAACGGTACTTCTGTGGACTGTTTCTAAAGGTAAATAGGAAAATAAATTGAATGTGATGTTTTCCACATTGTTTTCCAAAAGTAAAAAGTTATTATGCATAATGAAAGGAGTAGCAACTCTGGTCCGCTAGAACAACAAACAAGTCTTATTTTAAGGATTTCCTTGCACATATTAAAGCAGAATTATTGGATTTCAGCACTTGGTACATGTTTAGCCCCAAAGTAACTCCTGTCAGATGTCTTGTGGGTCATAAAAAGGACTCTAGCTACTTGCAGAGAGGCTGGGCTTTACTTGCTGCACTGCCATTCCCATAGGCAGCAAATGTAAGATTATGGAAACCTGACACTTGCTTTCTTTTGGGACTACACTCACATCCACTGGAACCTGAAGAGCAAGATAGCAGTCTCGCAGTTCAGGTTTATCAAAGGATCATCCAAACAGCAAGAATGGTCAGTTTTCTAAATATCAAATTGTTTTTCAGACTGATCAGCTAGTGATCACAATGAAGCCCTGGGTCACATTGAAGGTTTGCATCCACAAAAGTAAACCAGCCAAGTGGCAACATGCACACAATATTTTCCATTATAGCAAGTGGTTGTTATGTTAACTAATACCCCAATGTCCTCAACCAATCAATATCATAACTATTTAAGGATAAGAGGCGTATGTAACACATTGCAAAACAGTGCACTGCATGATCCCTGGTCCTTACAGAGTTAGTGTGGACCTGTCACCTCAGTTCAACTTTGCTTCATGCTGTTCACTAAAAATTATCTATATGTTGCCATATTGTTTTTTGTTAAGTCTGCCACTTATCTTGTTTTTTATTTTAAACTTACTAACCCTAAATGTTCCTGATATACTGTCCTGTTGGGTAGTGTTAATTGTGAACCACCAAATGCTTGCCGCATTGTGTTCCCATTATACAACAGAGGGTGAGCATGTGCAGTTCTAATTTTGAAGCTGACCCCCGCTGCATGGGGTTTTTTGCTCTTGTATGCACATGTGTTTGTGTTCTGTCCAAGAGCGCATTTGAAAAGACCTTGCTTTGGTTAGGGAGCTTCTTTGTGTGCCCCCTTGTTCTCAGTTTACAGCTATTTCTGCTGCTGTCACACACACAGCTTGCTCAACCTAAGCACATTCAAACAATGCACACACTGCAGAATATGACATCACTGGGCAGCTCACAGATCTAAGAAACAGAGACATACAAGGGGACACTGACTGAAGAAAGATTTCAGCATTTTAAAAGTGGGGAAGAAACAAGGGAGCAAAGCCATGATGAAACAGCAGTATGGCACTTCCTTTCTGGAAAAGGCAAATCAGATTAAATGCAAGCAGTTTGGAAGAAAATACATTTAAGTAATCCCAAATGCTCATATTAAGTTATTTACTAGAAACAATGTTGACTTTGAAAGTAGTAAAACAAAGTGACAGGCCACCAATATATGGCCTGTGGCTCCTGAGAGTCAGGGTTGCCTACACCTACATCCCCTTATAGAACACAGATGCTCAGGTCTGCAGATCCCAAACCACGTTCCTTGTTTGTGTCATCATAATAGAAGATGAGCTTCTACTGTGTCACTAATATTCACTTTCACCTATTTTAGCTATAATATCTTTCGAATGAAAAATCTCCCAACAATGGGAGAATGCTAGTTTTACTAATCAGGATATGCCGTATTATGAATTATATTTTACTATATTCCTTAAAGAGTGTTATAGACATCCATCAACAGATGATAAAATTAAGGTAACAGGCATGATGTGTCATCCTTGTCTGTAGATAGAGTACCCCTACATCAGTGATTGTGAACAATTTTCCTTCAGCTGTTGTTGGGCTACAACTTCTATTAGGCTCTGCCAGCCAATTATGATAAAAGATAGCTCATAAACAATTTGAGAGTGACTGTTGCCCAGTCTTACTGTATACTAAAGACAAGTTGGGAACCCAGGCCACAGATCAAGAGAAAGTCCACCTTATCGTCTGCTCAGCTTTGGAATATAGCACAAATAGAAAACTGGTCAGGGTGAGGTGGCCTGGGCTCACACCACAACCCAAGGACACAACAGTTGTCATTTACCCCCCATTTCTGTGCAAAAAGGTTTTGTCCATTTGCTCTAAATAGGAGCATGACCACTCAAAGCCCCTCCCCTATAAAAAATATATATTTGTACTCATTATACTCAAAAACAGCTTTGTACATTCTATTCACTGTATGTAACAGTCACTTTTCCCATCCAACACTAGATATGCATAGTGTACTTGTAGTGAAAGAGAAGTGATTTATACATTAGCTAGCTGCATAGCTATCACAATACATAGCATCTCCGGGAACCTTCTTGTCGTCAGCCCCTGGAGTACCAAGCAGAGCTGGGGGTGGGAGTATCCAAATTATGTGATGTGGGTCATATCCTGGGCATGGTTCAACTGGAGTGACAAAATTGGGAGGAGTTTACCCTTAAAATGTATAGAATAGGATGGGGCAGTGTGTGGGTTATAACTGAACTCACTAACCAAGAGGATAACTGCTGTCCCCAGAGATGAGATAATTAACTGTGAAAAATGGATTCTCCATAGCAGATCCAGAGAGTTCCCCGGTATACATGGCCCCGTTTCTTAGATGCACTGACTCAGTCCATCCAGCTTTGGAGAACTGAAATTCATATCTTCCCTGGCCTGCCAACAACTGGCTGGGAATTAAGGGAGTTATAGTCCTCAACAGCTGGGGTGGGATTAGGGTTTCCCACCCCTTAACAAACATATATGTTTTGGATGATGGGTTCATTGAACAAATGAATGATGTATCTGGAGAAGGACACGATCGTACTTTGAAAGGAAACTGTTCCATTGTGCCACTTGCACGGTAACATGGTGGAAGAGCTGACATACTAACATGACTGAGGGCAGTAGCAGGAAACTTGTTAAGAAACTAATTGAAGCAGTGTTTTTGGGACGACTTCTTTAAATTGGAAATTATTATTAAAATATGAATCTCTTTCTTATGAAAACGCATGCAGTCCCATTAACAGATATAGTTTAGTCTAAGTATGGAAGTTTTTATAAGTACCTCTGCCTCCTTAACTCTTCGACTGACAGAGAGGTACGCAATGCATTGCTCGCAATGCACTGTGCACACCACTGGCACTCAAAGGGTTAAGATAAGTTTAGTTAGTGAACTAAAAACTGCCTGGATGTTGTGCTAGCCATTTGTTTGGAACAAATAACCTAAATTTGTTTGCTGCACAGTGTAACAATTTATTCCAGTTAGTTTCTGTGCTTGGCCAATAGTACCCCACACTAGGGTGAATGTACAATGGCAATTCTGTACTAGTTTCTGGAACCAATTTTCTAACCCTACACCTGCCAAATGTCAATTTACTGACCTATTTATACCAACATTCCTCCCCACAACACCGTTTTCACAAGACAGCAGGGAATGGATCAGTCCATGGGCAATGTAGGGCCCTCTTTCCTCTGCACCTTGTTTAGGACAATATACTAAAGAAGGCTTTATGGAAATTATGGGATTTACTCTATTTCCCTGTGCATGCTGTGGGGCTGGCCTATAGAGCTCGGTGGCATTATAGTACTAAAGCTAGTGAAGATTGTTCACCGATATTCATTATGGCAATTATACACTGTAGTGCAATCACTGAGGTTATGTTACAGATGTATCTAGACATAGCACACACTGGGAGAATTTCTAATGGCACAGGTCACCAGTATGTTTGGACTCCAACTGAAATATCAATTATACTCTGCAGGGAATTATTATTACATGCCACACTGTGCCATCAAATCAAGGGTTATTTTGTCAAAAACAATTTAATTTTACAGAAAAATACAAGCAGATGATTTTAAATGACCTGTTCATTAGAATGGTAAAATCATTTTATAGGAGTAGCTTCTAACGACCACCCGATCAGGTGTGTGGGTGACCATTAAGGACCAAGGAACTTTTTTTTTTTTTTTTTTTTTTTCCTTCTTCCTTTTTCTCAATTAATTCTGGGATGAAAAAGCGCCGTGCAGCCATCCCAGAATTCCATGATGTGTCAGGACTGTCATTGGTCTTTAAGTTTCGGAACCAGCATGACAGTCCTGGCACGGCATGGGTCCTTAAGGGTTAAGGAAGTAGTTGCTCATTTTCATAAACTGGCAAATAAAGAAAAATCTCAAATTACGGTTTAAAAAAATGGCTAAACAAAAATATAGATGCATTTGAAAGTTCTTTCAAAAATAACTTGTTTGTTACAAGGGCCCTTTCCACTTTAAGGATTATTCTACTGAAGGTTAACGTATATCATGTTTCTAGAAAGCTAAAATAACTTTTAAATGGAGATATCCATACCTTGGTACTTACTCATAGGGACTGAGCCTGAGACTCAGGGTTTTGACCCATATAGAGAGAAGGGCCAAATTCTCATGGTGAGAGTCCAGTGCTAGCTATTATCCAATGTACTCCAATTAACCCTTTCTTTAGTGACTAAGTTGTGCCACTTGTTCTGGGAAGGCAGAGGGAGAAGTCCTGCTGATCTTGTGTGTGTTCATGCAGTGGCATCTTCAATTTGCTGCATGTTATCCGTTTGAGTGCTCTGCAATACTTTACGTACCCCCTGGTACTCAAAGGGTTAAAGCAGAACTTTCACTACAATAACATAGCGCCGCAAATGATAATTACATTAGCGATATGCACACACTTAGTTTTATTGCTAAGTATAATTGTGGCATTAACAAAACATATAACCTTTTATGCAGGCAGGCACCGGGGAATAGAGCAGACATCTTGCACAGCCGGCATCACTGCGTCTGCTCTGTCCATCTCCTTCAACTCCACGATTGGCGAGTTGAATGCCTTTGTGCCAAAAGGCACCGGAAGGGACTGACGGAGCAGGCGCAGAAGGCTACAGCAAGATCCCAGACGGTGTCCCACTCCACTCCCAATATACCAAGGAAGAATATAATATGTTCAAGTGCTACATCCATTTGTATCAAACCAGGATTTCCTTTATCACTCAAAATGTACTTTATATCTATATATATAAAAGAAGACTTTGTGCCTGGCAAAACACACCCAGGGGCGGCAGTAAAAAGGATTACTGCTGCCATTGGGTGATTCTGTGGAAGTGTGATTTTTGGCCTGCCCCCACTATCCAGCCCGCCCACCACTATCTAAGGCTGAAAAAAAAAATGGCTGCCACACACTCCTACACCACAGACACATGCACATGCCCTCCCACACACACACTAGCAGACACACAACACACACACACACACACACACACACACACACACACGCTGAGGATGATGGGAACAATGTTCAAGCTACAGCTGGAAGGCCATGGTCCAATCTGTATTATGCAGCTTCTTCATTCCCTGTCTTTGAGCCTACACAGCTCTGCTAATTACTACAAGTGAGCTGATTTCTAAACAATCAGCAGGAGGATACTGGCTTGCTGAGAAAGTGGAAACAACAGCAGAGAGGTGATCAGGCAGTGCAGAGCAAGGCTTCAGCTGAGCTGGTAAATGGCAGAGACATGGATGTGACTGTATTTATATATTGCACAAAGAGAGAGAAAGAGAGCAGGTTGTTTGTCAGTCTGTCTGTAAGTAGAGGTGCCAGTTCCTGCAATCATCTCCATGCTGTACATAGCTCACTGTATAGCATGTATGACAAACTATTTATATATGGTCTGGCATTGTATAGTATACAGTCTGTGTATAAGGACTGGCACTATACAGTATAGGAGGGACAGTCCCTGTTTGACACCCAAATCCCTCTGCTCCTCTATTTAGGAGATCACACGGTGTGGTGTATATACAGTAGGCTGACCAGACCTCACTTTTAACCGGGGACACATAGGAAATAAGCATATTTCAGGAGTGCACCAAAATCAAAGCAGCCCTGCAGTATGCATTTTTCATATGTGTCACTGGTTAAAGGTGAGGTCTGGTCAGCCTAATGTACAAGTGTATCAGATTGCTCCACATCAGTAAAACCCACGGTAATGTGGGTATAAACTTCTGTATATATCTGTTAAATTAGTCTGTGTAAAAAATACTTTCATCTTCTTCTAAATCATTCACTTACAGAAAGAGTAACTTAACCATTTCAGTGCCAGAGGAGATGCAATGCATTGCTTACCCCCTGGCACTCAAAGGGTTAAAAATTCTCTACAATGGTCTGGCACTGTATAGCAGTGGTTCTCAATCTGTGCCCTCAGTGGCTATTAACAGGCCAGGATTTTAGAATTTCCTTTTAAGAGCACAGGTGAGTTAATCAATATGACTGAGCCTCTGATCAACACACTTGTGTTCTAGCAGTGAAATTCCTAAGTCCTGGCCTGTTAGTGGCCACTGAGGGCATGGGCTAAGAACCTCTGCTGTATAGTATACAGTCTGCATGTGTCTGTGTATAAGGACTGGCACTATACAGTATAGGAGGGACAGTCCCTGTTTGACACCCAAATCCCTCTGCTCCTCTATTTAGGAGATCACATTGTGTGGTGTACATACCAGTGTATCAGATTTGCTCCACATCAATAAAACCCACAGTAATGTGGGAATAAACTTCTGTATATATCTGTTAAATTAGTCTGTGTAAAAAAAATACTTTCATCTTCTTCTAAATCATTCACTTACAGAAAGAGTAACTTAACCATTTCAATGCCAGAGGGGATGCAATGCATTGCTTACCCCCTGGCACTCAAAGGGTTAAAAATTCTCTAAAATACACCACCAGCCACGCCCCCAGTAACACCACCGAAAACACAAGTGTCCCTCTTTGGCCATATGAAATGTTGGGAGGTATGTTACTTACACTGCTCACACTGTATGTATTTATGTTCTGATTTGCAGCTGTGTGTCACTGTTTGTGTTGTCAGTGCATGTGTGTGTATATGTGTGTGTTGCATGTGTCTCTGTCTATCACTGTGTGTACCTTTCTGACACGTACACCCTACGCTATAATTCACTATCATAACATTTATTTAAAAAAAAAAGAAACATTTCCTGCATAACATGACGGGCAACGCCGTCCCAAACTGCTAGTTTTATATATATTTAGTTATTATATATATATCACCGTGTGTGCATAAAAAGGATCAACCACAGAATGGATATAATAAAATCTGCTCTACCCAAAACAAAACCTTGGTTGAATACCACTCCACCATCGTTAAATGGAAAGTCACTTATAAGTAAATAGCCGATACTTAGTACACAGTTATTTCCTAGTACATATATGCGTGCTATCGCTCCTACATAACGTACAAACATTTTTACCAGATTAAGGTCCTACACACAGTGAAACTGCAAAAAAATTTTTTTTTAAATTATATTATATATATTAATTTATATACATGGATAGTAGGTACATTGTTGGACATTTTGGGTTTTCTGTCTTCAATGTATACGTATTTTGTTACGTTATATACTATATAGAAGGGTTAAGATTCACTTTATCCTTCAATCATTGTGCTTTTTCTGGAAATGCCACATTTTGTAGAGCCTGCATCTGGTAATGCATTGTTCTGGACAGTTTATGTACTTTATGTGGGAGCGATTTGTATTGGTGATCCATTTTTATGTTATGGATATGACTATTTAACCCGAAGGTACATGATGGATTAGGACATTACTGCATACCAAGGAATGGCCATTTACTCATAAGTGACTTTCCATTTTATTGTAAGGATGGGGGTGGTATTCGACCATGTGATTGTTTTGGGTACATAGATCGGATTTTATCCTTTCTGTGACTGGTCTTTTTATACACACAATTGGTGATATACATTTTATTTTTATTTTTTTTATACTTTTATATATTTTCCATGTTTTATATTATATTATAGTGTAAAATACATTTTTGACATCTATCTATATATGAAATTTTCAACATGTTCTTTCATGAATGAGCAAGTTATATTTTATAATAAATGTATTAAAATAAAATTTCAAAGCCTACAACTGGGGTATCCGGTACATTGCAACGTTATTAAAGGAAAAAGTATAAAATGTAACTTGCTCATAAGGAACTTGCTGAAAAATTCATAAACAGATATATATGTATGTAGGCATAGCCTGGAAATATATAAAGGGAATAATAAAATAAACTATCCTTTTAGATCAAAACATATTTACCCTTAATAAGTTAAAATAAGATGGGGGGGGGGTTGGCTACCATGGTATCAATGGACCTTCTATATAACGGCAAAGTGAAGTGATTTGGGGGCAAACCCACAGCACTCAATTTCCGTGGATTTAAATGGGGCTTTTAATCCCTTAACTGCTAGAGAAGTCTCTAATGTGTTGCACTGGAGATCTGTGTGGCATTCATTAAACACACCAATTAAATCACTGGGAATTTGCAGAATACACTGGTGTGCCATTTCAAAGATAAATAGCAGTGGCAAGTGTGTTTATACATGGGAACCTTGTCTTGTGGAGTCCCTGGAGGTTACTCCTGTGGTGCTGCCTCCTCAGCCAACAGGCATTGTGGATTTGGTGGAGAAGGCAGGGGGCTCCTCCTGAGAAAAGTGACATTGTCTACTTGGCTCAGGAGGCATTGGATGAAGCCCCTTTTATTCTGCCTTAAGGATGGAGACAGACATCCTGATTCCCTTCTGTATGTTCAGGCAGTGAAAACTCTAAGTTACAGCATATTAAAGGGACATATGCCTGAAATCTACATACTGGGGGAACTTCAAGGCTTAGTATTTCAAAGGTCTCAGGGTTGGCTCATTTTGAAAGTTCCCAGATATGTTCATCTACGTGAGAAGGTCAATCCATTCAGTAGAAAATCACGTATCTTTAAACCATGACTTGGAAATTGGTATATTGGCCTATCTGCTTCCCTGGGAACAGAAGTGCAGATTAAACCAGGGCTGCTCTGTGAGCCCTGGAGGACCATTGGGGGGGGGGGGGGGGGAGTGCAAGGGACGTCTGAAAAGAGTCCTGAGGCATGGATGCAGCTCCTCATAGATTCACTGTATTGGGCTGGCAAGCCTGACACCGAGGGTCTATAGGCACTATGCGCACAATCCAGGAGTATATGATTGACAGCCACATATTTCAAGGTTGCTTTTGAGCTACCCCCAGAACTTAAATCATTAAGACATCTAGCTTTCAAAACCACTATCTGTTGTATTTGTGTTTTTTTTTTTTTTAATAAAAAAAAACTATTTTTGATTTAGTACGAATTATAAATTATGTTAATTAAGGCATGCCATGCAGCTACTTCTGACTGAGCCCTAACCAAAGTTATTTTTAGGCATGTTAAAGGGACTCTAACTTCTTTCATACTCAAGAAAATGTATGGATTTGTATGAAATTTCCAGGGTGTGTAAAAACTAGTCATTTACTCTACATGCCAAAAGGATAGCCAAATCTGTAAGTCGGTCAAACATTATAAGCAACTGAAAAACAGAATTTACCTTAGAACAGCTCTTCTTACCTCAACAATGGCCACACAACCATAATAAAAGTATTTTCTTAGCACACATTCAGGGCTACTTCACAGGGGCAACATTAGCCCACGTCTTTGCAGATCTAATTCCTTAAAAATAAAATAAATGGTAGACCATTCATACAGACTGGAGAGGGAGATGCTCATCACAACCTCTAAAGAATGACCATCTATGTTGACATCAGCCAATTGTGTATGGCTAACTCAAACGTGGGCCAGCCATCAACCATTCATCCTGATTAGCGAGAAGACAGCCAGGGGAATGCAATGCAGCACAGATATGTATCATAAGCAGCTGGAAAAGACCCCCTTAGAAAATTCTGACTTTCTATTACTTTTGTTAATAAATCATCATCTTTTCTTAACCTCTAGGATGCTAAAAACTTTGCAAACATTTCTTTAGCAGCCAAAGTCTTAAACTGCATGTGAATTAGATAATTTTCAATGTTAGCAGGACAATAAATCCCAATTACTCCATAATATATTTGTGCTTTTCCTTCTATGTAAAACAATGCATAGTCACTTATCAGAAAGGCACATGATGGCATCTCATTCTTAATGAAGATGCTGGTTTACTACACAGACCGGTATCACATAAATTAGCATATTTCAGCTTCACATAAACACAGAAAGGAATGCATACCATCTCTAAGTGTAGTTACACATTTTATTGTGAACCTTCACCACATATCACCAGGCAAAGTTTTGTGCTCACAAACATTGTCTCATGTGATGAAGAGCATGCATTAGCTTACAACCCCGGGCTAGGGTGACCACGGGTCCCGGAACGTCCGGGACTGTCCCTTATTTTAGGGCTATGTCCCGCGTCCCGGGTCCCCTTCAACCGGGACAATGAAGTGTCCCGGAATGAAGGCAAGCCGCCCTGGATGTCAGCCTGCAAGCGGTGTGTCACATCATGGACGCCGCTCGCGGCGTCCATGATATGACACACCGCTTGCAGGCTGACATCCAGGGCGGCAATGCAGCTTACCTGGAGGCAAGCGCTCTAGTAATACAGAGCGCTGGGAGATGACATCATCTCCCAGCGCTCTGCATTACTGAGCACAGCGCGCGGGAGCTTCAGGGACCAGGGACTTAAGGTATGATGGGGCAACTAGGGTGACCACATCCCGGAATGGCAGAAGGGAAATGTGGTCACCCTACCCCGGGCTGGTGAACTACCAGGACCCTGAGCACAGGATGGACTTAATCCATGTCTTGTTTGAGCCTGCCCTGTGCCCTCCTCCTCATCTGGTGCCTGAAGAAACGATGTGTGTCCTTGCCTGAGCGCTTGCAGTACTGTAGACTGACTCCCTGTGGCCAGGATATAAGAAAGAGAGAGAAAAACTCACACAGAGACAGATATGCCAGGAAAAGGGCATGGGACTAATTCAAAGCAAGACTTGAATTAAGTCCATCCTGTGCTCAGAGTGTTGGAGGAGAAAATAAGTGTCTTTGGAAGTTCACCAGCCTTGGGTTGTAAGCCAGTGCCTGCACTTCCCCATGAGACAGTTTGTCCCTTTAACATGCGAGTACAAGACAAAGTTGGTTATATCTGGTGCACCAAATAAGTGAGTATCAAAGAGTGTTAATGCTGGACGAACAACTGCTCATTCACTTACTTCTGCACTTAAAATGTGTGAGCTTTTTTTCCCCCTCCTTTTTCTTTTGTGAACAATAGCGCAAACTTGCCAAATATTTTTAAATGAGGAATCTCCCAACAGAGAAAGCAACCTTGTTTAAAGGAGAATACCTCATAATAATAAGCCATACCTACCTTGTTAATGCCCACATTACTATTCTTTCTTAAGATCTGAAATCCAATATTGTGGGTATCTGTATAAAGAAAGCCCTGCCTACCTTAACGAAGGGCAGCAGGGTTTTCCTTATGCTGACACAAGATTGTCCCTCATTGTGATTCATCTGGACCAGCTTTCTGATCTGAAGAATAGTGATGTCGGGAACAGGGGAGGGAGGGTGTAACGTTAACAATTGCAAAAAAACTATACTGATATAAACACTGACAAAGGAGCATTATTAAAAAATATAAGGAATAATCTGATCTTCATTTAGAGTGTGACATAACTAACCCTATAACACTTCCTAAAAAAGAACCTCCCCACTCACATTATAGTGGCCAGAAAATCCTAATGGCCCCTAAAATTCGGTTCCCGAATGTCATGTACACAAAGGCAGACATGACAACTGCTGGCATTTTTCTCCACCCTGAAGCAAGCAGAGTGCATGAAACTACTTAACAACCAGTGAAGTGTCAGGACCATCATGACCATAACCTGGGAACATTCAAAATGTGCTGACCCTGAGACTTTTGAAATATTAACCCGTAAAGTTCCTCGGAACATTGATTCTAAGTGACATGACATGACATGACATGTTCAGTCAGCCCACAATGAAGCCTTAACATACTACAACATAGCATGGCCCACCTGTAAGCGAGGAGAGGGTCATCCTGACTGGACGTTGTTCCAGCAGGAAGGACCCTCTCTTCCGGGCTAGGGGGTTGTGGGAATAGGGGAGGGGATGTTTAAGCCAGATCCCTGGGGGAGGTCTTCCTCTTGGGGTCCGGCATTATTTGTAACTGAACCCTCCTACCCTCCCCCTTTTGTGTTTGCACTGTTTCTTCCTTTCTTGCTGATAACCTCTTCTTTTTCAGGCACGTTGATATTATTTGGTTGTTAAGTCAGGACTGTTATGTATTTGTTATGTGTGTTGTAATTTTGACTTTATTAATAAAATCGTAGGAGGAGTGTGGGGTCCTGGAGTCAGGCTACTAAGAACCATGTTGACCTCCATGGACGTGGTATCCAGTTAGAATGTATAAGTTTAGTTTTAGAGAACCAATCCATGCAGATTTGTTCCATAGTGATAGTAAGTATTTTCTGTGAGATTTTGCTCTCAGTGGCCCATATTTAATGGAGTTATTCTGGAATAAAAGAAACTGCACCATAAGGGGCAAATAAAAATTCCTGTTAACTTAAAATTGTGCTTTTAACCTTTTGAATGCTAGAGAGGTCTCAAATGCATTGGATACTTATCTAGAACTCAAGGGGTTAAAAATTTACTTTAACAGGAGTTTGTATGTGTTCCCTATGGTGCAACTGGTTTACTCCAGAATAACTCCAGTTTGCTTTTATAAGTATGGGCCAAAGGGGGAGGGGGACAGGGATGTATAGAAAGCATTCTTAGTGTATGTTTAGGAATTCTCACTAAAATTCAAGACGACAGGTTATAGTTTAACCCCTTAAGGACCAGCGCGATCCCATGCAGCCGGCACTTGCGGACCATGGGGCATTTTTTTTTTTTTTATTATCTCTTCCGGTTCAGGGATTCCGGAGCGGCGTGCAGCTGCGCCGGGAGCCCTGAACTCCTTGCCGTGCCAGGACCGTCATTGGTCCTTAAGTGCCGGACCGCCGTGACGGTCCTGGCACGGCAATGGTCCTTAAGGGGTTAAAAAAGTAAAGTCAAGTTTATAAATATGTCTGAGAATATTCTGAGAAAATTTGCTAATGAATATTTTTTCACACACATAACTCTCACTGTACACTTTAGAACAGGATATACCTGGCGTTAAGATTTAACCCTTTCAGTGCCAGAGGGGTACATAATGCATTGCTTCGCAAAGGGTTAATCCCAAAAACTGCCTTTATTTTTGGTGCATTTAGTGAATTTCTTTATAAATACATTGCAGCAATTCTTCCTTAGACAAGACCATTTCTGTTTCACTTTTCAAAAAAAGCACTTAGCGAAAATATCACCAAATGTTTATACACTTTTTTTTTTTTTTTTTTTTTTTTTTTTTTAACTCCAGTTCTATAAATCTCCCTCAATATCTCCTATTCTGGTGATGTCAGCTGGTCAAATCCCACCTTCTTCTCTCAGCTCATGTTATTCCTTCAAATTTCCTTCAGTAGGCTTATGTTTGATCACCAGTGAGGAATTTAAAAGCACAAAAAAAATATAAAAGGGAGAGGAAACCAGATGAATGTAGTGGCCCAGAAAATTTTTCAGAAATTCAAGATATAAGACGTACATTTTTTTTTTTAAAGAGGATCTATCACCCCTACAAAACTTAGGCTTATTATGTAGAGTATATATACATAATGCTGAAAACGTTACCGATTTATTTTTTTAAAAACGCCATGTGTGTTAATTGTGTTAAAACAATAGCTTATAGAGTGCCCTGCACCCTACTTCCTCATAAACTTCCACTGCCACAGATTGCCACACTGCCCCTGCTCCCTTCCCACTACCCAGCCTCCTCTGATGACGGAGGCTTCTGTCTGTAAGCTTGAGCGATCTCACTGGCAGAGATCGATATCTGGCCAATGAGATCGCTCCAGCTTACAGACAGACGCCTCCGTCATCGAAGGAAGCTGGGTAGTGGGAAGAGAGCAGGGGCAGTGCAGCAACAGAAGTAGGGTGCAGGGAACTCTACAAGTTATCGTTTTAACATAAATAGCATTAAAAAAAAAAAACACACACACAATAACGGTTTCAGCATTATGTATGTATACTCTACATAATAAGCCTAACTTTTGTAGGGGTGATAGATCCCCTTTACGTTTCTTGGGCTTCTTAGGCAGGTGTTCAGGATAAGCTCTCCAATTTTATATTTTGTCCTCATCTGTTATGATTTTATCCTCATCTAGAAGGCATTGCTCCTTTCAGGGCTAGAGGTATGTTCAGTTTGGAGAAATGTGATGCATATATTTCTGGCTCTTAACATGTTTTTTAGCAAACTGGGGTAAACCAGGGCAATTTTCACACAGGTTCTGCCAGATAGATGACCCAGTTCCTTTTTTATTTGGTATTATACATGGCACGGCAATATACCATTACAGAATATAGGGGGTGATTTATAAATCTGGCGTTATGAAAAATGTGGAGTAAAAGTGGCCTACAAAATGAAGATCGACATTTAAAAAGACGAGTACACCAGTTTTGGAAGCTGTAACCCCACATAGTTGTGTCTGGGGAAAAAGTGATGGTACAGATGTTGAAAATTCTGGCACTGCAAATGTATAAAGAAATGTTGCTAACTGCGACAAGTTTGAGACAGATTTTTCGCCAGAATCTTAAAGCCAGGTATAATCTGTTCTTAAACATTCAAGGTGTTAACATCAGATTACTAATGCCATATTTATAATGATGCCCTTACACATCTATAAAACATTATCGCCAGTTGCCATGACTTAAAGGAATAGTAATTGCTAAAATAAAAATATAGCTTCAATTGAGCCTCATATAACCTGGGTCACGTAGAGCAATATTCAATATTTTACATTTTGCAGTTCAATTCTATCCCTCTCCCGCCCCTTTTACCTCCTGTATGACACCTTCTCTCAGATGTGGAATCCGGTCATGAGACCAGACAGCGTGTGCAGATGAAGATTCTTCCTCGCTAGAGTATAAGGAAAACCCTGCACCCTTGACAAAGGAGGGCAGGATTTTCCTTATGCTCAGCAAAGATTGTCCCTCACTGAATGGGCGTCCAGATGGGAGGGGGGCAAGGGGGCACCCCCCCCTACAATTACCCCCTCCATATAAACAAAGGGACTGGATGGGCTGGCCTGGGTCATATTATGGCTTTGACCCCCTCCCCCCGGAAAAATTTCTACAGACACCCCTGCCTCACTGTGCTCCATCAGACCGGCTGAGAGAAGCAATGTGAAGTAGGTGATAGGGGAGGGAGGGGATACTTTAGAACAATGGTTCTAAAATGCGGCCACCATGAAAAATGCTGTATGTGGCCAACAGCCCTACATAAATGTAATTGTTGCTGTATGAGACTGGCTTCCCACCTGAAATATACAAATGTGACTGGCTGAGGCTTCCCGCCTGACGTTGCCTCAGCCAGCCAATCAGTTTAGCCCACCTCAGATGCAGCTCTGTCATTACCCACAGACGGGACCATCTGTATGGAGTAGCGCTCCGCTTTCACGGGTGCATTTTGGGCAATTGCCTCCCAGGCTGGTCGCAAATCTCAGACGGTGGCCGCAGCCTCCCTACACCTGCCTCTTGCTGCCATCGGAAGGCTGCCGGACCAACCCAGCAACCTGTGTGCATACATATTTCATTTGTTGGGCTGCCATCAGCTCGGTACAGAAGGGAAGTATGCTGCTTAGCAACTGAAGTGTATTTGTGTGACAGGCCAAGTGGGAAAGGGAAATTATCAGAGATGGCTGCATGGCTTCTGTAGGCAAAACCCAGCAAGTAGTTGGACACACTAGCCCTTTGAGTGCCAGAGAGGTATCCAGTGCAATGCGTTGGATACCTCTCTGGCACTCAAAGGGTTAAAGCATTGCAAGTATACCACAATATACTTTTGGCTAAACAAAATTTGACTTCAAAAATCTTCGCCCATTTCTACACAGTCCTGTCTGAGTGAGAGCGAATAGGAATATTTTGAGTGGGATCTGAAATGCTTTGACTACTGGCAAGCAGAAACAGGTGAGTGCAATTCTATGTTCTGGCCTATGTCACTGAAGAGTATCCTCACTTCTGATGTGCCTTATTTGGCAGTTTGGGGAACCTTGAGGAGAAAAGGGGGGAATTGTGTGGGTGTTATACCAAATGGGGAGCACATTATTCTTTGTTGTCTAAGGCCCAGTGATGTATGTATATGTATAAACAGTTGTATGTACTATTTTGGATTTGTGTGCGTTTATATGTGGTGTCAAATCCTTTATTTCGTCTATTCTACCCATACACAAGTTTTATATGTTTGCTGTGAATGTGTTTATCAGCGTTTGCAGCATGTGGCTCTCCAGTTTTTGGACTGTAACTCCCATTGGTTGGTTGAGGATAATTTAAAGGGATAGTAATGTTTCATAATAAAAGCAGCTCTAATTAATAATCGTAGTATTTGGACTTTGGAGAGTGTTATTTCAATTCTGTCAGAGTTGTAGTTCAAGAGTAATTCAATGACAAAGTCTCCCCCTCCCGCCCATTTTACTGATGTAACACTGCTCAGCCAGATCAGAAAGGAGGTGCCCAGGTAGACCACAGAGAGGGACAATCTTCAATTAAGATAAGGGAAAAATCTGAAAAACTTCTTTATAGAAAGAATATTGTCCCCTGCTGTTATCTGTCTGGTCTATGGACTGCATTCCACATCTGAGAAGAGATGGCTTACACTAGGTAAAAGGGACGGGAGGGGAAACTTTGCTTGTGAATATCTCTCAAACCATAAAGGTTTGAGAAATAAGACTTATATCGTTCTTCGTGTTTTTTAATGCCTACAAAATAAAATAAAGATAAAACAAAGTATTACTATCCCTTTAAGTGATGCTCAAACCACAGAATGACCTACTCTGCTTTAGTTTATTCCTGCTATTCAGTACAATTGTATTTTACTGTGAACTGTTAAGATGACCAAATAATCAACACAGGCATGTAAAATATTTTTGCTAGTATGATGTATTGAATATAAAGAGGCTGCATGTATGGATTTGCATTCAAGATACTGCACAAACTGTATAAAATCAGTAGATACTCCCCAGAGTCTATAATTGTTTCTGAATGTGTAAATTAGGATAAAAGAAACAGAATGGTGTGTTTTGTTGGCAGAACTCAGGGCAATTAATTTTGTACTGGTACAAATGTGTGTGGCTATTATGCACACTCAACTAACTGATGGCCTGTAGGATGATGACAAGGAATGCTATAAGGCACATTCATTTGTATAGCTTTTGTACAGTGCTAACATACAGTATTCCACAGTTCTAGATCTAAATGAGTTAAATATGCCACCTACCCCTCCAAAAATTTTAAGGAATAGTAATTTTTTTTTTTAAACTGTCCTAGCCTCTGTTATGTATTCTGAGGAACCTGGGGCCATAATGTGTATACTCTCGTTCTTGCACTATGCAAAATAATCCTTTATTTTCTCAGACATTGGCTGATAAGATAAATGACCAGCATGCATAGCACCCAAGTGGGAATACACACACATATTCTGGTCTATTCCTGTTACTTATGTCAATTCTTTCTCTCCCACTCTCCCCTTACCTTTGTTCCTCATCCTGCCTCTCTTTTTCTCCATTTTGTCTTTCTACTTTACTTTCTCCAACCCTTTTCCTTTTCTCACCAAACTTTCCTCTCTCCCCTCTTTCCCTCTTCTTCCCTTTTTGTCTCCTCTTTCCCCAGCTGAAATATACCTATACAAGTATTTGAATACCCAGTAGTAATCACAGAATTGTAAGCTCTGTGATATCACTAATGTAGCTCCATTTCAATTGTTAGCTCCAGTACCACTGGTGTGACTATAGTTTTATTGTAACCTATGTGGTATCACTAGCGTAGCTTAATTTGAACTGTAAGCTTTGTGATATCACTAGTTTATATATATTTATATTGTATTCTATCAGATGGATGGCATAGCATTTCAGAGAGGATGGAGAGTCAGAGAAGAATACCAGGCATCAGAGAGGATGGTGGGGGTGCCAGATGGCAGGGATAACATGTCAGAGAGAAGAAGACAAGTCATCAGAGAAGGTGGTGTGGTGTTAGGTGTAAGAGATAACATGTCAGAAAGAAGACCAGGCATCAGACAGGGTAGTGGGGGTGTCAGATGGAAGGGATAACATGTCAGAGAGAAGAAAACGAGCCATAAGAGAAGGTGGTTTGGTGTCAGGTGGAAGGGATACCATGTCCGAGAGGATGGAGAGTCAGAGAGAAGAAGACCAGGCATTAGAGTGGTGGGGTGTCAGATGGAAGGGATAGCATGTCAGAGTGGACGGAGACTCTCTCTCTAACTCTCCATCCTCTCTGACATACTATCCCTTCCACATGACACCCCATAAGCTTTGTCTTCCTCTCTTTGACTGTCCATCCTCTCTGACTTGCTATGCCTGCTATGCCTGTGTGTTGGTAAGTCTATGACAGAACATCCACTGTTCAAGACCTCTGCAGATTTTTTTCTGTTGAAATTGAAGTGTGATTTAAACTTATTGTTGTTGCACATATTTATGCAATTTTTGTATGTCTTAAACACCTTAAAGTAGCATTTGCACATGTAATATCAAAATGCGGCCACCTCGATATGGCTGTGGCCTAAGTGCGGCCACCAGAACATTGTTGTGGCTGTATTGGCGGCCACAAGAAAAAAATCCTTTGAGAACCACTGCTTTAGAACTACAAAATGTAAAATATTGGAATACTGAGAGAGGCATTTTTTCAGGTATTACTACCCCTTTAAAATCAGTTCTTAAAAAAAGAACCAAGAATGGCTTGTTATAGATCGCCCTACGCTGACCTGGTACCTTATTTTAGATAAATCACCCCTAGTGACCCTTGCACTTCCTGCTGGTTCTCATATAGCATTACATCCTCATGACCAGGAAGTAAAAATTACAAAGGAATATTGCTTCCTCACCCTGCTGAAGAAATGTACACATGTAGATCTATAAATCCAATTACAAATTGCTTACACGTGAAAGAGTAAGTTAAGTCCCTAAGAATGTACATAAAAGTCAACGTTTTATGGTTTTTATGCCTATGAATGTTTCAATGCATACAAATGCAAGTTGAACACTGTAAGAAAAGAAAGTTCTCTCTGCAGTCACTGGAGACAGGTGTAGGCTGTCTCTTTACAGCTGTGTCTCCTGTCAGTGCAGGAAGCCATTTAATTGGCTCCCTGCAACTTTAATTAAAAATAAAATGTTTTGAGATCTGGCAGACCACAATAAGTGTGGGGCATACTGTAATCAGTGACAGCGCACTCGAGTGCACCTGTACAGGAAGAGAACCAAACTGTCAGAGACAGTCTGGTTCCCTTCTTACTACTGAAAACTGAATGAACCAATCTTCAGTAAGATCTCAGTGGGAGACATGAATATGAACTGTTGTCACAATTAAAGGGGACAGAAGTGAGTGCCCCAGATTGAGGTGGTAGGCTAGTGCTATCTGCCAGTACCCCTCACCAAGCACAATAGCAATAAGCAAAAGTGTCATACTAAATAATAACAAAAAATATTTTCCTGTTTAAAAAGTAATGATTTTAACCTATTAGCTGCCAAATTCACTGAAAACACACACATACAAAGTGTTTTATATTCCAAAGAACTAGTGGAATGTATTTGCATATGGTTCCAAAAGAAAGTTTACTCTAGCCCCCCAAAATATATAATTTGCATGGGTACAAAAAAAAAATAAAATGGTGCAACCTTGTTTAACAAACACACAGTAAGGAGAGTGAAAAAACATAGACCCTGTCCTTAAACCAGCTGAGTGCAGGTTCACTTTTAAAAAGTCATGTCTAAAATATTGTGGGGCTAGAAGCTGCATTAACCATGTCGCAGTATACAAAATGGTGACGTGAGAATCTCGCATTGCATAAAAGCAATACCCAGCACATTTTGAAGCAATGCACTCAAAGGGTTAAATATTAACCATCTGAGTGCCAGTGAGGTATCCAATGTATTCAGATACAAGGTGTTTGATACCACTCAATTAAATGGTTACAAAAAAAAAAAAAAAAAAAAAAAAATTAGAGTCCAAACTCTTAGTGTACCGTGTTCAAATGTAACCTATAGTAATTATCAGGCGAGCCAACTGCACCATCGCGGATACATGAACATTCGCTAATGAATTACAGGGGATTGTAACCTGTTGAATTCAATAGGCCTCTCTAGTAATCAAGGGGTTAAAAGCCCCAATTTAAAATCAGAGGAAATCTGCCTTTGTCCCCTATAGTGCAGTTGGTTTACCTCACAATTACATACCTCCCAAGTGTCTCTCTTTAGGAGGGACAGTCCCTCTTGGAGACCCAAATCCCACTGTCCCTCTCTCATCCTGGCATCTTTCTTTTTAGGAGATCAGACTGTGTGGTGTGTATATAACTGTATCACATTGCTCCACAGCAACAAAACTCACATTATTATGTAGTTAAACATCAGAGCATGGGTTTATAAAGGAATCTGTGTAAACAAAATACTTTTTGTAACTGAATAAATGATTTAGATCAAGAGCAAAGAGGTCTCAATAGGTCAAGAAATGACAAAAAAAATTCACGGCAATGCCCCACCCACCAGCCCCACCCCCAGCAGCACCACCTAAAACAAAAAAGTGTCCCTCTTTGACCTTTTGAAATGTTGGGAGGTATGGAATTAATCCAGTTTATTTTTGAAGACAGAGGCCTTAGGCCTAGTTCAAATCATACAAGTCTCCTGAAGAAAAAAAAGAAAAAAAAAAAAAAAAAAAAGACAAAACAAAAACAAATGGCCTTCTAAGAAGACGTATTCACATGAGGTGACGATCGTGACACACTTGCTGCAATTCCCTTTTTTCACAAAGTAACCAAGTATATCTTATTGTTATTTTTTTTGCATTGTATCTGCAGTTTAATGTATTTACAGATTTCTTTGAGAAGGCTATATTTAGTTCACACCATCTCACAATTGTTTGACTGAAAATAAATAAAAAAAAAAAAAAAAAAAAGGAAGAATGCCACCCACATTCAGTACAACCATTTAAGAAATGGAATCACCAGCTACAGACTGAAAAAGCATGACAAACTTGGCTGAACAAAGCATGCCTACTTTAGATATGTCTTTCTGTTAACCATTTAAAAAGACCAGAGAGATGTGAATTGTATTGCTCTACAATCCATTACATACAGTGCTGCTGGTCCTTAAACTTTCTTTTGGAACATATGCAAATACATTCCACTAATTCTTAGTGACCCACATAGTAACACTCTAATTGGCCAGCTTACAGGCAGAAAGCCTCCGTCATTGAGGAGGCTGAATCAAGGGAGCGGAGCAGAGGCAGAGTGCCGGATTGCGGTACAGAGCTGGTAAGTGCAGTCTGTCCGGAAGGAAGCCGCAGGGTAATTTTTAGATGTTCAATTTGGGCAAAATAACGTTTTTTTAAAAAAATGAAAACAGTTTTCAGTCTAATCACTATATAAACTAACGTTTTATACAAACATGTATAGGGGTGGTAGATCCCCTTTAAATACAGTTTTTTTTTGTTTTTGTTTTTTAAAGAAGCTCTGTTGATGGAGATATATGCCTTATAATGTAATTGTGTGACTTCACTTCTCTTCCCCTCCCCAATTGTTCACGGTCATCACTTCCCCCAATGACGAAGAAATCCAGCATTTGAGCTGGAGCGCTTTCATTAGCAATGAGAGCTCCAGCTCACATGTTGGATTCCTCCATCAGAGGAGATGGTGGTAACGGGGAACAACTGGGGAGGGGAAAAGCTGTACCGCAGCCTGTGCTGAAGTGATGTCACACAGTTAGATCTTAGACTTTAAAGCCTATATATCTGTAAATAGAGCATTTAAAAAAATAAATAAAACCGGGTTGAACATTTACTGAAACACAAGATTCAAATAAGAAGGACTTTCCAGGAGGTGAGAGTTCCCCTTTAAAACAGCAGTACATTTCATTTTATGGAAACATATGTTATAATGCTTTTCTTGCAGTAATGGGAATATCCATGTTTTGAGCAGCAAAAGATATACAATTATATGTTTTGTTTTTTTTATGAAAAACTTTACTTCGTATTTATGAATAATTAATCAAAATACAAATTCAAAAGCAAATTATTCAAAATACATTACTACATTCTCCTTATGATACGGTACTCCTAGTTGATAGTGGACATGCCCATTAGTCTGTAGATATCACTCTATATCGGATTATAATTTCTTCATTTTATAGATACATATCCTACTCTAAAATTTGCAGAAAAAAAAAAAAAATCTTACCACATTCTTAATCAAGGTTTAACACAGGTGTAGGCAACTTCTGGCTCTCCAGCTATTGGGGACTACAAATCACATCAACAGCTGGAGAGCCAAATGTTGCCTACCCCAGATTTACACCTCAGATACTAAGAAGATCACCAACATACTGCAAACAATGCACTGGATACCACTTTATACCAGCCAAGAGGTTGATAGCCATTGTGACCAGGTCATCTTTGTACTATGGAATACTAAAAACTGATTGCAAGGAGGCAACAATGGTATAAGATCAGCCCCGCCATGTTCACATGGGCGGCTTTTTTGTAGCATTGAATAAAATGAAACAATGTGTTTGCGTGTTTTTACTGTCATTTTGCAGCAATAGTGTAGCACAACTTTTTTCACCCCAGAATCATTTTCTTTCAGTATACACAGCAGTAACATCAACACAGGGAAAACTCAGCTCCCTGTGATTGTTGTGCAGTTAAAAGCCATACTACAAACGTCAAAGTGCAATAATGCATGCTGAATTTCTTTTGCGTTGAATTATGAAATGTACTACAATAATCATCCATGTAAACAGCCACATGCTTTTTGTTTTTATGGAGTTTACATTCTGGCCTACCTAAAGGATATGAATATCATGTATACTCTGAACTGTATGGAGAAAGAAAAAAAAAAGGGAGGCTTCCAAGCCCTGGAATGATAGCAGTCTCACTCAAGCAGTGAACCAATGTTTTGGGAGATATCTCTAGCATTCAAGGGTTAAAAGCTCCATTTAAATCTGTTGGAAATCTCTTATACCCTATGGCATGGGTGTCCAATTTTTTTATTTTTGTTTGTATTTTTATTTTTTAATCATGTGCCATATAATCAGAAATCCATATGCTAGAAGGCAGCAATAATCAATTTAACTGATAAAAATTGTAAATGATACCCTGCTAGCCTTAATCGTTTGCATGCCAGACAGGTATCCAACATATTGCAATGCAATGCTTTGGATAATTCTTTGGAACGCAAACGGT
The DNA here is from genome assembly GCA_037306005.1 of Rhinophrynus dorsalis. NCBI lineage: Eukaryota > Metazoa > Chordata > Amphibia > Anura > Rhinophrynidae > Rhinophrynus > Rhinophrynus dorsalis. The sequence goes on along the minus strand of CM074722.1, from coordinate 104,138,030 downwards.
TAAAGGTCACAGGGGTGTGCAATGTGTTGCACTGCATACCCCTCTGATCCTCACAGGGTTACAGAGGAAAAAAAAAAGTATTTGTACAAAGTGCACAGTTATAGGACTAGAGTTAGGAAATGTACAATTTTGATCATCAATAAGAATACTGGTATTCAATCAAGGGACAAAAAGGGTGAACACCACATTTCAAAGCAATGAGCTGCACATCCCACTGGTCCTCAGGGGTTAACAGACTGAATTATTCTCAAGAAACATACGGTGCCAGTTACACAACAGTAGAAGCCAGAAGCTGGTTAGGCCATAGTTGAGTACTAAGCCATGAGTGCTAGCTAAGCAGGTTAGAAAAATAATAAATGTTATTAAAAAATTTCAGGCAGACTGCAGCCTTTGGTCAGATGGGCCACATTTGGTACACAGGCTGCATGCTGTACACCCGTGCCCTACAGTGTAGTTGCTTTTCCTGTTTCTTCGAGGCATAAGGCCCTTTGTGTTTATCAAAACTATTTAGGATTCCACTTAGTCTACTAGTCTCTACCATCTCTGCTAAAAGCTGTTCAATGAAGGCACAGTGTTTTCAACCTATAAAGCTATTATGATCAAAAGGAAACTGGGCTAAGAGGCAAGCCGACAACCACTTAGGGGACAAATATAAATGCTATAGGATTTAAACTGGTGTTCTATTCCCCAGAATGCTACAGAGGTATCCCAAATCACCATGAAGAAATTAATTGTAAACCTCTCTAACTTGAAGGGGTAAAACATCCTTCTAAAATAAACTGTTTTTTTATTATTATTTGTCCCCTATGGTGCAATGAATCTGACCCAGAACTACGCCAGTTCTTTTGGATATAAGGCTCTAACACCCACTTCCAATCAAAATACACGTAAGCCTTATCCAGTTATTCAGATCCTCATTTATGATGGGTAAAGTGAAACTTTTAACAGAAATTACATGTTGATATTTGGGTGTGTACAGATTGTAATAAACAAAAAAACACGTGTAATATACATTTCTTTAAACCCTTTGAGTGCTTTGCAATGTATTGCATACCCCTCTGGCACTCAAAGGGTTAATCATTTGAGTGCGGGGTGGGGGGGTTGCAACAGTAAGCAAAGCAAGGAATTGAATAATATGCAATTCTTCTCTCTTTAAGCCTTTGAGTGCCAGAGGGGTATTCTATGGGACTAAAGGGGTTAATCCTTAATACTTTGCGCACTCCTCTTGTCCTTACAGGGTTAAGAGTCAAAGGGGCAGACAACACTTACACACTCATCTGAAACTCAAAGGGTTAAAATGCATCAGATTTTAGATTATATACACACACTTTTTTATGTAAAGGAATTTCATTTTAACACTTTTTTGATTACGTCAAGGCGTAAAGGAGTCAGTATTCTGACATTTTGGTTGCATTTTGAACATATTTGTTTTGGAAAACAGTTAAAACTAACAAACCTCAAAGGAAAATTGAAAGATAATAATAGGATTTATAGGAGTTGAGAAAAAGTTAACCCTAAATTGGAAATGTCTGGCACTGCAGAGGTTAAATATTTAGGAAAGAAAACGTTGTGTTTCTATTTTCATTGTAATCAAGTAATTAAGTTGAAAGACAAATTAAAAGAAATGCTTTTTTTTTTTGTCAATATGCACTTTTAAGATTAACAGTAATAGGACATGACACACAGTCTGTGGGAGCAGACTTCATACCATTTCATAAGGACAAATATAAGAGAACATTGAGCAAATCAGAGTTTCTTTTCCACGCACATGTCAGGCATTAAAGCAGCATTTTTTCCCTATTCCCTGCACAATATTATTTTAATATGTTAACCCTTTGATTGCCACAAGGGTGCACAATGCAATGCTTTGGACACCCCACAAACACTCCAAGGGTTAACGTTACCAATGCACACATTACGTTTTTTTTTGTGAGGTTTTTTTTTTTTGGTTGCTGAGTTTGCATGAAGTTGCTGATCTGAAGGTGTTTTTAATTGCATTATTTGTTTTTTCTCTTTGAATATATGAATAATCAAAAAGTGAACGAGAAGGGTAAGAGAGCAATGCCATCCTATATCTAGATATATTTCTAGGTGTAGATCTATATTCATGCACTGTTAAAGTGCAGCCAGCTGCCCCCCTCCCTTGCACACACATACACACAACATCCTCCTACAGGGATACATTGTTGCAAACTTGGGAAGCTCTTAAAAAACACCAGAACGAATATAAAGGAAAGAAACCGAGACCAGCAGGTGGCCCAGGGTCTCCCCTATCTAAGGACACCCATTGCTGAGCTTTTCCTTACCCGCACGGACTTTTTCCAAGCAGATTTACAGGGCCCGGTGCGCTTCTCTCTTCCCCCTGCTTCTCAGCTATTCACCCCCCACCACTGCTCACTGCCTCATTCCAATATGGCACATAGGCTGACACTGCGCATGCGCGCTGCTTTCCTCCCTCTCTCACAGTCAGCCTTCTCTAATTTTTGGGGTTTTCTCTCTCTTCCTCCACCCACTTTCTTAGCTTTCTTTTGCCTTATTCTACCGTGAGTCCTGTTACCCTCTTTAGTGCCACCCTTAGCTGCCCACCTGCCTTTGTTGTTGTTGTTGTTATTATTAATTTGCAAGGCGCACAAAGTATATAATAACATACATATAATTATTAATCATAATACGCACATTTACTAAATCTGTTTATTTTTTCACGTTGATTATAACCAGCTTCTAAATAATATATACACTGTGCCTTTTTCTTTTCCTGACTAAACGATTTTGAAAAACATTTATTATCACCTTGCTCATATCTGTATTTTCATTATATTAGTTATATTTTTAAACTACGTGCTTTAACCTAGTATTGGATGCTGGAAAGATCCCCAACGAACATGCGTGGGAGACCTCTAGTATCCGAAGAGTTAAGTCGAGAAAGCAATACTATTGACTCTTTCTTTGCCAGTAGTGGTGCAAGCATGTGTGTTCTGGGCCACTGGTAAGATACCAGTAAAGCTATGTGTAAAATGAATATTAAAATGTTAACCATATTTTTTTAAGTATTTAAACTACAGACTATACAGGAAGTAATGCTGTATTTTTTATCTTGAAACCCTTTCCGAGAATTTCTGATTAACCCTTTGAGTGCCAGAGGGCTGTCCAGCTCAATGCATTGGACACCCTTCTGAGAGTCAAAGGGTTAAAAAGAAGAACGCATTTTGCACCATAGGTACGAAAGTAAATCATGGGATGTCTAGGGCAAACCACCTGGTCCATAGGGAAAAATACCCCCACACTGAGGAGTTTAAACCCCTTAAATGCTAGATAACCACAATGCAATGCTTTGCAATGCACTGGAGACCACTGGAGTTTTCAGAGGGTTAAATCAATGTTAATTTTTATTTGTTCCTATGGTTCAGCTGGTTTGCCCCAGAATTATTCCACTTTTGACTTTTCTCTAATGGGCCTTATTCATCCAGAAAAGGAGGTGCAATTTTGGAACAGCGCCATTGGAGGGAAATAAAAACTTCCAGTAATTTAAATGGGCTTTTAACCTCTCTAATACTAGAGAAGTCATCAATGTATTTCTTCACAATGCTTTGGAGACCTATCTAGCAATAGAGAGGTTAAATGTCCCATATAAATCAGTTGGAGTTCACAGAACGTTTATTTCCACCCCATTGGTGCAGATGTTAGCTCCAGAACTGAACCTCTTAAACCTGATGATCAGTCCCTATTTGTCTTACGTAGTGAAGAAAACTGGACAAATTCTGGGACCATATACAAATAGCTAAAATTACCAATTATTGAAATGGGACTTTTAACCCCTCCATCTCATTGCTTTGCATTGTGTTGCAGAGTACTCTAGCAGTGAAGGAGTTAAAAGCCCCATTTCAATCCATTGAATTCTTTATTTCTCCCCTTTGGTTTATTTGGTTTGCCCCAGAATTGCCCACTTTACTTTATATACACAAGTCCTTATGTTTCTTTCATATAGCAGGATTTAATTAAGGATTGTGTACCTACTATGCACACATGCTATAGCACTGACCCCACTTCCTCTAGACTGTAGGCTCTTTGGATCAGGTCCCACTAATTATTTTTATATCAGTGTGTTTAACCCTTTGAGTTACAGATGGTTGAGCAACACCAGAGGTGGACTGGCAATTTGTGGCCTGCGGGGCAAATACAATCAAGTGGCCCATTTCTACTATTGTTCCAGCCTACTATCCCAGCCCAACCCCTTTTGTTAATATTAAAATTAGCATTAATGTTATGAAATAAGGCAAGTGATACCGCATAGCATTTGATTGAAATGGGGCTACACTACTGATACTACAGAGCTTACAAATGAAGTAGAGCTATGCTAGTGATACCATGGAGTTTACAATGGAAATGGGTTATGCTACTAATGTAGCTCCATTTGATTGTATCTCTGTTTTATCATTTGTGTAGCTCCATTTCAATTGTAAGCTCTGTGGTATCACTAATATAGCTCTTTTAACAGCACCAAGCAGGGGATGGTATGAGGAAGTGGCCCACCAGCCCAGACATATCACTGACCCAGAGGGCAATTGCCCCCGAGGCCAGCCCTCCCCTCAGCAACACACAGGTCTGCCATGTGCTGCTTGAACCTCTGGCACTCATAACATTTAAAGCAAACACACCAATATATTATTTAAAGAGTATACAGCTTTAAAGGAACACTAACACCAAAATTAAATAGGTTGATAACTTTAAATATCATGAACTTACACCTAGCATATGTAAAAATAAGTATTCATATGTTACATCCCTAAAATATAATCCTATTTTGCTTTTCAATGCATGTGTAAAATGTCCTGTTCATAGAGTAATTATTTAACAATGTATATACAGTTTGTGTTGAGAATAAGAGCAGCTAATTGTGATTAGTGCCCTCTGCTATTATATTCAGAAAATTTGTTAGCGTATATAAACCAATTTACAGATAATCCTGGAGAATCAATAGGAGCACTGGGAAAGGAGGGAATGTCTGTTCCCTCAGAGCATCTGTAAGACTACATTTTAGGCCTCTGGAAATAAAGAGAGAACTTGTACAGATGTTAGTATGAATAATAGGGCATTTAAATGTATATAATCCCATTTCATTTTTAGAATTTAATGTTCCTTTAATCCTTTAAGGAGCAGAGGGTATGCAATGCACTATGTGCTCCCAGTCCTACTCCTAAAATGTGACATGCTGGCAAGCACCTGGACCACCTTATATGCTGACTGGCAAAACAGAAATGCCAATCCCAGCAAATAATTTGCTGTGAGCTACTGAGTATGTAGCCTGCAGATACAAGTGGCTAATCCACTGAATGGCAGCCTCAAAGGAGCAGGTTTCTGTTAGTGGCTGTGCAGTGCTGCTGTATCTGGGCCTGGACTAATATCATTCATTAGGGAGCATAATAGATGACAACTATATACTATGGGACACAGTCGATGCTCACTTTGGCACCTCAGTACTGAATTGCTGTTGTACTAACTGGGGACTGCCAGGGTGATTTCATTGTAAATAACTGGATTCTAAAGATGTCCCCAGTGCATAAGGATTGCTTTGCAATGCATGGGAGATCTCCTTAGCATCCAAGCAGGTTAGGAGGGAGACATGATGTACAGTTCTTGCACTGGACGCAGAAATAACTAGCTACAACTTGTAATAGGTATTTCTGAAGTGAAAATTTAATTACTGGTGAACATTGTAATAAAATAACAGCCTTACTGAATACAGATCAATGTATGATTGTTAACCTCAGTCTTGTCAATCATTATGATTTTAGATTACATGTTTCCCTGTATGTATTGTAAATTACTTTCTAGAAGGACATTAGAAAAACAAGTTTAGAATTAAACATAGTTATCTAACACCATATTAAAAACGTTTGCAGATGCTGGCATAATTGGATATTTAACTACTAGGGTGCTGAAGACCTCTCCATAGGGTGACCAAATTTCCATTCTGCAATTCAGGGACACTGCAGAGACGAGAGCAGCAGAGTACTTGACCTCAGGTCTACGGAAGCTATGCTGGAGAGGACACTATTCCTCACTAGACATCAGTGCACAACCTGTTCTTTCTCAGGCACACCACAGAGCTCTATACAATAGAGGAAGAACCACGCATTGGCTGCTGTTATAGAAAGAGATGCCTGTGGTTGGCTACAATATAGTGTACATACATCACTCTCAAAGCCTTAGACTAGCATTACACTACAACAGAATTCAATGCAGCTCATGTCTGATTTCAGGATCAAGGCTTATTTCTCTATAGTGTTTAGAGCTCTGTCTGGAAGCCATTTTTTGTAGCCCAGCAGAGGCATCATCCAACCTAGTAAATCTCCAAATCCGTACCTGCCAACGTTTCAAATGGTTAAACTTTTGTTTTAAGAGGTGTTGCAGGAGCGGTGGCTGGTGGGCAGGGCATTATTGAGAATTTTATCTCCTATTGACATCTCTTTGTTTAATTGAATAAATGATTTTGATCAAGACCAATGTATTTTATTTACACAGACTAATTTATAAACACAGATACTGACGTTTAAACAAACAAAGATGTGAGTTCTATTGCTGTGGAGCAATGTGATACACTTATATATACAACATACAATCTAATCTCCTAAAAAGAGGGACACCAGGATGGGCAAGAGGGACAGAGAGATTTGGGTTTCAAAGAGGAACACTTGGGAGGTATGCGGATCTGCCCCTGAGACCCCAGTTTTTGCAGTTAATTACCAGGTTTCTGGGGAGACAGGCTGATTCTCCAGGGGTGGTGACTTTCTTATGAAACTCTACCCACTTCACCTCCTTCCCATCCTGTTCCGTCCACATTATGACACAGTCAGTTAAGCCCCACCCCTTTCTGACACAAATCGTTTCATTTATACCCGCCAGTCACACCATACGAGCTCTTTCACGGGGGCTCCAGAAGAAAAAGTTCCCAGGCATCACTTTCTGTCACAGTAGACAATGGGCAGTTCTCCTTCTAGTGTTTAAAATTCTGTGCTCTGGAGTAGGGTGACCAGGCCTAACCTGTACCAGGGAACACATATGAAAAATTAATACTGCAGGGCTGCTTTGATTTCAGTGCAGTCCTGAAATATGCCTATTTCCTATGTGTCCCCAGTTAGAAGGAAGGTCTGGTCAGCTTACTCTGGAGTCTTCATTTCAGGATTTTGTATTGTCCCTGAAGGGTGCTGCCAGGGACATGGGACAAACATTTAAAATCCAGGACTGTTCTGGGCAATGCAGGTCATGTGGGCACCCTACTTCTCCTGTATCCAAGGATTAAACTCCTTCCTGACAATGGACTTACCAGGTACGTCCCGAAAAAACTGTCACTTAGTGACAGAGGACGTACCTGGTAAGTCCCGGAAGTAGTACTGGAAGTCCGGGTCTCCATGCGTCTGCACGCCGTTTGGGGACTCCGGAATCATTTGGCAATTTTTTTTTTTTGTATGACGGGAGTTAAGGTGACAGCCGTGTGTGGACGTGGCTGTCACTAAGGGGTTAAACACAAGTGGGCCCTATTTCCATGTGTATATTTTAGTTTCGCTATCAGTGTGTTTTGTCTCAAGTATGCTATTTATTTATTTATTTATTTTTTTTGTACATCACTGCAGAATATGTTGGTGTTTTATAAATGAAGGCCCTTAAATATAGCAGCAGCAGTTGCATTGATGTTTATTTGGTTTTGTAAGCAGAGCCACTTGTAGCTTTTTCACATTTGGTTTTCTATGTAAACATGAAGGCAGCAGAAGTGATGTATTTAACAATATCAATAAATAAACTGTCACTTTTCATTTCTGTCCATATCAATTTTATGTAAAATTCTGTAGCTATCTGATGTGGCAGAAAAAAGCCCTAATAAATTAACATATTATATCATAAATTACACTTTATTATATACAATATACAAGAGTCAATGAAAGGCCAATCCTTTGTAAAGTGTTATACACATGTAGAATCCAAGAGGTTAATTCACAGTGACATTAACAACGCTGACTAGACCTCCCTCACATAGGAAATGTGCTTAATTCAGGGCTACACTGAAATCAAAGCAGCTCCGCGGTTTGAATTTTTCATATGCTTCTCTGGTTAAAGATGAGATCTGGTAGTCTAATTGATATACAGATAGGGTTGCCACCTTTTCTTCAAAAAAATACCAGCCATGGCATTCCCTCCATAGACGTAACATTGGAGAAAAGCCAATTTTTTACCGGCCTGCCAGTAAAATACCGGCTGGGTGGCAACCCTATATACAGATAGGGCCATATTCACAGGTGATGATCCATTTGATAAAATGCTGTAGTGGACCAGAAGTGACATCACATCATAACATCACTTTCTCCTGTCATACCCATACCTCCCAACATTTCAAATGGCCAAAGAGGGCCCCTTTTGTTTTAGATGGTGCTGCTGGTGGCGTGGCTGATGGACAGGGACATTACTGACAATTTTTAGGTTATTTCATGACCTATTGACACTTCTTTGTGTAACTGATTCAGAATAACACCAACATATTTTACTGACACAGACACGATTATAAACATAGACACTGAACTCTAAACAAATATTAATGGAGCAAAGTGAGCAGTGGAGCAATGTGATACACTTATATACACACCAAACAGTCTGATCTCCTAAAAAGAGGGACACCAGGGTGGGAAACAGAGACTGGGGGATTTGGGTCTCAAAGAGGGTCTGTCCATCCTAAAAAGGGACACTTGGGAGGTATGCATACCATTCAGTGGAGTTGGCAACTCAGTTTTGTATATTTATCATTAAGATCCACTGAGATTTTCAGGGCCCAGGACAGCTCTCTTTTTCTGGACCTGCTCAGATATTTTAACAATATGCTCAAATGTGTAGCTGCCAGGGGCCCAATGGGGAAGCCTCCACTGTCAACGAAAATCTCTGGTTGCCTCACAGCACAGTCTGGAACTTATGGGTTTTCTTTACAATATTGGTTACACATTAAAGCAGCAGTAGTCAATTACTGGACCTCCAGATGTTGGGCATTACAGTTCCCATTGATTATCTCTTCTCAGTGTGTGAAACCAAGTGTGAAAACTCAGCATTGGGTGAAGATGGGTGTGAAATCTCAGTGAACCTAATGTATTAAGAAACTGAGCAATAATGGGGCAAACCAGGGACATCATAGGGGACAAATACAAATTCCCATGGACTTAATTGGGATTCTTAACCTCTTGAATGATAGGCAGGCCTCCAACACATTGCCAATGCGTTACTTCACAGTTCATTGGAGATCTCTCTAGCATTCAATGGGTTAAGCGTTGAGTACGCGAAACATGTCGATGCTGTTTGTCACCTATTTGTAACCAATTGCTGCCTATCCAACTCAGTCTGTTTCCAAGTTTAATGGAGTTTTAAAGCAAGAAATAAAGGTATTTTGCGATTTTAACGAAGTCTGGAGCAATATGAATTGAAGATGGTGCGGTTAATTTGTTTTTTTTCCAAGTTAACCCTTTGATTGCCAGAGGAGTACCCAACACATTGTTACGTACCCCTCTGGCACTCAAAGGGTTAGAAGCCAACTGAAATCAATATAAGTATGTTTTTTCCACTTATGGTGCAGTTAGTTTGGCCCAGAATTGCATCATATTTATTGTACATTAGCAACAGTGTTTTGTTGAGGTAGTAGTTGTAGTTGTAGGTGTAAACATGGGAGTCCTATTGGGTACGTACTCACAGGAGTCTTTCTCTTCTTCGTCTTCTCACTATCTAGCTCAGTAGGATTAGTGTCTCAAATCTAACTGGAGAGGAGCAGCTAGGTAGCCTGCTAGGGAGGAGAGGGAAGCTCCTCCACTGCAATTCTTGGAGAATTGTTCCAGCCTACTGGGAGGAGCTGTCACCTCCCCATGGTACCTGTAAGCTATATTTGACGACAGAGAATTGCAGTTATATGCAAATCTACACAGTAAGCATATCCATCATAAGGTCACTGCTCATATTATTAAGGTTAAAATAAAGCTGTTTTATAAAAACAAAACATATTTAAAAATAAATAAAATAAAGTAAAAAGGATACTAATTCTTATGTGGGATGGTATGTTCAAATACAGTTTGAACTCGTTTGTTTGATTTTAATATCAAGGTTCAGCTTATTAAAAGTCACCATTAGCAAAAGATGCTGCTATAGTTTTCTTTTGGAGAACTACTGATTTAGACCATTGTTCTCACAAAGACAAGAATATAAAATATACTTTTTTGTCTAGTTTGGGATGTAATCATATACAAGATATTTTGTGATGTCTGGCTGGAGAAGAAGCAGTCAGATAGTTCCTGTTTCTCCCATTCCAGGGCTTCTGCTTGGAGACATCTAGAAGCTTCTACACTGTTTCTCAACTGTTTATGTATAAATATTTGAGAACATCATATTATCACTCATTTCGTATTTCTACCTTGCGATACCTATAGTCTACTCTATTATTACAGGTAACATATATACTTGTTATTACCTATAAGTGGATCATATACTTTTTTAAGGAAGGACACATAGCTGTAAAATTATACATATTTATGTCACATGTTTTTGCAGGAAAAATATAACTGTACTGATATATTTGTACAGGAGTGATATTTTAAGCTTGGTGCTGTGACACATAAATGTGTCATGATATGACTGTGAGGAACCCCTGTCCTGTATGGGGATTTTTTAGGTTCTTCATGTACATCTTAAGGGGCAACTACTGTGTAGATCAAGGGTAGACAACCCTGGTCCTCATGAGCTAACAACAGCGCATGTTTTGTGGATATCCCTGAACAAGCACAAGTGGACCAATTAAAGTGATAGAGCCACTAATTAGTCTACCTGTGCTGCAGCTAGGATATTCTGAAAACATGCACCAATGATAGATTTGAGGACCAGGGTTGGCTACCCTGGTGTAGAAATTGCCTTCTCAGCAGGTCTACTCTTCTGTGAGCAGACCATCTGAGGTAGCCAAGATTTCATTACAAACCTGGCAAATCAGCAGAAGTCAGAAAAATGGCCAGCTGTGCTTTCCAGCTGAACCCATGATCCTGACTGAACTTTAAAGTAGAATTGTCACATTGTCACAAGTAGGTGATTTTGAAAAGAGTGCTCAAAATAATCCATATTTATGTTAGCAATTTTTTATTTCAAACCATAGTTTGAGATATTTAGCTTAGTCACGCAATACAACTGAGGTAGAAAGTCTTGGTAGGAAGTGGCAGTTGGTAATGCAGAGCTATGTGGAATGGTTGAGTCTTCCAGGAATGCCTGTAGGACTTGCACTGACAAATGAACCCCTTCCCGCCCGAGGACGTACATGTACGTCCCAACCAGATGTCCCAGAAGGACAGGGGACGTACATGTACGTCCTGGAAGTCATTCGGCATAATGCTGAAAAAAAAACACGGGCGTTAAGTGCCGGCCACGTGTGCGCGCGGCTGGTCATTAAGGGGTTAATAAAGATAAATATCTCATAAACAATTATGTTAAATAAAAAAAGTCCAAGATAAATATAGTTTGCTCTTGAAAGCTCTTTCAAAATCACTTAGTTCTTAACCCTATAACCCTTTGAGTACTAGAGGGGTACGCAATGCATTGCAGAACAATGCATTGCATACCCCTCTGGCACTCAATGGCTGAAGACTTTGAAGGGGTCCAGGACTGCTGCTCCATAGACCGCTAAGGAAGGGTTTCCTAGTCTGACCCTAGCAGTCTATAGAGCTATGTGAACAAGAGGCTATGTCTATGGATGTAAACCACCAACTCCCTCGACAAATGTCATTTAAATTAACAGTAAGGTTTAACATGTATCTGTCTCTCTCTCATCACACACAAACAATATATATATATATATATATAGAGAGAGAGAGAGAAAGAGAAAGGCAGCACTCACAACGATATGGTTAAAAGCCTGGGTGCAAAGTAGATCCTTTTCACCATAAGGGGCATTAATCCATGGAGACACCTTACCAGTAATAAGATTTTCTGCACCCGCTGTCAGTCCCACTCCCGCTATGTCTTACTTCTCTTTTCCTGTAATGTTACAGTGGAACAGCCACCGGAATGAGATCAACACTATGGTAGACTCTGGTGTTAGTGGGTGTTTCATTAATCAAGACTAGGCAACTGCTTTGAGTATTCCCATCCAGAAGAAGAGACAACCACTCACCATCCATATGGCTGACCAGAGTCCTCTACGGTCCGGACCCATCGTGCCGGAGATCATCCCTCTTCAGCTGTCTACTATGGAAGACCACAGAGAAGACATCCAATTCGATGTTCTACCCTCTCTTCTTTTCCCCGGTCATTTTGGGCCTCCCATGGCTACGTGATCATGATCCCACTATTACCTAGTCTACTTCAACAGTCAGTTTTCAGTCCAATTATTGCAAGACACGATGCCTTCATTTCAGTCATCCTGTCGCTTCCCAGTACACCAACGTTGCCTTCTCAGTACCATTCCTATGCCGATGTATTCAACGAAGTCCAAGCTGCCTCTTTGCCTCCTCACCGGCCTTATGACTGCACGATCGATTTACTCCCGGGGAGACTATACCTTTCAGCCATATTTATCCACTCTCCAGCCCAGAGGCCCAACATATGAAGACCTATATCTCTGATAGCCTACGACAGGGATCGGGCATCTTTTTTGAACCCAAAAAGTAGAGGGGCTTATGGGCCTGTGTGGATTATTGGGAGCTAAACAGAATTACTATAAAAAAACGCTACCCTTTGCCTCTCATCCCAGATTTGCTTGAACACGTCTGATCTACAAGCATCTTCACGAAAACTGATCTAAGGAGCGCATACAATTTGGTGCGTGTAAGGGAGGGGGATGAGCGGAAGACGACATTCCGGACTCGCTACAGTCACTTTGAATACACTGTCATGGCCTTTGGGCTGTGTAACTCACCAGCTACTTTCCAATACTTTGTGAATGACATCTTCCGTGACCTCCTAGACCAGTTCCTGATCATTTATTTGGATGATATCCTGATATTCTCTGATATTATATCCGAACATAGACAACATGTGAGGGCAGTCCTGTCTTATCTCCGTGATCATGGCTTATATGCCAAGCTGGAAAAATGCATATTTGAGACCCCAAAAATTGACTTCCTAGGCTTCTTGATCTCTCCTGGGTGTATAAAGATGAACCCACAAAAGATAGCTGCAGTCGTAGATTGGCCCACACCATCAGACAAGAAAGCAGTCCAACGGTTTATTGGCTTTGCCAGTTTTTACAGGAAATTCATCCAGAACTTCTCCAGTGTAATAGCCCCCCTCACTAGACTTACAAGCAGTTCTACTGGTCCAAGAAGGCACAAGTGGCATTTAGTACATTGAAAGTGGCTTTCACACAAGCCCCAGTGTTCTGGCAACCAGATGTCTTACAGCCATTCTTCCTGGAGGTGGATGCCTCCAGTGCTGTCACAAAGAGTGGGACAGAAAGAGCAGCTCCATCCTGTAGCATATTTCTCTCGATGTCTGTCCTCTGCTGAACGAAACTATGACATCAGTGACAAGAAACTATTGGCCATTAAACAGGCACTGGAGGAGTGGTGTAATCTACTCGAGGGTGCGGAGAGCCCTGTCACAATATACACAGACCACCGTAATCTTGAGTACTTTCACTCTGCTTTCAGGTTACGCCCTAGACAAGCCGTTGGGCCCTTTTTTGCCTCAAGATTTCCACACCACATCACCTACCAACCTGGGACAAAGAACGGGAAAGCAGATGCTCTTTCCTGACAGTATAGTCCACCTGAACCGTCATTTGATCTGCCAGACACCATCCTGCTTCCTCAGCACTTCTTTGCCATTACTAGTGACCTAGGGCTAGATTTAAAGGCAGGTGTTAGCATAGCTGATAGGGCCAAAGTGAATACCGGCTGACTAAATAAAATGTCTAACGTGGTATTCAAAGGCCCTACCAGCTGTAATCACAAAGGACATTAAGCCACAAAAACGGTCTTGTGGCTAAACGTCCGTTTTGTGTGTTAAGTTCCCAAAATGCAGCTAAGAGCAGCGATACTGGGAACTTAATAGTAAAAAAACAATTAACTATTGGTGCCTGACATACTGCCAAGCATCGATTGTTAACTGATCCATGTTAAACTTACCTGTCATCCACTGTCTGTCTCCTGTTCTCTATCTTCTCTTCTTTCTTCTATCTTCGCTTCTTTCTTCGCTTCTTCTTTCCTGTAAAAGAAAAGTATGTATAACTACAATGTGGAATACAAGATTTAGATTAACCCCTTGAGTGCCAGAGGGGTACACAACACATTGCAAAGCAATGCGTTACGGCAGCGGAGACAGTGCCATGAGCCACAGGTCCCCCCTCCTTACGGGCCGATGCCCGTTCCGCATTGAGGGAATCAGAGCAGAGACTGCCTTATATATGGGCAGCCTCTGATCCGATTCCCTCACAGCCATTGGCTGAGATGTGCTGACACACACATCCCAGCCAATCAGTTTGAAGCACAGTCGCTCAAATCTGATTGGCTTGGATGTGTGTGTCAGCACATCTCAGCCAATGGCTGTGAGGGAATCGGACCAGAGGCTGCCCATATATAAGGCAGTCTCTGCTCTGATTCCCTCAATGAGTAACGGGCATCGGCCCGAAAGGAGGGGGGACCTGTGGCTCACGGCACTGTCTCTGCTGCTGCCGCCTCTGCAGCCACGCACCTCAGAGGAGTCAGTTAGATTATTAAGCTAAGGCACCATTTATTCTGAGTATATCTACCATATTTGCGCACTTGTTCTTTGGGGGCATATTTTATTTAGAGACATATAATGGCACTTATATGTATATTCTTGGGCACTGGCTTAACCCGTTGAGGCCAGAGAGGTCCACAATGCATTGCTTTGCAATGCGTTGTGTACCCCTCTGGCACTCAAAGGGTTAAACTAAATCTTGTATTCCACATTGCAGTTATACATACTTTTCTTTTACAGGAAGGAAGAAGAGAAGAAAGAAGCGAAGATAGAAGAAAGAAGTGAAGATAGAGAACAGAAGGACAAAAGAGGAGCAGGGAGCTGAGGACTCCGCTGGACATCAGGATTAATGGTAAGTATAACTTGTAATGTGATGTTGTTTTTTACTTAGTTGGATTAACCCTATGAATGCTGGTGGGGTAATTATACCCCGCTGGCACTCATAGGGTTAATTCTACTAACTTTTGACACAATTTAGGCACTTTGGATGTATTGATGTGGGGCTTGGGGCCCCATATCAATACATCCACTGAGGACTTTGTTTTTTTTTGCCAGTTAACAGCTGCGTTAGCTGGCAAAAGATCTGATGAGGGACTTTACGGCCAAACAAATTGGGTCTTAAATTTTAGGCGGTAATGAGTCCCTCATCGGATCTTTTTCAGCTAACGCAGTCTATTGAATGGCAAAGTGGAGCGTTTTTGTTTTTTTTCTGTGGGCCAAATCACACGTTAGTGTAGAGGCCGGCATACTGGATGAACTGCCATTAGCAGTTCATTACATGGCCCTTTGAATGGCCTACTGCATGTTAAAACACCCGGTGGTGTTTTTTCGTCTGAACGGCTGCCTTTAAATCGAGCCCCTAGTGAGCAAGATCAGGCAAGAGATCAATACTTAACCAGTGTTGGTTCAACAATACGCCTTGACATACATGGATGGCTTACTATTCAAGCAAGACCATATCTATGTACCACCTTCATTGCGGCCTAATGTACTCCACCAGTTCCATGACCTCCCCATAGCAGGACATGGAGGCATCATCAAGACACTCGAGAGTGGCAGGAGACATTTCTGGTGGACAACGTTGCGATCCTATGTGGAAAAATATGTGTCCTCTTGTGATACCTGTCATAGATCCAAGAGTCAAAACACCAAGCCCTCTGGTCTTCTTCATCCTTTGCCTGCGCCTTCTGGATCCTGGAGAGAGGTCATTATAGACTTTATTGTCAATGTACGAAATCCAACAACTATGACACCATCCTGGTCATGGTAGAGCGATACACCAAGATGGCTCACTTTGTACCTCTACTTGGTCTGCCCTCAGCTGTTCACACAGCTGAGGTATTTCTCCAAGATATTTTCCATCTACATGTAATGCCTGTTATCGTATCCTGCGGCGGCTGCTCGAGCCGACTGCGGCTTCCTCTGGCAGCTCCAGCCGCAGTATGACCCGAGGGTGCATTGTTGTTTGCGGCTCCAGCCTCATGGAATTGGTGGCTCGCTCTGGGGCTGGGTTCCGGCGCGGGTCTGTACAGATAATGGGAGCACGTCCAAAGGCATGAACATGCGCTCCATTTAAAGGGACAGTGCACATGTTCTGACTCCTCCTCTTCCTGGTTCCTAAACCTTAATACTGCCTGGACACTATGCTCAGTCGCCCTTCGTGGTATCTGGTGCAGTTGGCTTGTGTTTGTGCATTACCTGGTTCGTCTGACTACACGTTCTGGTGCCAACCTTTGGTTTGTCTGACTACCCGCTTTGTGTATGCCTCCAGCTTAGGCTGACATTCCTTCTGGTGTAGACCTGCGGCTCTGGTAGACTACCTCCTCTTTGTATGACCTTTGGCCTGGCTGACTATCCGTCCTGGTGCTGACCTGTGACTCTGTCCGACTACCCACTCTGTGTATGACCCTGGCTAGTCTGATAACCAATCTGGCGCAGACCTGTGGCTCTGGTTTACGATTTGCTCCGTGTATGTTCCGGCTTGTCTGACTACCCACTTTGGTGTTACCTGGGGTTGTCCACTGCGCACCCAGCATACCAACGCTCCAGTGGATAACCTGTTGCGTGCTCTTGGTGGCTCTGGCAGACTTCTCCTTGCTTCTGTGGACCTGTAGTAGATACTCAGGTGCGGACCTGAGGTGGCTTATCTCCTGCTTGCCTTTTGGGGCTCAGTTCGGTACCACTACAGCAGCACTATCCTTCCTGACGTCATCTATATTGTATTGTGTTCTTGCTGTTGCCGTATCATTCTGTACGTTGTATATCTTAATAAACATTGTGTTACCTACAGTACTGGTCCAGTTCTCATTCCAGTACTGGTCCAGTTCTTGTTCTTGAGTCCGTGACAATACTCAGTCACCTCTAACAGAGGTACCCAATTCACATCCATGTTTTGGAAATCCTTGTGTTCCAACCTGAATATCAAGAGCTACTTGTCCTCTGGATACCACCTACAAACCAACGGTCAGACTGAGAGGACAAACTAAACCTTAGAGTAGTAACTGCATTGCTTCATCTCCCATCTTCAAGAAAATTGGTCCCAGCTTTTGTCACAAGCAGATTTCACTTACAACAACCAATACCACAGCACCATTACCTTCAATACCTTCAACAGAGATAACATATCTCAGGAACGGCACTCGATCTTTATGGAATTTGCATGTCTAATTTACAATATAGTTTGTTCTCTCTTAATTTTTGTAGTACTGTGGTGACATCTCTCCTATGAGTCTCAATATTGGGAGAGTGGATCAAGATATCGTCCAGGTAAACTACTACACAGGATTGTAGCAGAGCTCTCAAAACATCATTTATGAACTCTTGAAAAACCACTGGGGCATTGCATAGCCTAAATGACATGACCAAATACTCGTAATGGCCATTACGGGTATTAAAAGCAGTTTTCCACTCATCTCCATCCTTCATTCTGATCAAATTATAGGCTGCCCTTAAATCAAGTTTAGTAAAGAGAGAGGACCCCTTCAAGCGGTTGAACAATTCTGTAATCAACGGAATGGGGTATGCATTTTTCACCATCAGCTTATTTAGACCTCTATAATCGATACAAGGTCTCAGCTCCCCATCTTTTTTCTTAACAAAGAAAAATCCTGCCCCCACGGGTGAGGAAGATTTTCTGATTATGCTTCTGACCAGGGCATCAGCAATGTATTCCTCCATGGCTCGGTTCTCCTCTACCGACAGGGGGTAGGTACGGCCTTTAGGAGGTATCATGCCTGGCATTAAATCAATAGCACAGTCGTACGCCCTATGCTCTGGCTAAGTGCTAGCCGCCCCCTTACTGAATACCTCACTGAACAACTGATACTCTGAGGGTATAGAGGGGGAGGTACACAAAATCTTGACAGGTTGCTGTAGACAGGCCTCTTTACAATAGTCAGACCAAGATAGTATGTCACAAGTCTCCCAGTCCACTCTGGGGTTATGTCTCTGGAGCCAAGGGAACCCCAGAATGACAGCATAGTGTGGAGACTGAATTATCTGGAATTGTAGGGTCTCAACAATGAGAGCAGCTCCTACCCTTAGAGAAAGCGAACAGGTCTCATGTGTGACATGAGAAGGTTCCAATGGTCGTCCATCAATGGCCTCTACAGCCAACGGAGTATCACGAGGCACCAAGGGAATTTTGTGCAATTTAGATAATTTGCCATCCATTAAATAGCCTGCTGCTCCAGTATCGATCAGGGCTGGTGTAGCCACAGAGGAATTTGCCCAAGATATAGCCCCCTGAAAGATAGGCTTACTCTGTTCCTGGTCTGGGGACCGAGTTACTCCACCTAGGATCTGTCCTCTCAGGCATCCTAGGTGCAAGCGTTTCCCGGACATACCGGACAAGCCCGTAACATATGTCCAGCCTTACCACAGTATAGGCATAGACCTTCTTTGCAACAGAAGGACCGCTCCTCTCTGGACAACCATGTAAACCCAACCTGCATAGGTTCGGGCTTACTAACCTCCGCACTTGGTGGCATGGGAGGTGAGGGAGGCATGGGTGGGAACTCCCAGTTTGATACAAATCTAGACACAGGCCTTTGCTTTTGGTTTTTTACTGTGGATCTTTCTCTTATTAGGGTGTCGATCAGAATATTAAAGGAGATAAACTGATCTAGATCCACTGGCAGCTCACGGGCTGCTGTCTCATCTTTAATAATGTCATTGAGCACCTGTGAGAAGGCCGCCACCAGTGCCTCATCGTTCCAGCCTACCTCTGCCACTAGTGTGCGAAATTCAGTACCATATTCTGCTACTGTACGGGCACCCTGGCGAATATTCATCAATTTATTTACTGCAGAGGTTGACCAACCTGGAAAGTTAAATACTTTACGGAAGGCCTCAACAAACTCAGTAAAATTTGAAGTTATAGGTTTGGCTGTCTCCCATAACGGATTGGCCCATGCCAAAGCTTTGCCGGTCAACAATGAAATCATAAAGCCCACCTTGCTTCTTTCACTTTGGAATGCATTCGGCACTAGTTCCAAAAAAATTCAGAGCTGGTTTATGATCGTATCTTAGAGAGAGTAAAGCGGCTCCTGACAACCTTCTATAACTCGTATTTTCCACCTGAGTGGTTACAGAGGAGGCCACTAGTGGTTGCGCTGATTGCGCAGGCTTGTCAAGATGCACAGTGCGGTCTCAAAGCGTCTGCAACACTACAGACAACTGTTCAAGACGTTGTTCCTGCATATCCATCCTGGTCAGGATATTAGACAACTGTTGCCCACCTGTATCTGTACTGTCAGAGTTCATGGCCCTTTTGTACTGTCACTGGGAGACTTGTGAAATAATGACACTTGACAAGTAGAGATACAATAAAATGAAAATGTATTAAAATAAAAAGGAAGTAGACTACCTCTCCCTCCCTCACTAGACCAGGTATGGAGACAGTGCAACGGAACTTTCTCAACCCTTCACTAGACAGGTGGTAAGATAGTCTACAGACAATACCCCAGAATGCTGGAGCACCTACAAGGAGTGGAAGCACCTCTCCAACCTTCACTAGACCAGGTATGGGAACAGCATAACAACACTTTCCCAACCCTTCACTAGACAGGTGTGAAGATAGATCATGAACACTACCCCAGGACATTGGACCACCTACAAGGATCGAGAATCCCCAGAATGCTGGAAGTCTGACAGGCAATGGTGACAACCCTAGAACGCTAGGGAGACAACAGGCTACCCAGACAATAGGCCTCAGGAGGCCAAGGACAAGGTTGACAATATTGAATACTGCTCGGAGGCAGTAAGAGTGGCATTAACAGTAGGCCCGAGGATGGAACAGTCAGCCGGAGCTGGGTAAGCTGGAGAGGAAGGTCAACCAAAGCCAGGAGCGCAGCGGAGCCAGAGGCAACCAAAGCAGAAAGGAATAGTCAGACGAAGCCAGAGGTCTCAGCCGGATCTGGTAGTCAGACGAAACCAGGGTTCTCAGCCGGATTGGGTAGTCAAACGAAGATAGAGGTCTCAACCCAGACCGGGTAGTCAGACAAAGCCAGGAGTCTCAGCCGGATCGGGTAGTCAGACAAAGCCAGGAGTCAAGCTGGAACGGAAGTCAGATGAAGTCAGAAGTCAAGCCGGAATGGAAGTCAGGCGAAGCCAGGAATCATACACAGGAATCAGCAATCGGAACACAGAAGCAACAACGCTCAGATACCCCACGAAAGGGCAAGGGTGTATGGTGATGGTGAGGCCTATAAGGCCTAGAATGTGGGCGGAGAAACCAGTGGCCTATAAGAATAGCGATTAGACCAGACTGACAACCCGAAGGATATCAAGGTCACCTGTACCACCGAGCACCACTGGAGGAAATCACTGGCACCATGATATTGTCATCCTCAACATATTAAGAGGTCAGTACCTTATTCACAAATGATAAGGATTTTGCTTAATAACAGTGACAGATCTGTGGGGCTGCAACAAGTAGAAGACTTAATCTCAAGGTTCAAGCAGCTGGGTTACCCTTAAGGAAAATTAAGGGAACATCTGAAATGTGCACAAAGAAAAACACAGCAGGAACTATTGGAAACCAGAGACAGTAAATCTACACCCAGTCAACTGTTATTCATTACAACATATACACCTGAGGTTGGTAAAATTAAGGATACCATTATGAGAAACTGGCAGAACATTAACACCTATTTTTCAGAATAAATCATTGATGTCATATAGAATCGGGCCAAATTTACGCACCTTACTGGTTAATTCCAACCCAAAACATTGCTGAGAGAGTAAACTGGTTACAACCAGAAAAGCCTGGGTGCTACAGATGCCTTAATTGCACAACCTGTAAAAATTTACTCATAAGGCATAGCTTTAAGGACCCAAGGAACAACAAGCATATTAAAATTAAGCAGAGACTCACATGCACTTCAAATTATGTGATTTATTTTATTAAGTGCCATTGTTCCCTCTTTTATATGAATAGTGGAGGCTGTGGGATTACACTGGATTACCGACAAAAGGTTTATGGATGGAACTATTTATGGATTGGAGGTGACGTGCACTAAACTCGAACAGCTCTAATCCACAGGAAGGTTGAGGCTGTTGGATACTGCTATTAGCGACCTCAGTATAATGCTAATCGCAGCTTGCTGTAATGCTAGGTGCCATTCACAGCACACCGAAGGGAAGCCTGAATGCGCTCCCTGGGGCAGCTGGGAGGGAGGTGGGAGGAGAAATAGGACGCGCAGAAGACCTTTGCCGGTCAGCATAATGGGGACACACAATAGAAGAGGCATTATCTCTACAAATAGTAAGATTAAAAAAAAAAAAAAATCAACTTTACTTTTATTAACAAAGCAGATGGTAACATCTTTTTATAAGGTGATACATCCCCTTTAAAGAAAGGTCTTCCATTTTCTCAGATGATCAGGGTAGTGTAGACTACATCTGGTTTATTATATTGTAAAACAGCATTATAAACAGCTGGCATATACTGGAGGGAGACCATTATTTTGCTATAGGAGAGACAAAAATATTGGAGAACAAATATGATAAGGGTAGCAGTTAGTTGATGTGTCCCAAAGGAGTATACGAACGTAGGGGTTATTGCTTTTTTTTTTACATTAGCAGTGCTGTCTAGTGGTCAAATTCCAATTAGTTATTCTGTTACATTACACATAGAACGTGATAAAAGCTGCCGAGTCACTTCCTGTCAGTTAGAACTCTCAGGAAGTAATTGCACAGTAAAGTCACTTCCTGATTATTTGAACTGTTATACATTTTGAATAAAACAACTGACAGTGATGTGAGTGACCTTGTTTTCTTCTACAACATACATGTGTCCATAAAAAGTTTACTTCTCCTTTAATTGGGTACACTCAAGTGGTGTTGCTTTCAGCCGGCAACACTTAATGTATCTATTTTTTGTTTTATTTTCTTCTTATTGTTCTGTGGATTACAGGGGTTATGAGTCTGGACTGAGTTGCGTCTCTGGGATGGACCTCCAAGGATGCTTGTTGGTCTGTTCCCTAGTGTGATGTCACTCACAAGTACTTTATACAGAGGTAGGATAATATTAGCATCCCTTGCATCCACACCTTTTTATGCAGGCTAGTACCCTATTTGCTCTTGCAGCTGAGTGACTCTGCACACTGCTGTGAAGTCTATCCTCTATCAGTACTCCTAAATCTTTCTCTAATGATGATTCCCCAAGATGTTTCCCATTTATAGTATATGTAGCAAGTTTGTTTCTACAACCCAAATGCATAAGCTTACATTTATCTACATTAAATGTCATGTGCCACTTTTCTGCCCATTCACTCAGTTTATCTAAATCCTTCTGCAGAGGAAAAACAGCCAGCTCTGTATGTATTTCCTTACATAGCTTAGTGTCATCAGCAAAGATTGAGACGCTACTTTCAATTCTCATTTCTAGATCATTAATAAACAAATTCAAAAGCATTGGGCCCAGGACTGAACCCTGTGGCACACCACTTATAACTTTAGACCAATTTGAAAAGGTTCCATTTACAACAACTCTCTGCCATCTATCATTTAACTAGTTCTCAATCCATGTATATATAGCACTGCCCAAACCAAAGCCTTTTAATTTATGCAGTAACCTGTTGTGAGGAACTGTATCAAAAGCTTTTGCAAAATCCAAGTATACTACATCAACAGCAATTCCCTTATCCAAATTACTACTTACTGTTTCATAAAATGCAAGTAAATTAGTCTGACATGATCCATTCTTCGTAAAACCATGCTGATTCCTACTAATAATATTGTTTGTCTTCACATAGTTCTGAATACTGTCAGTTAGTAACCCTTCTAGTATCTTACCCACAATGGAAGTCAAGCTTTCAGGTCTATAATTTCCTGGTTTGGATCTTGCTCCCTTTTTAAACAATGGAACTACATCAGCTTTCCTCCAATCACAGGGCACTAAGCCTGATGAAAACAAATCAATAAACGTTAAGTATAATGGTCTTACTATTCCCAGGGGTGTCCGTAGAAATTTTTCCTGTGGGGGCAAAGCCATAATATGATCCCCAGCCCATCCAGCCCTTTTGTTTATATGGAGGGGGTAATTGTGTGTGTGTGGGGGGTGAGGCAAATGCCCCCCGTCCGGTCGCCCATAGCTATTACTGAACTAAGTTCCTTAAGTACCCTTGGGTGTATACTGTCAGGTCCAAGTGCTTTATTCACCATAACCCTTTCCAGTCTCTTTTGGACCTTGTCCTCAGTAAGCCATGTACATAATGGAGGAAACTCTGTGGGTTTTCCTGTTTGCCCATATTCTGTCATTGCTGCTTCCTTTGTATATACTGAAGCAAAGAATGTATTTAGGGTGTCAGCCATAGCTTTTTCCTCACTAATCAATTCACCTGTCTTAGTTCTAAGAGGACCAATATCAACCTTAACTTTTTTGTTATTAATATACTTGTAGAATTGTTTAGGGTTTTTGTTGCTCTTATTTGCAATATTTCTCTTATTTTCAATTTTAGCTAGCTTAATTGCTTGTTTGCATATTTTATTACATTCAACAGAAAGCACCCTACAATATCTATTTTTTCCATAAAAAAAAGTTTATTGCACGTTTAAACAGAAAACAATCCATAGGCGATGGATCAGTAATCAAAGTAGTGAACATATAATTAAACACGATATAGTATAGTGTTTATTTTTGATGACCGTATATCTGTTTCTGGATTCCCAGGCTGAGAACCTTTGTTGATGATATCTAATGGAATGTGCACCAATTTTTGGTCTTTTCCTTGTGATGACCAAAAAATATATCCAATGGTTTGCAAGGTTTCTGATCCCTTGCCTGTTGCATCATAGCGTAGCATAGCATAGCATAGCATAACAATGATCTTTATGAAGGTACAACAGGGCAATAAGAGAACTGAAGCTGCATAGTTAGCTATGGGCATAGTTAGACATGTAAAACTATTTCTATTGCCAGTGCTGCATCTGTCCCTTCCTTAGCTAACCTCTATTGTGCCTCTAACCTTTCTCTATCACCCCTTCTCCATAGTGCGACTCTTTCCCTCATCCACCATCTATAGTGCTGCTCCATCCCTCGTACATTCACCCTTTGACAACCACTCTCCATAGTGGGGAAAAAAATGCTTACGCCTTGAAGCTGGCGGGCTCTCCTACACCCCTGTGCAGCTTCAGTTCTCTTATTGCCCTGTTGTACCTTCATAAAGATCATGGTTATGCTATGATTCATTGGGATAAGGGGGAACCCACTGGCTTCAATGTATAATGTGTTCAAGCATGCATGTGTGCAGATGTGTTTATTGTAGAATTAGTGTGTTGGAGATTGAGTGTTTATGTGTGTGATTTGCTGGGTTGGCAGACAGTTTCAGTTTTTGGTCTGTGGCTACCAGTGGAATAAGTTTGAGCTGACAGTCAGTATATTGTGAGTCTGTAACTACAATTGGAACAGGGCTAGGATAGCAGACAGTATATTGTGGTTCTGTGGTTACCATTGGAACAAGGCTGGGCTAGTAGACAGTGTATGTATTGCTCTGTGGCTACCAATGGAAAAAAACTGGGCTGGAAGATGGTGTACTGTGGGTTTGTGGCTACCAGTAATGTGTGGCTACCAGTAGTTTGGTTCTGTGGCTGCCAGTGGAACGAGGCTTGGTTGACAGACAATGCTTGTGAAATTCTGTGGCAACCTGTGGAACAAGGTTGGGCTGGTGAACAGTGTAGTGGTAATCTATGGCTACCAGTGGGACAATGCTCGGCTGGAAGGCAGTACCGTGTGGTTTTGTGACTATCAGTGGAGCAAAGATTGGTTGGCAGACAGTGTAGAAGTTATTTGGCTAGCAGTAGAAAAAGACATTGTTATGTGAATTTTTTGCTACAATGGAACAAGACTGGGCTAGCAGACAGTGGAATGTACTTCAACAACTACCATTGAAACAAGGCTGAGCTGGCAGACAATATGCTGTAGTTCTGTGGCTACCAGTGGAACAGTGCTGGGCTAGCAGACAGTGTAGTGTTGTTTGTTCTTACCAGTGAAACAAGGTTGGGCTGGCAGACAGTGTGGTGTATTTCTCTGGCTACCAGAGAAACAAGGCTGGGCTGACATAACAGTGTAGTGGTTGTGTAGTTACCAGTGGAACAAGGCTGTACTGGTAAACATTTTAATGTGTTCTTGAGACTACCAGTGGAACAAGACTGGACTGGAAGACAGTGTAGTGTGTTATTGTGGCTAGCAGTAGAACAAGGCTTAGCTGGCAGACAGTGGGTCTGTGGCTACAAGTAGAAAAGGCTGGGCTGTCAGAGAGTGTAGTGTGGTACTGTGGCTACCAGTGGATTAAGGTTGTACTGGCAGACAGTGTAGTATGGTCCTGTGTCTACCAGTGGAACAAGGCAGGATTGGCAGATAGTGTATTGTGGATCTGTTGCTAGCAGTGAAACAAACCCGGCCTGGCAGACAATGTAGTGTGGTTCGGTGGCTCCCAGTGTAACAAGGCTGGGTGGGCAGATCGTGCAGTGTGGGTCCGTGGCTACAAGTGGAATAAGGCTGTGCAGCCAGATTAGTATGGTTCAGTAAATTAGCTATTTTTGATTTACAAAACTAGTTGGACGTTAATTAGATTTATGGAGGTAGGGTTAAGAAAGGAAGTGCCTGCAGTACATACATTAATTAGCATAAACTATTAATCTAAATACCCAAAACTTATATATATGTATACTAAAAAAAAAAAAAAAAAAAAAAAGACAAGCATTACAACATATATGTGATTGTTATAGTGCTTAAAAATCATTAACGTGTTTTTTTAGTGCTCTACTTACAACAAAAATCTCACTGCACTCAGGGTAAGCAGAGGCTCATGTCCTATAGACACATGTGCCACATTCTTGTGCACATTTAGGGCAAGGGTAGGAATTATTGACCCTTCAGCTATTGTTGGATTACAACTTCCATCATCCAGCAAGAGCTTGAAGGCTATTATTACCCTTCCTTAAGACAGTGGTTCCCATCCCCTGTATCATATTGCATTGTCCCAGACTTACTCTTCTATTCAAGATTTCTCTTCAAGAATTTCCTCAAATGACAAACATAAAAGGGACAGGAACATCGAACTGAGAACATTTTCATTGTCCATGCTAGCCACTGATCCATGGGTTGGCCATAATGTCAGACATATGCAATGATTTTGGCCCTTTGGGTTTGACAATAAGCAAAGTACTCAACAGCCAGGGACTGGATCCTTATGTAGACAACATGTGAGGATGGAAAGCTCTGGAGAATGGCAATGCATGACCCCTACACAATGGTAAGCATTCTCCAGTGTTACTTCTAGAGAGCCACTGGTACAGCTGTGTTGACCCCAAAGCATTCAATTTCACTTGCATGACAATTGTTACTAGGCGAGGCAACCATGACAAGGCTTAACATGTCTATTATTGAACAGGATCCATCAACGAGAATGATGCCATTCCTGATGACAGTGGAGGGATCAATGGCGATATGTGCTCTTCATTGATGAGTTTCAGTTATGTTTAGTATGACATGAAGGCTGGACAATGGTCCGGAGAAGTGCTAATCAGAGACATGTGTATTATCCAATGCCATCACTTGTCATCTTCCAGTTTAATGGTGTGGGACTGCATCATGAGTAATTGACACACAGCTTTCTCACAGCTTGGTGGAACATAGACGTGGTTGTTTAAACCATGATCAGACAATTTATTCAGAGCAATCCTGGCATTCTACTGCAGTATGGCAGTGTCTGATTACACATCACATGTAAGTGCCACCTCTGCCACTGAAACCCTTCTGCATCCACCCTTGTCATGTATCTGAGAGCAAGTCTTGCGCTCGGGATGAAGTCTGATGGCATTGATTCGCACATCTGTACAAGCCACACTAATGAGGAGCCTGGAAGATCAAAGCCCTGCAGAGTGTACAGAGGGGCAGAACTCGTAGGAGCAGGATAACAGGTACAGGCAAGTAGGAGCAAGGACACCAGGTACAGGAAGGCAGGTGCAAGGACACTAAGCACAGGCAGGCAGATGCAAGGATGCCAGGTATGGGCAGGGAGGTACAAAGACACCAGGTACAGAAGAAACACTACTAAAATCAGGCAGACAGGGGAATAGTCACAGGCAGGCCAGGTCAAGGCAAGAGCAGTGCATAGTAATAGAACAGTAACTTTTTGCCCCCTGAGGTTAGGCACCCAGGTTGGAACAGTCACAAACAGAATACTTTCAGTTCCAGGTGAGCAACATAGTCAACAGACAAAAACAGGGTAATTAAACAGGACTGGGTCGAGGCTGGCAGCAGAAGTTCATAAGCTACAGTAAATAACAAGCCAAGGTCAGGTATCAAAATCAGGAAATGATCAGGAATTGACAAGACTGAGTCTCTGGTAAAGCCAAACAACTGAGTACTGACAGTAATGGGTAGCTGCTGTACATACCTTGCCCCAGGAGGCAGCTGGCATGAGTTGTCCAGTCAGATGAAGGGGCAGGTTCCAGAATGCAAATTAAAAGAGCAAGCTCAAGGAATAAAGCTAGCATAAAAAATCCTGCTATATAAGTCCATATATAAGTCTATTGGCAGAGCTGAAAGTTATAGGACTAGAAACCAGGAAGTGTCTGGATCTTGTCCAGCCAGTGGGGTGAACAATGAGAGAGCTGCTGTTTGCTGTCCTGTGAAGTGAAGGTCCCTGGTTCAGCTCCAGCCAGTGGTGTGAACAGAAGGGAGAACTGCAGCTTGCTGTCCTGTGAAGTGGTCCTGATAAACTGCAAAATAATTGTTTGTCCACTTCAATACCACATGGACAAAAATTCTCTAAGAAACAGTTGCCAATCTTATTGATGGTATGTCTCATTGTCTAGCCCCTGTACTGCCCATGTAGTGAAGAGGTATGCATACTAATTTCTGTTTACATTGTGAGTAAAATGTGATGTTGTGTACATGTTGTTCATCATGTATATACAGAACATGATTTCACCCATATCCTTTATCAGTTTCCCGGTGTTGCAATTTCAGCTTTGAGTAGTGTACTTAACCACTTAGCTGCTAAGGACGTTATAGACAACATTCATAAGAGACCCTCAAAAACTGCTAAGGATGTTGCCTATACATCCTCAGAAGTAAGAGGCATTTGGGGGAACGTGGAGGAACTTAGTCTTCTGTTTGGGAATTCAGTGAGGCCTACTGACATCATTGGCACATGTGAGATAATACCAAACATGACCCGAAAATCCACTGGATCACCAGGGAAGATACAAATAAGTGTAAGAAGGAGAGGGGAGCTCTAACAGAGCTCATATCTTCCCTTAAAAACAAGGGAAATCTAGATGTATTCTTCCTGGTAAAACAGTTTCTAAATAAACAAAAAATAAATAAATTATTCTGATATGCACAGAGCTGGCCATGTAGCTGTGCTGGTTCTTTCTTTATTTGAACCAGTTAATCAGCTGATTCATGTAAATGTTACATTCCATAAGTTAAAGTGAGTGACTTGTGGAGTGTAGCAGAGTCTTATGCTTACATGAATCAGCTGATCTGCAGATAGTCTGCTGTGGACTTGAAACAGCTGATCTGCTGGTTCAGGTAAAGACAGATCTGGAAGAAAAGCTGTTATGTGTAACAGCTGCACTGCCAGTACTATGTGTATTTGAATGATCTGTAACAAAAGGCAGTGGATTGTTTATGCTATATCCATTTTAGTGCAACAGAAATGTGCAAAGCATTACAGAGCAATGTGTTGCACATATCTATGGCACTCATAGGCTAAAAGGGAGGGCTGGTGGAGTTTTTGGTGCTGGTCTGCTCTCTCACTTGCCCTTCCTAACACATCGCCAGCATTACGCCAACCCTATATCCTAATGATTAAAGTCTTTCCCCTGCCCTTGCTTGGGTAATTATTAGTGTATATGGAGAAGTGTATTTTATTCTCCATTGTGAAATGATCACCACCCATTACCAGACTTGCAATTCCATTGACCCTTGATACAACTCCCCCCAGTGGAACTCTAGGAGAACTTTCTGGCCATTAGAGGACACTGTAAAAACAAGCAAAAGAAAACAAACAAAAAAATTTGACAGTTATATTAACTATGAAAAAATCATATCCTGGCAGTAGGAGTACCCTTGTCTTCCTCAAAAGAAAAAAAGTACAATATATATTTTTTTAAATAAATATTCTGCTTCTTTAAGTGGATTTGTAATGTTTTATGAAGATCTGCTACATAAAAGGTTAAATGGATATAATTAGTTTAATTTATGTTGCAGATATCTCAAGCATCTGAGGGGTTAATAAATATGTATTGTAAGCAGGTAGCAGTTCTGGAAAAAACTAATACTTTTGTCTGTAATTGTGAGTGATTCAAAACAGACTGACTCTGCCGAACACCAAGGAAGTAGCATAGGTTTTCTTAATGGTGCAAGGAAGGGATTTCCTTCATCTGTCTTTGTGTCAGAGCTATGGAATGAGTTATTTTAGCTTGAGCATGATGCTGACTTCGCAATCAGCATTATTATTCAAAGGATTATTATAAAATGTCAAATCTGAAATAATATATAAAGCTAATCCTTCTCTAACAGAACCTACAACTGCTCTTCTTTGGAAATCTACAAAAAAAGATCTGTATTTCTCTTCATACCTGCTATTATAACATATTTTTATAATCTGTTGATCTATCTACCTACTTATCCATCTATATCTATATATTGTTTTCCAGCAAAGTCACACATAGTGTAATGCGCTTTATATTTTTGGAAAAAAAGGTGCTAGTACCCTAGATTTCACAAAAAGCCCTGATTATATAATTTTCAAGATATTTGTCTGTCAATGTACTGTTTTGTGTACTTCCATTTCGGCTGTGCTTGTCTTAAAGGGATAGCAAGGGTAAATATTGAAAACCTATTTATTGCAAGGGTACACCCACTGTTGAGTGATATTTTATTCAAAAGTGAATTTTTTTTGGTGCAATACCTTAATTGCCTGAAAATTTAGAGTCAGAAAAAAGAAGCAAGGGGTCTCTCTAAATGCACAAATATATATATATATATATATATATATATATATATATATATCAATTGCCCTTAAATACCATATATGTAAAATATTAATACTCACAGTTTGTTATATTCCAGTTGATCATGTATACAACCAGCTAACAGCAACAGGCGTATATCTGCTACTGTACAGATTACTCTGGGATCATCACTGCTACTTGCATTGACTCATGATCAGCCAATACTAAGGATACAACATGAATGTATGTAACCCTTTGGGTGCCAGAGAGGCATCCGAAGCATTGCAAAACAATGTGCTGAATACCTGGCTGTCACTCAAAGGGTTAAAACAAAACAATTAAAAACAGTAAAAAGAAAAGAAGGATCCATCTGATATTGTACATATACAGACACTGGGGCTGACATATTAAAACAAATTTGAGCAGTTTCTGGGCAAACAAACTGCAGTCTAGGGGACAAATAAAAATGCCTATTGATTTAAATGGGGCCTTCTTTCAAATAGATTTTTATTGAATAATCAAAAAGAAATTAAATGTTGTTTTTAACCCCTTCAATGCAAGGGAGATCTCCAACTCATTGCTTCTCAATGCATTGGAGACATCTCTAGCATGCAAGGGGTTAAAGAGCCCAATGTAAATCAATGAGGATTTGGAAGCTTTTTATTTGTCTCCTGTGGTGTAACTGGGTATTTATTTTAATCCCTTCAATACTATAAAGGTATCCAATGCATTGTGATATGTTGAACCAATTATGTTGAAGGTATCCAAAGGGTTAAAAAAAGAGAACCAATCAGGTTGGATATCATCACATAATTTAATAATGTACTGATTTCAAATATTGTATACCTTCTGAATAAAACATATAAACTGCTTTAATATAGTCAATAATAGATTGTACCAAGAATAGACTTAGAATCAAATCTAATAATATAGGTCTAGACAGTATACCAACTTCATGCAACATATATCATAAACATGACTATAGCAATCCTATGTAAAACCTATAGGGTACTTCAACGGTTAATCCACTTATTAAGATAGGATGCCACACCTAAGATGGCAGCTTCTTTTGTTTAGTGAGAGTTTAAAAGAAACTTTCACTTTACAAAAGTTAGGCCCTAACACATGCACAAAGAAATCTTAGAAAAATAGATAAATAGCAGTTGAAGGGTTAATAAATTAATTCAAAGAATTCTCCAGATCAAATATTAGCTATATAACCTTTTTAGAAACACCATATATTATTCTAGAAATACCAATAAATATATTAACTAATATAGAACAAGGCTCACTGCTAAAACTACTTTTATCTGGCAAAATATGACAATTTACCAATCAATAAATACATTCTGCTTAACTACAGAATTTCTATAGCCAATATGGCTTATTATAATTGATCCCAAATGGTTGGCCAGTCCAATTAAGACAAATTATAAGAAAATTATGTTTCTTCAAATATAAAAGAAATATATATTTAATTCTGAATTTTGCAGAATTTAAATAAGGAAAGATGTATAGTTACCAGTAAGTGTGGATTTCTTAGGATTTCTTTATCAGCTAGTCCAGAACACTTCAGGAAAACATAGTAGGAATTGAAGAGCCAGGAACCAAGAAGAAAAAGCCCCAGAGGAAAAAAACAGCTAAGACCCAAGATGAAAGACCCCTTTTGTCTCTAAACTTGCATATTTATAATTTGAAACGTCTCTTATCAAAATCTGCTCTGATTGGTTAAAGATCCATCTCATTATGCAGTGACATAATCAGTAGTACCTGATTGGAAACTCCTAATCCCTAATTTCCATATGACTTCACACATAATATTATGGAAAAATTCCAAAGCACTAGTAATAACACCATGTAATCTATAGATGGCGCCATTACTCTACATTAAAATTCACACCTAAAATGATACCTGGTCTGGGTTCTATCAAAAATTTGGAATGTGAACCTTGACTCTACGTCACATAAATATGTCAACCTACTAGACTTTCCCATAGGGGAGTATGTCTCTGTTTTAGACTTTTGAGATTTTCTCATAAGATACTAATACTGCTTGAGACTGTGGTTGTCTGCAAGTCTATATCAATCATCATTAAAGTCTCCCAAATATTTCCCCCCTCCACTGAGGAAGACAGTCTCGTTATCTCTATTACATGAGGTAATTTAAACACATATTAAAACACAGATTTTTAGAGAATTTGATTTAAAAGAAAAATTAACCATTTCCTCCCCATCATGGCAATGTCTCTGACAGATATGATGCACTGGAAACTTCTGTAGCATTCATGGGGTTGAAAGCCAAATTTAAAGGGATAGTAAACCCCCCCAAAAAAAACTGTAAGCCAAATGATAGGAATAATAAAAACATACTTAACGCCCTCATTTCCATCTCCCAAACCGTTATGGTTTGAGAGATGTAAGAAAATAAAGACCTCCGCTCCTCTCCTTCTCATCCGTCCACTGTATAGTGGACGTCATTAGATCCTACTTCCGGGACCAGACGGAGGCTCTTCAGGAGCGCTGTCATTGAGATATCTAACTATAATTACTTCATCGGAATGGTCTACAACGTGTGCTTGCAAGCCAGGCACACGTTGTAGACCATACCGATGAAGTAATTATAGACATCCCTGATGACAGCGCTCCTGAAGAGCCGCCTACAGTCGGGCGACCAGATTCTGCCTCTGACACTTTACAGCTCATCAGGCAGAAAGGGGAGGGAGCGGAGGTCTTTATTTTCTTACATCTCTCAAACCATAACGGTTTGAGAGATGGGAATGAGGGTGTTAAGGATGTTTTTATTATTCCTAGAATTTGGCTTACAGTTTTTTGGGAGGTTTACTATCCCTTTAAATCGATAGGAATTTGGGGAATTTTGAGTTACCCCCTATGGTGCTGTTGATTTGATCCAGAATTGCTCCAGTCAGATGGAATGGGGAACCGCTTAGTGTTGGTTTATCAGGGACTGATACTTGAGATGAGGAGCAGTGTGGAATGTGAGCAGCTAGTTATATGGTGGCAGATTGTTAATATCTTCATAACAGAAAGTGGCAGTTGGAAAGGAAATCAGTGTGGAATTTTAGTATCTGGTTATCATCAGAGAGTGACAGTTGGGACATCGAGTAGTGTAGAATGTTGGTATATGCTTATCAGGCAGAGGCACTTGGTATCGGGAGCAGTGATGAATATTAGTATCTGGTTATCAAGGAGTGGTAGTAGGGAGAGGGAGCAGTGCACAATGTTAGTATCTTTATCAGGGAGGGGTAGTTGGGGTGGGGAGCAGTGCTGAATGTTAGTATCTTGTTATCAGGGAGTGGTAGTTGGGATGGAGAGTAATGCGAAATGTTAATACTGTCTTATCAAGGAGTGGCAATTGGAAAGGAAATCAGTGTGGAATGTTAGTATCTGGTTATCATCAAGGAGTGACAGTTGGGATGGGGAGCAGTGAGCAATGTTATTGTCTGTTTATCAGGGAGAAGAAGCTGTGATGTGAAGCAGTGCAGAATATTAGTATATGCTTATTAGGGATTGGCAGCTGGGACAGGCAGCAATATGGAATGTTAATATCCTATATAATAATTCGCTAAGTTGTGTGTAACGCCCGACATGCGCAGTAGACACTGCTGCACGTGCAGCAGCCATGCCCAGTACAGACTGCCTGCGCCGCGGCTGATACAGAGCTGGGCGCTCCGAAGGAGCGTCTACCTCTGTATCAGCAGTAGCGCGGGCAGTCTCTACTGCGCGTGACTGCCCCGCGACTGGCTGCCAGAGGCACTGTGGCCCGTGTAACGGGCTGTTCAACTAGTCTGTTTATAATCAGGGAGTGGCAGATAGGACGGGGAGCAGTGTGGAATGATAGTATCTGCTTATCAGGGAATGTCAGTTTGTACATGGAGCAGTGTAGAATGTTGGTATATGCTAATCAGTGAGAGGCGTTTGGGATGGGGAGCAGTGATGAATATTAGTATCTGGTTGTCAGGAAGTGGTATTTGGGAAAGGGAGCAGTGCAGGATGTTAGTATCATTATTGGGAGGGGCAGTTGATATTGGAGCAGTGCCAAATGTTAGTATCTGGTTATCAGGGAGTGGCAGTTGGAAGAGGGAGCAGTGCTGAATGTTAGTATTGTTATCAGGGAGGGGAAGTTGGGATGGGAGCAGTGCCGAATGTTAGTATCTGGTTGTCAGGGAGTGGCAGTTGGGATGGAGAGCAAAGCCAAATGTTAATATCATCCGATCAGGCAGTGGCAGTTGGGAAGGAAAGCAGGGCAGAATGTTAGTATATGGTTTTCATCAGGGAGTGACAGTTGGGATGGGGAACAGTGAGGAATGTTAGTGTCTGGTTATGAGGGTGAGTAAGTTGTGATGTGGAGCAGTGCAGAATTTTAATATATGTTTATCAGGGAGTGGCAGCTGGGACAGGCAGCAATATGGAATGTTAATATCCTATAATATAAAAAGTCAGATGTATGTTTGTCCGATGCAGTCATGCGCAGTAGTGACAGCCTGAACGCAGGCCGATGCAGTCATGCGCAGTAGAGACTGCCCGAACGCAGATGTTTGTCTGATGCAGTCATGCACAGTCGACACTGCCGAATGGACAGATTGCTGGGAGGTGTAGCTCTGCAGTTTTACGCACTTTGGCCAGTATACATGGGCTTTTTACACTAGTCTGGTTATAATCAGGAAGCAGTGATGAATATTAGTATCTAGTTATCACGGAGTGGTAGTTGGGAGAGGGAGCAGTGCAGAATGTTAGTATCGTTGTCAGAGAGTGGCAGTTAAGATGGGAGCAGTGTGGAATGTTAGTAACTGCTAATCAGGGAGTGGCAGCTGTGATTGGGAGTAGCATGAAATGTTAGTGTTTGTGGTTGGCATGCCGACTAGAACTGGCTAATGTGCATAAACTGATAAATAAATAAATAAAGCTAAATATCTCATAAACCATTGTGTAACATAAATGTAGCCCACCATACACTCTTACATTTATGATACATGCTTAAAGACCACCAACCAAAAATCATTAGGGGAGGAGATAGGGGATGGAAAGGAAAAAAAAAATGCATTGACTCAATACTTGGTACCCAAGGGCCTAAATGAGAAAACAACCAACATATATTTCTGCTAATGGGTTAGAAAACCCACTCTGAATAAACTGGTGGTGTCGAATCTGTTGTCTCACTTGAACAGTGTCCTTAGACCAGAATAGCCATCTCTCCAGAGCGGTGTTTCTCAACGTTAGTCCTCGGGGCACACCAACAGTGCAGGTTTTCAGGTTGTTTCTGCTTAATCACAGGTGAGTAATTAGTAGCTCAGTCATTGTGATTCATTCACCTGTGATTAATTGGGGATATCTTGAAAACATGACCTGTTGGTGTGCCCCGAGGACTGGAGCTGAGAATCACTGCTCCAGAGGAAGGGTGGGCCTAGATCCCATTACAAATGGGTGTTTCTACTTCAACACCTTCCCTACAATCAGACTTGATATTGGTTCTGCTAAGTGATTCTCCGGTTTTCTGTTTGCACATTTCTGTTGGTTCCCTCTGTAGGCATGTGCAAGTGTCACTTACTCTCTTGTGGTCTGTACTCACGGTAATACTTTTTCTTTGTCCTGTCACCTCAATGACCATGTGTTGCACTGTTGATAGGGTGTTGATTGTACCCAGTATCTTCTATGACTAATATCTGTCATTCTCCATCACCATACCCATAGAAGTGGGTATTGAAAGTAATATCGCAATCTTTGCTGATGTCATTAAGCTGTGCAAAGAAATACATAAAGAGCAGGATATTTTTTTCTTTGCAGAAAGATTTAGATAAAGATTTGAATGGGTGGAAAAGTGGCAGATGAGGTTTAATGTACATAAATGTAAGGTTATGCATTTGGGCTGTAAAAACAAACATTCTACATATACACTAAGTGGGAAACTATTGGGGAATCCTCATTAGAGAATGATTCAGGAGTACTAATATATGATAGCCTGCACAGCAGTGTTCAGTGTCACTCAGCTGCTGCAAGAGCAAATAGGGTACTATCCTGCATAAAAAAAGAGTATAGATGCACAGGATGGGAATATAACTCGATTTTTCTATAAATTCTGGGTAATGCCTCATCTAGGATATGGAGTACATTTGGGAGCACCAGTTCTTAAAGATAGATTATTGAACTGGAAAAAGTGCAGGGATGTGCAACAAAACTGATAAAGAGATTGGAGGATCTGAGTTATAAAGAGAGACTGGGCTTGTTTATATTAGAGAAGAAAAAAGTCTTTATTCAAGGTCAATACAAAGAGCTCTCCAAGGATCTATATACTCAAAGAGATGAGCAAAGAACAAGAGGTCACCCATTAAGACTAGAGGAAAGTTGCTTTCAACTAAAAGAAAGACATTTCACAGTAAGGGCAGTAAAGTTATGGAAGTCTTTACTTTGAGATGCTGTGCTTGCAGATACTATAACTTCTTTCAAAAAGTAATGGGTGCCTAACACAGAACAATATTGAAAATGATGACAACTGGCTTCAAAACAGATAGGATGTTGATCCGGGGAAATATCCTACTGCCATTTCGAGTCAAGGAGATTTTTTTCTCCACTTGGGCCTTAATTGGAAATGGCTTTAATGGTTTCTTTTTTTGCCTTCCTCTGGATCAACATTGGTGATATGAAATGGACTGAACCTGATGGATGCATGTCTTTTTTCAGCCTCATCATCTATGTTACTATCCTTTATAGTCCACTCTTCAGTCCCCACTCCCATAACTCCTAAGATAGGGGCTCTCACTACATTAGCTTTGTTTTTTTATTAATTTGGTGTCATAAAAATATTGGTGAGATAAGTGTTACAGGATGAGCTAAAAATAATTTATTTCTATCTCAGGGCATCAGCGACACACTATACTCACCTCATGGGTAGACAGCCTTTTGAAAGGTGTTTCTCTTTTGTCCATAGTTTTTTTTTATATTATAACTTACTCGGTGCTGACAATTGATCCTCCATTACACCAGCAACTCTGATTTGCCAGGTTCTGCTGCAACTCGACTGCCATCTCTCTACTGTCATGATGTATGTACTAGATAGTCTCTAGCCTCTGATTGTACCTGCTCAGGGTGTATGGATGTTTTGGCTCCACATAAGCCAGCCTTGGGGCATTACAATGCACTGGGTACCTTCATCCATTAGCGCACTGACATTCCAATGGCCTGCTTTAACTGTTTTTTGGGGGGTTCCCTTACTATATAAACATGCTTGTTGTTCATTCATTCATTCATTTGTTACGGTCAAATTTGTTATGCCATTGTAACCTTCTCATTCATGCTCCTTGAAATAAAGGATCCCACGAGGTGCTGGATATCTCTACTTCCAGCCTCGTGACCCTATGGCTGTTACCTTCTTCATGTGCATTTCTTGGATAGCTTTTATGAGGTGTGATCAGCTCTACGGCATCCCGATTGCTGGCTTCTCTTGTCTTCCATATGAGTTTCCCATATCAATTTGGTTTCTTTCTTTCGCTGTTAGTGTCTTAGAGCTCTGTGAACACAAGATCGCAGATGTCTCTTTTACTGGCTTCATTGTGAACCTACTGCCATCGCTTAATATATTGGTATTCCATTGGCTTTCACAAAGATGTTTTTGTCATATTTATTATTAAATATATATACATTGACTTACCCTTTATTTTGCTGTATATCCTTAGTAGAGCTTGGTATCTATTTTGTGCTGGGTTTTGTTTTTACTTGTTTGTTTTGCTTTGTATTTTATATTTGTTTTATTTGTTCTTGTTTAAATTAAACTTTTGTTTAATCTGATTATATCCAAATTGTCCCTGTAGGGGTGATGTCATCCCCTGCAGTTGGAGCCGCAACTGCACCGAGATTATGTCATTAATATCGTTTGGTGCCTCTTTGTGCTGAAGGCAAACTATTTAAAGCTGTGAATATGTTACTATTAATAAAGGTCTCTCTTGGACCAAACTGTCAACCATCTTTTAAGAACAAATAAATAATTTATTTGCCTTTGTAAGTCCTTGCAATTTTGGGGCTGCATTTCTGCAAATGTAGTTTGGGATTTGGTCTCCTCAATGCTGAGAAGTCCAGGCGGATACTTCTCCATCATGCAATACCATTATCTCGCTGAAAATAGCTCTTAATGACTTTAGCTGTCCCCTGGTACTGCCCCCCTTTTTTCTCTATGTATACCTATTTTTATGGGATTGTACACCTGAGAACCTACATCATCTGTGAGTGAGTGCTTCCATCCCCATACATATACAGTACTGTGCAAAAGTCTTAGGTAGGTGTGAAAAAATGCTGTAAAGTAAGAATGCTTTAAAAAAAATGATTGTGTTTCAACCCATATATTAAATTGATGATCATTAGCACCTGTTTGGTATAATTGTTTAATCATACACCTGACTATATTCCTACAAAATCCCTGACTTTGTGCAAGTGCACCTAGAAGAATTGATGCTGTTTGAAAGCAAAGGGTGGCCACACCAAGCATTAATTTGATTTAGATTTTTCTTTTCTATATATTGCACAGTATTATATGTATATATATATATATATATATATATATATATATATATATATATATATACAGGGCTTAATATTGGAAGTCCTTTGCTACCAGCCAGACCTGAAAAGTTACTCACCACTGCAAGCCATAACATACCCACCAGGGCTGAATTTCTACTCGCCAGAGCTAAATTTTCACTCGCCATTGGCTAGTGGAAATTTTGAGCCATATATATATCTATATATATAAAAGAAGACTTTGTTCCTGCCAAAACACACCCAGGGGAGGCATAAAGCAGGAGTTACTACTCCTATTGGGTGATTCAATCATGCAGGGAGTTGGCCCGCCCCCACTATGCAGCCCGCCCACCACTATCAAAGTCAGAAAAAAACAATATGGCCGCCACTTGCTCCTACACCACAGACAAACACACACATGCCCCACTCACACAGCACCACACAAACACACACAGACCACCACACACACACACATGCCCCACTCACACAGCACCAAACACACATGCCCCCACTCACACACACAGCACCACATACACACACAAAGCCAGAAATAAATATGGCTGACACACACACACACACACACACACACACTCACCCTGACTCCCAGTGGCCTCAGCAGGACCTGTAGTGCAGCAGCAGGGGAACAAAATGGCACTCAAAGGGTTAAGGTAGGCCCTCATTGCTCAATTATTTCTTCACTGTCATCATTTGCCATGCAAGACTCAGGACAGACAGCAATCAGGTACACACTTAACCCACTGACTGCCACAGGGTTCTGTATCAACTTTTACCCCTCAGGGAGTGTGTTCAAACCCCTCACACTGTAAACTTGCATTTCCCTCCCACTTCTCCTCCTCCCCCAGCCTATTACTAACACTTTTCCATATTTTTGTTAAGCCCCGCCCCCACTCGCGATTAAGCCCCGCCCCTTTAACCCAAATTGCCCCATTGCTCTCTCCACATCAGCACCACATGAGGGACTCCACAAGTTAACGTTCCCAGATGTTACACACTCATGCCCCACTCACACAGCACCAAACACCCATACACACACACAAAGCCAGAAATAAATATGGCTGACACACAGGTACTCACCCTGACTCCCAGTGGCCTCAGCAGGGCCTGTACTACAGCCACTGAGGAACAAAATGGCACGCAAAGGGTTAAAGTAGGTCCTCTTTACTGAATTATTTCTTCACTGTCATCATTTGCCATGCAAGACACAGGACAGACAGCCATCAGGTACACACTTAACCCACTGACTGCCACAGGGTTCTGTATCAAGTTTTACCCCTCAGGGAGTGTGTTCAAACCTCTCACACTGTAAACTTGCATTTCCCTCCCACTTCTCCTCCTTCCCCAGCCTATTACTAACACTTTTCCTCATTTATGTTAAGCCCCGCCCCCTACTCGCAATTAAGCCCCGCCCACTTTTAGCCCAGATTGCCCCATTTGTCTCTCCACATCAGCACCACATCAGTCCCCTCCAGGGACTACACAAGTCAATGTTCACAGGTATGAATGCACTTCCCACTGCTATTTATCTCTGACATGCCTCTCTATACCTTAACCATTTGAGTGCCAGAGGGGTGCACAACTCATGAGCGCATGTGTTTCTGCTTATATATGTTGCGTGTGTGTTAGTGTACATCTCTGTTACATATGTGTGTCAATGTGTGCATCTCCGGTGTGTCTGTGCGTGTGTATGTGTTTTGCATGTCTCTGCCGCTCACTGTGTGTATGTGCATACCTCTCAACATTTCACATGGCCAAAGAGGGACACTGTCGTTTTAGGTGATATTGTTGGGGGCGTGGCTGGTGGGCGGGGCATTAGTAATCATTTTTAGGTTATTTCATGACCTATTACTGGTTATTTATGTAACTGAATAAACGATTTCGTGC
The DNA here is from genome assembly GCA_037306005.1 of Rhinophrynus dorsalis. Taxonomy (NCBI): domain Eukaryota; kingdom Metazoa; phylum Chordata; class Amphibia; order Anura; family Rhinophrynidae; genus Rhinophrynus; species Rhinophrynus dorsalis. The sequence goes on along the minus strand of CM074722.1, from coordinate 104,097,407 downwards.
AAGGCCAAAGTATTTTATTTGCACAGACTAATGTATAAACACATATACTGAAGTTTATTGCTTTATTGCTGTACAGCAAAGTAATACACACCACACAGTCAGGGCTGGTGCAAGGATTTTTGCCACCCTAGGCAAAACCTAATTTTGCTGCCCATTTCGCTCCACCCCTTGTGTCCCACCCCTTTATACCCTGCCTACTTATACTCAACCTCTTTTCATGATTGTCCTCTCTCTGCCCCCTGAGCCAGTCTGCCCCTGGTCTGGAGATGCCTGTAAGAGATGCCCCCCACCAGCTCCAACTTGCCCCTTATCAGCTTCACTTTGGACCACCAGCTCCACTTTGCCCCTATCAGCTCCACTTTGTCCCCCATCAACTGCAACTTGCCGCCTCAGCTCCAACTTGCCCCCCATCAGCTCCACTATGCCCTCCATCACCTCCAACTTGCCACCATCAGCTCCACCTTGCCCCCCATCGGCTCCAACTTGCCCCCATCAGCTCCACTTTGCTCCCCATCTGCTCTAACGTGCCCCCACCAGCTCCATTTTGCCCCTTCAGCTCCAACTTGCCCCCTCAGCTCCACTTTGACCCCCATCCTCTCCAACTTACCCCCATCAGCTCCACCTTGCCCCCCATCCGCTCCAACTTGCCCCCACCAGCTCCAACTTGCCCCCACCAGCTCCACTATGCCCTCTCAGCTCCACTATGCCCCCATCAGCTCCAACTTGCCACCATCAGCTCCACCTTGCCCCCCATCTGCTCCAACTTGCCCCCATCAGCTCCACTTTGCCCCCCATCTGCTCTAACGTACCCCCACCAGCTTCACTTTGCCCCCTCTTCAGCTTCACTTTGCCCCCTCAGTTCTAACTTGCCCCCTCAGCTCCAACTTGCCCCCATCAGCTCCACTTTGACCCCCATCCTCTCCAACTTACCCCCATCAGCTCCACCTTGCCCCCCATCTGCTCCAACTTGCCCCCACCAGCTCCACTATGCCCTCTCAGCTCCAACTTTCCCCTATCAGCTCCACTATGCCCCCCAGCAGCTCCAACTTGCCACCATCCACTCCAACTTGCCCCCCCATCCGCTCCAACTTGCCCCACCAGCTCCACTTTGCCCCCCCTCAGCTCCAACTTGCCCCCCCTCAGCTCCACTTTGACCCTCATCCGCTCCAACTTGCCCCCACCAGCTCCAACTTGCCCCCATCATCTCCACTTTGCCCCACATCCGCTCCAACTTACCCCCTCAGCACCACTATGCCCTCTCAGCTCCAACTTGACCCCCATCACATACCTGTAGCTCCCGCGCAGTCTTCTCTTCAGTAATGCAGAGCGCGGCATGAATCCCAGCGCGCTCTGCATTACTAAAGATCCGACCCAATAAGGGAGCGCTGTAGCAACACAGACCTGACTGTGTTGTGGTTCCCGGCGTGGTGTGTGCGGGCGCAGCTCTTCTCCGCTGCATGCCCGCGCCCCCAGTATGTGTGCGCCCTAGGCTGGTGCCTACCTCGCCTATAGGTGGAGCCGGCCCTGCACACAGTCTGACCTCCTAAAAAGAGGGACAACAGGGTGGGAAAGAGGGACAGAGGGATTTGGCGCTCAAAGAGGGACTGTCCCTCCTAAAGAGGGACACTTGGGATGTATGGTATGTGTCTGCCTGTGTGTTGCATATGTCTATGTTTATCAGTGTGTCTGCATTTCACACACGTGCGCCCAATGGTCATAACATGACGGGCAACGCCGTCCCACATTGCTAGTATATATATATATATATATATATATATATATATATATATATATGTGTGTGTGTGCTGTTCCTATTCATCTAGAGGTAATTGTGCATGATCATTGACACCCTCTTTGTCTGTACAAAGGATGAGGACAATGTAATAAATATGTCATAATAGTTTCAGTGAACTAAGCTGGGTGGGTTCTTATCTCAAGTCAATTGTTGCTGTTTATTGTTTTATCACTTTTTTTAACAGGCTTGGTAAACAGTTGTAAAAATGTCAACGGCTAATGATAATTTAGTCACCAGAAAAAAAACACTGTCTAGGAGTATTTCATATTTTATTGGATTTGAGCCCTTTTCATCTTTTGGTGATAATATCCCTTTAAAGCTTCATAACCCTTTCAGTGTCAGAGGGGTGATCAACACATACCTGGGAACCTCCAAGCTCAATCTTCCCCAGAGTTTCAATGACGACTAGAGATGGGAGGGACCATATGCAACGATTTGTGTTATAGTGTGTGGGGTCTTAACCCTTTGCAATTCTTTGCATACCCCTCTGGCACTCAAAGAGTTAACCAAGGTAAGTGGAACTGTAAGGTGGAAAGCCAGAGATTGCCTTGAACTGGGCAGGAGTGGGCAGGACCAGGTTAAGAGTGGGTTGTGTTACCAAGAAACTCTGCAAATTAGAGAATCCTCCTCTGTCCCCAGAGACCCAGTATTTATATCTAAAAACCAGTGGCTCCGGGGCAGACTGGAGAGTTTGCAGGTATGCACACTGCAGGGCAATGCATTGAACACCCTTCTGGATCACATACAGTTTAAGAGGAGGTGGCTGATAAGTGGGGTTACTATTGGTCCTGCAGAAACTGGCAAATTTATATAGAATATATGAATTAGCATTAAATCACTCAGCTGCAAATATAATGAAAGCTTGTAAACCAGTGACTGACTACCTGAGCCCATCTAGCAGTTGAGGACTACAATTCTCCTCATCCCCAGCCACCCCTGATGTAATCATTCAATATTGCATTGACATTACAGGTACTGCTGTAGCATAGGCACAGAAGCCCAGACAGAGATCACTTGACAGTTATTTGATACTAGTGTAAAAGCCTGTGTAATGTTAACCCTTTGAGTGCCATAGGGGTACGCAACGCATTGATTTGCAATGTGTTGCATACCCTTCTGGCACTTGAAGGGTTAAGAGGCCGCTACCTCAGTGCTCCATGCAATGCAGTCTTGCATCGCCTCACTCATGCGATGCAATCAAGTGCAGTAGAGACTACTCGAACGCGGGCAGTCTCTACTGCGCATGACTGCATTGTGACAAACATCCTAGCGAATATAGGATGCAATCTACATACCTGCGGAACCTATTCCAGAAAAACACACAGTACTGGAGATAAAAGTGTCCAAATGACACTATTCATGCCATGATGTGGGCAGGGTTGAGAGATGGGTTTGTAACTTAAATGGTTGTGGAACAAAGTAAGAGTGGGCAGAAAGGGTGGTGAAGTGGGCAGGGTTACCAATGAACTCACTAATCATCCTCTGTCCCCAGAGATCTGGTAATTTCTTCTGAAAACCAGAGTGTCTGAGGCAGATACAGGAAGTTACCAGGCATGGCCACTTATGACCTCAAACTGACAGGAAGAGGAAAAGAGTCTTACGTATAAATATTCTGTGGCAAACCAACTGCACCACAAGGGTAGAAATAAAAAGTCCATAAATTTAATTTGATTTAAATGGGGATTTTTAAATGCCCTGTTTAAATCAATGGTCATCTTATTTGCCTCCAAACTGCTTTCTCACAGAATTGCTCCATTTTTTTCCGGTTAAACATATGGCTCAAAATATGATCTTGGTGAGAAAAATAAAAATCATTTTAATATCTAAAATATTACACATTAAGGAGATAATCAACAACAACCATAAATCTGCAATTGATAAAGAACTTTCCAGAACGCTGGATAGTATGAAGAGCGCCCGAAAACCAGTAGCCAGACATTTTTCTCAAGTAAGACAATTTACCTATTTTTAAATTTATGGCAATTTGCTTAATTAAACCACCTAGGGGAGTGGGGATAGACAAATTTTACTTTAGGAAGAAGCCAGACTAATTCTTAAACTTAATACTATGTTTCCTATGTGTCTTAATCAAGAAATGACATTCTCTTGTTATAATGGAACTTGGTCCTTTTGGGAAGTGTTGTACATGATAGGGGTGACCCTCTGTGAATATGTCACAAGGATGATGCCCACCAGCATAATCCCTTGAATTTATTGTAAGAATGGATATTATAAGACTTACCTTCTGCTTCCCCAGTATACCCATCATACTGTTTTTATCTACACTGCATCTAAGGGGGTGACCCTTTGTGACAAGGCCACAAGGATACACACCCCATAGTGATTTTCATCTGTAGGTATATACATATTTTAATCCATTCATAGATACTAACCCATATAACTTTATATGAATTTGGATGATATTTTGGTGTCTGACTTTCTACACTAATGGTATGACTTGATATAGCTTTTCTTCTATTTGATTTATGGGACTGCTAATTGGATTATCGTTTTCAAAATTGTTGTTCTACATTTTTCTTCATTAATGCACTACTAACTGGACTACTCTTTACTATAACTGTATATGAGTACCATGTGATGCTCCATGTACTTACATATACTTTGTTGACACTGTGGTTGTTCTGTTTATATCAGTTATATCTTACTTTATGCTTTATTATAACCACTAGTGTAAAAGCCCGTGTACACGGGCCAAGGTTCAAGTAATGTTAATTCTTTGAGTGCCAGAGGGGTATGCAACGCACTTAGTGGGTTAAGCGGCCGCTACCTCACTGCTCCACGTGATGCAGTCTTGCACAGTAGAGACTGCCAGAACGCGCACAGTCTCTACTGTGCATGACGGCTTCTGACAAACATCTCAGGTGTTTTATTATATAAGGATGTATCTTTATTTGCTTTGCATTGGGCAGAATGCAGTGACCAGTGCTTTTAGAGAGATTATTTAAATTTTGTTCAGCTGTTCCTCTGTTGATTATTTGTTTGTGTGGATATCAATGTTCTTTGAGTCATTTACGGGTAATTTTTTTGCATAAGGTGTGTTATTAGTATTGATTTATATTAAGTTCTCCTATTACTGTTTTTTTCTTTTACTCCTTTATGCTTATTGCTCTGTTTTGTCCAGTTATATATCTGTTGTTTATTTTATGTTCATTTTTTTCATTTCTTTCATTTGTAGTTTTCTTTTTTATTCATTTATTTTTTCTATTCCTTTCCCTATTTTTTCATTTTCAGTTTTCGTTTTTAAGTTTTATGCCAGGAGTGGGTATTGCTATGGGAAATGTCTTGTGTTAATAATGTATTGTTTAACACTATTGTATACCCAGTCTCTTGGTCTTCTCTGTGAGGTAGCATCAGAAAGGTTGCCTAGCGACACAATGTGCTTAAGGATGACATCTCAGACTGGACAGGTCCCTTGTAGAGTATGCCAACCTCAGTGGGTTTTCAAGGCTCAGGTGAAGGGTGAGTTCAATGTTGATGTTCTTTGATGTTTAATGTTGATTTGGGTATAAACATTTTGTATCAGTAAGCACATTTTAGCTCTGAGAAAGATCCAGTAAAGGACAGAAAATGTCTGAAAATAAACCTATCCTTTAATGATTTAATTTGTGAGTGTTGACCCTGCTTACTCCCTGGAAACCCAGGTAGTTATTGCAAGTATTAGACATCCAGTATTATTAAGCATATTAAAACTGGCTGGTTACAATACAGTAATAATTTACTTACACAAGGGGTTGGAAACCAGGGAGAATTATGGTATTTGTAGCTCAAAAAGATCTGAAAGGCCACAGGACTTTTCAAAGCCCAACCCTTCAGACATAATAATAGCATATTAAAGTTGTTTGGCTAAAGAAACATTGAATAACTTACACGAGGGATGGGAAAATTATGGCTTTCTAGAGATTGTTGGATAACTGATCCCATCGTTCTTGGGTTTCGCAAGGCAATAGCCGTTTGAAAAGTATATAATGGATATGCTTTCTAGTCCAAAAATGTCTGGATTCACTCCAGGCTTGAGACCCACAGTGGCCACCCAGCCAGCAGCAGCACACTCACAGTCACTCTCAATAACCCTTTGCTTTTCATCCTGAACATCACTGGGACATGAAGCCAAGCCTATGCAGAGAGCAGCAGTACGTGTGGTTCTATGGCTACCATGGGACAAGGCTAGGGATCAGTATGAGAGATTTTATGGATACCAGTGCAGTGCTGCTGCCAGAATTCTGCTCCCCTTATTCCCTGCCAGCCATTGGCTACCAGTGCAGTTGAACAAGGCAAGAGGGTCAGTTTGTGTTCTACTGCAACTGTGGGACAATGCTGAGTGGTGGGGGCAGATTGTGTACTTCTATGGATACTGTGGGACAAGGCTGGGTCAGTATGAGTGGTTCTAAACTTTTCCAATGTTAAATACTTTTGTCAGACCTGCAGTAAAATGTACTCACCAGTTTCTCTTCAAGTTTGTCACATAAGTATAGGTTACGGGGTTCCCATCTCTAGAGTCTGACACCCCTCTGGAATGCAAGGTTATATTATGTGAAAAGGTGCTGCCTATTCCAGCCATTGACTGGCTGGGGATGATGGACATTGTTGTCCAGAAAAGCTGGAGGACCTCATGTTGCCCAACAGTGATCAAGAGGCCAGTTGTGGAGATGTCTTGGATGCACTAGATATTATTTCCATCTATAATGTGGTTGGAACAGTTTTTCCCTTATGAATCAAAGTGAAAAGATACATTTTGTAAAGTTAAAACATTTGATGACATGCACAATAATATCTCTGACATTATTCTACGCCACCTTCTAAGAGCATCAAATCAGACAGTATTAACCCAGAAGCAGCAAGAAGAGAGATTCCTGTCTGATGTGGGAATTTTCACAGGGCTTTATCTCAGATGTGCCAAGGAATCACCAAGCCACTCCCATGCCCACACCCCTAACTCTTTATATGACCCCAGTTCATCCCTATATACATACTTTAAGTCTTTCCTGCAAAGGAAAACCAGTGTAATCTTACTGCTGAAAATTCTAAATTTATTATAGCTCTAACTTACTTAAAAAAAAACCAAAAAAAACAAACAACCAAAAAATGCTATTCTCTATTGCATTCACTGGGTGGTGCTGTTCCCACCACTTACTATGGAGACCTGCAGCTACTGACTTAAAAGGCTAGTAATGTTTCATAATAAAAGCAGTTCTAATTAATCATCATAGTATTTGGACTTTGGAGAATGTTATTTCAATTCTGTCAGAATTGTAGTTCAAGAGTAATTCAATTACAAAGTATCCCCCTCCCGCCCCTTTTACTGATGTAACACTGTTCAGCCAGAGCAGAAGGGAGGTGCCCAGGTAGACTGCAGAGAAGGACAATCTCCAATTAAGATAAGGAAAAACCTGAAAAACTTGGCAAGGGGGGCAGGGCTTTCATTGTTCTCATAGGAAGAAGATTGTCCCCTTCTGTTATCTGTCTGAGAAGAGATGGCTTACACTAGGTAAAAGGGGCGGGAGGGGAAACTTTGCTTGCAAATATCTCTCAAACCATAAAGGTTTGAGAGATAAGACTTAGATCGTTCTTTATGTTTTTTTAATGCCTACAAAATAAAATAATGATAAAATGAAGTATTACTATCCCATTGATTGCCTTTTTGGACACTATCTTATAAATGCTATGTTTCTGCTGTAATAACTTTTGAATGAAATCTCACCCAGCAGTAGGATACATTTATTAGCCTAATAATTTCTATATTTGATTTAAAAATGTTTTGTTAAATACACTGTCCAGTCCAGATGTATAATAACTAGTAAAAACACTGGCCATGTTATACTATAAATTGACTTTTATAGCAACATACAAACCCATAAATAAACCTAACAACATAAACCAGGAGTGACTTACTAATGAAAGGTCAGGCTGGTAATAGTTCTTCTCAAAATGGCAATTAAATGATGACACTGGAATGAAAAGGGAGCATATAAAATGTTTTAACTTACGCTAACCTAACTAGCCCCCACTCCAAGTCTGACCGTCGCCTGACCCTAACCTAACAACCAAACTATACCATCCCCAGACAGACCCTAAGTTAAACTAAAAGATACTAACCTAACAGATACACCCTTCAACCTAAAAGATAAAAACCTAACCTAACCAATACTAACCTAACCGATAATCACATGGTGACATTCCGTATGGCGACATATTGCGGAGCACGATTTTGATGCATGTGACATTGTGGCCATGCTGTAATGACACTCGCCATGTAGGCAGCCCCATTTGAAAAGGATACCATATGAGTAAGGATCTGTTACAAGTTGAAGGGAATTGAGGTGGTCAAACCACTAACTCCGTAGGGTGGGAATGGCCGGCAAGCTGAAATACCCCTTATAATATGTGACCTAGATATTTAAGTACTCTGCCCCAGCTATACAAGTACAACTTTCTATAAAACTCTACTCCACAACATGGGCATCCTCAGGAAGGGGCAAGAAAGGGCAATTACTCAAAGCCAGCACGTAACTGCTGACACACACTTTAGAACCTACCTTTCTAGAAATTTCTGCGGAAACCCTGGCTCCACACACCAGTTGTTTAACTCTTTGAATGCTCTGCAAAGAGTTGTAGTACTGAAAGGGTTACAAGTGTTTTTATCCCAAAAAAGCTGTCATACATAAATACATCCATTATGACTCCTACATAACTTATTACCCTTTCTGCCAATGCTTTCAATAACTTTTGTTGCTACTATTGTAGAGAGATCTTCTCTACACATTTCCTTCCTTAATTTCTTATTTGGTTTATCTCATTCCAGACCAGAATGTCCCCAGTGCTTGCAGGGTGTATTATTGTCTTGTGCAGTTCTGTAGGGTCAAGGTGTTCTGCTTCACACACATATCAGCCTAACACTTAGGACCACGGTGTGTTATAGTGTTGGGTTTCCATGCCAACCGTCTCTGGTGAGAAGCGATCAGATGCAAGGCTGTCAGAGAAAGAAAATATCTATCTGTATTTTTTATAGCTGTATATGTGTATTTTTTTTATTAGCACACATTTCTAATCACCTTTAACTGTTTAATTTCTACATGCATTGCAACAGAGACAGGACATAATAGGCATAATTTTTATTACATTATAACAAGTTTGGAAAATGCATGGCGTGTGTTAGAATGTTCTAACACTGCATCCTAAATGTGTTTAAAGAGGGGAAAATATGAAGCAGAGGAAGTGTGTGTGTTTGTATTTGTCACCACTCTGGCACACAAAGGTGTAATATGTATGTATTTTTTATAATGTGATGCTATGGTAATCATTAAGAGCCTAGAAAACAAAAGGTTTGTGTGTGTGTGTGTGTGTATGTTTTGCTCTAATCACACTCACCTTATTATATAATGGTTTATGTGAATTACACATTCTCTGAATACCTCAGAGAATTGCTAATTGGAGCTGAATCAAAATGGCCTATGCCATGCACAGGTAGTAAAATACAGAAAGGAATCCTGATGTCATCTCATATCTCATGTACTTGACATCAAAGAAGATGATATATAGGTCAGCAAAGTGAAGGAACCATCATTTGGAATTGATACAGGGGTTAATTGAATAAAACAAGTTAGATAATGATAGTATATCACAGTGAAGGAGCTGCTAATTTGGAATCATCACTATGGTTAATATCATACTGTGGATCTCAATTTTATTCTTCAGAGCACACAGGTCAGGTTTCCAGAATCTCTCTTCTGAATCACAGGTAGTCTGTGGATCAGTTATTGTGAATGATCTGCCTGTGCTTAATCAGGGACATCATTAAAACCTGATCTGTAGGTGTATTTCGAGGACTGGAGTCAGTGGTATAAAGCATCAATTTTTGGAAAACATTTTATCTTATACAGTAAGATAATGAGAGATCAATAGAGAAGCCAGGCAGGCAAGAACACAAAGAAATCAAACTGACATGATGTACAGACTAGCGGCCTAGTTTCCTAGAGTTGAACATTTCATACCCTCTAGCTGTTCTTGCAGTGTGTTGGGGAACCGGAATTAAAAAAAGCTAATTTAACTCAATAGGAATTATATCTATTCTCTATGGTGTAACTGGTTTGCACAGCTCTTAGTATATCATGCTAGAGTGTCTTATAAAGGAGTCAGTTTGAGACAAACCAATTACAATGAACGGGACAAATGAAAATTTGCATTGATTTCAATGGCTCTGTTAACCCCTTGAATACTAGAGAGGTTTCCAATGCATTGAATTGCAATGCATTGGAGACCTCTCTAGCATTCCAGGGGTTATAAACACCATTTAAAGCCTTGGGAATTATGGGAATTTTACTGAGTAGGGACAAGAGAACTGGAAAGCAAATCACTAAGAAGAATTGGAGAAATTCTGGCTCAAACCAACTACCATAAGCGATAAAAATGATCCCTTTAACTTAACTCTTTGAGTGCCAGAGGGGTATCGAACGCACTGCTTCATACTTGTACTTTTAATCCCTTTAATGCTGCTGAACATCTCCATTGCAATGCAACAGAAAGACCTTCAGCATTGGAGGGGTTAAATATTCCATTAAATCAGTGGTAATTTAGGGCATTTTTATTTGTCCCCTATAGTGCAACTGGTTTGCCCCAAAATTGCTCTAAAAGTGCACCCTTATTTTTAACTTATATATAGCCTTCAGAGTACAACCCATGTATCTATATTATTAGTACATACTTTGAAATCTGTATGGGGCTGAATCAGCCTAGCTGGGAACTCTCTGGATTTGCCCTGGAGGCTGTGGTATTTGCTGCTAATTATCAAGTTTCCGGGGCAAAAGCTGATTCTCCTGATATGGGGAGTTCTTAATGAAACTCTGCCCACTTCTGCTACTTCCCATTGTGTTCCTCTCACTCCCCGCCCTCTTCTCCTCCTTCCCCTGCCTATTCATTATACTTTTTTTTTAATTTATAAGCTCCTCCCCCATTAGTAATTAAACACCACCCCTTTTGCCACAAATAGCGTCATTTTTCTCTCACATTGGCACCACAGGACTCCCCCCTCCAGGGAGTCCACAACAAAAAGTTCCCAGGTATGCTAATCAGATTTAGAGCAGTTCTGAGGCAAATCAGTTGCGCTATGGAATTTTTCACCCCTACAATGCTAATGAGGTCTCCAACGCCTAGTAAAATCAGCTGCACTGTAGGGCTGAAATTAATTATTTGCAAATTCCCATTGTGCTAAAGAAACTGATTTAAAGGGGATCTATCGCCCCTATACAAGTTTGTGTTAATATGTAGATTATATATTATATCAATTTCTGTTTTTATATTGCTATGCTGTCGAAACCTAAGGTATAAATACTGCCCTGCACCCTACGTCTGGACAGACTGCTAGTACAGCTCTGTACTGCAGTCTGTTACTCTGCCTCTGCTCCCCTCCCTCTAGCCAGCCTCCTCCGGAGGCTTGTTGCCTGTAAACTGGACTCCTTGCTCTTCTTTAAGCTGAAGATAGTTCTTAATGACTTTGGCTGTATGTTTGGGGTCGTTGTCATGCTGCAGAATAAATTTGGGGCCAATCAGATGCCTCCCTGATCATATTGCATGATGGATAAGTATCTGCCTGTAAGTTTCAGCATTGAGGATACCATTCATTCTGACCAAATCTCCGCGATGCTTCACTGCTGCCTGAAGACAGTCATTCTTGTACTGCTCTCCAGCCTTCGGCAAACAAACTGCCTTCTGCTAAAGCCAAATACTTCAATTTTGACTCATAAGTTCAGGGCACCTGCTGCCATTTTTCTGTATCTCAGTTCCTGTGTTTTCATGCATAACTGAGTCGCTTGGCCTTGTTTCCAGGTTTGAGGTATGGCTTTTTGGCTGCAAGCCTTCCATGAAGACCACTTCTGACCAGATTTCTCCAGACAGTCGATGGGTGTACCAGGGTCCCACTGTGTTCTGCAAATTCTGAGATGATGGCACTGCTGAACATCTTCCGACTGTGAAGGGAAGTAAGCATGATGTGTCTTTCATCTGCTGCACTTTGGCCGACCACTCCATGTATGGTCCTCAGCATTGCCCATTTCTTTGTGCTTCCTCAAAAGTTTGGAAAACACATCTGGAAACCCCCGCCTGCCTTGAAATTTCTGCCTGGGAGAGACATTGCTGATACAGCATAACTACCTTGTTGTCACGTTCATTGAAAATAGGGACTGGGCAGAAGCTGGAAAGCGTAGCTAGAAAGTGTTGTTTGAGTACGCTGCCAGATGCTTGGGTCCTTTGCTGCAGCCTAGACTGAGTTAAAGATGCTGGCTGCGAAGCCAGATGTCCGACCCCAGTTGAGCCAGGGCCCTGACCAGGATAGGACTACAAGCAGAACTGAAATTAAACCCAGCCCTATTTCTTGAGAGAATCCACAATGCAGAAAAAGCACAATAATAAAAGGAAAGGCAACCAGAGCTACCAAGATAAACTTAAGCAAAAGACAGTGAGCAAGGGACCTCCTACTACAGAGTGCTGAGACCATTCTGAAGGAAGGGAACAGTTCCTAGTAGGAGGCACGTAACCCAGACAAGGAAACCAAAAATAGCGGGTTGGGACCGCTCAACAAGAGGGGACAGCAATAGGCAATACTATGTAGACCCAGACAAGGGAACTGGGATAGCTGGTTGGAACCGCTCCACTATAGGGGACATAGGGCCAGGTTAGAGAACCTGTTGCCCATACAGAGGAATGATATATATGTATGAATGATAGGTTTAGTGGGCCAGGGTCACTGAAAAGGGAGAGGGAACACCCAACCTCTCCACTGGATCAGCACTACCTATGGATAGGGATAGGCAACTCTGGACAGCCACCGCTGGCACTAGTCAGACATGGAAACCCTTCCAGAGTGGGCTAAGACCACTAGAACCACTGGAGGGCCAGAGAAACTTAGGGCCCGGGCCAAACAAGCAACTGGGAATAACCTACTCCTCCTTAGGAGTACATCCGCTGCCCACCTAGGGTAGTCAGTGAAGCGGACTGACCACTTGGAATAATGGAAGGGACAAAAGCCCCTAGCGGAATATGACCCCAATGCAGCACACAGGGGGCACCAACTCCTGGCGGAGTATGACCTCTACTAGTCACCAATAAGTAAGCACAGCCCTTAAAGGGTTAGTAATGTCTAGTGTTCAGGCACACATTTTAGACCATTCCAATGAAGGGATTCCATGTAAGTAACGAGATCTCGGCACTTCTCAAGCGCCACCGTGTCGACCGACACGGATCTCCTGCTGACAGCTTTACAGCTGTCAGTAGGAGAAATTAAACTTCAAACGCCCGTATCTCATAGACCATAGCGGTTTGAGAGATATGGTTTTTTGCATTTAGATCAGCTTTTTAAGCTCTTCTAAATGCAAAAAATAGTTTTTTTTAGAAATTACTAACACTTTAACTGATGGTGACCGTCTCTGCCCAAATGTAATGGAGCGCTGGATCGATATATGCCTGGAGCGAGCTGGACCACTTCTGATAGGGAAAGGTACCAAGTGGGGAAGACCGCAGACAGTAACAACTCAGAGGGAGTTTCGGTTAAGATAGTGGATCCAATGCGGCCCTTATTTCAACCGGCCAAGGAAGGATGGAAGGCCCGTGAGTGCCGATGCCTTATGCGCAACGGATGCTGACACTTATCCATTGCCCTCAATACTACTGCATGGCTTAACCACCCAGAACTCCGGTGTGGCTCTGCAGGACCTCCTTGGGCCTTGCCTCCTGTCTACACTGGACACTAAGCCCGTGACACACCACTGGGTTTTAAGGAGTAGCCGGAGAAATCGAGCAAGGGCGAAGGTACAATAGTACACTGCAAATGGCCAGCAAACCCCCACTGGTACAGTAACAGCCGCAAGCTCTCACAATTCATACAATTCAGCCATACACTGAGCGTTCAATACAGTACCTTAGCAAATAACAAGAGGCAAGTCAGAGTCAGTCCGAGTCAATACAAGGGAGGCAACAATCCGATTCGCAGTACAGGCAAGGGCAAGGCAATCTCATGGTCAAATGAATACTCACAACACAACGGGTCAAACACTAGGCTAGTTAGGAACTTGAATAATCGGGCAAGGCCCTCCTAGTCCTCAGCCTATTTAAGGCACCAGGATCCAATCACAACAAAAGGGTTGGGTTACCAGTCCAAATGGAGGGAAGCATGACACTTGTGTCTTGTTGCTGTGCTCAGTCTTGCCATGGTGTATAACTATAACTTCAGCAACCTCACCTTGTTAGCTGAGTTTGGCTGTTCTTCACCCAGTTTTATTCCTCCTACACAGCTGTTTCTGTTTCAACCTACTTATTAAATTGATGATCATTAGCACCTACAAAATCCCTGAGTTTGTGAAAGTGTACCTAGAAAAATTGATGCAGTTTTGAAGGTAAAGGGTGCTCACACCAAATATTGATTTGATTTAATTTTTTTCTTCTGTTCACTCAGTATGTATTTTGTTAATTGATGAATATAAAAAATGAACATATCTATTTTCTAAAACATTTTTACTTTACATCATTTTTTCACACCTGCCTAAAACTTTTGCACATTACTGTGTAAATATCTATCTTCAGAGATATAGTTGCCTCATTGTACAAATTAATATTTCAGGTATGCTTATTAATGTTCCATATTATTTTCCCACAAGCGATTTAATGTACGCAAACACAACCTCACACACTTTATCAAATGTAATATGTATGAGATTTGTATAATTCATTGAATCTAATAGGTTACCTTAGTATTTAAACCTCTGAGTGCCAGAGAGGTGTAATGCTCTGCATAACCCTCTGGCACTCAAAAGTATTTCTTATCTTATATTTCTGTGAAATCTTATCTGAAGGTAAACCTATATTATTTGCATCAATGCACAAAGTACATAAATGCTTTAAGTTCCTGTGTATAGGACCTTATTTTGAAACAATTTAACAATCACATAGCATATATAATAATTCGCTAAATTTATATTTGTCTGAAACTGTTATGCTCAGTACAGTTGGCTGCAGTCATGCGTAGTACAGACTGCCCGTTCCGCGGCTGATATCGGAGCGGACCACTCTGAATTCAGATCGTAGTCCTCCCTGTGTACCTTGCGATACGCAGAGGGGACTATGGTCTGAATTCGGAGAAGCCTGCTCTGTTATCAGCCGCGATGCAGACAGTCTCTACTGTGCATGACTGCACTGCTGCCATTGCTGGGTGGCACTGTGGCCCGTGTACACGGGCTCTTCAACTAGTATCTATACAAAATAATTTGTTTATGGAAATGAAGCTAGAGAAACACACTTCAATATGCAAACAGATGTAAAAAAATATGCACACAAAGTCTTACATGTTATTAAAAGTTTATTTATGTATCAAAAGTATAATATTCTAGAACAGAATTAGGGAAAGTATAAACGCCTCCCTCCTTTCCCCTCACAAGGGTTTTGTTCATAGTAGAGGTAAGGTGAAACCACTGTTTTTAACTGCATTATGAAAAATACATGTTCACATATTAGAGGCAGATAGGGACTTGCCTTAAGCTGGGGTGCCTTGACGGGGCAGGCAAGCTTTCCATATCTTTGGCCAAAATATATGACACTAAACCCCACTGTTTTATTTGTAGCAAGTCATAGGTTGCTTGTTTATAAAAATCAAGGTTTGATGTGCAGACAACCACTTTTTTGTTCACACACACACACACACACACACACACACACACACACACAGTCCACACTTACAAAATCACTTCCCCCCCAACATACTTATTCAAACGCCATAGAATTACAGAAAAAAACAAAACAATACAGCGCACCCTGCACATCCACACAACCACAAACCCACTGCACACCATCAAACTCCATAAACATACACTCTCCCCGCACAGACACAAAATACATATACCAAACACACACATGCTAACCGCACACACAATCCACAGTTACACACACACACACATTCAACACTCAAATTCCACATAAACAGTTTTTAAATCCATTTTACAAACTAAAAAAAACACACATACACCAAAAAATACACTATACTAAAACCCAATTCACACACACACACAATGTTACACACAAAACCCACAGAAAATCCATAAAATACACACTCGCACACCATGTACAAAGAAAACACACACAAATTCTGCTCAGTACGAACACTGCTTCCGTGTACAACCCACACATCAAAAATAAGTAAACACACAAAGAACACAAGGAAAGAAAAAACATAAAAAAAACTCAAACACTTTCAAACTCTCCACATATAAACTCAATCACATACACTACACTTTCACACACTCTTAAAAAAACTTAAATCAAGCACATACTACCACACTCACTGAAATCACAGACATATCTGACAACCTCTAAACACCCCATAAAATATACTCAAACACACCCTTCAAAAGCTGATCCCACACAAACACAGTCAAACTCACATCACACACAAAGATAGACAATGCTTCCACAATACCAAGTTAAACACCATATAAACAATGAAAAATATGCACAATCACACATATATCCAATCATCTACAAACACACACACACAGACTCTTATCACAAACACATCACAAAAACACTAAATACCCCAAAGCAATATAATTCACACACTCATGCAAACACACATACACTATATACAAATAGCCCCCCCAAAAAAAACCCTTCTAGGATAATAAATCAGACAATATATAGAAATGTACATCACCACACAAAAAAACTCATAAACATCTAAATTCCTCATTTAAACAAACACATAGAAATATATAGTTAGAAAAATACAACCACACTGTGTAAATCAATCGCTCTCTCATATATATATATATATATATATATATATATATATATATATATATATATATATATATATAAGGGCAGCAGTAAGGAGGTATTCTTATACTCTATACTGCCAGTCCTGGAGATACAGGGGGTGATTTTGACAGGAGTGGGCAGGGGCAGTTAGCCCTCCCTCAAGTTCTGTCTGGAAAAAATAAAAAACATGGCCGACACACACCTGAACCTCTCCTACACCCAAAACATGCTCCTTCTGCACACATACACACAACCTCTCCTATGGCAAAATCCTGCTACACAGACACGAAATGTCCTTACCCTGAACCATGATGCCCATGCACCATTACCTCTGCAAGAAAGAGTCCTACCTCCATCCCGCACCCTACACACTTCCCCAGTCTTTGTGCCTCATCTGACTCAAACTCTGCAGAAAGCCTCAATACTAATGCAACAATACAAACAAAAATGCTCCACACTGCACCGAACACCTAACCCACGTATGACGTTAAGCCGCCACTGTCACTGATCTACCACTGTCCCCAAGTTCAAAATTTTTCAGCCTCACATAAACTCTTATGTAGCTGCCATGATTAAACTCACATTAATCCTCATTTACCCGCCACGATTAATCTGTCACTGTCCCCATTGTCTCCCCACCTACTGATTGCTTTGCACCGCATTGCTGTACCAACTTTAACCCTTTTACTGCCAGAGGGGTATGCAACACATTACTCAGCAAAGCATTGCGTTACCCTTTACACTGTAAGGTTTAACGCCCTTGCCAGCTGCACAGCCCTTGCTTCTCAGTATTGTCCCTCACACCCGATTGATATGCAAATTGGGTCCCCAGCTACTGACTGATTTTGCCCACAGTGAATGTTTCCCCTCGAAGTCTGCCCAGCGGACACGGTTTATTTCCAGCGTGTACGTTAAATCCTCTCTCTCCTATTACACCAGCAGCATTAACCCTTTGAGCTGCAGAGGGTATGCAACGCATTGCTTTGCAATGCGTACCCTCTGCCACCCAAAGGGTTAAAATGTAGAAGGCACTTTGCATGCCCACAAAGGAGCATAGTGCACAGAGGCGCATGGGCCACCCTAGTAGACTGCAGGGAGCCAGGTGCAAGGGTCCCAGAATCCATCATTAACCCGTTGAATGCCAGACGGCCCTCTGTCACTTAAATGGTTAAAATGCATAAACTCTACATACAATCCTTTGTCTCCCTATTACATCCCCAGCATTAACACTTTGAGTACCAGAGGTGTACGCAACACACTGCGAAGGAGCCTGCTGCACAGAGAAGCATGGCCCACCGTAGGAGAGTGCAGGGAATCAGGTACAAGGGTCCAATAATCCATCAGAGCATATTGTTAACCCTTCGACTGGCAGAGATGTATGCAACTCAGCGTGTTGGATACCTCTCTGGCATTCAAATGCTTAGGCACACTGTTCTGCTTCTTAACCATTTCAATGCCACAAGGGTGCACGAATACATTGCACTGCATTTGTAAACTCTCTGACACTCACTGTGTTGCATGCATGTCTGTCTATCAGTGTGTGTGTGTATGTCTGTTGCATGTGTTTTTGTCTGTGTGTGTGTCTGTACCTATGCCTTTGTGTTTGAATTGTTGCAACATGCCCTTAAAGGGATAGTAATGTTTCACAAAAACAGCAGCTCAAATTAATCTTCATAGTATTTGAGCCATAGGAAGTGAAATTTCAGTACTGTCAGAGTTGTAGTTCAAGAGTAATTGAATAATAAATTATCACCCTCCCGCCCCTGTGACCTAGTGTAACACTGCTCACCTCAGATGTGGAATCTGGTCACTTGACCAGACAGCTCACAGCAAGGGACAATGAAAACTCTGCCCTGACAGCTTTTTCCCTTATCTTAATTGAAGATTGTCCCTCTCTGCAATCTACCTGGACACACCCAGCTGTTCTGAGCTGAGCAGTGTTACATCAGTAAAAGGGGAGGGAGGGTGATACTTTATCATTCAATTACTCTTGAACTACAACTCTGACAGAACTGAAATAACACTCTCCAAAGCCCAAATACTATGATGCTTAATTAGAGCTGCTTTTATTATGAAATATTACTATCCCTTTAATTTGAGTGCTGCTGTCACCCTCACAGCAGTAGAAGCCTGACAGCATCACCTGGGATGAAAAAATCTGCCTCCCCCTTATGACATTATCTGTGTGCTGCTGCTGGTCTCTTGCCTAACTGCCTAGCATTATACAATAAGGTATTCAAATGACAAATGCTATGAGCTGACCAGGAAATCAACTGTCAAATCCCTCCCCTCTGAAGTATGAAGAGGAAGTCTCCTAGTATGTATAGTCTGCTGCCCGCATGGCTCTGCTGAATCTAGAACACTTGACCAAAGGCGCTATCACATGTCAGTAAGTCACACTGGAACCATCAGTCACATTGGAGGTAATTAGAGCATCCATGATCATTCAGAGCTCTTAGGTAAAAATTTGGACCATGGATATCTAATGTGTGTTTAAAACAACAAATAAACTAGCAAAAGCTCAATATTTTACTGATAAATTAAAAATAACATATCAAAACCAGCCAACTTTTAGAAAGCTGTTAAAAATACCTACAGCCACCCTAATCATTCTGAACTCATAACTGAAAAAAGACAATGAAATGCTACAATGAACCATAACAGCAGCTAAGAAATGTACATTACAAAAAAATCTGACACCCTCCCACTCATTCAAAAATACTGCTGAATTCAAATTTACATTTATAAGCTATTGATACAACCTATTAGGTTCAATGATAATTATACAATTTGAGCCTGACCATCTACCTGCAATTTTAATAGATCTCGGTGCCTTGGTTACTGCCCGCCCCACTGCAACCCTAATTAATGCTTCTTTGTTGTCATCATCATCCAGTTCTATAACTGAAGCCTGGATAGTTGCTAGAGTTGTACCTATCCACAAAAGCTACAATAAATAATTTGTTGAAAACTACAGACCTATATCCTTACACCCCATATTATCTAAAGCCCATGAAAATATTGACCATACACAACTACTGTATACAAGTATTCCTAACTGTCCAACTTTCTCTCCCCTCCTGGAGTGGCATGGAACATGGTGAACATGCTGGTGTTATTTTCCTAGATTTTACAAAAGGTCTTTGATATAGTAGACTATTTGATACATAAGATTTAAAAACCCAGGAATACATATTTATTCACTAAACTGGCTTTGATCCTGCTTGTCAGACAGCAGTGTGTGTATGTGTGTGTGTGTGTGTGTGTGTGTGTATGTGTAGTATTTCCCTCCCATCCAAGTTACACATGGGATCCCCAATGTTCCATTCTTGGGCCCATTCCATTTCCATTATTCATAAATGATTTGACACATGATGCAACTCACATGATACCATAATCTACACTAAAATCCAAACATGCCAAAACTTTAGGCTGTAATGCAGGATGATTTTTCTGACATTGATAGATGGATCACTAAAAACAAAATGTTCTCAAATACAGACAGAACAGTCACAATGGTATTAGGAGCAAAGTGAAAATTACTTAAACTCCGCAATGCCCATATAAGTATTATAACAATATCAAATTGTAACTTGGCCCCAGTCAACTCCTACAAATATCTTGGTATGTGGCTAGATCCTAACCTTACATTCTTATTAATATCCAAACTGTATCCTAAAGTAATTGCTCTGTTCAGAAACAAATCTTGTCCCCTGGTAAGAAAATGTATTGTGCAACAGATGTCAATGCTAGTAATCGAGGATTTAGTATATGCTTCTGTAACACAAATCCATCTCTGTAAATTTAAAATTGTATAATTCATCATTGTGCTTTGTTCTCCAATGTAATGACACTACCCATCATTGTAATATTTTAAAATAACTAAACTGGCTAACACTCAAATCAAGGAGTACCCTACACCTTTCATGCCTAGTTTATAATGACTTCTCTGGAAAGCGGAGCAGTATGCTCACTCTAGGTCTACACACTTTCTATAACCCTGGATCAACTTCAACCAATTCAGCTACTATTTCACAATACAAGCCGGTCTGTCTGCCTTCTCCTACAGAGCCCTGCAAACCTGTTTTTACATTTTGTCAATGGCAAAACCAGCAGAACCATGACTGATATTGTAATGCTGTGCCCAGAGGCGTAACTAGAAGCCACCGGGCCCTGGTGCAAGAACTGCCATGGGCCCCCCTGACCACATTGGCCCCCTCATCCACATTGGCCACCTCCACATTGCCCCCCAATCTCCACATTGCCCCTTCATCTCCATAATGCCCCCCCTTCATCTCCACATTGCCCCTTCCACAATGCCCCCTTCATCTCCACATTGCCCCTTCCATAATGCCCCCTTCATCTCCACAATGCCCCTTCTACAATGCCCCCATCTCCACTTCATCTCCACATTGCCCCTTCCACAATGCCCCCTTCATCTCCACAATGCCCCCGTCTCCAATTCATGTCCACATTTCCCCTTCATCTCCACATTGCCCCTTCCGCAATACCCCTGGCCCTACCTCCAATCCCTGGTGGTCTAGCGGCGTGGCTTGACAAATCTGTGCCTCTTTCGGCACAGATCTCTAGAACTGAAGCTCCCGCGCGCCGCTCTAGTAATGCAGAGGCTGGGAGATGATGTCATCTCCCAGCGCTCTGTATTACTAGAGCAGCGCGCCGAGTGGGAGATCAGCTATGTGACTGCTGTGGGTGAGGGGGTCGCAGGGGGTGGCCGGTCGCATGTGCGACCCCCGCGACCCCTATTGTTATGCCACTGGCTGTGCCACATCATCGAAAGGCACCCTTTGACTATACAGAACATGGCACAGACTTGAACAATATTTTTCTCTATGGTGGAAGTGAACTGGCATCCAGATCATTAATAGTGGCACTTGTGCAATCGTTTTTGAACTTGCATGGCAAATGGGTGTCAAATGGAATGGAAAGCAATGAGAAATCATTCTGGAAATTAAAGGGTTAATACCTCAGAATCAGAAACCCAGCTCCCATGGATACTACAAAACACGGTTTTTCCTTAACTAAACTGGAACTCTGAGATTACAATAGCACAAAAGCATCTGGAAATGGTCATGTGACCTGCAATGCTTAGGCTCCTCTTCACTCAACAAGAACACTGCTGCTCAGAAGTTTAAAGGGATAGTAATGTTTCACAAAAACAGCAGTTCCAATTAATCTTGGGCCATGTAGAATGTTATTTCAATACTGTCAGAGTTGTAGTTCAAATGTAATTGAATGATAAAGTATCCCCCTCCCGAACCCTTTTACCTAGTGTAAGTCAACTCCCCTCAGATGTGGAATCTGGTCCCTTTACAGGACAGCTCTCAGCAAGGGACAATCTTCTTACTGTGAGCATAAGGAAAACCCTACCCCCCTTGACAGGTTTTTCCTTATGCTCACTGAATATTGTCCCTCTCTGCGATCCATTCAGACAGTCTTGCTGCTCTGAGGTGAGCAGAGTATTTTCAGTTTAAGGGGCAGGAGGGGGATACTTTACCATTCAATTACTCTTGAACTACAAATCTGACAGTATTGAAATAACACTCTCCATGGCTGAAATACTATGAAGATTAATTGGCGTTGCTATTATTGTAAAAAATTACTATCCCTTTAAGAGCTGGTAAATACTGAGATCTGCTTGCCTTTGTCTCTTTCTACTTCTGTATCTACCTTTAATTCTCATACGCTCTGTCTCTATCTATATCTGTTAGTCTGATTATGTATGCATGTCTAAATATGCTAATGTTTGCATTGTGTTCAAGACACATAAAGGGGAGCCTTATTCCACTATTGTGCAGCTTAAAAATACAGTAAATAACCCAGTAAAAATTATACCATTATTCAGGTTTAGCATATGGTGGGCATACAGCAACAGCTGGTGGAAAGCACTCACAGTATAGCAGATGAACTGGCCCAGGTGCCAATGCAAAGAATCAAGTAGATGGTCTGATGCATGATGTGTATGTATGTATGTATGTATATGTACTGTGTAAAAGTTTTTAGGCAGATGTGAAAAAATGCTGTAAAGCAGGAATGCTTTCAAAAATAGACGTTAATAGTTTCTATTCATCAATTAACAAAATGCATAGTGAGTGAACAGAAGTAAAATCTAAAAACAATTCAATATCTGGTGTGACCACCCTTTGCCTTCAAAACAGCATCAATTCTTCTAGGTATACTTGCACAGAGTCAGGGATTTTGTAGGCAAATAGGGCTAGATTCTATTGCAGGTGATAAATGTTATCACCTGTTTTAGCCTATGGGGAAACCTGGAAATAAAAGCAGTGATAAAATTAACACCTGCAATAGAATTCAGTCCATAGTCAGGTGTATGATTAAACAATTATACCAAACAGGTGCTAATGATCATCAATTTAATATGTAGGTTGAAACACAACCATTAACTGAAACAGAAACAGCTGTATAGGAGGAATAAAACTGGGTGAGGAACAGGCAAACTCAGCTAAGAAAGTGAGGTTGGTGAAGACAGTTTAATGTCAACAGTCATACACCATGGCAAGACTGAGCACAGCAACAAGACACAAGGTAGTTATACTGCATCAGCAAGGTCTCTTCCTGGCAGAAATTTCAAGGCAGACAGGGGTTTCCAGATGTGCTGTCCAAGTTCTTTTGAAAAAGCACTACGACACAGGCAACGTTGATGACAGCAGACGCAGTGGTCAGCAAAGGAAACTTAGTGCAGCAGATGAAAGACACATCATGTTTACTTCCCTTTGCAATCAGAAGATGTCCAGCAGTGCCATCAGCTCAGAATTGGCAGAAAACAGTGGTACCCTGGTACACCCATCTACTGTCTGGATAAGTCAGGTCAGAAGTGGTCTTCATGGACTTGTGGCTAAAAATCCATACCTCCGACATGAAAACAAGACCAATCAACTCAACTATGCACGAAAACACAGGAACTGGGGTGCAGAAAAATGGCAGCAGGTGCTCTGGACTGATGAGTCAAAATTTTAAATATTTGGCTGTAGCAGAAGGCAGTTTGTTCACCGAAGGGCTGGAGAGTGGTACAAGAATGAGTGTCTGCCGTCAGCAATGAAGCATTGTGGAGGTTCCTTGCAAGTTTGGGGCTGCATTTCTGCAAATAGAGTTGGGGATTTAGTCAGAATTAATGGTGTCCTCAATGCTGAGAAATACAGGCAGATACTTATCCATCATGCAGTACCAGCAGGGAGGCATCTGATTGGTCCCAAAATTATTCTGTAGCATGACGACGACCCCAACCATACAGCCAAAGTCACTAAGAACTATCTTCAGCTTAAAGAAGAACAAGGAGTCCTGGAAGTGATGGTATGGCTCCCACAGAGCCCTGATCTCAACATCATCGAATGTCTGGGATTACAAGAAGAGAGAGAAGCAACTGAGGCTGCCTAAATCCACAGAAGAACTGTGGTTAGTTCTCCAAGATTTTTGGAACAACCTACCGAGTTCCTTAAAAATCTGTGTGCAAATGTACTTAGAAGAAATTATGCTGTTTTGAAGGCAAAGGGTGGTCATACCAAATATTGATTTGATTTAGATTTTTCTTCTGTTCACTTACTATGCATTTTGTAAGTTGATAAAAATAAAACTATTAACATTGTTTATTTTTGAAATCATTCTTACTTTTACAGTATTTTTCACACCTGCCTAAAACTTTTGCACGCACACACATATATATATATATATACATACACACATATATATATATATGTATACAAGTGTATGTAGACAGCAGTGCTGTATTTATATATACGCCCACACATACATAAATTATATATACATACACACACGTATGCAGACAGCAGTGCTGTATTTATATATACACATACACATATGTATATATATATATAGATAGACAGACACACACACACACACACACACACACACACACACACACACACACACACACACACACACACACACACACATGCAGACAGCAGTGCTGATGCCATTTTGTATAGTATACCACTTCTCAGTGCAATAGCCTAGAGAACAAGTGCTTTAATCACTTGGAAGAAATGCACTGGAGATGTGTCTAGAATCCAAGGATTTCATTAATCTCCCTAAAATCAGAAGCCACCCTCCTCTTAGGTCTGCTATGGCAACACAACTGGCTGCTCAAGGTCAAAGCCGTTTCACAATCACATAGTTCGTGCTTCTATCCGCATGTAAAATAGGTAGTGCTGCTAAAACAACAAGTTTTAATAAATCATTGAGGGCACTTACTGACTCACCCTTGTATGTTGTATTAGCCATTTTTATATAGAAAACTAGTGTTTGAGAGCTTTGGATTTATAGATGATGCTAATTCAGGCATGACGTGCAGGCACTTCCTGTCTTTACATCACTTCCCCCACTCACTTAGAACTATTCTATAAACTAAAGAGATACAATTCTGTAGGAAACCAACTGCACCATGGGGGGGGGATAACAATTACTTAGCTCTCCATTCAACTCTCCAGATCACTAGTTCAACATACATCAAGGGCCGTATATTCAAAGGAAAATCGGAGGAGTTCTGGGGTAAACCATTTGCACTATAGATAACTACAAATTCTAAAAGTTTCCATTCATTTAAATGGGGATTTTAACTCCCCGAATGCTAGAGAGGTCTCCAACACATTGATTCACAATACATTGGAGACCTTTCTAGCATTCAAAGGGTTAAAATCCCATTTTAAATCAATGGGAATTTTAGTTCTCCCCTACAAATGGTCTGCCCCAAAACGCCTCCACTTTTCTTTTGAAAATACGGCCCCTAGAGCATGCTGTGCAGTTTTGTTCCAGAGTAGACCCCGCGTGACGAAGCATCCTCTGCCATCCGCTCACTTTGCCAGTCACTGATGATTATGTTTCCACTTAGTAATACAATATATTTATGTATATGATCACTGCATTAAACAGTTTGGAGATTTTGAGGAGAATTACATTGAATCAGACTTACAATGTGGTGCTGTGATTGGCGAGGGACTTAGACTAGGGACTGCTCGTCTGAAGCTCAGATCCGTGTTATTATCAAAATCTAACTTCCCTTCTATGGGGCTTTGACTACTAGGCCCATCAATTTCCATATTATTGAATTTATAGGCATTACTTGAGAAACATAAATTTTGTTGTTCATAGTGCAGCTTTTAACCCTTTCAATGCCACAGGAGTGTGCACTGCATATCCAGTAATACGCAAAACGCTATCCGCAAAACGCAAACCACTATAAGCAAACCTCAAAATGCAAACCACAAATGCTATATGCTAACTGTTTTACACAAACCGTTATATGCAAATATATGCAAAATACAAACCACTATACACAAATTCAATATGCAAAACACTATATGCCAAGGGCAAAAGGCTATGCGCAAAAAGAAAAATGCTATACACAAAAAATGTTATATGCAGTCCCAAACTGATATACGCAAAATGCAATACGATATGTATACAAAACATTATATGCTATATACAAACAGCCATACGCAAATCGCAAAACGTTTGATGCTATACGCAAACCGAAATAAGCAAAACGCTATATGCAAAATGTAAAATGCACAACAGAAAACCTTATATGCCATACACTAAACTGTATGAGCAAAATACAAAACACTACACATAAAACACACTATATGCATAACATGCACACTCACATTCACACGCTCTCACTGTGTAAGGCAGTTGTTTCAAGTCATTGCACACCATTTTCGAGCTGAAAGTTTAACCCCTTAATGACCCTTGATGGTCATAGTACATCAAGGGTCGATCTGACTGAATGACCCATGACGTACTATGACCGTCATGGAGTTCTGGGCTCCCCCCGCGGCTGCACTCCGTTCGGGGAGTCCGGAACCCGAGAAAAAAAAAAAAAAAAAAAAAAATGCTCCGCGGTCCTTAACTCAAGTCGCCGCACCGATCGTCCGGACGTTAAGGGGTTAAGCACTGAAAATTCAACAAGCCAGTCATTAAAAACATTGCCTCCTTTCTCGATTCACCTGGATGTCAGGGTAAATAGTCATACATAAATCCACTTTTTATTGTATTTTTTTGTAACACTGATTATTACATTTTTGTAGACAACAAACAAACACAAAAAAGAGACAGTGTAGGGACCGAGAGTGTACAAAAGCATCAGGCATGAAAAGACTGACACAAGAGATGAGATCCAAGCAGCTATGAAGTCCCTTGTAACGTGGTGTGCCAGCCAGTGAGAAGGAAGTCTGATGGAGGAGCCCTCGCACAATTGCAAAGGCCTGGGCAACATGAGGGTCTCAGTGAAACATAAAACTCCAGTGGTATTGGGATGGAAGGGGACATCAGACAACTGTCTGGTTTGCACCATCCACCCTCTGCCACATCCAACACAAAATGCCTCTCACAACAAGAGGGGTCCGTCCATGAGGCATAGAGGGGCAGCTCCCCTGCGGCACAACCCAGCTGCAGAGGACCATCCCCCAAACCACCGAAACCAAGTCCCAGATCTCCCCTCTGTAGGTTCCATAATGACAGTAAGTATGGCCTGACTACTAAAGTGATTTGATTGTGTAGCCACTCACATATCGTTGGGAGATTGGTTGTGGTCCAGTGGGTCAAAATGTACTTTTTGGCAATCAAGGTATGTATGTCAATAATTCCTTCAGCAGTACCAGGAAGTGGGTCAATGGTTTGATATAGTCCCAGCAAAAGCAACGGTGAGTTGGTTTGTTGCCATGTAATTATAGTCAAAGAGGGCATCCCAATAGGATTTTATCATAGAGCAGTGCCAGAGCAGGTGTAGTAGGGAGGCATGAGGAATGAGGCATTTAGGGCATGTATGAGTAGTCAACAAACCTATTTTGTGGGCAAGGTTCAGTTTGTAGTTCTTGGAAGTAGGAAGCAGAAGTGCACTACGAAAAGCAGCCAATATAGTTATGACAGTAGTGTGTGACACATCCTGCAGCCAAGCGCCTACTACTGGTGCTGACTGGGTATAATGGATAGAAGGGGAGATGTATTTGTAGATACTGGAGATGCTAATGTGTAGTGCCAGTATTTTTCAGATAGGCATCAAAGGTATTAGATGTCAAATTGTTCCTTAAAGGGATAGTAATAGTTGCTTTTAAGAAAATAAAATTTTTTTGCATATTAAAAAAATAAATTAAATGGTGTACGTTCCGTTGCTCAACGGAGTGAGTGCTTAGTCTGAGAGTGCATGCTTAGTCTGAGAGAGAGAGAGTTCTTAGTCTGAGAGTGTGTGTGTGCTTAGTCTGAGAGAGAGAGTGCTTAGTCTGAGAATGGTCATGTAACATTGATTGGTTCTGCCCTTTTTGCAGCTCCTCCCTTTTGTGGCTACACTTTCACCGACTCACAACTATGGCCGGTCTTTTTTTAAGAAAAGGTGGCAACCTTTTACACACTTCAGCGCTCTAACTGATAGACTGAGATCCTGGTCCCGGGACCAGACTGTTCTTCAGCAGAGCTGAAATAACATTGTCTACAAAGAAATACTTCATTAGAACGGTCTACTAAGTGTGCCTGACAACCAGGCACAATTTGTAGACCGTTCTAATGAAGTAATGAAGTTATTTTGGCTCTGCTGAAGAGCCCTCCGTTCGCATGACCAGAATCCAAGTTTGTTAGCTAGAGCGCTGACGTGTGTAAAAGGGCAGGGAGGAGGAAACTTTAGAAGCTTATAACTCTTAAATTTTACAAGTTTGTTACCTGGCGCGGTAGGAGACAATAGGTGAGTATTGTAGACCACAGAAGACCAGCCAATCTTCCCTAAAGAGACGTTAGTAAGCAATATTTCACTGAAAGTAAAGAAAATACATCTGTACTGTTTTGTAGGTACCAAAATTGCTATTATTATGTTAAAGAGAGTTTTATATTTCCAAGTTCAAGTAAATAATGTTAATCTATCCACATATCCTACTCCTTATATGGAACATACCAGTAGACAAGAATAAGAAGAATAGCTCTTATTATCAGTGTGTGCACGAGTAACCAACCCCGCCAAAAAGCGTGAAGTGAACCGTTTCTGAAAGACTGCACTGGAATAAAACATTCACCATGCAGCCCTGATCAGTTTTATTTGTGCTTTTAACTCTTTCAGGAGTGGTGGCAACCCTAAGGAGGGGGGAAGTTTAGAAGCTTATAGCTCTTAAACTATACAAGTCTGAGCGACGGGACAAATATCATTTCATTTATTTTTTTAATATGCACAATATTAAACTTTCTTAAAAGCAAGTATAACTATCCCTTTATGTCCCAAATGCATTTTAATGGCAAAAGTTTTTGCTTGTAAATAAGGGAAAAGATGGGTTGGCCCTAACTAGTATTTGGCTTGTAGGTTAGGGAAGGGGTATATTGAAGAGGTGGTGGAGTTTATCATGTGTCCTATTGTGGTTATCCCATCATTCCCATTGCAAAAAATTGCACATCTGCGCATCCGTCTTGGAAGTTAGGGTTATTGGTAAATGGAAGAAAGTAGAAATATATTTGTTGTGGTAAAGTGCCTGTCAAACATGTTACCATGCTTTTATCACATTAAAGAGCAGGGAGTTCGCCAGGATATTGGGTGGGATCTGGGAAGGGCAGGCATGTAGTAAGAACTGAAGATTGAGGTGCAGTGTAAAGTGCTGTTCTATGTACCAGTCAATGTAGATGTTGGTGGGGCTAACCAGTCCTTTCCAAACCTCATCTAGCTAGCCACGTTATAGAGTTGAAGGTCTGGGAGTTGAAAGCCCCTGTTTGCTTTAGATTGTTGCAGCTTACGAAGGCTAATTTTAGGCCGTTCGTGGAACTGGATAAAAATTCCTGAAAGCTTTTGATGTACAAAGCCTCGATAGTCTTAGTTACTTGGATGCCTAAGTATTTGATAGACTTATCAACCCAGAGAAAAGGCAATTGTTATAGGAAGGGTGGAATGGGGCTAACACACAGCTATAAATCTTCTGATCTATCCAAATTAATATTTAGACCAGAAATAGTGCAGAAGCGTCAATAAAACCCTTTTTAACCCTATTAGTGCCAGACACGTATCCAAAGCATTGAGCTGCAAAACACATAATGGCTACTTCTGTTTAGGATGTCTTCTGTAGTGTCCATCTTCATAATATACTTCCTTTATAAAACATTCTATGTTTATTTAGTCATACATACAATTCCATGGGATTACTGCTTCTTTTTTAGTTTGTTTTATTAAACGCACGGGCAAAGCAGAACTACCACCCGATAAAAATATTGCCCCACATAATTGCCAGTCTGGCGACTAGCTGCTCAGTAGCGCTAGTCATCAGAATTATTACCAGATTAAAGAAAAATTGCTATTCTTCCAGGACTGACAGCAGGACGGAGCGCGGATATCTTGCCATAGTGACGACCGCGCACCTGCACTGTCAGTCCCAGCTGGGTCTAGAAGGCGTTTGCTAGGAGGCGGCCGGCTCCAAAAGGTACTGACAGCGTAGGCGAGCGGACGTCACTATGGAAAGATGTCCGCTCTCCTTCCTGCTGTCAGTCCGGGAAGAATAATTCTGGCGACTAGCGCTACTGAGCAGCTAGTCGCCAGATGGGCAATTATGTGGGGCAATATTTTTATTGGGTGGTAGTTCCGCTTTAAAAGTACCCTCACCTGAAAGGTGGCCTTCTCACCAGGGACTGAGGACTTCCTTGAAGGTAAGCACTTTCAAAATAATCTATACTTATGTTAGCCATTTTTTATTTACAACTTTAGTTTGAGATATTTACCTTTATTTCTCAGTTTATGCAAATTAGGCAGCGCCGACTGGCACAGCCTGGTGTATTAGATACTAACATTCCATTCTCCCTACCAGCTGTCATTTCCTACTAGCTAAATATGTTAAAAATGAGATAAAGAATGGCTTTCAAACCTGAAGTCCTTATGAAATGTTTATTCTTCTTAAAATGTGTTGATAATCTCTCTAGCATTCAAGACATTGATAAGCAACCAGATTCCCTCCAATGACCATTTATGTCACCCTTGAGCCCCCCCGAGGGCCAGCCCTTGTGTTTTAGAACTCTCGAATTATGTTTTGAAAAAAACAAAAAACACAAAACAGATTAACCCACTGAATGCTGGAGAGGTCTTCAACTCCTTGCTTCACAATGTTGAAGACCTCTCTAGCACCCAAGAGGTTAAAACGGAACTACCATGTCACAAAATGTTTAGCTTAACTAAGTCCCCTTCTGGCGACTAGCTGCTTAGTAGTGCTAGTCGCCAGAATTATTACCTGATTTAATAGATATATGCTTTATACCTCAGCTGTCAGTAGCACGGAGCGTGGACATCTTGACAGAATGACGTCCGCGCACCTGCTCTGTAAGTCCCAGCCCGATCCGGCCGGCTCCTAGCAACGACTCCTAGACCCGGCTGGGACTGACAGCACAGGCACACGGACGTCAATTTGGCAAGATGTCCGCGCTCAGTGCTACTGACAGCTGGGGAATAAAGCATATATCTATTAAATCAGGTAATAATTCTGGCGACTAACACTACTAAGCAGCTAGTCGCCAGAAGGGGACTTAGTTAAGCTAAACATTTTGTGACATGTTAGTTCCGCTTTAAGGTGGTAAGAGGCTATGCTTCTTGGGGAGAGAATGGCATGTGTGTGTGAACTAGGAGAGAGAAGCTCTCTTCTCCTGTATCCCCCCATCTGTTCTCTGCTGCAGTGACATGGGGCCCTGTGGTCACCTGTTGCAAACCTCTGATTCAAAGTCTTAATAGTCCCATTTAAATAAATGGAAATGTTTATTTGTCCCCTATAGTCATACCTCCCAACATTTCAAATGGCCAAAGAGGGACATTTTTGTTTTAGCGAGTGTTGATAGGGGCGTGACTGGTGGATGGAGCAATAACAGGAATTTTTAGGTTATTTACCTCTGTGTTAACATAATAACTGATTTGGAGGAAGACCAAACTATTTTATTTACAGAGACTAATTTATAACACATATACTGACATTTATACAACGATTAGTATGGGTTTTATTGCTGTGGAGCAATGTGTTATACTTATATACACATCACAATCTGATCTCCTAAAAAAGAGGGACATCAGGGTAGGAAAGAGGGACAGGGGGATTTGGGTCTCAAAGAGGGACTGTCACTCCTAAAGAGGGACACTTGGGAGGTATGCCTATAGTGGAGGAGGTCTGCCCCAAATTATTCCACATTTGTCTGTGTGTACAGTCCTTGATGTGCTTACCACACACACTAGAGGTGAGGAACCTAAGGCCCTCCAGTTGTTTTTGTGAATTACAATGTCTTGCTGGGGCTACTAGGAATTGTGGCCCACAACAGCTGAAGGGTTTCAGGTTGCCCATCCTCTATATAGAAACTATTTCTTTTTAGGCATTCTCTAATTGGTGCCCTATTCAAAGTTGGTAATGATTCCCTCTCAATACAGTGAAAAATACAAATACTACTGTGTTTATTGTAACTTGAGGAAACATATATATTTGACATTTTTAATTATGTTTGCTTCCTGCTGAGTCTTCTCTAGTCAAGTGGTGCAATAAATGACTAGCTGAACATAAGCAAAGCAGATGAATTCGGCTCAAGACATGGTAACGCCTACATTCTAGAGGGGTCTCAAGGCTTTATGGAGAAGTGCGTTTGAGACATCCCGAGCATCCAAAGGGTTAAAGACATAGCAATATTTTATGTTCACTTTTAGTAACAAATATTAATTTATTTAACATGCAGGTTTTACTTTACATCTGGCTACCAACCTCAGGCCTTATTCACATATCTAGGAACTTTGCTGGCAGTAGCCCCCTGAATGACAAGTATGGGTAGAGGTAGGAGTGTCAAGATTACATGATTCGCCTCCAAGTATGGGCAGTGCTTTATAGAAGTAGGTGGGATTTGGATGAGGGAAGGTGGGGGCTTGCCAGAAAATTGGGTGGAACAAGGTGGGGTTTGGATGGAAAGTGGCTGGGGTTACCACACATCTCACGTACTTGGTGAATCACCCCCGATAATTAAGAAAAAAAAGTTCCAGAAAGTTCCCAGGTACGCTTATTCCAGAAGCTAAAGAGGGTAAAATCTGTTGAAAAGCCATAGCGCTATAAGAGACAAATGAAAATTCTGGTTGATTTAAGGGAGCTTTTAACCCCTTGAACACTAAAGAGGTCTCCACAGCATTTCGTTGCTATATGTTGGAGACCTTTCTAGCATTCAATGTGTTAACCCTTTGAGTGCCAGAGGGGTACCAGAGTTCAGTTTCAGCCCCTCAGTTGTGCCGGGTCATGTGATTGCGGAAGCAGCGATCACGTGTACTGGCATTCTCAATGAATGAGACAGTGTGATTTACACACTGTCTCTGAGTTTCTACTCAACCCCTCTGTCCCTTACCAGCAAAGTAAGGGACAGAGAAGCAGAGAGGAGATACATATTGGTAATAATAAAAAAAAAAAAAAAAAAATCAGCACTTTGGGGTATTAACCCCTTCAATGACGTGCCGGAGGCTGGCTGTTAGCAGGTCAATTTTTGACCTACTAAAATCAACTTTTTTTTAAAAGACACAATACAATTTTTTTTTGCAAAAAAATTACCAAAAGTGGAAGTGTGATTGTTGTGGAATCATGTACTACATTTATATACACCACCAAATTTAATCAATAATAAAAGAGGGAAAATAGGGTGGGAAAAAGGGACATGGGGATTTTCACCCAGGGGGACAATGCCCATTTTGTAGGTATGCTGACTGGTCATACCTTTCATGCAGTCTCCATAAAAATGTAACCCATTGCGCCCAAATGATCCCAAGAAAAAAAAAAATGTTTTTTTTTTTTTTTTTTTACAGTTTTCTTTAATTTTGCTAAAATACATGGTGGGCTATCCATGTAAATGTGGTATCAAAAGAAAGCCCTATTTGTGCGTAAACAAACGGTATATAATTTTCAAGGGTAGAATAAAGTACTTAGAGGGAAAACACAGTTGAACAAAGACATAGTCAAAAAGGTCAGAATTGCTCCGGTCCTTAAGTGAAATCCACCTCAGATTTTCCTTTCCTTAAGGGGTTAAAAATAGAGAAAATGATTAAAAAAAAATAAAAAAGTAAAAAACAAACATTCAGTTTTTATTGGTTCGCTTGTTATAATTTTTTATGGAGACCGCATGATTTACAGTTTTAGGGGGGTACTGTCCCTCTGGGGTGAAAATCCCCATGTCCCTCTTTCCCTCACAGACTTTCCATTTTTTTTTTACATTACTGTTTGGTGTGTATATAAGTTATTACTGTGCTTCACATAAATAAAAATCACATTAAACTTTAATTTTGTTACATTATTTGTGTTTTCAACTAAAATTTTGTAAATAAAATAAACTGATTTTTCTCAACATTATTTTAAAATTATCAGAGTGGCGTCAGTAGGTCTTAGAGGCCTACATTTATCCTGCTCCCAGCACTGAAGGGGTTAATACCCCAAACATTGGCCTCTTTGTGTTTGCTTATGGGTCTGCTCTCTGTTTCTCTCTCCCTTACTCTCATAGAAAGGAAGAGAGGGGCAGTGAGCAGTCACAAAGGCAATGTGTGAAACAACTTGCCTTTGTGAATGAAAATGCCGGTACACGTGATCACTGCTGGAGCGATCAAGTATACCGGCAGAAGTGAGAAGCACTGAAATAGAGCGCTCTGGTCCTGGAGCATTCAGTTTCAGCCTCTGCAGAATGATAGCAGCATGCAACCAAGGTGTGCTGCTATTATTTAACCCATGACGTTCCAGAACTGTCATGGGTTCTTATGGGAAGTTTACCTATGACGGCACGTCAAGGGTCCTTAACGGTTTTAACATACTGCACTTAGTATTATTCTCTCTTGCATGTTTCTACTCTGCATTGTGCAGGTTGCCCTTCAGGTCAAGTTCCACTGAGTGCAGTCCATGGCTTTCTGTTTGTTCTGATGGAGGTGATATTTTGGGAGGGTTGCTTTTCAATGTCCTTTTATCAGATTGATCATAGTCATACAAATATATTGTTTTTGTTTATCAAACCTGTATTATTAACCCCTTAACGACCCATGACGTACCGGGACCATCATGGGTAGATTTGCCACAAGGACCCACAAAGGTCCCGGTACTTTGTACGTTAAAATCTCCCATCGCTGCCACATGGAGAAATGGGAGAGCACGGGCTGGCTGTTACTAAGTGCTCAGTTAGAGAATCACATGTTGCAGAAGCAGAATGACAGGGACAGTATTTACAAATACTGTCCCTGTCATATCTCTCTGCCTCCCTCCATCTTACACACTGCTGAGATGGAAAGAGACAGAGAGACATCTTGTTCCAGATAGTTGTTGATCGTTCCAGCTCCTCATTAAAAATAAATAAATAAATCCACTTTAACCCCATTGATCACTGTTATTGCAGTGATCAATATATTTCCCCCCCTCTGATCACTCTAGTAGCGATCAATTGCTGCAGATCAGCTTTTGCCGATCTTTGGTACTCCCCTATATTTTTTACATTTTTTTTTAAATAAATAATTGATTTATTAGATTATTTTAGGTAGTTTAGCTAGGTAGTTGAGTTGGTTAGCTAGGTTTAGTCTTTACATGTGTTAGGGAAAGGTTTAGGGATAGATTTAGGTTTAGGAGTAGAGTAGGAAAAAAACAAACAAACAAAAAAAAAAAAACCACCAAAAAGTTTAATAATTACAGTTTAGATAGGTAGTTGAATTTGGTTAGGTAGGTTCAGGGTATACGTGGGTTAGGGTAAGATTTACTTTAGGAGTAGTGTAGGAAAAAAACAAACAAAAAAAGTTTATTTTATTTAAAAATTGATTTTTAGAATAAATAATTATAGTTGAGATAGGTAGTTGACTTGGGTTAGGTAGGTTCAGGGTATACGTAGGTTAGGGTAAGGTTTAGGGTTAGATTTAGTTTAGGAGTAGCGTAGGAAAAAAAAAAAAAGTTTATTTTATTTAAAAATTGATTTTTAGAATAAATAATTATATTTTAGATAGGTAGTATACCTTTGTTCAACCATATTTTTCTTCTAATCCATTTACTCTGCTCAGAGAAATTATACACCATTTTTTAAGCAAAAGTATGGCTTTATTTTGATACCACATTTATATGGATAACCCACCATTTCGTTTGATAAAAAGAAAAAATATACCCCCCCAAAACAAAAAAACAACTTTTCATAGGTTTTCCTGTCATAATTTGTCCGCAGTTGGTTAATCTGTAATAGGGACATACCGCCCAAATGTCCCTTTTAAGGGGGTATTGTTTCTCTGAAGCGGAAATCCCTATGTCCCTCATTCTCTTCCTGCATCCCTCTTTGGTGTGTATATAAGTATTTCACTCTGCTCCACAGTAATAAATCTTACATAATGTTTGTTGAAACTTCAGTATATACGTTTATAAATTAGGCTATGTAAAAATAATTTGGGTTTGCCGTAAATCATTTATGCAGCAACATAAAGAGGCGGCAGTAGGTTGTCAAGTGACCAAAACTGCTCTACTTCTAGTTCTGCCCCAGCATCTAAATTTAATGGAAAATGCCATCCATTGTGGCCATTGCTACCTTTCAGGATGTGTATTCTCTGCTTCTCTCTTGCCCCCAAAGACTGGGCGGAAAAGAGAGGCAGAGAACACTGACAAAGGCATTGTATACTATACATTGCCTTTGTCATATGTTCAACTGGCAAATGTGATTGCTGTAGCAGCGATCACATGTACCAGCCTGCCGGGGAGAGGCTGACTACTCCGATCCTGGAGCAGTCAGTTAGATTTCCCCCGGCATGATCAAAGCATGTCCTAAGGAGTGCTGTGATCATGAAATCTTCAACAGACCAGGACCATCATTTGTCCTTAAAGGGTGGAAATATGTGATGGACCTGGTCCACCACTTGTCATTAAGGGGTTGGGCTTGTTAGCTGCAGAGTTTGTGTTAACTTTTCACTAAGAAAATCAACAAAACATGAATGCCTGAGGTCTCAACTATGTAATGCACTGAGACAGTTCTGGCATTTACTAGTGTAAAAGCCCATCTAAATGTTTTACACTTTCATTTGTCCCATTCAGTGGAGTGGATTTGCCTAATCATGACTCCTCTTTGCATTTTTACAGGAAGTTCTAGATACCTTTAGCATTCAAGGGGTTAAAATATTTTTTTGAAGCAGAATTAATTCCTTTTCCTGCTAAGTAAAAAAAAAGGGAACCCCCACTAATGGCAGTTGCATTATTAAAAAATGATAACACTTAAAATTGTACAAAGTATTGAGGCAAGCTCCACATTAGTGCAGTTCCCAATTACTTGTATCTTTACTTCCATTCTCTGACATGAACTCCCTCACCAGCTCTTACTCTGCTACCCTCAGATTACCTTGGTTTTCTTAGTCACACGCTCCCTATCTCTTCTGATCTATTCTGTCCCTGCTGCAGGCCATCTATTAGACACCGTATGGCAGGAAGAGTCTGCTATCCACAGGGGAGTGGGCGCTGTGACCTCTGGGAATCTGTCCACATGCCACTGCTCTTTCCTACTCCTGCTTCTTCTGATTCCTGGACAAGAAGTGACTGTGGATAAAGTGGGTCAGTTTGCCCTCTGACAGAACGACGGTGTACAGCATGACCAAGAGACAGAGAGCTCCCACCATGACGTGAGCCAGACGGGACAGCCAACCACTGTCACAGCACAGTGTCACCTAATAACAGGACAGAGATATAAAGTTACAATGGGAGGTCACAATAGCACTGACAGACACTTGAAGTTGTATTATCAATAAACATCATTATTCCTCTTGAAGGATCACTGAATTAATAAAATATTTCTGGACATGGCACCAAAAAAAAAAACAAAAAAAAAAATGTGCATTTTTTTTTATCCATATCACATCTTACACAAGCTGAAAAGATAGCAAACACTTACTTTTATAGATATTTAGAGTCACGCACAGAGCAATATGTGCAATTCTGAAGCATCCCAACTGCAACAGAGGGGGCAAATACAAATCCCCATGAAGATAAATGGGATTTTAGTGCTAGACATCTTCAATGCATTGCATAGCAACATTTAGATTAGTGCAGATTTTTAAAAGCCGCCCCCCCATGAAGTTAGTTTGCTCCAAATTTTCACCTCTTTAACCCTTTAAGGACCATAAGGGTGCGCACCACATTGCTTCACAAAACAAATATTTCCTCTTTGAAGCATGTGAGTAGGTTGCTTTACATACAGTCTCATGTGGATAGGTGACAAGCACCACCACAAGGGGGCGGGATCCAAATAAATCATTAAGGGCTATATTTACAAAGGTAAAGCGGCACAATTCTAAGGTAAACAAACTACATCAAAAGCATTAAGTCTAAATCAAAAGTAACAAATCCAAATCTCCATTGCGTTAAATGGGGATTTTAATCACCTGAATCCTATGTCTTTTAGCAATCAAGGGGTTAAAATTTACAATTTAAAGGAGCAGTAATGTTTCAAAATAAATGCAGCTCCAATTATTCTTTACTAGTTGAAGAGCCCATTACACGGGCCACAGTGCCACTGCCAGCCGGTCACGTGGCAGTCATGCAGAGTAGAGACTGCCCGCGCCGCGGCTGGCTGTGTATCAGCAGGGCAGTCTCTACTGTGCATGACTGCATCATTACACACATTTTAGCGAATTATTAAATAGGATAATTTTGGGGCCATGTAGAGCATTATCATCATTCTCTACAATGTGTAGTTCCACAGAAATTGAATCAGAAAGTGTCCCCCTCCTGGCCCTTTTACCCATGTAAAGCTGCACAGCAAGACTGTCCGGATGGATCACAGCAAGGGACAATCTTCTGTTATCATAAGGAAAACCCTATCCTCCTTCAAGGAGGGCAGGATTTTCCTTATGCTCACGGTAAGAAGATTGTCCCTTGCTGTGATCTGTCTGGTCAAGAGACTGAATTCCACATCTGAGGGAAGGTGGCTTACACTAGCTAAAAGGGGCGGGAGGGGGATAAATTCTCTGAAACTACATATCATGGAGAATGATAATAATTTAGGCTAGTGTAAAGTAAAGTATAGACAATT
Organism: Rhinophrynus dorsalis; assembly: GCA_037306005.1. Classification (NCBI taxonomy): domain Eukaryota; kingdom Metazoa; phylum Chordata; class Amphibia; order Anura; family Rhinophrynidae; genus Rhinophrynus; species Rhinophrynus dorsalis. Next base: position 104,058,778 of record CM074722.1, on the reverse strand, counting down.
CTTAACCCTTTCAGTTCAAGAAAGGTATTGAACACATTGCAAAATGTTGGATACCTCTCTGACACTAAAAGAGTTAATGTGTATTCAAATTCTCAATACTATTGTGGGTTATGGGCTCACCTTAAAGGGGATGAAACACCTCTTAAAAAATTTTTTAGTATAGGTTTAGTTAATAAAGTAGTATTAGACAAGGTGTTTTTTTTTTCTAAATGTACCTACTTTAAAAGATATTTCATTGTCTAGCTGTGCATTTCAGCATAATGGGCACAGCACAGCTCACTTCCTAATTCTCCTCCCAGCTGCCCCACGGAGCATGTTCATGCTTCCCTTTGGTGTTGTGTGACTGTCTTCTATTGTTACATCAAGCTCCAGTTAGCGTACTTAGGTTGCAACCTCAGTATAATGCTAACTGCAGCTTGATGTAACGATAGAAGACATTAACACCACACCAAAGGGAAGCGTGAATGTGGTCCCTGGGGCAGCTGGGAGGAGAATTGGGGTGAGCAAGAGCTTTGCCGAAGATTCAGCGTGCTACATTATGCTGACCGGCAAAGCTTTAAGAAGCAATAATCATTAAAAGTAGGTACATTTAGAAAAAAGAAAAAAAAAACCTTGCCTAATAATACTTTATTAACTAAACCTATGCTAAAAAATGTTAAGGTGATTCATCCCCTTTAATGAGTCTTTGGTATCACTAGGGTTAGCCCATTTAATGCTTTTGATGTTTGCAACGCATTGCAAAGAAATGCTTGTGAGACGTTTCTAGCATCAAAGGAGATAAATGCCAGGTGCAACACAAAATACTTTGTAACAATTAATTTGAAAAATAATAATTTAAAATCTGTAATTACCTCAGAATAGCCGGTGACAGCAGCACTGACAGCCAGCATGCAGATGACAGCAGGGGAGGGCAGAAGGCCAGTCAGTGGCTGGTAAGCACTACCCCTGTAATATCTCATGATGTAGAGTAGGCTGTGTATAATCCGTAGCCCCATATTAAAGCAGTTTGCTAGGATGAATCCTACGCTGCCCAGCCACAGGGTCATGTAGTAAGAGAGGCAAAGGAAGCTCAGAGACAGAGCCAACATGACATAGTTGTACCTGGGAAAGGAGAAGTGTCGAGATTAGAGGAGGAGAATTAAGGCATTTGATCGAGAGAGAAAATGGGTCATATTCTGGAGGCTAAGGAGGTGTAATTCCGTTGCAAACAGACTGCACCACTAGGGACAAACACAAATTCCCCAAATTCCTGTTGATTAAAATGGGGAATTAACCCCTTGAGTGCTAGAGAGGTCGTCAGCAAATTGCAAGGTGATGTGTTGAAGACCTCTTTAGTATTAAAGAGTTTTAAAAAAGCCCTTATTAAATTAATTGGGATTTTTGCCTCCCATAATGCAAGTGAACTGGATTGGCCACAAATTACTTCACACAGACCGCTTAACGTAACCATCCATGTTCTTTTTGACTTTACATATTCTATCAGTTAATAATATGTAAGAAAGTAATTAAGTGAAATTAACATTTTTTAATGCATTTATATTCCTGACAGTGAGCTCACTGTGAAACAGGGATAGTGCAACAGTGTAACACCTATCCCTGCAGCAGTCAGTCCTCTGGAGCCAGGCAATCCTGCTAAAGGGATAGTGAAGATGGAGGAAAAAAGTGTAGACAATTTGATATTACATTTTATACATTTGCAGAAAATGTGAGGTCAAAGAAATAGGTTGTCTGTCACTTTAAATCAAAAGGTATATCTATCTATCCCCAATGACACAGCTGATGCACCTCAGAATTGCACCACTTTGTCTCTGTATGCGGTAACGGATTCCTATTGTCAACTGGGATGTCACATCCACCTGCACAGCCAATAAGAATGAGGCAGTCACTGATTGTGTTTGCAAGAGGAGGGACAAGAAGCTTGGGGAGAACCTGTACAATTAAAGGGGAACATTCACCTAAAAAAAAAAAAAAATTGAGCAAGGGTTTTAATCTATAAAGCAAGGTTAGCACTGTGTTTTTTTTTGTTTGTTTTTTTTTAAACTTACCTAGGCGTGGAGAAAAGAGGACTTTAGTCTTACCTGTTAATTCCTTTTCTCTTAGTCTGTACAGGTTACTGGTAAGTTTGGATAGGCGATCCACCCCTTTAAGTAGGCAGGAACAATTCTAGAATTGCTTACAGGGGGTGGAGCCTACCTTCCCTCCTTGGCTGCAGCTAGCCAACCAGCTCCAGAAAGATTTGATACACTAATTACTGACTAGATAATGAAGGGAAAGACAACTTCTGTGAGCCTGACCCTGAAGGATCCCCACAATCTGCCACAGGAGAGCCAACCATGGTCCCTTGACAGGGTGGGAGATCAGTAACCTGTATGGACTAACAGAAAAGGATTTAATAGGTAAGACTAAAATCCTCTTTTCTCTGTTGTCCAATGCAGGTTACTGGTAACTTTGGGATGTCCAACCATCGAGTTTCCCAGAGGCGGGAAGTAAGGCAAGGACCAGGCGCAAGGCCCCCAAAGTTACCAGAGTAGATATGAACCATCAGATCAGAGATAGCCCAACAAAACAAATGAAGTGTCAACGGACACTGAACAGGGGTAACAACACCCCAAGAACTGTTACACAGCACACGGAACTAGAGCCAACAGGGTTCAAAAGTGAAGGAAGCACCAAGAACCGAAGAAGATCCTAGACAGGCAAGACTGCCTCCAGGATCTTCCCCCCAAAGCTGGCATCAGCCAATGCCAGCACATCAACATGGTAGTGCTTTGAAAAGGTGTGCACAGACGACCAAGTGGCAGCCTTGCACAACTGATCAGCGGAGGCCTGATCCTTGTAAGCCCAAGAAGCCCCAATAGATCTAGGGGAATGAGCCGTAACCCGAAACGGAACAGGGTTCTTCCTCAGCTCGTAAGCCTTACGAATAGTGGGCTTGATCCAAGACGCAATAGTCACTTTGGATGCAGGTCTTCCTGCCCTGGGGCCCTCAGGAATGACGAACAGCGTGTCAGATTGTCTATTGGACTTGGTGCGATGGACATAAAACTTAAGAAGACGCACCACATCTAACAAGTGGAGATCCCTCTCCTTGTCAGAGGTAGGGTCAGGGCAGAAAGGCGGCACCACAATCTCCTGATTAATGTGGAACTCAAAGATCACCTTTGGGAGAAACTCCTGAGAAGTGCGAAGCACCGCCTTGTCTTTGTGAAACACCAAAAAGGGTGGTTCACAAGACAGAGCATGTAACTCTGCGACACGGCGAACAGACACGATCGCCAGGAGAAAGGCATTTTCCACGTCAGCAGGCGTAGAGGAATTGTAGCCAAGGACTCAAAGGGAGGGAGTTGAAGGATGCCCAAGACCAAATTAAGGTCCCACTGAGGAGCGGAAGTCTTAAAGACAGGACGAGTATGAGCAACGCCCTGGAAGAAAACCTTGACATCAGGAAGAATAGTGATGCACCTCTGAAAGAAAACAGAGAGACAGCAGAAGTCTGAACCTTAAGGGAACTCAAGCTGAGGCCCTTATCCACACCGTCCTGTAAGAAGGCCAGGACCGTAGGCAGATCAAAATCCTGAGAGAGGTCCCTATCAGCACACCAAGATAGGAAGGTTGACCAAACACGATGGTAGGCCTTAGCAGAAACCGGTTTGCGGGCACTACGCATAGTAGTCACCACACTAGAAGAAAAAACCTTCTTCTTCAGTACTGAGGATTCAATTTCCAAGCCGTCAAAGCCAAACGATGAACATCCTCCTTTCACAGGTAACCCTGTAGAAGAAGATCCGGACGGTAAGGGAGCCAGGATGGCTCCGCCACCGACAGATCCAGAAGCTCCGGAAACCAAGCCTGCTGCGGCCAGTACGGAGCAATCAGAATGACTGGACAGTGCTCCAGTCTCAATTTCCGTAACACCCTATGCGATATGGGAAGAGATGGGGGGGAGATGTAAGCCAGAGGAAATAACCAAGAAATGGACATGGTACCCACCGCTAGAGCTAGAGGATCCCTCCAGCAAGAGCAGAACCTTGGGACCTTCCAGTTGTGTCTTGTCGCCATCAGGTCGATGCAAGGAAGACCCCACTTCTAAACAATGAGGGAGAACACCTCTGGGTGCAGTTCCCACTCTCCTCTGTTCACCGTGTTTCGACTGAGGAAATCTGCCATGACGTTGTCTATGCCAGGAATGTATACTGCGGAGATGGCAGGAATGTGTTCATCTGCTCAGGACAAAATAGCTTTGACCTCTAACCAAGCGACGAGACTTTTTGTTCCGCCCTGCTTGTTGATGTAGGTCACGGCCGTGGCATTCGTCATGGAATATCGCCCAAAGCTCCAACACGTTGATGGGAAGGAGAGATTCCTCCAGAGACCACTGACCTTGTGCACTCAGGCAACCCAGGACTGCTCCCCATCTGGAGAGGCTGACATCTGTCGTCACCATGGTCTAGAAGGATACTAGGAAGGACTTGCCCTTCAGCAGATTGGCGAGGTCGAGCCACCAGGACAAACTCAGTTCCACATGAAGAGGAAGTGACACTGACATCTTCAGAAGTCTGGTAGACCCCTGTACACCTGGATCATGAACCACTGGAGTTCCCTGGTGTGCGCCATGACAAATGGGACCGCTTCTATGGTGGAGATTAATTTCCCCACTAGAGAGGACAGCTTCTTGGCTGGAACTGGATTGAGAGCCAAAACAGCAGATACTCTTTGGGAGATCTGGTGAGCCACTTCCTCCGTGAGAAACACCATGCTCTGCTGAGTGTAGAAGAGAAGGCCCAGGAAGACCAGATGCTGGGATAGGACAAGATCCGTCTTGTCCATGTTGATGATCCGCCCGTGATGGGTGAGAGCATGACTGCAGTTCCTGAACCTGCTGATGAAGTAGTTCCGCAGAGGGGGCTTTCAGAAGCAGGTTGTCCATGTATGGAGTAACCCTGATGCCATCCCGGTGGAGGACTGATACTAAAGCTCCCAGGACACGGTTGAAGACTTTACGAGCTGTAGTCAGACCAAAGGGAAGAGCTGAAAACTGAAAGTGCCCTCGGTCGCAGGCAAATCTGAGATACTGCCGGCTCTCTGGATGAATGGCGATGTGTGGATACACGTCCTTAAGATCCAGAGAAGCAAGGAATTCCCCCGGGGACATAGCAGCAATCAATGTCCTTAGGGACTCCTGATGTTAATGAGTCCTGATCACCAAGGAATTGAGATCTTTCAAATCCAAAATGGGATGACAACCGCCGTACTTCTTGGAGACCACAAAGAGGTTTGAGTAAAAACCCATACGTTTGTCCTGAATTGGAACCGGCTCTAGTACATCCTTGTCCAGAAGAGCCTGAATAGCGCTGTTGAACAGATGCCGTTTCTCTGCGCCCTGAGGCGTATGAGAAGGGAAAAAGCGCAAGAGAGGAAGAGAGACAAAAGGGATCCTGTACCCTTCCGTCACCACCTGTAAAACCCACGGGTCCACCACTGAATCCTCCCAGACGCTGTGGTAGTGACGCAAACGGTCACCCACAGCAAAGTGGGGCCCTGGGTTAGTTCAGTCATGCCGAAGAAGGCTTGGAAGCCTTGGGCTTGGAGGAGACCTTGGGCTTCCATTGCTGTTTGGGCTTGGAGGAGGCACGTGGAGCTGAGGGAACCGCCTGGTTCGCCAGACATGTCTCAGCCTGGAAGGAACGAAAAAAACGATTACTCTTGAGAGGGGTTTTCTTCCTGGGGACCAAAGGCAGAAGGGTACTTTTACCCCCTGTGGACTCACTAAATCAGATCCTTAAGATCTGACCGAAACAATGATGTGTCTTGAAAAGGCAAGGAGAGCAAGGCTTTCTTGGAAGCAGTGTCAGCAGACCAGATCTTGAGCCGAAGAGCCCATCTGGCAACCACAGACATGGTGGAAACCCTAGCCACCAAACGGATGGCATCAAATAAGGCAGCAGAAACATAGTTCTGGGCTTCAGAAATGTTGGCAAGAAGGATGCAAGACTTGTGAAGCTGCTATCAAATAAGGGGTCCTATGTTGAAATGTAACGCGACCTGTTAAAATGTTTAAAAAGTTAAAATGTTGTTAAAAGTTTGACTGAAATAGCTTTTGATTTCAGTAAATATGCTGCAAACATGACAATTTTCAGTTCTTTACAACCTATAAAGTATTTTGAAACTTACTGTGCGTAATAATTTGGAACAGTGCATTGTACGTTTTTTATGTTTAAAAAAAAAAAAATACTGTTATCATTAGGAGGTTTATTCAATAAAATTTGAATTGTACTCTTAATAGTTGAAAACATGAGAATTATGCTGTTATTTACATCAATTATTTAGGTAAATGAGAAAAATATCATTTGCATAATAATTTGGAACAGGGTGTAGAATTGTTCCTGCCTACTCAAAGGGGCGAATTGCCTACCCAAAGTTACCAATAACCTGTATTGGACGATAGAGAAATTAAGTCTTATAATCGGGCACTTCAGCCTTGTGCGGCACACAGTATATCTGAGCAGTAGCTTGGTAAATGGAGCTTGCTGTAACGTTAGCCCACAGAGATACAGCTACGAAGGGAAGCGTGAACGCACTCCCTGGGGCAGCTGGGAGGGAGGTGGGAAGTCCTGCTCTGACGTGCTGCACATACGATGTGCCACATAAGGCAGAAGTACCCGATTATAAAACTTAATATCTCTACTCCTAGGTAAGTTAACACCAAAAAAAAAAAAAAGCGCTAACCTTGCTTTATGGATTAAAACCCTTGCTCAATTCTTTTTTTTTTAGGTGAATGTTCCCCTTTAAGGCTGCAAGTATATAGTAAGCAGCAATAACCTATTAAAATACTTTTCTTTTACACTTTAAGGTTCAGAGGGGAAAGCACATCCCTTTGATCTTTAAATCGTTAACATACATTTGTATTTATTTTCATTTGGAAGTTCCGATGTTTCACAATATTTTACTTGTGTAACAAACTCACTCACCTGTCCACCTCCTCTTTACTCATGGATGCAAATGTAAAGCACTCAGTGACTCCATTGATAGCAAGCAGGAGGACATACAGACAGTAGCAGCGCAGAAGGAGGGGACCTGCAAAAACCAGATGGTCAGCTTGGAACACAGTAATTTATGCACACTTTGCTAGGCTTTGTTTTAACATGCGAGGAGGAAAGCTACAGATTCTGTGTTAATCTAAAGAAATGAGTTATCAAGCTGTGTTTTTCCTGTTGATAAATCACCCCTGCAGGGGGTTGGAGAATTGTTTTAATCCCTTGTTCCCTGCTTAAAGGGATAGTAATGTTTCATAATAAAAGCAGCTCTAATTAATAGTGATGAGCGAGCACCCCAATGCTCGGGTGTTCGGGTGCTCTGACCGAGCACCCCCGGAGGCTCGAGTGCTCGGCCGAGCACCCGAGCCCCATTGAAGTCAATGGGAGGACTCGAGCATTACACCAGGCACCCCCTGCTCTGATGAGGGGAGGGTGCCTGGTCCATAGGAAAAGGGCAGAAAATTATGGAAACACCACAGAAATGGTTCAGGGACAGCATAGGATGTCTGGATGCATCTTGGACTCCAACATCGCTGCTGGGAACGATCTTTCGCCCGTAGTACGCCATTTTTACAGACTGACCGTAAAACACACAAAAAGGCACATAAAAACGACTTTAGGCGAAAAATTGTTACCAAACAGTATTTGCTGTATATTTACTTGTATATCATCTGCAAATTCTCCCAAAAATTTCCTCGATTTTTCTGAACTGAGGCCATGATTAAGAGGGAAGCGTGCGCAGAGGCAAATTCTCCCACAAATTTCCTTGATTTTTCTGAACTGAGGCCATGATTAAGAGGGAAACGTGCGCAAAGGCAAATTCTCCCAAAAATTTCCTCGATTTTTCTGAACTGAGGCCATGATTAAGAGGGAAACGTGCGCAAAGGCAAATTCTCCCAAAAATTTCCTCGATTTTTTTGAACTGGGGCCATGATTAAGAGGGAAACGTGCGCTGAGCCGACCATCCAAAACATTATGGGTGAGGGTCTGCTGCGGAGCTGACCATCCTAAACATTATATGCGAAGGCCCGCTAGTGAGCTGACGCTATAAAACATTATATGAGAGGGCCCGCTAGAGAGCTGACCCAATAAAACATTATATGAGAAGGCCCACTGGTGAGCTGACCTATACAAAATTTGTCAAACTGCGCCCGCTGGTGAGCTGGCCCTATATAAAAATTATATCACAGGGCCCGCTGGTGAGCTGGCCCTATATAAAAATTATATCACTGGGCCCGCTGGTGAGCTGGCCCTATATAAAAATTATATCCCATGGTATATGGAAGAGAGTCAACCATATACCCATTTTTTGGGTGGAAGGGGTGAATGGGAATACAGAGTATTCCCATCATTGTAAATAACATAAATAAAGTGAGTTTATGTTCCCCCGGGGCTTTCCTCCAGTGGAGTGGAGAAGTCAGGGGAAATCCAGGCCTTGTTCATTTTTATAAGTGTCAACCTATCAGCATTGTCGGTGGAAAGGCGGATACGCTTATCTGTTATGATGCCACCAGCAGCACTAAATACCCGCTCAGACAGAACGCTGGCGGCAGGGCAGGCCAGCACCTCCAAGGCGTAGAGTGCCAGTTCATACCACGTGTCCAGCTTGGACACCCAGTAGTTGTAAGGCACAGAGGGATCATTGAGGACGCTGACACGGTCTGCTACGTACTCCTTCACCATCTTCCAAAACTTTTCCCTCCTTGTGACACTAGGCTGCGCATCAGGGTGAGGGTGCTGGCGGGGTGTCATGAAGGTGTCCCACGCCTTGGAGAGTGTTGCCCTGCCTTTGTCAGAACTGCTGTGTGCTCCCCTTTTCTCCCCTTCTTGGTTGGCCAAGGTAGCACGTACTCTGCCGCCAGCGTTGTCAGATGGAAAATTTTGGAGCAATTTTTCAACAAGAACCTTCTGGTATTGCACCATTTTGCTTGTCCTCTCCACCGGAGGAATGAGAGATGAGAAATTCTCTTTGTAGCGGGGGTCCAGAAGGGTGAACACCCAGTAATCCGTGTTGTCTAAAATGCGTGTAACGCGTGGGTCACGGGAAAGGCAGCCTAACATAAAGTCAGCCATGTGTGCCAGAGTACCAACAGGCAAGATTTCGCTGTCCTCACCAGGAGGATGACTCTCAATCTCCTCATCCTCTTCCTCCTCTTCTGCCCACCCACGCTGAAGAGATGGAACTAAAGTTCCATGGCTACCCTCTGTAGCGGAGGCAACCGTGTCTTCCTCCTCCTCCTCCTCCGCCTCCTCCAATTGTCGCTGAGAAGACGAAGTGAGGGTGCTCTGGCTATCACCTTGTGTAAGCTCTTCCTCCCGCATTTCCACCTCTTCCACATGCAAAGCGTCAGTTTTAATTGTGAGCAGCGAGCGTTTCAGTAGACACAGAAGTGGGATGGTTACACTGATAATAGCGTTATCGCCGCTCACCATCTGTGTCGATTCCTCAAAATTGCGTAAAACCTCACAGAGGTCTGACATCCATTCCCACTCCTCACTTCTGATTACAGGAAGTTGAACGGAGAGGCGACGACCGTGTAACAGCTGGTACTCCACTACTGCCCTCTGCTGCTCACAAAGCCGGGCCAACATGTGGAAGGTGGAGTTCCAGCGCGTGCTCACGTCACACAGCAGCCGGTGAGCTGGCAATTGTAAGCGCTGCTGCAGCTTCAACAGGCCGGCTGAAGCTGTAGATGACTTACGGAAATGTGCACACACGCGGCGCACCTTGGTCAAGATATCATGCAAATTGGGGTAGGTTTTTAGAAATCGCTGAACCACTAAATTAAATACATGCGCTAGGCATGGTACGTGTGTGAGCTTGCCGAGCTCCAAAGCCGCCACCAAGTTACGCCCATTATCACACACAACCATGCCTGGTTGCAGGTTGAGTGGCGAGAGCCACTGCTCGGTCTGGTGACTAATCCCCTGCAACAGCTCTGAGGCCGTGTGCTGTTTGTCCCCAAGGCAGATCAGCTTCAGCACGGCCTGTTGACGCTTCCCCACTGCAGTGCTACACTGCTTCCAGCTACCGGCTGATGGGTGAGTGGCGCTGCGCGCAGAGAATTCGGAGGTGGAAACGGAGGAGGAGGAGCCAATAACGTAGGTGCTGGCGGAAACCCTGATGGAGGTAGGGCCCGCAATCCTCGGCGTGGGTAGCACCTGTGCCATCCCAGGGTCCGAGTCGCTCCCAGCCTCCACGACATTCACCCAGTGTGCCGTCAGGGAAATGTAGCGTCCCTGGCCACAAGCACTTGTCCATGTGTCAGTCGTTAAGTGGACCTTCCCAGTAACTGCGTTGGTCAGGGCACGGGTGATGTTACGGGACACATGGTGGTGTAATGCGGGGATGGCACACCGGGAAAAGTAGTGGCGGCTGGGGACCGCGTACCGAGGGACAGCTGCTGCCATCAGGCTGCGGAAGGACTCAGTGTCCACAAGCCTAAATGGCAGCATTTCGATGGCCAGTAATTTGGAAAGGTGTGAGGTTAGTGCTATGGCCTGTGGGTGGGTGGCTGGGTATTTTCTCTTGCGCTCAAATGCCTGGGGTAACGACATTTGGACGCTGTGCTGGGACAGGGAAGTGGATGTGGTCGCTGATGGTGCTTCAGATGGTACAGGTGCAGGGCGGGAGGTATGCGGGCCTGCGCCTTCGACAGGCGATTGGCCGGCACCGAAAACAGGGGAAGAGGAGGCAGTGGTGTGGCCTGCAGACACAGATGGGCGATCCATGCGTTCCTCCCACTTATTACGGTGCTTGGATGCCATGTGTCGGATCATGCTGGTGGTGGTGAGGTTTCTAGTGTTCATGCCTCGGCTCATTCTGGTGTGGCACAGGTTGCAAACTACAATTCTTTTGTCGTCCGCACTTTCCTTAAAAAAACGCCATACCGCGGAACACCTACCCCTTGGCAAGGGAGATTTACGCAAGGGGATGCTCCGTGGAACATTTGCGGGCCAGTTTGGTGCGGTCCGCCTTCTTTCTGTAGCCACACCACTGCCTCTTCCAGCCTGTTGCGGTGCTGCAGATGGCTCACCCTCAGGACTGCTGTCATCGCTCGGCTCTACACCTTCCCAGGTGGGGTCAGTCACCTCATCGTCCACCAAGTCCTCCTCCACTTCCTCACTCTGATCATCCTCCTCATGTCTTGATCCCACCACATACTCAGTCATTGACAACTGTATATCATCCTCCTCATCAAGGTCTTGAGACAGTAATAGTGGTTGATTTAATGGCAACTGTGTCTCATCATCATCATCATCCACTTCCTTTGACCTTAAATGCCGTTCACCTCTGTCATCTTCTTGTGATTGGGTACCCTCTAGAGGCTGTGAATCAGGGCACAAGATGTCATGTTCCTTTGCAAGCGTGCTTGGAGAGAGGGTCAAATGAAGGATTGGTGATGAGACGAGCTCCTCACTATATCCCAGTGTGGGATCACTTCTTTGACCAGACCCTCTATGGTGGGAGGAAGGATGATCAGAGTGAGGATTATGTTGACCAGACTCTTGGCTACTGAGAGTGGACTTGGTGGAAGACAGGGTGGTGCTTAACCGACTGGAAGCAGTATCAGCTGACATCCAACCGACCACCTGTTCGCAGTGGTCGGACCTCGAGAGTGATGTCCTGCGACGCCCTGTAAAATGAGACATGAAGCTAGGTATGGTGGATGTCTTTCTGTCTTGTGCTCTGGCACCAGGCGCAGTTTCTACGCGTCCTGACCCGCGCCCTGAACTATCAGGATCACGTCCACTTCCCCGTCCCTTTTTACCCGCCTTCTTCATATTACACGGAATATGTGCTGCAAATCTGCAACTTTGCACAGTACACAGAATTTGCTTCTTAACTGCGGCGACGCACAGTGAATGGAATATGTGACTTTGATATTTTACAGTTTGAAGACTTAACAGTATTTTTTCCTATTCTGAAACTGTGCACAGTCAACAGAATGTGCTGCTAAACTGCGGCGACGCACAGTGAATGGAATATGTGACTTTGATATTTTACAGTTTGAAGACTTAACAGAATTTTTTCCTATTCTGAAACTGTGCACAGTACACAGAATTTGCTTCTTAACTGCGGCGACGCACAGTGAATGGAATATGTGACTTTGATATTTTACAGTTTGAAGACTTAACAGAATGTGCTCTAATCTGCAACTTTGCACACTAAACAGAATGTGCTCTAATCTGCAACTTTGCACACTAAACAGAATGTGCTCTAATCTGCAACTTTGCACACTAAAAAGAATGTGCTGCTAATCTGCAACTTTGCACACTGAACAGAATGTGCTCTAATCTGCAACTTTGCACACTAAACAGAATGTGCTCTAATCTGCAACTTTGCACACTAAACAGAATATATGAAGTTTTTTTTTTTTTGTTTTTTTTCCCCCCACACAAAATAAACTGCTGCCCCCACACACAGTAGTCCTAAAAAGGACTTTTGGGTCTTTTTTTTTACAAATTTGCTTTTCTTCTCCCTACACTGACTTTCCCTTCCTATCCTCATCTCTCCCTGGCTAAGACTGAGCCGAACTCGCTGGTCAGGTGCTATACAGCACCCGATCACGGGTTCTGGCCAGCCAATCAGTGTAATGCCAGCAGCCAACATGGCTGCTGGCATTACACTGATGTCAGAGCCTCCCTGCACCTTTATTGGCTGCGCAGCAGCCACGAAACGTGCGGGGAGGAGACCCGAACATGGCGGGCGAGCACATGCGGTACTCGTACGAGTACCGCCATGTGCCGAGCAGAGCGATGCTCGAGCCGAACCGAGCTTCGGCCGAGCATGCTCGCTCAACACTACTAATTAATCATCATAGTACTTGGACCTTGGAGAGTGTTATATCAATTCTGTCAGAGTTGTAGTTCAAGAGTAGTTTAATGATAAAGTATCCCCCGCCCCTTTTACTGATGTAACACTGCTCAGCCAGAGCACAAGGGAGGTGCCCAGGTAGACTGCAGAGAGGGACAATCTTCAATTAAGATAAGGGAAAAACCTGAAAAACTTGTCAAGGGGGGCAGGGCTTTCATTGTTCTCATAGGAAGAAGATTGTCCCCTGATGTTATCTGTCTGGTCTAGCAGCCAGATTCCGCATCTGAGAAGAGATGGCTTACACTAGGTAAAAGGAGTGGGAGGGGGAAACTTTATCGTTCAATTACTCTTGAACCACAACTCTGACAGTATTGAAATAGCACTCTCTATGGCTCAAATACTTTGAAGATTAATTGGAGCTGCTGTTTTTGTGAAACATTACTATCCCTTTAATTGAGACCATAACCCATTGTCTAACAGGGATCCCTCCAATGCATAAAACCCATGTCAGGAGTCTGGGTTTCATTTGAGAGGAAAGCTCTCTATAAAAACTCTTCGGGATGTATTCAAGAAGCTAAACATGCAATTCTGGGACAAATGGCATTCAGCGGGTTAAAAGTCTCATTTAAATTAAATTAAAATTCTGTAAATGTTTATTTGTCCCCTATGGTGCATTTGTTATGCTCCAGAACTTCTTGAACACAGCAGCTCTACTTCTTCCAAGGTGGGAAAGGGCTCCGTGATGGAACTCTATTAAATGTTTTGAGAGTGGGGTTTTGTACAACTCGGTCACTTACAGGGTTAAAAGATCATAAAAGCAAAAATAAAACTTCTTACCCATCGAAAGGCCCTATTCTCAAAAGAGAAGTGGTATAACTCTGGGCCAAGCATATAGAGTTTTATAATTACTCACGTGTCCAGGAAAATCACCTCTCTCTAGATCTTCTTAGGTTCTAGCAGCCTATCATTTTCCATCAGAATGGCAGAATAAATTAATGGGGAGGAATGACCATACAAGTCTTTTTAAGATGGAAGCTCCTACTGAGGTGGATATAGAAAGGTGATACGTCCTCTAAGAAAACGGTTTGTTTTTTTCCCCCTCTTTTTAAGATGTACTGCCCCTTTAAGTACTCAAATGAAGAAAAGCCATGGGAAAGGGAGTAAAATGCACGAATTCGCAATGTGTTGCACATCCCTCTGGGCCTTACAGGGTTAATAAATCCATCCATGGCAAACTGAGAGAGGTTTCCAGTTGGCCAGAAATTCCCTTCTTTTTTCTGACCCTATCAGGTCTGAAAGCCACAAAGCTTTAGCATCTGAATAAGGAGTAACGTTTACTCCTGTTGAGCTATACCAACCTGCTTACAAACAACATTTGGAGGGATGTTTTTCACCCCTGGCCAATGCACAGGTTCTGTGAATCAGTTCTGGTGCAGAATTAAAAAAAAAAAAACAAAAACAAGAAACAAAAAAAACAACACAGAAAAAAAACACAGTTCAAAAGGTATCTTCATTTTCATAGAGCCATTTCCAAAAATATAAAATAGTTTGTGTCTGTGTTTGTGGCAGTGGAAAGCCTGAAACTGTGAAACACTGATAACCCTCCACATACCTGAGCCTCCACTCAACATAGATCCACCATAGATATCCAGTGCCAGCTGAGAATACCCATATCCAAATGCAATGATAATCAGGCCAATTAGTGTCACCAGTTTAAGCAGAGACTCCAGGACTTCAGATGCTGTTGAGATTGCCTCCTGCCAAAAAGTACACAAAGTGTATATCAGAGATCACAAAGAGGAACTGTAATGAGTTCTTTAACTATTAAGATGCTACAGAAGCATCAATTACACAGTTTATTGTGGAGGTATAAAATAAATGCTGAGAACTGTATTTAAAGGGATAGTAATGTCCCATAAATGTTTTTTTTTTTTTGCATTTTGTAGTAATTAAAAATTGGAATTGAATGCAAAAAAACGTATCTCTCAAACCGCTATGGTTTGAGAGATATCGCCATTCAAAGTTTGAGGTTGCCTGCTGCATTTAAAGTTTGAGGTTTCCTGCTGTCAGCTGTAAAGCTGTCAGCAGGAGATCTGTGTCAGCCGACACGGAGGCTCTTCAGCAGAGCCGCAATCACGTTTTTTTTAAAAAAGAATTATTGTATTGGAATGGTCTACCAAGTGTGCTTGCAAACCAGGCACAATTGGTAGACCATTCCAATGCAGTCATTCTTTTTAAAAAAAACTCGATTGCAGCTCTGCTGAAGAGCCTCCGTGTCGGCCGACACAGATCTCCTGCTGACAGCTTTACAGCTGACAGCAGGAAACATCAAACTTTAAATGCAGATCTCTCTCAAACCATAGCAGTTTGAGAGATATGTTTTTTTTGCACTCAATTCCACTTTTTAACTACTACAAGAGGCAAAAACATTTTTATGGGACACTACCATCCCTTTAAAGGAGAAGTAACAGCTCCTAATAAGAACCCCCATGAACCCCCAGTCCCCTATGAATTATAACCTTGAGCCTTTGTACATTTTCTGTTAGTAATCCTGCGTCTCAGAGTTGAGGCGTAGAAGCCACAACAGTTTCAAAACCATCGTTGTTCGAACAAAAGCAGCGCAGAAAACAGTATACATCATAGAAATCTGACAGTGCCCCCCTTCTACATATTAATCCCCCCTTGGAAATTCAACTTATAGTGCTTTATTTCACCATTTTAATTCAAGATATATTTTTCACATTTGACATTTTAATCCCCCCCTTTAAAATTAGACTTATAGTGCTCCCATGACTTTCTTTCTCCATTTAAATTCGACATTGTTCTTCAATTTTTTGACATGCCCTCGTTGTAATTGTATTGCATGATTAACCCTATGAGTACCAGAGAGGTAGCAACGCATTGCAATGTGTTTGCTACCCCTAAGGTACTCAAAGGGTTAATAGGCAAGGTATGCAGCTGCATACCTTGCCTGTATATGTGTAAGAAATGTTGCAGCAGTGGTTCTAATGAACCCTCTCACCGTGTTCATTCGTGAGAACCGCATTGCTGTGCTTTCATGAATTAATCCATCATCCTATTAGGCTAGTATGGGAGTAAAGTGCCGCCAACTGTATACAAGACAAACAATTCTGGGCAGCAGTGTTTATATGGGGCTTTTAACCTGTGAAGCCCCGTTTTGACTGATTTTTGTAGGCAGACATTTGGATCAGACTTATATCCAGTGTATATTCCTATATTTCTCATACTGTAAAAAATATTCTATCAGCATAAAGAATTATATGTGGTGCAGCCTTGTAGCCAGATATGCAAAACCAAAGTGCAACGGAGAGACAAATAGGGTTGCTCTCTTTTCTTGCTCTGCATCTCTGGAAATCTGCCTTGTACTTAAGAATTCAGCAGTCAAGCAAATCTGTGGACCATTATTGCGATTCCAAAATTTCTTAAAATTGAAAAAACTGAAACCAGACCATTAGTGGCCAAATATTTCCAGAAAAATAGTGCATTATACAAATAAAATGTATTTATCGTCATGCATAAGGTCTAAATCAATGTTTGATAAGGTCTTCTATAAGCTAGTAAAAGCCTAAAATCAAAGCAGACTATACATATCTTTTACTGTACAAAAATATATATTGGCGCTCACTATAAATCTCCTGAAGGATCCTGCTGCTATTTAACCACTGTGACTAGGAAGTTAATAGTCACCACTATAAAAACTAAATAGAAAGAAAGGAATGGTTTAAGCTCTTGGATCTATGTATATCACAATTATATATAGAGGTGGCTCAAAGATTATGAAAAAAATGTGGGTTAATGTATTGATACAAAATACCTGCATATATAATCTCTACATATATAAAACAATACACCAATATATTAGTAATATCAATAATATGCTACAGTAGTTATATCAATAGTACCAAGATATGTACTCCCAGCTAATAGATGGTTATTGTCACTGGTAAAGTCCTTATAGCCGAGATAATACATTATTGACATTACTAATATATTGGTATAATGTTTTATACATGTAGAGATTATATATGCAGGTATTTTGTAGAAATACATTAACACACATTTTTTACACTATCTTTGAGCCATCTCTATATATAATTGTTATATACATACATCCAAGCGCTTAAATAGGGGTGGACTGACCATACAGTCATTCGGTCACGGACCGAGGGCCCGTGACCGAAGGGGGCCCGCTGCCGCTTCCAGCGCTGCTCAGCAGCTCTCCAACAACGGCCGCTTTCGTGCCATTCTAGTAATACAGAGCGCTGGGAGATGACATCATCTCCCAGCCTCTGCATTACTAGAGGCACGCAGGACTTCGCAGTGTTAAGCCACGCCGCTAGACCACCAGGGACTGCAGGTAGGGGCAGTGTGGAGATGAAGGGGCATGGTGGAAGGGGAGATGTGGAGATGAAGGGGGCATTGTGGAGATGAAGGGGGCATTGTGGAAGGGGTAATGTGGAAGGGGCAATGTGGAGATGAAGGGGGCATTGTAGAGATGAAGGGGGCAATGTGGATATTTCTGCAGGGGGCCCAGACCTCTTTTTGGACCAGGGGTCCTGGGTCCTGTTAATCCGCCCCTGTGCTTAAACCATTCCTTTCTTTCTACTTAGTTTTTATAGTGGTGACTATTAACTTCCTAGTCACAGTGATTTAATAGCAGCGGGATCTTTTCAAGAGATTTATAGTGAGCTCCAGTATATATTATTGTGCAGTACAAGATATGTATAGTCTGCTTTGTATTTTAGACTTTTAGTAGCTTACAGAAGGCCTTGTCAAATATGGATTTAGACCTTATGCATGATGATAAATAAATCTTATTTGTATAATGCACTATTTTTCTGGAAATACTTGGCCACTAATGGTCTGATTTCAGTTGTATTTTAAGAAGTAGGCGTTTTGGAATCGCAATAATGGTCCATATATTTGCTTGACTGCTGAATTCTTAAGTACAAGGCAGATTGGTGTTGCTTGAGTGAATGCTGAATTCTTAGGTAAGAGACAGTTTTCCAGAGATTCAGACCAAGAAAGAGCGCAGGCCTATTTCTCTCTCCGTTGCACTTTGGTTTTGCACTTCTGGCTACAAGGCTGCACCACATATAATTCTTTATGCTGACAGAATATTTTTTAGAGCATGAGATATATAGGAATATATACTGGACATAAGTCTCATCCAAATGTCTGCCTAAAAGAATCAATCAGAATGGGGCTTCACAGGTTAAAAGCACCATTTAAACACTGCTGCCCAGAATTCTTTATTAGCTTGTATCCAGTTGACATCACACTAAATGGCACATTACTCCCATAATAGCCTAATTGGATGATGGATTCATTCATGAAAGCGCAGCAATACGTTTCTCATGAATGGACCAGTGACAGGGTTCACTACAACCACTGCTACTGGAGCCGACTTATACAGCCACTCCAGTAGTAAGAAAGGAAGGCAGAAAAGGCAGGTCCTGATTCCCCCTTGAGGTCTGAAATCACTGTTTATTTAAAAAAAAACAAAAAAAAAAACGCATATAACCTATTGTACACATAGGTTATATGCGCTTAATTAAAAAAGCAGCCAAATGTCGCCCCATGGATCACCTATCCAGAAGGATAGGTGATCCATGCTAGTGGGGTGTCACGAAGGGTCCTGGTGTCCCCCTTGAGGTCTGAATTTTTATTTATTTTTTTTTTCTTAAGATAAAATGAAAAGGTGAAATTTACTCTCCAATATTTGTTTTTCTTCTGTGTTCTTCCACAGCATACTGTGGGTTTTTGGCTCCGCCCTCCAGCTGGTAGGACCAGTTCAAATTGTATACATTTTTTGAGTTCACCCCTCTTCTGCAGTTATACAGTTGTCCATGCCGAAAGACAGGAGAGGTTAGTGTATTGCAAAAAAAAAAATGGTACAATGATGTTACAGACCACATTATATAACAGATTGGATAGAGGTTGCTTAACATGGAACCGATACCAATACCAATTAAACCAGAAGGTAGGGTTGCCATGGAAGGACACAGAGGAAAAACAAAATATTGGTGAGTAAATTTCACCTTTTCCTGGCGAGTGATCTCCTGGCTCTCTTTTCCTATGGCAAAAAGGAGCTTTTACCACCAGAAGATTTTTGGATAAAGTCCTCCAACTGATCTCCGAATAGGTTAAGACCAGTAAAGGGGAGAGACACCAATCGATTCTTGGATGAAGCATCAGCTTCCCATGCCTTGACCCATAAGGCTCTACGTGCTGTGACAGAAAGAGGTGAAGTCTTGGCTAGAAGCCGAATGTTGTCCAGGGATGCGTCATAAGAATAGTTTATGGCCTCTTTGAATATTGAAAGATCTTTTAATATATGTGATCTTGAAACAGAAGATTCAATTTTCTCTTCTAATTCATTCAGCCAAATACGCAGGGTTTGGAACATAGATGCCATGGCTGTGGCTGTTTTCAAACTTTGACCTATGGCAGTAAACTGTTTTTTCAGTACACTATCCGCTCTTCTTTCCATAGGGTCTTCAAGGGTAGTCCCATCTTCCAGGAGAATGGTAGTTCGACATGAGGTCTGAGCAATGGCGGCGTCTACTTTGGGAGGTGAGTACCAGAGAGATGTATCATCTTCAGCAAAGGGATACATTCGATGAAATCTGCGGGATACTGTACCCCTTTTTTCTATTTGCTTCCATTCAGATTGTATGATCTCCTGTATGAAGGCATATACTGGGAATTGTGGGTTAGTTTTCTTATAGTCTACAAAGGCTGCATCCATTACATTTAGTTCTTTTTGGACTTCAGCTAAACCCAATGACTTTCTCATTGCCTTGACATGACCATATATGTTATCCAGGCTGAAACTACTGGTTTCTTCAGGAATTTCTCCTTCTTCTGCTGATGAAGGGTCAGAATCAACCTGAATGAAGCTGTCGCCATCATCCTCCGGTCTTCTGGAAGGTCCTTCTTCTGGGTTCAGGGCTCTAGGTCTCTTTTTGACTGCCTCTTGCATGGAGGTAAAGGTTTCCTGCATTGATGATCGCATCCGTGAGAGGAAATCTTGAAACTGGATCGGTACTTCACTCCCAGAAGCTAATTTCAGGCAGGCAGTACATAATTTTGCAGGATCAGAAACCGATATTTGCTGGTCACAACAAGTACAAGTTTTCAATTTGGGGGCTGATTTGTCCTCCTTAGGTTGGTCAGTAATCTTGGGCTTATCAAACAGGTTCTTTTGAGGCAGACATATTACTGGCAAAGAACTACAAGGCTCTGAATATGCACAAAACTGCTATTGAGGCAATATATATATTTCAGAACTGGCAACAGATATATAGAACAATAATATAGTAAATGATGAGAATACCTGAGGCTCCAGAAGTCACCCGCAAGAGAACCGGAACATGCTTCATCTGGAGTGCGTTCCACTGCTGGAATGCAAGGCGTGCCACTTCCGGTTCTTTAAAGAGAGGTTGCCCTGAAGGCACGCACACGTTCAGGGACAGTGTTTCTAATGCGGATGACAGCAGAGGGGTTGATATTTGGGGAATCCGTTCCACAATCTGATACAGCATGTGTAGGAAGCAATGTAACCTGGTATGAGGCAGGCTACATGAAGAATGCACCAGACAAAATTAAAAAAAGGTATGTTTGGAGGAGAGACAGAGGGAGGCAAGGCCTCCGTCCACCAGCTAGGCAGGACCAAAACAACTGCAGAAGGGGGGTGAACTCAGAAAATTTATACAATTTGAATTGGTCCTACCAGCTGAAGGGCAGAGCCAAAAAACCCCAGTATGCTGTGGATTGGACACAGACGAAAAAACAAATATACAGGCAAGGTATGCAACTGCATACCTTGCCTATTAACCCTTTGAGTACCAGAGGGGTAGCATACACATTGCAATGCGTTGGTACCTCTCTAGTACTCATAGAGTTAATCATGCAATACAAATACAACGAGGGCATGTCCAAAAAAATTGGAGACAATGTCAAATTTAAATGGAGAAAAAGTCATGGAAGCACTATAAGTTGAATTTAAAGAGGGGTTAAAATGTTTAATGTGAACAATATTTGTCAATTTAAAATGGTGAAAGAACACACTATATGTCGAATTTCAAAGGGGGGGTTAAAATGTCGAAGGGGGCACTCTATGTCGGATTTCGATAATGTGGGGAACACATCTAACACTAAACTTGATCCTTCTGTCATCAAATGTACGCCTATTTCCTTGGTCTGACATTTTGCGTTTTTTTTAGGCGGTAGTGAATAAAAGCAGACAGAGCCAGCTTTGTTAGTTTGTAGAAATGTGCTGTCTACGCCAGTTTTGTTTTACCATGGTTCTGCAATAGAGTACCAGCGAAACACGTTTGCAAAATACACGTTGCTTGTTTTTAATGTATCGCCGGTTTTAGCGCTGGTAATAGAATCAAGTACATTATCTTCAATCAGTCCTGAAGGTTGTTTATGGAGGTGGACAGGATACTTTCTGGCAGAACCACTGGACCTCAAATGCTGCTCGCTGCACGTAATCTGTACCTTTCAAGGACTGAGCAATACAAAGCTTCACAATGAACTCTGCCTGTTTCAGTTAAAAAAAAACAAAAAAAAAAAACTGTCATGTCCACCTCTATGCAGAGGACATCCAGGACTAATTGCAGATGAACAAAGGCACATGATCAAAAGTCAAAGGGGACATTAGGATTTTCTGGACATATACGTTTATATTAGGAGGTTAGTTTTGCTTTAACTGCACATCAAATATTAAAAAGAGATACATAGACAATGGACTGCTGTATGAAGCTCACATACCTAGATAGGTCCTTCTATTAAACAAATGAATTGCAACTCCTTAAAGTAGCAGTACTTTTTGATGAAACAATATGTTAGAGTGCTTTTCTGCTGAGGAAACAAGAGTAGCCCAGCTGCTGCAAGCTTTTTAATTAAAAAGTTATTACAGCTCAAACTTTTTACACTGTTAGCAATGGAGCCAACTGGTGTCCAAAAGGCATATTTTAAACTGATGGTAACACTTAAAATGTAAAAAATATATATACTGTAGGGTTTATCCGCATGAGTAAAACAAGGTACTCCCACCACTAAAAGGTGCTGCTTTCAAAAGGTACTACAGCTGAAATGCGATTTTTTTTAAGGTGAAGTATCTCAGTGGCCTGAAATTGTACAGTGGCGCTGTTACTACACCATCTTACGGAGATTTAGGGTCAATTGACCATAAGATGGTATAGGAACAGTGCATTGTACCATTTCAGGCCACTGCGATACTGCATCTAAAAAAACCCAAGTTTAAGCTCTAATAACTTTTGAATAACGCACACCTCTCAGCAGTAGCCTTGTTTTATCAGGAGAATAAACCCTAAAATATATATATATTTTTTTTACATTTTAAGTGTTACTATCCCTTTAATAATACACATAGGAAGCGATAAATACAGCACCACCTGGCGACTATAGGAGAATATAAGTTTAAGAAAATAAATACCAGCAATGGGTGTTACTTTGTTTTATTCTCCAGGAGAACAATTACAATAAATACCTTTCCATTAAAACAAAAGTTTTAATGCTCCTTCAAAAGGTATAGATCCCTTTTAATGGGAATGAAAAGTACTTAACATGATAACATTTCACGGTACAGATAATTTCTCCTATGTATAGGTTTCTTCTCTTTTATAGAAATATCAATACATGTTAGAGCCTAGTAATTTAGAAGGATTCTGTTTAATGTAGTATTTCATTTACTGAGGTACATCCCAATATACAGCACTGTGTTGCTTTTAGTATTAACAGACAGATGCCTTTTCACAACCTACTCTATGAATTCTAATGTTCACTTGGACCCAGTGCCTTAAAATGCCACTCTTCTGTAACCATTTGAGTGCCAGAAGTGTGTGCATTGGACACCCCACTGGCACTCAATGGGTTAATAAGCCTTTGAGTGCCAGAGAGGTATCCAACGCATCACAACATAATATGTTGGACACCTTCTGGCACTCAAAGGGACAACTATAAATTGCATAGTGCCCCACCAACAGATCTCTCCTAAGAGCAGATCTGCCGTTGAAGCCAGAGCTGCATTATGGGTCGCAGTGGACCAACGGAATGTGGGTATGTAAAGAGACCCCTGTGGCTCACGTTGGTCCCAGGAGAAGAGACTGAACTGTGAGACTGAAGACTCTTGTCCTGCACAATTCAGTCCCCACAGACACTCTGTTTTGGGTTTGAAAGACTGACACAGAAAGTCTAAAAAGGCTGCATGTACAACATAGAAATTTGTGACACAGTGATACATTTTCTGACCCACCAAAGGCTAATTGGAGCCATTTCAGGGTTGCACAGTACAGCCCTGGGCTTTTTACTAGGTCTGCTCCCTCTTTTAATGAGGTTTCATATGTGAATTAAGCTCTGTGCTGAACTGATAGTTAAATAAGTGTATGGTGTCATACTCAGGAAGATCATGTTTCAGGAAAGAAATACCAATATCTCCAATTATACATCTGCCTATCTTTTGGCTAATATGACACACAGGCAGTTTTTAATACAGTTTTCAGATATGCAAACATTCGAAGTGGCAGGTCTATTCTGACCCACCTCTCTGATCTCTGGCCTACCTTTTTTTGTGTCGTGACATTCTTCCCCCTTTCCAAAACCTTGGCAAAGAACACATAGAAGCTCTCTTCTATTGGCAGGAAGATGAAGCGAGCCACAAGTGAGCCAAGATTATTCACAATGTCATACACCCCTGCAGGGAAAGATGGAGCAGTGTGAGAGAGAAGAGGCAATCCTAGAAAGCCAGTGGAACATTCAACCTGAAAATACCACCTCATACACATTAAATGTCCATATAAATATTGTGGTGTCATTATAGAACACTCTTATACATTAACTGACCCAGTCTCTCACACACCAGTCCACCACACATCTTTCAATGGTGTCATAACTAAGAAAGCCAAGGCCACTTGGTCTGCCTTTTGTACACCAAATAGACTTCAGAGTTTAAAAATAAACCTGCCTGAAAATATCTAAAGTTGAATTACCTTAGCTCCTCAGATGCTAATGGTCTCCAATGCATTGTTCCACTATCAGTTGGAGAACTCTCCAACATCCAAGGGGTATCTAGCCACAGGGTGTGCAACCATCTTCTGTTTAGTTTAAAGGGCAGCCATATACGTCATCTGCTAAATCAGGAATATCTACTGTCCCCATAATGGCTCTAAAAATCATTAAAGGAGAACGCCTCCTAATAATAGTCTCCCTCTCACATTACTACATCCAGAAAATCCTAATGGCCTTTAATAAATTTGTCCTTGTGCCTTGAGGGCTTATGCTGACATAACACGTGTGCTCCACAAGGCATATATATACACATTACTGGAGATCACCTGTGGGCAGCAGCTTCCTGGAGAACCTATGAGGGTCAAACAAGGGCTTTTTATGCCTGTGTGCACTCCCATGATTAGCAGAGTACAGTATATGGCTACGTCCAGGGGAACTCTCGCTACAACACTGTTTGGCAGTAGGGAGAAGAATCTGGATGGTTGGGTGTTGTTAGTGTTCCTTTAATGACACTTAGAAAGCAATAATGGACATGGTTCTGACAGGATGGAGGCGCTCCTCCAGTTATTCTTGCCCTGGACCCCAGGAGCTTTAATGGCAGCCCATAACACTGTAGGTTTGCACTGGTTTTTGTGCAGTCCTGCAGACTGGCAATTTTATACGTTATAGTAATGTTTCACAAAGAAAAGCAGCTCTGATTCATCTTCATAGTATTTGGGCCATGTAGAGTGTTGAATACTGTCAGCTTTGTAGTTCAAGAGTAACTGAGTGATAAAGTTTCCCCCCTCCCACCCCTTTAACCTAGTGTAAGCTGCATCCCCTCAGATGTGGAATCTGGTCTCTTGACCAGAAAGGTTGCAGCAAGGGACAATCTTCTTACTGTGAGCATAAGAAAATCCTTGCCCTCCTTAACAGGTTTTTCCTTATGCTCACTGAAGATTGTCCCTCTCTGTGATCCATCCGGACAGTCTTGCTGCTCTGAGATGAGCAGTGTTACATCAGTAAAAGGGGTGGGAGGGGGATATTTTATCATTCAATTACTCTTGAAGTACAACTCGGACATTATTGAAATAACACTTTCCACGGCCCATACCAAATACTATGAAGATTAATCTGAGCTGCTTTTTTCGTGAAACATTACTATGAGAGGAGCATTTCAGTAGAGATCACTATGTACAGGAAACTGAATGTGTGTATATAAAGACAGATATCCCTGACTGCTGTATGAAGGACATCTACTCAGCTAAGGTATGTATTAAATTAACCCCTTTAATTCAGAGCTATCCAACTTTTTATGGGATAGGACAGATTTATTTTTAGATTATAAACTGGAGATGATTAAAAAAACTCAGAATATGATGACACCTATGAAATTCTCATTCATATTAGGAGCAACAAAAAGACCCAAGAAATCAGGCCCTCATTTTGCTCAATGCAGTCTTATTGATGTCTTCTTGACAATATATTGGGCGTTTAACACCTTGGATGCTAACAACATCACCAACGCATTGCAAATCAATGTGTTGGAGACACCTCTAGCATTCAAGGGGTAAAAAGCCCATTTACATCAATGACAATTTCTAACCTATGGTGCAGTTTATTCAAGAATTACTTTAGGACAGTTATTCTTAAAAGCCAAGCAATAAACAAGCTGGCAACAAACTTTTATGCTTACCCTGATCTCCAAATGACAATACGTTCAAAAAAGTCATGACATATCGTTCACCTGTGCAAATAGATGAGATATAACAGATGTAAATAAAACCCATGGAAATGTATTTATTCCTGTTAAGGACAACCTGCAGCCATGGAGATGATGTAGGGCTACATTGTCTATCATCTTCAGCTGAAATAGCCCAAAAACAGCTGAAACGTTGCAGGCTACTCACTTCAGATATCCCGTAGGATATTTAATATCAGTCTCTCTCCATTTTTTTTTGCCAAGAACCATCAGACATCATTTTAATACTTCCCCTCACCACAGGACATTTACAAGTAGGACTCCTAGACTGAACCTATTGTAATTGTTACTGTGCTGAAGCTTAGAAGCCTACCATAATCTCAGTATGACAGTGCTGAAGCTTACAAGCCTACCATAATCTTGGTGTTACAGTGCTGTATCTTACAAGTCTGACATGGTGCGCGATTTCAAGATTCACCCTAATGTCAGTGTTATATTGCTGTATCTTACAGGTCTAAGTGTGTGTGTGTCCATTCACCCTGTCAGAATTACTTTGTTGTATTTTACTGTGAGTGTTTCCTTTCACCCCACAATTAGTGTTACTGTGCTGAATCCAACAGGACTGACTATGTGTAGGATTCCCAGAGTTATTCTAATGTCAATGTTACTGTGCTGAATCAAACAGATAGGTGTGTATGTATATGCGTTTCCATTCCAACATGTGTGTGTGTCTGTGTGTGTGTGTCTGTGTGTGTGATTCTCAGACTCACCTTCAGTCAGGATCTGCTTGAGAAAAGACTGTTTGAAGAAGCTCCATGCCAGCCAGGCTTGCTTCCAATCTAGAAAGTCCTATGAAGATAAACTTTATTTAAAAATCAGAGCCATCTTAATAACCCCTTTTACAAGTCCTAGCTTTGAATCTCATTTCACTTAAATGTTACCAAGATATTGTGGATTCAATTGACCGCTTTCAAAGTGGAATCACCAAAGCAGAGATTGTGCTTTGGTTCTTTTGCCTGGGCTGATGGAAAAGCTTCTGAAGTATGACGCCTTTCACAGTGGCAACTATTGCCTCGGAATATATGTATGGTTTTAATATATCTCTTCTATATTGGAAGCTGTTATTTTACCACATATATATTACTATTTATCTCCAACAATACCCCACAACTGTGATCCTCCTTTACCATCGTAGCTTCATGTTTATGTGGCCGACCTATCTGCTGCCTTTGACAATGTTAATCATGCACACCTAATAGACACACCTCTACAATGGATTTCACCCTCCCTCTCCAAACGTACTTTCAGTGTTTCTTTTGCTAACACTTTCTCATCTCCCCATGACCTCTCAGTAGCTGTGCCTCAGAGATTAGTCCTGGGACCACTTCTCTTTTCCCTCTATACCCTCTCACTTGGTGACTTCATCTCTTGGCTTTAATTAACATCTGTATGCAGATGACGCACTAATCTACCTCTTTTTCCCTATCCTAACTCCAGCTGTGCAGTCTCGAGTTACACAGAGTCTCACAGCAATTTCATCATGGATTACCTACCTCCATCTTAAACTTAATAAGGCTAAGACAGACAGGTTGTATTCCTTCCTAAAACACACCCACCAACCCCTTTCTACATCATAGTTGACAATTCTGCCATCCAGTAATCAAAGTACATTGTTTTGGGGTCATACTCTGTTCTGTCTTGACACTCTAACCCCATATCCAAGCTGTCAACAGAACATGTTGTTTCTTCCTGAAAAATATTGCCAAAATATGTCCCTTCCACAATCATGCCCTCATTCTCTCTAGACTTGACTATTGCAACATTCTACTGTGTGGTCTTCCTGCCTCTCATCTTTCTCTACTTCCATCTGTTATCAGTTCAGCTGCAAGAATAGCTACCTTTGCTCCCAGATACCTTCCCTCTAATCTATTCCTGAAACACCTCTATTGGCTCCCTATAAAGTATCATATTTCTTACAAGATTCTTGTCTTCTCCTTTCTTCTTCAACACCCTCTGACATTTCTGCTCTTCTCTCCCACTACACCACTTCCCATCACTTATGTTCTTCACAAGGGTTCTTTATGTCCTCTTCCTACACAACTCGAGCCATCTCTGGACTGTAATCATTTTCACTGACTGCCCCTCGACTTTGGAATGCCCTCCCTATCACCATTCACCAATCATCACACTCACCACTTTCAGCATTTCCTGAAAACCCACCTGCTCAAGGAGGCATTTCAGTAACAATATCCTCCTGGTGCACACTGACATTCACATTAGAATCATTCTGCTCTTCAGTCACTAAGCCTTGTATTTGCACTTATAATCCTCCTCCTACTGTTTCTGTATGTTGTCATGATTTCGAATCAGATTGTAAGTTCCTTGGGGCAGGGTCCCTTTCCCAGCATATGATTCCCATTGCTGCACTTTCCCCCTGCAAATAATGCAATAAGAGGAGGAACAGGTTCCAAGACCAGCTCGTCCAGAAGGGCCTGGATGGCTCCTTCAAGAAGGCTGTGCTTTTCTGCTCCCAGAGGAGAGCGAGAAGAGAAGGTCCGAGGAGGAGGAAGGGAGGTGAAGGGGATCCTGTAGCCATCACCTGCAAAACCCACGGGTCCACCACAGATGCCTCCTAAGCCGAAAGATAGTGGCGTAGGCGGCCACCTACTTGCGGGTGGGGACCCGGATTTGGAGAGTCATGCAGGAGGAGGTTTGGAAGCCTTGGGCTTAACATTGCTGCTTAGGCTGGAATGAGGAGCACAGAGCCTGAGGCACCACCTGGGTCACTTGGCACGAGTCACCCTGAAAGGGACGAAAAAGCAGATTCCTTTTGACAGGCGCCTTCTTCCTCTAGACCACTGGCAGGTGAGTACGCTTCGCTCCAGTGGCTTCACTGATCAGATCCTTGAGATCAGGCCCAAACAGTGAGGTGCCCTGAAAGGGCAAGGACAGGAGAGACCTCTTGGAGGCAGTGTCAGCAGACCAGATCATGAGCCAAAGAGCCCGTCTGCCTATCACAGACATAGTTGATGCCCTGGTTACCATGCGGACAGTGTCAAACAGGGCAGCAGAAACATAATGCTGAGCCTCAGAGATGTTGGCAAGAAGCCGCAACATGTCAGCAGTAGGAGCTCCCTGACGGACAGCTGAAGTGAGCTGTTCAGTCCAAACAGCCACGTCTCTATTCACCCATGCCACAGCAAATGCAGGGCGCAGGGCAGAACCAGCAGTCACAAAAATGGCCGTGAGAGGTCTCAAGCTTTGTGTCAGTCCAGTCTTTCATAGCAGATGCATCAGCCATAGGCAAGGCAGTGAACTTAGAAAGCCTGGAGCCAGGGGATGAACCCATTAAGCTAGGGCCGCTTCAGAGAATGGATAAAGCTTAGCAAATTTCCTAGAGACAGACTGTTTTCTGTCTGGAAACTTCCACTCCTCAAACACCAAGTGGTCAAGAGTGGGGTTAGATGGAAAACAAGTATGGGGCTTAACAGGCTCCTGAAACACATCAGATGGATCAGAAGAAACCTCTTGTACCAAGGGAATGTTCAGGGTGTTCAACACAGCCCTGATCAGGCCCTCAGCTGAGAGAACAGGATCAGTATTAAAGGGATCCTCAAAAAACTGAGAGGAAGGAGAACAGTCTTCATCATCAGAGTCCACCAATAACTCCTCGTCAGAGGAATCAGACACATCAGGTACACCTGGCGGTTTAGGCAGGGAAGATCTGATAGGGTTGGGGGCCTGCCACAAGTGGAAGACCCCCTGCAAGGCATATGGAAGGAGTTGCAAGGTGGACTGGTGGTCCCTGGTAGTAGCCTTAAACTCTTGAATCCAAACTGGCTCTAGTGCATGGCTGGAAGTCCCTGCAGGGGATTCAGGGGCAGCAGCGCATGCTGGGCAAACATGACCTGAGTATTCTCTAGGTAACCCTGAGGAGCAATGGGGGGACACAGACACCCCAGTATCCTTAGTCTTAGGCCTAGACCCAAGGTCTAATGGAGTAGACATTCTCACAGAGTCAAACGGTCAAAGTATCAGAAACACCCAAAAAGAAGTGTGTATGACAAATAAGATTACCCCAAAAATGCTAAAATAGACTTATCTGGTAGGTGAAGGGTTAATCTGCTGAGGAGAGAAGGAGAGTAGGATACTCGATCAGCAAATGCACAAAATGGCTGCCACTGCAGGAGCCAATCAGAAGCGAGCGCTCATGGGAATTGTAGTTTCACTGATAAAGGACCACAACAGCGCCCGAAGCCCCCTGAGTCCCCCAACATGTCCAGAACGTTGACTGGATAACAGAGCAAGGGCAGACCAACCAAATGAGCCATCTCTGACCTCGCTACGTGGAGCGGTTGCAGAGATATGTCCCAAACTGTAAAGTCCCATACCAGCAGCAAAAGGGTTAAGTTACCACAGAAACTTGCTCCAAAAACCTCAAAGACATACAGAATAAACCCAATGAGTGCATGAGTATGTAATAGGAACTCAAAATGAGACCCCTGTGCGGAGGGGAAGCGTGGGACCTCAGCATTCAAAGGCTGCTCACCTTTTTCAGCAAATCTTCTGTCTTCAGATTACCATATATCAAGAAGAAGCCTCAGTGGGCAACTACTGGGGAAAGAACTTGCAGCCAAGATTTTCCCCCCAGGGCTTATGTCCACAAAAGCACCTGGTAAACTGAGCTATCCACATTTTGGTGATGGGAACTGTCAGTGATGGTAATTCGCCAAACGGTGGTATCCCTTAACTAACAGAAAAATAATAAACAAAGCAATAAACAAAGCTAAAACTATAGCAGAACTGTTCTCTTGCCTTGTGTCTTGACCAAGGAACAAATCTTACTGGATGGGGATTGGCTAGCTGCAAGCTAAGGAGAGGAGGTAGGCTCCACCCAGCAGTCACTTCTCAGAATTGTTCCTGCCTACTTAAAGGGGCTGATCGCCTACCCAAAGTTACCAGTAACCTGTATTGGATGACGAGAAAATCACAATTTAGCCTGATGCTCTTATCCCAGTTCTGTTTTTTGTATTGTACTATTACAACTTCTGTAAAACTCTCTGTACATGTATGACACTATATAAAGATACATACATACATATGCTGGATTATATTGGAGTAAGTTAGCTTCTTACAACTTTACGAGGATTTTTCCCATCTAGAACGAAGGGTGAGATTCAGTCAAGGCGATACACCGGAAAGGCAGGTTAAGCCTCTACGAAATGCGAGTACCCTGGGAAGAGGGTTTCTTTATTGGGAATACAAAGTCCAGAGGCATTTTACACTTACAGAAGACAGAGCTGTTCTCTCTTCTGTTTTTTGTTTTGCATGTAATTAACTAGAGGTTCTCTGACTCCTAGAAGAAGTGGCTGCATATCTTACTCTAAGAGTTAGAAGATCAAATACTAGTGAAATTTTATCTTTTTTAAAATCTTGGGACTCCTATTCCTCTACTATCATTCCCTTTTAGATCTCCTACAATCTGCATTCCATCCTCATCATTTCACTAAGACTGCCCTCACTAAAGTGGCCAATGACTTGCTCGCCACAAAGTCAAAAAGCCACTACTCCCTACTCATTCTCCTGGATATGTCAGCTGCCTTTGACAGAATGGATCATCCACTCCTCTTCCAAGCTCTCCACTCCCTAAGCTTCTGTGACACCACCCTCTCATGTTTCTCCTCCTTCCTCTTCAACTGCTCCTTTAGTGGCTCCACTTCTTCACCCCTTCCACTGTCTGTTGGAGTACCACAAAGTTCAGTCCTGAGCCCCCCTGCCCTTTTCAATCTACAGTGCTTCCATTGGCAAACTAATAAACTATTTTGGGTTTCACCATCATCTCTATGCTAATGACACCTAAATCTGCCTTTCCTTCCCAACCCTCTCCTATGTTATGTATCTAATTGCCTCTCTGTTGTGTTTCTCTGTATGTCCTCCTGTCATCTAAATCTTAATCAAAACCAAACTACTTATAATTTTCCTCTCTCTCCAACCAGCCTTATCCCGGATATTTCCTTCACTGTTAACACCACCACCATCACACCAACCTCCACAGCACGCTGCCTGCGGGTCACCTTTGACCTTGCCCTCTCCATCATTCCCCACATTCAGTCACTCTCCATCTCATGCAGCCTCCATCTATGTAACAGCTCTAGAATTCAACCTTTTCTCATGTCCCATCTCAACTAATGTAACTCACTCCTAATTGGTCTCCACTCACTCAACTAACCCCACTAGAGTCCATAAAATCACTCTCCCACATACAACCCTATCACAACCTCGATCTCCCAAGCAGACCCTCTTCTTGACTGGACCACTGCACTCAAAAGCATTTCTCTCTCCCACCCACGGATCGGCGGCACTTACACCCCATAGCACTTACTCCTTCTGTGTTCCATCTACATTCCCCTAGAATGTAAGCTCTCATGAGCAGGGCCCTCTGATCCTTTTGTTTTCCACTTTCTATTATGTTCTATTTGTCTCTGTATATCTATTCCCTATTGTACAACTCTGCAGAATAAGTTGGCACTATATAAATAAAGGATAATAATAATACATTGTGAAGGGGTTAAAAGCCTTTATAGACTGGACACTTAGAATTTGTTCACTGTGATGCAACTGGATTGCCTAGGAGTTGTGTCTCTTTTTTCTATGTGCATACAGATTTCTGTTCCTTGGCGTTTACAGTCTTAGAACTCTGGTACCTGAGATGAGGAGTATCGAGGCAAGAAGTCTGTCATTCTGTGGAGGGGAAAGGACTTCTTCTCTGCTTCCTCAGATCCCAGGAACCTTGCAAAGTAAAGTATATAACACAGAGCCAGGAGGCTGGTATACAGGATCTAGGGGAGAGAACAGGATTAAACAGGTGATGTATCACACAGATAAACTGAAATTAATTTTACAGCGTTCTCATAGAGTCATCATAAACTCATACAGTACTTTATGGGCTGGTTCCACAAACAAAAGAGGAGCAGTTCAGCACCACAGGGGAGAAGAGAGGATTTTAGTCTTACCTGTTAAATCCTTTTCTCTTAGTCCATATAGGTTACTGGTAACTTTGGGTAGGCGATCAGACCCTTTAAGTAGGCAGGAACAATTCTGAGAAGTGACTGCTGGGTGGAGCCTACCTCCCCTCCTTAGCTTGCAGCTAGCCAATCCCCATCCAGTAAGATTTGCAGACTAACTATTGACTAGGTAGTAAGAAGGTAACGGAAGACTCCAGTGAGCATCAACCTGAAAGGACCCCCCATGTTCTGCCACAGGAGAGCCAAGCATGGTCCCTTGACAGGGTGGGAGACCAGTAACCTTATGCACTAAAAGAAAAGCATTTAACAGGTAAGACTAAAATCCTCTTTTCTCTGTCGTCCAATACAGCTTACTGGTAACTCTGGGATGTCCAACTATTAAGTTCCCCAGGGCGGGAATGAACAAAGGCAAGGACCAGGCGCAGGACCCAAAGTCACCAGAGCACCAATGAACCAACAGCTCATGAATAGCTCAACAAGAAGCGCAAGGTGTCAAAGGACACCGAACAGGGGTTAAACAGACCCCAGGAACTGATACACAGCACACTGAACTAGAGCCAACAGGGCTCAAAAGTGAAAGAGTACTGAAGAGACGAAGGAGATCCTAGACAGGCAAGGCTGCTTCCAGGATCTTTCTCCCAAAACTGACATCAGCCGATGCCAGGACATCCACAAGATAGTGTTTGGAAAAGCTATATACAGACAACCAAGTAGCCACCTTACACAACTGATCAGCTGAGGCCTGGTTTTTGTAGGCCCAAGATGCCCCAATATACCTCGTAGAATGAGCCGTGACCGAAAGGGGGCAGACTTCTTCCAAAGTTTGTAAGCCGTACGAACAGTGGATTTAATCCAAGATGCAATGGTTACCTTGGAAGCAGGCTTCCCTGCCCTGGGACCCTCAGGAATGACAAAAAGAGCATCAGGCTGCTGCAAGGACTCAGTGCGGTGCACGTAGAACTTGAGACAGTGCACAACATCCAACAAGTGAAGATCCTTGTCAGAAGTAGGGTTAGGGCAGAAAGAAGGAACCACAATCTCCTGATTAATGTGGAACTTAGACACCACCTTCGGGAGAAACTCCTGCTAGGCACAGCCTTGTCCTTGTGAAACACCAAAAAGGGTGGCCAACAAGACAGAGCATGCAGCTCCGCAACACGGCGAACAGACACGATCGCCAGGAAAAAAGCCATCTTCCACGTCAGCAGGCGTAGCAGAATAGTGGCCAAAGACTCAAAGGGAGGGTGCTGAAAGATGCCCAAAACCAAGTTAAGGTCCCATTGAGGAGCAGGAGCCTTAAACACAGCATGGGAATGAGCAATGCCCTGGATGAAAACCTTGACACCAGGAAGAATAGCAAGGCGCCTCTGAAAGAAAACAGATAAAGCAGAAGTCTGAACCTGAAGAGACCTCAGACTGAGACCCTTATTCACACCATCCTGGAGGAAGGAAAGGACTGTAGGAAGATCAAAATCCTGATACAGGTCCCTATCAACACACCAAGAGAGAAAGGTAGACTAAACCCGATGGTAGGCCTTAGAGGAAACAGGCTTACAGGCACTAAGCATAGTAGCCACCACCCCAGAAGAAAAACCCTTCTTCTTCAAAATTGAGGGTTCAATCTCCATACTGTCAAAGCCAGACGATGAACATCCTCCTTCCACAGATAACCCTGTAGAAGAAGATCCGGATGGGAGGGGAGCCAAAGAGGTTCCACCACCGAGGGATCCAGAAGCTCCGGAAACCAAGCCTGTCAAGGCCAATACAGAGCATCAGAATGACTAGGAAAAGCTCCAGGAGCTTTTCCTGATCACCCTGTGCAACAAGGGAATGGGAGGAAAAAGGTATGCCAAAAATCACGGAATCGAAGAGGTACCCACTGATAGAGCCAGAGGGTCCGCCCAGCGAGAGCAGAACGTTGGAACCTTCCTGTTGTGTCTTGTTGCCATCAGGTTGATGCATGGAAGACCCCACCGCTGGACGATGAGGTCGAACACCTCTTGATGCAGGTCCCACTCTCCGCTGTCCACTGTGTGTCAACTGAGGAAGTCTGCCAGAGCTTCCTCTACTCCAGGAATATGAACTGCAGAAGTGGCAGGGACATGCTCCTCTGCCCAAGACAAAATAGCCTTGACCTCTAGCCAAGCTGCGAGACTTCTTGTGCCACCTTGCTTATTGATGTAGGTTACCGCTGTGGCGTTGTCAGACTGGACCCTGACGGGGCAATCCTCCAGTTGGCGCATTCAGTGTCACAGGGCATGAAATATTGCCTGAAGCTCCAAGACGTTGATGGGAAGGAGAGATTCCTCTTGGGACCACCGGCCCTGACCATTCAAGTGCCCCAGGACCACTCCCCAGCCAGAGAGGCTGGCATCCGTCGTCACTGTTGTCCAGAATGGCACCATGAAGGGACTGCCTTTCAGCAGATTGCCCAGGTTGAGCCACCACAATAGGCTCAGCTCCACATGAAAAGGGAGAGATAGGGACCGCTCCAAGAGATCCGGCCAACCCCTGCATGCCAGGATAAGAAACCTCTGAAGTTCCCTGGTATGAGCCATGGCAAACGGAACTGCTTCTATGGTGGAAATGAACTTCCCCACCAGGGATGACAACATCTTGGTTGGAAACGGATCCTGATTCAGGACAGCCTGGACCTTCAGTGCTATTTGATGAGCCACTTCGTCCGTGAGAAACACCATCCCTCTATGAGTGTTGAAGAGGATGACCAGAAACACCATCCTCTGGGAAGGAACAAGGTCCAACTTGTCCAGATTGATGATCCACCTGTGACGGGACAGAGCATGAATGCAATGGGACCTGACCACAAAGGAGTTGAGATCCATCAAATCCAAAATGGGACGACAGCCGCCGTCCTTCTTGGAAACCACAAAGATTTTGGAGTAGAACCCCAACCTCCATTCCTGAGGAGGAACTGGTTCCAAGACTGCCTTGTCCAGAAGGGCCTGAACGGCTCCCAGAGGACAGCAAGAAGAGAAGGTCCAGGAAGGAGAAAGAGAAGTAAAGGGGATCCTGTACCCCGCAGCCACCACCTGCAAAACCCACGGGTCCGCCACAGAGGCTTCCCAAGCCGAGAGGTAGTGGTGCAAGCAGCCACCCACCTGCGGTTGGGGACCTGGATTTGGTGAGTCATGCATAAGACGGTTCGGAAGCCTTGAGCTTAGCGGAGTACTTAGGCCTCCATTGCTGCTTAGGTCTGGATGAGGTGTGCGGAGCCTGAGGCACCGCCTGGGTCGCCTGGCATGATTCAGCCTGAAAGGGACGAAAAAAACGATTCCGCATGACAGGCGTCTTCTTCCTAGGGACCACTGGTAGGCGAGTACTCCCCCCCCCAATGGCTTCATTGATCAGATCCTTGAGATCAGGCCCAAACAGTGAGGTGCCCTGAAAGGGCAAAGACAGGAGAGCCCTCTTGGAGGCAGTGTCAGCAAACCAGATCTTGAGCCAAAGAGCACATCTGGCTCCCACAGACATGGTGGATGCCCTGGATACCCTACACACAGTGTCAAACAGGGCAGCAGAAATATAATGCTGAGCCTCAGAGATGTTGGCGAGAAGCCGCAACATGTCAGCAGTAGGAGCTCCCTGACAGACAGATGAAGTGAGCTGTTCAGTCCAAACAGCCACAGCCCTATTCACCCACACCACAGGAAATAGAGGGCGCAGGGCAGAACCAGCCATTGAAAAATGGCCTTGAGAGAAGTCTCAAGCTTTTTGTCAGTCCATTCTTTCAGAACAGATGCATCAGCCACAGGCAAGACTGTGAACTTAGAAAGCCTGGAAACAGGAGCATCCACCTTAGGAGGATGAACCCACTGAGCTAGGGCTGCTTCAGAGAACGGGTAAAGCTTAGCAAATGTCCTAGAGACAGACTGTTTCCTGTCTGGAAACTTCCACTCCTCAGACACCAAACGGTCAAGGGTGGGGTTAAGTGGAAAACAAGTATGGGGCCTGACAGGCTCCTGAAACACATCAGATGGGTCAGAGGACAGATCCTGTACCAAAGGAATGTTCAGGGTGTTCAGTACAGCTCTGATCAGGCCCTCAGCCAATGGAACAGGATCAGCCTCAAAGGAGTCCCAAAAAACTGAGAGGAAGGGACAGCAGAACAGTCTTCATCATCAGAATCCACCAATAATTCCACCTCAGAAGAATCAGACACATCAGGAACACCTGGCGGTTTAGGCAGGGAAGATCTGATAGGGGTGGGGGCCTGCCACAAGTGGAAGACCCCTTGCAAGGTGGATGGAAGGAGTTGTAAGGTAGATCCGAGGTCACCGGTAGTAGCCTTAAACTCTTGCATTCAAACTGGCTCTAGTGCATGGCTGGAGGTCCCTGCAGGGGAATCAGGGGCAGCAGAGCATGCCGGGCAAATGTGACCTGAGTATTCTCTTGGTAACCCTGAGTGACATGAGGA
Source organism: Rhinophrynus dorsalis (assembly GCA_037306005.1). Classification (NCBI taxonomy): domain Eukaryota; kingdom Metazoa; phylum Chordata; class Amphibia; order Anura; family Rhinophrynidae; genus Rhinophrynus; species Rhinophrynus dorsalis. The sequence goes on along the minus strand of CM074722.1, from coordinate 104,021,724 downwards.
GCAATGAGCAATGGGGGACAAAGACATACAGTGTGCTTAGTCTTAGGCCTAGCCCAAAGGTCTAACAAAGTAGACATTCTCACAGAGCCAAATGGTCAATATCAGAAACACCCAAAAACAGTGTGTATGAGAATTAAAATCACCCCAGAAACGCTAAAATAAACTTATCTGGTAGGTGAAGGGTTAAACTGCTGTCCAAGCCCTGCGTAGGATACTCGTTCAGAGAATGCACAAAATGGATGCCATGGCTGTAGCCAGTCAGAAACAAGCATGCAAAGCAAGCGCTCGTGGGAATTGTAGGTTTCACTGAAAAAGCACCCCAACAGTGCCCGAAGCCCCCTGAGTCCCCCAACATGTCCAGAAAGTTGACTGGATAACAGAGCAAGGGGAGACCAACCAAATGAGCCATCTCTGACCTCACTACGTGGAGCAGTTGCAGAGATATGTCCCAAACTGTAAAGTCCCATAGGAGTGAATGGAGCAATGGTGCCTATGCGGTAAATGCGTGCCTTAAAGGCGAAGAACACAAAATTTACAGGGTGAATACCAAAATGTAAAACCACTCCAAGTGCCACTAGAACATGTCAGTAGTGCCAATAAACAATGACTCCAGTAGGGAAAGTGCCCACAACCCCCCAAGAGATGCTAAGCCAGCAGCCAAAGGGTTGAGTTACCGCATAAACATTCTCCAAACACCTCACAGACATACAGATAAACCCAATGAGTACATAAACGCAAATGAGACCACTGTGCGGAGGGGAAGCATGGGACATGTGGACCTCAACACTCAAAGGGTGCTCACCTTTTTAGCAGGTCTTCTATCTTCAGATTACCATATATCAAGAAGAAGCCTCAGTGGGCAACTTCTGGGGAAAAAGCTTGCAGCCAAGATTTAACCCCCCCCCCCCCCCCCCAGGGCTTAAGTCCACAAAAGCACCTGGTAAACTGAGCTATACACATTTGGGTGATGGGAATTGTCAGTGATGGTAATCGCCTAATGGTGGTATCCCATATCTAACAGAAAAAAATAAAAGAAAAAGCTAAAACTATAGCAGAACTGTTCTCTTGCCTTGTGTCTTGATCAAGGAACAAATCTTACTGGATGGGGATTGGCTAGCTGCAAGCTAAGGAGAGGAGGTAGGCTCCACCCAGCAGTCACTTCTCAGAATTGTTTCTGCCTACTTAAAGGGGCTGATCGCCTCGCCAAAGTTAACAGTAACCCGGATTGGACGACAGAGAAATAATTACCAAAATACACTTTGATTTAACCCCTGAATGCTACAGAAGTATCTGAGATACAGTTCTCCATAGAATGGGATAAAAACTGCTGAGTCATGCTGTTCGTTAGAACTTTCAGGAAGTAAACGCGCAGTAAATTCACTTCCTGGTTATCTGAACTTTTATCACATGTGATTAAGTCACTGTGTTCTTATAAAATAGCTTACTGCTCCTTTAAATTAGTGGGACTTATTTTTTTTTATTTGTCAGAGAAGCTAATGTACTAAAAAGAAATGGAGCAAATCTGTGGCAAAGCAACATTTAACCCCTTGAATGCTAGAGAGGTCTCAGACACATTGCTTCACAATGCATCAAAGACATCTCTAGGACTGTTAAAATCCCCATTTAAATAAACATAATTTTGTTTTATTTGTCCTTTTGTTTTTCTCTAGATTTTCTCCTCTTCTGGCTCATGCAAATGTCTCTAATATACGAATAATGAGGAAACAAGGAAGAAAAAAAGCTGATAAATATTAAAATAGGTTTAACACTTTGATGCTAGGAGGTGTGCAGCACATTTTCACAGCAAGACTTACCTGAGCAAATGAAAAGATGAGTAGACCCCACTGAGGGCAGACAAGTACCAAGATCACAGTGACTGAACAGCGGAGGATTATTGCAAGGCTCTCTGCGACTACCTGCAAGTAAGAGGGAATACAATAATACACACAGCTCCATTGTAAGAGGATCACTCCACCCTAACACAAAACTAGGGACAGCTAAGTGGTAAATCTTTATCAGTGGTTCCAAACCCTCTCCTTAAAGGAATCTAACAGATTATGACTTCAGGTGAGTAATTAAGAGGATCAGCCATTTAATGAACTCCCCTGTGTACATTAAGGAAAATCCTAAAGACATGGTCTGATACCCCTGAGGGTAGGTTGAAGAACCACAGATCTAGAGATTACAGCAGGGGTAGTCAATGTTTGTACCTACAACTTCTGAGGACTACAACTCCCAACATTCCTACCTGCCACTTTTTATTAGAGAAAAAAGTAATTTTGGAGATCTTGCAAGTCTTAACAAATGTTCCATCTAAGATGAGCACCATGCACTGAGAGTTAAAGTGTTAGTAATGTCTGTAAAAAACTTTTTTTGCATCTAGAAGAGCTTAAAAAGCCGATCTAAATGCAAAAAACCATATCTCTCAAACCGCTATGGTTTAAGAGATACGGGCGTTTAAAGTTTGATTTCTCCTACTGACAGCTGTAAAGCTGTCAGCAGGAGATCCGTGTCGGTCGACACTCTGGCGCTTGAGAAGCGCCGAGATCTTGTTACTTACATGTAATCCCTTCATTGGAATGGTCTAAAACGTGTGATACGCCCGTATCTCTTAAACCATAGCGGTTTGAGAGATACGTTTTTTTGCATTTAGATCAGCTTTTTAAGCTCTTCTAAATGCAAAAAAGTTTTTTTCAGACATTACTAACATTTTAAAGGAGTACTTAAAGGGACAGTAATGTTTCACAAAAACAGCAGCTCCAGTTAGTCTTCATAGTATTTGAGTCATGGAGAGTGTTATTTCAATACTGTCAGAGTTGTAGTCCAAGAGTAATTGAATGATAATGTATCTCGCACCTGCCCCTTTTACTTACTGTAAGCCACCTCCCCTTAGAGGTGGAATCTGGTCTCTTGACTAGAGAGCTCAAAGCAAGGAATAATCTTCTTACTGTGAGAGCGCAAGGACAACCCTGCCTCCCCTTGACCAGTTTTTCCCTTATACTAATTGAAGATTGTCTCTCTCTGTGATCCATCCAGACAGTCTTGCTGCTCTGAGTGAGCAGTGTTACATCAGTAAAAGGGGTGGGAGGGGGATACTTTATCATTCAATTACTCTTGAACTACAACTCTGAAAGTACTGAAAAAAACTCTCCATGGCCCAAATACTATGATGATATTTGGAGCTGCTTTTATTTTGAAACATTATTCTCTTTCAAACTGGCCTGGGCTGCATGGTGCATCTGTACCCGATGCAACCCTGCAAAAACCGTCATCTAAAACTTTAATTGCTGGATTTCTCAATTCTGTCCACCTTAGAAGCAACACTGCTCTTAAACCAGGAGTTAACAATTGTTGGACCTCCAGCTGTAGAGGACTACAACCCCCAGTATCTCTGACCAACCATTATGGGATCAAGGCAAAGATTTTATTCACACACCTTAAGTCTTACGAAGAGATGGGCTTGGGCAAGTACCCAGAATGGTTCTGCTAGGAGCTCCACCACCGCCGAAAATCCAAATGCCAACACTCCAATGTTGTAATAGGGGATGATCTCTGGGTCTGGGACTTCCAGAATCTGCAGCCAGACCCACCCCAAGACCAGTGACCAACAGACACCTAAGGGGACTCTACAAATAAAAGGCAGATAGCAGACAAACATTTGACAGAAGGTAAAAATTAGAGCTATATTCTGCAATTCTGGCAAAAACCACATGCACTATGAGGAAAACTGAAAATACTTAGTGACTTATATGGACTTTTAACCCCCTTGAATGCTAGAGATGTCTCCAACACATTTTATAGCAATGCACTGGAAACCTCTTTAGCATTTAAGAGATTAAAAGAACCATTTAAATTTGTGTATAGAGTTTGGCATTTTGCACATAGCATTTGGCGTTTGGCATATAGCATTTGGTGTTTAGTGTATAGAGTTTGGCATATAGCATTTGGCATTTTGCGTATGGAGTTTCATGTATTGCGTTTTGTGTATAATGTTTTGCATTTCGTGTTTTGTGTATTGAGTTTTGCTTATAGCATTTCTCGTATACCATTTGGTGTTTCATACATGGAGTTTTGCGTATAGGGTTTGGAGTATGGTGTACGGCTCATAGTGTTTGGTGTATTGCCTGTGTCGTTCTGTGTGTACATAACACGTTTGACATATAGCTTTGTGCATACAGCATAGTGCATATTGTGTGTAACTTTTAGCGCAATGAATAGCATTTTGGGTATAGCGCTGTGTGTGTGTATATTGTGTGTGTTCATGGTAGCCCCTGCATCTTCTTACACAGATTTCTCGCTGGCCACTCCTGTCAAAATCACGCCCCATAGATTGAGGCACAAATGCAAAAGAAGCAGATCACAACCAATGTGGCTAAATGCAAAGTAATAAAGTAATAGAAAAAAAAGAAGGATATTAAAATTATTTACATCTGAAGAAACAGAAAATGATTTCATGAAATACAGGGAGTGCAACAAAGATAGCAAATAAGGCAATTAGGTTAGCAAAGATAGATAACAAAACTCAAATTGCAAGGGAGAGCAAGACTAATCCAAAAAAGGATTTCAAACTTAGGAGGGACCTTTCAAAAATGAGATGGGCGAGTTGAGAGTTGATTAGGGAGGATAAGAAAAAGGCTGACATAAACACTCTCTTTGCAACAGCATACAGTGGATATAAAAAGTCTACACACCCCTGTTAAAATGGCAGGTTCTTGTGATGTTAAAGAATGAGACAAAGATAAATCATGTCAGAACTTTTTCCACCTTTAATGTGACCTATAACGTGAACAATTCAATTGCAAAACAAACTGAAATCGTTGAGGGGGAGAAATAAAAAACTCACAATAACCTGGTTGCATTGGGATGTGGCTGTGTTCAGAATTAACCAATCACATTCAATCTCATGTTAAATAGAAGTAATTACACACCAGTCATCATTTAAAGTGACTCCGATTAATCACAAATAAAGTTCAGTCGTTCTAGTAGGATTTTCCTGACATTTGCTTAGTTGCATCTCAGAGCAAAAGCCATGGTCCGCAGAGAGCTTCAAAAGTATCAGAGGGATCTCACTGTTGAAAGATATCAGTCAGGAGAAGGGTACAAAAGAATTTCTAAAGCATTAGATATACCATGGAACACAGCGAAGACAGTCATCACCAAGTGGAGAAAATATGGCACAACAGAGACACTACCAAGAACTGGACGTCCCTCCAAAATTGATGAGAAGACGAGAAGAAAACTGGTCAGGGAGGCTTCCAAGAGGCCTACTGCAACATTAAAGGAACTGCAGGAATTTCTGGCAAGTACTGGCTGTGTGCTACATGTGTCTCCCGTATTCTTCATATGAATGGGCTATGGGGTAGGGTGGTAAGACGGAAGCCTTTTCTTACAAAGAAAAACATCCAAGCCCGGCTGAAGTTTGCAATAACAAACAGAGTCCCCCAAAAGCACATGGGAAAATGTGCTATGGTCTGATGAAACCAAGGTTGAACTTTTTGGCCATAATTCGAAAAGGTATGTTTGGCGCAAAAACAACACTGCACATCACCCAAAGAACACCATACCCACAGTGAAGAATGGTGGTGGCAGCATCATGCTTTGGGGCTGTTTTTCCTCACCTGGAACCAGGACCTTGACAGGGTGGAGGGGATTATGAACAGTTCCAAATACCAGGCAATTTTGGCACAAAACCTTCAGGCGTCCGTTAGAAAGCTGTAGATGAAGTTCACCTTTCAGCACGACAATGACCCAAAGCACACATACAAATCCACAAAAGCGTGGCTTCACCAGAAGAAGATTAACGTTTTGGAATGGTGCAGCCAGAGCTCAGACCTGAATCCAATTGAACATCTGTGGGTGATCTGAAGAGGTTGTGCACAGATGTCCTCGCAATCTGACAGATTTGGAGCGCTTTTGCAAAGAAGAGTGGGCAAATATTGCCACGTCAAGATGTGCCATGCTAATAAACTCCTACCCAAAAAGACTGATTGCTGTAATAATCAAATATTGCTTCAACAAAGTATTAGTTTAAGGGTGTGCACACCTATGCAACCAGGTTATTATGAGTTTTTTATTTTTCCCCCTCAACGATTTCAGTTTGTTTTGCAATTGAATTGTTGTTGTGTCGGTTGTCCGTACCTCCGGCGGGTGTCTCAGAGCGCGGTCGCTTCCGGGTTCGGTGTTGTCACTGGCTGGACGATTCCTTTTTTTGTATCTGCTTCTGGGGTTCCTCTTGCGCCCTCCATCACAGTCCCAGACGCACCAGAAGCCTATATAAACACTGTCCTGGCAGACCTCGGGTTCTCTAGTATTAGGGTTTCCCCGCTCGTGTCCTCCTAGCTGGCGGGTTGTTTGTTCTGCCTCGTGTCTCCGTTCCCTCTACATGCTCAGTCAGGTTTGATCCTGTTCCTCCTTCTCCGTCCTTTTTATCATTTCATCTTTTTTTTTTAATTATTATTTTTATTCTTCCCGTGGTCCGTGGTTTTTTCTTGCGCTTCGCGGTTTCTTTCACGTTCTGTTTGTTTTTTGCTGGGAGCTTCTCTGACCCTCTTCTGTTTATAGCATCATTCAGTAACCTGCTACCAACTGCACTCTCAACTTTGTGCAGTTAAGTCTCCAGGCTGCTTACATATCTTCTATTCACCAATAGACCAACAATTGTTCACGTTATAGGTCACGATAAAGGTGGAAAAAGTTTTGACATGATTTATCTTTGTCTGATTCTTTAACATCACAAAAACCTGGCATTTTAACAGGGGTGTATAGACTTTTTATATCCACTGTATACCAGGGAACAAGAAATGGTAGAATATCCTCTACAAGAAACAAAACCAAGCCACTATCAGATATTGGGTTAACACAAGAAGAGATCATGAAGACTGGACAAAATTAAAGCGGATGATGCACCTAATAAGGATGGTATACATCCAAGGGTCCTTTGGGAACTCAAAGCAGTGTTAGCAAGACTCTTTTTACTCTTTAAAGAATCTGTCACCACAGGCTCAGTGCCAAAATGCTGGGATAAAGCCAATGCAGTGCCTTTATTTAAGGGAACTAAAACAGAACCTAGCAATTATAGACCTGTGAGTTTGACTATGATAGGGAGAAAACTGCTATAACGGAAAATAAGGGATTATATTCAGGTTTACACAGCAGAAAATAAGATTATTAGCAGGTATCAACATGCTGTTATGAGGAATAGTTCTTACCAAACTAATATTTTGAGCTTCTATGACGAAGTAAGTAGCAACCTAGATATTGGTAAAGTGGTCGATGTAGTATATCTGGATTTTGCAAAAGCATTTGATACAGTGACACACAGGAGGCTGGTGTATAAAATAAGAAAATTGGGGATAGGGGATAACCTTTGAAACTGGATAGAAAATCAATAAAATTATAGTTGAGAGTAGAGTACCTCAGGGTTCAGTAATTGGCCCATTACTTTTAATATGTTAATAAAGGACCTGGAAATAGGTATAGAAAGCAACATGCCAATATTTGCAGATGACACTAAATCATGTAGGATAATACATTTGGGACAGGTTGAGTGCTTTCTTCAGATGGATTTACATAAAATGGCAACTTGGACAAAGAAATGGAATATGAAGTTTAATGTGGAAAAGTGTAAAGTTATGCATTTGGAAGAGCACATCTTAATGCTACTTATGAATTTAAAGGGGAACTCTCACCTCTATAAAAAGTTCTCTTAATCATAATGTTCTTATGGAGTTCATCTGTAATTCGTTTTTTTTCCTTTTTTTCTTTTTTTAATGCAGAATATCCTGAGATTTAACATTTTAAAAATGAGCCAGTGACGTTGGTTCAGGACAGATACAGCTCTGTACCACAACCTGTCAGTCTCTGTCTTTTTACCTCTGGAGGAGGTGAAAACAAAGCAACACTTGGGGACGGGAAGAGACGAAGACTGACAGGCTGCAGTACAGAGCTGTACCGCAGCCTGTCCTGAACCCATGTCACTGGCTCGTTTTTAACCCTTTGAGTGTCAGAGGGGTACGGAATTCATTGCAAAGCAGTGGATTCTGTACCCATCTGGCACTGAAAGGGTTAAAATGTTAAATCTCGGGATATCCTGCATGAAATTGAAAAAAGATTACAGATGAACTCAAGAGGTACATTACGATGAGGAGGACATTTATAGAGGTGAGAGTTCCCCTTTAATGAAATAATTTTAGGAGACTTGTTGCTATAGAAAGACCTGGGAATCTTTGCAAACTACAAACATGGAAACAGTGACCAGTATCAAAATGTAGAGGCAAAAGCAAACAAAGTCGTGTATTGCATAAAAAGAAGTATTGGATAACATAATTTTGCCACTGTGCAAATCATTGGTAAGACCTCAACTCAAATATACATTGCAGTTTAGGACACCAGTTCTAAAAAAGGATATTCTAGAACTGGACCGAGTATAGCGAAGAGCAACAAAATTAATTAATTGAATGGAGAACTTGTCATATAAGGAACATGTAGACAAACTTGGTTTATTTACTCTAAAGAAAAAGACGACTAAGAGGAGATCTTGTTACAATGTATAAGCATATGCGAGATCAATAAAAGGATCCCTCTGGCAAGCTTTTCATTACAAGGTCTGAATAAAGAACCAGGGGCCACCCCTTAATATTATAGGAAGGAGGTATCAACTTCAGCAAATGAAGGTTTTTATTTGCAGTAAAGTCTGTTAAATTGTGTAATTCTTTGCCTAAGGATGTGGTAACGGCAGATACAATGAATACATTTGTGAAAAGATGAGATGCATTTCTTTCAAGAGGGAATATACAGGGTTATATGGTGTATTAGTAGGTAAAAAAAGAAAATTCCAGTAAACAGACTAACACTCATTTGATTGCAGGAAGGCTTATACAATTCTTTTTTTTATGGGTTATGAAGCAAAGGTTGAACTTGGACTTCTTTTTTCAAACTACTTTACTATGTTCCAGTCCAGGTTTTGGTAAGCACACCCAAAAAAAAAAAAAAAAAAAAAAAAAAAACCCACAAAAAACACACACATTTAAAATTGCTGGAGTGCAACCAATTTTGACCAAAATAGCAAAAAGCAAATACACAAAATATTGGTGCACATCCAAATTTTCATCACAATTAACCCTTTACTTTCCGGCATTGTGCCTGCATATCACTATTATTAGAGATGCACCGATACCACTTTTTTTAAGACCGAGTACGAGTACCGATACTTTTTTCAAGTACTCACCGATACCAATTACCGATACTTTTTTTTTGCGGCCATTTGCCAGTATTCCAAGTACTTAAAGCGCATATATATATATATATATATATATATATATATATATATATATATATGCTTTAGGTACTTGGAAAACTGGCAAATGACCGCAAAAAAAAGTATTGGTGAGTACTTGAAATATATACACACACGCACATACACACCACCTCTTGACTGTCCACTTTTGCCTCTCTCTCCCCCTCTTGATTCCCACCTTTTACTTCATTCTCCCCTCTTGAGCTCCCTCCTTTTGCCTTGGCTTTTTCTCTCCCTTTTGATCCCCCTTTGTCCCCCACCTTGACTCTTGATCCCACTCTTTTGCCTTTCTCTCTCCCTCCTGATCCCCCCTCCTTTTGTCTCCTGATCTTTCCTCCATCTGCCTTTTTTTTTTTTTTTTCTTAGTCCCTTTTGCCTCTTTCTCCCTCTTGGCCCCCCTCTCTGCCTCTTTCACCACCCGCTCAATGTCCCATCTTGCCTCCCTTACCCATGGTAACCCGCGGCAACGCTCCGACGCTACAGGAGGGAGAGAGGCAACCGGGGAGCATTGTGAGCAGCTCCCCGGGCTCCCTCACTGCAGCATCGACCCTGACACAGGGTATCGGTGCTGGCATCTTCCGCATTTGCGCGAGTACAAGTATCAGTATCGGTGCAACCCTAACTATTATATTAAGATGAAGATTTAGTCGCATCATATGGCCATATTTTGTGTATTTGCTTTTTGCTATTTTGGTCAAAATTGGTTGCACTCCAGCAATTTTATTTATTTATTTTTTTTTCTATGGGTGTGCTTACCAAAACCTGGACTGGAATTGCACTTTTGGAAGTTTTGACCAGCTTATATTGGTTTAAAGGGACAGTAATGTTTCACAAAAACAGCAGCTCCAATTAATCTTCATAGTATTTGGGCCATAAAGAATGTTATTTCAATACTGTCAGAGTTGTAGTTCAAGAGTAATTGAAGGATAAAGTTTCCCCCTCCCACCCCTTTTACCTAGTGTAAGCCATCTCTTCTCAGATGTGGAATCTGGTTGTAAGACCAGACAGATAACAGCAGGGGACAATCTTCTTCCTATGAGAACAATGAAAGCCCTACCCCCCTTGACAAGTTTTTCAGGTTTTTCCCTTATCTTAATTGAAGATTGTCCCTCTCTGCAATCTACCTGGGCACCTCCCTTCTGCTCTGGCTAAGCAGTGGTACATCAGTAAAAGGGGCAGGAGGGGGATACTTTGTCACTGAATTACTCTTGAACTACAACTCTGACATAATTGAAATAACACTCTCCAAAGTCCAAATACTATGATGATTAATTAGAGCTGCTTTTAATATGAAACATTACTATCCCTTTAAGCACCCCTTCCACCCCCAGGAGCAATGCTCATTGTCTTTAGGACACTATATAATGCCTGTCAGAGAGTCTCTCTCCATTAAAGGGATAGTAATACTTTGTTTTATCTTTATTTTATTTTATAGGCATTAAAAAAACATGAAGAACAATATAAATGTTATCTCTCAAACCTTTATGGTTTGGGAGATATTCACAAGCAAAGTTTCCCCTCCTGCCCCTTTTACCTAGTGTAAGCCATCTCTTCTCAGATGTGGAATCTGGTTGTAAGACTAGACAGATAACAGCAGGGGACAATCTTCTTCCTATGAGAACAATGAAGGCCCTTCCCCCCTTGACAAGTTTTTCAGGTTTTTCCCTTATCTTAATTAAAGATTGTCCCTCTCTGCAGTCTACCTGGGCGCCTCCCTTCTGATCTGGCTGAACAGTGTTACATCAGTAAAAGGGGCAGGAGGGGGATAGTTTGTCATTGAATTAGTCTTGAACTACAACTCTTGCAGAATTGAAATAACACTCTCCAAAGTCCAAATACTATGATGATTAATTAGAGCTGCTTTTATTATGAAACATTACTATCCCTTTAATGAGTAAAGCAGACAACGACTCAGCTCAGGATAAAGTAAATCAAGGTTAGTAAATGCCTATAGTAGGAGAGATTCAGCTCACAAGACAAAGCATATTAAGGTTAGGTACTTGCCAAAAATGAGGTACCTTGGCGTTGGTGGCAATCTTAGCATTCTATGGCCATATGATGTGACTAAATCCTAATCTTTAATATAACAGAGATATGCAGGCATAATGCCGCAGAGTAAAGGATTAATTGTAATTTACTATGTTCTCTATGATTATAAATAATTAGAATAAGACCCTAAATTAGTATTACATTGCATTTTATTTTGAAGAAACCAGTTGATTATACATCCATTTCTTTGCTGCAGACATTTCTTCAAGTATATCCTATATAATAATTCGCTAAGTTGTGTGTAACGCCCGACATGCGCAGTAGACACTGCTGTGCGTGCGGCAGTCATGCGCAGTAGAGACTGCCCGCGCAGCAGCTCTGTATCAGCCGAGGCGAGGGCAGTCTCCACTGCATGTGACTGCCCCGCGACCGGCTGCCAGAGGCACTGTGGCCCGTGTAACGGGCTGTTCAACTAGTTTATATTATATATTGATAGACACATAGGTGTATGTAGGCTCCCCACCAAATGTACATGTACTAGGAGTACTAACATGGCAGCCTGTGCTGTTCATCATAACATTCCTTTGAACCAATGTTTCCCAAACCTCTCTCCACAACTGCTTTCTGACAATACTGATTCTGTTATGTTGCATGGCAATGTTGTAGTGTGGTGCTGAAATAAAGCTTACCCCCGCCCAGGAATCATGTCAAGAGTCCCCATCAGGACATGCCCCCCAGTTTGGGACTCACAGATTTAAAAGTTGATATCATATAACCCATATTTTTCCATACATAAGTTATTTTGAATCTACTTGGTGTGCTCGTCATGAAGAAACCGCAAAATTGTAATGGCTATTTGAACTGTTTTAAGTCTATTAATGCCATCAAATTCAATCTTCTTTTACCTCAGACCTTGTTGACTTTTTCATATTCAGTACAGTCTTACATTCATCTCAACCATTTGAATTCTCTTATCTATCAGGCAGCTGTTGGTGCAGAACATGAAACACTTACGCTAGCCAGATGAGATGGATGGTGTTTCTCCAGCTCTGCTGTGAGGAATGGCTCAGGCAGGCTCTGCGGAATGCCTCTCGGGCTAAGAACACCACCGTGGTATAAAAGAGGGTCAGCCTGTGGAATTATGCATCACTTCAATGTACTGATCAAAGAATAAGTAAAGGTCAAAGTTAATTAATACCTGAAAGGTCCTAGGTATAGACAAAACACTGCAGCCCATACAGAAGTACATCATTTAGGGCAACAGTGAGCAGCCTTTTGGTCTATTTTGTTGAACTACAACTCCCCTCACTCTCAGTGAAACATTGAGCAGCTGAGGATGATGGGAGCAGTAGTATAGTCAATGGCCCGTATGTGTGAAGGCAAAAGTGGAGCAATTCTAGGGCAAATCAACCGCAAATAAACAATCCCATTGAATTAATGGGGCTTTTTTAACCACTACAATGCTAGACAGGTCACCGGCGCATTACTTTGAAATTTTTTTAGAGATTGCTGTAGCATTTAAATGGTTAAAAGCAGCATTTAAATGACTGGGATTCGTATTTGTAACATATGATACAGTTGGCTTGCTCCAGAATTGCACTACATTTGTGTGTGTACGTATGACCCACTGCTTCTTGATATAGGTACAGTACTTTCAGGCAAAATCAATTGAATTTACAATAACATGTAAGCATACAGACAACAACAGACAAAACAACAGCCATATTAATAATAATAATAATAATAATAAAAAAAAATAAATTAAAAAAAAGGATTTATTCACCTAACGTTAACGATGCCAATGATTTCCTTTGAGACGTACCGCAGGGTGAAAGCATTTAACGCAAAGGTGAGCACTCGGAAAAGAACCTGTGACAGGTACACAAACACAAACATGGACTCGTAAGGTAAATCAGAATAAAGCACAAGTTCAGACTGGACCCTTGTGCAAAATATGACGCTGGGCCCCCACCCCCTGGACTGACATCCAAAGGGTTAATGGAGATAAGGAAAGCCTTCCTCCATGTTATACTAACCTTAATGGGTAGCAATCCATGATGTAACTATTCATGGGAGGGCCCCGGTATGTACATTTTTTGGGGCCAGACACAACAGTATCCTTTATTAGTTATGCACCTTCTGGTAGCAGACATCTGTGTGGTCATCAGTGGCCACCAGCCAAGATATAAAACTGCTCTGATTGTAAGGGGCTGCAGGATAGTACACAGCTAATGGGCCTCATCTGTAGTCATGCCCTTATACACTTAGGGCTGGATTGAACATGAGGTGCTAAAATGTGTGATAGATACGTAAGTTTTATTTATTTTATTTTTTAGCAAATACTTCTGCAATTCAATTGCAAATTAAACTGCATCTCTTGGAGCAGATTACATTTGTCATTCGATAATTCAATAATTAATTGAAGGCAAATCATATCTGGTACTTACTTATTCACCAATGAGCACGTACCAGACATATCTGCCATTCCCATCAGCCAGGCTATAGAATGATATGGAGCCAACACATGCATATTTAGTGTGGCTGATGTACTAAGAAGAACTGGAGTTCCCTGGCAAATGCTAGGTATCACCATGCATTAAAATGCCCCTGCTGTAGTTAATGATCTCTGAAGTCTGCCTTTAGATAGCACAGGAGAGTGGTGATATCTTTATTGGCAAACTGCACAGTTTTAGAGTGAAATCTTTCAAAACAACATAGGTCTCTTCATCAGGCATGTTAGAATGAAGGCTGAATAATACAAAATACATGATATATGTTAAATGTATTCATGAAAATTCCTGGTTAATTTAACTTCCCCTGGAGGTGAAATTCTTATCACCAGTGTATGTGCAAATTATTACTTAAACTGTTGGTAAAGAGCTCCCTTAAAGGGATAGTAATGTTTCAAAATAAAAGCACCTCCAATTAAATCTTCATAGTATTTGGGCCTTGGAGAGGGTTATTTCAATTCTGTCAGAGTTGTAGTTCAAGAGTAATTGAATGATAAATTATCTCCCTCCCGCCCCTTTTACTGATGTAACGCTGCTCACCTCAGAGCAGCATGGTGGTGTCCAGATTGCTTGCAGAGAGGGACAATCTTCAATTAGCATAAGGGAAGAACCTGAAAAACCTGTCAAGGGGGGAAGGGTTTTCATTATACCCACAGTAAGAAGATTGTCCCTTGCCGTGAGCTGTCTGGTCTTAAAGGGACAGTAAAGTCCCTTAAAAAATGTTTAGAGTTTTGTAGAGATTAAAAAAATAAGCTGAATGCCACAAACCCTATTTCTCAAACCACTATGGTTTGAGAGATATCCTCTGTTAAAGTTCCTCTCTCCCTCCTCTTCTCCTGACTTCAGCTGTAAGCTGACAGCAGGAGTTTCTGGTCCAGGGACCAACAAGCGGCTCTTCAGCAGAGGCGCAATAGCGCGATTTAAAAATAAATACTTCTTTGAAACGGTCTATAAAGTGTGCCTGGTTTGCAAGCACACTTTTTAGACCATTGCAAAGAAGTAATTATTTTTAAATTGAGTTATTGCAACTCTGCTGAAGAGCCTCCACGTGTCGGCCGATACGAATCTCCTTCTGTCAGCTTTACAGCTCACATCAGGAGAAAAGGAACTTTAGTAGAGGATCTCTCTCTAACCATAGCGGTTTGAGAGATAGGATTTGTGGCATTTAGCTTTTTTTAATCTCTACAAAACTCTAAACATTTTTTATGGGACATTACTGTCCCTTTAAGACCAGATTCCACATCGGAGGTAAGCAGTGTTACATCAGTAAAAGGGGTGGGAGGGGGATACTTTATTATTCAATTACTCTTGAACAACAAATCGCACAGTAGTGAAATAACACTTTCCATGGCCCAAATACTATGATGATTAATTGGAGCTGCTTTTATTTTGAAACATTACTATCCCTTTAATAATGCAACAGAAAATGGTACTTCCGCCATGTACAAAAGACATGTGGAATTTGTAAGCACATATTTACCAAAGATAAGGTGCCCATACCACATTCCCACCAAAACCACAACATCAAGGGAAAATTATCCTGCAGATCGTCTAATGTTGTCTACCTCATTATGTGTATGAAATGTTCCATCACAGGATTAAATGTAGTTAAGACAGGACCTACACAAATGAAGCTGACAAACATGCAGAAATTAAAATCTCATCCCAAAGGCCTCATCCTAATGAACCCACATTAAACACCTTTAATCCTTTGTGTGCCAGAGGGGTACCCAACGCATTGCAAAGTCAATGCGTTGCGTAGTGTAGCCTTCTGGCACTCAAAGGGTTAAGAGCTGGTATGCACAGCACCTATGTACCCTAATCACAGAAAGGCTGCGTAATAGTCTTATTGGGATCTGTTACAACAATAGAACCAAAGCAAAAACATAAATCTTAAACCTCAAACTACATATGGCAACAGACACAGAGGACATGGAAATTATACTGCAGCTATTCTACAGGAAACAACATATACCTCTTATAAAAAAATAAAATCAATAAACTACACAGAATAAGGCAAATGGCAGGATATTTAAACAACAATAGGTGTATAACAAAAGATGTTTTGTCAACCTAGCAAAAACACAAGTGAAGCAAAGATGTGCTATCTGTACTTTCAGAGAGCGACCAGTGTACCCAGAAGAAATCTCCTGGAATACAAAAAACCTCCATAAAAGAACAGAGTGCCATTAGTAGTCACCTACAACCCCCAGCATGAAGTTCAGCTCAAAATCTCAAAACAGCCCTAACAATATTACATGTTGATTGTGGATTAAAAAGAATATTCCCCAAACCTCAGCTCCTCTCATATAAACAGCCCCCGAACCTGAAACAACTGGTGGAAAAGCGCTAACTTAAGAATGTAACAGAAAATAAACCTGTACACACATATTTACTACAGATAAGGGGCTCGTACCACATTTCCACCTTCTTATCTAGGTTCTTCTGTTAATCAAATTAAGCTATACGTATTCCTAGTGTATAGTTTAAAGGGGAACTTTCACCCCTTAATAACTAAATCTCCCCTTACTGCTGACCTGGCGACTAGCTGCTTAGTAGCGCTAGTCGCCAGAAATCTTACCCCGTTCTCAAGATTTCGGCGTTTGAAAGGATCAGGAAGCACGGACGTCTCTTCACAGTGACGTCCGTGCGCCTGCGCTGTCAGTCCCTTGTCAGTCCCTTGTGCACCGTACGGTGCACAAGGGACTGACAAGGGACTGACAGCGCAGGCGCACGGACGTCACTGTGAAGAGACGTCCGTGCTTCCTGATCCTTTCAAACGCCGAAATCTTGAGAACGGGGTAAGATTTCTGGCGACTAGCGCTACTAAGCAGCTAGTCGCCAGGTCAGCAGTAAGGGGAGATTTAGTTATTAAGGGGTGAAAGTTCCCCTTTAAGCAAAACATACATCTTCCATTTAATCAAGGATTCTTATGAAAAACACATACTGTAAAATAGCACTAACTTGTGCAGTAAGGTTATTGACAGATAGAATGGATCATGTGATGACCATCCAGTTCCAAAATGATGGGCAAGGGAAATACCAGCTAACTCCAGTTGTACACTTCGGCTTTGTTTGGGTCTCGTCAGTGAGGTGTAGCTGGTTTCCCTAAGCACCTAGTGCAAGGTGTCCACGTCTGAATTACCCTTTACTCTTAGGGAGTGTCACGGTAATCAGGCAAATAAGGACAGACACAAAGATAAAATATAACCACCTTTATTTATTATAACAACAATAATGGTAGAGCCCACACAGAACCCCAGACATATGTAAATAGGACCTAAGGTCCCTCCGGAGCTGCACACTGTGCTGTGCACTGCACTACTCAAGATCTCGAGTCTAGGGAAGCGGCTCAAGTGGGACAACAGAAGAATGGTAGAATATGTGTAAGTCACCACTTGGACTGCAAACGGAGGCAACAGAGAGCAAAAGCAGACCAGAGCCAGGAGGCACAGAGACTACAGGTCAGACAAGCAGGTAGTGTAGGGAGTGAGTAGGCAGCCAGAGTTACAGGTCAGACAAGCTGGGAACTACA
Organism: Rhinophrynus dorsalis; assembly: GCA_037306005.1. NCBI lineage: Eukaryota > Metazoa > Chordata > Amphibia > Anura > Rhinophrynidae > Rhinophrynus > Rhinophrynus dorsalis. The sequence continues at coordinate 104,004,395 of CM074722.1, read as the reverse complement.
CGGAGCGAGAGTAACCAGGCCACTGGTCAGGCAACCGGAGACTATACTGAGCGAGTAGGAGCCAGGGCCTCTGGTCAGGCAAACCGAGGACTACAAGGAGCAAAAGTAACCAGGCCCTCAGGGAAGGCAACCGGAGGCTACACAGAGCGGGTAATAGCCAGGGCCACTGGTCAGGCAAGCTGGGGTCATACACAGAGCCAGAGCCACAGGTCAGAATCAATGTGGGTAGTCAGACAAGCCGGGGTCATACACAAAGCGAGATTCTCAGGCAAACACGGGTCACAATGGAGAACAAAGAGTAACGAGCAGGAAAACCAAGGGCAATGACTCCTAGCCCCAAGGAGGATTATAAAAGAGCAGAAGGAGGCAGGAACCAATTAGGCCACCCAGAATAGGCCCATAAACAGGCGTCCGAGCCAGTGCCTGTAACAGACATAGTTATGCAGAGGTGGCTGCAAAGATGCTGGCAGACACACCACAGAGGATGGAAGCACAGGTGAACTAGGCCTCAAAGGTAGACTGTGATAGGGAAAGACCCTAAGAGTGTATCACAAACAAGCCAAAGGATGTTAAAGGCTCTGAGCACGAACAGAAGCATGCTGTCTGTTCTCCCATTTAATGAAGGATTCTTATGAAAAACACATAATGTAAAGTAGCACTAACTTGTGCAGCAGGGTTACTGACAGATAGAATGGATTATGTGATGATCAACATTATTGGTAAGATTCTGAATGGTTCTATAAAGAATACAATATACTACAAATCCAACCTCTGAAACCACTATGGTTTGAGAGATATAGGCATTGAAAGTTCCCTCCCCTTCTCCTGTAATCAGCGTTTAGCTGACAGCAGGAGATCCTGGTCTGGGGACCAGCCAGCGGCTCTGCAGCAGAGTCAAAATCGGGGTATTTCAAAAGAATTACTTCATTGAAAAGGTCTACAAAGTGTGTCTGGTTTGCAAGCACACTTTGTAGACTGTTCCGATGAAGTAGGCTTTTTTTGTTTGTTTTTTTAAATAATGTGATTTTGGCTCTGCTGCAGAGCCTTCTCAAGTCACACGACTCAAATCTCCTACTGTCAGCTTTATAGCTGACATCAGGAGAAGGGGAGGGAGTGGGGAACTTTCAACGCATATATCTCTCAAACCATAGCGGTTTGAGAGATAGGATTTGTGTCATATAGTTTATTATTTTAACATCCATAAAATTGCAGACATTTTATCTGGAACATTACTATCCCTTTCAACTAATTTATTTGCATTGTAAGAAAGGGAAAGTGGTAACTTGGACAAGGGTATTACTTCTGATGTAGTATACTGGAATATTTCAAAAGACTTTAATACTGTGTCTCACAACAGATTACTGAATAAATTAAAATACTTTCGTTTGGGAGTTGATTATTTGTGCATGGATAGAGAAATGGTTAAATGACAGAATGCAAACTTGTTGTAAATGGAACCTTTTCAAACTGGCTTAAAGTTATGAGTGGGGGTGCCACAGTGTTCACTGCTAGGCCCAATGATTTATAACTTTTTATTATCTGTAAATGGGTATTAAAAGTAGTGCCTCAATATTTGCTGATTAAACTAAGTTGTGGAGTGCCTCAGGTTTCAGTAATGGGCCCAATATTTATGAATAAACAAATTACAAAAATCTTGAAGTGGGTATTGAAAATAGTGCCTCTGTGTTTGATTATGAAACTAAACTGTGTAAGAAAACACATACAAAATAGATGTTTTTTCTGTGCATAAAGAAACACAAACAGTAAATAAGCTGTGGCAGAGGAGGTTTAATATAGATCAATGTAACGCTCTCTAGAGCCAAGCTGTCTGCACATCTCCCAGAGGGCTATCTGAAATGGTATCACTGGCACTAATATAGATCATATTTCAATAACAATAAATGTAGCAAAGCCTTGGTACGATTGGTTAAAATTAAAAGATCCCAGAATTTTGTTTTGGGTGTGAAAGATTCTTTATGTGTTCTCCATAAATTATTTCCGGAGATAGCAGACACTTTTGGTTTGTTTTACAAAGATCTCTAGAATATCCTGTTTTCTACAATGCAACTAGATCGGGACACCTAGTTCAACAAGATTAAAGAGTTTCTGGATAGATCTCCTCCCATTAAGCTTCCCTTATCGGCATCCCACATCGAGTCTCGGTTCACAGAGGAGGAGGTTTCCCTAGCGGTTAGGGACTTGATGATTGGCAAATGTCGGGGACCAGAAGGGTTTTCCCCGATGTATTACTGTTCTCTCTCTCATATCCTCATTCCCCGAATGACAACGGTTTTTAATTCTATAGAATACGGTATTCCCTGGCCTAAACAGGCTTTAGAAACACACATTTCAGTGATCCCTAAACACGGCAAGGACCCACTACAGTGTGGTAGCTATAGACCAATCTCCCTCCTGAAAGTTGATATGAAGCTGATGGCTAAGATCCTGGCTAACAGACTCCGTTGCTATATTTCAGATCTTATCCATCTGTACCAAGCTGGATTTGTCCCATGCAGGGAAGCTCAGGAGACTAACTGCAAAGCTGTCACTCTCATTTATACGGCCCTACAGAAGAAGATTCCCTCCTTGTTCTTATCTATTGACACCTAGAAGGCCTTTGATAGACTAGCCTGGCCTTACTTGTTTGAAACTCTCACACACACCTGGGCCTAGGCCCTTGATGCTTGACTGCCATTAGTAGTTTCTACCCTAATCCCACTGCTAGGATATGTGTTAACGGTCTCCTACCTGCCCCATTCGCTGTGTCTAATGGAACGAGGCAGGGCTGCCCCTTATTGCCGATTCTATTCGGTCTCTCTCTAGAGCCTCTTTTACAGGCAATAAGGTCTGTCCCTCACAACTGTGTTCTCTCGACAATGTCGGGTGACACAAAGTTAGCATGTTTTGCAGATGACATTCTGTTTTTCTTATCTGATCCAATATATTCTTTACGCCATCTACTACCCCTTTCTGTCCCTATACAGCTCAATTTCCCATTTTAAAGTTAACCTAGCCAAGTCAGAAATCCTTAACTTGAATTTGCCGACAGAGACAACTAATTTCTTGAAACGAAGATATGCTTTCAAGTGGCCCTCTTCTGGGATCAAATATTTAGGAGTCATCCACACGCCTTGTATCAGAGACCTGGTTGAGGTTAACCTTCAACCATTGATCAGATCCTTACAGAGTGAAAGGAAACTGGAAACTGTGGGACTCCCTATTTCTATCCTGGATTTTAAGGATTAATCTCTCCAAAATGGAGCTTCTTTTGACAATAGTCTATTTCTCCAACACTACCAGCTTGGATCCCTCAGCGCTTCATTGTCTCTCTACAACGCTCTTTGAACGCCTTTGTGTGGCGATTCTGCAGCCCTCGTTTACCCCTCTCATTTCTCCGTTGCCTGCCATCAAGGGGTGGCCTTGGTGTTCCTGACATTCATTTGTACTATGAGGTTTCCACTCTTTTGAAACTCTCCTACGTCTCAAGAACTCCCCAGAAGGAATGGGTGAAATGCTTGGCTTTGTTTACCCCTGGTATTGATCTTTGGTGCATTTGTCAGTTTGACCCAGACTCTTTTCCACCCACTGGACACACCCATTGCATATTGGGTCACCTCCTTTTCTTCTGGGCATTTTTTAATTAACAAGCACTCTCTCATACCCTACCCTTCCTACAGAACCCCCTCCTCTTGAACCCTGCTTTCCATCCAAGCCAACTATTCTCCTCCTTTCATGTCTGGACGACACTACATCTGGATACCTTTGGAGCTTTGCTAAATGATGGTTCCATTCGCTCTTTCGATTCTTCTGGCAGACCAATTTTGGCACTATTATCAAGTACAACACTTCTTGCAATCAAATTCACTTAGCTCTTCTCTCCCATCGACTCCCCCTCCTCTGTCTCCATTCGAGGCCTCACTCACCCATCCCTCCAGGTTCCATCGTCCCATGACCAGATTGTACCAATTTAGTTTATCCCTCTTCCCCTTCTACAAAACCACCCTTCCTTCGGGATTGGGAAAGAGAACTATCAGTCTTTCTACCTTATGAGGAATGGCAGGGTATCTTTCGGAGACTGTTGGCATCTTCTCTGGATGTAGCCTCTAAAGAATGCAGCTATAAATTGGTCACAAGGTGGTACCGTACCCACCAGATTCTCCATGAGATCTATCCAGACACGACCTCTGATGTCTTTTGCCATTGCTCATCCAATCTTGGTTCCATGTTTCACATATGGTGGACTTGCCCTAAGATTGTCCCATTTTGGACAGACGTTCTGACCCCCTGATTTCACTTTTTATGCATCCGGAGAGCGTGCATTGCTTCCCCTTTTACATCCATTGTTCCTAATGAATACTGCTAAATCCCTGATCCCTCTCTTATGGAAGTCTTCGAGCCCCCACAGATCTCTTCCTGGGTGTCGAAAGTCTAGGCACATTACTCAGCCCAGAGATTTCACACTAAGGCAACTAATTCCTGAGAATGTTTCCACAGTGTATGGAACCCTTGGGGGAAATACCTTCGGTCCGGTGGGCTGCCTTTATCAGACTGAGGAATGACCACCTATTGCTTATTTTATCTGTGTGGTTTCTGGGTACAAGAAGAGTTTGTGGGCCCTGGTCCCCTATTACCATCTTGCACCCAGTTGGTTATCTCTGTGGTGTGGGATGGCCTAGTACCCCTACTTAACTAGCTCTCCCCCCTGCCTTTTAATCTTTTCATTTTATTTCTCCCTCATTTCTGCTCTTTCTATACCTAGTCCCAAGTCATGGGACTCAATATATAAATGACTCTGTGATCTCCGTGTTGTTTTTTTTTTCCATCTCACTTTGAATATCACCCTCATTGGTAATTAATGATTGTTTACAGACTTACTGCTTTCATTATGTTGACCTGTTCACATACGACTGTTAGGACAGGTTCCTTGATTATTATGTTCTGTTATTCGGATTGCTTCTGTGATCAGATTGGTACTTCAATTTACACAAATCTATGTTGGCCTTTACCATCATGACGTTGAACTGTGCCTGACTACCATATATTGGTACAATTTTTTGTAATGTTTTTATATTTATAATAAAGCTTTTTTGAAACAAACAAAAAACATAATAATAATATAGATATTTGGAAGATTTTGCATTCGGGTTGCACAAACAAGAATACTAGGAGAATCAATATTAGACACAGATTTGGGAGTATCGGTAGACAACAGACTTGACATCAGTATTCAGTGTTAATTGCTGCAAGAGATGGTAGGTTACTATCATGTATATAAAGGGGTGTATATATATATATGCATGGGGTACAAATGTAATTCTACCACAAAAACAAGAGGTTATCCTTTAAAAGTGGTAGAAAGGGACTTTTGACTAAAAAACAGGGCTTTTTTTTTTTTTTTTTTTACAGTAAGGATGCTGAAGTGTCTTTGCAGATTTTTTTTTTTAGATTTTTTTTTTACAGTATCTGCAAATACAAAGAAATGATATCTTTGTAGCTTAGAACAATATTGTGAATTAGGACAGTGAATTACAGTGCAAATAGGATGTTGATCCAGGGAGCTATCAAACTGCCTTTTTGAATCAGGAAGGCATTTATTGCCTGCTTGAAGCATAATTGGAAATGCCCTTTCGCTGGATAAGCAAAAGGTGATTATGGCAAAGGATGAACTGATATACCCATGTATTGCCTTGGTATCCTATTAAAATGTCACCTACCTGGTGACCTTCAAAAGGGTGACATCAGAATGTTGCTTTAGTCAAAAGGGCAACATCAAAATGCCACCGGCATAAAGAAAGGTCACACTGAAACTGCAGCGGCATGCCAAAGCATTGCACAGCAATGCCGGTGCAGTATTCCCTCAATAAAAGTCAATGCCTGCATCTGCCCTGGGTGGCATGCAGCCACACGCAGCACACCCCACAAGATGTAACTAGAAAGCGGAAATAACGATGTGCCAATCGGACAGATTTGCCTGACTGACAAATCAAAGCAAATTCTAATACTAAACCTCTTGTCAAAAACTAACAGAACAGGAACAGTCCTTTTTTGTGATATTATACCTTTTTTTCAGCACATAATGAAGAGGAAGCTCTACTGGGCTAATTTTGCAGGTAACAGAGAGAAACTCAGGCAGAGGGTGATCACATACATACAATGCAATGGTATTATATTTGCAGGAGAGAACTTTAGGTCATGTAAAAATGTTATGAATGGGTATCTGGCAACTTATGTGTGCATTTTATGGAGTGTCCTTTGATAGGTCAGTATTCAGAGAATTTTGTTTAGCAGTTGTACAATATGTATAAGGAGGTGTTTGAGGGTTACTATAATACCCATATAGAATGGGATACATGAATAATGCATGCTACAGGGGTTATTACTGGGATGCACAGGTCCCCATATATCCATGCTGCATCGGATTTTCATGTGCCCATACCCTCCAACTATGCCTATAGCAGGTACCGTACCGTACCCTTTTTTGTACACTTGTACATTTTACAACAACATACCTCCCAACATTTCAAATGACTAAAGAGGAACACTTGTTTTAGGGGTGTTTCTGGTTTATTTAATGACCTTTTGAAATCTCTTTGTGTAACTGAATAAATGTAGATAAAAAAATGAGGTGTTTTATTTGCACAGACTAATTTATAAGCACAAATATGGAGGAGACATTATGTGAGTTTTAATCCTGTGGCGCAATGTGATACACTTACATACACACCACACAGTCTGATCTAGTAAAAGAGGGACATCAGGGTGGGAAAGAGAGACATATGCAACAGCATGAAAAAGTTGTGCCTTTTTCCTGCACAGAAAGACCTAAACTAGGTTAAGTCTGCAAGTAACAGAGACAAACTCAGTCACATATGTGGATAACAGACATACAACGTAATGAGAACAAACTTAATAGACAGAAACTATCACACCACATACAGAAAATCTCATTATTAAGTTTATGAACAGTATGTGCATGCCGCTGCTGTGTGTTATGTCTGGCCTTTAACTGGTCAGCATACCTCACAAGTGTCTCTCTTTAGGAGGGACAGTCCCTCTTTTACACCCAAATCCCTCTGTCCCACCTTGATGTCCCTCTTTTTAGGAAATCAGATTGTGTGTACATATAAATGTATCACACTGCTCTACAGCAATAAAACTAACATTACTGTTTATTTAAACATCCATGTATGTGTTTATAAATTACTCTGTGTAAATAAAATACTTTCGTCTTGTTATAAGTCATTTATTAGGTTATACAAAGAGCTGTCACAGGTCATGAAATAGCTTTAAAAAATTCTCGGTAATGCCCCGCCCACCAGCCACGCCCCCAGCAACACCCCCTGAAACAAGTGCCCCTCTTTGGCAATCTGAAATGTTGGAAGGTATGGATCAGTGTACGCAGATGTGTGCTGTAGTCGTTACACTGAGAAAGCATATGTGACTGGAGCTTTTTTCCGTCATGAAAACCTAATATATAATAGCATATTATGTTGTATATATTATCGTAGTGCGGATATGAGAGAGTGTATGCTCTTCAAGTAAAATAAGTCTCCGACTAAAACCCACTGTGGATTGCAAAGGACGTACGCTTTCTACTTAAAGTAGTAGTGTGTGTGAGACACATGCTCGCTCTAAAGAAGATTATAAGGCCCAGACTTTCTGTGTCTGGATCCAGATAAAGAACTCCTGATGACAGTGTACAGATAGGACACAACCCGTGATAGTATAACTGGAACCCACTGCGCCAACCGCCACGAGTTGACTGCTCTCGGGACTCAACCTTCTGAAATTAACCCTTACATTAGGATCGAGCTCAATAACTACCTGCAACACCATGCTATATGAAGCCAGTTTGGTGGTATCTGTGAGTACATCCTTGGATCCCATATTGGTGACAGGATTTCATTTACTGAGAGACGTGAGAAAACCGGCACATCCGTGTGCATGAAAACCTGTTCCCCTGAAACCGGCCACCGCCATGTTTCATATGGGCAAGCTCCTACATACACATGTAAATATATGAGCATGCAGCCGCCCCTGCCATACGGGACTTGATCAGCGTAGGCTTTCTGAAATTACAAAAAAATTAACATCGTATTTGGGTAACTAATTATTTGCCATTTAAACATGAGAGGTCTGAGCATTTTTGCCAATACGCGTTAACCCATCATCTGCTACCATGGGAACGCCTGCAAAAGTGCAGAAGCCTGAGCTGTCATTTTTTCAAATGACGTCACAACAAGGCCAACAGATAGTTTCCCTGGAATCCATCGTTTCATATAAATATTGCTGTAGCTGTTGCTGCCACCTATTGCTGGCAGGTCAGCATTGCATGCTGCCAATTTGCATTCATAGCAGTCGCTTGAAGTGTAATTATAATGGAACATCAATCATTAACATTATAGCACTGTATCAAAGCAATTAATCCAGATTTAAGCTGTACAGTGTAACCTCATTTGAAAGACTAAGAACAGTTATATGTAAATAACTGGGATGTCTCGGCGAGTGTGACTGCAGGCCTTAACCTTTTGAGTGCCAGAGGGGTAAGCGTAACCCTCTGGCACTCAAAGGGTTAAAGTTTCACTAAACTTGTTATAGGGCATTTCCTGCTGAGTAAAACAGGGGGACTTTCAACTGCTGGTAGTTAGTTTATTCAAAAGTTATTACTTCACCAACTGACACAAAGTAATGGAGCTGCTGCTACTACAGCAGTTTTAACTATAATAACTTTGGAACATATTTTCCGACAATGGAAATATCCTTAGTCTACTTAGCAGTTAAAGTCCTACATGCTTTTGTTTTCATCCTTCACTGTGCTGGGAGGAAATCAGCTAATGGCTCCCTATACTGGCCATGTCAAGAAAATTATACAACAAATTCTCATGACTATTCATGATAACAGATAAATGCTCCGGCCAAACATAAATCTCTCTTCCTATATAATCATCGCTTTATACACTACAGAGTCTATGGGTAAATAGTCCTGAAGGTGTCAAGATGTCATAGATTTTAATATATAAATTCCTGTTTTACAAAGTTATGTATAGGAATTTATAGAATATAATATCTGCATTTACAACTTGCAAACAGAAAAGTAAATTCTAACAAGCTCTTCACTTTTGGTTCAAACTTAACTCATTGTAATCTGGTGGATTGCAATGAGCAACAGCATATTTTCCGACAATGGCAGTATCCTTAGTCTACTCACCAGTTAAAGTGATAGTAATGTTTTATAATAAAAGCAGCTCTAATTAATCTTCATAGTATTTGGGCCATGGAGAGTGTTATTTCAATTCTGTCAGAGTTGTAGTTTAGGAGTAATTCAATGATAAAATATCCCCCTCCCGCCCCTTTTACTGATGTAACACTGTTCAGCCAGAGCAGAAGGGAGGTGCCCAGGTAGATTGCAGAGAGGGACAATCTTCAATTAAGGGAAAAACCTGAAAAACTTGTCAAGGGGGGCATGGCTTTCATTGTTCTCACAGGAAGAAGACTGTCCCCTTCTGTTATCTGTCTGTTCTATGGACTGCATTCCACATGTGAGAAGAGATGGCTTACACTAGGTAAAAGGGGCGGGAGGGGAAACTTTGCTTGTGAATATCTCTCAAACCATAAAGGTTCGAGAGATAAGACTTATATCGTTCTTCATGTTCTTTTTAATGCCTACAAAATAAAATAAAGATGAAACGAAGTATTACTATCCCTTTAAAGCCTTATATGCTTTTGTGTTCATCCTCCACTGTGCTGGGAGGCAATCATCTAATGGCTCCCTATACTGACCATACCAAACATCAATCTCTCTCCCTATTTACTCATTGCTTTATTCACTACAAAGTCTATGGGTAAATAGTCCCGAAGGTGTCAAAATGTCAGATTTTATTATATAAATTCTGGTTTTACAAAGTTATGTATAGGAATTTATAGAATGTAATATCTGCATTTACAACTTGAAAACAGAAAAGTAAATTCTAACAAGCTCTTTACTTTCGGTTCAAACTTAACTCATTGTGATCCGGTGGATTGCAATGAGCAGCTACACTTGGCACATTAGGGGTTATGCACTAAGGCGTTATAAAGAGGTGATATCGTAGAGATTACTTCTCCAGGGATATCACTTCTCCAGTTTCTATGTTATTCTATAGAGCCTATGCACTAAGATCTCCAAAGCTGGAAAAATCTTAGTGCATAGGCTCCATAGAGTAACTCAGGACTTGAAGAGGTGATATCATGCCTTAGTGCATCTCCCTCCATAATATCATTGACAGTGCACGAACCTGGTGGGAGAACACTGTATCAAATATATGAACTGATCTTTGTAGTAAGATGGTGTCTGGTTCCCTCAATGTGAACTCTATGGGCGAGATGTTCAAAAAGTCGTCATAATGAAAAACTTGTTGGATCATGAGTTGGTGGTAAAAGAAAGACAATATTTTCAGAAGTAAATCCGTCACTTTTGAAAATTCATCTAAAGAATTAAAAATGATGGTAAGAAGATCTCATTGAACATTGCTGTTAAAAATTCTTAAAGGGGAACTACCACCCCGCAAAATCTTTATCTTAATTAAGTCTCCATCTGACGGCTAGCTGCTTAGTAGCGCTAGTCGCCAGAATTAATACCTGGTTTAAATGATTTACGACTTATTCAGAGGCTGACAGTAGCAGGAAGCACGGACAGCGCAGGCTCATGGACGTCACTATGGCAAGATGTCCGTGCTTCCTACTACTGTCAGCCTCTGAATAAGTCGTAAATCATTTAAACCAGGTAATAATTCTGGCGACTAGCGCTACTAAGCAGCTAGTTGTCAGATGGAGACTTAATTAAGATAAAGATTTTGCAGGGTGGTAGTTCCCCTTTAAAATTGTCTTTGATTTTGTCTTTGAAATGAAAATGTTCAAAGAAACAAAGACTTTTTTTTGTCTTTGAATCGAAAAATTTCAAAGAAACAGACTTTTTTTTTTCTTTGAAACGAAAAATTGCTTCTCAGTACTTTAATTTTTCTTCTCCAAGTTTAGACCATTTTTATTATGTCAGGAGCAAATGACGTTACTCAGACAAAAAAAAGACATTCAAACGAATATTTTTTCTGAAAATGCCTTACTTTATGACAGAAGATTAAACCACACCCACTTTTAAGACGGCTTTTTTCCTTTGACAGAGATGGCAGAATTGGATGTAAAAAATGACAGAAACATGTCTGAGAATTGGCGGATCACGGTGTAAGAACTTTTTTGTTCTGATTACAGCCAATTTCAGTTACCACCACTTTCTGAACAACTCGTCCTATGAGTTTCATTCACACAGTTGACATTTAAATAGATGGGAGCCTGCACCTGTCTCTGCTCCGTATTGTAAGGGCAGGCTGTTGCTTACAGCCTGTAACCCTCATGAAAATAAAGTGCAAAATATAGTTAAACTAAATAAAAATAATACTAATACACATACTTTCTATTTCAAATTACTTAAGTGCATCTTGTACTTTTAACCCTTAACTGCCATAATACCCATAAAACCTACACATACATGGGAGGATTACCCAAATTTAATTTGGTGAACATTACAACAATTGCACTAATTGTGCACATACAATGAGGAATGGAGTCATGAAAAATGTTGCCTGTGTGTGTTGTGTGTATATATATATATATATATAATTACATATAAATATTATTTTATTTTTAAACAGGAGTATATATATATATATGTACATATATTACGAAAAATGAATTTCACTTACCACAAATTCCTTTTCAATCTCTCTTCCAGAGCATTACACCTGAAAGATGACTCTGCCCATTTCAGGTAAGGCAGAAAGTGATTCATTATTATATAACCTCCCCCATCCCCAATACCTTCAGTACTTGAAAATATTTTCACAGACAGAATGCTCAAAATTTTTTAATAAAGTAGGGAAGTGGTGTGCTACTCTGGAAGACTGAGGTAAAAGGAATTTGCCGTAAGTGAAATAAAATTTTATCTTCATGTTTCCAGGCAGCAAACTTGAAACCCTCCAAAGATGGTTCAAGAGGGAGAGAAAACAACCCTAAGAATATTTCTGCCCAAAACTGCATCATACCTGGAGAAGGTCTGGACGTTAGACCATAGAGCTGCTTTGCATATCTGATGAATGGAAACTCCTGCTCTCTGCCAAAGAAGCTGCCATAACTCTTATAGAATGTGCTGGGATCCTTTCGGGGATCCTTATCCTGAAGCCTGTAAATTTAACAGATTGTTTGCTTAATCCATCAGGACAAGGAAGATTTAGAAGCTTAATTTACTTTTTTCAGACCTTGAAATGCGATGAAAAGAGAAGAGTAGTTACCTCAAGAATTGTTTCCTTGCAGATGAATTTCCAAACATCTCTTACCATTCAAAGAGTGAATAGCTCTGATTGTCAACTTGGATTAGGATTGAAGGTGTGGAGAATTATTTTTTTATTTAAATGAAAAAAAAAAATGGAATCTTAGGTGTAAACACTGGGGATATATGGAGAGTTAGCTTACCAGAATTTGAAATTCAGGTAGGGTTACTTAATGTGTTTGGCCTATAACTTGTTGAAGTGATGGCTACTAGGAATATAGTGTTTAATGATAGAAGCTTGAGGGCAAAATCTTCTAGGTCTCAAAGGGAGGCCTAACCAAGGTAGGCAGGACCAAGTTCAGATCCCAGTCTGGCAAAGGATCAGATTCTAGGCTTCAAATTATTAATACCTTTGAGAAGCTTTTGAATAAAGAGATCTTCAGCAATCGTGACACCAAAGATGGTGCTCAATAGGAGAAATTTTGACTTTCAGAATACTAGGGATGACACCTAAGAAATCCTTTTTAAAGAAAGTCCAAGATCACAGGAATGCTCAGATCTTCAAGAAGGAAGTTATTGGCTAAACACCAGGATGAAACCTTTCTCCAGACTTTAAGATATATTGTAGCAGTAACTTCATTTATGGCTATGAAGAAGAGCCAATGAATACTGAGAGAGACCTTTCTTCTCCAGTTTCAGCCTCTCTCAGGAGCTAAACTGTGAGAGCTGGATAATCAATGTTCTTGAAATGAACTAGACCCTGGGACAAAGGATCCAGTACTACTGTAACCCAGACGGGATCCACGCTTTTCTTCTGGGTAAGATGTTTTCCATCTTCTTCCAAACTGGGGCAATCAAGATGATCTTGTATCAATGATGCCTTATCTTCTGTAGCACCTTTGGAAGCATGGGAATGGGGGAAAGATGTAGGAGAGAGGGAAATCCCAGATTGGACCCAGGTGCCAAAGGTCCATCACTCGGGTTTAGGACGTAAAACGATCTGCCTTGATGTTTTTCCTGGACACCTTGAGATCTATCTATTGAAGACTCCATCTCTCCACCAGAAGATTGAATTCCTCCACTCTTCTATTCAGCTCCCCTTTCAAGGGAACCACCAAAATGGGCAGCAGATTTGTTTCTGGACAGGCAATTCTTGAGAGCCAGATGACACAGATAGGATCTCCTTGTTCCCTCCTTGTTCGTTGAGGTAAACCACTGTAGTCAGATTGCCTGGTGCTTGTTGACAGATCTGGGGAAGAAAGTAATGTAGGGCAACCCATACTGCCAACAATTCCCTGTGATTTGAAAGCAGATGACTCTGGAACAAAGCTGCAGCCTCAATTTATTCATGCCGCCAAAGCCACCAGACAATCCTACTGGACACTCAATAAATAAAGGGATGGCATCTTGGAAATAATGTCCTCCTCATTCAACCATCCAGGAGGTGCGTGTGTGTGTGAGCCCAACAGGAGTCACTATCCTTGGTATTCAATCAAAATAATAAACAGGGATACAGGCCTGACAGGAAAACACTGGGGATAGCTGAGAGTGAGTCTTTTTAACACCTTAAGAACCGGGAAAATCTGAGTTCAATTTGACTTAAGGACCAAGGACCAGAGCAATTTTGACTTTTTTGACTATGTCTTTGTTCAACCATGTTTTCTCTTTAATTCCTTTTGTACACCCACACAAATTATATACTGGGTTTTTTTTTTTAAGCACAAGTAGGACTTTCTTTTGATACCACAATTATATGAATACCTCATTGTTTAATTTGATTAAAATAGAAAAAAAAGAGGAAAAAACAAAACAAAACATTTTGCTTAGATTTTCCTGTCAGGATTTGCATACTATTAGTTCATTACAAAAATACCCCTAAATATATTCATTTGTTTCTCCTGAATATAAGAGTACCACATATGCCTAGTATTTCAATCCCTTTCTCACATTTACAAGATGGCTGCCTTTATTTCCAATCTGTAATTTTTCAACAATTGGCATGTGAGCATCATAGCTTAGTTGATTGTGCCAGAACCAAAAATGTCCCACAAAGGTATATGTTTCTGAAAACTAGACAACATAAGGTAAATAATCAGGAGAATTTTGGAGTTTTTATGCAGCTATTGTTCCAGAAATATTTTTCAAAATTGTGGTAATATTTGTTTTTTTTTGCAGTTTTCACACTTACATTTCAATATTACTGTTGATATCAAGCACGGGATAGTTGAAAATTTTAAAAAATCTATTGTTTAGTGTTCAGCTCCTTCTTCTGAGTATGGCAATACCCCATATGCATAGGTTCCTCAAGGTTTGGGGGAGCTACGGGGCCCAAAATGGAACATGCGCGTTTCCAGTTTCACACTTTGAATTTTCACAGCTTGCATATCTCATATGGGGCTGTGTAACAGTGCTCCACTCTAAGATTTCCTCCCAAAATTGAAATTTTTTGGAAATATACACTCCAGGCTTTCATTTTATGTATGTTTTCAAATTTTTTACGCAGCCATTTTGCCACCAATCTCTCGTAAATCTTGACGAGGTTTGGGGGTGCTGTGGGGCCCAAATTGGAACATGCGTGTTTCCAGTTTCACGCTTAGAATTTTCACAGCTTGCGTCACTGGTGCCATGTCTCATTTGGGTCTATGTTCCAGTGCTCCACTTTAAGATTTCCCCCCAAAAGTGTATATTTTTGGAAAGTAGACACCCCCGGCTTTCATTTTTGGAGTGTTTCCAAATTTTTTACACAGACATTTTACCACCAATCCTGTAAAAACCTTCACGTAAGTAAAACATTCTGCATTTTTCACATTTAGATTTCAATGTTAATGTGAATGTCAAGGACAGGATAGGTGAAGATTTTATAAATTGCATTGATTAGTGTTAGGCTCCTTCTTCTGGGTACGGCAATGCCCCATATGTATAGGTTTGTCAGGGTTTGGGGGAGCTACTGGTCGCAGTTGGAACATGTGCGTTTCCTTTTACAGGCATGCCATTTTTACAGCTGGTGCCTTGTCTCATTTCAGACTGTTTGGCAATGCTGCAATGGATTTTACCCCCAAAAGTATATGTTGTAGAAGAATAGACAACCCTGGCTTTCATTCTATTTGCCTTTTATCAATTTTTTCGCTGCCACTCTATCACTAATCCCTCCCAAAACCTGCAGTAAGGAAGAGAAACACCATTTTTTCACACTTATATTTTACTGTTGCTCTGGATTTCATAACTGGTGAGTTACATCGTCTGAGTATTCCAATGCCCCATACGTATAGGTTTGTCAGGGTTTGGGGGAGCTACTGGGCCTAGTAGGGAACATATGTGTTTCCATTATCAAACATGGAAAAAACTTAGGGTTCTTTGCTTCCCACTATATTTTGATAGTGTTCAATCTAAGGAGGGATGTGTTTTGAAAAATAAAAAACAGGATATTTCAGGGGGAAAAAGTGGCCAAATAATCAAATAAACTTTACAGCACTACTGCATTGTGCCTTAATGGTATTGCTTGAAGCAGTCACCAATGCAGAGGCCAGGTTTGGAAGGGCAATCAGGACAGTAAGTGGTGGTGTCTGTCAGTATTCCCTTGCTGTAGCAAACCCTGCAGCGCTTTTGTGGGTTTTTCTTTTGGGGGGTTGGGGGGATTTTATAAATAAAGTGTACTACCCCGGGTCTTGGAGGAATTATTTCTGTTACCCCTTGAAACAAAAATTGGGAAATAAGATGGAGCTGACTTCAGAAAACTAAATTTTGGAGTGTGGTTTGCCAATCTGAAAATCAAAATAGAATTTTAGACTGCAGTCTGCATCATGTAAATGACAAGCTTTTTGTACCATGCCCTACACTTTCTCATGGTGAGGTACGGCTGCATGAGTTCATCATACAGATCAGCTCCCCCCATGTGCTTGTTGTAGTCTCTGATGCAGACTGGTTTTCTCAGTACCCCCCTTCTTCCACGAACAGAAACTGCCACAGATTTGTCCTCATGCATGGTGGTCAGCATGTAGACATCTTTTCTGTCCTAAAACTAAACTGCCAGCAGCTCTTGTTGGCACAAAGCAGAGGACGTCCCTTTTTTCAGTTTTTCAGCTAGAAGTTCTTTGGGCATCTCCCTGCAATTGCGCCTAACAGTGCCACAGGCCACAGTGCCAAAATAAAAAAGTGACTTAAATGTAAGGGGGCTGGTGTAGTAGTTGTCAACATATAAATTATATCCTTTATTTAATAAGGGGTAAATTAGATCCCAAAAATTTTCCTATTTGTTCCCAGAGATTCAGGGCAACCAGAAGGATCAAGTTGGCTGTCCTTGCCCTCATAAATTCGAAAAGCCTGGGTATAGCCTGTGGCACTTTCACACAATTTATAAAATTTAACACCAAACTTGGAGCGCTTGGATGGGATATATTGCTTGAACCCTAACCTGCCTTTATACTTCATTAGGGATTCATCTATACTTATTTGTTTTTGGGGCGTATATATTTGGGCAAATTTTTTCTGTAAATGATTTATTAGGGGGCGAATTTTGTACAGTCTGTCATACTGGGGGTGGTATACTGTTGTGTTTTTAACCTTTTGCATGCCAGAAAGGTATCCAATGCATTTTGTTGCAATGCATTGGATATTTTTCTGGCAGTCAAAGGCTTAAACCCAACACATACCACTCATAGGGATTGTAACTAGGGTTGCCACCTTTTCATCAAAAAAATACCGGCCTTGGCATTCCCTCCATAGACTTAACATTGGACAGAAGCCAATTTTTTACCGGCCTGCCTGTAAAATACCGGCTGGGTGGCAACCCTAATTGTAACCCTGGATCCTGAACAAAATCTATCACATCACATGCCTATCAGATTTCTGAGAAAGCTAAAGGAAATTCAAATTTCCAAAACTGATTTAGATTGTGCTTTTAACCCCTTGAATGCTAGAGAGGTTTTGCATTTAAGATGTTAAAAAAATTTCAGTTATTGGTTATTGATTTCTCCCCTATGGTACAGAATTGTTCCTATTTAGATTAATGAATATAGGGCCCATAAAGCCATAGCATGGTTTGCTACTAAAGTAACTCTCTGGCCTACTTGCTTCAAGTGTGAAGCAGCGCTCTTATCTAAAGGAATGTGATTTATTCGTGTATCAGAGTATGTCAGTGCAGGTTTATAGATGTGTGTGAAAGATTATTGTGTGCTATAAAGCAAGACACACATACTGTATTGCTAAGAGAAGAACATCACTGAAAGTATGAAGGCACAAAAACAGGACTGGATTTCAAACACACCGCTGCCTATGGCACCTAATTGTGAGAAGAGCCATAGCTGTGCTGGCCACACTCATGTTGCTGGGCTGTAGTTACTATAATTCCAGTGACTCTGCACAAGACATTGAATCTTGGTCTATGGTAAACTGACCAGACTTGGGGACACATAGGAAGTATGCATTGCTCATATACGTCCTCAGTTAAAGCAGAAGTCTGGTCAGCTTGGGTTATCTTGGCTGGTTTATATTAGCTTTTATACTTATTTCTTATTTTTTGGGAATTTTCATTGGATCATTGCTGGTGCATGACATTTTTCGGTGCAAACCTACTCTTATAGAAACAATATATATAAAAAAATATATGTTGCAGGGTTTATCCCCAGGAGTAAAACAAGGATAGCCCGACTGCTTAGAGGTGTTTTATTCAAAAGTTATTGCAGTCAAACTTTATTTTTTTATGTGCAGTATCTCAATGGCCTGAAATTTTACAGTGGAGCTGTTGCTACAACGTTATATGGAGGTTTATGATCAATGACCAGAGCTGTACATACTCTTTTTAGATTTTTACTAATTGGTACTGCTAGAAGAGTCATTACTCACATACAGCACACACACTTCCTTTTTACTATTTAGTTTCTTCTTTCTGGTTTATATACCACTTTATTGGTCCTTGTGTTGACCTGTCATGTACATGTACTATGTAAAAAGATCCAGTTCACCTCCCTCCCTAAATTCTTCATCCCAGCAGAGACGGTCCTTCCCTTCTGGGCAGGGGAATAGAATCAGAGACCCACAACTGTAAACACAGCTGCCTTAAACACTGAATTAAACAGGAAAATATGATCTGGTTTTGTATGTCTATTGTTTATTTAAAAAGGAAAGGAAAGACATTCAAGAGATGTAGTCAGATTTAAATGGATTTAAATTGGAACATGGAAGTATTCATATCCTCCAACAGTAAAGAGTTAAATCCCCAAACTAACATAAAATCCATCTTCTTCAACCATATGGATGAAAAACTCATTATTCCACAATGAATTTCTCGACCATCCTAGATAAATCTAGTGAACTTGCGTTTAACTCCTCAGATGCTAGAGATATGTCCAGTAAGATATCTCTCTGGCCTCCAAGGGTTTAATATTATATGCCAGGATTCAATTACAGGGGAACTATACCAGTAAAGATAAGTGGGGCACTAGTTTGTAACAGATATGGGATTTTTAAAGAGCTTTCAAAATCACCTGTATCTATGTTAGCTGTTTTTTATTTCAAACATAATTTTATAGGCTATTTAGATTTACTTTATTTGTTAATTTATGCACATGAGCTACTACTTCCTGGTAGGGTGTGACAGTTGGTAATGCAGAGCGGTATGAACTATTAGGCCTTAATTCAATCCCCCCCCCCATCTTCTATCTTCTGATCCTCTTCTATTTCGCAAAGATGTCCCTGTAAAAAAAAAAAAAAGTCCACATTAAAATTGTTGTATAAAAATATGTTTTCAAGTGATGCATTCATAAACCCTTTTAGTGCCGGAGAGGTACGTAACACATTGCAGAGAAATGCGTTGAGCACCTCTCTGGCACTCAAAGGGTTAAATCTGTGCCAGCATTCCAATAATTACAAATAATGGTGGGTCCAATGGGAAAAAAATATTGTGCAAATCCATTTAGCATAATAATATTTTTGTCCCCATAGTAAATATAAGTGTATCCATTCAAAATACAAAATATCTCCAGGCAGTTAAAACGTTAAAGATGCTGCCTGCGGCAGTATTGAAGGACAAAAAAACCCCCCTCAGTTATTCCTTTAGGGCCTTTGACCGAGCATCTCTGTGACAAAATTGAACAGAGACTGGCTTTTTATATGGCCAGTCTCTGTTCAAAATGGTTCTCGGCCTACCATTGGCTGGAATGTGTGCTTAGGCACCTCCCATCCAATCAGCTTCTAGTGGGTTTTTCATCCCCCCGCCCCAGATGATGATTGGCTGGGAGGTGCATAGGTACACATCCCAGCCAATGGTAGGCTGGAAACCATTGTGATCAGAGACTGGTCATATAAAAGCCAGTCTCTGTTCAATTTTTTCACAGAGATGCTTAAAGGGACAGTAGTGTCCCAGAAAATATATTTTGCATGTTGTAGTCCTTAAAAAGTTGAACAAAGTGCAAAAAACATATCTCTCAAACCACTATGGTTTGAGAGATATCTGCATTTAAAGTTTGATGTTTCCTGCTGTCAGCTGTAAATCTGTCAGCAGGAGATCCGTGTCGGCCGACATGGAAGCTTTGCAGCAGAGCCGCAATAGTGTTATTTACAAAGAATGACTTCATTGGAATGGTCTAAAAAGTGTGCTTGCAAAGAAGAAGAAAAGAAAGAAGGACAGAAGATGACCAGCATGCTGAGGACTCTGCTGGACATCAGGATTAATGGTAAGTGTTACTTGTATTAGTATGTTGCTTTGTTACTTAGTCGGGTTAACCCTATGAGTGCAGGCAGGGTAATTATAACTCACTGGCACTCATAGGGTTAATTCTACTAACACTGAACACTTTTTAGGCACTTTGGATGTATTGATGTGGGGCTTAGAGCCCCATATCAATACATCCACTGGGGACTTTTTTTTTTCTTTTAATAGCTGCGTCGGCTGACTAAAGACCCAGTAAGGGACTTTAGTAAAAAAACAAACAAACTGGGTCTTAAATTTCATGCAGTAAAGCGAGTCCCTTATCGGATCTTTAGGGCTAACGCAGTCCATTAAATGGCAACTTGTAGTTTTTTTTATTTTCAGTGGGCCAAAACTCACCTAAATTTAGTGGCTGGCAGGGTATTTTTTTGCCGCCATTTTTCCATAGCACGGGTCTTACAGTGCTTGAAAGAAATGCCAACACCTGTTTTCTTTTGGTATCAGTTGCCTTTATATCTGGCCCTTAGTGTCTGCTAGGTGTGCTTGCCAGCAGTGTTCCATCTAAGGTTTGCACGTCAGCATCCCAGCCCAGAAAGTGTTAAACAGGAATGTTCACTCATAGATGCATGGAATAACACATGTACCATGCAGCCATGCCTAGATTTCATTGTTTGTTTTTTTAACTCTTTCAGTGCTGGGTCTGTCTCTTCTACTTACATTAGAGAGAACACTTCCTGCCATATTTGCATTGACTGATAAAGATAAATAGTCCATATTCTACTGGGGGTTTTTAAAAAATTAATAACATCAATATACTTGCTTTTGAAGTTTCAGTATCACCTATTTGTTACAAAATGACATCTCCTTCTGATTGACGGAAAGGCTTACCTAGGTATGAGTCCTCCATACAGCAGTCCAGTGTATGGGCATCCAGACGGGGGTGGCAATTACCCCTCCATATAAACAAAGGGTCTGGATGGGCTGGCCTGGGGGTCATATAATGGCTTTGCCCCCCACCCTGGAAAAATTTCTACGGACACCTCTAGTCTAGTGTATCTATATATTTTTATTGTATCTGCAGCTCCCTTTACTTACTGCAATCTATTCCAGTCTGTCTTTAGTTATAGGCAGTGTGCTTCAAATCCAATTGAGATATGATTCAAATAAAGCTCTTTATAGCACTTTTATTAAGACAATCATATTCTAAAATGAGTCGCCAGGTATAGTCCAAGGGGAACAGCACAGTTAGGGCTTTTAACCCTTTGAGTGTCAGAGAGGTATCCAACTGACACTCAAACGGTTAAATGTTGCTACTCATAGATGTGAGAGTGTGGGAAGAGATGATGCTGAGCGTCTGAGCGAGCGGAGCTTGGTGGAGTAGTAGGCAGTATGGCATTGGATTGGCAGGAGCACTGGTGAGCAGCACTGGAGCAAACAGGGCAATGAATTAGTAATTTTATTGAGCAATTGCAAAACACTAGGTATAGCGTGGAGGAGTTGGTGGGATTATTCTGCAATTTAGAGACCACCACTGGCACTCAAAGGGTTTAATCATTTTCAGGTGCAACAACATATTTTTAATTTTTTTGTTTACACCTTGCCTACTTACACTCTTGAATGATTCAGGGGTATAAAGGCAAGGTGTAGACAAAATTAAAAATATTGTACTTGAAAATGATTCAATGTGAGTGGTGGTCTCCAAATTGCAGAATAATCCCACCCACTCCTCTTCGCCATACCAAGGGAGGCATCTCCAATCATCCTTAGCAGACCTATGTAGCTAGCTATGTGTTCTTTCAATGAGAATTTAAACTTATTAATTTATACAATAATAATTAATAATTGAATAATAATACAATTTCATTTAGTAAATAATAAAATAATAGACAGCTCATCCGCCATACGTTTGCTTGGTGAACAATTTTGATTTTGACGTGCAGTGGGTACTTTTCCTTAAAATAGGCCCTGCCTGTAGTGTACACATTAGTGGAGGAAAAAGGAGAGAAGAAAGTGCGCACCATCTGAGAGTAACCTCCAAACCTTCAGATGTAACACAGAAATAAGATCAGCCCACTGGCAAAACGCTACTCTATCAATACGGAGGTCAGAGGATTCCTCACCCACATAATTTCTGGATCACTATATTGGGCTTTCCTATCAAGTATATTTCTTGTGAGTATAATGTATGTTATATATTAAATCTGAAAATTTGGAGGTTACTCTCAGATGGTGCGTGCTTTCTTCTCTCCTTTTTCCTCCAGTTCTGCATAATTGCGGTAGGAGCCGCTGTAGACGCCAGTCTCCAGAGATATTAGCTGACACCCTGAGAGGACATTCACATTATTATTGATAACATTGAAGGACTCTTTAATTTATTTGCCTCATTGATTTTTCCATTGGAGCGCTCTATGTATAAATCCTTTATTGTTTTATGGTGTACACAGTAGTGACAAGTCAGTGTGAGTGTCACACTGTCAGCGGTGGGAGTGGTTGGGGGGGGTCAGCATTTCATCAATGGAACCAGGCAGCACAATGTCTTGGGCCGGCACTGGTCATGCACTGATGTCTAATGACGCCTCCCGCATAGCTGCACTAGAGGTGAGGACAAGTACTCTGCAGTGTCACTGAATGGCAGAATGGAAATGCGGTCACCTTAGCAGATCAAGATTTACACCCCAGGTGCCCCTAGGCAAGGCACTCTTAGCTCTGACCATGGCCACATACCCCACTCCTCACATGACCCCATCCACAGTCCCAGCCACTGTTTTGTGGCACAAACAATATCCTTTGCCTATAAAAGGCAGAAACAAAAATACTTAAACCCTTGGTTTCTAGAGAAATTTCCAACATATTGCTCTGAAATGCACCGAAGATCTTTCTAGCATCCAAGGGATTAGATAATAACCTGTAAAGGGGTGTGCCTCCGCCATCAAAATGAGCCCCCCCTCATCAAAATCTGGAGCTCTAGGCAGTTGCCTGTACATGCCACCCCATACATTTACTTTGCTCCAGAATCAATCACATTTGGCCTCATTAAAATGCCACAAAGAGATGAATGCATAAAAAGGTACAATATAGCTAGGGTTGTTAGTTCATGCCTTTCACCCTTTGAGTGTCAGAGAGGTATACCATACAATATGCTGCAGCACTCCGTAGGGCCCCCTTTTCTCCTGCTCCGGTATTTCTAATGAGACATTGCCGTCTGACTGTTTACATGCTACAGCGCTACTGCATAAGTGCTGCTGGCCCTCTGACCAAGTGGGGCACCTAGGCAAACACTTATTCTGCATATATTGTAGTACCACAACTACCCTTATGTAGCTTTAATGGTTCCTGTAGGCCTGAAATTATCCTTGTACAGTATTCTAACATGGATTTTTCATTAGCAGCCAGCATTATGTGGGCAATTCTAAATGTAATATATAGTGCAACTGTACCTGTTCTTGTTCCATATTATATATACATGTATATTTATACATATTTGCTTGTATGTTATGCATGGATGATCTCATACTTCTGCAGCATGTTGCATAGCTATGCAAGCCTTACTGGCAGTGACATGGTTAAAGAGATCATATCACCTGAAACAGCAAAGTTTTCAATTTACATATATATGTTACATCCCAGGCTCCTCTCAGCACCCTTGGTTGCTCCCAAGACCACACCCCCCACTTCTCACATGACTCCACCCACAGACCCATCCACTGTTTCCTGACAGAAAATGCTCTTCGCCTTTAACAAGCAAGAAATCAAAAGTTTAAACCCCTTGGTTGCTATAGAGATCTACAGCACATCGCTTTGCATCCAAGGGTTAAATAATAGCCAGTAAAAGGGTATACAAGCTAGTTCAGGGACATAGAGATTGTTGTGGCCACACCCACAGTGCAGAATGTAGAGTAGAGGCAACCCTCAGAAACTGGAGCACTAGGCAGTTGCCTACTCTGCCTAATAGGAAATACGGCCTTGAATTACCGGGTGTCCGAGGGCAGAGGCTGATTCTCCGGTGTTGGGGAGTTTCTTATGAAACTCTGACCACTTCTGCTCCTTCCCACCCTGTTCCTCCCACTTTTCTCCCACTACTCCTCCTTCCCACCCTGTGCTTCTCATTTTCCATGTACTTTATGACAGTTTGTTAAGCCCCACCCTTCTCTTCACGTGTCAGTGAGCAAGGAGTTAATGAAGGACTAATACAAGAAATGCCTTTGTGGCATGCCTTAACCCTTTCAGTGCCAGAGAGGTATGCTACACATTGCTGGGCAATGCATTGCATACTCTTCTGGCACCGAAAGGGTTAATTAGCATAATACTTACATCTAAATAAATCAAAAACTAGTTCTCTAAATGAAAATGTTTCATATAACATATAGATGATTTTGAAGGCTCTTTCAAAAGTTATTTTTATGTGATAGAGTCCCTTTAATTAGACAGCAGCTGCATTAGAGGCAAAGGCCTGAAGCCTGGAAGAGAGGAATGCTGGTTATCTGGTCCCCTCATACTGCCACAGGGTGTTCTCAAGGTGTAATGTCACCCTGCAGTACCTCCCCGTGCTGCATTCCATCTCCTGCCTTCACTTGATCAAAGTTCACTTTGTGAAGGAGTACAAGGCGCATATTAAACCAGCTGCAATTAACTCTTTGTGTGCCATGGAGTAGGGAATACAATACACATCTACACTTTTCAATATTACAAAAACCTTTATAGCACTCTTGTGAGTTTTTTTGCTGCAATATTAAAAAAAAAATCCATGGGCATTTTTTCCCTGGAAGTCATATTACAGACAGTCACTAATACTCGATAGTACCTTGTACTGTAGGAATGGTCAGCCTGAAGCCCTCCAGCTGTTGGGGACTACAATTTTCATAATCCCCAGACAGCCAAATTATTTCCTCATTGTGTCCATTTCTTGCCCTTTTACACACACAGTCTAATCGTTTCTAATGTTCCTTCTGTTTAAATCAGAAGTGGGGACCCTGGGGCCTTCCAGTCTTTGGGATCTACAACTCCCATTATCCCCAGCTAGGCAATAGCTGCTTGGGAGTGATAGGGGTTGTAGTTCTTAAAAGCAGGAGGGTCACAGGGTGCCCTTACCTGGTATAACATAAGACAATCTGAAAACCAAATATAACAGATTTAAAACCTCAGGGAACAGACATTATATACACACAATATTAACATATATGGGAAAGCTCATAGCCCTATCTAACTTTTAACTATTGAGTGCCAGAGAGGTATCCAACGGATTGCAATGAATTGGGTACCTCTCAGAGGGTTAATGATGGACATATAGAATATGAGGTTGGAATCCAATGTTAAAACAGAAACAGCAGAATCCATTAACAGGGAGCCAGAACCAGGTGCTGTCCCTGGAATTCTGGGACAGTTGCCCATCCATCTTGCCAGGACTGGATTTCACTTCAGGCAGAGTAGAAAACAGCTTGTCTGATCGGCTGATAGTCCACTGTGTAAAGACAGAACCAGCAGCAAGGCTGTTACATGTAATTTACTGTTTTGCTGGTCCTCTGTGTTTCTGAATGAACTGTGGAGGCATGCAGTGGATTTTTAATGTTATAATAATCCTTTCAGTGCCACAAGAGTGTGCAATGCACATCCCTATGATACTCAAAAGATTAAGAGGGGAGCTGCTGTCCTGTGGCTCCATAGAAAACTGTGAGAAAATCCCAACATCGCCATTTCAGTTTGGCGAAGTTGAGACTGTGCACTCCAACATCACAGCCAATTACTACAGCTTAGTGAATGTAGCTAATTGCCACAATTACATAAAAACACACTCATAGGAATGCAACAATGACTTAAGCCGCATTTCAATATGCAACTGAGTCACTGTCTAAAATTGCAAAACTGTAAATCTGGAGAAAGCATGGCGAACGTATGGCAATGATCGTGCCTAAAATATCAAGACCCAGGGGGAGGAGGAGGCAATAGGGGAAATCAGGGCTGGTGCAAGGATTTTTGCCACCGTAGGCAAAACCTAATTTTGCCGTCCCTTGTCTCTGCCCCTTGTGCCCTACCCCTGTATGTGTTTAAGTGTCAGTGTGTTCCCTATATGTGTATAAGTATCAATTTGTATGTGTGTTCTCTATATGTATATGTGTGTCAGTATGTGTGAGTCTCTGTAAGGATATCAATGTGTAAGTATGTGTGTGTGCTTCTCTACATGTTTCTCAGTGTGTCAGAGTCTATGTTCTCTATATGTGTAGCAGTGTGTCAGAGTCTATGTTCTCTATATGTGTATCAGTGTGCCAATGTTTATTCTTGTCTGTGTATCAGTGTGTTAGTGTGTTTGACTCTCCCCACCCTTTGACTCTTTCTCCCTCTCTTGACTGTTGATTCCCCCTTTGACTCTTTCTTCCCCCATTTGGCTCTTTATCCACTCTTGACCCCCCATTTTGACTCTCTCCCCCACATGAAACTCTTGATCCCCCCTTTGACTTTCTTCCCCGTTTGACTCTTTATCCCCACTTGAACCCCCATTTTGACTCTCTCCCCCCTTTTGACTTTATCCCCCTCTAGTCTTGACAGACCCTCTTGCTGGGGGTTTCTTCATCTTTCTGGGCGCTACTGTCAAACTTGTTCTGAGGACAGTGCAGGTTTAAAAGTGGCATCCAGACTGATGAAGAAACACCAAGTATGCACCGTGTCTGCCTAACTGCATGTCACATGATAATGGCTGCTGTCAAAGTCGGGCAGGCTAACATTTTTTCCTGGGTTTCCCCCCCGCTATGCCACTGACTTGGACAGTGAGTGGGGGGGGCAAGCCCGGGCTCCGTTGCGCCCCCAGAGAATGTGCGCCCTCGGCCAGCGCCTACCTCGCCTATAGGTGGCGCCGGCCCTGGGGTTAAGTTGGACTGTAACAGAAAGAGAAAGATAGCCCTGAAATACTAGCACACCCAAGCCTTTCAATCCCAGTTATGAATAAACCAGGATAGAAACAGTGATAAAACATACATTTTATTAAAATAACTTAACACTGCCGGGGCATAATTCGGCTTGCCATTTATTGGTAAACAGAAGCTCAAAAATGCAAATGAAAAAAAAAAAATTAGAAAAATCAAAAAATATCATACAAATCAAAAAAATAAAAATGATGGGAACACCTAATGTGAGTGAATAGGATGACTCTCAAAGGCTGACTTCAATTTCCATAATCATAAAAAGACTAAAACCCTCTCAGAGATCTTAATCAAAGAGAGGGTAATCATAATCTCAAGAATACTAACTAAAACCATCTCAAAGAATATATTAAAGAGAGGGTAATCACAATTCAAACCACCAGGTCTAGTAGCATCAAAATATAGAGGCCTGAGGTATGTATGCATTCTGTTGCCACCATGTTGCTCCGTACTGAAACAAGCTTTTGAGGGGCATTTAGCATCTAGATTTTGATGCCACTAGACTGGTGGTTTGAATTGTGATTACCCTCTCTTAGATATATTCTTTGAGATTTTTTTTTATCATTCTTGAGATTGTGATTACCCTATCTTTGATCAAGATCTCTGAGAAGGTTTTAGTCTTTTTGTGATTATGGAATTCGGAGTCAGCCTTTGAGAGTCATCCTATGGGTTTTCCTATCAGTTTAATTTCTTGAGTTTTATGATTTTTTTTCTATTTTTTATTTGCATTTTTGAGCTTCTGTTTGCCAATAAATGGGAAGCTGGCTTATGCCCCGGCAATTTTTTAAGTGATTTTAATAAAATTTATGTATTGGGTGTGCTAGTATCACAGGGTTATCTTTATCTTTATAGACTAAGATTTACCATTTATTTTATAGTTTATTTCACTGGCTGATAGTTAACAGTTTGGATGCCAGGGAGGTCACCAATTCATTGCATAGTTTCCCAGGAGTTAAAAGGATAGTAATGTTTCACAAAAACAGCATCTCCAATTAATCTTCATAGTATTTGGGCTGTGGAGATTATTTCACTACTGTTCAGAGTTGTAGTTCAAGAGTAAGTGAATGATAAGGTATCCCCCTCCCGTCCCTTTTACCTAGTGTAAGCCACCTCTCCGCAGATGTGTAATCTGGTCCACAGACCAGACAGCAAGGGACAATTTTCTTACTGTGAGAACAGTGAAAACCCTTACCCCATTGACAGGCTTTTCAGGTTTTTCCCTTGTGTTAATTGAAGATTGTCCCTCTCTGTAATCCCCTTGGACACCACCCTGCTGCTCTGAGGTGAGCAGTGTCACATCAGTAAAAGGGGTGGGAGGGGGATACTTTATCATTCAATTACTCTTGAACTACAACTCTGAAAGTACTGAAATAATGCTCTCCACAGCCCAAATACTATGAAGATTAATTGGAGCTGCTTTTGTTATGAAACATTACTATCCCTTTTGTGTTTGAATCGTATAGGTTCTTTTTAATGGAATTGCACCTGCGTTTATTATGTTTAGTAGTATTAGAAGGCAATTTTTCTCCTACGAAAATTAGCATTTCTATATGAAAAAAATTGCATAACAAAAAAATTAAATTGATAAAAATTACCAATGGTAATAAGTACGTGCATTAATTCTAACAAAATTTAGCAATGCTAATAAAAAAAATTGTGTCCTGTATCCAGGGGATGGTTAGCTAGCTGTGTGTGCAACTTGCTCCTATACTCACCAAAGAGAGATTGCCATAGATTCAGAAAACGTGAATGCAAAGCTCCAAATGTTCGATTTCCTTCCTTGCATTATTAAGTCTATCTTAATAACACAGAACATTGGCTAATGGGAGAAATACCCGGAGGAGTGCATAAAACCCAAGAAGGGCAAATAAAGGGCACATGTGAGTGAAATACCCCATTTTTTAGTCAATTGTCTTTACTAATAAATATCTACTCTAAGATTGGTTTTACTTCTCTCTTTTTTATTTTGCGCTGTTATTGAGTTGTTACAGAGACACTAAAAAAAAATCACATTTGCAAAAGAAAAGTAGCAAAACGAATACAAATTTGCATTTCTGCAAAAATGCATCAAAACGTGCATGTATTTCTATGAAATTTTCTTTTTGCTCATCAACAAAAATGCAGCTGGAGTTAAATAAGGTTTGGCAGATCATCCCTTTAAAAGAGGACGCATATGAAAAATAAACAATGCAGGGCTCCAGTCATTACTTGTTAGGTTACAATGATTCCATGTATCAATACTGAAGGCCTTTTTTATATGTATTCTTTTCTAAGGGGATGATCTGGCACCCCTAGTTAAAGATGGCAGATGGCGGGAAGTCAACCTGAAGCTAGCTAAGAGGTAGGGCCCTCCTGCCTTCTTCCCCTGGATTGTGATGGACAAAGCCTGGCGCTGTGTGTGTGTGTGTGTGGGGGGGGGGGGGCGGCTATCCCACTCAAACCCCCTCCTTGGGGATGGCAATAAGGGGAGGAGTTTATTGTATAAAAATAGACCCACCTGTACAGATAGATTATAACTGATTTATGTGTATTGCTCAATATTTTGTGCCTCTTTTGACACGTTCAGTACCTTTTTGCATTGGGTTGTAGCAGATAGTCAGGTTCCAGTGATATTGCTAATTATCTTGACAATTGTTTGTTCATAGGCCCCACTTCTTCTCTCCCAATTGTAAGCAGCCACAGAAACTATTTCACTATCTACAAGTGCCTGTAACTGAGGATAAAACTGTTTTGTCAACTACATCCTCAAAGTGGATCTATCACTGAGATATAAGTTCCCCCCAATTAATTCACAGTATAGCGGTAAGCATTGAAATACTGTTATAATCTTTATTAAGTGGTGGCATTTATTAGAAATATAAGTTCTTATGAGACTCGCCAGACGACAGCGCAGACATCTTGCCGAAGAGGGATCTGTGCACCTTCGCTGTCTGTCCCTGTCTCCTCACTGACTGGCAAATAACCTAAAATTGAGTTGCATTGTACCACACGGTACAGAAACGGACAGACAGCGCAGGCGCATAGATCCCTTTTCGGCAAATGTCTGCAGTGTCGTCTGGCAGCGATTCTCATAAGAACTTATATTTCTAAATAATAGAGTACTTAAAGGGATAGTAATACTTAAAATGTAAAAAAAATATGTTGTAGGGTTTATCCCCCTGAGTAAAACAAGAGTTCTCCCACTGCTGAAAGGTGTTTCATTCATACAGTGGCGCTGTTGCTACACAATCCTATGGACAGCTCTGGTCCCGGAACCATAAATCTCCATAGGATGGTGTTGCAACAGCGCCACTGTACAATTTCAGGCCACTGTGATATTGCAGCTAAAAAATTCAACTTTGAAAATTAATAACATTTGAATGAAACACCTTTCAGCAGTGGGAGAACTCTTGTTTTAGTCAGGGGGATAAACCCTACAATATTTTTTTTTTTACATTTTAAGTATTACTATCCCTTTAATAAAGATTATAATAGGATTTCAATGCTTACCTCTATAGTAAGTGGTAGTGGTGGCCCAGGTAGTCAGGCTCCCCTAGTATAAGGTAGATAAGGCCAGAATGGGGGGTAGTGGGGGTCTTAGCCAGAGATAAGGTTACATTGCGCAAATTACAGTCACTGATGGATTTTCAAAATTTGGAATGTACGGTCATTCCCACAGTGCAGGTGTTTTGGACATAGGGACATATGTATAAAAGCAAAGTGGAGCAATTCTAGGACAAACCAGCTACATAGTGAAGAAAATCCCCTTTAGCATTCAATGAGTTAAAAGCCCCATTTAGATTGATTGGGGTTTTTATTTGTCCCCTGTGGTGCAATTAGTTTACCCCAGAATTGTTCCAGTTTGCTGTATGGGCTATAGAGCCCTATGGACATTTTCTGTATCAAACCATACTAGATAGACCAGGGGTGGGGTCCTGGGAGGAGTATGGGATTTACCAGCACCTAGGATACCTTGCCCAGGAGACCTGAGCTATGAATTCAACCCTCCCAATCTAGACATATCTTCCACACAACAGTTTTGCCCAGTAGCTTACAGTGTTTCCTCCTTAGATCTGACACACGCAGCAAGCACAAGACAAAAGGTTGTATTCACCAGACAATATCAAGGCTGTCAGCATACTTTACTGTTGCCTAAACACGTCAATTCTTGTTAGTGGTCCTGTGCTTCTCCAATGTTGTCAGGAAACAGAAACCAGTTGTCCAAAAGCCAAGAGTGGAGCGCTGACTAGTCCTTAGCATTGTGCCATTATGGCAACAGGTTAAATTTACCCCAGAGATTTGTAAGGAAACTAGCTATAAGATTGAATGGGTCTTAATTAGTTTAACAGAGCAACTTAGCTAGGTATATTCTATAAGTCATTCCAAGGGCAAATCTGGGAGGGGAGGTGGTTTCTTGTTGCCCAGACACCCCCTCCCCCACACTCCATGACCTATTTCACATGCTTTAACCTTTTGAGTGCCAGAGGGGTAAGCAACACATTGCATACCCCTCTTGCATTGTAGAGATAGATGAGGCGTTCCCACTGTTTGGAGGAATTAATGACTCTGCTAGATCAGGTTGGGAATGTTGGACCCCTACTCATTCAGTATGTCTGCAATTCAGGGTATGCACTAGAGCAGTTATTTTGGCTCAAATGTTGTCGGAGGGCTACGTTTTTGTATGGATATTATGTAATGTGCATAAATATAACCCTAATTAATACACCTGCTCCACTAGTCAGGGGCGTCGCTGGGGGTGGGGCTTAGGAGGCTGAAGCCCTGAGAGTAGACTTGGGCAGCCCTGAATATTGAGGCCCAGTGGGTAGCCCCAAATGTACAATGTTATGCAAATGTGTAATATGCTGCCTCGCAGTGCCACTGGCTTCAATGGCCTCCTGGCCCCCTAAAAATATTACAGTGATTGAACTGGGTGAGAAGCATAATTGTAGAAAGGAACAGATGTCATTAGATCTGCCCAGCAGTCCAGTAACTTCCTAGCATGTTGCACAGTCGCACTGCAGCCAATGAGAGAGGAGTGCTCTCCTCTCTCATTGACTGTGCGTGTGATGCTGTGCGGTGCTGTTGTGCATGATCTGTAGATGGTCATGGGAGTGGAACGTGACCAGGTAGGGCGTGGCAGCAGGACGAATCAGAGAGTGAGCTTGTGAACCAGAGGAGCAGGGAAGAGGACCGAATACCCCAGAGTCAGATGCCAGCAGCCAGCCCTCAACCCTGAGAGCCCTCAGCAGCAGTCAGTACTGCCACATCACATCACTGTGTGTCACCGCCTGTCTCAACAACTAACAAGTGAGTACAGTATTATATATTATGGCAGTCATCATGGCAACATTTTTAACCCCACCAGATTTCTAATAAATATTGTATGTACACGGTCCAGCTCCAGACAAAACACAAGTAAATGGCAATACAAAATGATATGCAAACACATTTTGGCCCAGAACCCCCTTTCTTGCCCAGGACAACCTTGAAGTTAGCCCTGGACTCAGACTTTACACACCTCCTCTTTGATTTGGTTTGTCTCTCTCATTTCCTATCTCCCAAACATTAAGTTTGGGAGAAAGGAGAATGAGAGTGAGAGAGAGAGAGGGAAACCAAATCAAAGAGGAGGTGTGTAAAGATTGAGTCCAGGGCTAACATTAGGGTTGTCCTGGCCAAGAAAGAAAGTCCTGGGCCAAAATGTGTGGACCTGTAAATGGTATTGCCATTTGCTTGTTTTGTCTGGAGGTGTACATACATATAATTTTTATACATTTTGTGGTGGTGTCGTGGGGGAAAAATGTTGCAGGTAAAAGGTAGTAACTGTACTGTTTAGGGGCAATGCCATGATTGCCATATTTGGGAACTATAAGGAAGGGGGTTGTGAGAAAATGTGTGTGTGTTGAATGACCTTCTCCTGAACTCCACCAGTGCTGGTGAAAATATTGTTAATAAACTGGTACCTTGATGAGGATGATTATTTCTGGGATCCTGAATGAATCAAATAATCCCATTGTTTGCCAGACTGGATTGAAATGTGTCACTGTAATGATTTTGCACAAATTTATGTCCCCTCTTGCAATTAATAGGGTTAACCCTTTGAATTAAGATGAATCCGTTTGATGAATAACCACCATATATTTTTCTCTCAGTTTTTGACAATACAACATTAATCAGCAGATATTTAAATTGAATATATTCCCTTAAAACATGGTAGGATTGTTTACCTCCCAATAATGTATAGTCTCTGGAAATAGGCACATTTTTCACCAGAAATTGCTTCTCTTTTATTTATTACTTTTGTGTGAAGCTGTGACAGCCGCACTGCTGGGGGAGGGCATCCATTTTGTGTTTGCAGCTATCTGCATGGAGTCAGCTTAGCGAGAGAGCATACAATCCAGTCATTATTTATTGTACATGCCTGTGCTACAAGTTGCAGTAGGCAGTGGCATTGTTTCATACCTTCCAATATTTCAAATGGCCAGAGAGGGACACTGGTGTTTTAGGTGGCGTAACAGAAAAGAGAAGAAATCCATAGCACTCAAAGCTTCTCCATAAAATCACTTCTTTATTCAAAATAGGTTTACATGACATTGAGACAAATAGTCTTACGCATTTCGCACTAGTAGTCTATGATTAAGCACAACCAGTACGAAACACATAAGACTATTTGTCTCAGTGTCTTGCAAACCTTTTTTGAATAAATAAGTGATTTTATGGAGAAGCTTTGAGTGCAATGGATTTCTTCTCTTTTCTGTTGAACTAATGATGATTTTGGCTCATCTGACCATCAAGCACCTTGCCTCCATTGAAAATTATGATGGCGAGTGAAAACAATCAACTATGGCTATAATTAATGCCGCTGTTCCTTTAATCGATACTAGTTTTAGGTGGTGTTATTGGGGACGTGACTGGTGGGTCGTGCATTACCGAGAATTTTTAGATTATTTCATCACCATTGTCACCTATTTGTGTGACTGAGTAAATGATTTAGAGAAAGACAAAGGTATTTTAATTACACAGACTAATTTATAAACACATATACTAACATTTACACAAACATTAATATGAGTTTTATTGCTGTGGAGTAATGTGATCTCCTAAAAAGAGGGACATCAAGGTGGGAAAGAGGGACACTTGGGATTTGGGAGGTATAGACTCCTAATATCTCCCAAATAGGGACACTTAGTATGGAATGGAGGTCAAATATCTCCTAAAGAGGGACACTTAGTATGGTATGAGCTCAAATATCTCCTAAAAAGGGACACTTACTTGGTATGGAGCTCAAATATCTCCTAAAAGGGGACACTTAGCTACACTTGCAATACCACATAGTGTACAGCTGATATACATCTACACTAGTAATACCATGAAGCTACACTAGTGTGACCACAGAGCTTACAACTGAAATACAGCTACTCTTAGGATACCACAGAGCTTACAGTTGAAATGGTGCTACATTGGTGAGATACAGAGTTTACTATTAAAATGTTGCTATACTAGCAATAACACAGAGCTTACAATTGGAATAGAGGTACACCAGTGATACAGAGAACATACAGCTGAAATGGAGCTATACTAATGATACCAAAAAGCTTATATTTGAAATGGAGCTACACTAGTGATCTAGCAAAGCTTGCAAATGAAATGGTACTAATCAAGTTATGCCAAATAGATTGTAATTTATATATAGCTAAACTTGTAATACAATAGAGCTTGCAATTGAAACAGAGGTACAACATTGATGCCACTGAGCTTTCATTTGAAATAGATCTACACTAGTGATATGTCATAGTTTCTAATTAAAAAGGAATTGCACTAGCTATACCGCAACACTTACAGTTTTATAAGAATAATACATACAGGAGATAATGTAGCTACCTTATAGATAATACATCATATACAATAGACATCCATTACCTATATTGCATCTTTCTATATATTGCAATATGCAGTAGTGTAACTAGAAGGGATGCAGTGTGTACTGAGACAACTGGGCCTGGTGTCTGAGGGGGCCTGCCACCTCTGTACCTTCATGGATGAGTGTTCAAATAATTCAAAGTATGAGAATCCCATAGTGGATTATGAATCAGTGGACCTTTCTCAGATGAAAGCACACCTCTAGATTCCTGATAAGTGGGATGATGTATATATATATATTAAGGCAATTAGGCAACATTTTCCCAGATGCAGTTAACATTTGTTTTAAGGCTTTGTTCTGTAAATGGACATCAGATCGAGATATTATCTTCTCACATATTCCTATTGTTGATGTTACCAGCCTTCAGCCTACTGGAATAGAAAAACAGAAGGCAGAAGCTGTGAAAAGAGGCCCAGATAATTTATACCTGTAAGTGCCTGCTGTTACAATTTGCTCATGTTGCATTTTCATTGTTTTGTACTCTGCATGCTGAAGGCAAACGCACACTAAGCAATGATGAATAGCCTCTAGTCTCACTCTGAACAAATAATGAAGAGTCACAAATTGTGTGTTACATTCAAACAATGTCAGGGTATCTGGTCATACTTATTTACAACATCATCTTAGGCTAGCAGCTAAAAGGTTAAGCAAGGGAGGATTTTAACCCTTTAAGTATCAAAGAGATTTCACCTTTCTTGTAATTAAAGGGATACGATGACATCCAGCTAATACAAAGCCTATTTGTGATTACATTTAAAAGGATAGTATCACAATTGAAAAATGTATATTGCAGGGTTTATCCTACTGAGTAAAACAAGGGTGCTTGCACTGCTGAGATGATATTAAAATGTTATTACAGCTTGGACTTGCATCTTATGGGTGTAGGTTACAGTATTCACATGGCTTGATATATTACAGTGGTGCTACAGCAGCCTATGAAAGATTATTGTCACTGAAAATATCTAAGCACAGACACTGTAGAAGAAGTTTCACTATAAAATGTCAGCCCATGGATTTCATGTACCCAAACAATTCCACCTTTTGAATAAAACATCTGTCAGCAGTGGTGGTTGATTATCCATCAATCCAGGGTACCACTTTCCCATTTCCAGTTTGCCAGGGTTGTTTTGGCTTTGTGTTGTTTTCCTGGGACTGGATCCTGGGGAGTTTGGAGGCTATTCCTTCAAGATTGGGATGGTGACCAATGCAGCACGGTTGGATTTTCCTGAGGCGATGGTTAAACATATTGGGTGATAGGAATCTACCAGATTTAGGCTGTATGTTTGTCCTAAGAGTGGTGTTTGATCTGATTTGTCTTCTTCTTTACCTTCTTTTCTGTTTTTCTATAGTGTTTGACATGGTATCTTGTGTCAAGGTTCATTTATGATGTTGTATAAGTGTATTTTACATAAAAAATATACATGGGTTATGTTCTGCTCTTTGCTGTTCTTTCTTTCTTTCATCTCCTTCACTCTGCTTTAGGTGGTTTGCCCATCCGGGTTTTGATGCTGGGTCATTCTTACATCTTCTGTTCAAGGAAGCAGACTCTTGTTCATCATAATGGCCTACAGTTTTCCTTTTCCATCTCTGAGGCTGAGGTATCTTTGTTTGAGCGCAGGGGTATGAAATGGGTGCACTTGCTTGATGATATCTTGCAGCATTCTAAATTCCAAGGAGCAGGTCAGGACATCTTAGTCCTTCATTTGAAGGGGTAGTGACCTGGGGTATCGCCCATGTGGAATCTTAGTGAACAAATTAAGCAGGATATATGTCTCTGTTTCCTTCCTTGCTTTTGGTCTGGTCTCAGATTATTGCCTGACAATTCTAGGCATGCTCAATTAATCTGTGGTCTTTAGACAAGTGATACATCTGCCTTAATTAGTGGATTGCTAAGTTTGTGATTGGTTTGGGTGGTGTTTCTGTTCAGCATTATGCATTTGTGGAGGAGGATCATCTTTAGGATTCATCTCAATGATCTGAGTTCACATTTCTTTAATTTGGAACTTATGACTTGTATTGAACAGGCCATGGCTCTCTTGTGGGAGGTAGGTGCAGCTGCTTAAGGTTTCATCAGCTGGACCTACAGAAGTTTGTTCCTGCCTTGTTTCTAATGGTATAGGTGAATTCATGCAAAACTGTTGAATACATTGATTCCCTGGGGAGACAATCCTGGGGAATTGCTCCCCCGGACTTAAAAATTTGTGGGTGTTTGCTTACCCATGTGAACCAGGTGGTTTGGCTCAATAGGGTAATATGTGTTAACTCTATTCAAGTGTTGAATGACGTGTTAGTATGAACATGCACCTGTCACTTGGCCATGCATGTTTTACTTATTGTATAAGTTACGTTATTGGGCAACGACTGATATGTTTTTACCCTGTCTTGTTTAATAAAGCTATGGCCTATTCTCATCCATTTCATGTGTTCCTGTTTAATTTACCCCATACCCTTACCTATGACATGAATGTGTGATAATTATCTGCTGTACTATCTATGTAATGTACTATAATTTCAGTGAATATGTATGTATGTATGTATGTATCACATTCACTCTACTAGTATTCAGCCTTATGAATGACAACATGGTACCACCCTTTATCTATACTACAAAGAGACAGACTGGTTAGATGGGAGAGAAAGAATACTGAAGGAGCCCCTGAAATACATTAAAGTGGCAAGCAGACCTGCCTTCTTCCCCTCTGTCCAGGGCGGCTGCTGTACTTTTGGGGTGCAAAGGGAGTTTGGAGAGTTGGGGAAAGAGAAGGAGACTTAAAGAAGGGGGAGTGGAGATAGCAAAAATGAGACCATTGAGTAATGTACGAAGGACACCTACCTAAGTTCTTGTTACATACATGAACTAAATAGATACACATGTTGGCTGTATGGTGGACTGCTACCTAGGTAAGTGCTTCTGTTATACTCTAATTATATAGTTAACACCCTTTTACCCCATTGTCTGTCTCCTTTTACCGATTTAGACTGTAAGCTTCTTTGGGTAGGGACCTCTCTCCCATTGTTTCTATGAATGTCGCACTTATTTCATCCCCTCTTATTTATTGTAACATATACCTAGGTATGTGTTCTGTAACACACAATAATTATATAGATTTACCTGACTGCTGTATGAGAGACTAACACCCAGGTAAGTGTTCTGTCACACACAATAATTATATAGATAAATCTGACTGCTGTATGAGAGACTAATACCTAGGTATGTGTTCTGTCACACGCAATAATTATATAGATTTACCTGACTGCTGTATGAGAGACTAATACCTAGGTAGGTGTTCTGTCACACACAATAATTATATAGATATACCTGACTGCTGTATGAGAGACTAATACCTAGGTATGTGTTCTGTCACACACAATAATTATATAGATATACCTGACTGCTGTATGAGAGACTAATACCTAGGTATGTGTTCTGTCACACACAATAATTATATAGATATACCTGACTGCTGTATGAGAGACTAATACCTAGGTATGTGTTCTGTCACACACAATAATTATATAGATATACCTGACTGCTGTATGAGAGACTAATACCTAGGTAAGTGTTCTGTCACACACAATAATTATATAGATATACCTGACTGCTGTATGAGAGACTAATACCTAGGTATGTGTTCTGTCACACACAATATATAGATATATCTGATTGCTGTATGAGGAACTCCTCCCCAAGAAAGTCTTTCTGTTACACACAGTAATTATATAGATATACCCAACTGCTGTATGATGGATTCCTACCTAGGTAAGTGCTTCTGTTACACACAGTATTTATAGTATTTATATAGATATAACTGACTGCTGTATGATGGACTCCTACCTAGGTAAGTTCACTTGTTACTACCTTGAATGACAGAGACTTCTCCTAAGCATTTTATTTGTATTTCATGCTACTGTTCAAGCTAATGTTTGTCAGGATCCAGTAATTAAAGACACAAATGAGGTGAGACGTTGACACTGAGTGCCATGGACTTGGGTTATTTTTTTTCACCTTGGGGGGAAGACACAGTTTGCTATACATATTTTTATGAATGGGCAAATATCTGTTTTTGTATAGAAAATGCTTTGCATAAATGTTTCAATTCCTCATTTGAAGTAAATTTAGTACTGTGTGGGTGTGCCATCATTTGCCTTGTCCAGTAATCTAAATAAATTGAAAACTAGTTTTCTAAATAAAAAATGGTGAATACAACACAGATGTGATTTTGGAAGCTTGTTCAAAATCACCAATTATATTTTTAGGCGATTTAAAAAAGAGTGGAAAGGAATGTACCAAAATGTCCATACACTTCCTCAATTCTCTCTCCTTGGTTACAATGTTCTAATTTAGTAAATATACTGGTTCCAGCTTCTACATTAACAAGACATTCTATTACTACATCCTTCCGTCTGAGTCTTTGTGTGGGTTACAGGACAGACAGAACAGAAGTGTGGAAATAGGTCACCATTGTGTTGACTGTGTCCTGTAATGTGTTGCACTGTATACACTCAGCTGAATAAAGCCTTTTTTCTCTAGAGTTTAAAGGGATAGTAATGTTTCATAATAAAAGCAGCTCTAATTAATCATCATAGTATTTGGACTTTGGAGAGTGTTATTTCAATTCTGTCAGAGTTGTAGTTCAAGAGTAATTCAATGACAAAGCATCCCCCTCCCGCCCCTTTTACTGATGTAGGGAGGTGCCCAGGTAGATTGCAGAGAGGGACAATCTTCAATTAAGATAAGGGAAAAACCTGAAAAACTTGTCAAGGTGGGCAGAGATTTCCTTTTCCTCATAGGAAGAAGATTGTCCCTTGCTGTTATCTGTCTGGTCTAGCAACCAGATTCCACATCTGAGAAGAGATGGCTTACATTAGGTAAAAGGGACGGGAGGGGGAAACTTTATCATTCAATTACTCTTGAACCACAACTCTGACAGTATTGAAATAGTACTCTCTATGGCTCAAATACTATGAAGATTAATTGGAGCTGCTGTTTTTGTGAAACATTACTTTCCCTTTAAATAAGAAGTGGGGACCCTGTAGTCTCCAACTTTTGAGGACTACCATTATTATCATCCACAGCCAGTCCATGGCTGGCGGGAAATGATGGGATGATAGTCCTCAACAGCTGGAGGGCCTCAGGTTGCCCATCCCTAATTTTAATGATAAATGATGTTACCCTGCAGATCCCCACAACACCCCCACTGTCCATAATAGTTACAGAATGACAATAGGTGGAGGGTAATGATAACAATGAAGATATATATACACTAGTGCGTGAACTCAACTCCACAGTGAGGCTGATGTGCTAAGAAAACTGGAAAAATTCTGATGCAAGCAAATTGCACTGTAAGGGAAAAATAAAATATCCTTAACCCTTTGAGTGTCAGAGGGGTACGGAAGACATTACTCTGCAATGTGTTCCGTACCCCTCTGGCACTCAAAGGGTTAATTCCCATTGATTTAATTTGGGGTTTTAATCCACTGAATGCTAGTGAGGTGTCCAACATGTTGAGAAGCAATGTGTTGGAGACTTTGCTAGCACTGAAGGGGTTAAAATCCCTATTTAACCCTTTGAGTGGCAGAGGGGTATCCAACGCAATGCGTCCGATGCCCCTCTGGCACTCAAAGGGTTAAACCAGGGACAACTTTCTTTTTTGTTTCCTTACTGAACAGTTGGTTTGCCCAATAAATGCACCCGTTCTTCTTAGGGCCATATTTATCAAGACAAAAGACCAGCAATTCTCAAGCTAAACAACATTGAAAGTAGTGGGAGGTTTTTTTCTTGCTACATATGGTGACCGTTTTGTTCCAGAGTTGCACCACTTTTGGTATTGTAAATATAACCATCAGTGTCTCCAGAATTACAGTCCTGCAGGGCTTGTTCTGTTTGTTTCGTTCTTCTTGTAGCGTTTGCAAAATGCTTCCCTTCCTTTCTGTTCATGCAATTCCTCTTTTCTTAACCGCGACACACACCCACACGTATACACACACACTGAACCCTTTGCGCGCTAGAGGGTCATGCTACATATTGAAAGACAGCATTTTAGGGCAGATACAAAACACTGGTCTTATTTAACCCCTTAGATGCTAGAGACGTTTCCAAGACGTTAACAAAAAAATTTATTGGAGACGTCTCTAACACTTAAAACCGAATTTGGGTTATATCGTGTGCTTTAGGATAGCATCTGTAATTCTATTCTGTAATCCTAATCTTGCTTTTCTTCTCCCCTGGGTAGAAAGCTGTACTATTATTCTGTAAGTTTTTGACTTATTACTTTTGTTTGTGTAGCTTGCTAAGAGTGGTCAGATCAAAAGCAGTTCATTTACTGAGATTAGTACCCATCCTTGTTCTTTTCTGATATCTCTTATTTATGACTATTTACAGACATTATTACAATATTACTTATGATGAGCACAGTTGTAAGGCTCTAAAAGATCTGGGTCTTAGGCCACCCTAATGTATGATTTGTACAGCATTCATCCTACTTGCACCATTACTGTTAGAGAGATCACACAGTAAACTGAGCACAGTATCTGGGTTTTAGGTCCCTAAGCCAGTGCCAATGCCCCTTCTTATTACACACCTATTAATCTTCAGAATGCTTTGAGAACCACTCTAGTTTTTAAGGGGTTAAAGAAGCAAGTGTGCAGGGGTCTTTTTACAAGGCAATTTTAACACTGGAGTTTAGACCTCCTTTATAAAGTAAATATATTTTACATTCTTACATTCCACTGGTGTACTATATCCCCTATCATTTCTGCTGGTAGGCTATTCCATGTATCTTCTAATCTTTTCATAAAGTTATAATTTACATGTTACTTCTGAGTGTTCAACCTTCTAACAATAGATCATGTACTCACTTTCAAGTTGCACATATCAAGGCCATGGAATCTTTCCAGACATTTTAACAGACAATGCACCATGTTAGTTGTTCCTCTTTGAACTGTGTCTAATAACAATCTGGGGGGATTGTACTAAGGCATGATAAAGCGATAATAAAGCAGGGATAACTTCTCACGTTAACTTCACACGTTCATCAAGTTCAACCTTTGCCGCATAACCCAGAGAAATAAGAATTATACAAGCTTTCCTGTTGCCAAATAAGTTAGTTTGTATCTGAACTTTCTGTTTTGCCTATGAATACACAGTATAACCCTGTATGTTCCCCCTTGAAAGAAATGTACCTAATCTTCTATTAAATGTATCCATTGTATCTACCATAACGACATCAGTGGGCAAGGAATTCCACAATTTAACAGACCTTACTGTAAAAAAAACCTTCCTCTGCTGAAGTTGAAACCTCCTTTCCTCTAATCCCAAGGGGTGAACCCTGGTTATTTGATCAAGTTTAGGAATGAAAAGCTCACCAGAGAGATCCTTGTATTAACTTCTCATATACTTGTTGTAACAATAATGGCTACCAAGTTCAGGTCCAGAGGCTAGGGAGTGATGCTAGAGTGTGGTGCTTGGGAGCAATGACAGTTACCCTTATCCCTAGTTGCAGCCAAACCTGGACTAAAGGTGCTGGCACAAAGCCAGATGCCCGATCTGAGCTGAGATCCTGGCTAGGATGAGAATAAGAGTATACTGTGAGAGGAACCTGAACAAGGTCCACATGAAAGAATCCCTAGGCAAAGATTCTGCAGTACGGAGGTAGGAGCAGCAAGAAAAAACAGACAGCTACCCAATAGAGACAGGTGTACCAAAGTGCCACCAAGCCCCACAATGCGGGATAAGACTGCTATGCCACCTTGCAAATGAAGGCCACAAACCTAGCAGAGAGGTAGTACACAAGAGGCAAATTATATATAAATATAAAGAGGAACAGAAATATATATAACAAGACCTGAGATATTCCCAGAAGACTGAAAAACCCACTAGAGGTAAGCACAGTCTCCTGCAAAGGCTGCCTGTCCAATAGTAGGACTGCCTCAACTGAAGCCAAGCAAGTTGCCCTAAACCTGCCACTGGGAATAGCAAGTCTGCACAGAGCTAAAGAACTAGGCCACGGTGGCCTGGAGAACACTTGGGCAACAGGGAATAATCAGAGGACAGCATAGTACAATACCTACTGCAAGAGAGAGAAGAGGCCAAATACCGAATCCAGAAGCAGGGACCAGCCTGGAGGCAGCAGAATAGGTTGGTGCAGCTGATCAGGTAGTATCTCAAAGGGAATCGATTGGAAACAGCCGAGGCACAGTACCAGCAAAGTTAGACAAGCCAGAGGTCACCAGGAGCAAACCGGGATACCAGAGGATGCATGTGAGAGTAGTCAGTGTCAAGCCAAATGTCACCAGGGCGTCAAGAGAGCAAAATCGGCATGCAAAAATACATAGTCAGGAAGCAACAGCCAGAGTCATCAACAAAGTGATACAGGATTACTAGAGACTAAGGAACACGTAACAGAATGAATAATCAAGCCCTGAAGCTCAGGGCTGGCTGGTATAAAAAACCCAGTCCTCCAATAGGAACGCAGAGGCTGGGGGAGGAAAAAGTAAGGAAGGAGCAGAAGCCCAAAAGTGACCAGAATCCATACCTTACACTTGTACATTGTGATAATATTTCCTCTTAGTCGTCTTTTCTCTAGAGTAAATAAACCAGGTTTGTCTAGTCGTTCCTCATACATCAAGTCCATTCCCTTAATTCATTTTGTTGCTAATTGCTGTACTTTCTCTAGAATATCCTTTTTCAGAATTGATTGCCAAAACTGTACTGCATGTTCGAGGTGAGGTCTTATCAATGATTTGTCCAGTGGCTTCACTGCTTCAGTACCCCTTTTTAAACAAGACAGCACTTTGTTTACTTTTGCTACTGACACTAGTCACTGCTTCCAAGTTTATTTATTTATTTTATTTAGAAAAGTTTGTAGTTTACAAGGATCCCCAGATCTCTCTCTAGCAACAAGTCCCCTAAAATGATTCCATTAAGTTCACAAGTAGCATTGGGATTTTTTCTTCCCAAATGCAGGACTTTACATTTTCCCACATTAAACTACATTTTCCATTTGTTTGCCCAATCTGGCGATTTTATCTAAATTCCTCTGTAGAGAACAAATATCATGTTTTGAATTTATTACCCTTCCTAATATAGTGTCATCTGAAAATATTGATATTTTGATTTCTATATCTATTTTCAGGTCATTTATAAACAAGTTAAAAAGCAGTGGACCAAGTACTGAATGAACCCTGAGGTACTCCATGCTCAACTTTCAAAGAAGTGATAAAGCAGATATAAGTTCTCCAGTTTCACTTCTCCAATTCCTATGATATTCTATGAAGCCATTGCACTAAGATTTCTATAGCTTTGGAGATTTTAGTGCATAGTCTCGATAATCTAACATAGAAACTGGAGAAGTGATATCACTGGAGATGCTATCTCTGGTTTATCACCTCTTTATCATGCCTTAGTGCATAACCCCCTCCCTCCGGCTTCCTTAACTGTAGACCATATTCTTGGTGAGGTCTCACCAGGGATCTATTACTATGTAACTTAATATCCCACTGACTATTCCTCCTGCTCTGCTGTATTGCTTGCCTACCTTTAAAATCTTTAAAATATTATCTAAAATAATAACTACCAAGTTAATTTCCTCTGTGATTGTTATTAGAAAAGTACCATTGACATTTGTACAACCCTCTGATATGAAAAGAGTTAACTGCAGCACAGGAACATGGAATGTCTGTAGTAAATGTTTTAACCCCCTGGGTGCTCTGTATTCATGGCCTCCCTTACATTTTCCTTTCATTTTTGTTGTCAAAAATATTTATTTAAAATATTGTAAAGGAGAACTAGCATCAGATAGTTCCTCTTTGGAAGTCTGTGGGATACTTTCTGGGCTAGCCAGGGCAGGCTGAACTTGAGAAGTGAATCAATTTTGAGACAAATTAACTGCACCAATGGGGACATTGATTTAATTTGGGCGTTTAACCTCTTGAGTGCTAGTTCTAGAACCCATTGCAAACAATGCATTGGAGGCTTCAAGGGCATTCAAGGAGTTAGTCCTTTGAGTGACAGAGGGGTTCGCAACACATTGCAAAAGCAATGTGTTGCGCATCCCTATGGCACTCAAAAGGTTAAAAGCCCCACGTAAATCAATGT
Organism: Rhinophrynus dorsalis; assembly: GCA_037306005.1. NCBI lineage: Eukaryota > Metazoa > Chordata > Amphibia > Anura > Rhinophrynidae > Rhinophrynus > Rhinophrynus dorsalis. The sequence continues at coordinate 103,959,548 of CM074722.1, read as the reverse complement.
GAATTTTCAGTTGTTCCAAATGGTACAGTTGATCTTCATCAGAATTGCTCCACTTTGCGTTTTTACATATGGGTCAAAGGCTGAAGTTTTACAGTCCAGATTCTAAGTCATGTATGCAGATTGCAGCCCAGTCTCATAGGGTAATGTTTCAACAAACTATAGATCAATGTAGCAAAAAGCCCATTCCCTATTCACAAAACAAGTTACTCTTCCAGGTAATTAATAATTCCACATATGAAGGATATTACTCTGCATTCAAACTGATCTCTAGGGAACTTCTTATAGCTCATATACTGAATATCACTCCTTCCACTTCTCAGGGTATACTTAATCACATATATAAAGCATAAAAAAGAAAGAAAAGGAGGGTGCTAGACAGTATCACCACAGTTTATCACCAGTCTCTGAATCAATATGAGTTTTTTATGATAATCATACACGTATGATATCTTCCCTGGTAACAATTTTCCTGCTACTGGTCAATGCTAGTGGAAACGTCTGGCCTTCCCGTCAAGGATCCAGCTCAAAGGTGTATCTTCACTGCAATCTGTGATAATAATGGGACATAGAATGCCAATGAGAAACATTAAAATAATTCAATATAATATTAAAAATCTATTAGCTCAACATGTTTCATGGCTCACTGGTCATTTCGTCAGGAGCTAAATGGTTTAAAGATACTGCACAAGCTTTGCAATTTTCTGTCTTGGCAGCAGGTGATTCTGTTCATATCAGTTACTATGGAAAGCTGCATATTTATAACTCAAGGTGGGTTATGCACTAAGGTTTCATCAAGAGGTGATATAGAGGAGATAAATTCTCCAGTGATATCACTTCTGCAGTTCCTGTGTTATTCTCTGGAGTCTATGCACTAAGATGTCCAAAAGTGGAGAAATCTTAGTGCACAAACGACATAGAATAACATAGGAACTGGAGAAGTGATATCACTGGAGACGTAATCTCCGCTTTATCACCTTTATCACACCTTAGTGACTCTCTGGCCAGCTCTCCCATAGAGTGCACTAATTTAAAAGAAAATGCCATTTCCACACTAGTTGGTGCTGTTGCTGATAGTTTAAGTAAAAATATTATTGTAATAAAAGTAATAACATGGGGATTATGCACTAAGGTGTGATAAAGAGGTGATAAAGCAGAGTTGACTTCTCCAGTGATATCTCTTCTCCAGTTCCTATATCATTCTATAGAGCTTATGCACACAGGGCTGGTGCAAGGATTTTTGCCACCCTAGGCAAAACCTAATTTTGCCGCCCCTTGGCTCCACCCCTTGTGCCCTACCCATTTATGCCCCGCCTCTGTATGTGTTTAAGTGTCAGTGTGTTCCCTATATGTGTCAGTTTGTGTATGTGTTCTCTATATGTGTATGTGTTCCCTGCATGGATATGTGTGTGTCAATGTGTGTTCCCTATATACATATAAGTGTGTCAGTGTGTGTGAGTCTCTGTAAGGATATCAGTGTGTAAGTATGTGTGTGTGCTTCTCTATATGTGTATCAGTGTGACAGAGTGTGTTCTCTATATGTGACTCTCCCCCCCTTTGACTCTCTCCCCCTCTTGACTGTTGATTCCCCCCTTTGACTCTCTCTCTCCCCCTTCTGACTCTTTGTCCCCCTTTTGACTGCTGATCCCCCATTTGACTCTCTCCCCGTCTGACTCTTGATCCCCCTCTTGACTGCTGATCCCCCTTCGACTCTCTCTCTCCCCTTCTGACTCTTGATCCCCCTATTGACTGCTGATCCCCCCTTTGACTCTCTCTCTCCCCGTCTGCCTGTTTATCCCCTCTTGACCCCTGTTCCACTTACTGTTCCGGTGCACGTCTCTCTCTCCCCCAGTGAGACTGAGTAGTTACGGTGCTCTCCCTTGGCTGGCTATTTTTTTAACCTTTTCAGTGCCAGAGGGGTATACAATGCATTGTAAAGCTATGCGTTGCATACAGCTCTGGCACTGAAAGGGTTAATGCAGCACAGCGATGCCCGTTTCTCTCTCCCCCTCCGCTTCTTCAATCCTGGTCCAGGATTGAAGGAGCGGAGGGGGAGAGAGAAACAGGTATCGCTGTGCTACATTAAAAAATAGCCAGCTGAGGGAGGGCACCGAAACTTACGTGAGCGGCAGCGGGGGCCAATGCACCCTCAGAGAATGTGCGCCCTAGGCCGGCGCCTACCTCGCCTATAGGTGGTGCCGGCCCTGTATGCACATAGCTGGGAACTCTCCGGTTTTTCCCAGGAGACTCCGGTTTCACCTCTATATTACCGGGTCTCCGGGGCAGAGGATGTGGGGATTTTCTTCTGAAACTCTGCCCACTTCTCTTCCTTCCCTGTCTGTTTCTCCCATTTTTCCTCCTTCTCTGACATTTCAGGTCCGTGAAGCCCCACCCCATTCATGATTAAGCCCCACCCCTCCAGGAAGAGCAAAATGAAAAGGTCCCAGGTATGCCTGTGCACTAAGATTTCCAGAGTTGGAGTCCATTGGCTCCATAGAATAGCATAGGATTTGGAGAAGTGATATCATTGGAGAAATCTTCTCCTTTTTATCACCTTCCTAACACACCTTAGTGCATTTTCTCCTATGCCTCATTTAAAATGGAGATATTTTTAACATGTTTTATTATACATATAGTCGACAGGAAAATGGTTTTAAAAAAAGACTGATACAGAACAAAATCCAATACATCATCAGGACTGGTCAAGTAACTTCTATATTGTTTATTGATCGTATTTATCTTTTGGTGACATAATCTGTGGAAACAGCAAAAAGTGTTATTTATAACAAATGTTACAGTCCACAATACTAAATCTGTGCAGTGAACAAAAGAGTGTAAGTATAACTTTAAAGATGTCCTGTATAATTTCTAATGATGCAAAACAAAACAAACCAAGTCATGCAGAGAATTTTCCATGTGTGATTAAGCTGAAAACAGTTCAAATGTCAGTACTGTCATGGAGTAAAATGTTCTAAGAATAGTTTAAATACTTCTATCCAAGTCATTGTTGTACTCTTGCTTTGTTTAACCTTTTGATAACCTATACAAATAGCAGTTTAAACTCTATATTCTTTGAAAAGGAGCAGCAAAATTTCATTTTTTTGTAATGGTTTGTAAACCCTTTGGCTGCTCACAATGTCTCCAATGCATTGGAAACATCTAACAGCCAATAGGTTAAAGGGATAGTAATGCTTGCAAATTACTAATCCCCATATTGTAGCTTTGTTAAAAAGAAACTTATTGCCCTCAGTGTCATCTCTCAAACCCTTATAGTTTGAGAGATGATAGCGCTCAAAGTTCCCCCCTCTCTACCCCTTCCCTGACTGAACGCTGACTGCAGGGGAAGCTGTCGTACGACAGTCTTATGTGCATCATGCAGCTCTGCAGCTGAGCCGAGATCTCGTTTATAAAAAATAATTCTTTCACTGAAACGGTCTTCTACGTGTGCTTGCAAACCAAGCACAAGTAGAAGACCATTTTAGTGAAAGATTTCTTTTTTTTAAAGGCGATCTCGGCAATGCTGCAGAGCCGCCTGATGCAAGTAATACCGGATATCCCTGCAGTCAGCGTTCAGCGTTCAGTCAGGGAAGGGGTAGGGAGGGGGGAACTTTGAGCGCTATCATCTCTCAAACCATAATGGTTTGAGAGATGACACTGGGGGCAATAAGTTTCTTTTTAACAAAGCTACAATATGGGGATTAGTAATTTGCAAGTATTAGGATCCCTTTAAGATATAGTTCACAAGAATAAATTTTTGTAGCAACTTTGTTGCAAGATGTTGCAGCAACACAATGTTACCATTGAAAATCACTGTAGCTGTAAGGAAGTGGTTCTCAATTCCAGTCCTCGGGACCCACTAACAGGCCAGGATTTGATGATTTCCTTGTTAGAGCACAGGTGAGCTAATCAATGTGAATGCGCCTCTGATCACCACACCTGCGCTCTAGCAGAGAAATCCCTAAGTCCTGGCCTGTTAGTGGGTCCTGAGGACCAGAGTTGGGAAACACTGCTGTAAGGGATCTTTCCATTACACGTGTTTTGAACATGCTTTCTATTATGTTCATTTGGCAAATGATCTTATCATTGATTAGGTGTGAGTGATGGCTGGCCATTTATTTGTCTTTGGAGGGAGCAACACAATTTTCAATGTAGCTTGTATTAAAAAAAATCTGCCATGGCCCCATAGGCTGCCATACGGATCTGTTATGCTGCAACTTCGTTACATCTCTGCGTGAAGGCTGGATGTCAGCACCCTACCCTTAATAAAAATTCCTAAATAACCCTTAATAACAAAACAGACTGGAGAATGGTGATAAGGCTGCAGCATTTATTAAATATATAATTTACTATGTTTACTGAGTACAACTAAATGAACAAGCCATACCAGCCTGATAAGCCAACAATATCACCAAATATCTCCACCCTACCAGCCAGGAGATGTCAAAATAACTAATTTACTAAACGATTTACATACAACCCTCCACATCCATCCCTTGCTGACCTCAGCAAGGGCTGAGCACACCCACCTCGCTAAGCACTATTTCTACTGTTGATTTAAGCCAATATTAAATATATCAAGGCCAACTTCAGATATATGTATCCCATCTACCCTATACAGGCCAGCACCAACTTCCTCCAAGTCCCTAAGATGGTAAGAGATTCTGTTGAGCTTCTTCCTTGTCCATTCTAATGGGGCACAACACATAATACCTAAGGGGTCCCTGTTACCTTAATACAAGTAGAGAAGCATCAGGCAGTCTCCTACATTTTCTGGATGGTTCCATGTGCCTGATGAAGCCCCTATTGGATCCCCACTGAAGCTCAAACACCAGCCATCTTCCTTGTTTGATGGGCTTTTGTGCTGCCTCCTTGCTTGGTAACATATGATGAGCTTCTGCATGGCTTATTCAAAATTATGGACATGTTCCCGGAAGTAGCTGTATCTGCAAATTATAATTTTTTTTTTCAGAAAGGATAAAGTCAGTTTTTGAAATGACCACCTTGCCTTCCAAGAAACCAATATCTCCGGGGTTCCAGCAGAGGGCTCTATCTGGCACACAGAGGCCCCCAGAAGACTGCAGAAGGCTGCTTAAAGCATCTCCACTAGTATTAACACTTTGAGTGCCATAGGGGTATGCAACACGTTGCTCTGCAATGCATTGCGTACCCCTCTGGCACTCAAAGGGTTAAGGTAATTTGACATAATTGTATAGGTGTTATTTTCCCTTTAAATCAATCTTAATAGTGCGGTTGCTTTGTGCCAGAATTGCTGCATTTTGCCTTTATACCAATGTGAGTCTAAAAATGTTCTTGAAATACTCACACATACCTCCCAGCATTTCAGATGGGCAAAGAGGGACACTTTGGTTTCAGGTGGTGTTGCTAGTTGTGTGGCCTGTGTTTGGGACATTATCAAGAATTTGCGGGTTATTTCATGACCTCTTGACACCTCTTTGTGTAACTGAATAAAATAAGAACAAAACCAAAGTATTTTATTTGCACATGCCAGTTTATAAACATGTATACTGAAGTTTAAACAAACAAACATTAAATGGTTAGTAATGTCTTTATTAAACAAAACAAAATATTATCACTATTACAAAAATAAACAAAATGATCTTAGTGCTGTCTCTCAAACTCTTATGGTTTGAGAGCTATAACGTTTTAAAGTTCTGACCTCCCTCCTCTTTCCCTAATGTCAGCTGTAAAGCTGACAGAAGGGGATTCATGTCGGCCGACGTGAGGCAGATCTTCAGCAGAGCCGAAATACTGCAATCCGAAAAGAAATACTTCATTGGAAATGTCGACAAAGTGTGCCTGGTTTGCAAGCACACTTTGTAGAGACTGTTCCAATAAAGCATTTCTTTTTAGATCTTGCTATTTCGGCTCTGCTGAAGAGCCACCAGCTGGTCCCAGGACCAGGATCTCTTGCTGTCAGCTTACAGCTGACATAAGTGCAAGGTGAGGGAGGGGTAACTTTAAAAGGTTATATCTCTCAAACCATAAAGATTTGAGAGATGGGACTTCAATCATTTTGTTTATTTTGTAAAAGCTACAATATTTTGTTTTGTTTAATAAAGACATTACTAACCCTTTAATATGAGTGTTATTGCTGTAGCGCAATGTGATACACTTACATACTCACATAAAAAGAGGGACAACAGGGTGGGAAAGAGGGACAGAGGAATTGTCTCACAGAGGAACTGTCCCTCCTAATGACTTCATTGGTATACTGACAATTAGCGTATAGCTTTATGCAGCCATTTGGCAATATCTTAATTTCTTATGAATATTATCGGGGCATGTTTAAAGATAAATGCATAAAAATTCAGGAAGAAACTAACTGCACCATAGGAAGCAAATACAAATTCCAATTGATTTTACTGGGGCTTTTAACTCATTGAGTGCTAGAGAGATAACCAACACATTGCTAAGCAATGCGTTGGAGATCTCTTTAGCTGTAGGATTCCCTATTGTGGAGTTGGTTTGCCCCAAGATCGCTTTACTTTTGTCTTTATAAGTATGCCCCATTGTATAGTCAGTATGCCCCACTGAAGAGTAATTATTCACTTACTAATATGTATAGTGACTATTAGTGAGATCTGAAACACAATGGATAAAGGCAGGGAAACATACACAGGCTTCAGTGGTAGTGAGAGAGTTAACTCAACTGTCACTACATGTCCTCTGTCACCTTCTGAGGCTCCCTGGAAATTCCGCCTTCCTGAAACTCATACAGGTAGTGGAACCAAAATAGCTTGAGTTTGGTTTTATAGGGCAGCCTGGGAGCCCAGCCTCTCTTCCACTCCCCACTGCCCTCCTCCTCCTTCATCATAACAAGGAGCTACAACTTTGTAGGAGTGCCAGAAACTGAGAGCTTTGGACTCATATACAAAGAAAAGTGGTGTAATTTTGGGGCAAACCTGCTCCGCCTTATGAAACAAATAAAAAAATGCATTTGTTCTCAATCTTTTTTGCTGAAGTCTCCTCTAATATGCAATCTGGAATTTTCATGCCATCACTAACATATTTCATGTCATTTGTCACGGGCATTATGAAGATTACAAATACATAAATGTACAGTTATTCTTGGGTCTCACAAGCAGAAAGACAAAAATAAAAATCTTGCATAGCAATTTCCATAAATATGCGTTTGAAACTCAACAGTCACATTTTTGTCAAAGTCTTCACAAAAAAGAGGAACACTCAGCGTGGGTGTCACAGCATCCTGACTAAGAACCACTGGCACGTTGCTGTTGATTTAAGTGGTGCTTTTAACCCTTTAAATGCCAGAGAGGTATCCAGTGAATTGCATATTGCAAAGCAATGTGTTGTCTACCCCTCTGGCACTCAAAGGCTTCACGCCTCAATAGCATTCAAGGAGTGAAAACCATTGGTTATTTGGGGTATTTTTACCTGACCCTGGTGCAGATGGTTTACTCCAGAATTGTGCTATGTTTTACTTCAGCCCATGTGTCTATACAGATTTGGACATATGCAAAGAAGAAAAGAGAAGCAATTCTGGAGCAAATGATTGCACCACAGGGGACAAGTCCGCAAACTCCATTTAAAATGGACCCGTCACCTTGAATTTGTTTTTACACAAAACTGCCTATGTGTCATATTAACTAAATGTCTAGAAGATGTACTGTTTCGGAAATATTCATACTTATTATTTCTGGGGAAAGTGAAAGTGAAAGTCTTCTGGTGCAGCACAGAGCTAAGTTAGCACATGAAACGTTAGTTAGCGTATGAAATGTCACAGAAAGGCTTCATGAGCATATGAAACATCACTGAAAAGCTTAATTAGTAAATGTAACTTCTAGTACTGCACAGTTACGACAATTGGCGTATGTTAGGATACCACTGTGAATATCTCCTTAACTGTGCATTTAATGAGACGTAGGCAGTTTTTAACCCCTTAAGGACTCATGATGTGTCAGGACCATCATGGGTGAACCTGCCATAAGGACCCATTATGGTCCTGGCACGTCATGGATTTCAGGGCTCCCTGCATGGATGCACGCCGTTTGGGGGGCCCTGAATACGATCTTGCAAAAAAAAAAAAAAAAAAGCCGGCCGCACACACACACGCCCTTAAGGGGTTAATTAAGGGGTTAATTAAGCTTTAAAGTAAGTGAACGTAAACCAAGGTGATAGACACGGAATGCTAGAGAGATCTGTAATTAATTGCTTCAATGGGAATTTTTTTGTCCCCCTATGTTTTAGCTGGTTTACTCTGGAATTACTCAGTTTAAACCGGTGAAGCGCTGTAAGTAAAAAGTTTGTGATGTGCTATGACCGTCATCGGTCCTTAAGTATTTAAGGACCGTGACGGTCATAGTACGTCACGTAGTCCTTAAGGGGTCAAGCTAGCTAAACTGAAAATGAGAGAAATATTGCAAATGAGAGCAAGAAAAACTCTAAACAATTCTACAAGTGTATTAATAACAAAAAAGTTAAGGTTGATATTGGTCCTCTTTGGACTGAGACGGGGCATTGATTAATGAGGATAAGGCTATGGCTGACACCCTAAATACATTCTTTGCTTCAGTACATATAAAGGAAGCAGCAATGACAGGATATGGGCAAACAGACAAAACCACGGAGTTTCCTCCATCATGTACATAGCTTACTGAGGACAAGGTCCAAAAGAGACTGGAAAGGGTTATGGTGAATGAAGCACCTGGACCTGACGGTATACACCCAAGGGTACTTAAAGGGATAGTAATGTTTCACAATAAACGGAGTTCCAATTAACCTTCATAGTATTTGGGCCATGGAGAATGTTATTTCAATACTGTCAGAGTTGTAGTTCAAGAATAATTGAATGATAAAGTATCCCCCTCTTCCCCTTTTACTGATGTAACACTGCTCACCTCAGAACAGAAAGGTGGTGTCCAGATAGCTTGCAGAGAGGGACACTCCTCAATTCGCATAAGGTAAAAACCTGAAAAACCTGTCAAGGGGGGCAGGGTTTTCATTGTTCTCACAGTAAGAAGATTGTCACTTGCTGTGAGCTGTCTGGTCTGTGGACCAGATTCCACATCTGAGGGGAGATGGCTTACATTAGGTATAAGGGACGGGAGGAGGAAACTTTATTATTCAATTGCTCTTGAACTTCAACTCTGACAGTACTGATATAACACTCACCATGGCTCAAATACTGTGAATATTAATTGGAACTGCTGTTTTTGTGAAACATTACTATCCGTTTAAGGAATTTAGTTCAGTAGCAAGACCATTATACTTAATATTTATTGATTCATTTTCATCAGGCTCAGTGTCCTGTGATTGGAGGAAAGCTGATGTAGTTCCATTGTTTAAAAAGGGAGCAAAACCCAATCCAGGAAAATATAGACCTGTGAGCTTGACTTCCGTAGTGGGTAAGTTACTAGAAGGGTTACTAACGGAGAGTATTCAGAACTACGTGAAGACAAACAATATTAATAGTAGTAATCAGCATGGTTTTATGAAAAATAGATCATGTCAGACTAATTTACTTGCATTTTATGAAAGAGTAAGTAGTAATCTGGACAAGGGAATTGCTGTTGATGCAGTATACTTGGAATTATTCAAAAGCCTTTGACACAGTGCCTCACAACAGGTTACTGCATAAATTAATAGGCTTCGGTTTGGGCAGTGTTATCTGTACATGGATTGAGAACTGGTTAAATGATAGATGGCAGAGAGTTGTTGTAAATGGAATCTTTTCAAATTGGTCTAAAGTTATAAGTGGGGTGCCGCAGGGTTCAGTCCTGGGCCCAATGCTTTTTACTTTGTTTATTAATGATCTAGAAGTGAGATTTGAATGTAGTATCTCAATCTTTGCTGATGACACTAAGCTATGTAAGGAAATACATACAGAGCTGGCTGTTTTTTCTCTGCAAAAGGATTTAGATAAACTGAATGGGCAGAAAAGTGGCAGATGTCATTTAATGTAGATAAATGTAAGGTTATGCATTTGTGCTGTAGAAACAAACTTGTTACATATACTATAAATGGGAAAAAACCTGGGGTGTCCTCATTAGAGAAAGATTTAGGAGTGCAGAATCACTCAGCTGCTGTCAGAGCAAATAGGGTACTAGCCTGCATAAAAAGAAGTGTAGATGAAAGGGATGCTAATATTACCCTACCTCTGTATAAATCCTTGGCTAGGCCTCATCTAGAATATGGAGTACAATTTTGGGCGCCGGTTCTTAAAAAAGACATTGTTGAACTGGAAAAGGTGAAGAAACATGCAACAAAACTGATAAAGGTGTTGGAGTATCTGAATTATAAAGAGAAAGTAGCCAAACTGGGTTTGATTATATTAGAGAAGAGATATCTAAGGGGTGATATGATTACCATTTACAAATACATTCAAGGTCAATACAAAGAACTAGCCAATTAATTATTTAAGTGAAGAGCTGAGCTAAGAACAAGATGTCATCCATTAAGACTAGAGGAAAGGCTCTTTCAACTAAAACAAAGGCAGGGATTCTTTACAGTAAACGCAGTAAAGCTATGGAATTCTTTGCCTCGGGATGTTGTACTTGCAGATAATGCAACTGCTTTCAAAAAAGCAATGGATGCCTATCTAGCACAGAACAATATTGAAAATTATGACAGATGGATTCAAAGCAGATTGGATGTTGATCCAGGGAACTATCTGACTGCCATTTGAAGTCAGGAAGGAATTTTTTTACCCACTTGGGGCTAAATTGGAAATGGCTTCACATGGCTTTATTTTTTTTTGCCTTACTCTAGATCAAAAGGGTGTTTTTGGCATGGGCTGGATGCATGTCTTTTTTTCAGCCTCATCAACTATGTTACTGTGTTATTTAAATGCCGGTCAGCGTCCCCCTAAGCCAATCTGTTTTTGGTGTGAGATGCATTGCTTCAGAATGTGGTGTGTGCCCCTCTGGTCCTTAAAGGATTAGATATATGATGTAACTTGCTGTTTTCCAGCAGTCTGTGGTAAGCAAGAGCATAAATATGAATATTCACAAATTAGTATGTAAAGATTCCCATACTGCGATAGGATGTGACATATGTGAAATTTTAAGAGCAGTAGGCTAGGGGAAGCAATTTTCCTTTGCACCCCTAATTTCCTGTTCATGTGACTATAACACTGAAAGACACAGCAGGACAAGAGAAACACAATGTGAAACTGACTGCCCCAGTCTGCTTACAAACAGCCCAAACAAATCAATATATCTTAAAGTGGATCTAATACACTCTAAAATGTAGGTAATTTAAAAGATCTTTCAAAATCACTTATGTTTAGGGTTGCCACCTTTTCTTCAAAAAAATACCGGCCATGGCAATCCCTCCATAGACTTAACATTGGACAGAAGCCAATTTTTTACCAGCCTGCCGGTAAAATATCGGCTGGGTGGGAACCCTACCTATGTTATGCCATTTATTTAAAACAATAGTATATGATATATTAACCCTTTGAGTGCCAGAGAGGTACACATCTTATTATATCTTTATATATGTATTGCTCTGCAATGCGTTGTGTACCGCTCTGACACTCAAGGAGTTAATCTTTATTTGTTTGTCAGTTTATGCAAATTAGAAAGTGCAGTCATACAAGTGGTAGGTGGGAGGGAGAACAGTGAGTAACGTTAGGATCTAGCTGGCATAACAGGCAAAAATTTGCACAAACTAACACATAACTAAAGTAAACTTCTCATACTATTGTTTTAAATCAAAACGGCTTTGATTTTGAAATCTCTTTCAAAACCACATTCATTGTTTTAAGGTATTAGTTCCACACTTAAGTTATTGCACAACTACTTATACGTGTATACCTACAAATGCTACAAACCTCTCATTCTTCTAAGAGCAACTTGTATTACTGTTCCTTTAAAGTTTTGAGTGTCATAAGTGTGACCCCCAGTTATTTCCTGTTGATCCCACCAAAGGCTCTCAGATCAGTTCCCTTGAGGCACAACAGACATGGATTTTCTAACCCCGCCCTAGCAGTCTATGGGGTTACACATGCAGGGCTGGTGCAAGGATTTTTGCCACCCTAGGCAAAACCTAATTTTGCTGCCCATTTGGCTCCGCCCCTTGTGTCCCACCCCTTTATACTCCACCAGGGGAGGGCTGTCCTGGGGGGCAATTGCCCCCTAGGCCGGTCATATGTCTGGGCTGGTGGGCCACTGCTCCTCACTAAATCTCCCAATTGCTGCTGTAAATGGAGCTACACTAGTGATAACATAGAGCTTACAATTGAAATGGAGCTACACTAGTGATAACATAGAGATTACAATTGAAATGGAGCTACACAAACGACACCACAGAGGAACAATCTAAATGGAGCTAAACTACTAGCATAACCCATTCCCTTGTAAGCTCTATAGTATCATTAGTGTAGCATTACTTAAATTGTAAGCTTTGTAGGAGCGCACTAGTGTAGCCTAATTTCATCTGTACAAAAACAAAAAATGAAAAGCTCTAAATAAAGACACAAAGAGCTCTCCAAAAAGGACCCAAATGAAATGAGGCACACTTGGTTTATCAATAAATCAACACCAAAAAATACACAAAAATAATAATTTTATTGATACAAAAATACACATAAAAACAATTAAAACCAACAAATCCAGGAGTCCGACCAGAAATCATAAATGTGCTGGTCAATACTGAGAGGCCTGAAAAAAAGGGGTAAGTAAACCTGTGCTAATACAGAACGAAAAATGCACCAAAAATAAAGGAGCAAATAAGTACATGCAAATAAGAAACAGGGATACTTATCCAACATATATATAAATCAAAGCATCTCAGAAGCAGAAGAAATCAAAGTCGGATTCCCAGACCCAAGACCCAACGCGTATCGCCACCAATCCTGTACACATGTAACTCAGTGAAATCTGTAGGGTGAGTAACAGACTTCTGTGTTCTATGTCCAGCTCTTTGCCATCCCTGGGGTTAATTTATATGACAGGAGAAGTTTTGGGATCTCCTCCATGAAGCCCCACTTTTTTTTCAAAGTCAGTATCTGGATCAGTGGGCTGCTACAGTTTTGACTGTCTGTGAAAGAGCCTTAAGACTCTATAATCCTTTGAGTACCAGAAGAATGAGTAATGAATGCAGAGCTGTCAGAGTTAAAAAGGAAAGCATAGAATCATTACATTTTTGTAGACTTACATTCAGTTCAGTGCAGTCTGCATTTTTCAGAGCCATCCTCTTACAAAGGATGAAAAGTTCATAAGGCCAGGAAATGTCCCATCTGCAATAATTACATAATCATGAAACTATGATAAAAAATAAACCAGGATTAAAAAACAAACAAAAAATACACTAAAACTTTGCCCACTACCTCTTACACTGTTTAAAGGGGATCTATCACCCCTATACAAGTTTGTCTTAATGTATAGGTTATATAGCGACTAGGTGTAATAGCATACCTCCCAACATTTCAAATTGCCAAAGAGGGACAATTGTGTTTTAGGGGGTGTGGCTGGGGGTGTGGCTGGTGGGCGGGGCATTACCAAGAATTTTCAGGCTGTTTCATGACCTATTGCCACTTCCTTGTGTTACCTAATAAATGACTTATAACAAGACCAAAGTATTTTATTTAAGCACACTAATTTATAAACACAGATACTGACGTTTAAAGAAACAATAGTGTGCGTTTTATTGCTGTGGAGCAATGTGATACACTTATATACACACCACACAGTCTGATTCCTAAAAAGAGGGACATTAGGGTGGGAAAGAGGGACAGAGGGATTTGGGTCTAAAAGAGGGACTGTCCCTCCTAAAGAGGGACACTTGGGAGGTATGTAATAGTGTATCGATTTCTGTTTTTAAATCGCTATTTGGCCAAAATCTAAAGAATACATACTTAGGAATAAGTAAGCTCCAGCTTACAGGCAGAAAGCCTCCGTCATCGGAGTAGGATGGATAGAGGAAGGGGAGCAGAGGTAGAGTGACAGGGTGCGGGGCAGTGCTGTACCCGCAGTCTGTCTGGAAATAGGGTGCAGGGCAGTATTTATTCCTTAGATTTCGGCCAAATAGCGATTTAAAAACAGAAATTGATACAATATTACACATAGTTGCTATATAACCTACATATAAGACAAACTTGTACAGAAGTGATAGATCCCCTTTAAAGGGACAGTAATGTCCCATAAAAATATTGTATTTGTTTTGTAGATTAAAGAAAAATAAATTATGTGCAGCAAATCCTATCATATCTTTACGGTTTGAAAGATATTCGCTGCTAAAGTTCTCTGTCTCCTGATGTCAGCTGTAAAGGACGAGGAGGCTCTTCAGCAGAGCCGCAATAGCGTGATTTAAAAAGAAATACTTATTTGGAATGGTTTAAAAAGTGTGCTTGCAAACCAAGTACACTTTGTAGATCGTTCCAATTAAGCATTTCTTTTAAAACTGCGCTATTGCGGCTCTGCTGAAGAGCTGTCTGTCAGTCCCCAGACTGGGAACTCCTGCTGTCAGCTTATAGCTGATGTCAGGAGAAGGTGAGGGAGGGGGGACTGTAGGACCAAATATCTCTCAAACCGTAAATGTTTGGAAAATGGGATTTGGAGCACAGAATTTATTTTTTTTTAACCCCTTCGTGACACAGGACGTACATGTACGTCCTGTGTGGCTGTCACTTAGTGACAGAGGACGTACATGTACGTCCCGGAAATCCGGCTCCCCGCGCGGCTGCGCGCCGTTCGGGGACTCCGGATTGTTTTAAAAAAAAAAAAAAAAATGTTAGACGGGCGTTAAGTGACGGCCGCGTCTGCACGCGGCCGTCACTAAGGGGTTAATCTACAAAACAAAAACACATTTTTATGGGACAATAGTGTCCCTTTAAGGGTGAATTATGACATTCGTGAACTGTATTGTCATGTTTGAAGTGTACCAGTGGAATTATTGTTGTACATTTTCCCATTAGCACCATACCTGGGAACTTCTGAAATGAACTTGCCCTGAGATTTTTTAAATGTTAACCCTTAACATGCCCAAGAAAGTACATTCTAGGTGCAATGTAAATGTTTGCCCTAACCAAGAGATGATCCATATCACCTCTTAACCCTTTGAGTGCTTCTCTGGCACTCAAAAGGTCAAACAGTCACAGGACAAGAAGGACTTCTCCCTCTGCCTTTCTGGTAGAAATATCACCTGGACAAATAAGAAGTAAATTGGTGTAAATCATATAGTAGGAAACACTGGAGTCTGTCACCATGAGGTTTGGTTCAAATCCCTGTGGACCCAGGTATGATTAGCACCTCTGTCTAAGCTGAGTAGGGATGAAAGGATGGTGCAGCACAGTGTGTGCCCTTCTAAAAGGGTGTCAGGGCAACCTGTACATGTTACAGAAGCCTTTCAAAAAAATCCACCAGGGAATATATATTGACCTCTTGAGGACCAGTGAGGCATGAACACTGCTTTGTATTGCTTTTCACACCTTCTTCAATGAACTGACAATTTTTTTTAGGGGAAAGTAGTTAATTAAAGTAAATCATTCCCAAAAGGTCACAATTTTTAACGGTTTGAAACCATTTTAACCTTTTGAGTGCCAGAGGGGTACATAACGCATTGCGTAGCAATTGCATCCAAAGGGTAAAGCCTCTCTGGCAGTTACAGGGTTAAGGAACAGTAAACTTTTTTAATGAAAAATATGTTATAGGACTTTACATGCTGATTCATACAAAGGTTTTCCCACTACTGTGAGACTTATTACAGCTACAAAAATATTATTATTATTATTATTATTATTATTATTATTATTATTATTATTATTATTATTATTAAACTGCAATTTCTGTTCTGGTCACATAATTGAAATGTAATACATTTTGAAATAAAATACTGGTAGTGAATTGTTTTACTCAGCTGGAAAACTCATATAACATATTTATCTCTATAAAAGTTAAAGAGTTAGTAATGTCTTAAAAGAAGAAGGAATAATATTGTAGATAATGCAAAAAGAAATAGATTGGTGCAAGTCCTATCTCTCAGACCTTTATGGTTTGAGAGATAGAATGTTTTAAAGTTCTCCTCTTCCTCCCCTTTCCCTGACACCAGTGTCTATCTGACAGCAGGAGATCCTGGTCCGGGGACCGTCAGGCGGCTCTTCAGCAGAACCGTGATGCTGAAATCTAAAAACAACTACTTAATTGGAATGATCTACAAATAAAGGTTTGAGAGATAGGACTTTTTGCATTATCTACAAAATTATTTCTTCTTTTAAGACATTACTATCCCTTTAACTGCAACCCAATTGTACCATTACTAGTAGGAGATCAGTGCAGGATTACATGCTGATTCTGGCCAGAAGAATAAGAACTTTAAAGGGATAGTAATACTTCATTTTATCTTTATTTTATTTTGCAGGCATTAAAAAAACATGAAGAACAATATAAGTCTTATCTCTCAAACCTTTATGGTTTGAGAGATATTCACAAGCAAAGTTTCCCCTCCCGCACCTTTTACCTAGTGTAAGCTATCTCTTCTCAGATGTGGAATCTGGTTGTAAGACCAGACAGATAACAGAAAGGGACAATCTTCTTCCTGTGAGAACAATGAAAGCCCTGCCCCCCCCTTGACAAGTTTCTCAGGTTTTTCCCTTATCTTAATTGAAGATTGTCCCTCTCTGCAGTCTACCTGGGTACCTCCCTTCTGATCTGGCTGAACAGTGTTACATCAGTAAAAGGGGCGGGAGGGGGATACTTTGTCATTTAATTACTCTTGAACTACAACTCTGACAGAATTGAAATAACGCTCTTCAAAGTCCAAATACTATGATGATTAATTAGAGCTGCTTTTATTACGAAACATTACTATCCCTTTAAATATTCAAAAGGGTCTTCATCCAGGACCTAGCAATACCTCTGAGTATAAAGATGATCAGTAGTAGCATAGAATCTTAAAATTAAAGGGACAGTAATGTCCCAGAAAAAATCTTTACAGTTTTGTAGTGCTTAAAAAATTAAACTATATGCAACAAATCCTATCTCTCAAATCACATTCAAAGTTACCCCCTCCCTCCCCTTCTCCTGATGTCAGCTGTAAAACTGACAGCAGGAGATCCGTGTCGGCCAACACAAGGAGGCACTTCAGCAGAGCCAAAATCGCGTTATTACTTATCACAAATTACTTCATTGCAAACTAGGCACACTTTGTAGACCTTTCCAATTAAGTAATTATTTTCCAATAACACAATGTCGGCTCTGCTGAAGAGCTGCCGTTTGGTCACCAGACAGGATTCCTCTGCAGTCAGCACAGCGCTGACATCAGGGAAAGGAGAGGGAGGGGGGGACTTTAGTGCAGAATATCTCTCAAACCATAGCGGTTTGAGAGTTAAGATTTGTTGCATATAGTTTAACTTTTTAAGCACTACAAAACTAGATTTTTTCTGGGACATTACTGTCCCTTTAAAGGGGCAGTGGGCCTAATGTATAACAGCACAGTGGAGCAAGTGTGCAGCAAACCAGCTGCACCATAGGGCAGAAATAAAAATTCCCTAAATTCCCATTCAGGTAAATGGGGATTTTTTTAACATCTTAAATGCTAGCGGTCTCTAAAGCATTGTGAAGCCATGGGGGTTATGCACTAAGGCATGATCAAGAGGTGATAAAGTAGAAATGACTTCTCCAGTGTATTGGCTCCACAGAACAACATAGGAACTGGAGAAGTGATATCACTAGAGAAATTGTCTCTGTTTTATCACCTCTTGATCACTCCTTAATGCATCTCCCCCAATGTGTTGCAAACCTCTTATTAAAGGGCTAGTAATACTTAAAATGTAAAAAAAAGTATGTTGTAGGGTTTATCCCCCTGAGTAAAACAAGGGTACTCCCACTGCTGAAAGGTGTTTTATTCAAAAGTTATTAATTTTCAAAGTTGAATTTTTTAGGTGCAATATCATGGTGGACTGAAATTGTACAGTGGCGCTGTTGCTACACGATCCTATGGACAGCTCTGGTCCCGGGACCGTAAATCTCCATAGGATGGTGTAGCAACAGCGCCACTGTACAATTTCAGGCCACTGTGATATTGCACCTAAAAATTAAACTTTGAAAATTAATAACTTTTGAATGAAACAACTTTCAGCAGTGGGAGTACTCTTGTTTTACTCAGAGATATAAACCCTACAACATATTTTTTTATATTTTAAGTATTACTATCCCTTTAAAAGTCCCACTTAAATTAATTGGATTTTTAATTTGTCACCTATCATGGAAATGGTTTGTCACCAAATTGCTCTACTTTATTTTTATACATTAAAGGGATATAAATACTTAAAAAGTAAAATATATATATATATATTTTAGGTTTATCCTGTGAGTAAACAAGGGTTCTCCCTCTGCCGAACAGTGTTTTATTCAAAAGTTATTACAGCGCAAACCTGAATGTATTAGATGCAGTATCTCAGTGGCTTGAAATTGACACTGTTGCTACACCATCCTATGGACAGTTCCATGTATCTCCATAGGATGTTGTAGCAACAGTGCCACTGTACAATTTCAGGCCACTATGATACTGCACCTAAAAAATTCAATTTTGAGCTGTAATAACTTTTGAATAAAACATCTTTCAGAAGTGAGAGTACCCTTGTTTTACCTATAATATATTTTTTTACATATTAAGTATTATTATCCCTTTAAAGGGATAGTAATGTTTTATAATAAAAGCAGCTCTAATTAATCATCATAGTATTTGGGCCATGGAGAGTGTTATTTCAATTCTGTCAGAGTTGTAGTTCAAGAGTAATTCAATGACAAAGTATCCCCCTCCCACCCCTTTTACTGATGTAACACTGTTCAGCCAGAGAAGAAGGGAGGTGCCCAGGTAGACTGCAGAGAGGGACAATCTTCAATTAAGATAAGGGAAAAACCTGAAAAGCTTGTCAAGGGGGGCAGGGCTTTCATTGTTTTCATAGGAATAAGAGTGTCCCCTTCTGTTATCTGTCTGGTCTATGGACTGCATTCCACATCTGAGAAGAGATGGCTTACACTAGGTAAAAGGGGTGGGAGGGGGAAACTTTGCTTGTGAATATCTCTCAAACCATAAAGGTTTGAGAGATAATACATATCGTTCTTCATGTTTTTTTAATGCCTGCAAAATAAAATAAAGAAAAAATGAAGTATTACTATCCCTTTAAGGCCCAGTTCCATTTAAAGAGGAACTTTTCACCTTAAAGGGATAGTAATGTCAGAAAAAAAGTATTAACTATATGGTAGATACAATTAAAAGAGAGTACTTGCACTTATTTGTATGTCTCTTAAGCATTATGGTTTTAGAGATATACGAAAATAAAGTTCTCTGGACCCTCCCCTTTCTGCTTGACGAGCTGTAAAGCTGTCAGAAGCAGATTCTGGTCACTTGACCAGATGTGGCTCTTCAGCAGCGCCAATATAATGATATCTAAAGATAAATACTGAATTTGGAACAGTCTACAAAGTGTGCCTGGCTTGCAAGCACACTTTGTGGACCGTTCCAATTAAGTATTTATTTCTAAATAGAGTGATTTCAGCTCTGCTGAAGAGCCTCTGTCTGATCAAATGAGTGGAATCTGCAGCTGTCAGCTAGATGGCAGACTTGAGTAAAACAGCCAGGAAAAGGTAACTTTAGCAAGTCATATCTCTCAAACCATAAAGATTTGACAGATAAGATTTACATCATTGTTAATCTTTTTTTAATGTCTACAATATTAAATCAACTTAAAATTAACCATTACTATCCCTTTAATTCAAGTTTGCATATTAAAAAACTACATAAAAAACTAACATATAGACAGTTTTTAATGTAGCTTTCAAATATGCAAACTTGAATAAAGGTTAAAGTTCCACTTTAAATATCAATAATTCATAGCCAGCATTTCTGAATGCTTTTTGTTACAAAATTTCTTATATCTGTCATAAACAAACAAGTCAGATGGCTTAACCCCTTCAGTGCTAGAGGCGTAGGGAATTTTCTGTACCCTGCAGGCCAGACACATTTTCAGAATTTTTGCTATTCATCTGTTTAGGCATGATTTTTGCTGATAACTTTCTAGTTAAAAATGGAAACATATCTTTTTTTTGTTTTCAGAACAAATTCAGCTTTTTCATGGCACCTCACAAGAACTACATTTTGAAACGTGTTATAAGCTATGATGACAAAAAAGTACAAAATGATGTATTTTGCTAAAATCACATACACATACATGAAAAACTTTTATGTTGATTGTGAAAGATTCAGTTATTTGAAAAAGTCCTGAATCCTCCAGGTGCAAAAATGCCAAACATGTATAGTTTTACCTATGTTCATGGCTTGCACAGACCCTGATTACCAGGAGTGCAAAATTGTATTTTCAACTTCATGAACTAAAATACTAGTAATTACATGGTAAAACTGCCCTAATACAGCTGAATAACTATATAAAACTATATTTTTCCTGAAAGCAGATATCACACTTCATCAAATGAGAGGTCACTTGCCTTTCTACCCCTAGCCTGGTGTACAAATGTTTCTATGACTAAAGGAAAGAATATGCATTTATTTACATTTCCACCACTTCAAATGTACTGACCTCTTTGAAAACCATGGGATTTCCTACTGTAATAATTAGTTACTACTCCTATGACAAAATTGGCACCCCATTGATATGCGTTGACTTTAGATGGCACAAAACTACACCAACTACAAGTTCTAATTTTTCTTGCATTTTTTCAAACAGCCTGTAGTAAAATTGTCTAAACTACAGAAATGTAAAAAAGGTAGACAAAGCACAACATTTTGGAAAGAAGACAACCCACTGCGTCAAATTAGGGATCACTTGCCTTTCTACCCTTTACCTGGTGTGCACAAATGTTTCTAGAAGGTGATGCTAAAGGAAAAAATAGCCATTTTTCCATCCCTTTCAAATGTACTAAAATCTTTGAAAACTATGTAATTTCATACTGCAATCATTATCTACTACTCTTCTACGAAAAATGGAACCCATTGTTATACCCTTACCTGTTTTCATTTTTTAATAGTCTGCCTGCACTAAAATTATCCTTTTACAGATATGAAGGAAAGGTGTGAAGTCATACCATTTTGGAAAGTAGACATTCACCAGCATCAAAAATGAGTGTGTTTGCCTTTAATCCCCTAGACTGGTGTGCACAATTATTTCCATAAAATTGCACTATAGGGATTTTTATTTTTTACATCTCCACCACTTCAAGGAAATTAATATCTTTGAAAACTATGGAATTTCCTACTGTAGGCAGTACTTCCTACAACCTAAAATGCTCCCTATTGGTATGGGTTGACATACCATAAGATGTGCCAGGAACACTAAACTACACCTCCCACTTAAATGGTCATTACTATCACATATGTGAAGAAAAGGTCAGTAAGGTGTACCATTTAAAAAAGTAGATATTCACCCACATCAAGTGAGGGGCCCCTTTTGCCCCTAGGCTAGTGTGCATAATTCTTTTGAGAATGTGGTGACCATATTAAAAAAAAAAATACTTTTTTACACTTCAGTTACTGAAAGGTTCTACAACCTTTCAGCTCTAGTCTATCCAGTAACCAGGGCCAGCCAGAGAAAAGTGGTACCCCATTGGTATGGACTGACATATTGTAGTGGGTGCCAGGAGCATGGCTACTAGAGGAGCAGGTCCTGATACCACCCCAAATATTACTCTCCCAGCTGATTTAGCTGGGAACTCAATAAAGGCAATGCAGGGGAGCAATGTGTTTCCTCTGCTTCCATTCTATCCAAAGTACTTGGTAAGAGTATGCAGGATAGGAGGAAGCCTTCCATGTCACCGATAATGTGACATGGAAGGCTTTCACCGGTCTGGCTCACTCCTACCCAGAAGTTCAGGTAGGATGGAAGCAAGGGAGCCATGTTGCTCTCCTGTGTCACCTTTATTGTTCTCCCAGGCAAATCATTTGTGAGGATTGGGGGAACATGTAATTGTTTTCTAGAAAACACTGATAAAAATGGTAATGTTGAGTTTCAAATGTATATTTTGGGAATTGTTAAACAAAATATGGTTATTTTTGTCATTCTGATTGTGAGACCCAAGAATAGCTATATATATATATATTTATTAATTTGTACCCATCATTATACCCTTGATATGACCTATAAAATGTTCAGTGTGCCCTGTGAATTCCAGAGTGTTAGGGGTTCCTGGAGCAAAAAAATTATTGAAAACCACTGCATTAGAAATAGAACTTCCCATTGACTACTGTGACAGAAAGTCATACCTCTATTTGGCAACCAGAGCAAATATTCCTAAACTCAAGTCCCTGTTTGATGTCAGGAAGTAAGACTCAATATTCTATCCAGTGTTTAACTCTGTGTGGATGCCAGTGCAGGCATATCTTTCTGTCACCACAGTCAATAGGTAGTTCTCCCTCTAGTCAGCTCTGTGCTTTATAGTCTTTATGCCAAGATCTGTATTGTCTTGAAAGGGGTTTGCCCAGGACATGGGACCCATATTTAAAATCCATGACATGTAATAACCCTAGCCTCTTTATAGACACTATATTGAAGGGAAGATATGCTATAATATGCCATAGGTCACTCTAGTGTTATTCTCAAACATCCTTTTCAAGTTTGTTTACATAGTCTCCATAGACTAACAAAGGAACTGTAATGTTTCTTTTACTGGAGTACAGGTTTACCATTTGCCCCAGACAGCCTCAGGCAGTCCGATATTTTAAATGTGTTTCCAGCATGTAAGGCAATAGCCTTATGAAGATTCCATAGCAGAGAATTTTAAACATTGGATGGAAACTACTGTTAACTTCTGTAACATAAAGTGTCATCTGTGCTGGGCTACAAACAAATGGCGTCTATGCCTTTGCAGTGCCTTACATTACAAGACACTGGAATGAAGGTTTCACTCTGATTCCCTCAATAACAGACACAGTAATTGGTGTTCTGTCCCTACTCCTTCCTAATGTCAATTTACTAAGCTACTTGTGCACAGAATCAACCACTGAACACTTTTTGTACCAAGGGGACGACATATGGGCAATCTGTGGGCTTTTTGTAGCTGTCCATTTCTCTACATCTTGCTTAGACCAACGTACTAAGCAAGAGGTAGCGGAAACAGAATTAGTGTGCACGATTTCCTTGAGCATACTATGGAGATTTAAAGTCCAACACTGTGGTGAATTGTGTCCCCTGTTTTGTTTTACAGAGATCATACGCTGTAATGAATACCCTTAAGTGTAGCCACTGGCATTATAGACTAACTCCAGTGTATGCATTGACTAACATGTACATTTGTCCCAATGTCATTGCAACTCCTCTTTGGTATCAGTTGTCAGGAAGTATGGCTCAGTCCCTCTTCATTATTTAGAACTTTATGCAGGGTCCAGTTTATTGTAGCCCAGAATAGTCACCACTTTCTGTCATAGACATCAATAGGCAGTTCTCCCTCTATTCTTTAGAACTCTGTGGTGCTCAGAAAAAAGTGTAAATTGCTCACATATGTCCATTGACATCAGAGTAGGGTCATGTGACCCCATGTACCCATACTGGATCCAAGGAGGAGAACATTTTCTCATCTGCAGTCTCTCTGCATGGCAGAGAAGTGTAGTCCCTACTGGAGAGTTTATCTCACATTTCCTTGCATTAGTACACGACCCTCAAGGAAACTTGACTCTGTCTTACCAGGAACTGGATATACAATGTCAAGCTTCCAAACATCACTAGATCAGATGAGCTCTGCCTCAGTGTCACAGGATAACCCCATTACTGGAAAAGGAATGTGTGACAAATCACAGTGCCTAGAGCTCCAAATTTTGAGGGTCTTTTCAGCTGTGCTGACCACCCCCACATTCTGAATTGTGGGTGTGGTCAGAGCAATCTGAATGCCCAGAGCCAGTTTTACACCTTTTACAAGCTATTATTTAACGGTTTAGATGCTAGAGATATCTCCTACAAGATATCTCTCTGGCAACCAAGGGGTTAAAACCTTTTTTTGGCTTTGTTTCTTATAAGCCAAGGACATTTTCTGTGCCAGGAAATAGTGGATAGGACTGGGGGTGGGGCCATGTAAGGAACAGGGGTTTGGTCATGGGTGGAGCTAAAGGTGTTTAGATTGCCTTGCCTGGGGCACCCAGGAATTAAATCCAGGCCTGCATTGGATACACCTCTATCACATCCTTAAAATGCAATTATCATGTTTTATTGTCTGTTCCCATCAGAGAATACTTAGTAAAAAGTCCAGGGCTGACTATGCAGTCCCCAAATGGCTCCTATCAGTTGTTCTGGGGTTCAGCACTCTGTTCCCCGCAGTTGGAACATAATCCATAAGTTTGTAACTCTCAACAACTCTCCTGGGTTGTGTGCACACTACCCAGAGGACTACTGTGTCAAGCTATCAAGCAGATGTGTCAGCCATGTGCCCCCCTAGATAATAAACTACAGCCTTCACATTTTAACTGTAGTGTGGCCCTGCTGGTCCAAATCCATTGTAGATTAGCTTGGTTTGCTGCACCTTCTACAGCAGATATAGGCATACCTGGGAACTCTGAGGGATAGACTCTGAGACTCAGGGTTTTGACCCAAATCACAGTGTGAAGGGCCAGTTTCTCTGGGTAAGAGAATCCATTCTTGTCTTGTGTGTACTGAAACAGTTATATTTGCAAGATGTACAATGTTAAGGCATCTGTGAGGACTGATTTCAGAACATCTATTAGCACCAGTAGGAACATAAAGCATAGAATCTACATTGCCAGTAACTTTAAGAATTAATATTTTAAAGATCTCAGGTTCAGTTCATTATGAAAATTCCAAGCTATGGGTATAGGCAACCTTTGTCTCATTGGCTGTTGCCTAGTTGGGGATGATGAGAGTTGTAGTCTCCAACAGCTTGAGAGCCAAAGGTTGCACACCCCTGTTTTAGAGGTAAGCTAGATACTGGGCTCATTATCAGAACAGTCACAGAAGTGCAACAACCTAACAAATAATAGTACAGACATCAGCAGCCATTGTTGTGGCCCTTCATAGAGGGAATATTTGAGTATGTGGCCCTCCTTAGAAAGAATCATTGAGTATGTCATCCTCAACTATATTTAAGTTTTAAATGCCTGAACAATGGGACCTGCATTACATAGGATGCAAATCTGCACACTGTAGTACAGTGTTTCCTAAGAAAGGAGTTGGGCATCAAGGGTCTCTTTTCAGACTCCCATCCCACTCACCATGGGTGTCTCCACGGGGGCAAGAGGGGGCACTTGCTCCCCTCACCTTTATAAACAGGGGGTCTGAGCAGGCTGGTCTGGGGGCATATTATGGCTTTGTCCCCCCCTCCAAAAAAATGTCTGCAGACGCCAATGCCACTCGCCAGTTTCTTCAACAAGGCTCACTATGCAGTGGTAGATTCGTGGGAAGGTCTGCTCCCAGAGGAGAAAATCTGCCGATGGTGCACTGTCCAAGTGACAGCTTTCCTTAAAGATACATGATATTGTAAGTGAAGTTTTTAGGCAGGCAAGAGGAAGCAATTTTCCTCTGAACAACTAATTTCCTGGTCAAGAGGCCAAAATTGACCCATTTAGAGATAAATACGTCTTTGGAATGGCTACAAAGTATGCCTGGCTTGCAAGCACACTCTGTGGACTATTCCAATGAAGTATTCATCTCCAAATGGGTCAATTTTGGCTCCGCTGAAGAGCCTCCGTGTGGTCAAATGACTGATATCTCCAGCTGTCACATAGAGCAATATTTGTCTAACCATGATGGTAGGAGGGATAGGACTAACATCGATACACATCTTTTTACAATGCCTACAGTATTACATCAAGGTAAAATTAACCATTGCCATGCCGTTAAAGGGATAGTAATACTCAAAATGTTAAAGTAAAAATATATGTTGTAGGGTTTATCCCCCGAGTAAAATAACGGTATCCCCACTGCTGAAAGGTGTTGTATTCAAAAAGTCTCACAGCTCAAACTTGAATATTTCAGGGGCAATATCCCAGTGGGCTGAAATTGTACAGTGGCGCTGTTGCTGCACCATCCAATGGACAGCTCTGGTCCCAGGACCATGAATCTCCATAGGATGAAGTAGCAACAAAGTCAATGTACAATTTCAGGCCACTGGGATATTGCACCAAAGGAATTCAACTTTGAGCTGTGATACGTTTTGAATGAAACACCCTTCAGCAGTGGGAGTACCCTTGTTTTACTCAGAGGGATAAACCCTACAAAATATATTTTTCTTTTCACATTTTAAGTATTAATATCACTTTAATCCTATAATTGCTACGTTTACTAATCACACAATCTCATTTTTCCACACAGTTTACGGGCCTCCACAACATCAGGAGCCCGTGGAGAAGGCTACCTCACCACCCAGTGAGGAGTATACAGAGGAGGGGACCAGCCGCTGGCCACCGTACTCACCACCCACACCTCCTCCACAGCTGTCTGTTACCCAGCTGGCTGCACTTCCACCGGCTGTTACCCAACTGGCTGCACCTCCACCGGCTGTTACCCAACTGGCTGATCCCCAACTGGCTGCTCTACCCCAGTCCAGTGGCTGTATGCAACAGGTAGAGAGGTGGATGCATCCCACCACCTCCAGGAGCTACTACCCTCCAGCAGCACCACCACCACCAGGGAGGCAATGGCTGCCAGGGACTGTGTCCACCACCCAATATGTGCCTTATTCCACCCAGTTGGACCTACCCTCCTGGATGACTCCCCATAATGGCCCCAGGTATGATCCCAGGTGGGGGCCAAGCACATACCAGTGGCCAAGATATGACCCTTGGCCACTCGACCACCAACCCCTGGGCCTGATTGGTGAGCCCCAGCACCCTCTACCGAGGGAAATATTCATTCCACCACCACACTCAGCAGCAGCAGAGGACACAGCACACACAGCAGCTCAGGAAACAGCAGCAGCTCAGGACACAACAGCTGAGGACACAGCAGCAGCTGCACGCCCCACGGGGATGGAGGTGGAGTGCATGGCCCTACAGAGGCGAATACTCCGGTCAAGCCACAGTACAGATGAGAATATATCAAGCAGCTGGAGGGAATCCCAGAGTAACACCTCTAAGATAGAGGCAAGGATCCATGCCCTGGAGTCGGAGGTGATAAGGCTCAACACACAACTCCATCAGCACCACACGGGGATGATGGACATGTTTGCACAGGTGCTGGTGGAGTTGAGAGAACAGAACCGCAGGGAGAACCTGCGTGTAGAGAGGGAGCTGCTTTCCACAGAAGGGTCCACTTCACCCACCACTCCCTCCAGTGTGACCCCTGAAGTCACACCTCGGGGGCAAAGGGTGACCAGGCAATCAGCCAGGGCATCCACCTCTGGCACCCAGTCGAAAGCCCCCCAAAAAAAGAAGAAATAAAATGCTCAACTTGTTCTCTTCCCCCTTAATAAAAGAATATTGTGCTTTTGAATCCTGTCTGATTTGCTTTGTATTTAGTTATAGATTGGGTGGCAGAGTTGTCTCCAATACATTGCTAAGCAATGCAGTGAACACAACTTCTGCCTGGGTAAAATGTTTGTGGGATGTTACAACATGGGTTCACACACACCGTTGTCCAAATTCAACTGGCAATCCATGCCTGGAGTCATATAACACAAAAGTGTTATATGGCCATGATGTGGGTTGAATTTGAACAAAACATACCCCTTAGCACAACAACTGATGCAACACTGAACATTTGTCTGCATCAATTGTCGTGTTTAAGGGTATAACCAAACAAACAGCTATGTGACTTAGCAGAGAAATAACAAGCAGGACAGATAGAACAGGCAGCAAAATAGTCTTTGATTCAAAGTCTTATTGTGCAACTGACTTACTGGGGAAACCAATGTTCACCCTAGGATTTCAATATGTGTGCTACACATTGGAATCCTAGGGTGAGCATTGTGTTAGGATAACCCAATCATCTTCCTAAAATTTAAATGTGTAGCACACACATTGAAACCTTAGGCTGAGCATTGGGTTATGTATTAAGTTGTGTTGTTGTTTTACTAAGGTTGTAACACACTTCACCAGTGATAATACTTGTCCACTTAGTCTGGTTGTTTGTTGATGTAGCCCATGTACTGAGATATGTCAAACTAAAGCAATCTCAGAACATTGATTATACTGAGCCACACAGAAACTGTGGACATGAAATCGCTGTGGAAGTATGTCCCCTGTATCACCTCTTTATCACTCCCAGCACACATTAGTGTATCATTGCCATCATCTGTTTGCATGAATACATCACAGAATCCACTCACTGGCAAACAAGTAGTGGTCTCCTGTGATGTGGGTCAAGCCTTCCCATGTATGGGGGATACACTAGCCTTGAGTGTGGTTATGCATTGACACATGTGTAATCCAACATTTCGTCATATAGACACAAATTGAATAGTGATGGTTTTTCTTTATTGTGTTTCAAAGTACATTAGAACATACATTTGTTTTCTGGGTATATTGACTATATACTTTAGACACAATACTTTAGAAACACTACTGTCCTGCTCATGTGTGTCCACCAACACAAACACTTGAAACACCAAGGGGTGAGCTTCATATAAGTGTTGTCAAGACCTCAGTCCAGTTCAATCACAGAGATCAATCACCTCATCATCAGTCATTCCAAATATGGTGACCCTTGGGCGTTATAACCTTGGCTTTGGTGGTCGTCTATACATCCTCCGCTGCTGCAGTGGTCCCTGTGGCAGCTGGGGAGCATCCTGTTGCTGCAGCTGTGCATCTGCAGGCAGGTGCTGTCCTCCAGGGGGGGATGGGCTCCTGTGTGGCTGATGAGCCAGAGCCTCCTCACTTGCAACAGGTGAAGGCTGTTGATCAGGTGTGCCTGGGGCTTGCTGGTGTTCCCTAGCTCTCGCCCTTGTATGCCTTCTCCACAGTCCTCTCATCAATAAGTATCCCAACATACTTATTGTTCTCTCTATATCTCTCTCTTTTTGTCTTTCCCTGAGTGGAAACAAGCCACAAGTGAGTGTGGTGAGCTGTCCCTTTAAGTACCTGGTAGGGCGTTGTGTAGGTGTAGTGATGAGGTGAGTGCTGACCAATGGGAAGGTGTTTGTTGTCCAGGTAAGTGTGTGCAGGTTTGTCTGTGTTTTAAAATGTGGTGGGTTCTGATTGCTGTGTCTCTGTCAGTTGCGGGTGTGAAGTTGTGGGGTGCAGGTTGCGTCTGGATCGTGTGGTGATGTTGCACAGGTGAGCTTGTTTTGCATTGGCAGGTGTCCGTGTTGTGTGATACCCCGCATTGTTCTGTGCCATGTTGTGTTGGTGTTTTTTTGTGGGTTTTTGTCCCTGTGATGTTGCTTGTTGTTGTATGTGAGAGTGATTTATGGTGTCTGTCAATGTTTTTGTGTTCTTCTGACATTGCACGGGTTAATTTTTCCATTTACATGCTTGTGCGGTAAGAATTTTGTGTGTTTTCCTATGTAACGGGTGTTTTGTTTTGACCATTAAGCGTCTAACGGCTAAGAAAAGTGGATCTTAGCCGTTGTCCGTTAAGTGTTTTTTTTTTTCAGCCGTTAACAGTACCGCAAGCCTTTGAATGGCTCTGGGAAATCTTGTTCCATGCGTCTCAATGCACGTCAGTCTATCAGCCATAAGGATTATCAAACTGCCGTCAGCTGTTCTTAAGACAGACCTTTAAATGGCTTATAACACGTAATCTACTCCTTAAACCACACGGGCAACGCCGTGGCCATTTTGCTAGTAGGTGATAAATGCTATTGTGCCCCTTTTGCTAGTGTATATATATATATGAAGCACCCAAAGAACTTAATCCCCACAGGCAACACTGTGTCCATTTTGCTAGTTATAAATAAATAATTTCAAATAAATTGACATGGCTCCATATTAAATTTAGAAGTCATGTTCTCCTTAACCCTATGAGTGCGTTGCAATGTGTGGGATACCTCTCTGGAACTCAAAGGGCACATATGGGCACATGGGATCCTCTCTGGCACAGGAACAAAGGATGGAATTATCTTGTTACTCTCTGTCCCTGTGTCCCCAGCTCTTTATGACAGATGGCTGATAAGGACAGCCTTCATATCTCTAGTGCAGTAAGAGAATAACACTGAGTGATATTTTTCATCTACATTAGAAAGATCAGAGACATATCTCATCCCATTAGTAATAGAGGCATAATGACAGTACCATGCTGGGCTCAGAGCCAGTGTACAGCCCTGACACCATCCCAAGTTGGGTAACTATTTCAATTCCAGATAGTTGCATAGAAAGGCAAAGGAGCAAATGTACAAATCCACAAGTGTAGCTCTGTTAGCAACAGCTCCAATGCCAGTGGCTTAAAGGGGTAGTAATGTTTCACAAAAACAGCAACTCCAACTGATTTTCATAGTATTTGGGCCATGGAGAGTGTTGTTTCAATACAGTCAGAGTTGTAGTTCTAGAGTAATTGAATGATAAAGTATCCCCCCTCTGGACCAAAAACATCCTTCCTTCTTTCTCCCATCATTGGGCCCCTATCACGGTGCCTGTGATTGCCTCCAGTGTTTAGTTGCTGTAACAGCGACCTTGTTACTTCCTGGCTGTCACTCTATGCAGGTTGCTGTTCTTATAGGTAACTGGTTAGTGATATCATTTCTCCGCCCATCTACTACGCCTTAAAGGCCTCAGCATTTCCAGTTACCAGTGCCCTTTTGTGATGTACCTGAGCCTAGTGCTGTGTTGGTCCATTTCTGTTCCTGTGTATTACTCCTGCTCCGTCTGACTACCCGATTTGGCTCTGACTCCTGGCTTTGTATGACTACCTGATCCGGCTCTGACTCCTGGCTTCATCTGACTACCGATCCGGCTCTGATTCCTGGCTTCGTATGACTACCAGATCCGGCTCTGACTCCTGGCTTCCTCTGACTACTCTCCCTCTGTTGCGCTGTGGCTTGTTAATACCAGCCTCGGCTACCCAGCCAGCTATTGAGATCCTTGTTGCCTGGGCCTACCACTTCACCTCGCTCGCTACCCCTGTAGCAGTGCTTGTTGGTCAGTCCATGTCACTGCCTCGCCTATCATTCTGGTGCCGTTTTACCTTGCCTCCAGTATACCCTAGCAGTAGGGTATAGTTGCACTATTCTTTACCTACCTGGTGAAAGACTGAGGAAGTGCTGTGCACTGTCCTCCTATCTAGTCTTGTGAAGGTTACCAAGGGCCGTACGAATACTAGCTACACCAGCCTAGTACAGGGTTGAGGAAGTGTCTTGCACTGTCCTCACACATGGCCTCGAGACGGTGGTGGAGTTAGAGTCACGACTGTGTTGCTCCAGTGTTCTGGAGCTCTTTGATCCTATTTCCTGGGTTTACCCTAGCGTTAGGGTACAGACGTGGGTCATATCAGACTTGCCTAGTGAAGGGTGAAGAAAGTGTGTGCACTGTTCTTCCCTGGTCTCGTGAAAGTGTGTTATCATTGCTGCTCCTATTGTGTTTAATTAAAGTTTATTTAATTTTATCGGTACTTGTCAAGTGTCTTTATTTCTTAGTCACTCCGCGACAGCCCCTGGGACCAAGGTCCTGTTCAGTGTCTTCCTTGCTTGAATGCTTCTGCACTTTGATTCCATCCAGGATTGTTGGAACACCCTACTCTTCCTGAGGGACACAGGATACCTAATCTTCCTACCTACTCTAAGGTGTGACAGGAGTTGCCCTCCTAATAAGCCTCACCACTCTAACACATATAAGAAAACTAGACTATCCCTGATTATGGTATATCCCTAAACACTAGCCTGATGGTCACTATCTAACTAAATATAAAGTGGCCACCTGGATAAAGAGGGAGAGCATAGTTCTGTGTCTGTTCAGTCACCATATCAAAAATAGAAGCCTGTTATAAGTGGTCTTCTAGCCATTTCTATCAAAATGGCATTAGCGTAATGCAGCTCTCCAGCAACGCCAGCAGGGGCAGCCTTATGAATATGTGGCTATCCAGTTACTTGTAGACTATAGGGGGTAGGTGATAGAGTGGCTCTTAAGCCACTGTAATAGATATGGGGGACAGGTAACATAACTATCCAGCCACTACTGGAATGAGGGTTTAATAATAATGTGGCATTCACCCACTATGAGAAAAGGGTCTCAGTATGCATTATACAGCCTTGCATGAGGCCTCCAGCATTCTCAGATTTCTTTTTGATGTCCAGTCCACCAGCCTTCATTGCCCATTGTAAAGAGGCAGTAGGGGTGTTCTCATTCTGCCCTCCAAAGTGCCACTGGAAGAGAGCATCTGTAACATACTCTGTCTATCTTATGGGAAGAAAGCACAGCCTTAGAGGAGGTAATCAATGATTCCCATTTGTTTTAGGAGTGGGATGAAATTCCTAGTGCAGCCACAGTTGCATCACTGTACAGCTGTTTAGGATTACAAGTCCTACCACCTCCATACATATATATAGATTACTAAATACAAGCTACACTGAATGGACTTCTTGAAGGTGAATCAGGTGCAAATTTATTATATCAATGTTTCAGCCCTGCTTTGGGCCTTTGTCAAGATACAGTATGTAACACAGGTAAAGGCCCAAAGCAGGGCAGAAACATTAATACAATACATTTTCCCCCGATTCACCTTCAAGACATCCTGTAAGTGTGGTTTATTGTCGAGAAATTATATGGATAACTTTATTCTTTACCAGCATCCAGGCCACTGACTGGCAGCTGATGGAGAATAGAAAGAACAGGCAGCACCAGTGGGACTTGTGGTAATAAACTCAAGAAGTCTTTATTACAGAGCCCATGTTTTGGTCCAGTAATGGACTTTATCAACACAATGCACATTACACAATAACCAAGTTAAATATCTAATCGTCCAAAGAATAGCGCCACAATCTCTTTGACATCACTCTGGTGTAGTGAGCACAGTGGGTCTATCCCTTTTTAATGAATCTTATATTTTTATGGGGATATCATTCTTTTATTATATTTCCCTGCTGAGAGTTTATATACAATTCTGTAGATGAAATTTAATATTGCATGTTTTTCTTGTTTGTGGATTTGCATACGTCAGTAAAATTAGGTTTTCTTTGATCTCGCTTTGTTAATGATGGTTTAATGTGCTTGTCTGACTGTAATAGTTTGAGTATTAATGTTAATATAATTTCTTGGCTAATAATTTGCCAAGTTTATTAGTTATGAATTAATGTTATCCAAAAATAGCTTTTTCTATCAAATGTATCTATAAATAGAGACCCCCCCCCAGTAGTGATTGTCTCATGCTTGAATTTCTTGGCTTTCCCCCCATATTAACCTGGTATCTGGCACCAAATGTTTCTCGAGTCTTGTCCAAGTAAACAACTGAGGCAGAAACAAAAAGAAGTTAAACATTTCATTTAGCCCCAAATCCTTAAAGGCATAGTAATACTTTGTTTTATCTTTATTTTATTTTGTAGGCATTAAAAAACATGAAGAACGATATAAGTCTTATCTCTCAAACCTTTATGGTTTATGAGATATTCACAAGCAAAGTTTCCCCTCCCGCCCCTTTTACCTAGTGTAAGCCATCTCTTCTCAGATGTGGAATGCAGTCCACAGACCAGACAGATAACAGAAGGGGATAATCTTCTTCCTATGAAAACAATGAAATCCCTGCCCCCCTTGACAAGCTTTTCAGGTTTTTCCTTATCTTAATTGAAGATTGTCCCTCTCTGCAGTCTGCCTGGGCACCTCCCTTCTGATCTGGCTGAGCAGTGTTACATCAGTAAAATGGGCGGGAGGGGGGCACTTTGTCATTGAATTACTCTTGAACTACAACTCTGACAGAATTGAAATAACACTCTCCAAAGTCCAAATACTATGATGATTAATTAGAGCTGCTTTTATTATGAAACATTACTATCCCTTTAATATGGTAGTGATATCCATAGAAATACTTGTCATTTGCAATATAAGTCTGGCATAAGTAAGAGAGAGAACATTTTCGGCAGGCAGCAGTGGGGAACAGCGCAGACATCTCTGCGCCTGCGCTGTCTATCCCTTTCAACTCCATGACTGGCGAGTTGAAAGCCTTTGTGCTGAAAGGCACCAGAAGGGGCTGACAGCGCAGGCACAGAGAGTGCCTACTGTAAGATCCCAGCCGTGCCTACTGAAAATGTTCTCTCTCTTACATATGCCAGACTTATACTGCAAATGACAAGTATTTCTATGTATATCACGGCCATATTAAGGATTTGGGGCTAAATGTAATGTTGGTGAATGTTCCACTTTAACCCTTTGAGTGCCAAAACATGTACAATGAAGAATACATTACTTACTCCAGTGGTTCTCAACCAGGGTGCTGTGGTACTTTGGTGCACCCTGGGCACCAGCTTAGGATGCCATGTCTTTCCATGGACACTTTAACAAAAATGTCAGTTTGAGATTCAGATGTATAATTATAGAAATTGTTATGCTTAATATACTTTGCCATCATTATGGTGAAACTTAAGAATAACTGTACCCCTCATTACACCCATGTAATGTTCTATAAAATGTTTGGGGTGTCCCAAAGATTCCAGATTGCATGATAGGGGTGTGTGACCAAAAAAAAAAAAAAAAGATTGAAAATCACTGGCTTGCTCCTTTAGCACTCAGATGTAATAAGATAAACAATAGCTTTCAAATGTTACATTTTAAAGGGATAGTAATCCCTACAGGAAAGTACCACTAAAAAAAAATATTGCCCCCAGTGTCATCTCTCAAACCTCTATGGTTTGAGAGATGATCGATTTTAAAGTTGCCCTCTCCCCCCCTTCCCCATAGTCAGCATTGTAGCTGACTGAAGGGAAATCCAGTCATAGATCATCAGGCGGCTCTGCAGCAGAGCCGCGATCGCGTTAATTAAAAAAAAAATTCACTAAAATGGTCTTCTATGTGTGCTTGCAAACCAAGCACGTGTAGAAGACCATTTCAGTGAAAGTTTTCTTTTTTAGGAATGCAATCCGGCTGTGCTGGAGAGCCACCTGAAAGTCGTACGACTTTCTTCCCTTCAGTCAGCTAGCATGCTGACTACGGGGAAGGGGGAGGGCAACTTTAGGAGCGATTATCTCTCAAACCATAAAGGTTTGAGAGATGACACTGGGGGCAATATGGTTTTTTTTAGTAGTACTTTGCTATAGGGATTAGTAATACTTAAGTATTACTATCCCTTTAACACCTTGGATGCTAGCAATACCACAAAGAACTGCTCTGCAATATGTTGAAGTCCTCTCTAGCATTCAAGGGATTACATTATTGGTGCATTATCCAGGACAGCTTCAGTAGGCATGTCTTGACCATTATTGGGAGGATTAGAAAAAGAGGTAGGTACATAAGGCATACCTTGACCATTATTGGGGGATTAGAAAGATAGGTGGGTACAGAAAGCATGCCTTGACCAGTACTGGGAGGATTAGAAAGATAGGTAGGTGCAAAGGGTGGCTGTAGGCTAGAAGTAATCACTGCAGAAGGGCATTATGAGCATTATGATTATTTCATAAGACTTCTGTTTTATAGGGATGAGGTGGCACTAGTGGAGAATATTCCATGTATAGTAAAGCCTAGAAATGAATCCGGTTAATCTAAAGGGTTTGCTGACCTGAACGCATTTTAAAATAAGTCCTTACCTTGTAAATCACCTAATATCTCTGTGAGCTTCAGGTATGTTTGAAGATGCCTCAATCTGATTCTAAAGGGTCACTGCAGAGACAAACTTGCCCCCAGTTCAAACTCTATAATCCAACTGAGCATGTACAAATCAAACAAAAGTCTTTGATTATTCTCAGTTGTAGCACAAGATTTGAGCAAAGCAGATGTATTTTCCTGCTCAAGGGAAAGGAACATGAGTCGCCCAAACTGCTGCCAGATTACAACTCTCATCATTC
Source organism: Rhinophrynus dorsalis (assembly GCA_037306005.1). NCBI lineage: Eukaryota > Metazoa > Chordata > Amphibia > Anura > Rhinophrynidae > Rhinophrynus > Rhinophrynus dorsalis. Next base: position 103,923,756 of record CM074722.1, on the reverse strand, counting down.
CCTGCCAGCTGTTGAATGGCAGGGGATAATGGGAGTTGCAGTCTGGCAGCAACTGGAGTGCCTCACTTTTGTCCAAGCTTCAGAATCAGGTCATGGCTCACAGCCTGAATACACTGACATCACCCAACCCCTTAGAAACACAATAAGAGATCAGGTAATTTGCAAGGTGAGTACTTAGTTTAAAAGGTTTACTCACAAGTGGGTAGGTTCAGGGCAGAATGACCTTTAGTTTTAATTATCTTATTTCTACAGGTTCTGTCAACTTACAGCAGTAATGATGGATCTGAGGTCTTCCAGATGTAATTGCACTCCAGTTCTCATCATTACTAGCCAGCTAACAGCTAGCTGAGAATGATAACATTTTTGTCCAACAATAGCTGAGGGCCTCCGGTGGCATCCTTAATCTTCTGTCACCTGATCAGGGCAGTTTTAAGAACCCTTGAGGCCCCTGACAAAATTTTGAATGTCAGCTGCCAAATATTGTGAAACACTAAGGAACCTCTCATGTTGTTGCCTTCCTTTTTCCCTCCTATTAGTGAGAAAAGCAGCCATGTTTATTTGCTGAGCGCCCAGAACAGCCTCACATCTTGCTGATCATCTCACTACAGAACTGAATTGGTTTCTTTCTGAGAAACTGAGGCTGTTGTGAACCACAGGGTAAAGACTTCTGAAACATGATGCCCCAAGAATTCAACTGTATCCGAAGACAAATAACTAGTTGACTCATGTAGTCTGTCCATTTCCCTATCTACTTAAAAATCTTAGTCTTCCCTAATTACTAGACTTGTATCTAGTTCAGACATTTGTAACAGAACTGTGTTGCTATAATCCATATTGCATTCACCTGAAATATCACGTTGTAATAATCAAAGAGATATATTTGTAAGTATTTACAAAATTTTATATAAAAAATATGAAAAGTGCATGTGCTAGTCTACAAATTGAAGGAACCAGTTTTCCTTGACACTTTGCACTTTTTATACAGCAGCCTGTACAGAGAGAGTGGGATGTGAGTGTTTTTAACATTGTTTCCTTCAGTCAGCTGAGAATAGCACATGTAAACTATCTTATATTTCTACATCTTCAGTGATAGAGACATCTCAAAACTATCGTGGAGAAATGAGTTGCAGGCATACAGGGATGGACTGGGACAGGGGTGCTGAATAATCAGATCCAGGCCACAAAGCCCACAAACATAAGGGCCATATCAACATGAAGTCAGGATAATGCTGAGGGCTGGGTCCAACCTCTTCCAGCAATCATGAGAAGGATGGCAACATAGGTAGATCTAATCATCCCTGTGAAAAATAATCTACCCCCTACACAACCAATCTGCTCATCATACCTTTATTTTAATAGTTTTTCCTTTTTAATTTTCTGTAGGTAAGACTATGACCCATGTAAGCTCTGTCACTAGCAGTGTGGAGCCAATCTGCAGTCTCCACACTGCTTCCTGTGATAGTTCAAGGTTGCACTGTCATGACCTCAGTGCCGTCCTGAACTACAGGGATGTGGAGTCAATGACAAACCAGCTGTACTATAGGGGACAATTACAAACATTGATTTAAATGGGGATTTAACACCCTTGAATGTTAGAAAGGTGTCTAATGCATTGAGATGCAATGTGTGGAAGACCTCTCTAGCATTCATTACGATAAAAGCCGCATTTATATCAATGCACGTTTCTAGAATATTTCATTGTCACCTGTGCTACAATTGGTTCCCTCCAGAATTACTGTTCTTTCTATCTTCTTGAACATGACCCACTAGGAGACCTCTTCCAATATTCCTCATTTTATCGAAAATAATATTTTTAGTTTTACCCACTAACCCTTTGATTGCCAGAGGAGTAGACAATGCATTTCTTTGCAATGCATTGCATACCCCTCTGGCACTCAAAGGGTTAACATATTTAAACATTTGTGTAGTAGCTGCCCTCTCCCTTCAATCTCCATATGTTATATTCTATACATACATATACATGCATTGCATACCCCTCTGGCACTCAAAGGGTTAACATATTTAAACATTTGTGTAGTAGCTGCCCTCTCCCTTCAATCTCCATATGTTATATTCTATACATATGAAGTCTATACAAGAGGGGGGTATTAATCTCACTAAAATAATTGCCTTCACTCATCTGTCCAGTTACAAACAGCACAAAGCTAATTAACCAATGTGTGAATAGGTCAGTCTGCAGATGCATTAAAAAAACAATTTTAGGAATCTAACATAAAATAGATAATTTTTACAGATACTATCTGTAAGTACATGATCAATTTCATTTCCAAGAATGAATGTTCTTGTAAAGACTCTGTACTCTTACCTACAGCACCTGTTTAAATGCTTTAACTGATACCTGAAACCTAAGGGTTCCATGGTGATTTGTTTATAGGTTGTCTCAGATGTGATAGTTCTATATTGTCTGTAAACTGCAAGAGATACGTTTCTATAACCTTGTTAAATAAAACGCTTTAGCTCTTAGCAATCATTACTAGTAGCAAAAATACAAGTAAACAGCCAGTGATTGCATCGAAAAGTCTACTCTACACTTTTCAGAAAAGTTAATTTAGAATTAAATTTAAGTGATAGAAGGGATCATAGGCACATATTAACAGAGGATCAATCCTTTGGCAAATCACCTGAGCCATAAGGGAGACATTTAAATCCCACTGATTTAATTGGGGGATTTATTAGGCTGACCAGACCTCACCTTTAACCAAGGACACATAGGAGAAATGCATACTGCAGGACTGCATTGATTTCAGTGAAGTACTGCAAAGTGGCTATTTCCTATGTGTCCCCGGTTAAAGGTGAGATCTGGTCAGCCTATGCTTTAACCCCTTGAATGCTAGAAATGTCTCCAATACATTGCTTCACAATGCATTGGAGACCTCTCTAGCATTCAGCTAGTTTAATGAGAATTTAGGTTTTTTTTATTTTGTCCCTATGGTGCATTTGGTTTGCCCTACAACTGCACTTATTTTTGTGCACATGGCCTATATTAGGGAAGTCCAATCTAAGGCCTCGGGGACATTGCACACCTTGCAAATGGTCAGTCCTGCCCTTTATACAATATCAATTAAACATAATACTGCAAAACATAACAATCCTGAGATGACATTTAGCAATGAGAAATAGATTTAATACATAGTATGTCTGTTTAAGTACTAAGATGCGCTGTAGCTTTGTTGGCTACCTAGCGACTGCATACAATAGCCCTTGTAACAAGGATAGCCAAACAGTCCTCAAGGGCTACCAAGAGTGTATGCTTTTAAGCTAGCTCTGCTTGAGCACAGGTGAATCAATCAGTCTCTTAGTCCCTTTAACCCCTTAATGACCGGTGACATGTCAGGACCATCACAGGTTTTTTCCACTGAAGGACCAGTTACTGTCCTGTCCTTATAATGCTCCTTATAAGTACAAGTGGGGTCTGAAATTGACAGATCTAAGACCAGAGTGGTCTCTCCCAGACCCCTTTTCGGCACACTGGTACACGTCATCAGTCACGTGTGCCGTAGCCAACAAAGATAAAGTGGTACTTAAAGGGACAGTAATGTCCCAGAAAAAATATTTAACATTTTGTAGGGATTGAAAAGTTGAACTGAATGCAAAAAACCCTATCTCTCAAATCGCTATGGTTTAAGAGATATCTGCATTCAAAGTTTGACGTTTCCTGCTGTCAGCTTTACAGCTGACAGCAGGAGATCTGTATCGGCCGAGACGGAGGCTCTTCAGCAGAGCCGCAGTCACGTTTTTTAAAAAGAATTAATTAATTGGAATGGTCTACAAAGTGTGCTTGCAAACCAGGCACACTTTGTAGACCATTCCAATGAAGTCACTCTTTAAAAAAAAAAAACAACACGATTGCGGCTCTGCTGAAGAGCCTCCGTGTCGGCCGACACAGATCTCCTGCTGTCAGCTTTACAGCTGACAGCAGGAAACGTCAAACTTTGAATGCAGATATCTCTCAAACCATAGCGGTTTGAAGATAGGGTTTTTTGCATTCAATTCAATTTTTTAATCCCTACAAAATGCTAAATATTTTTTCTGGGACATTACTGTCCCTTTAAGTACCACTTTATCTTTGTTGGTGACGGCACACGAGACTGATGACGTGTACCAGTGTGCCAAAAGGGGGTCCATTTAAGGGAAGATCTCTTCCCTGGACTTCTCGTGATTAAGGGGTTAATGAATGCCCCATTGCCCTAGCATGGCTAAACACGCACAATCCAAAATCATAAACCTGACGAAGGCATGGTGGATTGATGGCGATGTCGGCATATTAACCCTTTACTCTGCGGCATTGTGCCTGCATATCACTATTATATTAACCCTCTGAGTGCCAGAGGGGTACGCAATTCATTGGTTTGCAATGCGTTGCGTATCCCTCTGGCACTCAAAGGGATAAAGGTTAAGGTTAGTAATTGCCTAAAATAGGAGAGATTCAGCTCATAAGACAAAGCATATTAAGGTTAGGATCTTGCCAATATTGAGGTACCTTGGTGTAGTAGCATTCTATGGCCGTATGATGTGACTAAATCCTCATCTTTAATATAATAGCGATATGCAAGCACAATGCTGCAGAGTAAAGGGTTAATGGTGATACAAATCTGGATGTGGACCAATACTTTGTGTATTTGCTTTTAGCTATTTTAGTCAAAATTGGTTGCACTCCAGCAATCTTAAATGTGTTTTTTTCTTTGTGTGTGCATACCAAAACCTGGACTGGAATTGTATTTTTGGAAGTTTTGACCAGCTTCTGTTGGTTTAAGCACCTCTCCCACCCCCAGGTGCAATGCTCATTGTGTTTAGGAGACTATATAATGCCTGTCAGAGTCTCTCTCCATTAATAAGTAAAGCTGACAAAGACTCAGCTCTCAGGATAAAGTATATTAAGTTTAGTGATTGCCTAAAATAGGAGAGATTCAGCTCATAAAACAAATCATATTAAGGTTAGCAACTTGCCATTATTGAGGTACCTTGGCGTAGTGGCAAGCTTAGCATTCTATGTCCATATGATGTGACTATATCACTCTCATCTTTAATATAGTAGTGATATGCAGGCACAAAAATTTGGATGTGCACCAATACTTTGTGTATTTGCTTTTAGCTATTTTGGTCAAAATTTGTTGCACTCCAGAAATTTTAAATATGTTTTTTTTTCTTTGGCTGTGCTTACCAAAACCTGGACTGAGATGTCGGCATATTGATGGGGATATAATGGCAAAGACACATTACTGCACAGTGCTGATATGTCTTTGACACAGATCCGAAACAACATCTCCATTCTGGGCCCTCATTGAACTTTAGTGCATCTCACCCCATATGTGGTAACACTCTCTTGCATATGAAAGAATAGTTAATAGATTAGGACGTTTCATTGATCTTTATGGTTGAAATTCTAGCAAACGTATTAATTTACTGTGCAATGAAGCTTTACAGAGCAGATAATAGAATGCCAAAGTGTGACTGTAAAACTACTTTTGCCAGGCCATAGAATCTCTAAAAATCTCTAAAACTATTAACCTGGAAAACAAAAGACACAAGTAATAGGCATTTTAAATAGATACACTTAAAGGGATAGTAATCTTTCACAATAATAGCAGCTCCAATTAATCTTCATAGTATCTGGGCCATGGACAGTGTTACTTCAATACTGTCATAGTTGTAGTTAAAGAGTAATTGAAAGATAAAGTATCCCCCTCCTGCCCCTTTTATTGATGTAACACTGCTCACCTCAGAGCAGCAAGACTATCCGGATGGATTGCAGAGAGGAACAATCTTCAGTGAGTATAAGGCCAGGGCTGGTGCAAGGATTTTTGCCACCCTAGGCAAATCCTAATTTTGCCGCCCCTTGACTCCAACCATTGTGTCCCGCCTCTTTATCCACACCCACTTATACATCACCTCTTTTAATGATGGTTACCTCAGAGCCTTTTATGTGCTAATTAACATTATGTTTGGGAGAAAGAGGAGGTGTGTAAAGTTTGAATCCAGGGTTATCATCAAGTTAGAAAGATGTGACTGCACTAACTCAAAATAAATGTACTCCTAATAAACGTACCAAAGTGCTAGGTGTATTCATGGGTCGACATAACATATCTAAGTATAAGGAAGAAGAAGTCACATCAAAAAGAGAGACAATGTGTAAATATTAAAATATATATAATAAAATCATAAACAAGCTCCTAAACATAATAAATGCGGGCATAGGGAAAATATTCAAGCTCTGACCCGTCTGTGCTTCCAAACCCAACAAGTATATAACCCCTGACGAGGTTACTTAGGTGGTGATATGCGTTGGGTTTGGGAGCACACGAGTCAGACCTTGGATATTTTCCCTATGCCTCCATTTATTATGTTTAGGAGTTTATGATTTATATTATATTTTTTTCTTTATGCACTGGTATTTTGTCTAATACTTTATTATGATTTTTTCAGCTTGTTTGTCTCCTCTCATGTTTAGGTGATATAGGGCTAATGTCATTATGTTTTTTGGGGTTATACTTTGCCTCGCCTGTGTGGGTGTTTTAATATTTTATGTACTGCTTTCTATTTCTCATATTTTTTGATACTTCAGTATGTGTGCTTCAAATGAATGGGTGTTCTGTTTGGAGGTAGTCACATTTTCTCTTTCTATGTCACTTCTTCCTTCTACTTAAAAATTTAAGGGACTTGTAGCATACTGTATGTAACGTGACGCCTTGTATCATAAGCTGGATACCTCCGTTATAGTTCCTTTCTCCCTCAGAGTAACACTCCAATAGTATAACGAATCTCCTATTCCCAAACATCAGCCGAGACTTGATGAAGGGAAGAACTCTCTTTTACTGAATCAAACACACAGGTTATATACACTACAGAGATTCTTAGCTAGATCAGCATGCAAATGAATACTTGGGACAGTGTTTCTATGCTTGACCAATCAGCCACCAGCATCCTTATCAGGATAAGAATGCAGATTAGGAATTGAAATCCTACATTCTTAACTGGCTCATCAATAACCGCCTCTGATTGGTCAAGGAAGCACAGCAGGAATCAATTAACATTCCTTAGCACAGGCCTGGAGTATAGTGGAATCAAAGCCCAACCCCCCCACTATCTCTGCACTCCAGTAATGTACTGGAATCAACTATGGCTAAGCTCAGTCCATAGGTGTTAGTATTTTGGGTAGAAATAGTCTCTAACACACCAATATCTCCCATAGTCACCACAGTTCTGTCACACTGTATATCTGAAATGCCAGCCCAGGACAATTGGACAAAAGCCCACCAATAGCCCCTTGTTTTGCTGCCCCCCCCAACTAGGACCAGCAGCCCCACTATACTCTAATACAATTTGCAGAGACACTCCCAGCCCTGCTGCTGTACTCATTCTGCACTCCGTACCGCCTCCTCTAAAGTTTGAAGCACTCTGCTGAAACCCACAGCTTCAGCAGGCTTTGGTGATAGTATTATACAATCAGGCCTTCTCCTCGCTAGTCACTCACTCTGAACTTCTGATTCTGAATGAATCCATGGTCACCCTGCTCCTGTGACCATAACCAGACCACCATGCGCTGTTAAACAGCCACATCACACACACAGCAAGGGCAGCCAATCAGAGAGGAGTATCCTGGGAAAGCACTCCTCTCTCATTGGCTGCAGTGCGATATGCATAGGAAGGGTATGCTGGACGGTTGGGCACAGCTAGTGCCGTCCATACGCGTAGCTAACCTTGTGTGTTAGGCACAGCAGCTGCCGGCTGAAGGGAACAGGGATAAGGTGTGTAATACTTATGCTCGGTACCTATAGGGTTAATAGTTACATTTGACTGCTTTGCAGAAATTCATGTACTAGGGAGGAAATCACTAGACTGGCTTATTCCAGCCTCTTATCTGTGTAATTGCAACAATCGTTAGAATATGTTCAAAGCTGCAAAGTTTCCAGACCCCCCCACGGGGGAGGAGATGGGATGCTGAAATACATGTTATCTGCATTCTCTCCCCTTCCCCCCCTTCCTGTGAACAAGTTTTGCTTTTCTGTTTTTTTTATAATTTTCTGTTCTATGCTGAAACTGTGAAACTGTGCACCTCGCCCCTCCCTGTAGGGGAGGGGGCTGTATAGGGCTATAAAGGCTATGTATGATAAGAATAAAGAGAGAGCTTGTATTGTATACGCTGTTGTGTGTGTTTCTTTGCGAACTTTACAGCCTCCCAGTATACTGGTAATTGACATAGATTCCACAGACTGATCATAAGAGAGTAAAAAGGTACCATACCTAGCAAAGATAACATAAGAGTGTGACAGGTGCCCTCTCAGGCAGCGATCCAGGTAAAGATTCCCTAATAGTTTTTGGTGGAAGAATGCGGGCGGTGTGCATCCATGGGTAAGTGACTATATGTTGTCGCCGTCCCAGGGATCACACTGCCGTGTTAAGGGTTGAGTGAAATAGGGAGATAGGGAGTGAGTTTCTGTTAGTCTAATATATCAGCGCGCTATAGAAATAAGGTTCGAGGCATAGGGACTCGGGAACCAAGATATGAGGTTCGAGGCATAGGGACTCGGGAACCAGTATAGTTCGAACCACCGTACTCGGGAACTAAGGCTCGAGGAGCCAGATTGATAGACTCGGGAACCAAGGTTCGAGAAATCAAACTGGCAGACTCGGGAGCCACGGTTCGAGGAACCTATAAGGTAGACTCGGGAACCGATGTTCGAGCACATTAGGGGTGGTTCGGGAACTACTGTAGTCGGGAATGACCACAGGATTCGGCCCTTGGCAGTCTCGGAAGGTCACCGTGGATGACAACCGGGAGACTGCCCGGTAAATTAAGTGAGTGGCATTCGACTACCGGATATTAGGTGGCAGAACACTCTCTACCAAAGAGTCCCTCTGTGAGTCTATGTCAATAATCTACTGTTCTGTCCTTTCTTGTCTGTCAAATTGTTTCGTGATACTATATGGTTACTATGCACTTGTGTTGAAATATGGATGTTTGTAGAGATGTCAATTAAGTATTGTATCAAAGGATATTAGAGGCTGAGAATAAGTATTGTGTTATTGTGTGCTGTCCCCGGTTCAGGTGAAGGTAAGCACTGGGACCGGGTGTTATTCCAGGTGAAGGTGAGCACCTGAATTTTACTTTTCCTTTTCCTCGTCTATTTGATACTGTAATTGTATTGTATTGTAAGACTTGTTGTATTGTGAAAGATGGGTGGTCAAGAGAGCAAGACCCCAGAGATAGGGGAAGATTGTATATACTATATAGAGAGACTGACAGGGGGTTCCTATTACACTATTCCATTCGTGTCTAATTTGGCGGGGAGTCTGGTCCTGCAAGATACCACCCACTGACTTTCTCCCCTGATCACTGGGAAAATTTACAACTGTCTCATATTTGTTGCGCATGGCTAACCTGTTTACATACATGCATGTGTCGTTTGTCTGGGGTAGATACGTGCCCTGTTCCGGAGGGATATAGTAAGTGAGCACAGAAAGAGGGAGAGCGTGCCTACATCACCAGAGAGAGAGACTTGAGGGAACACATTCATTTAGTGACAGCTAGGCAGGGGTTAAGCCGCCATGCTTGTAAAATGTTGATGCTATGAGAAAGTTAGCGCAGCTCTGATTCCCCCTCCCTTCTCTTCCATTCTACCTCTCCCCCTTGTTCTCTCTGTTCTTAGATAAGACACAAGTAACGGAATTTCAAGGTCACCAACGCTGCTGTTTTCCTAAAGGTCCTATTGTTAAGATGTTGTCTAGTAGCTGGGAACTAACAGCTGACAGGGGCAGGTTTTTGTACATTTATGTGGAAATGTATTGCCAGGATCAGGTACTGGTAGGCCACCAGTAATTAGCCTGGACAGGCACACGGTATTGGTTCTGAGATAAAATGTTGCAACGTTTAGGTAAATTCAATCCTAATTTTGTGTAATCAATTGTATGGATCCAAGCAAGTAAAAATATGGATTTGTTCAAGAAATTGTCAATGTGTTATAGATAATAGAACTGAAATTATGTTCTTGAGTGAGAAGAGGCAGGAATGTGGGGGCTGTCCTGCTGGAAGTGTCTGAGGGGGTTTTGGCATTGGTCTTACCGGTTCAATGGTCCTCAGTGATCTAAGACTGAATAGTCCAGCCAGTCCACCCGCGCGGTCACAGGCACCCCTTCCTCTCCTGTTTTGACTTCTTGGGAAACATATGTTTCAACTGAAGTGGTGCACCCAATGTGTATGTGTATATATGTGTATATATGTATATGTTCAACTGAAGATTTGTTGAATTGTGATTTAGCCTCCATAAGAACAAATTGTAGTTATGTATATGTGCCCTTTGCAACCTGTTGTCTGTTAATTAGAGAAACAACAGTCCTGCTTTCTCTGAAAATGACAGGAAGGGGTTAAATGCCTGTGTGCTGATTCTCTCCCACTATGAGACGATCGCGCAGCATCAGACCCCTCCCTCTCCTGTGTAAATCCTTCCCAGTTGTAATAATGTTATGGGGGAATGAAAGAGAAAAGATTGTTGACACATATAAGAAATTAACTTCTAATGAAATTAGAGACAGATAAGTAGGGACTGCAGATGCATTCCCTCTTAATGACGTGACTGATAATGTATTATTGTTTTACTGTTCTCTGATCCTGGGGTCCGTGCGGACATGTGGGAAACCTCATTTGAATCTTCCAGGGGTGCAGTAGGTTGTGCAGCAGAGGGATAAGTCCCTTGCCGCATCTTTGCATGGATTTAGGGAAACACTGAGAGTGTGTTGAGCGAGCCAGTAAGTGAAGTAATGGAGAAAGAAAGGACAGAAGTTATGTACAGAGATACAGAGGGAGACACAAAGACTAGGCAGATATTGAAGGACCATGTAAAGTTTAATGCTTTAGCAATTGCAAGGAAAATTGGCACTGTTGAAGCAGGTAGAAAGAATAATGTAAGTGGTACAGCGAGATCTAAGCAGGTAGGAAAGAATACATGTTTTTACTGTAAACAGGAAGGACATTGGAAGTGAAATTGCCCCAAGCTGAGGAATAAGTATAGATATACAGACAGAAATCCCCAGGAAGAAGGTGCATCTGTTGGTGGTGATGCAGACAGAAATGACTCACCTAATAAGACAGAATAGGAAGGGATCAGGATCAGTCTTTTTAGCATTATCCTATAGTGCCGGAGGGTGGAATTCATAGTGAAGAAAACTATCAGTATAGTAGGGGTGGATTGAATTCCCTCCTCTATGCCATATATGCAACCTATGGAAGTTACCATAGAAGGGACTATGGTCCAAGATGGTTTTCTCCTATCAGAGTCATGCCCCATTGCACTGTTGGGAAGGGATTTGTTGACCAGATTGAGGACAGAGATAACTTTTGACGCTGACAAGATAGAGGTATATGTACCCGACTATTATGACTTGACTTTCCAGATGGCACTGAGACACACTTCTCAGGATAGTCATGATTCAGACATCCCGGAGGAGGTTCTGCGCTCAGTGCCCTCTGCTGTTTGAGCAGCTGGAAAGCCAGGGGTTGGTAGAGATGCCCGACCCGTTATTGACTTGCAGCCTAATGCAGGACCGGTCTAGGTCAGATAGTACCCCATCAGTAAAGAGGCTAGGCAAGGGTTAAGCTAATAGTGGCCAATATTTTGACTGAAGGATTGTATGACAAACTGACTATGATTCTCCTGATACAATAGTATGGGATGAACTGAAGCGGGTGCTGATGTTCGCCCCTGCTTTAGCTCTGCCAAAACCAGTTACCCTATTGCCCGAGGACATAAATGATCCTCCAGAGCATGACTGTGTAGAAGCCCTGGAGGAAGTGACTTTACCCAGACCAGATCTGTACAAAGTAAGTTAGAAATTGTTGGGATTTGTGTGATATATATTTGTAAATAAATCCTAAAATGTGACATATTCTAATCACTGGGGCCAGGCAATGGGCTTGGGTGTCATTTGAACGGCTCCAGATAGATTATATTGGGTTGTTTTGCAACCTGTACTGGGATTTTAGTATGCTGTTGTAATAGTTGATTAATTGTCTACGTGGTTAGAGACATTTCTTTTGAAAGGAGCTACTGCGGGATCAGTAGCTAAGGTGTTAATAAGAAAAGTAATTCCAAGGTTTGGTTTGCCTTGAGTTATTGAGTCAGACCATGGAACACATGTTACAGCTGAAATTGTTAAAAGTAATTGTGTCACTCTAGGGGTGGACTAGAGATATCATACCCCCTGGAGGCCTCAATCCTCTGGACAAGTTGAGAGGATGAACCAGACTCTTAAGCGCTCTCTGACCAAACTATGTACTGAACTAAGACTCAAATGGCCAGAGGCGCTTCCCAGTGCCTTGACTCACTTCAGGGTGACCCCTTCCAGATCCTTAAAAGTTTAGTCCTTAAGAGATCCTCTTCGGTAGGCCCTGGAATAGGATTGTGATGTATCACGGATCTACCTTAGAGATTGGTAATCAGCAGATTATGGATTATGTAACTGCTTTGCAGCATACCCTTTCTTTTCTTCACAGATTTTCTGTTCAACAGCCTTTGCTTTCGGCTGGCCCAGTGCATGTTTCCAGATTGGAGAGTGGGTATATGTACAGACATGGAGAACAGAGTGTTTGGAGCCCCAGTGGAAGGGTGCATTGCAGCTTCTGTTGACAAGTTACAGCGCAGTCACGCTGCATAAAGGAAAGACCTGGATATACCACGCCAGAGTGACAGCTGCACCAGAGCCTGAGCAGGATAAAGGCCCTGTGCCCTCCCAGTGCCCAGCAGATGCCCAGAGGGAGGCAGAACAGGGTGAAGGTCTGAGGCTTTTGTTCAGGACATACCAGCAAGTAGGCTTATTGCATCGCCTACCTCCGTGGGACCAGTAAGCAGGCTTATTGCATCGCCTGCCACCGTGCGATCATCAAGTAGGTGTTTTGACGGGCATAATAATCCCTGACCACCTGCCTCCGTGGGACAAGACCATCATGAAGATCCATCCCTTTGGAAAGCTAGCACCCTCTGGCAGTGAAAGTGGCCTGCTTGGGGAGGTGCCCCTAAAGATAGAAAATGATGGTCTAATGTGTATTAACATTATAAGTGTGGGGGTGGAAGGCTGGCTTATGTATGCTACTTATGTCTCACCCTCACTCACGTAAGGATTTCGGAAAGGCCACCTCTGCACTGGGGTCAGATGGACTGCAGAGACACCCCAGAGACCCGTGAGAACTCCAATGTCTGGATCTACTTAGCACCAGCATGTTATGAACATTACGAACTTTTGCTTGTGCATCATGGTCAGCCCTACTGACGTTATGACCACTTGCCTCATCAGCGTGCCTGTTTCGCTAGCTGTAATTTATGTCCTATTTCAGTTTTTTGCTTTGCCTCATTGCCAAAAGGTGTTGTTCCCCTGGGTCAGGTCCTTACACCCAGTATTTCAGGCACCTCCACAGTCCTGCACCACTATATGATGATGCCTTATCCAGGTTGTAAGATTTGTGTGAGTCCGGGTACACCCGGACTCAAAGAAGGGATTGAAAGGATTGTATAACATATAGAAGGGTTAAATATTCTTAGGGTTAAATTGTTTGTGTAACAAGTCATTCCATATTTGTCAAACAGGCCATGTTAACATTATAAAGGGAGTTAGGTTATCAAACTGCTGCTCTGTTGCTGTGCATACCACGCCCGTAACTCCCCTGCCAATCCGTATGCCCCTTACTTGAAAATGTTATCCTGCCGCCCTACCTCTCCCACCCCTTGCTATGACGATGTCCAGGGCCCAATGTAATTCCCAGAGTTTAGTTTGGTGAATCAGTTTAGTACTGATTCAAAGAAGGGATTGAAGGGAACAGGGATAAGGTGTGTAATACTTATGCTCGGTACCTATAGGGTTAATAGTTACATTTGACTGCTTTGCAGAAATTCATGTACTAGGGAGGAAATCACTAGACTGGCTTATTCCAGCCTCTTATCTGTGTAATTGCAACAATCGTTAGAATATGTTCAAAGCTGCAAAGTTTCCAGACCCCCCCATGGGGGAGGAGATGGGATGCTGAAGAACATGTTATCTGCATTCTCTCCCCTTCCCCCCCTTCCTGTGAACAAGTTTTGCTTTTCTGTTTTTTTATAATTTTCTGTTCTATGCTGAAACTGTGAAACTGTGCACCTCACCCCTCCCTGTAGGGGAGGGGGCTGTATAGGGCTATAAAGGCTATGTATGATAAGAATAAAGAGAGAGCTTGTATAGTATACGCTGTTGTGTGTGTTTCTTTGCGAACTTTACAGCCTCCCAGTATACTGGTAATTGACATAGATTCCACAGACTGATCATAAGAGAGTAAAAAGGTACCATACCTAGCAAAGATAACATAAGAGTGTGAAAGGTGCCCTCTCAGGCAGCGATCCAGGTAAAGATTCCCTAACACCGGCCCGCCCGCCAAGGTGCCTTAGCCAGTCATCCTACGGTTCTGCTCTGCTACTGCGCCCCTGTAGATGTGCGCCCTAGGCCGGCGCCTACCTTGCCTATAGGTGGTGCCGGCCCTGTATAAGGCAAACCTGGAATCCCTGTCAAGGAGTGCAGCGTTTTCCTTATGCTCACAGTATGTGAGCTGTCTGGTCCCAGGACCAGATTCCACATCTGAGGGGAGGTGGCTTACACTAGGTAAAAGGGGCGGGAGGGGGATACTTTATCATCCAATTACTACTGAACTACAACTCTGACAGTATTGAAATAGCACTCTCCATGGCCAAATACTAGGAAGATTAATTGGAGCTGCTGTTTTTGTGAAACATTACTATCCCTTTAATGAGACTAAAAAGCTGTGTATGTAACAGGTCAGCTTATTTGACGCACATGACATTTGATTGTACATCCGGTAACCAGGTGTCCCTCTAAATGCAGGACTCTTATGGAAATTGCATTCTACAGTACAGCACAGGAATCAGTTTCCATTCCCGTTTCATTTCAGGCATTTACCTTTACAGATGGACAAATATGTGAAAGCTTCTGTGCTGTTTAGCAGCGGTTTAGCTGTCCAGTTCTACCCACCTTCCATTCTCCCTGCTTGACATACCTGGGAACTCTTAGGGTTTGACCCCGAGCCTCAGGGTTTTTGACCCTAATCTCAGGGTCTCAGGGTGAAGGGTCAAATTCTCAAGATGAGAAAGTTCACTGATACCTAGTATATGATCTGCACAAATTAACTGCTTATTTAGTCTCCACATTTGGAGCTCTTTGTAGCAGAAAAGCAGAGGCAGGAATTCTTCTTGTCTTCTGTGGGTTCCAGCAGTGATATCACTAAGTTGTAGACTGTAAATGGTTCCTTGAAGACTGACAGCAGAACCGCTGGGTTAGACCTCAGAGGAACATATTACCTATAATTTACGCTATGGGAAATGTTAAGGGTTAATATTTTAAGATCTCTGGGTCAACTCATTTTGAAAGTTCCCAGGTATGCTGCTTGGGCTGCAACCAGATGTGCTTGTCCAAAATTTTGCAACTTTTTGGACAAGTGACAAACATGTTATTGCACCATTGAAAGAGCAAAGAGGGAAGGAAACAGGTTTTCTATTTGTTAACACTTTGAATGTCAGAGGGGTTCACAACTCATTTCGTCCCCTATGATTCTGTTGTTTTGTTCTCAAATTGTTCCACTTTTTCTATGAATATGGCCATGTAACATTCCATGGTCACAGACTGCACAAAGAAGAAGAAAGGCGTGCAGATAGTAAATATTCTCATTGATTTACGTAGGGTTTTTATCCCCTTGAATGCTAGAGAGAACTCAGTGCAAGCAATATCTTGAGGATCTCTCTAGCACACAAAGGGGGTTATGCACTTTATGCACTAAGGTGTGATAAAGAAGTGATAAAGTGAAGATGACTTCTCCAGTGATATAAACGCCAAGTCCTATGTTATTCTGTGAAGCCGATGTACTAGGATTTCTCCATCTTTGAAGATCTTAGTGCAGGTCTGTCCAAGTTCAAACTTCAAAGGGCCACCAACAGTCCAGGATGTAAGGATTTCCCTGATTAAGCACAAGTAAGTTAATGAGTGGCTAAGTAATTTTGATTGTCCCACCTGTGCTTAATCAGGGAAATCCTTACATCCTGGACTGTTGGTGGCCCTTGTGAACTGAACTTGGACACTCTGTCTTAGTCCATAGAAAAACACAAGAACTGGAGAAGTGATATCACTAGAGGAGACGTCATCATGCCTTAGTGCATAACCCCCAAAAGAGTTTAACCCTTTGACTGCCAGAGGGGTGAGCGAAGCATCACAAAGCAATGGGTTGTTCACCCCTCTGGCACTGAAATAGTTAAAGCCCTAGTTATATCAATGGCATTCTCTGGAATTTCTATGGCCATATGCCCAAAGTAAAATTCTATAAATCTGTGCTCAAATCGGTTGCATCATAGGGAATAAATAACATTTCCCTAATTAAATTAAATGGGGCCTTTAGCACTTTAAGTAATCAGTTTGCCTATGGAACAATTGGTATTGTTCCTCTCTTTCTATGTCCATATAATCCTCGGGCCATCCAGTTAAGGATTAATTTAACACTTTGAGTGCCAGAGGGGTACGCAACACATTGCTTTGCAATGCGTTGCATCCCATCTGGAACTCAAAGGTTTAAATTCCTCCAGAAGGAAATTCCTTTAATTTTGCTGAAAATAACACAAATTCCATAGCATACTCAGTGCTACAATAACCTGATAATGTACTATCTGTCATTCATAAGTCAAATCGTATACCCTGACTTATCCTAATACTGAAACTGGTCTGAGCACATTTTTATGCTTCATGTAACAATGTCTGCATGAGAAGAAATACAGTTACTTAAAGTTATCCTTGACGTACCATGGGGTGATAAATGCAGAATAACATTTAATGTGGAACTGTCACCTTAAAACAACTTAGAACATTTTGCAAATTGACCTTTATGTTGTGTTAGATGTATTTTATTCCATAAAAATAAAAATTTACAAGCTATTAGCATTTTTATTTTCTTGTGATATGCAGTCCCCTGCTGACCCAGTCGGCACAAGTGATTTGTCCTACCTCACCTGACCGGTATCCTTTTGAATGGTTGCACGCAGAAGAGCGTTTGACCATTCAACTGTTTCAGCAGGTCGCCTGGCTAAAAAGCGTGACGTGACAATCTTGTAGTGCTTGACAGCGCGAGATTGTCATGTCGCCTAGTCAATGGGTGTGTTAAGCACATGGAGTCAGCTGCTACTCCTCCATGTGCTGAAGAAAAAAATTTTTTTTTAGGAAGCCCTTCATTGTTAAGCACACGGAGGCAGCTGGAGCACCTCCGTGTGCTGAAGAAAAAGACGTGTTCTGCAGATGAATGGGATCCCCTCAATCTGCAGTTTTTGACAAAGTAGCAACCTGTGTCCTGTGGTGACTACTTTGTCAATTAACCGCAGATTGAGGGGATCCCATTCCATTGCATCCTGTGCATTAGGACCCATTGTAGAGACTACACTACAGGTGCTGGACCTGAAATCAAACAAGCTTAATTTTGACTTCATCAGCTCTATGAACTGAAGCTCAGAAGCCATATGGACTTACTGCCATGCTACAAGGTAACCTCTCTAAGGTCACTTTATCTGGCAGGAAACCTTCTGATGTGTTTAATAAAAAAAATTTTTCTTCAGCACACGGAGGCGCTCCAGCTGCCTCCTTGTGCTTAACACACCAATTGACTAGGTGACCTGACAGTCTTGTGCTATCATGCACTACGAGATTGTCATGTCTTGCTTTTTAGACAGGCGACCTGCTGAAACAGCTGAATGGTCGCGCATTCTTCTGCGTGCATCCATTCAAAAGTGAACCACCTGATCCACCGCCTGTGTGGTCCTCTACCTTCCATTTCTAACCCAAGAGCAACTTTAACCCTTTGAGTGTAGAGGGGTATGCAGTGCATACCTCCCAACATTTCAAACGAACAAAGAGAGACAATTGTGTTTTAGGGGGTGTTGCTGGGAACATGGCTGGTGAGCGGGGCTTTACTGAGAATTTTTAAATTATTTCATGACATACTGACACCTCTTTGTGTAACTGAACAAATGATTTAGAATAAGACTAAAGTATTTTATTTACGCAGACTAATTTATAAACATGAATGTGAGTTGTATTGCTGTGGAGCAACATGACACACTTATATACACGCCATAAAGTCTGATCTCCTACACCAGGGTGGGAAAGAGGGACAGAGGGATTTGGGTCTCAAAGAGGTACTGTCCCTCCTAAAGAGGGACACTTGGGAGGTATGCATTGTGTACCCCGCTGGCATTCAAAGGGTTAACACATTGTGTTCAATGCATAGCAATGCATTTTATGTCTCTTTGGCACTCAAACGGTTACATTCATTTAGCAAATGATCCAGGAGGAGGGTTTCCCCAAAGCCTGTTGTCCCTGTTTCCAGCTGTGGTTCTTCCAGCAATCTATCTCCAGGGAGATTCCCCACGCCTCTTCTCCCCAAGAGCTCCACTCTCCACCCTCACCCACAAACAAGCAAAAAATCTCTGTTTAACCTTCTCATTGCCTGAATGTGCAAGGCATTTATCACCATACCTGGGAACTTTCAGAGTGGGCTAACCCTGAGATCATTGAAATAGTAACCCTTTACGTTCCCCAAAAAGTAGATTCTCGGCAATAATTCCATACGTGCTGTAACCCAGAGGTGCTACAATCAGTCCAAAAGGAACATTTAACCCTTTGAGTGCCAGAGGGGCTTTGCAATGCATTCCGTACCCCTCTGGCACTCAAAGGATTAACATGCTACAACTTAAAGACATCACTGGCTAATCACACATAAGGCGTTTCTCAACTCCTGTCCTCAGGACCCACTAACAGGCCAGGATGTGATGATTTCCTTGTTAGAGTACAGGTGAGTTAATCAATGTGAATGAGCCTCTGATCACCACACCTGTGCTCTAGCAGAGAAATCCTTAAGTCCTGGCCTGTTAGTGGGTCCTGAGGACAGGAGTTGAGAACCACTGATGCAGTAAATAACACCGGACTCTCCTCACCCTGAGATTTTGGCTCTCTACCCTGAGACACTGAGATCTGAGTCAAAACCCTGAGAGTACCCAGGTATATTTATCACCTTTCTGGCACTCTAAGGATTAAACAAAATCTGAAGATGGAAATTGTTATGTGCAACAGTGATTATCACACTTTCTCTATTACTAATTTCCCTATTTCATGTAGAAATTGCAACACATTTCAAACTAAACATGCAACACCGTATTTATACAGGAAAACAAAAATGCCAATTAATAGTATTATAAACTCCTGACAAGTGAAAGTATAATATACAATACAGACTAAAGTGAACTGCTGCTGACTCCTGGGAGAGAGAGTAGACAATGCAATTACTGATTTAACCTACCAGCTGCCGAACAGGCTACAGCAGACATCGGGGGGAGATTTACTAAACGGTGATAGAGTGGTGATGATTTCTCCGGTTCCTATGTTATTCTGTAGAGCCTATTCACTAAGATCTCCAGAGTTGAAGAAATCTTAGTGCATAGGCTCCATAGAACAACATATGATTTGGGGAAGTGACAAACTGGAGAAGTCATCTCTGCTTTATCACCTCTTTATCACCACTTATTGAATCTCCCACTTGCAGTAAAAGAACAATCATCTTTCAGTACTGCAATAGTGAAAGGGTTAAAAAAAAAAAAAAGAGGAGGATCAATACGGGATCTTGGTGGTGGTATGTTTGTCCTATTTATGTTTTATATTTGAAAGTCATATACGTCAAGGGTTAAATTCTTTGGGTGCTAGGTGTCACCAACCCCTCTGGCACTCAAAGCATTTGAGTCAAAAGATTAAATGCATGATTATCCCTCTGAGTGTCAAATATGTGTGCAAAGAACACTGCACACCTCTTTGGCAATCAGGGTGTTTTAATTAGACTGGGCTGTCTGCAGATACAATTTTATAGAGAGTGGGAGGGTCGGATTTATATCCCAGACTCCCTTAGACCAGATGGGTTATTCGCTAAGGAGTGATAAACAGGTGATAACCTGGAGATGACTTCTCCGGTGATATCACTTCTCCGGTTCCTTTGTTATTCTATGGAGCCAATTCACTAGCATTTCTTAAGTTTTGGAGATCTTAGTGCATAGGCTCCATAGAATAACACAGGATACTGGAGAAGTGATATCACTGAAGTCATCTCCACTTTATCTCCTCTTTATCACGCATTAAAGGGATAGTAATGTTTCATTATTAAAGCAGCTCCAATTAATCTTCTTAGTATTTGAACCATAGAGTGCATTATTTCAGTACTGTCAGAGTTGTAGTTCAAGAGTAATTGAATGATAAAGTATCCCCCTCACACCCCTTTTACTGATGTAACACTGCTCGGCTCAGAGTAGTAGGGTGGTGTCCAAGTGGATTGCAGAGAGGGACAATCTGCAATTAACATATGGGAAAAACCTGATAAACCTGTTAATGAGGCAGGGCTTTCATTGTTCTCACAGTAAGAAGATTGTCCCTTGCTGTGAGCTGTCTGGTCTATGGACCAGATTCCACATCTCAGGCGAAGCGTCTTACACTAGGTAAAATGGGCAGGAGGGGATACTTTATCATTCAGATACTCTTGAACTACAACTCTGACAGTATTGTAATAACACTCTCTATGGCTCAAATACTGTGAAGATTAATTGGAGCTGCTGTTTTTGTGAAACATTACTATCTCTTTAATGAATAACCCCCAAGGTATTCTAGGTACCTTTGGCTCCTCCCATGGCCACACACCCCCTCTTCACATGACTCCACTCCCAGGCCCATCCATTGTTCCATGATACAAAATACACACTTTGCCTATAACAAGCAAGAATGAAAAAGCTCAAACCACCTGGTTGCTAGAGACATCACCAACACATTGCTTTGCAATGCACTGGAGATCTCTCTAGCATCCAAGGGGTAAATAATAGCCTGTAAAAAGGAATATAAACTGGTTCAGAGACATGGAGATGGCTATGGCCACACCTACAATTCAGAATGTGGGTGTGGCCATCACAGCTGAGGAGCCCCTCAAAATTTGGAGAGCTAGGCAGCTGGTTACTCTGACTAATGGAAAATCTGACCCTGTCTCTAACAATGAGGGCAGGTATTTCCTATGCTAAACTGCACTATGGCAGCTTCCGTGCTCATATATAAACAGGTATTTTTTCAGCTTTGTATAAAGTTTTAATGGTGTATAGGTAGACGTGGGCTTTTGATGCAGGATGGTTTAAAATTGCCTAAGTTGTTTTAAGGTGGTAGTTCCAATTTAACCCATTTTTAAACTGTCATTGCTACACTGATTACATTATAATGATGGAGGATTTGGTGCAAGGCAATAAAAGCAAAGATAGAAGTACAATGTACAATGTAACACTGTCTCAGCTGCTGAAAAGACTGGAGGGAGGGAGTTTAGGGAAGTCTTCCAAGTGTGTCTCTGTTTTTCAGTGGATCTCTGAGTAATGGATGAGTGGTGTCAGAGAGCTGACTCAGGATCCTTTTCTGTAGCAGGGAGAGTGGTACATTGGACATTGTACCACTATCCCTTCATTTACAGTCAGGAACCAGGTCCTTTCTCTAGAGAGGGAACCTAGTAATGTATCAGTGAAACAATAGAAACATTTAAAAAACAGGATACATATGCCACTAGGGCAGGCTTCTGTCATTCAAGCACTAAGGTAAGGTAGGTGCTTGGGTTTGTGTGGAGATCTGCGCCCACTTGTTATCTCCATAGGTTGAGACCATGTCTGAGGGACTGGATGTTTAAAGGCAAGCACCACCGAGAGTCCATCCACCTTCTCATGGCAGACAACTGGGCACAGTCCACACTTTCGCAGCTGGACACATAGCCACCTATTGATTACAGATTGGGAGTGGTTTGACTTAGGGTTCAGCTTTAAGGGGGAGAGTTTCTTACCTGGGTAGTAACTAGATCAAATCCAATTTCACATTGTCACTCTATTATACACACACACAGACACACACACACACAGTCTCACAGACACACACACACACACACACTCATAGACATACACAATTACACACACATTCACAGACACACACAGGCACACAGACAAATACACATAGAAACACAGACACGCACACACACACACACACGTAGACACCTATTGTGACACTCCTCTCACAATCCCAGCACCATGGAGCACTTGTGCAATAAACATAACCAACTGTCATTTTATTTGTAATGTCACAATTTCATTTCTGTGTGACCTAATATGGATAATCACATCTTTGAGATGAAAGTGTCTTAACCCTTTGAGTACCAAACAGGTATCCAAAGCATTGTGTTGTTATGTGTGGATATCTCTCTGGCACTGAAAGGGTTAAGGGTTGCCTTAGCCAGCAGAATGAACAGAATTGTATAGAGAAATTCAATAGACTCTTACTCAATGGACTTGATTGTCCCACCTTGCCTAGCTGGTATCTAGCAAATACTGGACAAGGAATCAGTCAGCAGCTGGATGTTTGGTATTTGATTACAGCAAAGGTGACAGACCTAAGTAATCTGTAACAAATTGGTGATTTTGAAAGAACTTTCAATACCACCTGTATTTATGTTAGTCATTTTTTATGAAAACAATAGTTTCTGAGATCTTTAGCTTTATTTATCTGCCATTGTATGCAGATTAAACAGTGCTGGATGGCACTGCCAGCCATATTCTAACATTCCACACTGTTTGTCATTTTAACTCCTCTCCCTGTTGGCCACATCTAGCTCATTTGCATAAACTGGCAAATAGCTAAAGCCAAATATCTCATAAATGATTGGTTTAAATAAACAGTGCTGGTATAAATATAAATGATTTTGAAAATTCTTTTAAAATAAACTGTTTCTTACAAAGTGTTAAGTACACCTTAACAGGCTATTAACCCTGTGTGTGTCGGAGCACTACCCAACGAATTGCATTTCAATGCATTTGATACCTCTCCGGCACTCAAAGCGTTAACCAGAGAACCTGTCTGAGCTTTATCCCTCCAGGAAGATAAGGACCCATGTTCCTCAGAATATCACAAGATTGTTCTGAAGGGTATTTGGATCACTGTACTCTCTGTAAGGCCAGTCATGTTCCAGGTCCTAAATTCTATAAACAGAGTAGAAGATCTGGGGGGGGGGGGTCATGCACTAAGCTGTGATAAAGAGGTGATAAAGTAGAGATGACTGCTTCAGTGATATCACTTATCCAGTTCCTATGTTATTCTATAGAGTCTATGTACTAAGATGTCCAAAGTTGGAGAAAACTTAGTGAATAGGCATTGGTTCCATAGAATAACATAGGAATTGGAGAAGTGATATCACAGGAGAATTCATTTCCACTTTATCGCCTCTTTATCACGCCTTAGTGTATCTCCCCCCAGGAATTATAGGCTGGTTATTGTCCATCCAGTATTTCTGCACATTAGAATACCAGAGAGCATCCACATCAGTCCATGGGCCTTGTTGTCCAACAGCTCAGGAGCCACAAGTTGTCCATTTTGGTTTAAACAAATCAATTGAGAGAAACATATAGTACATCTCCATATCATGCCCTGCTCGACATGCCCCTGAGTGTGCTGCTGGAGACCTGATCTGGATATGTGCCATATGATTATTATTACCCAGGTGTGTGTGTTCTCACAGGCCTAATTCACACCAGGAGGTGATCAGGGGAGGGCTGGCAACTTGTGGCCCAGGGGGCAAATTCAGTCAAGTGGCCCATTTCTATATCACTCAAGCCCACTGTCCCAGCCAGCCCCCTTTTGTTAATTTTAAAATTGGCATTAATGTTGTGAAGTAAGGCAAGTGATACCACATAGCTTACAGCTGAAATGAGGCTACACTATTGCGCCCCTACAAAGCTTACAATTTAATTAATGCTACACTAGTGATACCATAGAGCTTACAAGGGAATGGGTTATACTACTAGTGTAGCTCCATTTGGATTGTTCCTCTGTGGTGTCGTTTGTGCAGCTCCATTTCAGTTGTAAGCTCTATGTTATCACTAGTGTAGCTCCATTTCAGTTGTAAGCTCTATGTTATCACTAGTGTAGCTCCATTTCAGTTGTAAGCTCTATGTTATCACTAGTGTAGCTACATTTCAGTTGTAAGCTCTATGTTATCACTAGTGTATCTCCATTTACAGCAGCAATTGGGAGATTTAATGAGGAGCAGTGGCCCACCATCCCAGACATATGACCGGCCAAGGGGGCAATTGCCCCCCTGCCCCCCAGGCCAGCCCTCCCCTGGAAGAGATGCACTAAAGGTTGATGCTGTGGTGATGTGCATCTGGTGAGGTGTAGCAAACAAATCACCTTGGTGATAGAGATTCACCTCATCATATGCGCTAAGAATTATTGATGCAAGGGGAGAGGGGACTTCCTCATTAGCATGGAGCGATGCCCTCCCTTACATATTGCCAGTATTTGGACAGCCCTGCATTCTCTCTGCTAACCACTGTGCTCAGACATCAACACCACAAACCCTTTCAGTGCCACAGGGATGTTCATTGCATACTCCTATGGCACTAAAAGGAGTAAAAAGGTATTTGGTATTTGAGACACAGTATGATCTAAATAGTTTTCTCATTCTTAAATAATTCAGTTATTTTATTAGGTCGGTCATCGTTTAGATCCAAAAAGATAAACACACTAGAAAATGTTTTGGGAAAGTGCAAGATGAGCCAAGATATGTGTGAAAGAGGAGACAGTAAAAGAATATGGGGTGAGACAAAGAGATTAAATAAAAATGTCATCTGGCAAATTTCCTAAATGTCGCACTTGCATTTTACATGACCTATTTGTCCATTTTATTTTATCAAATATCGCTTGGCAACATAGTAACATAGTAAATTAGGTTGAATAAAGACACAATTCCATCAAGTTCAACCTTCGCCTCATACCCCAGTAACTGAGAATTTTATAGCTTCCCTGCTACCAAATAAGTTAGTCTTTATCAGACATTCCTGATCTGCCTATTAATAAACAGTATAACTCTGTATGTTCCCTTTGGAAAGAAATGTATCTAATTTTCTCTTGAATGTATCCATTGTATCTGCCATAACCACCCCCTTGGGCAAAGAATTCAACAATTTAACAGACCTCACTGTAAAAAAAATCCTTCCTATGCTGAAGTCTAAACCCACTTTCCTCTAATCTCAAGGGGTGTCCCCTGGTCATCTGATCAGGTCTTGGAATAAATAGCTCACCGCATAGATCCTTGTATGAACCTCTCATATATTTGTACAATGTGATAAGGTCTCCTCTTAGTCATCTTTAATCTAGAGTAAAAAAAGCAAGTTTGTCTAGTCGTTCCTCATACATCAAGTCCTCCATTCCCTTAATTAATTTTGTTGGTCTTCACTGTACCCTCTCTAGCTCTAGTATATCCTTTTTCAGAACCGGTCCCCAAAACTGCTCTGCATACTCAAGGTGAGATCTTACCAATAATTTGTATAATGGCAAAACAATGTTATCCACTCTTGCTTCAATACCTCTTTTTATCAAGACAGGATTTTGTTTGCCTTTGCTACTGCTGTTTGAAACTGGTCACTCTTTCCAAGTTTGTAGTTGACAAGGATACCCAGGTCTTTCTCTAGCAACAAGTCCCCTAAAATGATTCCATTAAGTTTAGAAGTAGCCTTGGGATTATTTCCTCCCAAATGCATGACTTTACACTTCCCCACATTAAACTTCATATTCCATTTATTTGCCCAATCTGCCATTTTATATAAATCCCTCTGTAGAGAGCAATTATCCTGTTGTGTTAATAAACAAACTGTATGTTCCTTAATTCCAAGATTAAAGGACTTTAAGCTCACATCCACTCACACCGCCAAGACATTCTGTATTTGTTTTGTTACTTAATATTTATTAAATCATATACTTTGTGCATTTTATGAGCAGATACCTCTCTAAGCTGCACCACTTGTATCCGACCACCTCACCAGACACTAGGGGTTATGCAATGAATTCTATAAACAGAGTGGAAGATCAGGGGGAGTTATGCACTAAGTCGTGATAAAGAGGTGATAAAGAGCAGAAAACTTCTCCAGTGATATCACTTCTTCAGTTCCTGTGTTATTCTATAGAGCCTATGCACTAAGATCTCCAGAGCTGGAGAAATCTTAGTGAATAGGCTCTATAGAATAACATAGGAACTGGAGAAGTGATATCACTGAAGAAGTCATCTCCACTTTATCACACCTTAGTTCATCTCCCCCACTGTCTTTTTGCTTCCCTTAATTCAAATGCACATGTTGGAGTTTCTTCTAAAATATATGAATTGAGGTGATTTTGCCTAGTATTGCTCAATGTTGGATTGTTTTTTTTGTGTCCACTGTTTTAGAATTTGTATTAACCATTTGAGTGCCAGAGTGCTTTGCAATGTGTTGCATACCTCTTGCATTCAAAGAGTTAAAGGGGAACTACCACCCCAACGCAATGTAATCTCTAAGTCTTTTTCTTCCTAGCGTTATTAGCAATCCATAGTTAGTTTTCTCCAAAAAAGCATTGTAAGAGCACTATCTTTATATGAAATCTATACCTGATGACGTCTTGCCCCTTGAATCCGTTCTGAGCATGACCGCTATGGAGCCACTTGGCTCAATTGTACCTCCCTCCATCTTTCCCATCAATCGTACGTCATTGTGCTCAGCACCACGTGACCTGTCGAGCTCCTGCCATCAAGCGCGGTCAGGTTATTTCAGCCTAGTGGAAACAGACTGGTGGTTTATATATAGCGAGTGCTTCACATGCACCCGCTCCCACTAGGCTGAAATGACCTGACCAGGTTTGTTGCCAGGAACACGGCAGGTCACGTGATGCTGAGGACAGTGACGTACGAGTGATGGGCAAGATGGAGGGAGGTACAGTGGAGCCAAGTGGCACCATAGTGGTCATGTGCAGAACAGATTCAAGGGGCAAGACGTCATCAGGTAGAGATTTAGTATAAAGATAGTGCTCTTACAATGCTTTTTTGGAGAAAACTAACTATGGATTGAAGACAGAAACTTAGAGATTACACTGTGTTGAGGTGGTAATTCCCCTTTAAGGATTGGCTATTATAACATCGGAGGAGACTATGTTTTCTTTAAGTGACCGTATATTTAAGTGACCATATACTTAAGTGACGATACGTTTGTTTCAATCTCCTGCTGTTATGGAGCATACTTGTTTAGATATCACAATTTTTTCAGTAATTTAGAGAAGGCCATAAATAAAGAAATTAGTTTGTGGTGGGATGTGGTGACTTTTGAAAAATACATTAAGACTAAGAAAGTACCTCTTGGATTAAAAAAAAAAGGTTTAAAGATATTGTTTTTATTAATCGTTGGGATTATATCTTATCTGAATGCTCTAGTAAGCTGATGGCTTTGATTGTGGAACATAAAGAGTCAACATACTAAAGTTAAGCATGAGATTGTTCGTATCCAATAAGATTTTGAGACTATGTAGTCTAAAGGAAGATTTAAAGACTTGGATGACAAGTTATTATTAGTGTTGAGCGAGCGTGCTCGGCCGATGCTCGGATCGGCTCGAGCATCGCTCTGCTCGGCACATGGCGGTACTCGTCGAGTACCGCCATGTGCTCGCCCGCCATGTTCGGGTGGCGGGGATCTGTGCCGGAAGAGGCACAGATCCGAAGACGCTCCGCTGGACCACCAGGGACTGGAGGTACGGGGGCATTGCGGAGATGAAGGGGGCATTGCGGAGATGAAGGGGGACATTGTGGAAGAGGGGCATAGACTCTATGCCCCTCTTCCACAATGTCCCCCTTCATCTCCGCTATGCCCGTCTTCCACAATGTCCCCCTTCATCTCCGCTATGCCCCTCTTCCACAATGTGCCCCTTCATCTCCGCTATGCCCCTCTTCCACAATGTCCCCCTTCATCTCCTCTATGGCATAGAGGAGATGAAGGGGGACATTGTCTAAGAGGGGCATAGCGGAGATGAAGGGGCACATTGTGGAAGAGGGGCATAGCGGAGATGAAGGGGGACATTGTGGAAGACGGGCATAGCGGAGATGAAGGGGGCATAGCGGAGATGAAGGGGGACATTGCGGAGATGAAGGGGGCATTTGGAGATGAAGGGGGCATAGCGGAGATGAAGGGGGGCATTGACCAGGCACCCTCCCCTCATCAGAGCAGGGGGTGCCTGGTGAAATGCTCGTGTCGCCCCATGCTTTTCAATGGGGCTCGGGTGCTCGGCCGAGCACTCGAGCCTCAGGGGGTGCTCGGTCAGAGCACCCGAGCATCGGGGTGCTCGCTCAACACTAGTTATTATCCTAAATTAGTAAACTGGATAAAGAGTTGTCAGCTTGTAAGCTGAAGACATTTTTACTGAATGAATATAATCATGTTGGAACTGGTATGTCAAGTTCGGAATTAGTTACTATTCCCACTGAACCTACCTCTGGTAATTGGGAATTTGTGTCTAATCGTCCTATTGATTATGGCAAACCATGTTATTCAAAAAATGACTGGGGTCATACAAGAATATGACTCTGTTTCAAAAGAATCCCACCAGACGTGGGGGGAGGTGAGACCAGAGAAAGGAGAACAGGCACAAGCATACATAGACACCAAGGGGGGCTTGAGCACCTGCCCTTTTTGTCCAAAGTTCCCTTGTGCCCTTTTAACAAAAAAAAAAAATTAATGTCCGATTTTATCTTATCCCAGTCTGTTTTTAAATTTTGATTACCGGTGGGGAGGTCTGCTCTCCTCTCCTCTTACATCCAGGTCCTTTTTAAGTGTAAGGTCCCTTTAACATGCCAGCCTGGGTCCTTTTTATGTGCCGCCAGGTCTTCTCCTCTTGCGTGTCGGATCCTCTCCACGGAGATGCTGCCGCTGGATGTGACAGGGCTGTGATAGGGCTAGTGAGAGAAGTGCCCTTTTTTTCATTTGAGCCCCTGTCCCCCAAAATGTCTGTGCATGTCCCTGAAGGAGAAACACAGTGAATGAAACGCAACAGAAAAATACTCAGAACTTAGAGTTATTAATCTGTCCAAAGTTACTCTTTCTAGTGATCAGCTCTCTGTACTTGGTAAATGGCTTAATTTTGTACCTACAACTAATTGTAATGCCTTTAATACTTTGCTAGAGGTTAATAAGTTTGTTAGATCTCTTACCCTTTAGAAATATTTCATTCATGTTCCTGTGACCTGTTCTGAATGTATTAGTTCATTCAATAATAGTTTGAGACAGGATTTTACTTGTTTCAGAGATGTATGTTACATGCATGATTTGGCACAGTTACAAAGTGAGTCACATGGTTATAAAAGCAGTTCTAGTATTGATAGACTGGAGACTGCATTATACCCTAAGTCCAATTTTTATTTCACACACTGCAAAGGACCCCAGTTGGAGCTGTTCCAAAAAACAGTTGAATACAAAATTATTGCACTAGACAAGTCCCGAAGCTGCATAATAATTTAACTCAATGAGAGAAATTAGTATTAAAACAATTGCAGAATGATGAAAGAATTGTCATTCGTTCCTCAGACAAGGGAGGTAATGTTGTTGTTTTGGATTGTGAGTATTATAGGGAGGAGGCTGTGAGACAGTTGGGTGATCGTTAGACATACACGATTCTTAGTTTTAATTCCACGTGGATGTTTACAAATGAATTGGTAGAGATTGATTTTGACTTATCTGTAGGAGCCATTACAAAGAAGGAATCCGAATTTTTGATTGTGGATTATCGTATTATGCCAGTATTTCATCACTTACCTAAAACTCTTAAAGAGTCTTGTTTGTCCAGTAGGTAGACCCATCATAGCCAGCACTGGGT
Organism: Rhinophrynus dorsalis; assembly: GCA_037306005.1. Lineage (NCBI taxonomy): Eukaryota > Metazoa > Chordata > Amphibia > Anura > Rhinophrynidae > Rhinophrynus > Rhinophrynus dorsalis. Next base: position 103,893,966 of record CM074722.1, on the reverse strand, counting down.
ATCTTAATGAACCTTTTCCAGAACTGGTTTATTTTTTATCTCCAACCGCTTGCTTCCCAGCTTAATTGTCTGTTATTGGATACTAAACATATTTTACAGTTTTACAAGAATTTTGTTTGGAATGCTACTATAGAGTAGCCTCATTGTATTCACCCATTCCACATGACAAGGGATTACAAGCAGTTAGTATTTATCTAGATACTTTTTCTGATTAGTCTAGTTAATTGAAGGATTTTTTTATTAAAAGTATTACCTATTGATGGTGTTTTCTATCACCAAGGGTGTGGTGCAACGATGGGGGCTTGGTTTGCACCCTCATTTGTCAATCTGTATATGTGCTGGTGGGAGACACATCATATCTTTGAGATGGGAAACCCTTCAGATGTCAAATTTATTTTGTTACCATAGGTACATTTATGACCTCTTGTTTGTTTGGATTAGAGGTGAGGAGGATGCTTTTCGATTTGTAGATTATCTTAAAAATAATTCTGATGATTTGAAATTTACTAAAGTGTTTTGTAGGGTATTCATTAGCTACCTTGACTTTACCCTACATTCTGACGTTGCTGGTAGTTTTGTTTACTACATTCCGAAGGGCCAGTATATCCTACTCAGTAGGAATTGTTCCTCAGTTGACTTGTTTGTGGCTGAAGCTGATAGCCTTCATAAGAGATTCCTGGAGAGAGGCTATTCACAGAATGATGTAGATTGTGCATGCAATATAGCCCTATGGATTGGGATATATTGGTATTTCAATCAAGAAAAAAGTGTCGATTAAGGGGAGATGATCAAGGAGCTCGTTTCATCACCAATTACAGTAATCAATTTAAACAAATACAGCGTATTATTAAATCTTTGTTGCCTATATTGTACACTGATGATAAATTATCTAAAGTGTTGTCTAATGGTTGGTAGTTTGTAGCAAGAAGATCATCTACAATAGGCAATCTTGCTTCTAAGAGTTATTTTAGTTCAAGGGATTATAAACCTACATGGTTGACTCAGAAAGGTTGCTGCAGGTTTGGTGCTAATATCTGTAGGATTTGTCAGTATTTGGCAAATATTTATAGTTTTACTTCCACAGTCACTGGGGGTGTTTATGAAATAGTCTAATTTATTAACTGCAACATGAAGGGGGTTATTTACCTATTACCTGCAGTGGTTATCAAGTTCAATATGTAGGTCGGACTGTTCGTCCTTTGAAAAATTGTTTAAAGCGGAAGTACCACCTGACACAATCTTTAGCTTCACTAAGTCCCCATCTGGCGACTAGCTGCTTAGTAGCGCAAGTTGCCAGAATAATTACCTTATTTAATAGATTTCTGCTCTCTTCCCCGGCTGACAGGCAGGACGGAGCGCAGACATCTTGCCATTGTGACGTCCATGCGCCTGCATTTTCAGTCCCAGCCAGGTTTAGTAGGCGTTGCTAGGAGCCATTTGGCTCTGGCTGGGACTGGCAGCGCAGGCACGTTGTGTGTGTGCTGAGGTGAGCATATCCAGAGCAACAGTTTGGAAGAGGCATCAGCTCACAAGATGCATAAAATTCAGGATTTCATAAATATTAACCCCATCCCAACAATTTACTTACCAGGTGTGTCCCGCAAAAACTGTCACTTAGTGACAGAGGACGTACCTGGTAAGTCCCGGAAGTCAGGGTCTCCGTGCGGCTGCACGCTGTTCGGGGACTCCGAAATCATTTCATTAAAAAAAAAAAATGTTAGCCGGGTGTTAAGGTGACAGTCCCCCCATAATTAGCCATCTAGTGATAATCTCACCAATGGTACTGTTGTTCAGAATAATTACGACTTTACTCAGAAATCCCACTTTTGCCGAGACTGACAGGTAGGCATCAGCACTTTAGAGAAATGTGCTTGACTGTGCCATCAGTCCCTTGTGGTACCTAAAGGTACCAAGCAATGCCTCCTAGAGGAGACTGGGACTCCAGTATGCAAAGATGTCTGTGCTGTTGTCTGGCCGTCAGTCTCAGCACAAGTAGGATTTCTGAGTAACGCGGTAATTATTCTGGATAATAGTACAATTGGTAAACCTATCACTAGATGGCTAATTATGGAGGGGGGATTTATTTGGGGTGATAGTTCCCCTTTAAATAACAAAACAAAAAACAATATGTCCTATAAGGTCATATATTTGCAGGTCAACCATAAGAAAAAAAAATCGGCTCATTGTTTAACCCCTTAAGGACCTGCCGTGCACGCACACCGTAGTCCCTTAAGGACCACAGATAATTTTTTTTTTGATCCGATTCCAGACTCCCCGAACGGCGTGCAGACGTACATGTATGTCATGGGTCGTTAAGGAGTTAAAGCAGCTCATAACAATGTTGTTGTAGGAAGGTAACTCTCCCGCCCTCAGACAGTGTAAATACATAAGTTAAGTCCTTAAAGCTTGGAATTAAAGAACATATAGTTTAAGTCTATTATCACATAAAATGCCAAGTGTCATTTGATAAAATAAAATGGATGGATAGTTCACATAAAATGTATGTGCCCATTTAATACAGTTGATTTTTTATTTAATCTCTTTGCCTCACCCCATAATCTTTAGTGCCTCCTCTCTTGCACTCATCTTGGTTCATCTTTCACTTTCCTAAAGCATTTTCTAGTATGTTTATCTTTTTGTATCTCAACAATGACCAACTTAATAAAACAGCTGAATTATCTATAAATGGCAAAAATATTTACCTCACACTATGACCCAAATAGCAAATAATTTTTTACTTCTTTCAGTGTCACAGGGGTAGGCAATCCATATCCCTATGCTACTGAAAGGCTTACAGGAAGGCAGCTGCTGTAGATAGCAAACTGTCTTCTGGCTCCATAGAGAGCTACAGGTATATCCCTGCATTGCCAACCTCACATGCATACAACAAGGTGTGAGCCATGGAAACGAGCCATTATCAATGTGTTAAGTGCAAAATTGTAAACCTATTGAAGGCATGGCAGATTCATGGTGATGGCAGCTGATTGGTGGTGAATTGATGGGATGTGATGGTGAATACATCTTCGTGCATATTGGCGATTTGTCTTCGACATGAATCTGACACAACTTTGCCATTCTCAGCTCTTATCAAACTTTAGTGTATCTCAGCCCAGGAGTGGCTGTACTACATGGTGATGAGGGGTATAACTCAGTCAGGGAAAAATAGCTATCATTTTGTCAGCTCTAGCAAATCTTCCTCAGGTTAAAAACTGAGGAGAGTATATGATGTTCTTCACTGCAATGCTGTACACTCAAAGTGTTCATTACATCAGTGGTGCTCAGACTTTAGTGACATGGGATCTACGTTTTTCATAGTCATCCTAACATGATCTACTCCCTCACCAGCATGTGTTAATCATCATCCTATCTCCATCATATTCAAACATGTTGAACAAAATATGTATGCTTATGGTGCTGAACTGTATACAATAAATGGCAAAACTTACAGATACACACAGAAATATGAAACATCAAATTCTGAACATAACAAAAAGAGACCGAAAAATTTAGCTTGGATTCATCAGCATACAAAGGTCTATGTCACTACTGAAAGAGTAAAGCGCCTGAAATGGAAATGGGCACGGGAAGGTTACATAGCAAGAAGACCTGACGATAGATGGATCAAATTAATTTTGGAATGGATTCCACCCAATATTGACCACCCAAGAAGAACAAAAACAAGATGAGTAGAGGAATTTACCAGATTTGTTGGTATACAGTGACAACAAATGGCAGAAGACAGAAATTGCTGGAAACTTGCTGACGAGGCCTTCATCCTGCAGTGGACTGACAACGGCTGGAGTTGAAGATGAGATATATATATACACACAAGACATACTATATGTCTCCAGTACAGGTTAGGTTAGCTCCGTCACTGCTTGTAGGTAAACCTCTAAATACTAGTGTTGAGCGAGCATGCTCGGCCGATGCTCGGATCGGCTCAAGCATCGCTCTGCTCGGCACATGGCGGTACTCGTACGAGTACCGCATGTGCTCGCCCGCCATGTTCGGGTCTCCTCCCCGCACGTTTTGCGGCTGCTGCGCAGCCAATAAACGTGCAGGGAGGCTCTGACATCAGTGTAATGCCAGCAGCCATGTTGGCTGCTGGCATTACACTGATTGGCTGGCCAGAACCCGTGGTCGGGTGCTGTATAGCACCTGACCATCGAGTTCGGCTCAGTCTGAGCCAGGGAGAGCTGAGGATAGGAAGGGAAAGGCAGTGTAGGGAGGAAAAAAAAAAAATTGTGAAAAAAAAGAACCAAAAGTCCTTTTTAGGACTACTGTGTGTGGGGGCAGCAGGTTATTTTGTGTGGGGGGAAAAAAGCAAAAAAAAAAAAAAAAAAAAAAATATTCTGTTTAGTGTGAAAAGTTGCAGATTAGAGCACATTCTGTTTAGTGTGCACAGTTGCAGATTAGAGCACATTCTGTTTAGTGTGCAAAGTTGCAGATTAGAGCACATTCTGTTTAGTGTGCAAAGTTGCAGATTAGAGCACATTCTGTTTAGTGTGCAAAGTTGCAGATTAGAGCACATTCTGTTAAGTCTTCAAACTAAAATATCAAAGTCACATATTCCATTCAGTGTGCGTCGCCGCAGTTTAGCAGCACATTCTGTGTACTGTGCAGAGTTGCAGAATAGGAAGAAATACTGTTAAGTCTTCAAACTAAAATATCAAAGTCACATATTCCATTCAGTGTGCGTCGCCGCAGTTTAGCAGCACATTCTGTGTACTGTGCAGAGTTGCAGAATAGGAAGAAATACTGTTAAGTCTTCAAACTAAAATATCAAAGTCACATATTCCATTCAGTGTGCGTCGCCGCAGTTTAGCAGCACATTCTGTGTACTGTGCAGAGTTGCAGAATAGGAAGAAATACTGTTAAGTCTTCAAACTAAAATATCAAAGTCACATATTCCATTCAGTGTGCTTCGCCGCAGTTTAGCAGCCTATTCTGTGTACTGTGCACAGTTGCAGAATAGGAAGAAATACTGTTAAGTTTTCAAACTAAAATATCAAAGTCACATATTCCATTCAGTGTGTTTCACCGCCGTTTAGCAGCCTATTCTGTGTACTGTGCAGAGTTGCAGAATAATAAGAAATACTGTTAAGTTTTCAAACTAAAATATCAAAGTCACATATTCCATTCAGTGTGTTTCACCGCCGTTTAGCAGCCTATTCTGTGTACTGTGCAGAGTTGCAGAATAATAAGAAATACTGTTAAGTTTTCAAACTCAAATATTAAAGTCACATATTCCATTCAGTGTGTTTCACCGCCGTTTAGCAGCCTATTCTGTGTACTCTGTACAGTTGCAGAATAATAAGAAATACTGTTAAGTTTTCAAACTCAAATATTAAAGTCACATATTCCATTCAGTGTGTTTCACCGCCGTTTAGCAGCCTATTCTGTGTACTCTGTACAGTTGCAGAATAATAAGAAATACTGTTAAGTTTTCAAACTCAAATATTAAAGTCACATATTCCATTCAGTGTGTTTCACCGCCGTTTAGCAGCCTATTCTGTGTACTGTGCAGAGTTGCAGAATAATAAGAAATACTGTTAAGTTTTCAAACTAAAATATCAAAGTCACATATTCCATTCAGTGTGTTTCACCGCCGTTTAGCAGCCTATTCTGTGTACTGTGCAGAGTTGCAGAATAATAAGAAATACTGTTAAGTTTTCAAACTAAAATATCAAAGTCACATATTCCATTCAGTGTGTTTCACCGCCGTTTAGCAGCCTATTCTGTGTACTGTGCAGAGTTGCAGAATAATAAGAAATACTGTTAAGTTTTCAAACTAAAATATCAAAGTCACATATTCCATTCAGTGTGTTTCACCGCCGTTTAGCAGCCTATTCTGTGTACTCTGTACAGTTGCAGAATAATAAGAAATACTGTTAAGTTTTCAAACTCAAATATTAAAGTCACATATTCCATTCAGTGTGTTTCACCGCCGTTTAGCAGCCTATTCTGTGTACTCTGTACAGTTGCAGAATAATAAGAAATACTGTTAAGTTTTCAAACTCAAATATTAAAGTCACATATTCCATTCAGTGTGTTTCACCGCCGTTTAGCAGCCTATTCTGTGTACTGTGCAGAGTTGCAGAATAATAAGAAATACTGTTAAGTTTTCAAACTAAAATATCAAAGTCACATATTCCATTCAGTGTGTTTCACCGCCGTTTAGCAGCCTATTCTGTGTACTGTGCAGAGTTGCAGAATAATAAGAAATACTGTTAAGTTTTCAAACTAAAATATCAAAGTCACATATTCCATTCAGTGTGTTTCACCGCCGTTTAGCAGCCTATTCTGTGTACTCTGCAGAGTTGCAGAATAATAAGAAATACTGTTAAGTTTTCAAACTCAAATATTAAAGTCACATATTCTGTGTAAGATGAAGAAGGCGGGTAAAAAGGGACGGGGAAGTGGACGTGATCCTGAAAGTTCAGGGCGCGGGTCAGGACGCGGAGAAACTGTGCCTGGTGCCAGAGCACAAGAAAGAAAGACATCCACCATACCTAGCTTCATGTGTAATTTTACAGGGCGTCGCAGGACATCACTCTCGAGGTCCGACCACTGCGAACAGGTGGTCGGTTGGATGTCAGCTGATACTGCTTCCAGTCGGTTAAGCACCACCCTGTCTTCCACCAAGTCCACTCTCAGTAGCCAAGAGTCTGGTCAACATAATCCTCACCCTGATCATCCTTCCTCCCACCATACACGGTCTGGTCAAAGAAGTGATCCCACACTGGGATATAGTGAGGAGCTCGTCTCATCACCAATCCTTCATTTGACCCTCTCTCCAAGCACGCTTGCAGAGGAACATGACATTTTGTGCCCTGATTCACAACCTCTAGAGGCTACCCAATCACAAGAAGATGACAGATGTGAACGGCATTTAAGGTCAAAGGAAGTAGTGGATGATGATGATGATGATGAGACACAGTTGCCATTAAATCAACCACTATTTCCGTCTCAAGACCTTGTTGAGGAGAATGTTATACAGTTGTCAATGACTGAGTATGTGGTGGGATCAAGACTTGAGGAGGATGATCAGAGTGAGGAAGTGGAGGAGGACTTGGTGGACGATGAGGTGACTGACCCCACCTGGGAAGGTGTAGAGCCGAGCGATGACAGCAGTCCTGAGGGTGAGCCATCTGCAGCACCGCAACAGGCTGGAAGAGGCAGTGGTGTGGCTACAGAAAGAAGGCGGACCGCACCAAACCGGCCCGCAAATGTTCCACGGAGCACCCCCTTGCGTAAATCTACCTTGCCAAGGGGTAGGTGTTCCGCGGTATGGCGTTTTTTTAAGGAAAGTGCGGACGACAAAAGAATTGTAGTTTGCAACCTGTGCCACACCAGAATGAGCCGAGGCATGAACACTAGAAACCTCACCACCACCAGCATGATCCGACACATGGCATCCAAGCACCGTAGTAAGTGGGAGGAACGCCTGGATCGCCCATCTGTGTCTGCAGGCCACACCACTGCCTCCTCTTCCCCTGTTTTCGGTGCCGGCCAATCGCCTGTCGAAGGCGCAGGCCCGCATACCTCCCGCCCTGCACCTGTAGCATCTGAAGCACCATCAGCGACCACATCCACTTCCCTGTCCCAGCACAGCGTCCAAATGTCGTTACCCCAGGCATTTGAGCGCAAGAGAAAGTACCCAGCCACCCACCCACAGGCCATAGCACTAACCTCACACCTTTCCAAATTACTGGCCATCGAAATGCTGCCATTTAGGCTTGTGGACACTGAGTCCTTCCGCAGCCTGATGGCAGCAGCTGTCCCTCGGTACGCGGTCCCCAGCCGCCACTACTTTTCCCGGTGTGCCATCCCCGCATTACACCACCATGTGTCCCGTAACATCACCCGTGCCCTGACCAACGCAGTTACTGGGAAGGTCCACTTAACGACTGACACATGGACAAGTGCTTGTGGCCAGGGACGCTACATTTCCCTGACGGCACACTGGGTGAATGTCGTGGAGGCTGGGAGCGACTCGGACCCTGGGATGGCACGGGTGCTACCCACGCCGAGGATTGCGGGCCCTACCTCCATCAGGGTTTCCACCAGCACCTACGTTATTGGCTCCTCCTCCTCCGTTTCCACCTCCGAATTCTCTACACACAGCGCCACTCCCCCATCAGCCAGTAGCTGGAAGCAGTGTAGCACTGCAGTGGGGAAGCGTCAACAGGCCGTGCTGAAGCTGATCTGCCTTGGGGACAAACAGCACACGGCCTCAGAGCTGTTGCAGGGGATTAGTCACCAGACCGAGCAGTGGCTCTCGCCACTCAACCTGCAAGCAGGCATGGTTGTGTGTGATAATGGGCGTAACTTGGTGGCGGCTTTGGAGCTCGGCAAGCTCACACACGTACCATGCCTAGCGCATGTATTTAATTTAGTGGTGCAGCGATTTCTAAAAACCTACCCCAATGTGCATGATCTCTTGACCAAGGTGCGCCGCGTGTGTGCACATTTCCGTAAGTCATCAACAGCTTCAGCCGGCCTGTTGAAGCTGCAGCAGCGCTTACAATTGCCAGCTCACCGGCTGCTGTGTGACGTGAGCACGCGCTGGAACTCCACCTTCCACATGTTGGCCCGGCTTTGTGAGCAGCAGAGGGCAGTAGTGGAGTACCAGCTGTTACACGGTCGTCGCCTCTCCGTTCAACTTCCTGTAATCAGAAGTGAGGAGTGGGAATGGATGTCAGACCTCTGCGAGGTTTTACGCAATTTTGAGGAATCGACACAGATGGTGAGCGGCGATAACGCTATTATCAGTGTAACCATCCCACTTCTGTGTCTACTGAAACGCTCGCTGCTCACAATTAAAACCGACGCTTTGCATGTGGAAGAGGTGGAAATGGGGGAGGAAGAGCTTACACAAGGTGATAGCCAGAGCACCCTCACTTCGTCTTCTCAGCGACAATTGGAGGAGGCGGAGGAGGAGGAGGAGGAGGAGGAGGAAGACACGGTTGCCTCCGCTACAGAGGGTAGCCATGGAACTTTAGTTCCATCTCTTCAGCGTGGGTGGGCAGAAGAGGAGGAAGAGGATGAGGATATTGAGAGTCATCCTCCTGGTGAGGACAGCGAAATCTTGACTGTTGGTACTCTGGCACACATGGCTGACTTTATGTTAGGCTGCCTTTCCCGTGACCCACGCGTTGTACGCATTTTAGACAACACGGATTACTGGGTGTTCACCCTTCTGGACCCCCGCTACAAAGAGAATTTCTCATCTCTCATTCCTCCGGTGGAGAGGACAAGCAAAATGTTGCAATACCAGAAGGTTCTTGTCGAAAAATTGCTCCAAAATTTTCCATCTGACAACGCTGGCGGCAGAGTACGTGCTACCTTGGCCAACCGAGAAGGGGAGAAAAGGGGAGCACACAGCAGTTCCGAGAAAGGCAGGGCAACACTCTCCAAGGCGTGGGACACCTTCATGACACCCCGCCAGCACCCTCACCCTGATGCGCAGCCTAGTGTCACAAGGAGGGAAAAGTTTTGGAAGATGGTGAAGGAGTACGTAGCAGACCGTGTCAGCGTCCTCAATGATCCCTCTGTGCCTTACAACTACTGGGTGTCCAAGCTGGACACGTGGTATGAACTGGCACTCTACGCCTTGGAGGTGCTGGCCTGCCCTGCCGCCAGCGTTCTGTCTGAGCGGGTATTTAGTGCTGCTGGTGGCATCATAACAGATAAGCGTATCCGCCTTCCCACCGACAATGCTGATAGGTTGACACTTATAAAAATGAACAAGGCCTGGATTTCCCCTGACTTCTCCACTCCACTGGAGGAAAGCCCCGGGGGAACATAAACTCACTTTATATATGTTATTTACAATGATGGGAATACTCTGTATTCCCATTCACCCCTTCCACCCAAAAAACGGGTATATGGTTGACTCTTAATCTTCTCATCCTCCTCCTCCTCTTCCATATGCCCTGGGATATAATTTTTATATAGGGCCAGCTCACCAGCGGGCCCTGTGATATAATTTTTATATAGGGTCAGCTCACCAGCGGGCCCTGTTTGACAATTTTTATATAGGTCAGCTCACCAGCGGGCCTTCTCATATAATGTTTTATTGGGTCAGCTCTCTAGCGGGCCCTCTCATATAATGTTTTATAGCGTCAGCTCACTAGCGGGCCTTCGCATATAATGTTTAGGATGGTCAGCTCTGCAGCAGACCCTCACCCATAATGTTTTAGATGGTCAGCTCAGCGCACGTTTCCATCTTAATCATGGCCTCAGTTCTGAAAATCAAGGACATTTTTGGGAGAATTTGCCTCTGCGCACGTTTCCCTCTTAATCATGGCCTCAGTTCTGAAAATCAAGGAAATTTTTGGGAGAATTTGCCTCTGCGCACGTTTCCCTCTTAATCATGGCCTCAGTTCTGAAAATCAAGGAAATTTTTGGGAGAATTTGCCTCTGCGCACGTTTCCCTCTTAATCATGGCCTCAGTTCTGAAAATCAAGGAAATTTTTGGGAGAATTTGCAGATGATATACAAGTAAATATACAGCAAATATTGTTTGGTAACAATTTTTCGCCTAAAGTCGTTTTTATTTTCCTTTTTGTGTGTTTTATGGTCAGTCTGTAAAAATGGCGTACTACGGGCGAAAGATCGTTCCCAGCAGCGATGTTGGAGTCCAAGGTGCATCCAGACATCCTCCCTATGCTGTCCCTGAACCATTTCTGTAGTGTTTCCATCTTTTTCTGCCCTTTTCCTATGGACCAGGCACCCTCCCCTCATCAGAGCAGGGGGTGCCTGGTGTAATGCTCGAGTCCTCCCATTGACTTCAATGGGGCTCGGGTGCTCGGCCGAGCACTCGAGCCTCAGGGGGTGCTCGGTCAGAGCACCCGAACACCCGAGCATTGGGGTGCTCGCTCATCACTACTAAATACCTTTGCAGCCCCTTTGTTGTATGTCTGGTAATAATTACTGCCACACGTACGGTTCTGAATCCTGAATCTCAGCAAATCAAACACTGAGACGTATTGGGAGACTCTGGAACATGCAAACCAGATCTCAGATCTAAAGATCTGAAAGAGATGAAGAGTGTGATTGTGTGATAAAGAGGTGATAAAGTTGAGATAACTTCAGTAGTGAATCACTTCTCCACTTCCTATGTTATTCAATGGAGCCAATGCACTAAGATTTCTCCCACTTGAAAATCTTAGTGGTTGGTCTCATAAAATAACATAGTAACTGGGGAAGTGATATCACTGGAGAAGTCATCACTGCTTTATCACCTCTTTATCACTGCTTAGTGCATAACCACACTGATGTCCTAACTGTAGGCTAGACAGATTTTAGTTGGATTTACAAGATTTCAGAAAACTATTGAGATAAAGCGGAACACTGGGTGCAGTGTTTTGCATATATTGATGCAATAATGGGGCACACTAGCTGCATTATAGTGAACAAATACAAATGTCCACTGATTTAACTGGTGACTTTAATCAATTGAACTCTACAGAGAAGTGATGCATTGGAAATGCTTTGGAGTCCTCTCTAGCATTCAAGGAATTAGAATGATTATTTGTTAGCTATGGTGAGTGTCTAGGCTCCAGAATTGTACCACTTTTTCTTAATACCTTATGTTATAAAACACGTAGCATTAAATAAAAAAAATGAAAGCTGTTTGATAATGTCTCTTTAAACAAGTGAAGAGACACTTATTCCTACAACACAATTCCCGTTTTAAGTGATGAGGTGGTATGGTAACCAGTACCTAGATTAGTCCTCCTCTCCTTCATTCTCCATAGAAAACCTCCCTACAACTCCTCCAAATTACTCGTCTAATCGATTCCTAAAACTTCCTCAATTTCCTTGTGTAACTGCTCTAATAATTATCAGTAACTCAGGCTGTGGCCTCATAACAACATCCCTTGAACTTTCCCTGTTGCTCCACAGAAATAATTCCTTTTACTGCTTCTTAGAATTCTCTGTACAGATGGGTTGTTGAATATTTTATCAGGAGAGAGAGAGATATTGTATCTCAAACAATGGAGGTTTGTGGAGTAGAACTATAATGCTATTGCTTGTATTACAATTCATATCTACTCACATTGGCATCAGCTGTGCAAAGGCTATATTGTTCAATCCATTACTGTTTGCACTAATTCTCCATCATGTAATGATTTAATTAATTTTGTTCCTAGAATTTGTGTTTTTCCTTCTTCAGTTAATAATCTCCAGTTTACATAAAACAAAAGCAGTAAAATGATGAATGAAGGTAGTGAGCGTGGTGCTATCATGGGTCACTGTGCAGTCAGAAAAAGGTAGTTAAGTTCATCCCAAGGTGAAATGACCTTGGATAATATGCACTAAGGTAAAATAAGTCTCTCCAGCTAGAGAATACACGCCAATTCCTATGTTATTTTTGAATGAAAGTATGAGTTTTATTTTTTTACTATTGTGTCAACAATGTGTTCAGTGCTTTGCAGGCTAATTGTGGCTTTTTCAAGTTGGAGATCTGAAACACATTTAAGGGAATAACATAGATAGCTGGTAAATTGGGAGCTGTAGATTGAAGGCAACTGTTGCCCACCCCTGACCTAGAAAGACTTCTGTCACGTGAATTATATATATCAATTACAGCAAGTGCGGGATGTGCTGTTTTCAACTGTCTGAAGGATGCAAATTTCAGCTGAGTTACTCAGTTAATTTTGTTCCCATACCTCCCAAGTGTCCCTCTTTAGGAGGAGCAGTCCCTCTTTGAGACCCAAGTCCCTCTGTCCCTCTTTACCACCACTATGTCCCTCATTTTAGGAGATCAGACTGTGTGGTGTGTATATAAGTGTATCACATTGCTCCACAGCAATAAAATTCACATTAATGTTTGTGTAAACTTCAGGATATGTGTTTATAAATTAGTCTGTGTAAATAAAATACGTTGGTCTTTTTCTAAATCATTTATTCAGTTACAAAAAGAGCTGTCAATAGATCATGAAACAACCTAAATATTTTTGGTAATGTTCCACCCCCAAGCCACACCTCTCAGTAGCACCATCTAAAACAAAAGTGTCCCTCTTTGGCCTTTTGAAATGTTGGGAGGTATGTGTTCCTCAATTCTTTGCTCATCTCCTTACATAATAGATTACAGACTCCTGACTAGGAAGTGGAAAATGTAAAGCAATATTGAATCCCCCAACCTGCTAACTATAGCACATGTAATATCATATCTAAAGTTATTTCAATTGGGCTGTTCAGAAATGGAATTTTCAGCAGCAGAAAGAAGAAATGTAGAGCTATGAAAATCAGTCTAAGTAATGGGCTATCTAGGTAATGTTAACGATTACAATTTCATGATGATCAGGTATGTGGATAATGGTTAGATGTTGTTGGCTCGGCAGACCAGCTTTTCAGCTGTATACATTTAATATTATGTTTTTACCTGTGAGATGCTTCATGAAATCTGTAAAGAACATCATAAATATCACACCTAACAAAAATGAGAGGGACATGATCATCAAACTGTAGCACGTCAGTCTGCCTATGCTAGCCATTGCTGCACTGGTTGGCCATGTAGTTAGAACTGTGTGACAATGTGGTCTGGTTGGGTTTGGGAACACCAAAGCCCTCGGTGGCCAAGGATTCACTCGCAATATCAGATCACAGCTTGTGATGATGATCAGATCTGGTGACTGAAATTTGAGAAACACCCTTTACTGTGTGACAACCAGAGAGGCATTGGTACAGCTCTGTTGACCCAAACCATTTAACGTTGCTTGCATGAGAACAGGTCTCCAGGCAAAGCAACCATGCCAACTCCTACTAACAGTGTCACTGTACCACTTGAGGTAGGAATAGATATACGCACTCTTCACAGCCTAGGCTATCACAATGGCCAGGCAATTGTATTGAGGAGTGCAAATCAGCAACATGCAGAAGCCTGTATTACCCGCTGTCACCACTTCCTAACTCCCAGTGTAATGGTTGGCATCGTGAATGGCAGATGCATATCTCTAGTATACTTTCTGGTCACTCACAGCCTGCAGCTACATAGAGCTGGGTATAAAACCCATCATCAGACCATTTTTCTAGAATGTTCCTGCTACTATACTGCAGTGTTCCTGACAAGCAATGTCTGCACACACATTATATATCCCATCATGGACAGCTTCCCTGGCTCTGGAGAACATCCACAGTCTGAGAGAGGCAAGCATTTATCAGCCGTTCTGCAAATAGCTAGTTGATCCATATTTGTGGTAGAGTACTGGTGGGGTCAGGAAAGCCGCACTGGTATAGAGAAGAAGTAAGATAGTCCCTTTAATGTCAGGCATAACATCAAAGGGATACATATAAGGACATAGGTACAGTATACAGAGCTCTGCATACTGCGAATAAGGGATGACTGGAGAAAAAGTGATGCCTAAGCTAATTCCGTCCATTGTTTTCAGCAGCAGGGGTAGTGATGCATTGTAAAAGTACCACTGCTTTACCAGTCAGGGACCAGGGTCTAGTCTGGTTATGTGTATAGAGCTCTAGCAGAATAAATACAGTGAAAATAAAATACTATACATTTAATTTTTTCTCCAAAGGACTTATATAGATGGCCTTCAAACAGGAGTCACAAAAACAGCAGCCCCAATTAATCTTCATAATATTTGAGCCATAGAGGGTGTTATTTCATTACTGTGAGCGTTGTAGTTCAAGAGTAATTGAATTATAAAGTTTCCCCCTCCCGCCCCTTTTACATAGTGTAAGCCCCCACTCCTCAGATGTGGAATCCAGTCCATAGACCAGACAGCTCACATCAAGGGTCAATATTCTTACTGTGAGAACAATGAAATCCCTGCCCCCCTTGACAGGCTTTTCAGCTTTTTCCCTTATCTTAATTGAAGATTGTCCCTCTCTGCAATCTACCTGGACACTGCCTGATGCTCTAAGCTGAGCAGTGTTACATCAGTAGAACGGGCGGGAGGGGGATATTTTATCATTCAATTACTCTTGAACTACAACTCTGACAGAATTTAAATAACACTCTCTATGACCTAAATACTATGATGATTAATTAGAGCTGCTTTTATTATGAAACATTACTATTTCTTTAAGGACTATTGAAGCCTATTTGTTGATAGGAGGTGTGACCTAGAAGCAAGATCAAGTAAAGCTCATTATATACAGGAAATTTTATACATAATTCAATATATAGAGAGATAGTTATACATGACTGCTGTATGAAGATTGGGACCTAGGTAAGTCAAAGTGTTAACCAAATTAATAACCACTTATTACTAAGGCAGAGTTCAGATTTGGGAAAAAAAAGCATGTTGCAGGGCTCCTCTTTAACAATTACAGCCCTAAACATGAACTTAGGAATTAGGGAGTGCAGGATGGACATAATCCCCCCCAGAATCAATCCATTTGAAAATGAGAAGAAGAAGAGGTGTGGCGGTACTAACACTTCACACCCTGAATGCTAGAGTCATTTCTGTATTGGAGACCTTTCTAGCATTCAATGGCTTAAGAGGGAATCTTCAGAAAAACTGTTTCCTGCCCCTTTAAATCTTGACTAGTGGCCACTGATGACATAACTCACAGCCACCAGTCCATTAGGATACACTTTTCCCAGACGTGATCCCCTTACTCTGTTTTTGTGATGCAGCTCCCAGCAGTACTATCAAATTGTCTCTGTCCTTCAACGGTTGTGAATTTCTCTTTAAGATTTTAAATGCTCTCTGGAGATCTGCTATTCAGTAATATTTAAATAATAATCCATATAATTTACGGTTTACTTTGACCAGTCATTCAACAGAAATTTTTTTTTGGATTTACAGTTTAGCTCTTCTGTTCTTACCAGGCACAAACAAACAAACAACAAATGCTTTGTAGAGAGCTGACTCTTGTCATCCTCGTCACACTATTAGGAGTGTGCTGGTAGGGCAATTCCTCCGATTGAAGAGGAGCTGTTCCATCGACGCACTCTTTGATGAGGCCAGTATAGAGCTAAAGAAAAGGTTTCAAGATAGAGGATATCCCCAATGGATGCTTGATAGGGCATTAGTAATCTCCAGCCAAACTACTAGACAGGAATTGCTACAAAATAAAAATAATAATGTCAGTAAATGAGATAATGAAAGAGATGAGAGCAAAAAGGGGGAGAGAGTTATGTTTATCACCAATTACAGTTGTGAATATACTAGAATAAAATAAACATTTACCTGTTCTTATGGGTGATAGATAGACAACTTCAACCCATTCTGGAGAATGGATGCAAATTCATCTCTAGAAGGCCATGAACTATTGCCAACAAGCTGTCCCCCATTCTGTATCTTAGTGATAATAGGAGATGTAGACATTATTGGTTAAGCAAGGTGGGTTCTTACAAATATAATTATAGTCTACGTAATTGTTGCAGATGGTTGATGCCTTCAAAGTTCATAGTTACTGATACCAAGTTTAAAATAAAACAGTACATAAATTGCACCACACGTGGAGTAATTTATCTCATAACTAGTGTTGAGCGAGCATGCTCGGCCGATGCTCGGATCGGCTCGAGCATCGCTCTGCTCGGCACATGGCGGTACTCGTACGAGTACCGCATGTGCTCGCCCGCCATGTTCGGGTCTCCTCCCCGCACGTTTTGCGGCTGCTGCGCAGCCAATAAACGTGCAGGGAGGCTCTGACATCGGTGTAATGCCAGCAGCCATGTTGGCTGCTGGCATTACACTGATTGGCTGGCCAGAACCCGTGGTCAGGTGCTGTATAGCACCTGACCATCGAGTTCGGCTCAGTCTGAGCCAGGGAGAGCTGAGGATAGGAAGGGAAAGGCAGTGTAGGGAGGAAAAAAACAAAAATTGTGAAAAAAAAAGAACCAAAAGTCCTTTTTAGGACTACTGTGTGTGGGGGCAGCAGGTTATTTGGTGTGGGGGGAAAAAAACAAAAAAAAAAAAAAAAAAATATATATATATATTCTGTTTAGTGTGCAAAGTTGCAGATTAGAGCACATTCTGTTTAGTGTGCACAGTTGCAGATTAGAGCACATTCTGTTTAGTGTGCAAAGTTGCAGATTAGAGCACATTCTGTTTAGTGTGCAAAGTTGCAGATTAGAGCACATTCTGTTTAGTGTTCAAAGTTGCAGATTAGAGCACATTCTGTTAAGTCTTCAAACTAAAATATCAAAGTCACGTATTCCATTCAGTGTGCGTCGCCGCAGTTTAGCAGCACATTCTGAGTACTGTGCAGAGTTGCAGAATAGGAAGAAATACTGTTAAGTCTTCAAACTAAAATATCAAAGTCACATATTCCATTCAGTGTGCTTCGCCGCAGTTTAGCAGCACATTCTGTGTACTGTGCAGAGTTGCAGAATAGGAAGAAATACTGTTAAGTCTTCAAACTCAAATATCAAAGTCACATATTCCATTCAGTGTGCTTCGCCGCAGTTTAGCAGCACATTCTGTGTACTGTGCAGAGTTGCAGAATAGGAAGAAATACTGTTAAGTCTTCAAACTAAAATATCAAAGTCACATATTCCATTCAGTGTGCTTCGCCGCAGTGTAGCAGCACATTCTGTGTACTGTGCAGAGTTGCAGAATAGGAAGAAATACTGTTAAGTCTTCAAACTAAAATATCAAAGTCACATATTCCATTCAGTGTGCTTCGCCGCAGTGTAGCAGCACATTCTGTGTACTGTGCAGAGTTGCAGAATAGGAAGAAATACTGTTAAGTCTTCAAACTAAAATATCAAAGTCACATATTCCATTCAGTGTGCTTCGCCGCAGTTTAGCAGCACATTCTGTGTACTGTGCAGAGTTGCAGAATAGGAAGAAATACTGTTAAGTCTTCAAACTAAAATATCAAAGTCACATATTCCATTCAGTGTGCTTCGCCGCAGTGTAGCAGCACATTCTGTGTACTGTGCAGAGTTGCAGAATAGGAAGAAATACTGTTAAGTCTTCAAACTAAAATATCAAAGTCACATATTCCATTCAGTGTGCTTCGCCGCAGTTTAGCAGCACATTCTGTGTACTGTGCAGAGTTGCAGAATAGGAAGAAATACTGTTAAGTCTTCAAACTAAAATATCAAAGTCACATATTCCATTCAGTGTGCTTCGCCGCAGTGTAGCAGCACATTCTGTGTACTGTGCAGAGTTGCAGAATAGGAAGAAATACTGTTAAGTCTTCAAACTAAAATATCAAAGTCACATATTCCATTCAGTGTGCTTCGCCGCAGTGTAGCAGCACATTCTGTGTACTGTGCAGAGTTGCAGAATAGGAAGAAATACTGTTAAGTCTTCAAACTAAAATATCAAAGTCACATATTCCATTCAGTGTGCTTCGCCGCAGTGTAGCAGCACATTCTGTGTACTGTGCAGAGTTGCAGAATAGGAAGAAATACTGTTAAGTCTTCAAACTAAAATATCAAAGTCACATATTCCATTCAGTGTGCTTCGCCGCAGTGTAGCAGCACATTCTGTGTACTGTGCAGAGTTGCAGAATAGGAAGAAATACTGTTAAGTCTTCAAACTAAAATATCAAAGTCACATATTCCATTCAGTGTCTTTCACCGCCGTTTAACAGCCTATTCTGTGTACTCTGCAGAGTTGCAGAATTATAAGAAATACTGTTAAGTTTTCAAACTCAAATATTAAAGTCACATATTCCATTCAGTGTCTTTCACCGCCGTTTAACAGCCTATTCTGTGTACTCTGTACAGTTGCAGAATTATAAGAAATACTGTTAAGTTTTCAAACTCAAATATTAAAGTCACATATTCCATTCAGTGTCTTTCACCGCCGTTTAACAGCCTATTCTGTGTACTCTGTACAGTTCCAGAATTATAAGAAATACTGTTAAGTTTTCAAACTCAAATATTAAAGTCACATATTCCATTCAGTGTCTTTCACCGCCGTTTAACAGCCTATTCTGTGTACTCTGTACAGTTCCAGAATTATAAGAAATACTGTTAATTTTTCAAACTCAAATATTAAAGTCACATATTCCATTCAGTGTCTTTCACCGCCGTTTAACAGCCTATTCTGTGTACTCTGTACAGTTGCAGAATTATAAGAAATACTGTTAAGTTTTCAAACTCAAATATTAAAGTCACATATTCCATTCAGTGTCTTTCACCGCCGTTTAACAGCCTATTCTGTGTACTCTGTACAGTTCCAGAATTATAAGAAATACTGTTAAGTTTTCAAACTCAAATATTAAAGTCACATATTCCATTCAGTGTCTTTCACCGCCGTTTAACAGCCTATTCTGTGTACTCTGTACAGTTCCAGAATTATAAGAAATACTGTTAAGTTTTCAAACTCAAATATTAAAGTCACATATTCCATTCAGTGTGTTTCAACGCCGTTTAACAGCCTATTCTGTGTACTCTGTACAGTTCCAGAATTATAAGAAATACTGTTAAGTTTTCAAACTCAAATATTAAAGTCACATATTCCATTCAGTGTGTTTCAACGCCGTTTAACAGCCTATTCTGTGTACTCTGTACAGTTCCAGAATTATAAGAAATACTGTTAAGTTTTCAAACTCAAATATTAAAGTCACATATTCCATTCAGTGTGTTTCAACGCCGTTTAACAGCCTATTCTGTGTACTCTGCAGAGTTGCAGAATAGTAAGAAATACTGTTAAGTTTTCAAACTCAAATATTAAAGTCACATATTCCATTCAGTGTGTGTCACCGCAGTTTAGCAGCCTATTCTGTGTACTCTGCAGAGTTGCAGAATAGTAAGAAATACTGTTAATTTTTCAAACTCAAATATTAAAGTCACTTATTCCATTCAGTGTGTGTCACCGCAGTTTAGCAGCCTATTCTGTGTACTCTGCAGAGTTGCAGAATAGTAAGAAATACTGTTAAGTTTTCAAACTCATATATATTAAAGTCATATATATCGTGTAAGATGAAGAAGGCGGGTAAAAAGGGACGGGGAAGTGGACGTGATCCTGAAAGTTCAGGGCGCGGGTCAGGACGCGGAGAAACTGTGCCTGGTGCCAGAGCACAAGAAAGAAAGACATCCACCATACCTAGCTTCATGTCTGATTTCACAGGGCGTCGCAGGACATCACTCTCGAGGTCCGACCAGTGCGAACAGGTGGTCGGTTGGATGACAGCTGATACTGCTTCCAGTCGGTTAAGCACCACCCTGTCTTCCACCAAGTCCACTCTCAGTAGCCAAGAGTCTGGTCAACATAATCCTCACTCTGATCATCCTTCCTCCCACCATACACGGTCTGGTCAAAGAAGTGATCCCACACTGGGATATAGTGATGAGCTCGTCTCATCACCAATCCTTCATTTGACCCTCTCTCCAAGCACGCTTGCAGAGGAACATGACATCTTGTGCCCTGATTCACAACCTCTAGAGGCTACCCAATCACAAGAAGATGACAGATGTGAACGGCATTTAAGGTCAAAGGAAGTAGTGGATGATGATGATGATGATGATGAGACACAGTTGCCATTAAATCAACCACTATTTCCGTCTCAAGACCTTGTTGAGGAGAATGTTATACAGTTGTCAATGACTGAGTATGTGGTGGGATCAAGACTTGAGGAGGATGATCAGAGTGAGGAAGTGGAGGAGGACTTGGTGGACGATGAGGTGACTGACCCCACCTGGGAAGGTGTAGAGCCGAGCGATGACAGCAGTCCTGAGGGTGAGCCATCTGCAGCACCGCAACAGGCTGGAAGAGGCAGTGGTGTGGCTACAGAAAGAAGGCGGACCGCACCAAACCGGCCCGCAAATGTTCCACGGAGCACCCCCTTGCGTAAATCTACCTTGCCAAGGGGTAGGTGTTCCGCGGTATGGCGTTTTTTTAAGGAAAGTGCGGACGACAAAAGAATTGTAGTTTGCAACCTGTGCCACACCAGAATGAGCCGAGGCATGAACACTAGAAACCTCACCACCACCAGCATGATCCGACACATGGCATCCAAGCACCGTAGTAAGTGGGAGGAACGCCTGGATCGCCCATCTGTGTCTGCAGGCCACACCACTGCCTCCTCTTCCCCTGTTTTCGGTGCCGGCCAATCGCCTGTCGAAGGCGCAGGCCCGCATACCTCCCGCCCTGCACCTGTACCATCTGAAGCACCATCAGCGACCACATCCACTTCCCTGTCCCAGCACAGCGTCCAAATGTCGTTACCCCAGGCATTTGAGCGCAAGAGAAAGTACCCAGCCACCCACCCACAGGCCATAGCACTAACCTCACACCTTTCAAAATTACTGGCCATCGAAATGCTGCCATTTAGGCTTGTGGACACTGAGTCCTTCCGCAGCCTGATGGCAGCAGCTGTCCCTCGGTACGCGGTCCCCAGCCGCCACTACTTTTCCCGGTGTGCCATCCCCGCATTACACCACCATGTGTCCCGTAACATCACCCGTGCCCTGACCAACGCAGTTACTGGGAAGGTCCACTTAACGACTGACACATGGACAAGTGCTTGTGGCCAGGGACGCTACATTTCCCTGACGGCACACTGGGTGAATGTCGTGGAGGCTGGGAGCGACTCGGACCCTGGGATGGCACGGGTGCTACCCACGCCGAGGATTGCGGGCCCTACCTCCATCAGGGTTTCCACCAGCACCTACGTTATTGGCTCCTCCTCCTCCGTTTCCACCTCCGAATTCTCTACACACACCGCCACTCCCCCATCAGCCAGTAGCTGGAAGCAGTGTAGCACTGCAGTGGGGAAGCGTCAACAGGCCGTGCTGAAGCTGATCTGCCTTGGGGACAAACAGCACACGGCCTCAGAGCTGTTGCAGGGGATTAGTCACCAGACCGAGCAGTGGCTCTCGCCACTCAACCTGCAAGCAGGCATGGTTGTGTGTGATAATGGGCGTAACTTGGTGGCGGCTTTGGAGCTCGGCAAGCTCACACACGTACCATGCCTAGCGCATGTATTTAATTTAGTGGTGCAGCGATTTCTAAAAACCTACCCCAATGTGCATGATCTCTTGACCAAGGTGCGCCGCGTGTGTGCACATTTCCGTAAGTCATCTACAGCTTCGGCCGGCCTGTTGAAGCTGCAGCAGCGCTTACAATTGCCAGCTCACCGGCTGCTGTGTGACGTGAGCACGCGCTGGAACTCCACCTTCCACATGTTGGCCCGGCTTTGTGAGCAGCAGAGGGCAGTAGTGGAGTACCAGCTGTTACACGGTCGTCGCCTCTCCGTTCAACTTCCTGTAATCAGAAGTGAGGAGTGGGAATGGATGTCAGACCTCTGCGAGGTTTTACGCAATTTTGAGGAATCGACACAGATGGTGAGCGGCGATAACGCTATTATCAGTGTAACCATCCCACTTCTGTGTCTACTGAAACGCTCGCTGCTCACAATTAAAACCGACGCTTTGCATGTGGAAGAGGTGGAAATGGGGGAGGAAGAGCTTACACAAGGTGATAGCCAGAGCACCCTCACTTCGTCTTCTCAGCGACAATTGGAGGAGGCGGAGGAGGAGGAGGAGGAGGAGGAGGAAGACACGGTTGCCTCCGCTACAGAGGGTAGCCATGGAACTTTAGTTCCATCTCTTCAGCGTGGGTGGGCAGAAGAGGAGGAAGAGGATGAGGATATTGAGAGTCATCCTCCTGGTGAGGACAGCGAAATCTTGACTGTTGGTACTCTGGCACACATGGCTGACTTTATGTTAGGCTGCCTTTCCCGTGACCCACGCGTTATATGCATTTTAAACAACACGGATTACTGGGTGTTCACCCTTCTGGACCCCCGCTACAAAGAGAATTTCTCATCTCTCATTCCTCCGGTGGAGAGGACAAGCAAAATGGTGCAATACCAGAAGGTTCTTGTCGAAAAATTGCTCCAAAATTTTCCATCTGACAACGCTGGCGGCAGAGTACGTGCTACCTTGGCCAACAGAGAAGGGGAGAAAAGGGGAGCACACAGCAGTTCCGAGAAAGGCAGGGCAACACTCTCCAAGGCGTGGGACACCTTCATGACACCCCGCCAGCACCCTCACCCTGATGCGCAGCCTAGTGTCACAAGGAGGGAAAAGTTTTGGAAGATGGTGAAGGAGTACGTAGCAGACCGTGTCAGCGTCCTCAATGATCCCTCTGTGCCTTACAACTACTGGGTGTCCAAGCTGGACACGTGGTATGAACTGGCACTCTACGCCTTGGAGGTGCTGGCCTGCCCTGCCGCCAGCGTTCTGTCTGAGCGGGTATTTAGTGCTGCTGGTGGCATCATAACAGATAAGCGTATCCGCCTTTCCACCGACAATGCTGATAGGTTGACACTTATAAAAATGAACAAGGCCTGGATTTCCCCTGACTTCTCCACTCCACTGGAGGAAAGCCCCGGGGGAACATAAACTCACTTTATATATGTTATTTACAATGATGGGAATACTCTGTATTCCCATTCACCCCTTCCACCCAAAAAACGGGTATATGGTTGACTCTTAATCTTCTCATCCTCCTCCTCCTCTTCCATATGCCCTGTGCTATAATTTTTATATAGGGCCAGCTCACCAGCGGGCCCTGTGATATAATTTTTATATAGGGTCAGCTCACCAGCGGGCCCTGTTTGACAATTTTTATATAGGTCAGCTCACCAGCGGGCCTTCTCATATAATGTTTTATTGGGTCAGCTCTCTAGCGGGCCCTCTCATATAATGTTTTATAGCGTCAGCTCACTAGCGGGCCTTCGCATATAATGTTTAGGATGGTCAGCTCTGCAGCAGACCCTCACCCATAATGTTTTAGATGGTCAGCTCAGCGCACGTTTCCCTCTTAATCATGGCCTCAGTTCTGAAAATCAAGGAAATTTTTGGGAGAATTTGCCTCTGCGCACGTTTCCCTCTTAATCATGGCCTCAGTTCTGAAAATCAAGGAAATTTTTGGGAGAATTTGCCTCTGCGCACGTTTCCCTCTTAATCATGGCCTCAGTTCTGAAAATCAAGGAAATTTTTGGGAGAATTTGCCTCTGCGCACGTTTCCCTCTTAATCATGGCCTCAGTTCTGAAAATCAAGGAAATTTTTGGGAGAATTTGCCTCTGCGCACGTTTCCCTCTTAATCATGGCCTCACTTCAGAAAATCAAGGAAATTTTTGGGAGAATTTGCCTCTGCGCACGTTTCCCTCTTAATCATGGCCTCAGTTCTGAAAATCAAGGAAATTTTTGGGATAATTTGCCTCTGCGCACGTTTCCCTCTTAATCATGGCCTCACTTCAGAAAATCGATGAAATTTTTGGGAGAATTTGCAGATGATATACAAGTAAATATACAGCAAATACTGTTTGGTAACAATTTTTCGCCTAAAGTCGTTTTTATTTTCCTTTTTGTGTGTTTTACGGTCAGTCTGTAAAAATGGCGTACTACGGGCGAAAGATCGTTCCCAGCAGCGATGTTGGAGTCCAAGGTGCATCCAGACATCCTCCCTATGCTGTCCCTGAACCATTTCTGTAGTGTTTCCATCTTTTTCTGCCCTTTTCCTATGGACCAGGCACCCTCCCCTCATCAGAGCAGGGGGTGCCTGGTGTAATGCTCGAGTCCTCCCATTGACTTCAATGGGGCTCGGGTGCTCGGCCGAGCACTCGAGCCTCAGGGGGTGCTCGGTCAGAGCACCCGAACATCCGAGCATTGGGGTGCTCGCTCATCACTACTCATAACATGTAAGATATGCAATATACAGTACCTTGGTAAAGCAACAAGAAGTCTTAAGGAACATGTGTGAGAGCATGTCAGTACCATCAGCTGTAGAGATTTTAAAACAGGGGTGGCGTTACACTTTTGTACAGTTCACAACAGCAGTTTAGAGGGATTCTCAGTCCAAGGTATTGAAAGAGTCAATGTTTCTTCAAGGGTTGGAGATCTGTCATCCAAACTTTCATATAGAGAGGTGTATTGGATCTTCACCGTTTCAAATAGATTTCCTAAAGGTTTAAACAAAGAGTATGATGTGACATATTGTGTATAATAGAATCTTTTTTCATGTACAATTTTGTTTTTAAAATTTGTAAATAACATTGTTTGTGTGTGTTTTATATTGAAAAAGGAAATTTTAACATGTGGCCCTTGGAGTAGGTTTGACAGTGCGACAAGGCTGAAGTGTCAGACAGTATATGAGAGGTCATTCTTTGGCTACCGGTGGGACAGTGAAACAAAGCTGGGGTGTCAGTGTATATGTGGTTATTTGTCTACCAATGGACAGTGGAACAAGGATGAGGTACCAAAGAGTATGTGTGTGTTCAGGAACTACTAGTAGACAATGGAATAAGGCTGAAGTGACAGTGTTTGTGTGGTTATGTTACTATGTGTGGAAAAAGACAGGCATCAGTCAGTGTATGTGTGGTTCTGCAAAAACAGTAGACAGTGGAACAAGGTTGGGGTGTGAGACAGTGTATGTGTTATTCTGTGATTACCAGGTGGACAGTAGAACAAGTCTAAACTACTGGATATAGAGTATCTAAAGAAATATTTTATTAGCAACAAAAAAAGATTCCAACATTTTAGGAGGCCTCCCTTCACAACTGTTCCAGAGTCCTCAAAGGGTCTTAAGATAGTCCTGTTGGAAGACCAACCTCTTAATAATTCTACATGGGCAAGCCAGGCCACCTGCTTAACACGACTGCCATCATCTCATCATCCTGATAGTGAGTGATTTGCAGTGAGTGTTAGGATGCGTACAGTACATTTGTCACATTATATGGATGGGCTCAAGAGTTTAAAAGGTATTTCTTACAACTGATTTACAATGCAGGGCTGCATTTCATCTGCTGATTCAGCACAGCCCTAATGAATGCATTTTTTTTATATTTCAAATTTAACTCTTACAGCACTAGCAGGTTCAAAAATGAACTCTGTATTGGGAAGACTGCACACTTTGTAACACTGGTAGGCAAAGAGTGGCCCTCTGCTGGACTACAATCCTCATCATTTTCTGTCTTTCATTGTAGTACAACAACTAGCTTTCTTAGGCTGCATAACCTTGCTTTAAAGGAAATACTGCAAACAAACATTTAAGGCTAATTTGATTTAAACAACTAACCCTTTAAGCGCCAAAATAACGAGCAATGCATTGCTCTGCAATGTGTTGTTCATACCCCTGGCACTCAAAGGAAGGGATAGATAAATAGGCAAAATATTGTTTAACCCTTTAAGTACCAGAGGCATGTGCACCTCTCTGACCCTGAAGGGGTTAAGATGTACTACAACCCCTCTTGCAATGGATGGCTTGCTCGCTACATTCATTTCATGACATGATGGGGGAGATGCACTAAGACATGATAAAGAGTTGATAAAGAGAAGACTTCTCCAGTGGTATCTCTTCTCCAAGTCCTACGTTATTCCATGGAGACAATGCACTACGATTTCTCCAACTCTGGAGATCTTTATTTATAGATTCCATAGAATTACATAGGAACTGGAGGAGTGATATCAATGGAGAAATCACCTCCACTTTATCACCTCTTTATCATACCTTAGAACATAACCCCCCAATGACTATTAAAAGATCTGTACCACCAGATTTTATGGGGCTCCAATGCCCATGTCCTGAAAACAGGGGTGGGCAACCTGCAGGTCCTCAGTTGTAGCTAGACTACAATGCCCATCATCCCCAAATGAATATTTTTTTGTTTTTAAGGATGATGGTAGCTGTAGTATAACAACAGCTATAAGTCCAAATTTTACCTAACAGTATTCATTTTTCATAAGTGGGTAGTATTAAATGGATGAGGTTATTTTTTCTCTTTCTCTTATAATCTACTAATTATTTGTTTAAAATCTGATCACAACTTGAGACCTTTATGAGTCATTCAGGTGTTTTAAAAAGCCCATCTTTTGTTGTAAGTCTTGAACAGAAATCACTAAATATGGAAAACTGCAGATATAATGCAAAATATATATAGACAGACATAACTGGCTGCTGTATAAAGGACTTCTACCTAAGTAAAGTCAACTGTTAAACAAATTAAAAGCCACTTATTCCTAGGACATAATTCACCTTTAATGATTTAGACCAGTGGTTTCCTGCTCTACGCTGGGGCCCTTAACTGGTCTTTAGTACAAGTGAGATAATCAGAGGCTCGGCCATTTTATTAATACACAAGAGGAGAATTCTAAAGGCAGGCCCTGTTAGGGGACATAGAGGATAGGGTTGTTAATCACTCTTAAATGAGCAGTACACTTTTCAGTGCTAAACCAATATGTTTCAGGGCTTGTCATGGGAAGTAAAACAAGGGTATTTTCACTGCAAACAATGGCTTTATCTAAAAGTTAAAACAGTTCAAAATGTCAGTAAGTGATGAAGCTGTTATTATCACTTTCTCTGGAAAACTGCTGACTCACCTCTCCCATAGAATAACTGACTGAACATAGGTGACGTTTCTGGCTACTAGAGAGTAATATGTAACAAAACAACAGTGTAAACTGTAAAAGCTCTGGAAAGATGCATCATCTCCCAACA
Organism: Rhinophrynus dorsalis; assembly: GCA_037306005.1. Taxonomy (NCBI): domain Eukaryota; kingdom Metazoa; phylum Chordata; class Amphibia; order Anura; family Rhinophrynidae; genus Rhinophrynus; species Rhinophrynus dorsalis. The sequence goes on along the minus strand of CM074722.1, from coordinate 103,866,582 downwards.
GCGGGAGAACCTTTGTTTCACTGTCGTCCAATACAGGTCACTGGTACCATGGGATGTGTAGTCCCCTTTAATAGGCAGGAACAATTATGCAAATAATTTGCAAGGGGCGGAGCCTCCCCTCTTACTTAAGCCACCTTCTGGCCAGAGCCACCCATATTGATTTGTTCCTGGTGTGCTTGCACACCAGGCAGAGAACAGCTATGCTTCTTAGAGTTTTATTATTTTTTATTCAAATATGGAATACCACCATTAGGAGGGTGACCATGGCTGTGAATTGCCCTCTTCAAAGTGGCTGGTGCAGCTTCCAGGGATTTCTGTGGACCTATACCTGAAGAGGGGACAGCTTGTGTTAAGCAGCTCCCCTGTTGGGGAAATTACCTCTGGTTCTTTCCCTCCCTATCATGGTCACCTGAAGACAGAAGTCTGCGAGAAAGGTGAGTCACCCATTGAGTGCTGAAGGTCCACCTGTCCCCACAGTGTCCCTTTGATGGGCTTGTATTTGGGAGTTTTAATACACTCCAGCACTCATAGGGTGTTTTTATTGCATTATCACTATTTATGCAATTTCTGTGTTATTCTCTGAGTTTTGGAGCATTGGGTATTCATTTATTTATGTTTCTCATGTATTTCATGCTTGTTTGGGCACTTTTTAATGTTTTACTAAACTTTATTAAAAATGGTGTTCCGCGCCTTTAAGCGCGGCTTTTTCCCGCTCAGCAGCAGAGCTCCTTTACTCTCTATGGGAATTCACAGTTTGGGACACATCTCTGAAACCGCTTGTCACAGCAACTTCAGAGTAGGCTCATTTTAATGCTAGGCTCCTGCTCTATCATCCGGTTGGTGTTTTATTACTGTAGGGGGCTCAGGGGGGCTTCGGGCACTGTTTGGGGTACTTGCATAGGGAAAACTACATTTCCCATGAGCGCTTAGCTCGCGCTTGTTTCTGATTGGCTGTCATGACGGCCGCCATTTTGTGGTACTTTTCCAAGGCGAGTACACTACGCAGGGACCGAGCCTTCTCTCTCCTCACCAGATTAACCCTTCGCTGGCCAGATAAGTCCGTTTTTAGACCTTTTCTGGGGTGAAACTTTAATCTTTAACACTTTTCTGGGTGATAGTGTTTTTTGTGGGGTATATTGACGCTGTGAGCATGTCTACTTCACTGGAGCTAGGGGCTAGACCCAAGACTAAGGAGGCTGGGGGGTCTTCTACCCCCATGGCGTTTTGCTCCTCTTGCCACATTGGGCTGGATTGCGATAATGTGGGGGATCTATGCCCTAATTGTACTGATAAAGATAGCAACCCTGGGCTTCCCAGCCACGCTATTGAGCCATCTTGGGTGAGGGAGTTTAAAGCTGCCACTAGGGATCTCAGATCCACGCTTCAACTCTTTCCCTCTCAGGTACAGGGGGCTCTCCAGGTCTGGCAGACCCCCTCTACTATCAGGACCTCCCTGCCTAAGCCACAGGGAGCTCCTGATATCACTGATTCTTCTGAAGAAGAACTTTTACAGGATTCTGATGCTGAGGAACGTACTGTTATTGAATCTAACAGGTCCATTGGGGACCCCTATGAGTGTGACCCTGAAGTTTCGGCTGAGGGTCTGATCAGAGCGGTTCTGAATACGCTCAACCTTCCTCTGACTCAGGAATCCACTTATGATCCTACTGATGTTTTTCAGAAAAAGCCATCTAAACCTGTTGTTTGTTTTCCAACTAACCCTACTCTTGCCCGTCTGGTTTCTGAGGCATGGAAGTATCCTGATAGATCTTCCTCTGTCTCCAAAAAGTTTGCCAAACTTTACCCTTTTCCCGACGCGGAGCTGGCAAAATGGGTTCATCCTCCCAAGGTGGATGCTCCTGTGTCTAGACTATCCAAATCTACTGCTTTGGCTGTCTCAGATGCCTCTGCCTTGCAGGACTGGACGGATAAGAAATTAGAGCTCTCTCTTAAATCTATTTTTGCCTCTATTGGCACTGCCATGCGCCCCACCTTTGCTGTGGCATGGGTTAATAGGGCTATTGCAGCCTGGACTGAACGACTGACTGAAGCGGTTCGCCAGGATGCGCCTGTATCTGAACAGTTGCAGCTTCTTGCTAATATCACTGAAGCTCAGAACTATATTGCTGATGCTGCTTTTGATGCTGTGCGCATGATGGCGAGGGCCTCCACTTCTTCTGTGGTGGCTAGACGCGCTCTTTGGCTGAAAATTTGGTCTGCTGATACAGCCTCTAAGAAAGCCTTGCTTTCCTTGCCCTTTCAGGGGAAATTGCTCTTTGGCTCTGAGCTCAAAGAAATGATCAGTGAGGCTACTGGCGGTAAAAGTACTCTTCTACCCTCAGTCTTTAAGAAAAAGTTTCCAGCCAAACGCAATCGGTCCTTTCGTTCCTTTCAGACTGAGACACGCTCCTCGGCCCAAACGGGTCCTCCCACTACGCGCTCCTCCTCCAAGCCCAAACAGTCCTGGAGGCCCAAAGTTGCCTCCAAGGCCAAGACCTCCAAGACTGCTTCGGCATGACTCGCCGAACCCGGGTCCGCATCCGGCTGTAGGCGGTCGTCTCCGCATCTTTCGCCGGACTTGGGAGGAGTCAGTGGCGGACCCATGGGTTCTTCAGGTGGTGTCAGAGGGATACAGGATCCCTTTCTCTTCCCTTCCTCCTTTTCGGTTCCATTTTACTCGTCCTTCTCAGGAACCCTCAAAAAGGCGTCTGTTCGACGACGCTATTCAGGATCTCTTGGACAAAGAGGTCCTGGAGGCGGTTCCGCAGGGGGACACAGGTTCAGGATTTTATTCCAACCTGTTTGTGGTAGCCAAAAAGGACGGAGGAGCCCGTCCCATCTTGGATCTCAAAGATCTCAATGCCTATGTGGTGACTTCCCACTTCCGCCAGGAGTCCCTGCGCTCTGTGATTGCAGCAATGTCTCCAGGGGAGTTTCTTGCCTCCCTGGACCTTCAGGATGCTTATCTTCACATCCCTATTCATCCAGAGAGCAGGAAGTATCTCAGGATTGCCTGCCACAGGGGACACTTTCAATTTACAGCGCTCCCCTTTGGACTGACTACAGCTCCTCAAGTCTTCCAGCGGGTGCTGGGCTCCTTGATAGCGGTGCTCCATCAGGATGGGATCAGAGTGACACCCTACATGGACGATCTCCTACTGAAGGCCTCCTCAGCGGAGCTTCTCCACCAGCAGTTGCAGAGGTGCATGCACACCCTGAACCGTCACGGATGGATCCTGAATCTGGACAAGTCGGACTTGATTCCTTCTCAGAGGCTTCTGTTCCTGGGTCTCCTGTTCGACACTCGCCAATGCATGGTGTTTCTTCCAGAGGACGTGGCTCACCAGATAGCCGTCAGAGTGGCTGGGATTCTGGACATGGACGAAATTCCAGTTCCGAAGTTGTCGTCCTTAGTGGGGAAGTTCATTTCCACGATCGAAGCAGTACCATTTGCCATGGCCCACTCCAGGGATCTTCAGAGATTTGTGATCCAAACGTGCAGGAATCATCCAGATCATCAACATCTGTCTGTTTCTCTTCCTCCTCATGTCGAGTCGAGTCTGCACTGGTGGTTAGATCTCTCTCATCTCTTGAAAGGGAAATCCTTTCTAGTTCCTCATTGGACCACAGTCACAACGGATGCCAGCCTTCGGGGCTGGGGTGCAGTCTGGGGTCGCTTCAGTGCTCAGGGGAAATGGGGTCTGGAGGAATCCATGCTCTCCATCAATGTTCTGGAACTTCGAGCTGTCCGGCTGGCCCTGAGGCACTGGGAGTCTCAATTGACCGGTCTTCCAGTCAGAGTAGAGTCCGACAACGCCACGGCGGTGGCTTACATCAACAGACAAGGCGGCACAAGAAGCGGTTCCGCCTGGTGGGAAGTCAAGGATATTTTGTCTTGGGCAGAAGATCACGTGCCTGTCATCTCTGCAGTTCACATTCCAGGCGTGGACAACGTCATGGCAGACTTCCTCAGTCGTCACACCGTCGACAGCGGAGAATGGGCTCTTCACCCAGAGGTGTTTCACATGCTCACTCAACGGTGGGGGATGCCAGTGGTGGATCTGATGGCTACCAGACACAACAGGAAGGTTCCGGTGTTTTGCTCCCGTCTGAGGGACTCCCTTGCTCTAGCGGTGGATGCCTTGTCGATCCCTTGGGACTTCTCCCTGGCTTACATCTTCCCCCCTCTTCCTCTATTGATCAGAGTTATTCAGAAGTTGAAGAGAGAACGTTGTCCTGTCATCCTGATTGCTCCGAACTGGCCTCGCCAGTCCTGGTTTCCGGAATTGATGGCCATGTCAGTGAAGGATCCAATCCCACTTCCAGCCCGTCCGGACCTGCTTCTTCAGGGGTATCTGTGGAAAGAGGATGTTCACTCTCTCCGTTTGATGGCATGGCGGTTGAATCCTCGATTCTAGCTCAGAAAGGCTTTTCTCCTTCTGTGGTGTCGACGATGCTCAGTGCTCGTAAGCCTGTGTCTTCCAAGATCTATCATCGCATTTGGTCAACTTTCGTGACATGGTGCTCTGTCAAGCAGTTGTCTCTTGACTTCCATCTTCCCACTGTCCTGGCCTTCTTGCAGGACGGTGTGGACAAGGGGCTCAGTCTGAGTTCCCTCAAAGTTCAGACCTCTGCCTTGTCTGTGTTTTTCCAGGAACGGATTGCCATCCTTCCTGATGTGAAAGTCTTCTTCCAAGGTGTGACTCATGTTCGACCTGCCTTCAAGAGTCCTGCTCCCCAGTGGGATCTCAATTTGGTGCTGGGTGTTCTTCAGCGACCACCGTTTGAATCCTTGGCTTCCATTCCATTACGTCTTGTGACTTGGAAGATGGCCTTCCTTTTGGCTATTGTGTCAGTACGCCGGGTGGCAGAGTTACAGGCATTGTCTTGTAAACCTCCTTACCTGGTGTTCCACAAGGATAAGGCTGTGCTTCGCACTACCAAGGAATTCTTACCCAAGGTTGTGTCTGAGTTTCATATCAATCAGGAGATTGTGGTTCCCTCTTTCTGCCCTAATCCTTCATCTGACAAGGAAAGAGATCTCCATTTGTTGGATGTGGTGCGTTGCCTCAAGTTTTATGTTCACCGCACCGAATCTATCAGGAAGTCTGACGCTCTATTCGTCATTCCTGAGGGGCCTAGGGCAGGAAGACCGGCTTCCAAAGTTACCATTGCCTCTTGGATTAAGGCTACCATCCGTGAAGCCTATAAGTTGAGGAATAAGCATGTTCCCTTCAGGGTGACTGCCCATTCCACCAGATCTATTGGGGCCTCCTGGGCCTACAAGAATCAAGCTTCTGCTGATCAACTGTGCAGAGCGGCCACTTGGTCCTCTGTGCACACTTTTTCTAAGCACTACCGAGTTGATGTACTGGCATCGGCTGATGCCAGCTTTGGAAGGAAGGTCCTGGAGGCAGTCTTGCCTGTGTAGGTCTTCCGCTCTGTGATCCTTAGTGCTTCCTTACTGTTGAGCCTGGTTGGCTCGTGTTCCGTGTGCTGTGTTAAGTTCAGGGATTGTTCCCTTGGTTGGTGTCCGTTGACACTTACAGTTTGGGCTATGTTATCAACTGGTTCACAGTTCTAGTGACTTGGGCCTTGCGCCTGGTCCTTGCCTTACTTCCCGCCTCTGGATCAGCTCAATGTTTGTACATCCCATGGTACCAGTGACCTGTATTGGACGACAGTGAAAATAGGATTTTAGTCTTACCTGTTAAATCCTTTTCACTTAGTCCATACAGGTCACTGGTCTCCCACCCTGTCAAGGGACCAGTCTTGGCTCTCCTGTGGCATTCAGTGGGAGACCGTTCGGGCATGCTCACAGGAGTCTTTCTTTTTGCTTACCTGGGGTCAGTTTAGGGTCTCAAATCAATATGGGTGGCTCTGGCCAGAAGGTGGCTTAAGTAAGAGGGGAGGCTCCGCCCCTTGCAAATTATTTGCATAATTGTTCCTGCCTATTAAAGGGGACTACACATCCCATGGTACCAGTGACCTGTATGGACTAAGTGAAAAGGATTTAACAGGTAAGACTAAAATCCTATTTTTACTCAACAGGAAAAGGACCTTTTATTTTTTTCATAAAACACAATTTCTCATTCATTAACTTACTAATACCAGTTAGCAATCATTTAAATATATTTTGATATTAATAATTTTTTAACCTTTTGTTGCTAGAGGTCTTCAGCACATTTACAAGTAATGCGTTGGAGAGCTACCTAGGCATCCTGTGGGTTAACATATTTAATTTTTTGGGTTCCAGGGAAATTTCACAAGGAATTAAAGGGTTCTGCCACAGATACTACATTGATCAGCCCAACAACAGACTGCTTTGTTAATAATTTGCTTCAGTAGCAGGTAAAATGTGATTGTCTAGCAGAAGTGGCCAATCAGAGGAGAGAGTACAGTAGGTGAGGGGGTGCCAGTCAGTCAGCTCTATCATAGGGAGAGAGCTAGCTGGGAAATACAGGGGGAAACTTGAACAGTGGCACTTTGCTCTAGATCATGACAATCCTGCTAGAGTCAGAATAGTTGCCAGGTACTGCATGTAACCCAGCAAAACTTTCCACTGACTAACTGTGTGCATAAATGTATAATGATTGTGTGAATGAATGTATAATTGTATTTATCCTATATAATAATTCACTAGGATGTTTGTCACGATGCAGTCATGCGCAGTAGAGACTGCCCGCGTTCGGCCAGTCTCTGCTGCGCATGATTGCATCACATGAGTGAGGCGACGCAAGACTGCATTGCGTGGAGCAGTGAGGTAGCGGCCTCTTAACCCTTTGAGTGCCAGAGGGGTACGCAAAGGGTTAACATTAGCCGGACCTTGGCCCATGTACACGGGCTTTTACACTAGTATAATATAAACAATGTGTTCAGCCCTTTACAGGGTAACTATTCAGTTTTTTCTGGTTGGTGGGCCACTATAGCGGGTTGCAAATTAGACAGAGGCCTTGTCCTTCTCCTCTCATCTTGGAGCATCACACAGATCTCACAATTTTCAGTTGTGCAGAAAGTTAATTGTATATTTTCACCAATAATATTTATTGATGTGAAAATAAACACATTGTCTTCATCTCCAGACACGTCTCGGAGAGAACCTGCTCTTTCCTCAAAGGAACTGAATAAATGATTGATGATATTTTCAATTGCCCTATTTTTAATTTTCAATATTTCCCCCCTTTTTTTTTGTACAATTTTGAGTTCTTTATGTTTTCACCCCCCCCCTTTTTTTTATTTTATTTTTTTAAATTCTAATTGCATACATTTGATGTACACTTTTCTTCAGAATGGTTTTTCATATTTTTTGACATTCACATTCACATGTTGCATGTTTATTTACTGTTTAGCCATGTCTATTTGTAGTGGCATCTTCTGGTTGTGTTTAGCTGTAAATCAGTTTTCATTAGTGATCACTGCTTTAAAAGATATTGCATAATGTTAACTTTAAGGCCACACCTGGAGTCATGTGACAACATAACATTGCCTAACCCATATCAATAGTACGAGAACTGTATGTGTGAGTGACATAGTTCAATACACTATAATACGTCTTATCACCGGAGTGGAAAGTTTCTAACAGTGTGCAGTGGAATCTATGACCACACAGTGATATCACAAGGAAACTATGAGATCACCATAACTGATATTAAACCACACAAAATGTGCATGCATAACAGTGAGAATGAGATTCTTTGTAGTGTTTTACAACTGTGAATTTAAATAGAATCTATATCTATAGAAATAAGTATCTTAATTTGCATAACATTGGAGCTTAGCTAGTTTATTAATACAACCTTTAGGCGTATATATTTGTATATTTTTGCACTGTATCTGCATGAGGCTTTTTTTGGGCCTGATTTTAATTCACACCGATTTAGACAATAGTCTTCAACAGTCTGAAAAATCTTATACAGGAAAGCCCCAATCAAAAGGTTTACTATTGAAGTGTTGCATGTAAAGTTTCGTGTCATAAAATGACGCATGTGTTTTGCCGCGTCATTTGAAGTGTCACATTTAAAGTTTTGCGTCATAAAGTCACGCACATTCTAAATTTCGCGTCGCTCCGAATGGCGCATTCACAATTTCGTGCGTTAATGTGTCACAATATGGGGGCATTAATGACGCATTATGGGTGCAATATGGGTGCAATAATGATGTAATACGGGTGCAAGATTGATGCATTATGGGTGCAATAGGGGTGCATTAAGGATGCAATATGGGTGCATTAAATACGCAACATGGGTGCAATATTGATGCATTACGGGTGCAATAGGGGTGCATTACGGATGCAATATGGGTGCATTAAGGACGCAGTATGGGTGCAATATGGGTACATTAAAGACGCAATATGGGTGCAACCCAAATCCAACCCAAAACCCACCAAATCCAACCCAAAACCCAAACAAAAACCCACCAAATCCAACCCAAAACCCACCAAATCCAACACAAAACCAAACCAAAACCAAGCCAAAACCCAACTAAAAACCAACCCAAATCCAACCAAAAACCCACCAAATCCAATACAAAACCCAACCAGTAAGGATGCAGTAAGGATGCAAGAAGTACAAGTAACAAAAAGTAGTTAAGTTATGTAGAAATCTTTATTTAAAACCAAACAATGTTTTATAAAGCATGCATAACTTAACACAACGAATATAGCATAACACTTCAATTTAGGAATAACCACACATTGTAGAAATCTTTATTTAAAACCAAACAATATCATAACATACCAAAAATATTTCAGTGATGTAGTCTATGTATTAAAATGCAAATATTGTGACACAGCTTTCATGTAGTCCAATATCTGTGTGGTTGCATAGTTCAAAACAATTGTTTTCAATCTTCATGCATTTTCCCTATGCACTTTTTTAGATTGTGGTGGTTCATGTCCTGCAGCATACAGTTCCAATTTTAATTCAGTCAAACTCTGTTCTTTTTTTAATCCATTAATAAAGTTCAAAATAGTTGGGTGGCATGCCCCTAGAAGACAGCTGAAGCCTCTATGCCACCCTTCTACAGAGTTATTAGCTTTTGGAAGGTCATTCAAAACTGCATGTAAACAGTTCCAGAGTTCAATGTCAAAAAGTGGTTTGCTTCTATTATTTCTATTATGTCCTTAATGCACCCATATTGCAACAGTATTGCACCCAATTTGCTTCATTATTGCACCATTATTGCACCCATATTGCACCAATATTGCATCCAATTTGCGGGATTATTGCACCCATATTGCACCAATATTGAACCCATATTTCACCAATTTGCGTCATTATTGCACCCATATTGCACCAATATTGAACCCATATTGCACCAATATTGCACCCAAGTTGCATCATTATTGCAACCATATTGCAACCATATTGCATATTGCACCCATATGTCACCCATATTGCACCCATACTGCAGCCAATTTGCGTCAATATTGCACCCATATTGCGTCAATATTGCACCCATATTGCTTCCTTAATGTGTCCTCAGTGTGTCCTTATTGCACCAATAGTGCATCCATATTGGACCCATATTGCACCCAATTTGCGTCATTATTGCACCCATATTGCATATTGCACCAATATTGAACCCATATTGCACCAATATTGCACCCTATTTGCGTCAATATTGCACCCATATTGCATCAACATTGCGCCCATATTTCTTCTTTAATGTGTCCTTATTGCACCCATATTGCACCAATATTGCACCCAATTTGCGTCATTATTGCACTCATATTATTATTGCACCCATATTGCATATTGCACCCATATGTCACTCATATTGCACCAATATTGCACCCAATTTGCATCAATATTGCACCCAATTTGCTTCATTATTGCACCCATATTGCGTCAATGCTGCACCCATATTGCACCCATATTGCTTCCTTAATGTGTCCTTAATGTGTCCTTATTGCACCAATGTTGCACCCAATTTGCATCATTATTACATCCATATGGCACCCATATTGGACCAATATTGCACCCAATTTGCATCATTATTGCACCCATATTTCATCAACATTGCACCCATATTGTTTCCTTAATGTGTCTTTAATGTGCACCCATATTGCACCATTATTGCACCCATATTGCGTCAATGCTGCACCCATATTGCACCCATATTGCTTCCTTAATGTGTCCTTAATGTGTCCTTATTGCACCAATGTTGCACCCAATTTGCATCATTATTACATCCATATGGCACCCATATTGGACCAATATTGCACCCAATTTGCATCATTATTGCACCCATATTTCATCAACATTGCACCCATATTGTTTCCTTAATGTGTCTTTAATGTGCACCCATATTGCACCATTATTGCACCCATATTGCACCAATATAGCACCCAATTTGCGTCATTATTGCACCCATATTGCACCCATATTTCACCAATATTGCACCCAATTTGCGTCATTATTGCACCCATATTGCACCAATATTGAACCCATATTGCACCAATATTGAACCCATATTACACCCATATTGCAGCAATATTGCACCCATATTGCTTCATTATTACACCCATATTGCTTCCATATTGCACCCATATTGCACCATTATTGCACCAATATTGCACCCATATTGCACCCACTTTGCTTCATTAATGCACCAATATTGCGTACTTAATGCTGCGACATGTTAATACACGATATGGTGAATGAGGCATTTGGAACAACACGAAATGTAGAATTTGCGACACTTTAAGATGCATAACTTTAATTGCAACACTTTAAATGACGCGGACGAATACATGTGTCATTTTATGACGCAACACTTTACATGCGTCACTTCAAATGGATACCCAATCAAACAATGGATCTTTAGAATACTGTTAAGGGTTATACCATGGCACTTCTGACACCGGGGTGTGGCTCACCTGAGATTAACATTTTTTTATATATATATATATATATATATATATATATATATATATATAGAGAGAGAGAGAGAGAGAGAGAGAGAGAGAGAGAGAGAGAGAGAGAGAGATTCAGTATGAAAGCACTCTCTCCATAATCCGCCCAGGTGCACAATCCCTTGAGTAATTTGCAACAAGTAGAAGGATGGAGCAGCACCCATGGGTCTTATTCAACAATAAGTTATTGAGCAAAATAACCATTAATTCGGTCAACTAGGACCGAAACGTTGACCGAATTAATGATTATTTTGCTCAATAAATTATTGTTGAATAAGACCCACGGGTGCTGCCCCATCCTTGTACTTATTATATCCTATATAATAATCCGCTAAAACGTGTGTAACGCCGCAACATGCGCAGTAGACACTGCTGCGCGTGCTGCAGTCATGTGCAGTAGAGACTGCCCGCCCCGCGGCTGATACAGAGCTGGACGCTCTGACAGGGTGGCAGTGGCACTGTGGCCCGTGTAACGGCCTGTTCAACTAGTATATATATAATATACAGTACTGAGCAAAAATCTTAGGCAGGTATGAAAAAATGTTGTAAAGTGAGAATGCTTTCAAAAACAATGAAGGGATTCATGGTAAATAACGAGATAGCGGCCCTTCTCAAGTGCCTCCGTGTCGGCCGACATGGATCTCCTGCTGACAGCTTTACAGCTGTCAGAAGAAGAGATCAAACTTTAAACACCTGTATCTCTTAAACCATAGCAGTTTGAAAGATACGTTTTTTTGCATTTAGCTCAGCTTTTTAAGCTTTTCTAAGTGCAAAAAACATTTTTGTGGACATTACTAAGACTTTAAGAGAGACAAACAACTGAGACTGCCTAAATCCACAGTAGAACTATGGTTAGTTCTCCAAGATGCTTGGAACAACCTACCTGCTGAGTTTTTTAACAAACTTTGTACAAATGTACCTAGAAGAATTCATGCTGTTTTGAAGTCAAAGGGTGGTCACATTTAGATTTTTCTTCTGTTCACTCACTATCATTTTGTTAATTGATAAAAATAAACTATTAACATGTCTATTTTTGAAAGCTTATTTACTTTACAGCATTTTTTCACACCTGCCTAAGACTATCATTTTTTTTTAAACTTAATTAACTAGCATACATGAACTAGTAGGCCAGTAATACCTAACCCCCTCAGAGGATTAAATATAAGTATTGTAATTGACTTTATCAATAAATAAATAAATTCACATTTTTTTAATAGCTGACAGGCTATACTTCATTAGCAATAAACAAAAAATGCGTCCCTCACACTTATGGCTTTCTGAACCTGTGGTTCACAGATGAAAAAACTTGGACGCCCCTGGGTTATGCACTAAGGTGAGAACTAACACAGGATTTGGGAATTTGTCTCACGTTAGAATTTATGTCACCTTAGTGCATTTCCCCCATAAGTATTCCCAAATAGCTAAAAGCCACTCTGAACCTATAAAATACTACAGAGATTAAATGGAAAGTAATATTTCACAAAAAAAGAGGTTCCAATTAATCTTCATAGTATTTGGGCCATGGAGAGTGTTATTTCAATACTGTCAGAGTTGTAGTTCAGGAGTAATTGAATGATAAAGTATCCCCCTCCCGCCCTTTTTACCTAGTGTAAGCTACTTCCCCTCAGATGTGGAATCCGGACGCTTAACCAGACAGCTCATAGCGAGGAACAACCTTCTTTCTGTGAGCATAAGGAAAACCCTGCCCCCCTGACAAAGGAGGGCAGGTTTTACCTTATGCTCACTGAAGATTGTCCCTCTCTGCGATCCATCTGGACCAGCTTGCTACTCTGAGGTGAGTAATGTTACATCAGTAAAAGAGGGGGAGGGGGATACGTTATCATTCAATTACTCTTGAACTACAACTCGGACAGTATTGAAATAACACTCTCCACGGCTCAAATACCATGAAGATTAATAGAAGCTGCTTTTATTGTAAAACATTACTATCCCTTTAAATACAAAAATTATATAGCTATATGTAGCTATTTTATAAAGAAGGTCTGTCTAGTTAAGTCCTTCTGTTTCTTTATTACATAAATGTTGCAGGAGTAAGAATGAGTATTAAAATAGCACATTAAATATTATATTGGTGTAAAAATGGAACACTAAAACTGTTGCTATGTAAAATGTCACCCTGACCTACTGATAACCACATCTCCAAACCCTAACTACTGTTCCCAAAGTACCCTAACCTAACAGATAGTGAAACCCTACACTTTACCTTAACCTACCAAAAAGAACCCCTCAAATCCTAACTACTGTATTCAAACTATCCTAACCTAACAGAACGAGATCCCCAATCTAACCCCTTGAAGATGACATCCTAAGAAAATTGTAGCATTCTGAAGAAACACAACTGCAGCATGAGGCAGAAATAAACATTTCCAAAACCCCAAATGATTTTAATATTGTTTTTATACCTTCAATGCATTTGGGACTTCTCTAACATTCCAGTGGATAAAAGCCCTATTTAAATTAATAGAATGTTGTATTTGTTCTCTATGGTGTGATTAGTTTGTCTCAGAATTGTTCCAACTCTTAGTATATCTGCTTCAATGCCCTGAAGATGTCTCTAGGATCCAAAAACCTTAAATATATCATAAGTCTCTTATTCCAAAGGTATAAATTGCCTTTAATATCTTATCCCTCAAAGTGGTCTGCAATTTGTATTTTAGCAACTCAATGTACTATATTCCTTTTTCCATTACAGTAGCAAAGATTTCTCAATGGCATTAGTCTGATATACCAGCACTCATTTCTTGTGTATTATTTTCTGCTGTACCCTGCTCTTACATCTAATATGGAATTAAATAAAATTTGCCCATCAGTAAATACCAGGTTTTACCCTTGCTCACATGCAGTAGTAATAATGATTTTAAGCAGAGAGGCAGGTTGTCTTTACACAGACCACATTTTACCAGTCACCAATTAACCTGAAAGAAAGGGATGGTTTCACTCAACCTTTTTGGTGCAGGATTGTGTGAGCGCCGGAACTGATTAACAAGGGGGCTTACTGAGCTGCAGCACCAGGAATGAGTTCAAAAGTAGGCGCACTCTCTTCAGTAGTGAGTGAGTCACACAACCCACAAGGATTTCTGGAATTTACTTGCCCAGTAGCTCTATTGACCTGCTCCCCTGTCAAACAGTCAGGTTTGACTGTTAGTGGTCTGGTTTAATTGAAAGCTGGGTGGTGGTGGAAGCAGGCCAGATATGCATCAGGGCCGCAGCAATTTGTTGTTAGGCAACCAAACTCCACGCCAGGTAAAATGCAGGCAATAGGACCTACCTAGTATATAACTGACGGTAGTTGTTTGTAGGGCAGCAGCAGCACATACAGCAAAGCTGGTTCCACTAAATACAAGGGCCTCAGGGCATATATGGGAAGGGAGGCAAGCTGCCCAACCAGTAGATTGACCTCCCCACCCTGCAGTCCATCCACAAAAATAAATGGAGGTGATCTCTTGACCCATCAAAAATTAACCTCTTGACTGTTGCCTCTTAAATGGGTGTCTCAGAGGTATGCAAGCAGAGAGCAAGTAAAAATATCTGTGTGATATTCAGGTAAACTGGCATTTGATTCTCCTATCCTTTTGCTGCCTGTTCTAAAAGAGTACATAGATCATAGTAGCAATAACACGGTATCACTGTGTTTTAACTGAATTATACTAAATACATGTTCACCTCATATTTGAGGCAGATAGGGACTTGTCCAGTCTGAGGTTCCTTCATGCTAGCAGGAAAGCTAAACATATTTTTGACCACAAACATACTAAATCTCTCTCTGTTTATGATCAGTAATACATCACAGGTTATTTATTGGTAAGTTAGGATTTGATGAGAAGATTTTTTCTTTTGTTTACTTCCAAAATATATTCAAGGCCGGTCCATGCCATTTGTCATCAAGCAAAGGTGAAAAATGAGTTACAAAGAGCGGAGTTTCAAGGGATCATATCCAAAGTGTCCCATCATGAAGAAAACAGGTAATCACAGATAATGTGCAGATTTTCAAATGGCCTTAAACAGCCAACTGAAGGTGTATCAATAACCAATTCCTCAACTAGAGGAGCTGTTTGCATCAGTAGCTATGGTTACCACATTTGCAAAAATGTATCTTAAAAATAGTTATATTTTCAACTGCAGATACACCCATATAGCTGACACCTACTAGCAATCAATATAACACAGGCCTCTATCATTGCAACAAAATTGTATTTGGGGTAGCATCTGTACCAACCATCTGGCAACACACAATGGATGCTATTCTATCAGGCATCCCACATACAAAATGCTTGCTAGATGACATGTTGATAACAGGAACCATGGAACAAGAACATAAGAGGAATGTGGAGGTAGTTAAATGACCATGATGCAAAGACAAACTTGGGTGTGAGTTTTTCAGAGCTTTAATGACATTTTGTGCTCATGTCACACAGCTCATGACAAAGTTCAAGCCTTGGTACAAGCCCCAATTCCAACTGACATGATGCAACACTAGTCATACTTAGGACCACTGAATAATAATCATCAATTCCTTCTGAACTTGGCACAGATCCTACATCCCCTGCATCAGCTGCTGGAAATCAAGACGCCCTGGAATTGGACACTTGACCCTAATTTCAACAAGCATTCCAATAATCAAAGGACTTAAAGGGGAATTCTTAACTCCAGTTTAAATCCTTCTTATATGAATCTTGCATGGTAATTAATGTCCAATACATTATTTTTTATATGCTGTATTGATAAAGATATAAGCTTTATAATTTAACCACGTGACATTGGTTCACTACAGGCTGTAGTACACCTCTTCCCCTCCCCAGTTGTTCCACATTGCCACCTCCTCCTCTGAATCCAGTATGTGGTTTGGATCACTCACATTGGCAAGAGAGCGCGTCAGGTCACATACTGGATTCCTCCATCAGAGACAAGTACAACTTACTTGACATACTGCATGTACTCAAACAAACACTTGCTCCTACATTTACAAGAACAAGAGGAACAAGAATATACTGATGTGTGGTGGTGCTGCTCATTTATAGTAGCTGCTGCAATTGATTCTAAAACTAATGCTCTATCCTCATCCTGTACCATACAGAAAAAAATAACACTGTAGGAAAGTTAGGAGAGAAATAGAAAGCTGCTGATGATTTTTTTTGCACTAAACAGATAAGTAGTCAAAGAGGGGGAGCTGGATTTATTTTTAGACAGTGATAGACAGAAACAGATTTAAAATCAAATCAAAACAAAAAATGATAGGTGACAGAGACAAGTTGGGAACCGACTGTAGCAGAGAGACAGAGACAGAGACATACATTATTTTCAGATAGATGAAAAAAATCACTCCTTATGTGAATAGCTCTATTGTATTTTACAGTAAAAATGAATACTACTTTCATTATGTCTATCAAAAATGCTTGGGGCAGAGGCAAGTGAAAGGAGAAGGAGGACTGCATGGATGTGATGGAGGAATAAAGTTGTACTACAAAAACTAACTGTGGCCATAGTTTGTCCAGCTTGTGCAATAAATGATAATCATTTTCTTCCCAAAAAGGTTGTTTGTGAAAGGGACATGAAAAGTTCCACCACCACCACAATAAACTTTTTAACAACACTAAAGATGATAAGGACTCACATTCTAGTGGTGTTGCCACAACTGAGGAGAGTTTAGCAATGAGACTAACTTCTGCAGTGTCTTTAACACCCTGCTGCAAAACTGTGGTCAATGTTCTATACATTTGCGTAAGGGAAAAAGTAAAAAAGAAACTTTTACAGACTTCAAAAAAATTTAGAATATGGAAGTGATGGTGAGGACGTGATGATACTGATTATGACCTAATTATTGATAATGATGTTGATTCAAAATATATCATTCCATTGTCCTCCCCTTCTTCTGATACAGATAGAGAGTGAGAGTGATGATATGGCCAGAAATGTGGCTGAAAGGAAAAAGCTTCAATCTTCCACCACTGAAAACTGGTGTTGGAAGGTCTGACTATGGACATGTTGACATGCCTAAATATACACAATTATCATCTCAATCATCATCAGCATTCCTTTTTCCCAAGTCCAACATCCACACAGTCACATTCACACACGCTATTGTTGAATAAGCAGCAACACACATCACCAAAATGCACAACCTTAGCTTTGATGAGTACCTCTGCTGTTATTTGAAGTGCAGCCTCGCTAATATCTTCTGCTAGTACTATTGTAACATCTAGTGTCTGTATTGGTAGCTCCTCAGGAATCCCTCAGTCTACAAAATCTTCAATATAGAGATACTTCACTCAAGATCCAGAAATTAAACATGTTTCTATTTGTTGTTTCTATCCCACCTGAAACAAACCACAGGTTTGAGAAACAAACCTGCAGCACATCATACATGCAGCAGGTTGTCTCAGGGAGTAGGACAACTTTTTCTTCAGTTACAACACCTATGTCTATTGCTGTTGCAATTGCAAAACATGGAGTAGTATGACTCCTGATACCACTCAACTACAAATTACACAATTCTTCTATGTGCTGCCAACCCACACTTATTGAGTTCTTAGAAAGAAGTCAAAAAATGCACAAACATAATTCAAAAGTTCATCTGTGGAATTGCAAAATTGCCAGAATGTTTTAGATTGATATGCTTCCCTATTCTTTTGTTGAAAACATATTTTTCTATTAACTGATGTCATGTTTTGCAACCCTCTGGCATTTACCAATTTGCAGTTTTTTTTAAATAATGTTTGTGCCAGAGTTGTATAAGCAGGTGGTTAGTGTGGTAGGCAAAAGGCTAGAAATATAATAGGGCAAGAATATTCACGTGAGCACAGATATATGTACAAGTGGCCACTGTACAATCTCTATGACTGTCACAGCTCTCCGAGTATCTTTTCCATCAGTAGGCAACAGCATACAGCTGCAGTTCACCTACAGTACTAAAGGCCAGCAGCAGGATAGTCGATACCATCAGCATTCCACTTTGTGCATGCAAAGATTTGAGAGACGATCTCACAAAACGGCAGATGTGATAAATAAACTGCAGAAGGTGATGGAGCAATGGCTCGTACCTCAATGCTTGAAGGTTTGCTTTGTGTCTGCTGACAATGGCTCCAACATAATAGCTTTCTTGAGAATAGCAGATTTGGTGTCTGCACTATGTTTGCCCTAATTTAGCTATTGCTCGATTCCTCTCTGAATCTGAAACTCTCAGAGAAATGCAAAATATCGCCTGGAAAATATGTGCAGATTCTAACCAGTCTTATGCTGGTTGTAATGCATTATATTCCACAGAAAAGGGTAACCACCTGCCCCATCATCAGCTTAAACTGGAAGTGCCTACCAGGTGGAATTACACTTTGTACATGATTGAGTGTTTGTATGAGCAGAATAATGCCACTAGTGAGTATACAATGCACAACTGGAAAGCTTTGGTGAAGGTTTCTTTGTCATCTGGTCAATGACAGCAACTGTGTGACTTAAGTGAACAGCTGAATCCTTTTGAGGAGACTGCCTTGTTGGTTAGTTGTGCTGACTTAGAAAGCAGATACTGCCACTTATATATTTAATACAGAAAAAAATGAAAAGCATTCCTGATTCTTACAAGAACTACAACAAGAACTATTGGATGTGTGAGCAGGTACTCTGAGGAATCAGATTCTGTGAAAACATAAAGAAATCTTTACACACTGAGTAGTAGATTGCATTGTGGAGGAAGAGAGAGAAAGAAGGCATGGTCAAAAAACTAGTAGAAAGCATAGTAAAAAGGAAGTAAGTAAAGGGTTTATTCCCCCAACAATATCAGAAACATTAACATCAGCGATATTTTGCAGAACATGTGATGTTCATCACTGAAAACAATCAATGTGTCTCAGGGCAGACAGTTTAACATTTGAGTAGATGGTGGTGGCACTGGCACATCTCTATGGGACTTGCTCCCAGAATATAGGTTGTGACTTATGCACAAAATACTCTCTATATCCAAGTAGTGGACCCACTGCATGTGAGATGGCTGCATATGTGCAGGATAAATGTGTTTAGGCCAGAATGATGACCCACCTGAGTACTGGCAAACGAAACAGTATGTTGCCCACCAGCAAGAGTGTAGTCAGAGTAGGTTTTCAGTGTAGCTAGTTATATAATTAATGCTTGTAGGACTATCCAGCAGCAATTGGTAGTCTACAATTTTTAAAAATGAGACAGAATTTGATACATGTATCAAGTAGCAGAAATGGGAAAATACATATAACAGAGAAACATACAGCATATATAATACTTACAGCAGCTCTGAGAAGGAGTGGGAGATCTACATACTATTATCACCACCATTTAAGATAATTAGGACCATTGCTATGAAACTGACGAATGACTGATAAATCATGATGGAAGGTTATACTGTGATCTTACATGATTCTGCATATAATTTGTCTAGGATTCCTTCCTACTCATCATTATAACATATTCACCACCATAATCCACATCCACCATGTTAAGTTCAACCTAATTATCTTTAAAAAAAATGCTAGCAGGCTTACAGCAAGACAAGCCTTGAAAATAATTGTTAGCAGATTTACAGCAAGGCAGGCCTTGAAAATATCTGTGAGCAGGCTAGCAGCAAGGCAAACTGTTACGGTTCCCAGGAATAAACCAGGAGTCAGTACGGTAAAGTAAAACAATCTTTTATTAGAAAAATCACAGTATTGCACGTAAACAGATAACACACTGAGGGTGATCAAAGAGGCAAGCACTGTATCAGAAATAGCGGTCTACGAATAGATCCACCACACTGTCCGAGACCAGGCCTCAGCCCACTGGAGCCTCGAGTTAATTCGGAATGCCAAAAGGACTAGCACTGACTCAGCCTGCAGTCAGTCTAGTAGAGAAGTCTCCAATATCTACACAACCAAGGAGACTAATGACTCACGCCTGCAGTCAGGAAGCTAGGACTCTGATAGAGCCCCAGGTCCACACTAGGATGGGTGTCTGTGGAGCGGGGACCAACACACAGATGAAACAGACAGAGCCCCCTAGTCAGCACCAGAAAGGATAGTCAGACAAGCCGTGTTATACATGGAGCAGGTAGTCAGCCAGAGCCACAGGTTTGCACCAGATAGGATATCCACTGAAGCATTGGTATGCTGGATGTGCAGTGGACAGAGCCTCAGGTCAACACCAGAGTAGGTAGTCAGACAAGCCAGGTCATACACAGAGCGTGAAGTCAGCCAAAGCCACAGGTTTGCACCAGAAAAGATGTCTAAGCCAAATTGGAACATACAAGGAGAATGGTCAGACAGAGCCACAGGTCAACACCAGAATGGATGGACAGACAGGCTGTGTCATACACAGTTCAGGTAGTCAGCCAGAGCCACAGGTCTGCACCAGATTGGGTGTCCACTACAAAATGGGAGCAGGCAAAAGATTAGTCAGACAGAGCCACAGGTCAGCACCAGAATGGATGGTCAAACTAGCCAGGTCATACACAGAGCCCAAGGGAAACAGAACTGTATTGTACAACAATGCAAGGGCAACTGAGTCAGGACTCAATCTGCCCTTTAAACCCCTCCTCAGGATGTATGTAGGAGGAGCAGCTCAGAGGGAGGAAGTAGGTAGGAGGAGACTACAGGAAGCAAACACATAAAACAGAGGCCTGCTGCATGCTTGAAGCCTCGCGCCTGCAGATGATGCATCTAGCCTTTATGCGTCCAGCCATGCTTCATTCCGGCGACATCTGTGCCGAAGCGTAATTTCGAGTGTTGCCTAAAGCTGCGGTGCTGGAACCAAGATAATCTGTAACAGTACCCCCACCTCAAAGGCCCCCCCCTCCACGGAGCCGGCTGGGGTTTGTCAGGGAATCAAGCATGAAACCTACATACCAATACAGGAACGTGGACATCACTGGTAGGTATCCAGGACCGCTCCACAGGACCATAACCCTTCCAATGAATAAAATACTGTAAGCGCCCTCTACTCACACGGGAGTCCAGAATGTTCTGTACCTTATATTCCTCATGATCTGCAACTCTCACGGGAGCTGGACAAACAGGAGCAGAGATATACCGGTTGAAGACCAAGGGCTTCAACAATGACACGTGAAATACGTTATGGATACACATATTGGCAGGAATATCAAGAGCATAAGCCACAGGGTTATTCTTGCATATCACTCTGAATGGACAACAAAACGAGGAGCCAACATATTACATGGAACCTGGAGGTGCAAGTTTCGGGAAGACAGCAATACTCTATCTCCCACCTGGAAAGTAGGTGCCGGCAGTCGCCTACGGTTAGCCTGCTGTTTCTGCCACTGAGCGGAACCACGTAGGGTATGCTGTACTCATGCCCACAAGGAACGGAGTGCCCTCAAATGCTCATCCAGAGCGGAATCTCTTGTGCTTGGAATACCTCAGTCAGAGCAGAGAGCTGAAACCCATAGTTAATTAAGAATGGAGAACTCCGTGAGGAAGAGTTAACCTCACAATTACGGGTAAAACTCTGCCCAGGGCAACAAGGTAGCCCAATTGTCGTAGTGGTCACAGATATAACAGTGGAGAAATTGTTCTAAGGCCTGGTTGGACCTTTCTGCCGCACCATTTGACTGAGGGTGATAAGCTGAAGAGAATGCCAGCTGAATTCCCATCTGAGCATCTCCAAAACCTGGACACAATCTGGCTTCCTTTGTCGGATACAACATCCCTTGGTATGCCGTGTAACCGAAAGACCTCCTTAGCAAATACAGAAAGCAAGCCCTTGAGAGGTACGAAATGTGCCATTTTCGAGAATTTGTACACAATCATAAATATGACCATAAAGCCCATAGAACTAGGAAGTTCGACCATGAAATCGATCGATAAATGGGACCATGGACGGTCCCCATTAGCCACAGGCTGCAGCAAGCCGACTGGCAAATGCCGAGGAGTCTTACTCTGCGCACAGGTTGTACAAGCAGCAGTAAAAGCCGCACAATATGATTTGAGACTTGGCCACCAGAAGTCTCTAGACAATGACCAGATCAATTGTTCCAGGCCAATGTGACCTGCAATTTTGGAAGCATGGTACATTTCTAACAGCTTAATATGTAATTGTGCTGGGACAAAACACTTTCCGTCCGTCTTCTCGGCCGGAGCCGAAGCCTGGGCAGCCAAGATCTCCTCTCCCAGGGGAGAAGTGATGCAAGTTCATATGGTCGCAAGGATTTGATCAGCCGGAATAATCAGGGTCGGTGGAACATCCTCTCTGGAGAGGCTGCAAAACTGGCGGGACAACAGGTCCGCATTCACAATTTTGGAGCCCGCGAGGTAGGAGACCACGAAATTAAATTGGGACAGGAATAGAGCCCATCTGGCTTGCCTAGCAGACAAGTGTTTCACCTCTGATAGGTAAATACAATTTTTGTGATCCGTAAGGATAGTACCTTCTAGGAGATGCCGCCACTCCTTCAGGGCCAGAATAATGGCCAACAATTCTCTGTCCCCGATTTGGTACACCATCTCAGCTTTGGACAATTTTTGTGAGAAATATCCACATGGGCGTAGGGCTTTACCAGTAGCTGAGCGTTGAGACAATAAAGCGCCCACTCCAATCTTGGAAGCGTCCACCTCCAGGGTAAAGGGCAGGGAGGGATTCGGATGTACCAGAATCGGGGCTGAAGCAAATGCTGCCTTCAGTCTTTCGGACGCCATTATAGCTGTCTGGGACCACTCAGTAGTCTAAGCAGCTTTACAGGTCATGTGCATCAGTGGTTTGACAATTGTGGAGAAATCTTTAATAAACTTCCGGTAATAATTTGTGAACCCCAGAAATCTCTGAATTGCTTTGAGTCCCACAGGACGAGGCCACTCCACTACTGCAGACAATTTATGGGGGTCCATAGTGAAACCAGATGCAGAGATAAAATACCCCAGGAATGTTACTTGTGGTTTATGGAACTCACATTTTTTGAGTTTACAGGACAGGTTCTTTTTGCTTAATAGGCTCAAGACCTTGGATACAACCAACCGATGGGTCTCCAAGGATGAGAAGTGAATCAGGATGTTATCCAAGTACACCACAACACAACTCTGTAAGAGTTCTCTTAGCACGTCATTTATGAACTCTGGAAAGACAGCTGGGGCATTGCAGAGGCCAAACGGCATCACCAAATATTCATAATGCCCATCACATATATTAAAAGCTGTCATCCACTCGTGACCCTACTTTAGCTGATCCAAATTATAGGCAGCTCTTAGGTCAAGTTTTGTAAAATACTTAGATCCTTTGACACAGTCAAAGAATTCGGTAATTAGGGGAATCGGGTATGCGTTTTTAACCAGTACTTTGTTAAGCCCTCGAAAATCAATACATGGACGTAGCTCTCCGTCCTTTTTTTTTAACAAAAAAAAAAACCCAGCCCCTGCCGGGGATGAGGACTTACGGATGATGTCTCTGGCCAACGCATCAGACACATACTCCTCCATGACTCTATTCTCCTCCACAGACAAGGGATAGA
This sequence comes from Rhinophrynus dorsalis, assembly GCA_037306005.1. NCBI lineage: Eukaryota > Metazoa > Chordata > Amphibia > Anura > Rhinophrynidae > Rhinophrynus > Rhinophrynus dorsalis. The sequence goes on along the minus strand of CM074722.1, from coordinate 103,843,195 downwards.
CATGGCGCCTTGGAGGTGATGTGCAAGGCATAAGTTCCAGCGCACAATCATATGGCCTGTGTGATGGTAAGGCCCCTGCCTGACTTTCACTGAACACCTCCTTAAATGGTAAATAGTCCTCAGGTAATGCTGGAGAGATAGTATTAGTCAGTCTCACAGGACAGGAGAGACATGATTTATAACACTGTGGAAACCAGGCTAAAATGTCGCACGTGTGCCATTCCATCCTAGGGTTGTGCTTCTGCAACCATGGAAACCTCAGTACAATAGCATAATGTGGGGAGTTAATTACATGAAACTTCAGGGTTTCAGTGTGAAGGGCTCCCACCTTCATGGTTAACAGAGTGGTCTCATGAGTAATATGAGTTGGTAGCAGGGGTCTACCATCAATCGCCTCCATGGCCAGAGGAGCAGAACGGGACTGTAATGGAACCTCCTTACTGGCCACAAATTCTGCATCAATAAAGCAGCCCGCAGCACCTGTGTCAAGTAGTGCTGGGACAGAGACCGACCTGTCCTCCCAAGAGATGCACACCCACAGCATGGGCTTATCAGAAACATTTTCTGGGTGCTGCGAAATGCCACCCAAGATCTTTCCCCGGTAAGATCTTAGGTGCACACGTCCCGGATGTACTGGGAAGGACTTCAGCATATGTCCTGGTTTGCCACAGTATAGACACAGTCCTTCCCTCCTCCTGAAGGCCCTCTCCTCCTTTGAAAGTCGGGTAGCACCGACCTGCATCGGTTCGCTCCCCCCACTGCCTGAGTGTGAAACTTAATGGCGTACTCCTCCACAGTACAAGCGCCCTGGTGACTGGTCAAAAGGTTTTTTGAAGCCAAGACCACGCAGCCTGGCATGTCAAAGACACATTTGAATGCCTTAACAAACTCCGTGAAGTTATGCATAATAGGTTTATCCGTTTCCCACAACGAATTGGCCCAGGACAATGTCTTACCCATAAGGAGAGAGATAAGGGAGTCGACCTTACTGAGCTCAGTTGGAAAGGCATGCGGCACCATTTCCAAATATATGCCAATTTGGTTGAGGAACCCACGACACGATTCTGGGTCTTCCCATACCCCTGTGGGGGCTGAGTGGAACCAGACAACCTCTTGATCGTGCCTGCATCAGGAGAGGTAGAAACCACCGGTGCCGAGGGTGATGGTGGGGAGGCCACCATTTGTAGGTTTATTCATTCGAGATGCGCAGTGCACTGCAACAAGGTTTGTAAGGCAAAAGAAAATTGATCAAAACTTTGTCTCCATCCTATCCAGGATGCTTTGAAAAGCTAAATTACTATTACAGTCTGTATTCATGGCCCTTGTGTACTGTCATGGTTCCCAGGAATAAACCAGGAGTCAGTACGGTATATAAAACAATCTTTTATTCAAATAATCACAGTAATGCAAGTAAAAAGATAACACACTGAGGGTGATCAAAGAGGCAAGCACTGTATCAGAAATAGCAGTCCGCCAATAGATCCACAACACTGTCCGAGACTTGGCCTCTGCCCACTGGAGCCTCAAATTAATTCGGAATGCCCAAAGGACTAGCACTGACTCAGCCTGCAGTCAGTCTAGGAGAGGAGTCTCCAATATCTCATATTAATGTGCACATCTAAAGTTATTAGAATGTGTTATTAAAATATTTAATGAATATAACAGAAAGTTGTCAACCTTTTCTACAATAGTTGAATGAATATAGAGTTACACTGTGGCCCCATATTCTCTCACCCACTTTGACACCACATACTGCCCACAGCTCTTACTATATGTCATCCTAACAATGTGTACAGATTGATCTGTAAGCAGCTGTCTATTCAAGAGATATGGCAGCTTTTGGCAGGAAAACCATGAAAATGTCATGAGGAACTCTATCTGTAGTACTATCACTTGGTTGGCCACTCCTGGGTCATGCGTATGAAAGCTCTGTCCAGATTGGCTGCGGTCAATCAGGAGTCAGATTTCAACCACTGGACCTGATTGTGAGTGGAGAAAGCTATACACTGACAGCCAGAGAGTCACCAGTAGCTTGTGAGCTACTTTCTGGAGCTACGTGCTATATAGCTTTCGAGGAGTTAAAAGCCCTGTTTAAAGGGGAACTACCACCCCGCAATAACTTAACCTGCATTCGTTCTTCATCTGGCAGCTAGCTGCTTAGTAGCGCTAGTCGCCAGAAATATTACCTGGTTCCGAAGATTTTACCGTTTTACCGGTGCTCACAGGAGGCACGGACATCTCGTCACAGCTTCCTGCTCCTGTGAGCACTGGTAAAACGGCAAAATCTTCGGAACCAGGTAATATTTCTGGCGACTAGCGGTACTAAGCAGCTAGCTGCCAGATGAAGAACGAATGCAGGTTAAGTTATTGCGGGGTGGTAGTTCCCCTTTAAATTAATAGGAATTTTGATAACTTTTATTTCTCCCCAGTAGCGGAATTGGATTATCCCAGGATTGCTATAGTTCATCAGCCTCCCTATGCGGAAATCGATATGGATGTGCAACATACACTGTGTGCAAATACAGATGTATTGCTAATTAACTGTTTGAGTGTCAGGGGATTATCCCCGCATTACCTCACAATGCTCTGCACACCCCTCTGGCATTCAGTGGGTTAATGAGCGTAACTTAACCCTTTGAGTGCCAGGGGGCTGTGCAATGCATTGCTCAGCAATGTGTTCAAAGCCCCTCTGGCACTCAAATCGTTAATACTGATCCTACAAAGAGACTGCCACAGGAGAGCTCTGTGTAATGAGTAGGGATTAGAACTGTGAGGCGAGAGAGAAGGAAGTAAAGGGAATGAGGAAGGGGCTAGATGGAAAAGGTGAGATGTAAGGGGGGGAGACAGTGAGGTGAGGCAGAAAAGGAAGGAGCTGACAGAGAAGGAGTAAGAGAGAGAGACAGAAAGAGAGAGGAGGTTAAGAGAAAATGAAAGGAAGTGAGCAGGGCCGGATTTACATTCCAAGTGCAAAAATGGAAAAAAAAGGTATAAACCCTTGGTTACTAGAGAGATCTCCAACACATTGCTCTACATTGCTGTGGAGATCTCTTACTGTACAGAGATATAAATCTGAGGCAGGGACAATGACATTGTACTGACCACACCCACAATTCAGAATGTGTGTGTGGCTTGCACAGCTGAGGCGCCCTTCAAAATGTGGAGCTCTAGGCAGTTGTCTAGTCTGCCTATTGGGATATCTGGTCCTGGAGATGAGACAGAATGAGGTGATGAGGGAGATGGCGTGGGAGAAAGAAGGGGAAGAGGGGAGAACATGAGGGGGGTAGAAAGAAGAGGTGGGTGAGAGGAAAGGGGCTGAGATAATGAATAGATAAAGAGGAAGGGGAGAAAGAGAAAGCGAGAAGGAAAGGGGTTACAAAATGAATGGGTGAAAGATAAAACAAGGGGAGAGAAGTGAGAGAGATGTAAAAGGGTATAAGAGAGAGAAAGAAAAGTGGCACAGAAGAAAAGGGGAGATAACTTAATATGACAGGAGAAAGAAGGGGAGAGAAAAAGAGAGGGGAGAGAACAGGATGAATTAACAAATCTGCCAGCGCTGCTCCACTGGCATTCGACTCGATAGCTGGCTGCACTCCACTGTGTGCCCTAAAGTGAATAATCACTATAGCACATACTGGTGGACGCAATACATGTTTAGACTTTCATGTTATGAAGCCAGTTGGTTAAAGGGATAGTAACCCCCCCCCGGTAAACTTTAAGCCAAAAGCTAGTAATAAGCAAATCATAATTAACTCCCTTATACCCATCTCTCAAACCGTTATGGTTTGAGAGATGTAAGAAAAGAAAGACCTCCGCTCCCTCCCCTTTCCCATGCGTGCACTGTACAGCGGACGTCATGAGATCCTGCTTCCCGGACCAGATGGCGGCTCTGCAGGAGCGCTGTCATCTGGATATCTTGGTATAATTACTTCATTGGAATGGTCTAAAGCGTGTGTCTGGCTTGCAAGCACATGTTGTAGACCATACCGGTGAAGTAATTATACCGAGATATCCAGATGGCAGCACTCCTGAAGAGCCGCCGTAAGTCGGTTGACCGGATTCTGCCTCTGACAGCTTTACAGCTCGTCAGGCAGAAAGGGGAGGGACCGGAGGTTTTTCTTGTCTTACATCTCTCAAACCATAACGGTTTGAGAGATGGGAATAAGGGAGTTACGTATGATTTGCTTATTACTAGCTTTTGGCTTAAAGTTTACCAGGGGGGGTTACTATCCCTTTAATATACCATCTGCAAAATCTGTTCAAACCTCAGGGATACAGGTTCTAGTTCTGACAAGGTCAACTCAACCTTTCACCCTAGAAGTAGATAAAATGGGTTTGCTTTGAAAATGTCGCCCACTATTGGGTGAGCAAGTAAATGGCACATTATACATGTCGCCAGAATGAAAAGGGCGAGATTGTCATGTCGTGGGCTTAATTATCGCTGATGTGTCTGCATTACCTGTGTGTACTCCCGCTCACCTTCCCCTCACTGTCTGCAGCTCAAAATAATAAATTGAAGCCATTTATTGGAAACACATCACTCAGGACATTTTCATTCAGTATATTTCTACTATGCCAAAATAATACCAAAAAAATAATTGTGAGAAGCGCAAGTACCACGCCAACTCCGCAAAAAGGCCAAAGATTTGAGGGCCGACATTTGAAAAAGATACCAATAAAATGCCAGGACATACTTGAAAATATGAGGCAATCTCAATATAACCTTCCTAGTAAAATATTTTCATTAAATGTCCCTTATACCTGCCATGTGCAAGGAAATGTATAAAGATACACCATTTCCTTTAAACCTTGTTTTGGTGAAGGAAGGGGACACCCACAAACACCCAAAGGCTGCCACCTTACCCTTCCTTTGGCACAGGTAGAGTCTATGGGATATTGTTTTGGCATAACTAGCTTAGTAAATTGGTGTTAGGCAGATGTAGTGCTAGTGTAGGGGTGTCCAAGTTTTTTCAGTAGGCAGTGAGTACAGTAGGAAGTTAGTGTGAGGGACGCATCATTTTTATTGATAATTATGGTGAATTATAGCCTGTCAGCTACTCCAAAAAATGGATTCTTTATTGATCAAGTAAATGACATTCACCACAATCTAGTCTTGAATTGTATGGTACTGGTCGGTACGGGACTATGTCCTGCCATCTACTGCGTACAAGATAATTAGGTATAAAAAATGTTTGTTTTTTTCATCTCTGTTGGGCCGCACCCTGGAGTCAGATGGGCTGCATTTGGCCCAAAGACTGCACATTGGACTCCCCTGGACTACTAAATTGATTCCATTACCTGGTTTTGTGTAGAATAGCATTTGAAAATTGAACCAATGGGAGGGGAGGAGAGAAAGGAAATGGGGATAGGAGATGAGGAGGGAGAAGAAAGAAAGAAAGCAAGCAGGGTGTGCAAAGGCGAGGGAGAAGGAAATAATGGAGAGAAGGAGAGGGGGTAAAAGAGTTGAGGGGCAGAAAGATAGGGGGAAGAAAGAATAAGATGGTCTTTAAGAAAAGGTGGTTGGAGAGGGGAGAGAGAGGTGGAAGAGAAAATGGGAATAGAAAATTGGGGGAGGGGAAGTGTGGAGGAGAGAGAGGGGGAGACAGGTGAAGAATGATGCAATGAGAGGGAAGACATTGAGATGAGAAGAGAGAATGGGCAACTGTCTGATATGGAGAGAGGATTGAGAGGCAAAGAGAGAAAGAGGGAGAGAGAGAGAATGAAAGGGGAGACAAGGAGGTGTAAGAGAATGTGAGGGAAGGAAAAGGATAAAGAACAGGAGAAGGGGAGGGAAGGGAGAATGAGAGAGGGAGAGAAAAGAGGAATGGAAGAGAGAATAAGAGATGGAATGATACAGCAGGGGGAGAGAGAAAGGTGATGAAAGAAAATGAATAGGGGAGAAGGATATGAAAATAGATAAAGGGGAAAAAGTGGGAAGGAGAAAGAGGAAAAGAGGTGAAAGATAGAGAGAGTGTGTGGGAGAGAGAAGGGGAGAGGAGGAAAGAGAGAGGAAGATAATGAAAGGTAAATGAAGAGGGAGAGAAGCAGGGTTAGAAAAAAGAGGGGAGAGAAGAAGAGAATTGTATGGGAGGGAGAAGGGAAGGAAAGGAATAGAGGTGGAAGAAAATTATGTGTGACAGAATGAGAATGGAGGAGAGAAAATAGAAAAAAAAGAAAAAGTGTAAGAAAAAGGGAGAGAGTGAAAGAATGTGGGAAAATTCAGAGAAAGAAGAAAAAGATAGAGAGAGAGAGAGAGAGAGAGAGAGAGAGAGAGAGAGAAAGGGACAGTGTGTAGGAGGCAGCGACAGACTATATAGGAAGGAAGAAGGTGCATTGGGGCTAGGAATGGGGGACGGAGGGAGGTGCAGGGGAGGAGAGAATAAGACGAAAGAGAGCGAGGGAAGGGCGTGTATGGGGTGTGAATATGTTGGGCTTGTGCAGGAAGGCGGTGAAGGAAAGAGAGGTGGAAAGGGACAGACAGAGGCAGAGACAGACTGACAAAGAAGTATGCAATGCAAGAAAGGTAACGAAGACGCAGTAGTGAGAAAGTGAAGAGAAGAGAGACAGGGGAGGCGCCTGGCAGGGGAGGAGAGAAGTGTTGGCCAGGGAGGGGGAGTCCAGGCTGGTTACAAACTCAGCGTAACAAGGAAGCAGCATTAAACCGGGGACTTTTTTTCCTAGGAGCGGACGCTAAGTACCCGTGGATCTCCGCAGCCCTGCCAGACAGGTGAGACCTAATACCTCCTGGGTCAGTGGAAGTGAGGACCGTATACTGTGTATGTGCGAGAGAGACGAATAGAGGGATCAACACAAAAAGAAACACGGGGAGAGGTGAATTACATGCTCTGAACTCTCTGGGACTATTATATTACTCTGTAGCTTCCTTATAGAAGCCTGAAAACTCTGACTTGATCATTAGTTCCCATATGATATGTTATGGAACGACTTCTATAATTGCTAGGAACTTTTATTGAAACGACGGGCAACCTGTGAGTCTAGTTGTTAATGGACTACAAATCCCATCATCCGGCTGAAGATGATTGTAGTTGCAGTCCAGCAAGAACTGGAGAACCACAGCTTGCCCACCTCTGCCTTAAAGCATCTTTTTATGGTGCAGGTAGGTTGAACTGTGTTGAGAGCAGGAAGTAAATGGGGCGAATCCTGGGTGATACTTAATTAGGGTCTGAACCTCAAATTGATTTTTATATTTGTGTGTGTAGGTAGTCTTAGTGCGAAGGAGGTAGCTCTAGCAGTGTTAACCCTTTGATTGCCAGAGAGGTATCCATCATATTGCAGCCGAATTCATTGGATACCATTCTGGCACACAGAGGGTAAAACCAGTTTCTCTACTCTGTTGGGCAGTCAGAAAATCTTATGCTGTCATATAGTATCACTGGCTCTGACAAGTTTCTCTTGATATGGCTCAATGCCTTAATAATAGATGCTTGGCATACCTGCTATGTGTCAGAGATTTGCAGGGACAGTTCCTGGATTTATATCTCTGCCCTTAGATACTGTTTTTCCAACTAACATTAGTCCTAATTTTTACATTTGGATTTTAAAGCCTCGTGAACTGTCTTGTGGCTCAGCACATTGTACTTATTATTAAAGGGTTAATAATCAATATCAAAGGTGGCTGGCATTGGCTATATACACACAGGCAACTTGAGCACAGCTTGCCCCAAAGATGCTGTTCATGTGCTAGCAGAATGCATCAAACAACTTGGATGTGCTCATGCATTCACAAACAGGTTCCGGCTTACTGATATGCAGGGGGTCTATGGGCTGCTGCACAGCTTGTTCACACAAAATATGTTTGTTGAGATACCATTTTCATCCTTCAGTGACTAGCTAACCTACGTGGGCATGGGTCAATAACATATGGCTGGTGCCTGCTTGGGCGGTTGTGACACCCCTCCTTAGGGTTCCCCCATGCATGTGAATCCCAAGGGAAAGTAGGGAAGGGCAGCTTGGCATGCGCTAAAACAGAGTGGGCATATGAACATAGCCTTAGGATCAAAGGAAATGTATTCCAACACCAGCTTCTTCCCTTGGCTCTGGGTGACATGCTAATATTGTTTATTTGTCATTATACAGTATTTTATCTGGTTAATGTTTGTTCTGCTGTATAAGTTCTCTTCTAGAACCGGAATTCATTAATGACTGAATGCACCAGGAATTAATAGTATTTCCTTGTGTATTTGCCATTGGCAAATGTATCAATGGCACATTTGTCTATGAGAGAGTACTGGGGAAATCTGCCACTGTCACAGGGAAAGTTCTAGCTGATGGATCCAATAGTAATATATTGGAGCTCATGCGTATCCACATATACTGTATTTACTCCAAACTTTTTTTTTTTTTTGCATTTCCATCTCTTGTGTATGCAAGGGAAAGAAATGAGGCTGATTGTTGATATAGACTCAAATAATTCTGTTGGTGTTTCCAACGAAGTATAGCGTATTAATTATTTTACTTTTCCTGCATTGTTTTAAACGAATTCTAGTGATATGCTGGGATGTTACTGCAATGCTGAAAAGTGTTTCAATTTATGATTATTTACTTTTAATATAGGCAAGTTTAGTTAGAACTTGCTGAATGAGTTTGTTGTCACTGGCAATAGTTGTGTTTTGCTACAGAACTGGTTAATAAATGGCACGGTTATGTGTACAGCAGAGCTGACAATCCAGCAGGTTGAGAGAAGACAGGATATAGTGTGGAACATGTGCATCAAACACCTGACGTGTCTTCCTGTGTCTGGCTTCTGTCTGTCGTCTGTAGCTTCCTTATAGAAGTCTGAAAACTGACTTGGTCATGAGGTCCCATATGATTTGTTATGGAAAGATTTATATAATTGCTAGGAACTTTTATTAACCCTTTGCGTGCCAGAAGGGTATGCAACGCATTGCAAAGCAATGTGTTGCCTTCCCCTATTGCACTCAATGGGTTAAAACAATGGACAACCTGTGACTCTAGTTGTTATTTTACTACAAGTCCCATCATGCGGCTGAAGATGATTGTTGCAGTTGCAGTCCAGCAAGAGCTGGAGAGCCACAGCTTGTCCATCTCTGGTGCAGGTAGTTTGAACTGTCTTGAGCGCAGGAAGTAAATGGATGGGGCGGATCCTGGGTGATACCTAAGCAGGGTCTGAACCTCAAAGTGATTTTTGTTTTTGAGTGTGTGTGTGTGTGTAGGTAGTCTTAGTGCAAGGGAGGATCTCTAGCACTGGAATTGTTAGCCCTTTGATTGCCAGAGAAGTATACAATACAGTGCAAAGCAATGTATTGGATACCTTTCTGGCACTCAAATTGTTAAACCAGTTTCTCTATTCTGTTACGCAGTCAGAAAATCATATGCTGTCACACAGTACCACTGGCTCTGACAAGTTTCTCTTGATATGGCTCAATGCCTTAATGATAGATGCTTGGCATACCTGCTATGTGTCAGAGATTTGCAGGGACTGTTCCTGGATTTATCTCTCTGCCCTTAGATCCTGCTTTTCTAGCTAACATTAGTCCTAATTTTTACATTTGGATTTTAAAGCCTCATGAACTGTCTTGTGGCTCAGCACATTGTACTTATTATTAAAGGATTAATAATCAATATCAAGGGTGGCTAGCATGGGCTATATACACACAAACAACTTGAGCACAGCTGGCCACAAAGATGCTGTTCATGTGCTAGCAGAATGCATCAAACAGCTTGGATGTGCTCATGCATTCACAAACAGGTTCCAGCTTACTGATATGCAGGGGGTCTATGGGCCGCTGCACAGCTTGTTCACACAAATCTGTTTGATGAAATGCCATTTGCATCCTCCAGCAACTAGCTAACCTACATGAGCATGGGTCAATAACATGGCTGATGCCCACTTGGGCCAGCCTTGTGACACCCTCCTTAGGGCACCCCATGCATGTGAATCCGAAAGGGAAATAGGGAAGAGCAGCTTGGTATGTGCCCTATATTGCCCATGTGTATATTGCCCATGTGAGCATAGCCTTAAGATCAAAGAAATGTATTCCAACACCGGCTTGGAGACTAAGGTTGTTCTTCCCTTGGTACTGGGCATCTAAACATATTGTCTATTTGTTATTATTGCTATAGGGTTTCATACATTATTTTATCTGGTTAATGTTTGTTCTGCTGTATAAGCACTCTTCTACAACCAGAGTTCATTAGTGACTGAATGCACCAGGAATTAGTAGTATTTCCTCATGTATTTGCCATTGGCAACTGTATCAATGGCACATTAGTCAATGAGAGTACCGGGGAAATCTGCCACTGTCATAGAGGAAGTTCTAGCTGGTGGATCCAATAGTAATGTATGGGGAGCTCACGAGTATCCACATACACTGTATTTACTCCAACCTATTTTGCATTTCCATCTTTTGTGTATGCAAGACAAGGAAATGAGGCTGATTGTTGTTATAGACTCAGATAATTCTGTTGGTGTTTTCAACGAAGTATAGCGGATCAATTATTCTACTTTTCCCGCATCTTGTTTTATGAATTCTGGCCTTTGTCTTTTGTATAACGTTTTATGTTGGTGCTTCGCTGTGTGATACTAGGGACTACTAGTGATATGCTAGAATTTTACCTCACTAATGAAGTGTTTCAATTTATTATTATTTATTTTTAATATAGGCAAGTTTAGTTAGAGCTTGCTCAATGAGTATGTTGTCACTGGCAATAGTTGTGTTTTGATACAGAACTGGTTAATAAATGGCATGGTTATGTGTACAGCAGAGCTGACAGTTCAGCAGGTTGAAAGAAGACAGGATGTAGTGTGGAACATGTGCATCAAACACCTGACTTGTCTTCCTGTGTCTGGCTTCTGTCTGCTGGATATTTATATTGCCACATTTTAATTTTCCACAAGTAAATCATGTAGAGAGTAACAGCATTTCTGGGAAAGAACACAGTAGGTGCACTATGAACTGTGGGCTCTGGGAGGCTTAGGGTGAGACTGGCATGGCTGTCAACTCTTATGGTCAGGCTAAAGAGCATGTGTTATTGGCATTTTGGGAAAAATACACTTCGCTGAAGAAATGGTACAGATTAAAAATGTAATGATGTACATAGAATGACTGAGAAAAATCAGATGCACCATAGTGAGCATATAAAAATTCCTAATGCTTCCAAAGGGCCGTTTAATCCCTTGAATGCTAGAGTGGTCTCCAAAGCATTGCCTCGCAATGCGTTGGAGATCTCCTTAGCATTCAAGTGGTTAAAAGTCCTATTTAAATCAGTGAAGATTTGGGGAAATTATTTGTTCCCAATTTTGCAGTTGGTTCTCTTTCAAGAATTGGTCTTCTTAGTGCACTGAGTTTAAGCATTTAATGTGGAACTTTCATGCATTATAACGTGCCCCCCAAATAATTTCTAACATAGCGTTAAGAATAGCCATAATTGTATTATCCTCAGTAAGTCCGATATTATTTAGAAATTCAACTTCTTCGGAGACCCACCGGCAGGGATCTTGAGTTAGAGGAATCTGTGCCCCTGCACTGTCCATCCCATTCTGTATCTTAAGGTACAATGCAACTCCCCCTAGCCAATCATAGAGGAGACAGGGATGGCCATCACAGGCGCACAGATGCCTCTTCGGCAAGATGTCTGCGCTGTCATCTGCAGCTGAGTCTCCGAAGTTACATTTCTATATAATGCTGGACTTGCTTAGGAAAATGCAAGTGCGGATATGCTTAATACTGTGTTGCCCTCCCACTCCTGTGTGCAGTTGGTTTCCGACAGAATTGCACATCTTTAGTTTGATGAACAAGGCCCTGTGTGTCTGTATTGTGTACTAACTTTTTCTGATAGGATTTACCTCAGGACAAAATATAGTAGGCATGTGGAGAAATCCATCATTTTATGTGTGTGTGTGTGTGTAAATATATATATATATATATATATATATATATATATATATATATATATATATATATATATATATATATAATATTATAATTTTCATGCATGGGATGCACTCACAGTTATTACCTGGGTGCTGGATATCAAAAATCCCTAACTGGCATCTTTCTGAAGACAATAGACGGTGCTGACACCCCCAAATAAATACCCTGCATCCTGTGGAGATAACCTTATTCCCACCCAAACACACACACACTTCATGTGTTTGGGCAGGATTAAGGTCATCTCCACGGGTCATACTACTCACACCCCAAAAAAATGCCGCATCTATTGTCTTGAGAAAGATCCCAGTTAGAGATCGAAACGATCTATTATTAAAGTTTTTTTTTTAAACAATTTTGAAATCCTGTAAGTGCTGATTTTGATATATATAATTTATTTTGTCACTGTTTTGTGTATGTAGGGCAGGGAAGGGCAACCTGTGGCTTCCAGCTATGACTCCCTCTTCCTCAGAAAACTGCGTTTGGTGGGAGTCATAATCCAGGAATAGCTGTATAGCCACATGTTGCCATCCTTTGACCTACTTACATAGTACATGGGATCGGCTCTCTACAGCTAGCTCATGACTGGAAATTCTGGCTTTTCTCAAGATCAAGGTAAATCCATATAGATAAGGAAATGTAACTGTGTATTTTACCTGTCAACATCTCTGAAGGGCAGGAAGAGACAGCCCATGTTGTAGTGGTGTAGGCAATGCACGCTGTGTGAGCCATCTGACCAATGTTATGGTCCTGGCACATACCTCAGGGTAACCCCATCAGGTTCATACATAACTGAAATGCTGGTTTCTGGACTTGCAGTATCCTTTAACATGCGTTACCTGGCAATTGGCCAAGTGTCCTGGGACAATCCAATTGCATCATAGGGTAGAAATAGCAATACCAAAACTCCCATCAATTTAAATTTGATTTTTAACCCCTTTAATGCTAGAGAGGCCTCTAGCATGTCTCAGTTCTTTAGAGACCTCTCAAGCATTCGGGGAGTTAAAAGATTCAGTTAAATAAATGCAATGTTTTGTCACCCGTGGTGCAATTGGTTTAATCCAGAATTGTTCTGCTGTGTTTCCGGCAAATTGTTAAATGTGTGATCCTGCACAGGACCATTGAAAATCAAATGTGAGTTCCTCTACTCATTCTGTTTTTCACCGAGTTCATCTGGGTGCAGAGCTTCAGGGCATACAGGAACACACAGAGGAACACCTACTCTCTGCCTTCTAGAACTGTGACCTGAGGACACCAAGGTATTCCCTGTGTTTGCCTTGGCTGTGTCTGCATTATTTACTATCTCCTCTTCACGATTGGTTAAGATTATTGTATCATGCCTTTGTATCCATGTCAACGACCAGGCCATTTCCCCTCTTTCTCTTCTTTACTCATTGGGATTATTGTATCACTCCTGTGTCCTGTTCAACAGTATCTCTGGCGCTGACACACCAGCTCCTTCTCTTCATCATATTCAGATTATTGTATCACTCCTGTGTATCGGTATGACTGACAATGCCCCATTCCCAGGCACTTTATCACTGACTGGGATTATTTTATCACTCTTGTGTATAAGTATTTCTGCTACTAACACCCACCTGTTTCTCTTAAAGGGGTAGTATACAAAAAAAGTTCTTGGTCTTCTTCTGTGGAGTAAAAACAAGGGTACTTCAAAATCTTGGAAATTGTTTCCCTCTAAACGTTTAAAAAAAATTAACTTGGTATGTTTCTGATTCAAGATGTTTTGCAGCCAGGTGACACTGTTGCTGCATCCATCTATGTGAAGTTTATGTCTACAACAGTGAGCTTTTCACCTGCAGTGATGGCAACAAAACATGTTATACACAAGTTACCTGTTTAATAACTTTTGAATGAAACATCTCCAAGCATTTGGAGTGCTATGTTTTACTCTATAGGAAATGCCCTACAACTTTTTTCTTTTCTTTGCCCTTTTTAGTGACTCAGATTATTGTATACTGCTCTGTATTAGTATCTCTGATATTGACACCCCCTGTTTGTCATAGTAGCGGTGGTTGCCATGCCGACTGCTAACTCACCTGACTACTCCTTCAGCCACATCGGGCAGATTGCGTCTGGGGTCCTCTGGTAGCGGCGGCAGCCGAGCGTTCTGCTGCTCCCGGCAGCTCAGCCGCAGCTCCTTCCGGCCAGTCCCACGCTGTGTCTTAGCGCACGTCCAGGTTTGACGCGCATCAGATTTAAAGAGACAGGCACTAGTTTTGGGACTCCTCCTCTTCCTGGTCATTTTGTTGATAAACTTCTTGGACACCACTGTCAGTCGCCCTTTCGTGGTGTCCAGTGCAGTTACCTTGATTTGTGTCTGATTAAACCGTTCTAGTGCCAACCTTGGATTGTCTGACTACCCGCATTGTATATGACCCGGCTTGTCTGACAAAACCTCTGGTGTGGACCTGCTGCTCTGGTAGACTACCTTCCCTGTGTATGACCTTTGGCCTGGCTGACTATCTGTTCTGGTTTAGTCCTGCGGTTGAGTTATGTTTCGCGCTTCCTGCCTGTTTGATTATGCACCTTGGTACACCTGGGGTTGTCCGCGGCGCACCCAGCATACAAACGCTCCAGTGGAGACTTTGAGGGTATCTCGGTGGCTCTGGCAGACTTCCCTTACTGCGGCGTGCAGGTGTGGACCTGTAGCGCAGTACCTACCTCTGTACTTTACCTGTGCAGGTGCGGACCTGTAATTGAGACCTTACCGGTGCAGGTGCGGACCTGTAATAGGGACTCAGGTGCGGACCTGAGTTGGCTTTATCCGAGTTGCAATAGGGACTTGGTTCGTTTACAAAAGAAGAACCTTCCTTCCGGACATTTGCCTATTGTGTATTGCTCTTGCTTACTATCGTTCTGTACATATTCTCAATAAAGATTGTGTTACCTATTGTACTGGTCCTAGTCTCGTTTATGAGTCCGTGACACCGTTTTTCTCTTTAGGGACTGGGGTTATTGTATACTGCTGTGTATCAGTATCACTGATATTGACACCCCCGTTTTTCTCTTTAGGGACTGGGGTTATTGTATAACTACTGTATATTAGTATCTCTGGTACTGGCACCTCCTTTTTCTCCTTAGGGACTGGGGTTATTGGATCACTGCTGTGTATCAGTATCTGATATTGACACCCCCCGTTTTTCTTGTTAGGGACTGGGGTTATTGTATACTGCTGTGTATCAGTATCTCTGATATTGACACCCCCCGTTTTTCTCTTTAGGGACTGGGGTTATTGTATAACTACTGTATATTAGTATCTCTGGTACTGGCACCTGCTTTTTCTTGTTAGGGACTGGGGTTATTGGATCACTGCTGTGTATCAGTATCTCTGGTATTGACACCCCCCGTTTTTCTCTTTAGGGACTGGGGTTATTGTATAACTACTGTATATTAGTATCTCTGGTACTGGCACCTCCTTTTTCTCTTTAGGGACTGGGGTTATTGGATCACTGCTGTGCATCAGTATCTCTGGTATTGATACCCCCGTTTCTGCCCTAATTGCTAATTTACAGATATAGGGTTCTTTATAATGCAGTCTTACTTTACACCGGGGTAGTCGGTCTTTGGACCAACATCTGGGCCTTTGGATGGTTGTGGATGCTGGAAGTTTTAGTCTCCAACAACTGGAGGTCCAGGGATTGACTACTTGTGCACTACACTATACATTGTTTGAGACTCAACCTTTAGAAGTCCACTGTTTATCCTTTCTGCACAGTTCACTACTCATTAAATTCTTTGCATTGTTATTCCTTGTTCTATCTACAGTGCTCACTTAATGGAACTCTAGCACCAAAAAAATGATATAGGTTGATATAACTTTAAATACCATGTACTTACAGCTAGCATATGTAAGCATTAATTATTCATATTACATCTACAAAATATAATCCTATTTTTTTTTTTTCAACAAAATGTGTAAATTGTGCTGTCCGTACAGCATTGTGTATGCCTACTGGTGTTTGAAATGTTTAAGTTTAAATGTTTAAGCTTATTATTTCTGTTGCATACAGGGATGTTTTTAGAGTTCCTTGCTCTTGTTCTACTGATTTTACTACTATGTTGTTATAGGTTAGGTTTAAAAGTCTCCCCCCCCCCCCATCCTTAAAGGGCAGCTATCAACAGGATAGTGCCCTATCATTAGAGATGAACCCCTGGTACCAAAGTATGGCTGGGGCTGCATTGTAAGCCTCAGAGTATCAACAGTTGTGAGCAGACCAGGGATCTGAGAAGAGACTTCTGTGACTCGGTTCTTGGTCCTGCAGGAAGAGACTGAGCTAAGGACTGAATTCTTACAGTTCAGCATCTTGTCCTGCACAAGGTAGTCCCTGCAGACTCTTTGTATCAGGCTTGAAGTCTGACACGATGCTTTATGGAAAATGATCAAGTGGTGATCACCTGACCCTTGAAGGGACCAGACAAGAAATTCACTAGGTACATAGGGCCAAACCGAGGAGCTATACTGGAGTAATTGCACTGCACCATTAGGGACAAATAAAGATTTTCAAAGCTTCTAAATGGTAATGACCTAAATGGGCATTTTAAAGCTATAGTAATGTCTGCAATAAAGTAGATATCTGAATCTTCAACAAACAAACTGCATCATAGGGAACAAACAAAAATTCCCAATTATTTAAAAGGGGCTTTTAACCTGATGAATACTAGAGAGGCTTTGTAATGTGTTGGAGATCTCTATAACATTCAAGAGATTAAAGGGATAGTAATGTCTGCAATAAGGTAGATCTTGGAGTCATCTCTATTGTAAACCTAACACATTGCACCGTGTTTAATAACTTGCTTTTATGTAATTCAGAAGCTATTAAATGTAAAAAGATCCCCTTCTGGCTTAGTCACGTTTCCTGTAACTGTGGTCTGAATGGAGAGCAGCGAGGGACAAACTTCAGTAAGCAAAGGAAAATCATGCCCTCTTTCATCAAGGGGACAGGGTTTAGTTTGTCCCTCACTGCATCCGTCCAGTCCCAGGACCAGATTCAAGATCTAAGGTGAGGTGGCCAGAAGGGGCGGGAGGGGAATATTTTCACGTTTAATATCTTTTGGAACTACATAAAAGTTTATTAACCCCATCCCGACAATGGACATACATGTATGTCCCGCAGTAACTGTCACTTAGTGACAGAGGACGTACATGGAAGTCATTCAGTAGAATGGAAAAAAAAAAGTTCGGCGGGCGTTAAGTGCCGGCCGCATGCGTGCGCGACTGGTCACTAAGGGGTTAAACATAGCACAATGTATTAGGTTTACAATAGAGAAGACTCAGAAATCTACTTTATTGCAGACATTACTATCCCTTTAAAGCGGAACTATCATGCTAATAACATTGCCCCTCAATATATTTCTAACCTAGAAATATGCATAGCCTTCTTGTTCTTAAGCTCAATAATTCAGTGGTATTGCTGAAAAACCACTTCTTCAGCAGGAACCAGAGGACAGACTGCATACATCTTAGAGGAAATGTACCTCTGAGTCTGTGCTGTCTGTCCCATTCGCTGCCAGCATTGGTGGTGATGTAAGTTGGTTACCTTAAGGTAACAGAAGCTCCTGATCGGGCAGGCGCACAGAGCTTCTCATATAAGCTCTGTGGAGCCCGTGCCTGCAAATGAAGTGGTTTTTCAGCAATACCACTGACTTCTTCAACTTAAGAACAAGAAGGCTTTGCATATCAGTAGGTTAGAAATATAATTGCGGGGGCATTGTTATTAGCATGATAGTTCCGATTTAATCAACTGAATCTTATAGAGGTCTCCAATGCATTGCAAAGCCTCTCTAGTATTCATCAGGTTAAAAGTCCCTTTTAAATAACTGGGAATTTTTGTTTGTTCCCTATGGTGCAGTTTGTTTACCTCAGAGTTTCCCCCTTTTATCTTTCTGAGTACCACCTTTAATTTTCCTGAACCTTATGCTTTGCTTGTTGTAAGATAAGCTGCTGTACTATGGCGCCTTTCACATGGGAGGCTACGGACTCGCATGAACACACCAGCAAGTTCAGCCGGCTGCAGGTTTACAGTGGTTCCACATGAATGCGTTTACCCTTTGAGTGCTGGAGAGGTTGCGTTGCAGTCCATTGGATACCTCCCTGACACTTAAAGGGTAAAAGGTGCAGCAGGGCAGATCTTTCACATGAGCTATATTGAAGCCTCCAATGATTGGCTGACGCATGAAGATTGACCAGTAATGTTCATCTGAAGCTCACGCAGTGAGAATGGTAGGATAACACAGAAGAAAGTCGAGTTCAGAACACTGATGACAGACATGTAAGCAGAGCTGAATCATTTTTCGTGCGTGTGCAATAGCAGAGTCCGCTTTGCAGTGCATTGTAGACCTCTCCATCATTCAAGAGATTATATGCACCATGTAAATCTAGGAGAATTTAGATTTATCCCCTATAACGCGGTTGGTTTGTATACAAATTATTATACGTTGCCTTTATTCTTAAGGCTCATTGGCTTTTTTTGGAGGTAAAGCAACTTGTTCAAGGTTAAGCAGCTAATGCTATTATTCTAACAACGGTCAGTAATTTAGGGAATTTATGATAAAAATCTAATTCTACTTGAAAAGCACCAGACATTTCTACTCTATGATTTTATCTTGGCTACGTGAAGCTTAATTATGCAAACCTTGATTTCTTCCTTTAAAGAACATTATTTATTGTACAAGGATATACAAGTGACTTTAAGTATTGGCAAATTGTCTTATCACTTAAACACATCAGAGAAGTATTACCCAGAAGCTTGCATGTATAAGGAAGTGTTGTAATTGTAATAAATGGCACAACTGTCTGTCTTTTCCTCTTATCCTTAAAGGGATAGTAATACTTTAATTTTACTAATCCCCATCTTGTAGAACTTAAAAAAAAAACCAAGAATTTTAATGCCCCCAATCACATCTCTCAAACCTATGCAGGGGAATCCGATCTTGGGGCCATCCGGCGGCTCTGCAGCAGAGCCGAGATCGCGTTAATAAAGAAAACATCCTATCCCTTTAAGAATATAAAGAAGCCTATCTGGTTGTTGAAAGAACTAAAGGGAATTTCATCTAAAAATATGGTTTGGAAAATATACTTTTATTGCCTAACACTTTGGGTGCCAGAAACTATGCTTTCCATACCCCTGTGGCACTCATAGGGTGAATTACTAATCTTGGGCATTGCTAATATGGTTTGTAACCAATCATAAGATTAGATAGTCTTGTTGAACACTTACTAATTCATGAAATAAATATGATTCATATCTACAGATGTAATTATAAAAGTAAAACTAATTTCCAGCAGGAAATTAGTATAAAGTACCATTCTGTGACCCACATAATTGGTTAAAAAAAGTTTATTCTGCAGAAATTTGGTTAGTACATCATCTCAGACAATTTTATTAATTGTAAAGCTAACCAAACTTGTCTTAACCCCTTGAGTGCCAGAGTGGTACGGAATGCATTGGAAAAAGGGTTAAGATGACAGGTCCACTTCAACAATCTCAGGTATACTCTACAACACATAGTTAAATTGGGGTAACATAATTTTGACCACAAAGTAGCTTTTCAAGAACTAACATGAAGGAAAAGCACTTTAACTTTGTGTTTTAACCCTTAGAGTGCCAGAGAAGTGAGCAATGAATGCATTGCTCACTCCTCTGGCATTTTGAGGGTTAATAGTAAATTGATAGTACTCCCACGTCTGAGTAACAGCACTGTAATATTACAGTCTAAATTGTCACCAACTTCTTGTTCCACATCCCTCAAGAGTTAAGCAGTCAGCAGGAGCCCCATGCCTATTGGCTGTCCCCAAATTCTAACAGCACCAGCTTTGGGGAGGAAAAGGTTTAACATGTAAATACTTTATTTTTCACGTAAGACCCTCAAACATGGCTCCAAGTATGTAGCAATTTAAGAAAACTAAGACTGCTCTCTTTTGGAGCTGGTGTGAATATATTATATATAAAGAATGTCATGTGACAAAATTCATTGTCCGTGGCACACCACAGGTCAGCAGTAAGGAGGAGTTATTCCAACATCTTCCGTATGGACTGTCAGATTAGTGGACATATGTGGATGTGATTTTGACAGGAGTGGCCTGGGGTGAAGACCCCTCCCTCCACCCCCCCCTGGGCAGTCTGTCAAAATTTCTGCAAGGACTGCAAGGGGGCACAGATTTTAGTAGGAGTGCTAGCCGGGGGTCTCACTTCTGCCAAAGTCTCTGCAAGGGCCTCATGAGCCAGATGCATTCATCAGGGCAAGAGTGGGCTTTCCACTGATGGCAAAACCACTGCAGGGACCATAACGGTTTCAAAGTCCCACAACCATCACATTTCCATACACACAGGACAAAAACATATACGGTTTCACTGTACAAATTCCTATGAATTTTGCCATTATGTGACAATTGATGGCAGTTTTTCAAACTAAAGCAGGCAGAGTGCATGGGCCTGCTTAACCCTTTATAAGGATCAGAAGGGTAATCAGTGCATTGTGAGATAATGTGTTTAACACCCTTAAGGTCCTTTAAAGGGTTAAGTTTACCATATTCATTTAGCAGAGTTTGACGTCTGTGATGTGACTAACAACTGTCATGTCTGCCTCCCTGGACATGACTTTCAGGACTGAGTGCAGATATTATTCCTTGAACCAGGGAACAAAGGGGAAATTTCAGGCTGCTGCTAATATTTGTTGGCGATAGAAATGTAACCTGGAAGTTGTTTTTATTAAGAGGAGTTTTCCTTTAAGGAACTGGCTCCATGACACATATTATTCATATGACTGGCATGACCAGAACTCCCCAGTCTAATGTCAGTGATGGCATTTCACAGTAATGCCAATAGTTTATCTGCATTGACTGAATTAATCATGGAGCAGATTCCCAGCAGAGGCGGTAGAGATTGATAAAAGTGACATTAAACAAAAAAAAAAAAAAAAAAAAAAAAAGTTTGCGGTAAGCAGATTATACTAAATAGACTAGCTGGCATTTAAATGTTACATGAGATTATTCAGTAGGATAGGAAAGTCAGACTGGGTGTGACCATCACTTCTTAACTACTTTGATGTGCAGTGCTTTCCTAGGGTAATCTTCCCTGGAAGACACTTTAACCCCTTGGGTGCTAGAGACACCCCAAATGCAGTGCTTTGTAATGTAAGGGTTTACCTGATGATTTAGGTACTACATCCTATTAATACCAAGTTTTTGGAGAGGACTGCTGGCTGAGGCTGTTCAGATCAGTGATTTTGCTCCATGATCTGCAGGACTAGGTGAGGTCATCACTTTTGGGACAGGAAGTAACATATCTGTCCTCTCCATTAAAGCCCAGTGTTGGTGAATTAACTGACAATGCACTTTAATGGCGAGTCTAGAAATCTGCTACAAAAGCAGAGGAAAGCACTGATGTCGCCATCATGTAGATCTGCAAGGGGGATGTGTTGAGTATTGCAGATTTGAAAGGAGAACACCTCCTGTCAATAACCCCCCACACTTCCCTTACTATGACCAGAAAATCCCAACTACCCCCAAAATATTTTCACTTTGTGCTTTTGCTAAAGACATAACTTCATCAGTCTTTGATGTCATGTCCCTGAAGTCAGAAGTGATAGTTTCTGGTAGTTTTTTCTAGGGCTGCAACAACTAATCGATAAAATCGATAAAAATCGATAATGAGAATCGTTGCCAACGATTCTCATTATCGATTAGTTGTGCATCAATTAGTTGTGGCGCCCAGCAGCGCCGCCATAGGTTGTGAAACGCTAAAAGTCTGCCGGATGCAACTGTCTTCCCACTGGCCGCATTAATGACATCCGGTGCAGAACTACGTCAAACGCGGAGACGCCGCATGAAGCATGCTAGGATTTTCTTCCTCTGTTATGAGGCCAGTTTAAAACTGGCACCCAGACTGAGGAAGAAAACCCCAGCATACACCACTCTGCGTTTCCGCGTTTGACGTGGTTCTGCACCGGATGTCATCAGTGCAGCCAGTGGGGAGAAGGAGAAAGATGAGCGAGTGAAAGAGGTACAGGGGGGAGATGTACATGGAGCAATGCGTTGCAAACCCCTCTGGCACTCAAAGGGTTAAGCAGGCAAAGTGAATAGGTCTTCTCATCCCTATATGAGAAGACTTATCTAAAAGAAAGCCAATTTTAAAAAGTTACTAATATGAATTAGCATTTTGCATAAGTCTTAGATAAAGACATGAAAATCCCATACCTTGCTAGAGTTTAAAGTGAACCTTCCCACCTTAAAATGACTCGTCATTCTGAAAGAGCTTTCACAATTACCTATGTGTTGTAATCAATTTTGCTTTTAAAAAATGTGTTTATTTTTACATGGGTATTTTTTAAGCCAACAGAATGACTTGAGGTGTCTGTGGTCTGGCCTGTGTGAGCACCAACCAATAGTATTGTCTGGTGCATATGTGTGTCGGACATTCATTACTGGTAGCAATAAGCTGTGTAGCTATAGGTTACTGTGCAGACCTTCCTGACTTCAACTTTAGAGTGTGTTGGGAGCAAAATTGTAATATAGGCGATAGTCACCCATGTGAAGGGCACATAGCTCAGCATAGGACCTTTTCACCAGGCAGACATCACCAACGCTATATGCTGCATAGGTGCTGCCAATGTGATTGGGGCCGAAGTGTTCCTTGAGGACTGATTGAAGTAGCTGTGGGTTATTGTGAGCAATGAAACATCATCAAGAATCTACATTCTAGGGAATTTCAAGTATGAGCATTGCTTCTGTTGCATCCAAGGGGTTAATAATCATTGGCCCTGTTTTATTTGTAAATTATTTTGCCAGAAAGAACAAATTTAGATAGATTTAGATTGCCTTCATGTGTAATTCTGTCCTGGTGCATGTTTTTAATTCTCTAGACAGGCACATGACTATCACAAGCATATTTTCACTTCTTTACTGTGCTGACCTTTATTTCCTTCTGTAGGGAATTGTGTATCACAAGAAATCCAACCGGTTACACTGGTTCAGTATGGTTCAGGAAGGGACTGGTCATTTCATTTTCTGTATGATTTACAGTAAAGTAGGGAAAACCCATCTCCTGTTCACTTATTCATCGTGAATTCTATTGTCTGCACTACCAGATGATGCTCTGGATACAGACTTAGATCATTCTAGGTCATACACCTAAATAAACGTAACTAAGGGCCCTGGAACCAGGCCAAAATTATTAGGTGCCCTAGGTGAACTGTGATTCTAGTGGTTCCCCTCCTCCCCTCACATATCCTGTAGCCTATAGACACCAGCTGCCAAGTTGCTGCTTGTCAGGCACAGCCTCAATGGAGTGGTCTTCCCTTAGTGGCTGCGGTGTGTAGCCACTATGGGAAGACCTGCGCCACTGAGGCTGAGCCTGACAAGTGACAGTGCGCCACTATATTTGTCTGGGTCAGGACTAGGCTAATATTCTTTGAGAGAGTAGTAGGTGATATGCCATGATGCTACCACTGAACTAACTGGGGATGGCTGGGGGGATTATAATAAAAGTTCCTGGAAGCAAGACATTGGTAGTGTATACTTCTTGCTTCGCAATGTGTTGGAGACATCCCCTGCATCCAAACAGTTCATAAGGAAAAGGTGATGGATATGCTTGTCAGTGCACCCTGTGTTATGGTGCTTTAGGTGACTGCCTATTTCGCCTGAAGTTATTTTGGGGCAAACCAACTGCACAGTAGAGGCCAAATACAAATCCTCATTCATTTGAATGGGGCTTTTACCCCCTTGAATGCTAGAAATGTCTGCAACATGAGCATGATTAATGACATGAAAAAGGTATTCTTCATTAACTAGATGTGCCTAACATGTCACACTTGTTTTAGTCACGTACTACCCAGTAAATGTTGTGAACTGGCACTTAAATGGATAGTAACACTTAATATGTAAATAAAATATAATATATATCTATAAATATTGTAGGGGTTATCTTTCTGAGTAAAACAAGGATATTACCACTGTTGAGAGGTGTTTAATCAAAAGTTATTGCAGCTGTAATATCTCAGTGACCTGAAATGTTACAGTTACACTGTTTCAACACCGTCCTATGGATACCTTTGGTCAGTTGACCATAAACCTCCATAGGTTCAACTGCAATAACTTTTGAATAAAACTTCTCTCTCGGCAGTGGGTGTACCCTTGTTTTACCCAGAAGGATAAAACTTACAGTATATATTTTTTTTTACATATTAAAGGGGAACTATCACCCCAACTAAAGCCCCCCCTCAATAATTAACCATGTAGCAATAAGCTTACAAATAGAACTATTATCTCCTTCAGAAATCCTACATCTTCTGAGACTCACGGCCATGCTTCTTGATTTAGAGGCATCTGTGTGCCTACACCGTCAGTCCCTGCTGGTTACCTTAAGGTACCATGCAACTCCTAGAGGAGACCGGGACTGACATTGCAGGCGCGCAGATGTGTCTAAGCCAATATGTCTGCACTGCTGCCTGGCCATCCATCTCAGACAAAGTAGGATTTCTGAATAACCTGAATAATAGTACTGTTTGTAAGCTTATTGCTAGGGCTAGTCATTGGGGGAGGGCTTTATTTGGGGTGATAGTTCCACTTTAAGTGTTACTATCCCTTTAAAATTGAACTGACACTTTGTAACAAATAAGTGATTTTAAAAGTGTTAAAATTAATCTATAATGATGTTGGCACTTTATTTTTAATTTCATACAACAGTTTGAAATATTTAGCTTTATTATATGTCAGTTTATGCAGCTGAGCTAGTACTGGCCAGCAGGGAGTGGCAGTTGGGATGGGGAAAATTGTGGAATGTTAGCATCTGCCTGTTGTGTCTGCCAGATTTACACTAACTGACAAACTGATAAAGCTAAATATTTCATATTTCATATATTTCAATATATTTTTAAAAATAAAAAAAGCAAAGATAGATATAGGTGTCTCTGAACTCTATTTCAAAATCGCCTATTTGTTGCAAAGTTAAAGTTCCACTTTAATGAGATAGTAATGCTTAGATATTAAGCCAAGATGGATTGTTCACTATACTTTTTAATAACTGGGTGTACCTTTCTAACAGTCCACAATGTTGTTTTCTTCATTTTATTTTAAACTGTCTACCTACCACCCCTTTTCTATATGTAACTCTACCTCCCCTCAGATCTGAATTCCGGACATATTGAAACAAGGGACAATGGAGGAGATGTATAAAACTGGAGTGCTAAAGAAAGTGTCTGTAAAAGTGTCTCAAAGCGACATAAGTATATGAATAAACCTTTAGCAACATTTTCTCTAAGTGCTAACTCCAGTTAGTTGACTTTTTTGGAAAGTGGAGTAGAAATTGTCTTGGTCAAATAATAATTGTGTCCCGATGTATTTATAAAGAAATTCTCTAATTGCACCAAACATAAAGGCAGTTTTAGGGATTAAAGGGATAGTAATACTTAAAATGTAAAAAAAAATATGTTGTAGGGTTTATCCCCCTGAGTAAAACAAGAGTACTCCCACTGCTGAAAGGTGTTTCATTCAAAAGTTATTAATTTTCAAAGTTGAATTTTTTTAGGTGCAATATCACAGTGGCCTGAAATTGTACAGTGGCGCTGTTGCTACACGATCCTATGGACAGCTCTGGTCAGTTGACCATAAATCTCCATAGGATAGTGTAGCAACAGCGCCACTGTACAATTTCAGGCCACTGTGATATTGCACCTAAAAAATTCAACTTTGAAATTTAATAACTTTTGAACGAAACACCTTTCAGCAGTGGTAGTACCCTTGTTTTACTCAGGGGGATAAACTCTGCAACATATTATTTTTGACATTTTAAGTATTACTATCCCTTTAAGGTCTCAATCTAAATGTTGGATTAAAAATGCCGGTACAACAAAATGGATACCGACCAACAAAATAAAATGTCTTGGTTGGTATTAAAATGTCCTACCAGCATTAAGCACAATGGACGTTAGACAACAAAACTGGTGTTGTGTCCAAACGTCTGTTTTTTGCGTTAAGTTCCCAAAATGCTGCTAAATAATGGCAGTATTGGGAACTTAACAGTAAAAAAGCTAATGATCGGTGCCTGACATACTGTCAAGCACTGATCGTTAACTAAAGTGTCTTACACTTACCTGTCATTCACTGTCCTCCTCCACTCTCTCTTCTCTTCTGTCTTCTATCTTGTCTGTCTTCTTGCTGTAAAAATCAAAAAGACAAGTATAAGTAGAATGTATAAATATCCGGCACATTAATACATAGTTTAACCTCTTGAGTGCCAGAAGGGTAATGCTTTGCATACCTCTGTGGAGCTCAAAATGGTTAAAGTATGCAGTAGTGTGATGGCTCTGTAATATACAAAATGCCCCCGTGAATAGTAAATATGTCCAAGGTAATCCAAGTACATCGTATTGCCACAAGAAAACTTATAAAAATATGCAGACTTTGAATGATGTGCCACGGTCTCCCACTCCTCATGTGCACGGGCCGATGCCCTCTCCGTGGGAACTGGAAGTAAGACTACACTTATATATGGGCAGTCTTACTTCCAATTCTCTCAAGCCATTGGCTGGGATATGCTTACGCACCTCCCAGCCAATCAGCTTTGAGTGGCTGTGCGTCGGAAGTAGGTGCAGAGCTGTATTTATTCTTTTAATTTTGCCAAACAAGTGTTTTGTTTTTGTTTTTTATTTATACACTTTTTCTTATATATGATATATAAAAAAAAGATTTAGGCAAAGTTGTAAAGGGGTGATAGATCCCCTTTATTGGAAGTACACAGTGACAGCTATATGTGTGAAAAGATAATCACAGGTGCGAATTTTCTCAGAATATTCTCATACATATTTATAACCAACGTTACTTCTTTATAAATATGATCAGGCTTTGTGAATTTTAGTGACAATTCTTAAGTATACACTAAAAAGGCTTTTTATACATCCCCCACAATCTTCTATCCCGGTAGAGCGCTGTAAGTAAAAAGTATGTGACATACCATGACCGTCATCGGTCCTTGAGTAGTTCAAGGACCGTGACGGTCCTGGTACATCAAGGGTCCTAAAGGGGTTAAAATAAAAACGAAGATGACAATGTTATGGACTGTTGGAAAGGTACACTTCGTTATAAAAAAGTATAGTGAAGCATTGACCTTGGATTAATATCTAAACATTACTATCCCTTTAACAGAATTGTCAAGACCCCAATTTGTGTACTGTATCCAGGACATAAATTGCTAAAGGGCAGTTTATTCATTGGGCATTGTTGACATAAGGATACATTTTCACTTTTACCCCTCAAGCGCCTACTGTTGTGTGATTGAAAATGTAACCTTATGGGTGCTAGGTACATCTCCGTGTTGGAAACATCTCTAGCATCCAAGGGATTAACCCTTTGAGTGCCAGAGGGGCACGCAAGGCATTATAGATATTGCTGTAAAAGCCAGTATTTTGTATACACCCATACTGGCTAGGTTATTTAGGACAGGGGTGGAAAGATCCTGGGAGCCCCCGGCTCTTGAAATCTTACTTCTGTCACCTAAATACTGAGTTTATTTTTATTTCTATACCTCTATATACATGCACCCCATCTCTGCTTCCTAACGCTCCTTATTGGCTCCTAGAATTTTTTTCTGGCTCCAGAGATTTATGTATTGTTGTCTGCCCTTGATTTAAAGGGATAGTAATACCTGGATTTTAGAAGGTTTACTATTTATGAAAAAAAAAAATGAAATGAAGTAAATCCCGTTCCTTAAGGATGTATATTTTAAGATTTGTAAGCTTTTAAAGTCCCCCCTACCACCACCACTCCTCTTACAGACGTCGCTCTAGCTGACAGAGAGAGATTCTGGTCATGCGACCGGACAGCTCTTCAGCAGAGCCAAAGCCATCCAGACATATGACCAGAATCTCTCTCTGTCAGCTAGTGCGCTGATGTCTGTAAAAGGGGTGGGGGTGGGGTTTAAGTTAGAAGTCTTAAAATATATATCTTTAAACAACGGGATTTACTTCATTTAATTTATTTTTTTCATATGAACAAAATGAATCCTTCTTAAATCCAGGTACTACTATCCCTTTAAGAGCTGTTTTATGTCTGTAGGTTGTTGGTTATAGTAATTTCTGTTCCTGGCGGCAATGGCTGGAGGGAGTCATGTGGGTGTGGAGGTAGGCAGGCTTTTGTTATCCTAGGGTGCCTGACTACGTGCATAAAATATGAAAGTCTATCACTGGTCAGAGTGGATGTGTTTCCTTCTAGTTTTTCACTGAACCACATTGTGGAGAACAGTACTTACAATGAGCCTTATACACAAAGTAACAAGTGAAGCAATTGTGGCGGTAACCAGCTGCACATTAGGGGCCAAAAAAACATCCACAATGAGTTGGAAACCTCTAACATTCAAGGGGTTAAGAGCCCCATTTAACCCTTTGAGTGCCAGAGGGGTATGCAACGCATTGCTTTGCAGTGCGTTGCGTACTCCTTGGGCACTCAAAGGGTTAAGTCAAATAAAGCTGTTTTGTTCCCTGTGGTGAAGCTGGTTTGCTGAAGAATTGCGCCACTGTTGAATTTAACCTTTTGAGTGCCGGGGAGGTTTCCAGTGCATTGAAAAGCAATGTATTGAATACCTCTGTCATCAAAGTGTTGTTATACTTATGACCCAATGCTCCTTGGGCAGTTTGGGGTTAATAATAATAATAGCCTTGTGTGTGTGGTTTTCCCATGTGACATATTTACTCAGTGAGACAAAATCTATTTGCTTCTTTCTGTGTAGGTAAAGCCTCTCCTAATAACTTGCTGGGTGACTCACACTTAACTATTTCCATACCGTGCGAGAGCGAAGTTGACCTCTCTTGCTTCATTCCAAAAAAATACTTCCCTTTTTTATTTTTTTTTTTTTTATTTTTTATTTTTTGCTCGGCACAAAAACTTCAGAAACGCTGTTCTTCCTCCTTATCCACGTACTCTGCCCCCATCTTCCACTGAAGAAATATATATAATTAAATAAAGATGCAGACGTTTCTTATTGCCAAAGAGCAGGGTGGATAAAAATCTATTTATTTATTTATTTTTTTTTTTGAGAATTTTTTTTTTTTTTTTTTTGTATTTAAATCAAATTTATTTTAATGGAATGCTTTTGGAGGAAAAATGTATATAAAGATAATTTTCTGTTTAAGCTTAGTTATGTACCTGAGGCTGTATAGTAATCCAATTATATTTTTGGTAAACTTATTCAATTAATCCAAGTTATCCAAGCTGAGATAACATGCATTTTTTGTACAGTAAAATTCTGATATTGCTGTTTTACTAATCTGACAGGTTATTATTCTAAATATAAATTCTCCACCTGGTTGCAAATATTGATGGTTTTAACTACTAGCAAGAATGAGTTTTCGCGTTTCAAAATCATGATTTAAATCGACTTGATTTAAATCAAACCCACCCTGCCAAAGAGTTATTTAACCCTTTGTGTGCAAGGCACTGGATACCACTCTGGCACTCAAAGGGTTAAAGTGACCTCTTCCTTTTTGACTACATTGCCTGTAAGTGAATAATATGTAAATTCACATTGCTTAACCCTTTGAGTACTAGAGGGGTATGCAATGTAGTGCAAAGCAATGTGACGCTTACCCCTCTGGCACTAAAAGTGTTATACTTTATTATATCTCCCCCCCCCCCCAATATTTTACACTTGTATGTACCGGACTGGGAGCTTCCTGTATATCTGTTTCCAGAGAGGCTGAAAACAGGGGTGGTGATACATTGTTACACCATCCCTGCAGCAGTGAGTACTGTATGCTGTACTCCGAGGCAGGCTTTTCTGCTTCATGGACAGGTCAACATGGTATCACTATTCCTGCTTTCAGAGAAAGAAAGCTCTCGCGAAACAAAAAGTCAGTGAGCTCCCTATCAAGAACAAGGTTTTTTTGTTTATAAGGTCAAAATTAAACAAAATTATGAAAAGTCCAGGCAATTTGACTTGAAATACTTTGTAATTGTAGAATATATAATGTCAAAAAAGTCAGTTGGTTGTCACTTTAACCCTTAATGTGTCATTGCTGTGCACCTTGGCACCCAAAAGACTCAAAATGGCTGGAGTCATGACATACCTTGTGATTTAACCCATTTGCTACATCTCTATAAGTATTGCATGACTGACTGCTGTGTCCTCCATTATACATTACTGAATCAATTTATTTATCTTTTCCTAATAAATTTATGCTCTATTTGCGATTGTTCACGTAATGATGCAAGAAACATACTAACACCTTGATTCTGAATAGCACATTTTACTAAACGTACGGGAAAATTAGCGGCAAAGTGATTGATTGAGCATAAATTAACAGCAAATTTATCCAGACACATGAAAATGTGTGCTAATTGCTTTGCTGAATCGGGCGCAATTGCTCATCCTCTCAAAAATTGGAGGACATTTTTTTCAAACTTCTTGATATGCATTCACACAAAAAAGCACAAGTGTTTGCTAATTCTGAAAATTCTGTAACATTTTGGTGCTATTCATTTTGCCATCAAAAGTACGCTGTACTGTAAATAGTGATTGAACACGTTTCTTGCATTCTGCCTTGGAGCCTTGTTAGAGGCAGGAATGACTGCTGCCTCAGTGTGAGTAAAATTAGATTTTAGGCCTCAAAAAACAAATGCAGATATGTTTATAGATTTAAGTACAACAATGATTTCCAAACTGGGGACCATGCCACTCTAGGGAGCATGAGGTGTTTTGGGAGTGGGGGTGGCTGTTCAACATAACCATATCCATATAGTTAAAGGGATAGTAATGTTTCATAATAAAAGCAGCTCTAATTAACCCCTTAGGGACCCTTGACGTACCGTCACGGTCCTTGAACTACTCAAGGACCGATGACGGTCATGGTACGTCACGTACTTTTTACTTACAGCGCTCTACCGGGAGCGCTGTAAGTAAAAATAGGGCATGAAATAGACTGCTCCAAGATCGGAGCGATCTCTTTCAAGCCCCATAGTGATGCGCCGATACACGTGACAGGTCACGTGTACCGGAGCGTCAACGTGCCCCTATGCGGTCGTTATGGGACGGAAATGTCCCATAACCTCCGGTCCTTAAGGGGTTAATCATTATAGTATTTGGACTTTGGAGAGTGTTATTTCAATTCTGTCAGAGTTGTAGTTCCAGAGTAATTCAATGACAAAGTATCCCCCTCCCACCCCTTTTACTGATGTAACACTGCTCAGCCAGAGCAGAAGGGAGGTGCCCAGGTAGACTGCAGAGAGGGACAATCTTCAATTAAGATAAAGGAAAAACCTGAAAAGCTTGTCAAGGGGGACAGGGCTTTCATTGTTCTCATAGGAAGAAGATTGTCCCCTGCTGTTATCTGTCTGGTCTATGGACTGCATTCCACATCTGAGAAGAGATGGCTTACACTAGGTAAAAGGGGCGGGAGGGGAAACTTTGCTTGTGAATACCTCTTAAACCATAAAGGTTTGAGAGATAAGACTTATATCATTCTTCATGTTTTTAATGCCTACAAAATAAAATAAAGTTAAAATGAAGTATTACTATTCCTTTTAAAAGCAATCGCCAATCCTAGAAACTCTCCAGATCTGTCCCAGGGACGCCAATGTTCTGAGTTAATTACAGGGTCCCCAGGGACATGGGGAGAATCTCTAAGTAAGTAAATTCCCGGTAACTCTAAACAGTTCTGCCTCCCTTTTCAGGACAAGCCCCACTCACTTTATCCTATATATATATATATATATATATATATATATATATATATATATATATATATATATATATATATATATATATATATATATATTACTAAAGAAATTAAATGCACAATAATATAAATAAGCCTGAAAAGGGTTACACACATCTGAATAAAAAAGGGAGGGGGGGTCATTAGGCTTTGGGGAGTGATGTAAAAAGACTTGGTAACCACTGAAGTATAGGGTATTTAAAGGGATTTTAATATTTACTATCTAAACAAATATATGTGGTAGTATTTATCCCCCTGAGTAAAACAAGGGTACTCCCACTGCTAAAAGGTTTTTTCTTCAAAAGTTATTGCAGCTCAAACTTTAATTTTTTTTATGGAGGTTTATGTTCAACTGACCAGAGAGGTCCATAGAATGGTGTAGCAACAGCACCACTGTACAAATGAAGGCCATTGAGATACTGCACTTAAGTCTTGAGCTGCAATAATTTTGAATAAAATATCTTTCTCTGTCGTCCAATACAGGTTACTGGTAACTCTGGGTAGGCGATATGCCCCTTAGTAGGCAGGAACAATTCTAGAAGTGTATGCAGAAGCTGGAGCCTACGTTCCGTCCTTGGCTGCAGCTAGCCAACCAGCTCCATAAAGATTTGTTCCTTGGTGAAGACAACACCAGGCTGAGAACAGTTCTGCTATAGTTTTAGAATCTTTTTTTATTTTTCTGTTAGATATGGAATACCACCATTAGGCGGATTACCATGACTGACAATGCCCGTAGATGTGGCTAGCTCAGTATCCAGGTGCTTTTTGTGGACCTTAAGCCCTGAGGGTGAAAATCTTGATTCCAAGTGCTTCCCCAGGAGTTAACCACTGAGGTACTTCTTACTACATGATAATCTGAAGACAGAAGAGCAACCCTTTGAGTGCTTCAGATCCACTTGTCCCACAGTGCCCCTCCGCACAGGGGTATATTCCCAGAGTTCCTATTGCACACTCCTGCACTTATTGGGTCTATCTGTATGTCTGTTGGGTGTTTGGAGCAATGTGGCAACTTAACCCTTTAGCTGCTGGTTTGGCACTTTTGTGGGGGGTTTCTAACACTTTTTTCCTATTGGTTTAGTGGTTTTTGGATATCCTCACATGTTCTATTGATGTTTTGCACATTTTGCTGTTTTACTTTAAAATTTGAGTACTGCGCCTTTAAGGCACGCTTTACCACATAGACGCCATTGCACCTTTCACATCTATGGTACTATACTGTTTGGGACGTATCTCTGCAACCGTTTAACCTAGCGACTTCAGAGATGGCTCTTTTTACTTGTCTTCCCTTGCTCTATCATCCAGTTCATGTTTCCAGTGTGTTGGGGGGCTCAGGGGGCTTCGGGCACTGTTTGGGATACTTTTTGGGAAAAACTACATTTCCCATGAGCACTTGCTTTGCTCCCTTGTTTCTGATTTGTTCCCGCCACGGCAGCCATTTTGTGAACGTTTCTGGATGAGTGTCCTACGCAGGGCTTGGACTCTCCTTTGCCTGCCAGATAAGTTTATTTTAGCAATTTCTGGGGTGAAACTTTAATCCAACACACTATAATTGGGTGATTTATTGTATAGTGAGGTTATTTGACACTGTGAGAATGTCTGTACTGCTGGAGCTTGGGGCTAGACCTAAGACTAAGGAGGCTGGAGTCTCTGTATCCCCCATTGCGCATTGCTCTTCCTGTCACTCAGGTCTACCTAGAGAATTCTCAGGTCATTTATGCCCAGCATGTTCTGATGTCCCTGACAGCATTCCAGGGATCTCCAGCCATGCAATAGAGCCATCTTGGGTGCAAGAGTTCAAGGCTGTGACTAGGGACCTTAGGTCCACATTGCAACTCTTTCCATCCCAGTTTCAGTCTTGGCAGGCCCCCTCCTTACTCAGGTCTTCCCTGCCCAAATCTCAGGGAGTACCTGATGTGTCAGATTCCTCTGAGGAGGAACTGCTGGTGGATTCGGATGTTAAGGAGTGTTGTGTTTTGGGGTCCTCTCAGTTTTTTGGGGACCCCTTTGAGGCTGATCCTGAGCCCTCCGCTGAGGGCCTGATCAGGGCTGTCTAAACTACTCTTAACATTCCCGTAGTTCAGGAGGTCCCTTCTGATCCGTCTGATGTATTCCAGGAGCCTGCAAAGCCCCTTACTTACTTTCCACTTAATCCTATTCTTGACCGCCTTGTGTCTGAGGAGTGGAAATCCCCGGACAAGAAACCCTCTGTGTCCAAGAAATTTGCCCAGTTTTATCCCTTCTCTGAGGCAGCGCTTGCGCAGTGGGTTCATCCCCCCAAAGTGGATGCTCCTGTATCCAGGCTATCTAAATCTACTGCCTTACCAGTCTCGGATGCCTCCGCTCTGAACGACTGGACTGACAAGAAACTTGAGGTTTCCCTCAAGTCCATTTTTGCCACTGCTGGTTCTGCTATGCATCCAGCATTTGCCGCAGCGTGGGTGAACCTGGTCATTGCGGTCTGGACTTAACAGCTCACCCGGGCTGTCCGTCAACATGCACGTACTTCAGATAAGTTGTACCTTCTTGCTAACATTTCTGAGGCACAGCACTATGTTTCTGCTGCCTTATTTGATGCTATCCATTTGGTGGCTAGGGTTTCCACCATGTCTGTGGTGGCCAGACAAGCTCTTTGGATCAAGATCTGGTCTACTGACACTGCTTCCAAGAAAGCTTTGCTTTCCCTACCCTTTCAGAGTACCTCCTTGTTTGGGCCAGGTCTTAAGGATCTGGTCAGCGAGGCCACAGGGGGTAAGAGTACTCTTCTACCCTTAATTCCTTGGAAGAAAACACTGCTTAAGCGTAACCGGTATTTTCGTTCCTTTCAGAATGAGACACGTCCGGCAAACCAGACGGTTCCCTCAGCTCTGCGTACCTCCTCCAAGCCCAAACAGCAGTGGAAGCCCAGGGTCTCCTCCAAGGCTTCCAAAATGACTTTGGCATGACTTTCAGAACCTGGGTCTGCACTCTGCTGTGGGTGGTCGTCTACAGCACTATCACAGCATTTGGGAGGGCTCAATATCGGACCCATGGATTTTACAGGTAGTGACTGAAGGGTACAAGATCCCTTTCATTTCTCTTTCTCCCTTTCATTTTTGTCTTTTTCACATGCCTCAGGGTGCAGAGAAATGCTGTCTGTTTGACAGTGCTGTTCAGGCTCTTCTGGACAAGGATGTTCTGGAGCCGGTGCCTATCCAGGACAGGGGTTTAGGTTTCTACTCCAACCTCTTTGTGGTTTCTAAAAAGGACGGTGGTTGTCGCCCTGTTTTGAACCTCATGGATCTCAATTCCTTTGTGACCCGGACTCATTATCACCAGGAGTCTCTACGCACAGTGATTGCTTCCATGTTCCCAGGGGAATTCCCTGCTTCTTTGGATCTTCAGGATGCGTACTTACACATTGCCATTCATCCAGAGAGCCGGTAGTACCTCCGGTTTGCCGGCGACAGGGGACATTTTCAGTTCTCAGCCCTTCCATTTGGTCTGACGATGGCTTCTCAGGTCTTCAACCGTGTCCTATGTACGTTGATATCCGTCCTCCCCCGGAATGGCATCAGTTACTCCATACATGGACGACTTGCTTCTGAAAGCTCCTTTGTGGACCTTCTTCATCAGCAAGTTCAGCACTGCTTTCAGGCTCTTTCCCATCACTGGTGGATCATCAACTTGGACAAGTCAGATCTTGTCCCATCCCAGCATCTGGTCTTCTTGGGCCTTCTCTTCGACACTCAGAAGAGCATGGTGTTCCTCACGGACGAGGTGGCTCACCATATCGCCCACAGGGTTTCCGCGTCTCAGGATCCATTTCCAGTCCAGAAGCTATCCTCTCTGGTGGTGAAATTCATATCCACCATAGAGGCAGTTCCGTTTGCCATGGCACACAACAGGCAGCTCCAGAGGTTCATGATCCAGGTGTACAGGGGTCAGCCGGATCTTCTGAAGACGTCCGTTTCTCTTCCTCTTCAGGTGGAACTGAGTTTGTCAAGGCGGCTCGACCTTTCCAACCTGCAGAGGGGCAAGTCCTTCCTGGTACCTTTCTGGACGGTGACGACGGATGCCAGCCTTTCCGGCTGGGGAGAGGGCCTGGGTCGCTTGAGCACTCAAGGCAGGTGGTCTCCGGAGGAGTTCCTCCTTCCGATCAACATTGGAGCTTCGGGCAATATTTCATGCCCTTCGACATTGGACATCTCCGTTGGAAGACTGTCCGGTCTGAGTGGAGTCCGCCAATGCCACGACCGTGGCTTACACCAACAAGCAAGGCGGAACAAGAAGCCTCGCTGCTTGTTTAGTGGTCAAGACTATTTTGTCCTGGGCAGAAGAACAGGTTCCTTCCATATCTGCAGTGCACATTCCAGGCGTAGACAACGTCATGGCGGACTTCCTCAGTCGCATACAGTGGACAGCGGAGAGTGGGAGTTGCACCCAGAGGTGTTCCACCTCATTGTTCAGAGATGGGGTCCTCCTTACATCGACCTGATTGTGACAAGACACAACAGGAAGGTTCCGAGGTTCTTCTCTCGGTGGAGAGACCCTCTGGCTCTAGCAGTAGATGTGATGTCCATTTCTTGGTTGTTTCCTCTGTCTTGCATCTTTCCTCCTCTCCCCATGTTGCACAGGGTGTTACTGAAATTACGGCTGGAGTGTTGTCCAGTTATTCTGATTGCTCCGTAC
Organism: Rhinophrynus dorsalis; assembly: GCA_037306005.1. Classification (NCBI taxonomy): domain Eukaryota; kingdom Metazoa; phylum Chordata; class Amphibia; order Anura; family Rhinophrynidae; genus Rhinophrynus; species Rhinophrynus dorsalis. Next base: position 103,806,896 of record CM074722.1, on the reverse strand, counting down.
TGGCCTCATCAGTCTGGGTTCCCAGAGCTCTTGGATCTGTCAGTGGCGGAGCCCTTTCGGCTCCCCTACCGTCCAGATCTTCTTCTACAGGGTTACCCGTGGAAGTAGGATAGCTTTGACGGCTTGGAAATTGAATCCTCAATATTGAAGAAGAAAGGCTTCTCTTCTGGTGTGGTGGCTACTATGATCAGGTTCCGCAAGCCTGTTTCTTCCAAGATCTACCATCGTGTTTGGTAGACTTTCTGTCTTGGTGTGCTGACAGGAACTTATCTCAGGAATTTGATCTACCTACGGTATTGGCTTTTTTGCAGGGAGGTCTGGATAAGGGCCTCAGTTTGAGTTCCCTTAAGGTTCAGACTTCTGCTCTCTCTGTTTTTTCTTTCAGAGGTGCATTGCCATCCTTCCTGATGTCCAGATTTTCTTCCATGGCATTGCTCATACTCATCCTGTTTTCAAGACTCCCACTCCTCAGTGGGATCTTAACTTGGTTTCGGGTGTCCTTCAGCACCCTCCCTTTGAGTCTTTGGCTACTATTCCTCTACGCCTGTTGACATGGAAAATGGCCTTTCTCCTGGCAATTTGTTTCACATCGCGGAGTTGCATGCTCTGTCCTGTAAACCACCCTATTTGCTGTTTTACAAGGACAAGGTGGTGCTTCTCACTTCTAAGGAGTTTCTGCCGAAGGTGGTCTCTGAGTTCCACATCAATCAGGAGACTGCGATGTCCTCTTTCTGCCCTGACCCCATCTCTGACAAGGAGAGGGATCTCCACTTGTTAGACGTGGTGCATTGTCTCAAGTTTTATGTACATCGCACTGAGTCTATCAGCACTGAACCACTACTCTGGGACTGACAGACAGGAAGGAGCGCAGACATCTTTCCATAGTGACGTTTCTGCTCCTGTGCTATCGGTCCCAGCCATCTCTAGTAGGCATTGCTAGGAGCTATTCGGCTCTGGAAGGGACTGACAGCGTAGGCATGCAGACGCTACTATGGAAAGATGTCTGTGCTCTTTTCTGTCTGTCAGTCCCGGAATAGTGGCTCTTTCTCATAAAGGGGGTAATAATTCTGGCGACTAGCGCTGAGCAGCTAGTTGCCAGATGGGGAATTATTTGGGACAATTTTTTTTTTTAAGTGTGGTAGTCCCTCTTTAAGGACTGGTGCACGCACTTAAGGACCACGGGGCATTTTTTTTTTTTTTTTTTTTTAAATGAACAGATTCGGGGAGCCCCGAATTCAATGATGTGCCAGGACCGTCACTGGTCCTTAAGTGCCGGACAGCCGTGACGGTCCTGGCATGGCAGTGGACGTTAAGGAGTTAAAGGGTTAAGGTTTTTTACTTTGCAATAACAATGGCATGTTTACCCCTTGAATGCTATAGGTTAGGAATGGGTAACCTGAGACATTCCAGCTCTTGTGGGCTAAAAGTCCCATCATCCCCAGTGCTTTTACACATCAGCACATAAAATGTTCAGCAAGCTACGTTGGCCTTTGTAGTGTCGTCTGATTGATGTTTGTCTGAAAAGCCTCAGTATAGAATGCTTCCTATATTGTGTTCTTTTTTTTTTTGGCTGTTCTTTTTAACCCGTTTTCTATCCCTCTGGCATTCAAAATGTTAAGGCCCTGAAAATGGTGCATTTACAACAGCCATGTGAACTAGAAATAGTGATATTTCTGAGCATCACTAGCTCAAGAACAAGCAAATGCTGTGCTTTTGTTCATTCTCAGGTTATATTCACGTCTGCCCTTCTCTGTTTACAGTCTGATAAAGATTAGTGATCCTGACACATTCAAGTCTGTTGAAGCCCATTGTTTGTTGTGAGGAGGTGTGATCTAGAGCAATGGTTATCAAACCTTGCCCTCAGTGGCTACTAACAGGCCAGGATTTGAGAATTTCCTTTTAAGAGCAACACTTGTGTTCTAGCAGGGAAATTCCTTAGTTCTGGCCTGTTAGTGGCCACTGGGGCATGGGTTGAGAACCTCTGATCTAGAGACAGACTTGAACAGAGGTCAGTGTATATAGGAAACTTCCAAACATAAAAACAAACATACATGACTAATCTGTAAGGCCTCTTTCACATCGGCGACAGTTCTGTCATTTGAGTTGTTTCACCCACCTTCCCCAGTGTTCCTTAGCAAATCTCGACATAGGAGAGTTGTGTCTGTGTGAGTACCAGCCAGTATTGTGGGCTGGCACCAACCTGGGTCAGCCCTTCTTTGAAGCTTGCTATGAGAAGCATCCACATCCACTTTAAAATAAAATGAAGAATACAACATTGTGTACACTTAGGTACGTTTCATTAAAAAAATGATTAATAATCAACGATGACTTAATATTCAGATATTACTATCTCTTTAAACAAATTAACCCCTTGAGGACTAGAGGGTTGCTAAGCACACTGCAATGCATTGCTCACCTCAGGGGGTTAAGTGCTACTTATTCCTAGGGTATTATTTGCATGTTAAAGGGACAGTAATGTCCCATAAAAAAAAATTATTCTTGTTTTGTAGTGTTTAAAAAAATAAATTATGTTGCAAAAATCTTATCTCTCAAACCTTATGGTTTGAGATATTCACATGTAAATTTCACCCTCTCTTGATGTCAGTTGTAAAGCTGACAGCAGGAGATCCGTGTCAGCTGACACGAGAAGGCTCTTCAGCAGAGCTGAAATCGCGTTATTTAAAAAAGAACTGCTTCATTGGAATGGTCTACAAAGTGTGCTTGCAAACCAGACACACTTTGTAGACCTTTCCAATGAACTAATTCTTTTTAAATAACGCAATTTCTGCTCTGCTGCAGAGCCGCCAGCTGGTCCCTGGACAAGGATCCCCTGCTGCCAGCACAGCGCTGATGTCAGGAGAAGGGGAGGGAGGGGGGAACTTTACATGCGAATATCTCTCAAACAATAGCGGTTTGAGAGATAGAAGTTGTGCCACATAATTTTTTTTTTAAACTCTACAAAACAAGAAATTTTTTTTTTATGGGACATTAGTGTCCCTTTAAGGTGGTAAAATGTATGTATATATTTATTTATATGGAGCAACACAGTGTGTTGATTTTTCTGTCTACTATGGTATTTCGGATTTTAACCCCTTCACTGAAGATAAGGACTTACATTACATTTAACCCCCTAACCTAGGTTTCTCTGGCATTGAGCAGGCAAGCGGAGACTTGAAATTCACTTCCTGTTTTGAGCGGCATGTAACAAGACGTGTTCTGGTTGAACTGGTTTCAGCTCAGTTTCTTTCTCTCTCTCTTTGTTGGTGGATGAAGGAGGAGGGGAGGAGAGTGTAAAAAGATCTGCACTTTTGTTACTTACTGATTTCAATGTTAAAAGCAAGCCTGCTTTCTGTGAGTTTAAATCACCTTAAACAAGAATTTATACCTCCTAATAACTTACCTTACTCTGGCCAGAAGATCCTAATGTCCCCATGAGCTTTATCCTTGTTCCTTTTGTTCAAAAGATAACCTCTTTAGTTAGTCCTGGATGTTAAGTCCCTGGAGGCAGACATGACAGTTGTTGAACATTGCATGAACCTACTTAAACACACCCTCTGGACTTTAAAGGGTTAAGATTACAGTGTACAGTGAGCAGAGTTTGAGGTCCTGTCTTCCTGCTAGCAACTGTCATGTCCGCCTCCATGGTCATGATGACATCCAGGACTGATTGAAGGTGTTATCTCTTGAACAAAGGCAAAATTCAAGACACCATTAGCATTTTCTAGCTACATTAAGGTAAGTGTAGGGGTGGGTGATTTTAAGGTTTCCTTGTACTGTACTTTTACCCCTACTAGTAATGGTGCACGTGGCTGCACAGTGCATTAATAATGCCTTAGGGCAGGGGTAGTAAGTAAACCTGATTACAACCAGCTACAAATTAATTAATCGATTAACCCTTTGAGTGCCAGAGGGGTACGCAATATGTATATATAATACATATTGCCATACGTGAATACATCGTTTTACAATTTAAGGCTTTAGACAATACAGAGTTACAAGTGCTTTGAAAAGTGAAACACTGATAGTGAGGTCCCTGCCCCAAAGGGACCTTATAAGGGTCAAGTGGGGAATACAGTGCTAGAGGTCTGGTTGGGATAGGGGACGTAAGTAAATTATAATAGCTTTGGCTATAAAAAGCCAGTGCTTTCTAGCTAGTTGAAGTGTTATTGAGGAGGTGTAATTTTAAACATGAACTGAAAACCACAAGAGAGGTGCAGTGACATTCTGGGAGGCAGAGCATTCCATAGCTAAGGAGCAATGAGAGAAAAAGTTTTGCTGTATGAGAGGGCTGTAGACACAAAGGGAGCTGGCTGATCGTAAGTGGCAGGATGAGGTATAGCGGGAGAGCACAGTGGAAATGGCGCAATGGGTAGAGAGGAGTAGGGTCATGAATGAGAGAAGCAATATTTTGTAAGATATCCAGAGTTTGATGGCATCCATTGGAGAGGTTTGAGAAGGAGGGGGACAGGGACAATCATCCTTAGCCAGTCAACAACTTCCTGGTTGGCCCCAGGTTGCCCATAACTGAATTACGGGCTATATTCAATAAGCTAAAAGAGGTGCAGTTCTGGAGCAAACCAATTGTGAACCAATGTAGTGAACACCTTTCTAGCATTCAAACAGTTAAAAGCCCCATTCAAATCAAAGGAAATTTGGGAAATATTTATTTGTCGCCTGTGTTGCTGTTGATTTTCTCCAGAAATATATAAACAAAAACACAGACTATTGACACTCATCCAGATTTACTCAATAGCAATCCTTTATGTTGAGGAATATTGCCTGCCTATATTAACCCTTTGAGTGCCCAAGAGGTATCCAACGCATTGGAAAGCAATGAGTTGGATACATCTTCAGCACTCAAAGAGTTGAAACGGAACTGCCACCCTATATGAAGTCCACCCCCAGTAATTAGGCATATGGTGACTAGCTTCTTAACCCTTAGAATACCAGAGAGTTACGCAACGCATTGCTCTGAAATGCGTTGTGTACCCCTCTTGCACTCAAGGGGTTAATAGTGCTATTATCTCACACAAGTGCCAGGTTCTGAAGTAATCTTTTTTTCTTCTGAGACTGATGTCCAGGCGTCTTGCATTAGAGCCGCCTGTGCCGTCAGTTCCTTCCAGTGCCTTAAGGCACCGTGCAGTGCCTCCTAGAGGAGAGCAGGACGGACAGCGCAGGCGCACAGAGGTCTCTAAGCCAAGATATCTGTAAGCAAGCCTGGCCGCCCATCTCAGCAGAAGGATTACTTCAGAACCTGGTACTTGTGTCAGATAATAGCTCTATTAAGAAGCTAATCGCCATGTGCCTAATTATTGGGGGGGTGGGACTTTATATAGATTGGTAGCACTGCTTTAAAGGGGAACTATCACCGCTATACAAGTTTAGCTGTTAAGTTACTAAATAGAACGACTAGCATGAATAAATGTGTACATTTTTTTAATTCATTCATGGTTTGGCTAAAATTACATGTTTAAAAATGATCTGTGCCCTTACTTCTGGGTAGACTGCGGGTACAGCTCTGCACCCCAGTCTGTCACTCTTCCTCTGCTCCCCTGATGAAGGAGGATTTCTGTATAGGGGTTATAGTTCCCCTTTAAAGACCATATTATGTGACTAAATGTAATCTTTAATACAGTGATTAGATGCAGCATAAAAGGTTAACAATTTCAGTGCCAGCAGGGTAGGCAACGCAATTCGTTTCATACCCTTCTGGCACTCAGAGGGCTAATACTGAGTAAATATGGATGTGTCTCAATTTTCTGTGTTTTTTGCTTTGGGGTATTTTGGTTAACCCTTTGAGTGCCAGAGGGGTACACAGTGCATTTCTTTGTATTGCATTGTGTACCCCTCTGGCACTCAAAGGGTTAAAAGTGGCTTCATTCCAACTATATTAATTGTATTTTTTTTTCTTTGGGGTCAGGGCCAGCCCTTTTCTTTCCTATGAGACATTAACTATATATATTATTGTATTCCTCTAATTATTGCTGTTTTTTTAAATTGAACAAGAATACTCTTTCAATATTGTGACTGTTTGCTGCGCTCTGTAAGATTTACTAATCCTTTATTTACTGTAATCTCAGCAACGAAATGCGTAGGTTGGATTTGTAGTTTTCCTTGAGAAAAGCTGCTCTTGAATGATTGTGCGAAGGGGGAGGAGGACTTTAACCCAGTGACGACCAGAAGGCACACCCCTCTGGTCCTTTAATGGGTTAATGATGAGCGATAGTGAGGCCTGATGAGTAGCTGTGTGAGTGAGCATGTCCACAAATCCAATAACTAGTGACCTGATATTATACAGCCAGTGGATTCTGGGATAAAAAAATACAGGCCGAAGTTGCCTTCCAGGGATCTCATACTGCTAATAGGGATGTACATTTGGGGAATCAGCATTTAATATCTTCATTCTCTGCCTGGCACTGAAGGGGTTGTGCTGCATGAGACAGCACCACACAGCTGACAGCAGACCTTCCCAGGATGTGGTCTGGGATCTTAACCATTTCTTTTCTAGAATAGGTGTAAAGGGTAGTCAGGAGCATGAAATGACAGCTTTCTGCTTGGATATATAAAAGTCAATAGGTATGGTACAGCTGTAGCTTTGAGCACCCCCCCCCCACCATCCCCTGCAGTCAGATGGAGAGGTTCCTGACTCATACCCAGATTAATTAGTAATATATTACAATTCTCCTTGAGACGGACTTTGGATCTTTAAGGAGCTGTAATAACATTTACATACACAGTGGTTTAAATATTCCGCTCTGTACATACATTGACACCAACACACACCTTTACATTTTATATTCACCCTAGAGGAGGCATGAATGGTTCTTTTTAGTTTTTCCCAGTGTTGTACTTTGGACCTCTTTGATGTTTGACACATCTCCAGCACATTGTGAAGAGACATCTGTAGTATCCAAGGGGTTAATTATTCTGCAAAAATGAGACACTGATGTTTATCGAGAAGCACACGTGCACACAAACACACTCACATACTCCTACTCGGGCACATACTCTCTCACATACATACTTCTACATGTACTCTTACACATACACACACTAGTACTCATTCTCACACACACACACTCTTTAGTTCACATACTCGTATTTATGCATGCGCACACACATACACATGAAAATAGAGAGACACAGGCACACGTACAACACACTCATGAATACTGATGTACTAAGAAAAGGGGTACAAACCAGGGGAACCATTGGGAATCTAAAAAATTAAAACTGTTTGTCACAAGCGAAGGCTATAGGCCCTGCTGAGACAGTGGGGAGAGTGTGGGAGTGAAAGGGTTAACAAAACCAGACCCCTGGTTACCTGTTACTATTCCTAGCAACCACCAAATTAACCCCTGAAATCCCTCCTGCTCTATCAACCCAGTACTACAATTTGCTGCCACCACCAAGACTTTATATCTGGGCATCTTAGGTTACCCCAAACACAACAGAATACAGTATAAAATCACCTTAATAATCAGATATATAGAATTAACCCTTTAGTAACGTGTGCTGCCTGAGCTTCCTTCACAGTAGTGAGTTCATATTAGAGAACAGAGACAAGAGCTGATTAATTGAACATTTAATCTGAAAAAAGGCTTCACAGTGCTGGTTACAAAAATACAGAAATAAAGGACGTACATAAATAAAGATTACACATAAGCAAAACACACCATCAAATAAAACGGGAGAAACACAAGAAATCCTTAAATAAAATTACTGATATTTTAAGTCCTTGCGGGAACTTCGATGTTATATCCCCCTTCAGTTGTTACAAAGAAATTCCCCATTTTTATCCACAAACCCATATTAAATAGGAGTCCACAGTTGCTTCTAAGAGGCCAGACCCCCTGGGTGTTGCCGGGGGGGGGGGTAGGTTTGGCCTGACAGTTTACAGCCCACTCAATCAGACTTGTCAGGGATGTTACTGCAGAGTGCTACCTGAAAAGTTATAAGGCTTCCCAAAAATGCAACCCACAGCACACCTCTATAATGTTATAATAATCATATTCCTCATATCTGTGTGAATATCTGGACACCAAACATGCTGGGTCTAACTGGTTGCAAAGTGGCTATTCTTGTAACTTCTAGCAGGAACACCTCCCCCTGGCATGTTTGGTACCCTCCACAAGGGTAAAACCTGGGTATTCTGAATATATATTTTTATTGAACCATTTTACACAGTATATACATGTTCTCCCTATTTCATAATATTTGACTGTTCCCTGGATGAACCCCATCAGAGCAGACGTCCAATATATCTTATGACACTCTGTTCTGCTCCGGTGATCTACTCATTCAGTTTCTGGTGATGTTATCTACTCAGCTAATCTTATGGCCTAGAACTGGTGCACTTTGAATAACATACAGGTCAGGAAACAAACAAACAAATTATACAACCCAGCGGGCCAACTCATGCCTTGGCATGACACTATTCACCTTCATTTAAATAGGCATTTTAACCTGTTGAAGGCCAGAGAGGCTTCACAATGCACTGGCAACCACTCTAGTATTCAGTGAGTTAAGCACACCATTTAAATAAATGGGAGGGTTTAACCCTTTCAGTGCCAGAGTATTCCGTACTCCCCTGCCACTGAAATGGTTAATTTGTTTTATATGGAGTAGTTGGTTTGACCGAAATTGGACCACTTATTTAGTACATCAACCTCAAAAGTGCACACGCACACAAACATGCATTCAAATACATACATGGACACACTCTTACTCAGATCTACACACACTTTCAGTCAATGTTTCTGGTGCCTGAGACACTGGAGATAAAGTAACATACATGAGATCACAACGAGATAATATGGGAATCAACTAGATTCTCTACATCACTGTCTTATTTTACAAAGTTTTAAATGGGGTTTTAAACAGTATGTGTTTGTGTTTGTAAATGTATCACTTCTTAACCCTTTGAGTGCCAGAGTGGTACGAAACACATTGTAGAGCAATGTGTTTCATACCCCTCTGGCATTCAAAGGCTTAAAAATCTGTAATTGAAACTCTTCTTAGAAAGTTGTGTAACCCATTGCATTGCACACCTCTCTGGTCCTTGAGGGTTAAAATATGAATTCTGACTGCCATCCTCCCATAGGCAACTGTTTAGTTCATTGCTACTGTATCTTCATGAATTCAGGAACGTTACAGCAAGCCGTGGCCTGGATTTCATTGCAGTTCATAACTGTATCAAGGATTTTATATATATGAACTAGTGTTAGTGGCACAGCTTTGATGTTTGGTTTAACACTTTGTCTGCTAGAAGGGTATCTATTGCATTGCTTCACAATGCATTGGGTAGCCATGGAGCAGTTCAAACACCCAATTTGTTTTTACAGAGAAACACACGCATACACCAATGTTATGGGCAGCAGACAAGTGATGTGGTATGGGTTCCAGTTAACCCTTTGAGTGCCAGAGGGGTACAACGCATTAGCACTCAAAATGTTGAGCCTTATAGTGGTGAAGGCTTGCGAAATGTGTTGTAAGTGTGTCCTTTCTAAAAGGGTGTCCAGTCCTGATTCCTTACCATGAGGTCTGTTTTTTTTTTTGTTTTTTTTTGTACATTGTTTTGTGGACAACCATAATCATAATGGAGCCTTTCCCCGATCCTGCCCACTCTTAATACTTCTGGTAGGATGCGTACTGGTTGTTTATTGATCTTGCCACCTAATCGGCCGCACATAACAGTACACATCTTGATTAGCACACACAAACATGTTTCCCTCTATGGAAGAAAGCAGACCTGTATCTCTTACTCTCAGTTGTTGAGTGAAAAGCTGCATCTCACTGAAGAGACTCAAGAAGGCTGAAACGTATGTCTGAGTTTAGCTGCCTCTCTGATCAGAGAGGAATTGCCTAGCACTTCATTGCTGGTCTTATCATTTTGCAAGATCCATATGATGATTTTCATAATATGGCACTTGGGAGCTAAAAGAGATTGCACCTCAGTAGGATAAAGTCATAAAGACCCTGCTACACACCCTTGCAGCTCATTCCTAAGCAGAAGACCTTCACATTTTCCTTTTTCTACCAAACAGATTTGGACCATTACAGGGTTTTTGGGGACTGGCCCTGACTCCTAAACTACTACATTACAGATTAATTTGTCAGTGTATTCAAAAGAGTTTTTTTTAGGTCAACTGTTATCAAATAGTTGCCCTATTGGTAGATTTGCTTCCCTGGGAACAGACTTTCTGTTTAACCCCTTAAGGACCGGGGAATCCGCGCTGCGACCCGACTGAACGACCACGGAGCAATTTTTTTTTAATTTCTCCGTTGCGTTCCGGACTCCCCGAACGGCATGCAGCCGCAGGGGGAGCCCGGAATTTGATGACGGTCATATGTCGTTAAGTCAAATCGACCCTTGACGTACTATGTCCGTCAAGGGTCGTTAAGGAGTTAAGCCAGGGCTGAATTTGAAGTCATAACAGGGGAGTAGAATTGGGATCTGAAAGGATACCCCATATTCTCCCCCGTTATATCTGTGCTGCATATACACTCTTTATCAGGCTGTAAATCCAAAAGCCATACACTTTTGGCTTGTGTTCCACCCACACCCCCTCACCAAGTCTGATCACATACCTCCCAACATTTAAAATGGCCAGAGGACCACTTTTGCTTTAAGGGGTGTTGCTAGGGGTGTGGCTGGTGGGCAGGGCGTTACAGATAACTTTTAGTTTATTTCATGACCTACTGACACCTCTTTGTGTAACGGAATAAATGTTTTAGAACCAAAGTGTTTTATATACTCAGACTAACTGATAAACATATATGTTTATAAAGTTTAACCCCTTAAGGACCCATGACGGTCCTGTTCCGTCATGGGTTGTTATACCCTTAAGGACCCATCACGGAACTGGACCGTCATGGAATTCCGGGCTCCCCTCGCGGCTGCACGCCGTTCGGGGAGTCCGGAACCCAGCAGCGAAAAAAAAAAAATGCTCCATGGTCTTTCACGGACCGCAAGGTGCGTGCGCGACCGGTCGTTAAGGGGTTAAACAAACATTAATGTGAGTTCTATTGCTGTGGAGCAATGTAATATACTTATATACACACCACATAGTCTGATCTCAAAAACAAGGGACATCAGGGTGCAAAAGAGGGACAGAGGGATTGGGTCTCAAAAAGGGACTGTTCCCACTAAAGAGTGACACCTGGGTGGTATGTGGTCATAGCCGTTTTAGGCTTCTATATTAGGTCTTGTCTCATAAGAGCAGATGTGCCCATTGAATTATAGCTATGACAGCATGACCTCACTGGCATAATATTTTAAGAATCTGTGTTTTTCTGCTTAGCTGGTTTTGGATGATGGGAATTGTAGTCTTGAACAGCTGGAGGGACTTGTGTTGTCCACAGCTGACTTTGAAAGACTGGGCCAAGATGTGACAAGTTAATTATAGAGGGCTCATAAAGTACATTTGCTTTGCATGCTCCTGATACAAAAGCACTTGTGTCTGCAGAGTATGTTCTCGTGAGAAGGTCTTTGTCAGATCTTTCCAGTGTACATAGTGAGAATCTGGCTCTGTTTAGAAGGGAATGCTGTCATTGATAATTCCAAACACAAACAGTGCGACTCCCTCTGAAATCAGAAAAGACCATTACTTCTAGAAACTACTATAACTCATTTACTGCCAGAGTGACAAGACTACATTATACATTACTGAAAGAGTAGCAAAGCAGCTTTGTATGAATCTAGCACACTGCACACCAATCTTGTGCTGATCCCACTCTGGACAGCAGCAAACTGAGAAGCGGTTTCCAGTTACCTAGAAGACTCCTTGCATTGAATTGCTCCCATTATGTGTGTGTACAAAAGACAAGACCTTTTAGGGTAAACCAACTGCACCATAGGGGAGAGAGAATCATTCCTCAAAACTCTTGTTGATTGAAATGGGGGTTTCAGCCCTTGAATGCTAGATCAACCTCCAACACATTGCCCTCTCTAGCATTCAAGGGGTTAAAAGTTCCATTTAAATCAGTGGAGAAGTTCAATTTATTTATCCGCTATGACATTTCATATGTTAATTAAAGGGGAACTACCACCCCGCAAAAACTTCATCTTATTTAAGTCTTCATCTGGCAACTAGTTGCTTAGTAGCGCTAGTCGCCAGAAATATTACCTGGTTTAAAAGATTTTCTACTTACTCTGAGGCGGACAGTAGCAGGAAGCACGGACATCTTGCCATAGTGACGTCCGTGCGCCTGCGCTGTCAGTCCCTTTTGGAGCCGGCCGGCACTACTAAGCAGCTAGTCGACAGATGAAGACTTAAATAAGATGAAGTTTTTGCGGGGTGGTAGTTCCCCTTTAATTAGCATATGAAATGTCACTGGTACTGCAATGACTTGCACTTGAAGGCATAGTAATACCTATAATAAAGTGCAGTCTTCATTTTATTTTTATCACATATCATTATCATCATTTTATTTAATCACATGATGGTATAAAGAAGATCACACTTGTACGATCCGCCTAACGCATTTCGTAAAGCACGTTACTTAATCATAGGCATGATTAACGCTTTAGGGGGATTGTACGAGTGTGATCTTCTTTATACCATCATCCTTATATCTCCGTGCAACATACCTTTTTAAAATTAATTTCCAAATAAACTTTGAGGTTTTTAAGTTATCCTGACTGGCTCCATGCTTCATGTGAATCTGTGGGTGCTCCGTTCCTGTAGTCTTCACATAGAATAACATAGGAACTGGAAAATTTAGATCAATGGAGAAGTCCTCTCCACTTTATCACCTGTTTATCATACCTGGGAACTCTTAAAGCAGAACTATCAAAATCATAACATTGCCCCCCCAATCCATTACTAATATAGTGATAGGCAAAGGCATACTTCTATTATCTTGAATAAGTCAGCGTTATTGAAGAAAACCAACTTCTTCTGCAGGCATCCATGGCACTGATCTTACAACTTCCGTTACCCTAAGGTAACCAGCAAACGTTGTCACAAATCCATGCAGTGCACGGGACAGACAGGGCAGACTCAGAGGTAACTTTCCGCTAAGATGTCTGCACTGTTGTCCGCTGGTGGCTGCAGAAGAAGCTGGTTTACTTCAATAACATGAACTTATTCAGCATAATAGTATAAAAAGTATGCCTTTGCCTATCGCTATATTGGTAATGGATTGTGGGACAATATTATGATGATGATGAAAGTTTCACTTTAAGGTTTTGACTTAAATCTCAAGTCCCAGAGTGAAGGGCCATATTATCTGTGTAAACAAATCTAGTCTACTAAACAAGGACAAAAATGGGGGAAATACAGCACACTAACACCTAATGCATTACTGTTTTGCATTAGGCTCTCATCTACAATAGAAAATACACTTACAGGATATAGATATAAAACAGGCACATCACAGATCAGATGTTGCTATGAAGAGGGATCCCACATCTTATCTATGATGGTTCCTTAGTTTTGAACAGAGTAAAAGGTCAGGGAAGGAAAAATCACAAAGCCCCTAGTACATTAACCCTTTGAGTGCCTGAGCAAAGCAATACATTGCATACCCCTCTGGCACTCAGAGGGTTAATAACAGTACTTTATTGCTCGCTACACACAAGCAAATGCACTTAAAATTCATTGGCAATATAGGCTTATCACATAGACACTGGGGTATAGCTTGGAGTATGCAACAGTCACATCAGGTTACAGTAGACATAGCACATGGGAAACCACCAATATCAAGCTCCTCCTACCCAAGCGGTTTTACGATTGTATATCCTTTTCAAGGGTTTGAAACTACCTAAAAGATTTACACCAATTAACTTCTTTAATCTCTATATTGGTATAATTTTTACCAGAAAGGCAGACACTTGGTGTGTTTGTGTGTGTTCAAGCAATATGTCCAAATTGTTACATATTAACACCAGCGGTCCAGGGAAGATATCTTCCCTTAAGGACCGCTTTGATCCTTGCCGATGCGCCGGTACACATGACCTGTTGCGCATACCGGCACGCCACTTTGGGGCCTAAGAGAGATCGCTCCGGTCTTTGAGCGGTCAGTTTTAGGCCCCGGTTTTACTGACAGTGCTTCTGGTAGAGCGCTGTAAGTAAAAAGTATGTGACGTGCCGGTCACGTCATCTGGCCCTTAAGGGTTAAGGGCTGTTTCACAGGGGCAGCATTACTGTTCTGTTCCCCATGTTGTTAACATACTTTTACCTACATTACCCCACCAATCCCATCATGGAGAGGGCTTGACTAAGGGATTACCCCCATGAGTGCCAGCAGAATATTGCTAGCCATGTGAAGTTGTGTGAACTCCATAGAAACATAGAATTTGATGGCAGATAAAACGTCTATGTGGACGGAAAAGTGGCAGATGAAATTTAATGTAGATAAATGTAATGTTATGCATTTTTGAGCTGCAGAAACAAACATTCTACATATATTCTAAATGGAACACAACTTGGGGAATCCTCATTAGAGAGAGATTTAGGAGTACTGATAGACTTCACAGCTGCTTTATGAGCAAATAGGGTGTTATCCTCCATAAAAGAGGGTGTAGATGCATGGGATGCTAATATTATTCTACTTCTGTATAAATCATTGGTCAGGCCCCATCTAGAACATGGAGTAAATTTTTGGGCACCAGTTATTAAAAAAATAAATAAATAAATTATTGAACTTGAAAAAGTGAAGAAAAATGCAACAAAACTGATAAAGGGATTGTAGGATCTGAGATATAAAGATATATTCAAGGTCAATACAAAGAACTATCCAATTAATTATGGAAACGGCTAATCTAAGAACGGGAGGTCATCCATTAAGACTAGAGGAAAGGTGCTTTCAACTAAAGGCAGGGATTCTTTTTTACAGTAAGGGTGGTAAAGCTTTGGAGTTATTTTGCCTTGGGATGTTGTGCTTGCATATACTGTAACTTCTTTCAGAAATGCAATGGATACCCATATGGCACAGAACAATACTGAGAATTATGACAGATGGCTTCAGTGCAGATAGTTTTTTAATCCATGGAAGTATCTGACTGCCATTTGGAGTCAGGAAGGATTTTTTTTTTTAACCCACTTGGGAGCTTAACAGCAGATGCCTTCAGGGTTGTTTTTTGTTGCCATCCTCTGGATCAACAGGGGTGTTTTGACATGGGTTGGACTTGTAACCATGTTACTGTGTTTTGGCGGGATTGTTAGAGTTACTCTTTCAGAGGTCTCCTATACATTCATTCTGAAGGTTCCCAGGCATGATAAAAAAAAAATATATATATATAAATATATATATATATAAATTATATAGGTATAGATAGATATTGGGGTTGTAAAAATATTGGTAGCCCTGTTTCCACATATCTGACATATATCCTGAATTTCTACCTTACTTCATGAACCTGTCTACACGAACACTTTATCTGGCTAGTAAAACTCCTGCCTTACTGCAGAAAAAAGACTGTGTTTTTGTTCAACCCTGCACCAAAGAAAAGAGGAGCAATCTGAGGACAGACCAGTTGCAAAGGAAAATGGTTAATGTTTAACCCTTTGAGTGCCAGAGGGGTATGCAACTTACTGCAAAGCAATGCCTTGAATACCTGTCTGGTCCTTAAAGAGTTAATTAATTAGAAATTCTTTTGTCCTCTATGATGAAGCTGGTTTGCCTCAGAATTGCTCCACATTTGTGCATAAGGCCCAGCCAGTTTTGGACTACCCACACATATAGAAACTGAGTAAACTGCTCTCACACACTCCTGACCCCTGGCTCGGGGTGACTTGTGGAATCATTTACTCTAGCACTTCCGCCTCTGTGTCCAAGTATATCCTTGGAGGACAATCCAGGAAGGAAAAACTCTTCTAATTGCCTTTCACTTGGACAGAAAGGAAACTCTTTTGGCTGAGAAACACATGCTGAAAACAACCCAGAGTTTACTTCATTCCTTAACCCCTTTGTGACCACTGACGTGCCAGGACCGTCATGGCGGTCCGGCACTTAAGGACCAGTGACGGTCCTGGCACATCATGAAGTTCAGGGCTCCCGGCGCGGCTGCACGCCACTCCGGAAGCCCTGAACCAAAAGTAAAAAAAAAAAAAAAAAAGCCCTGTAGACTCCAAGTGCCGGCCGCGCGTGTGCTCGCCGATCCTTAAGGGGTTAAAGGGGAACAAGACTTATAGAAATAAGTTGCACTTCTAGGCTGATGAACCAAGATGATCTGGAGTAATTCTATGGGAACCCCTCTGCACCATAGTGGACAAATAAAAATCCCTATTGGTTTTAAATTAGGCTTTTAACTCCTTCAATGCTTAAGTGCTCTCCAGTGCATTACTTCCCATATAAATCAATGGGAATTTGGGAAATCTTGTCCCCTATGGTGCAGTTGATATGTTCCACAATGACATAAAGGTTAAAACTTGGCACACAGAATTCATCATAACAAATGAGTGGGTTTGTCCTGGAGGTGATCCTCTACACCCACAACAAGGCCTAGTGAATTACTAAAGACAATGGTAGTGTAAAGGACCGTACTCCTAGTGCAGGGACCCATGGAGCTGGGGGAGCCCCCCTCCCTTCTTCATTTTCTGTTATAAAGAAGCAGGGTAGTCAGTTATGGAAGGTTAGTTATTGTGTGAAACATTAGGTCAGGCTCCTTTAAATATAAATAAATAATAAAATCTGTGGAGAAGTTCCAGAAAATTCACCTTTTTTTTTCTCCTTGAATGGTGATTGGCTAAGAAGTAAGTTGCTTCATGCCAGGTAGACGATTCTGGAACAATGACTATATCAGGTTGTTTGGTTAAAAAAAAAAATATATAGTGACCAGACTTCACCTTTAAAGGGATAGTAATACTTAGTTTTAACTTTATTTTATTTTGTAGGCATTAAAAAAACATGAAGAATGATATAAGTCTTATGTCTCAAACCTTTATGGTTCAAGAGATATTCACAAGCAAAGTTTCCCCCTCCCTCCCCTTTTTCCTAGTGTAAGCCATCTCTTCTCAGATGTGAATCTGCTTGTAAGACCAGACAGATAACAGCAGGGGACAATCTTCTTTGTATGAAAAGAATGAAAGCCCTTCCCCCCCCCCCTTGACAAGTTTTTCAGCTTTTTACCTTATCTTAATTGAAGATTGTCCCTCTCTGCAGTCTACCTGGGCACTTCCCTTCTGCTATGGCTGAACGGGGGGGGGGGGGATACTTTGCTTGTGAATATCTCTTAAACCATAAAGGTTTGAGACATAAGACTTATATCGTTCTTCATGTTTTTTTTAATGCCTACAAAATAAAATAAAGATAAAACAAAGTATTTCTATCCCTTTAACCGGGGACATATATAAAAAATGCATACTTCGGGGCTGCTTTGATTTCATTGCACTCCTGAAATATGCCTATTTTTCTATGTGTCCCCGGTTAAAGGTGTGGTCTAGTCACCCTATATATATGTGTGTATATATATATATATATATATATATATATATATATATATATATATATATATATATATATATATATATATATATATATATATATATGTGTATTTAAAAAAATGTTTTGAGGCTTGCATTTTTGAACTGTGTCAGCATGGAGGGTTTTTGAAATTTAAGGTTATAAAAGAATGGATATTAGCGATGGCTGCTTGTTCGTAGGGTGGAGCTATATTTTTGAGTATAGTGAACTTATCGGGCTGGGATGGATGGTAAGATTGTTTATGGTTTGTAACAAGCGTTTGTTAAATTAATTAATTAGATAAAAGCTGCGGCCTTGCCACCATTATCAAGGTGTGTGTTTATTTTATTTATTCTGGGTAATGTTTTGCGGGTAAAGGAGGAGGTGGCGATCTTACAGGCTCCATGTCACTATAACCGTATTAGTGTAAGATAAAGTGCAATACAAGTGTTTAGTTTACAAAAATAGGACCATACCGGATGAAGAGCCTAATTTTGGGGACCGAAACGTTGGTACTGCCTTTGTTCCACTATCATCAAAATGAAATTGCCCCTAAAATCCTTATTAACATAGCAATACACATATACATGCTTTTATTGTGCTGAATAAGTCCGGCATTTTTGAGAAATACAACTCGTTTGGCAGGCATCAGGAGCAGGGATCTTGCTATAGGAGGTCTCTGCGCCTGCACCGCCCCTCCCGGTATCTTAAGGTACCAAGGAATTCCACTCGCCAATCCTGGAGGTGAATGGGATGGGCAGCTCAGACTCACAGAAGCCTTTTCTGCAAGATGTGTTGTCCTCCAGTCCCTGCCGAACGAGTTGTATCTCTCACTAATGCCGGACTTCTTCAGCATAATAAAAGTATGTATCGTTATGTTAATAAGGATTTGAGGGGCAATTTAATTTTGATGACCGTTCCGCTTTAAGAAGCATCTATAGTGAGTGTGCCTGTGTTTTTATTATTGCATTCTCAGCAATTATTTGGGTAAGTCTCCATCCACATACTTATTGGATGGACATTACATCATGTATTTCTGAATCTGTGCTGGCTGCACCCAAGGGCTGGCAATGGAAGTTTCACTTGGCCACCAATATGTATTTTATCAAACCATTCCCTGCAGGGAGTTACGTACTTCTCAACACACCATTAACATGTGTACAGACCGGTAATAGCTTTGCCTCCATACGTTTATCAATCCATTCCCTGCAGGGAGCTTTGTAATCATTCACACATACATTTCTTAGAGATATGAGCAGACAAAGCCTGTATGGATTTAGTAAACCATTTCTTGCAGGGTCCTACTCAGCGACACTTCGTCCTCTGTCACTTCTACCTTCCCTTCTGATACCCTCACTTGTTCCAGCAAAATATCACCACTCCGTCCTACATATTGCTCCCTGACTCTCTTCCCTTCAACTTTCAGTGAATCAGTGTTCAATGTTAAAAGTAGAGGGATAGAGGTTGTAAGGAAGTTTCACTTCACTGAGAAGGTAGTAGATAAGTGGAATAGCCTACCAGCAGAAGTGGTAGAGGTTAATACAGTGACGGATTGTATGCATGCATGGGATAGGCATAAGGCTGTCCTGAACATAAGACAAGACCAAGGACCAAATAAGGTTTGAGGTTTTTATCAGTAGGAAAAATGGGCAGACTAGATGGGCCGAATGTTTCTTACCCATCAAATTCTATGTTTATATTCATCCTTCCCAACCTCCCTTTAACAGTTCCGTTCCATAACCCACTCCACTGTAACACTCACCTGCTGGTAAACTTACTCCTGTCTTCAACCTATATATCCCATTTAATCACTCCCTCACTGTCCCCCAGTAATTAGTCCCTCCCGGGTAGTCACACATTCTCCTCCCTCTCATCTTGTAATGACTCCCTCACTCTACTCAAGCTCACACTCCCCTGTTAAACACTTCCCCGGTAATAACTCCCTCACAGTAATCCTATGTATGTAACATTTATAAAATAAACACACGAGCTCCATTTTAGTCTGGTTTTATCTTACATCACCTCACAAAAGACTAAAGTTGAATATGAAATTCTAGACATAAGCCCCACCCATGGATTTTTAGGACACTACATATTTTCAAACTGAAATACAGCTATCCAGCTATGGACTACAAAAAAAGTGTATAGATGCACTTGACTGATCTATAAAGGACACTTACCTAGGTAAGTCCTGTTTTTTTTTCCCTGTTTCTGCTTATGAATGTGTTGGACATCTCTGTGACACTAGAAGGGTTAACAGCTCCCCTCCAGTATGGCCAAAATGTGTGGTACTGCAGTATACAGTTGTATGCAAGTGTGTCTGTGTTGAAACAGATGGAAGTGCCCTTTCTCCACTACATGCTCACAAAAAACAGGCCCTTCTTGCCATTTGTATTGATTTTGTACCTGTAGGTTATCGTGTTACTTCCCAACACTAACATACTGCAGAACAAGTAGCACCATGTGAATCATTAACCTTTTGAGTGCCAGAAGGGTATGGTATAGATTTCTTTGTTTTGAAGAATGGTATTTTACAAGGAAATCATCCACTACTTTTTCTTTGAACTGCTTTTGCGCATTTAACCCTGTGAGTGCCACATATCCAATGTGCTGGATACCTCTCTCGTGCCAAAGTGGTATTCTTTTTAGTAAGTATCTAGCTATAGCAAACATTTGTTTATAGAATTAATTAATTTCCAGTGCGCTAACAGAACGTGTGCCTATAGCAATAAGTAATTCTTGTATGCTAAAGACTTTTCCAAAACATTGCTTCCTAAAATGTTCAATTTTGGATATTTAAGGCATTTATTTCATTTACCGAGAGAAATCCTTTATGTTGCAGTCAGATATATCTACATATTTTGTTTTACATTGTAAGTCTGCTGTTTATAGCTGTATGTAAATCTATTTTTTTTTTTAGATTGAGACTGTTATTGCCTTGTTCTGCAGAGGATTGTGGATGGAGTTTGGTAATTATTTGTTACGAGTTTTTCACTGTTTGGCAGTTACGGATTGTAAAGAGAATGAAAATTGTCACTTTGTAGCAAATGGGTGATTTTAAAACCACTTTTACCCATTACCCATTTACCCTGGTTGGCAGGGATTGACAGGCTGGTGAGCAGCGTAGAATGCTAGTATATTGCTGGCATGGCTGACAGTACTGACTAATTTGCTTAAACTGATATATATCCTATATAATAATCCTCCTGATGTATGTTTGTCCGATGCAGTCCTGCGCAGTAGAGACTGCCCGAATGCAGTGAACACAGGCCAGAGATGCAGTCATGAGCAGTACACACTGCAGGCCAGACATGCACAGTAAAGACTGCCCGAAAGAAGTGAACTCAGGAAGCCGTTGGTACATGGTGTCACACACTTTGGCCCGTGTACACGGGCTTTTACACTAGTGTATATGTATATATATTTATAAAAAAACAAAACAAAAAAATGAATGAAATAAAAATAAAAAATTACAACTAAAGAAAAGGATAAAATAAAATAATAAAAAAATTTATGTGTGTGTGCCAGAGGGTAACATCCACCTATAGCTGGTTCCCCTCTCACTCACATGAGAACTGCCCTTTGAGTGCCAGAGGTATACACAACTTATTCCTCCGCAATATATATTGCGTACCTCTCTGGCACTCAAAGGGTTAAAGTTACTCACAGGGCTGAACTATCAAGAACATAATTTAGTGTGCTTTTTCCATATTTAACCCCTTAACAACTGCCTGATCCAGCAGTGGGTGGCAGTTATGGACCACGGCACTTTTTCATTGCATTGAATTCTGGGATGGCAGAGTGGCCTGTAGCCTTGGTGCCATTCCAGAATTCCATGATGTGCCAGGACAGTCACCAGACCTTAACATCCTGACCAGCATAATTGTCCTGGCACTTCACTGATGCTAAGGTGTTAAGCTTGGCCTCTATTATCACTTTATAACTTATGTCTCCTCAGGAGACACACACACCCAGGGGTGGCAGTAAGGAGGGGATATAGAAATCTCCTCCCTACAGCCAAAGCTGAAGATACGGGGGGGGGGGGGGGTGATTTAGACAGGAGTGGGCAGGGTTTGCCCTCCCTCATTTTCCTGCACAAAAGGAAAAAAAAAAAACACACTGTGACACACATACACACACACACTCTCTCACACACAAAAACTGTCACTCATTCTGACTCCCAGTGACCTCAGCTGGACTTGTAGTACAGACACTGAAAGGAAGTGGCATAATGCCACTCAAAAGGTTAAGGTAGGCCCTCATTGCTCAATTATTTCTTGGGATTCAACATTTGCCATGCAAGACAGAGGACAGAGAGCTATCAGGCACACACTTAAAGGGATAGTAATGTTTCATAATAAAAGCAGCTCTAATTAATCATCATAGTATTTGGACTTTGGAGAGTGTTATTTCAATTCTGTCAGAGTTGTAGTTCAAGAGTAATTCAATGACAAAGTATCACCCTCCCACCCCTTTTACTGATGTAACACTGCTCAGCCAGAGCAGAAGGGAGGTACCCAGGTAGATTGCAGAGAGGGACAATCTTCAATTAAGATAAGGGAAAAACCTGAAAAACTTGTCAAGGGGGGCAGGGTTTTCATTGTTCTCATAGGAAGAAGATTGTCCCCTGCTGTTATCTGTTTGGTCTTACAACCAGATTCCACATCTGAGAAGAGATGACTTACACTAGGTAAAAGGGGCGGGAGGGGGAAACTTTATTCTTCAATTACTCTTGAACCACAACTGACAGTATTGATATAACACTCTCCATGGCCCAAATACTATTAAGATTAATTGGAGCTGCTGTTTTTGTGAAACATTACTATCCCTTTAACCCCCTGACTGCTACAGCTTTGTGTATCAACTTTTACCCCTCAGGACACACCAGCAGCTTAGGGGGAAGTGTCCTCAAAATGTTCACACTATAAACTTCCATTTCCCTCCTACTTATCCTCCTTCCCCAACCTATTCCTAACACTTTTTCCCTTTTTTGTTAAGCCCCCCCACTCGCAATTAAGCCCCCCCCCCCCCCCGTAACCCAAATTGCCTCATTGATCTCTTCCCACTACATCCACATGAGTCCCCTCCAGGGACTCCACAAGACAAAGTTCCCAGGTATGAAAATGCTTCCCACTGCTGTTTAACAGTATAGTATATACTGCATGTCAATCTACATCTTAACCCTTTGAGTGCCAGAGAGGTGCACAACACAGTGCAAAGAAATGCCTTGCAAAACCCCCTGGCACTCAGTGTTAAGTAAAATATAACATTGTTGTAATGCCATATACCTTCTGCATTCAGAACCTACAGGTCCGGGGAACCAGCAAGAGCTGGAACCTCCACACACGGGGTTGGGGGGCAGCTATCACTGTGTCAGTGTTCCGTATGTGTGTCTGTATGTCTGTTGCATGTGTGTGTGTCTGTGTGTGTCTATGTATGTCTGTTGCGTGTGTGCGCGTATGGATGTCTGTTGCGTGAGTTTGTGAGTGAGTATGTATGTCTGTTGCGTGTGCGTATGTATGTCTGTTGCGTGAGTTTGTGTGTGTATGTATGTCTGTTGTGTGCGTATGTTACCTGTGTGTGAGCATGTGTGTTTGTGCATGTCTGTGGTGTGTGTGTTTGTACATCTCTGTTACATCTCTGTGTATTCGTGTCTTTTGCATGTTTCTGACTCACTGTGTGTATGTGTCTGCCTGTGTGTTGCATATGTCTGTGTTTAACAGTGTGTCTACATTTCAGACACATACTCCCAACAGCCGTAACATGACGGGCAATGCCGTCCCACATTGCTTGTATGATATAAATGTTGAAATATGTTAAGGGATTTAATAAAGTTTAGGAGGAAGAATTTTATGAGAACAAGAGGAATACTAGAATGGGAAGAGATGATATGAAATTAAAAGGTGGAAAATTAGGAAGAAATATGCAAAAATAGTACTAAAGCAGCAAACGAACGTAACTCTTTGAGTTCCAGAAGAATGTTAACAAGTTGTTTCAAGTTCATTGGATACCTCTATGGTTGTCAAAGAGTTTAGAACTCCTAGGAATTCTGCGAATTCCTAGGAAATATTTGGGTCTTATCTGTTGTCACATTGTATGTTTTTATCACTTTATCACCTTTACTAGTATAAAAGCCTGTGTACACGGGCCAAAGTGCATCCCAGCGGCCTCGGCTGCCCCAGAGCCGGGAGTGGAGACAGGCGGTGGGCCGTTCGGAGTGCCCAGCACTGGATCAGCCGTGCCGCCAACTTATTTCTTGTCTCACACTCTGACTGGAGGCAGGAGCTTTCAACCAGTCTCTACTGTGTATGACTGCATCTTTCAGGCAGTCTCTACTGCGCATGACTGCATCTTTCAGGCAGTCTCTACTGCACATGTACGTGTTACGCACATAGGGAGCGACACATCCTAGCAAATTATATTCTAGGGTAAGAAGGTGAGATGAGTGCTATCTTTTTCTTCCACATGAAATATTAATGCAAATCAGTGGTTCCCAACCCCATCCTCTGAAACCCTTAACAGGTAATGTCGTTAAGCCCTGCTTGTGCATAGGAGAGCTCATTAATCCTTTGAGAAAGGTATCCAACACATTGCAGTGCACTGGATGCCTCTGTTCCACTCAAAGGGTTAAATGACTGAGCCACTAATTCACCTGTACCCAAACAGGGAAATCCGAAAGACATGGCCTGTTAGGGTCTCTCAGGAGAAGGCTGGGAACTACTAATGAAAAAAATGTTATGCATTCACAGTTCTGTCATAGGTTAATTAGCCCTTTGAGTGCTTTGCAATGCATTCTGTACCCCTCTGGCACTCAAAGGGTTACAACAGATCAATGTTTCAGTTGGCACTTGTTAGTACCTGAAGTGGACACAGAGGTTGATGAACGGGAATGAACTGAGATAATTATGGTGCAAACCAACAGCAAGCACATTGGACAAATAGCATTTTCAGTTAAGTTATTCTGGAGTAAACCAACTGTACCATAGGGCACAATTAAAACTTCCTGTTAAACTAAATTGGGATTTCAGTCCCTTGAAAGCTAGAGAGGTCTCTAGCATTCAAGGGGTTAAAAAGCTGTATTCAAATGCATGGGAATTTAGGAATGTTTAGTTGTCCCCTATGGTGCAGTTGGTTTACTCCAGAATAACTTAAATAGGGCCCATACTTATAAATGCAAACTTATCTGGCTTGTAGAGTTTCTCGGTAGCCCCTACCTAATTTTTGGGGAAAAGTCACACCTTCTTATCATGGTAGCATCACCCACATTGTGATGTAAATTGTCACATTAGACACTCCCACCCAAGCCTTTTTTTTTCTTTTCTTAAAGCTTTATTAAGAAAACTTCAGTAATACAGCAGTGATTATAATAGCATATTTCACAGTGGGTACAAGATGTACATCAGCACACATCAAAGCATAACAGGAAACCTTGTGAAACTTCATGGAGAGCAGGTTATACAAGAGAAGAAGAACAAAGCAATAGGAAGACAATGGAAGAAGAGCTAAGGAAGAAATAAGAGAGGAAGAGAAGAGAATGGGGTGGGAGGGAATAGAGTATAGGAAGGTATGTAAGGGTAGGGTGTGGAGGCACTGCTCAAGCAGACAACCGACATTATTAGGTGAAACCCATCAATGAGTTGGAGATAGAGGTAATTACAGATAGTCATGCCATGCTGAGAAGGTTTTGTGATGTTTCTGCTGTGCGCCCATGGAGATGATGTAGGCGTTCCATATTTAAAATAGTTTTAAGCCTCTGCTTCCAGTCTGAGACTGCAGGACTAACTCAGGAGCCCCACTTTCAAGGGATGCAGGCTTCGGCTGCTGTGACCAAAAAGATCCAGCTTTTTAAAATGGGTTTTGGTCTAGCCCCAGGAGGTAGAAAGGGTATTACAGCAATGCCTGAGGGGAAGTGGAATGAACACCCCCCGAGATTCTGGATGCTTGAACATGTATTGCCTCCCAGAGTTGTTGTAAGTAAGGACATTAACACCAAACATGAAGCCATGAGCCCTCCTGGCTCTCCACTCCAGCCTTTTTGATCACTCCAGGGTGTCCCAATAAAGAAGGTTCCCTGGTATATCTGTCCGTCATATATAGTGTATGTGTGTATATAATATAGTAGTATAATATGTATAGCAAAATTGGGGGGAGGAAATGAGAAAAACATTATGAAAACAGTGATAGAAACAAGGATTACAACTCTTGAGATTGACATATGTTTATTCAAGGAGGTTAACCCCTTAAGGACTACATGACGTACTATGACCATCATGGTCCTTAAATACTTAAGGACTGATGAAGTCCATAGTACGTCACATACTTTTTACTTACAGTAAAAATAAGACCTAAAATTGACCGTTCCAAGATTGAAGCGATCTCTTTCAGGCCCCAAAGCGGCAGGCCGGTACACGCAACAGGTCAAGTGTACCAGCGCGTCGGCAAGCATCAAAGCGGTCATTATGGGACTGAAACGTGCCACGACTGCTGGTCCTTAAGGGGTTAAAGAATCACTGCTAACACTTCCTAATAATACACTCTGTTATCCTGATCTGGGTAACAAATCCTAATGGCCAAGGCAGACATGATACATTGTTGCAAGACTCAAGGAACCCCTATTGCTTCCACTGAGTTTGGGGCCCTGGAGTCCTGCAACAAAGAATCATGTCTGCCTAAACAGTCGTCATGAAAAGCCAGTCTTCCAAGAATTCATTTATAGTAGCCAGTAGGAGTTTCTACACAAATTAAGGTAAATGGGCATTATTATGGGGGGTATTGGTGTTTGTTTAAATAAGTCTGAGGTTTTTTTTTTTTTTTTTTTGTGTGTTTTTTTTAACCCTCTCTGTTCCAGAGGGGTACACAACGCATTACAAAATAATGCGATGCGTATTCATCTGACACTGAAAGGGTTAAAAAGTTAAGGGAATGGTCTACAAGTTATTTTCTGCTGTCAAATTCCAATTCTGTTTGGCTCTGGATGTTTCTGTGTATCGAATACATGTCTTGTCCCACTGAAAATACAGTTGTTACCTGGCACTATCCATTGCTAGCTGTTTGTCCAGTGACATTCTGATTGCTGCCCAGAGGGCAAAGAGCATTGCGGAGGGTGTTTGACCTTTCTTCTGTGCAATACTTGATCACTTTCACTAGTCTTATCAAGACAAAGATTAGATATAGTCCTCAAAACCTCACTGAAATGGGGAAAAGGAAATTATGTTTATTTCTATGCTGCAGAAAAGTGTCATTGTATCTGAAAACTGTACGTGTGTGTGTGTGTGTATATAATTTTTTTTTTTTTTTTTTTTAAATGAGATACTATTTTCATGTGATTTTGTAGCAAGTTTTTTCCCTCCCAGAATCCCTTGCGCTCATTGCAAACTAGTGACAAGCAACCAGATTCACCCCATATGTGACCCTGTAGTCACCAAAGGGCTGCACACTAGGGTTAAATATACAAAATATGGTTGAAAAAAGTAGAATAACCATTTGGATTATGCATTGGAGACCTGTCTAGGAACCAAGGGGTTAAATAGAACAGTGTAACTGTTAGGGTAAGTATGCTCTGAAGTAAAAGAAAGAGAGTATATGCTTTTTAGGGTGAAAATAGTGTGTATGTGACATGGTAAAAAAAAAATATATATATTTCCTAGTCCTACTGTACCAGGGGCAGTGGCAGAAACCTCTAAGGGCCACATGTGAACCCAGGGCCATCAATTGCCCATCACTGATATAAACATCTGATAGAAATCACACCAAAACATTCTACTACCTGCAATATTTGTGAAATTCCGTTGAGGGCCATTTGAACTCCTTATGTCAGCACATGAATGCTTTGTCAGGCTAAATTTGTAGCAATCAGTGTTGCCCTGCTATATGGACATTTAAGAATTGTTATATTCCCCCTGTTGTGCAGTTGGTTTAGTCCAGAATTACTCCACTTTCATAAATATTGGTCAATATTAGCAAATTAATAAGTTCTTAAAGCAGCGCTACTTTCTATGGAGAGATGTAGTGTATGCCTTAAAGGGATAGTAATGTTTCCCAATAAAAGCAGTTTCAATTAATCTGTGTATTTGGGCCATGGAGAGCGTTTTTTTAATACTGTTCAATTGAATGATAAAGTATCCATCTCCCGCCCCTTTTACTGATGTAACATTGCTCACCTCAACCTCAGAGCAGCAAGACTGTCCGGATGGATCGCAGAGGGGGACAATCTTCAGTGAGCATAAGGAAAACCTGTCAAGGGGGGCAGTGTTTTTCTTACGCTCACAGTAAGCAGAATAGCTGTCTGGTCAAGGGACCAAATTCCACATCTGAGGGGAGATGGGTTACACTAGGTAAAAGGGGCAGGAGGAGATACTTTATAATTCAGTTACTCTTGAACTACAACTCTGACAGTATTGAAATGACACTCTCCATGGCCCAAATACTATGAAGATTTATTGGAGCTGTGTTTTTTGTGAAACTTTCCTATCACTCCCATAGAGTGTAGAAAAATTTGCTTTTTGGACAAAAGTCACAGCTGCTGTTCTATAATAAATTTAGTATGACATTTCTTCAGCAATGGGCATACCCTTGTTTACTGAACAGGAAAAACCCTATAACAAAATGTTTCCCAATAAAATGTTTACTGTTCCTTTTATTAATGATTTACTGGATTTTCTGCTTTTCTGAGCAAATACGCTATTATTTTATGTATTTGTTCCACTGTACAAATGCTTTTGCATGAGTCTGTTCATAAAATGTAAAAATAATATAGTTTAAAAATATTAACACTTTAACGACCAAGGGGGTTGCACACTCCTCTTGTTAAAATTGCTTGATCCCGTATATTTTTAGAAAAAAATACGTAGAGAGGGGTCATTCATAAACACCTAGGAGACATCGCTAATGAATTGCATTTAACACGTGAAGAGTTAAGCAGACAATTGTCAGTATATCTCATATAAAAATACACCTGTGATATATGTGTATACTTGTGTATACTTTGTTCACTTTGCATTCATGAAAATGAAATATCATTTTTTACACTCATTTCTGAAACCAGCTGGTAGGTGGCAGTGTTGCCTCAAAAGACTGGAACATACAATCATTAAAGGGCTGGATTCTGTTGCTGCTCACAGGTTCATTTTTTATTTCTTAACCCTTTGAATGCCAGAGGGGTACGCAGTGCATTGCGTACACCTCTGGAACTCAAAGAATTAATATCCTTTGTTGTACGGGAGAATCTGGGTATGAAGCTAGTGACGAATGTGTCAATTGCAATACAATCCAACCCAAAGTGAGAGACTTGTATGTTTGACCCTAAGGGCAATTTGTAAAAATAAACGTGGAATAATTCTGGGGAAAACAAGTAAAATTTCCAATTTTTTCTCTGGTACAAATCATGCCATTATCCTTTTGAGTGTCAGAGGGGTATGCAATGCATTGCGTACCCCTCTGGCACTCAAAGTTTAACCCTTAGAAAGCTAGCAAAGTTTCAAATACATTGCAAAGCCTTAAAATGTGGGTGCTTAATTGTTATCAATGGTGCAGGTCAGTTGCGGCACTTTTGTCTTGGGCATACAGCACTTATTGTATACCAGCACCTGGGGGAGGGGTGCGACCAGTGATTCAAAAGGGGCTGTGAGCTAACAAAACACCTGTTAAAGGGCCATGTATTCTAATTATTGCTCTTTTCATACTTGGTTCTCATGTTATTGTCACTCCCTATGTATTGTACACAGAGGGACCATGATCTGATATTAGTTAAAGGGATAGTATTACTTCAAAATTACTATCCCTCATATTGTAGCCCTTAATAAACTGAGTTAAATGACACCAGCGCATCTCTCAAACCTTTATGGTGTAAGAGATATCCGCTTTCAAAGTTTCCTCTCCTCTGCTATCAGCGTTCTGCTGCCAGCAGGAGAATCCGGTCTCTGAATCAAGAGGAGGCTCTTCAGCAGAGCCGATATCTCGTTATGGAAGGAAAAATGATTAATTGAAACAGTCTTCTACGTGTGCTTGGTAACCAAGCATACATAGAAGACTGTTTCAATTAATCATTTTTCCTTCCATAACGAGATATCGGCTCCGTTTAAGAGCCTCCGCCTGTCCCGGGACCGGATTCCCCTGCTGGCAGCAGAACGCTGACAGCAGAACGCTGACAGCAGGGGACAGTAAATTTTGAAAGCGGCTATCTCTTAAACCATAAAGGTTTGAGAGATGCCGCTGGTGTCATTTAACTCAGTTTATTAAGGTCTACAATATGAGGGATAGTAATTTTGAAGTAATACTATCCCTTTAGCATACTTGGTGCTTGAAAGGTCTATAATGCAATGTTTAGCCTCTATAGCTTCCAAGGATTTAAACATGGAATCTGTTTATGGACAGATATTGCAATATTCAAGTTATTGGATAATTAGAATAATTGGTTTAGATAGTAGGTAGACAATGGTTGTTTCAGGTGAAATTTGAATTATTATCACCTCAGAAAGGTGGTGGAGTAACATTGCCACTATCATCTCCATTTTGACACCTCTGATGGCAAAAGGGCAACCAAAAGACTCTTTAGGAAAGTAATGTCTCTTAAAGGTGTTCTAAACATTTGCTGTGAGGAAAAATATATCCTAGAACTTTTCCCACTGAAGTAAACAAGGTTACTCCCATTGCTGAGAAATTATTTGTTTCAAATATATTAACAGTGCCACCAGTTGTCTTGTCATTTCCCCTACAGGTTGCCTTCTGTTCAACTGTTATTTTATTGCATTCTATGGGAGAGGTGAGTCACTGAGTACATTTCTCCACAGAATGTGATAACTGCTCCACCACATTATGACAGTTTGAATAAAGCAGCTGTCAGCAGTGGTATTACCATTGTTTTGCTCGGCAGAAAGATCCCTACAATATTTGGTTTATCAATGTATGTTTTTTTTTTTCATAATATCACTTTAATGGTCATTTAACCTTTTGTGTGTCACATGGATCTGCAGTTCATTGCTTTTCATTGAATTGCAGACTCATTTGGCACTCAGATGGTTAAATGAACACCTCCTAATAATAACTTCCTACGTTCATAACTATGACTTGGAAATTCTCATGGCCACTATGAATTTTGACATTGCATTTTGGTTCAGTAGAAAACATCTTAAACTTGTTGTGGATTCTCATATCCATGGAGGTGGACCTGACAGTCACTAGCTGGCGTTCTGGACTTAACCCGATCCAATGCGTTGGCTACCTCTCTGGCACTCAAAGGGTTAAATCTTCGCACATTGCACATGGCAGCCTTCAGCCAAAAAGAAAATTTCTAGTGGGTGGAGTTTGAGGTCCAGGGGTCTTGCTAACAACTGTTAGTCCAATGGCATGTATCTGATATCCAGGGTTACTAAAGATGTTCTCTTTTGAACTGAGGAGAGAGGACAAAACTCATAGAGACTATTAGAATTTTCTGGACATTGAAGGATAAGTGGGGGGTTCTTTTTATCAGTTTCTACGACTTAAACAAATTGAAAGGGTTAGTAATGTCCACTTATAATTTGATGCTCTATTGTAGACTAAAAAGAAAATTAATTATTTGGAGCATGCATGGGATAGGCATAAGGCTGTCCTTAACCCCTTAGTGACCAGCCGCACGCACATGCGGCCGTCGCTTCACGTCCGACTAGGAATTTATTTATTTTTTTGCCAAAGTAATCCGTTGTCCCCGAACGGCATGCAGCCGCGCGGAGACCCGGACTTCCGGGATGAACATGTTTGTCCTCTGTCACTAAGTGACAGTTTCTGCAGGACGTACATGTACGTCCATTGTCGGGGTTAACATAAGAGAAGACAAAGGGCCAAAAAAGGTTTGAGGCTTTTACAGTAGGAAAATGGGCAGACTAGATGGGCAGAATGGATCTTATCTGCTGTCAAATTCTAGGTTTCTATGGTAAGTCCCACCCTTTATGGTTTAAGAGATATAACATTTTAAAGTCCCCCCTCCCTCCCCTTTCCCCGATGTCAGCTGTAAAGCTGGCAGAAGGAGATTCGGTTCGGCCGACTCGAGGCGGCTCTTCAACAGAGCGAAATACCTCAATCTACAAATAAATACTTAACCCTTTGAGTGCCAGAGGGGTACGCATTAATTGTAATGGTCTACAAAGTGTGCTTGCAAACCAGGCACACTTTTTGTAGACCGTTCCAATGAAGTATTTCTTTTTAGATTGCGGTATTTCGTCTCTGCTGAAGAGCCGCCGGCTGGTCCCGGGACTGGGATCTCCTTCTGTCTGATGTCAGTGCAAGGGTAAGGAGGGGGGAACTTTAAAACGTTATAACTCTCAAACCATAATGGTTTGAGAAATGGGACTTGCTCCAGATAATTTATTTTTTTTAAATGTACAATATAGCATGAAATTATAAGCGGGGATTACTAACCCTTTAATGAGAACCAGCAACAAAGGTGTCCCCTCAGCACTGCACCATCCTATGACCCCCACCCACCCTTACAATCAGACTATTTCCAAATCTTAGTTGGTGGCTGCTGGCATCTCACATGGCAACTGCCAGCCAGTAAAATAAGAATATTGTTTGAGACCTTTTCTTTTTTTTGTTAATGCTGTGAGCATTGATTCAAACTTGCTCTGGGATAGTAACATTTCACAAAAACAGCAGCTCCAATTAATCTTCATAGTATTTGGGCCATGGAGAGTATTATTTCATTACTGTCAAGAGTTGTAGTTCAAGAGTAATTGAATGATAAAGTATCCCACTCCCACCCCTTTTACATAGTGTAAGCTGCCTCCCCTCAGATGTGGAATCTGGTCCTGGGACTAGACCGCTCACAGCAAGGGACGATGGGGGAGATGTATAAAACTGGAGTTATAAAGAAAGTGTCTCAAAGCAACATAAGTATATGTAAAAACATGTAGGCATTACAGATGACATACAGCTAACCCTTTGTGTGAGAATGATCCAACGCATTGCACTAGAAAGAGTGAAATGTATAGCTATAGACTAAAACTAAAACAGAGTTCCAGAGGAGAAAAGGGTATTCATATACAAGACGAATGTGTGAAAGACAGTGTGAAGGGCCAGGTTTTCTCTGCTAGTTACATCAATCTTGAAGACTATTGTCTGTCGTGAGCAAAACAGAATCCCGTATGTGCAGGAGACTGGTGACTGCAGTAATTATGGAAATACATGTTCCGTTCTACTGTGTGAAGAACCTGTTTAACAAATCAAGTGCCACTTATTCATATAGGTCTCCCAAAGGATTGTCCTGCATCCTAATGTAAAGGACTATTGGACCAATTATGGGACAAACAGCTGCATCATAGGGGAGAAATAAAATGTCCCATTGATTTAAATGGGAGTTTTAACCCGTTGGATGCTAGAGAGGTTAAAAACCTCTCTTAAACCAGTGGGAATTTGGGGAATGTTCATTTGTCCCCTCTGGTGCAGTTGGTTTTGCTCTTTCTTTTCTTAGTGCATCATCCTCCTTGAGAGGTCATGCATGAATAAACGTGCCATAACCCTTTAGGTGCCAGAGAGATATGCATTGGATACCTCTCTGGCATTCAGAGGCTTAAAGGGATAGCATTGCTTTAAAATAATTTTATTTTATATTTTAGCCCTTAAAAAACATTAAAAATGATATAAGTCTTATCTCCCAGACCTTTATGGTTTGGGAGATATTGGCAAGTAAAGTTCCCCTGGAGTGACATCACTGCTCAAGCCTTTAGATTTGGAATCCGGTTTGCAGACCGGCCGCGGCTCTTCAGCAGTTCCGAGATTATGATCTTTAAAAAGAATTTCTTCATTATAATGGTCTACAATGTGTGCTTGCAAGCCAGACACACTTTGTACACAGTTCCAGTGAAGTAGTTCTTTTTAATGATCGTGATCTCGGTATCAATAAAGAGCTGCCGGCTGATCTGTGGACCGGATTCCAAATCTGTCCACTAGATGGCAGACTTGGCTAAAACAGCCAGGAAAAAGAAACTTTACTGTACTTGCTAATATCTCCAAAACCATAAAGGTTGGGAGATATGACTTATATCATTTTTTAATGTTTTTTTAAGGGCTACAATATAAAATAAAATTATTTTCAAGCAATACTATCCCTTTAAAATCAGTGCAGGAGCTTAACACCTATGTACTAAACTATATGTGTAAATAAAAATGTTGGCCCAGTAGTCAGTGTGAGATTTTAATGGTTCCCCCACTACCCTATTCTATGCCGTGTACCAATAATGAGAGAGAATATCAGTGCAAAATCGTCCTTTCTTTACTCCTGCTATACTGTCGACATTAGGGATTCCTCCCATTAAAAGGTGAAATTCAATAAGCTAAAGATTTCAACTTTTGGAGCAAACTAATTCTCACATCTTTCAATGGGGCTTTTAACCCCTTGAATGCTAGAGAGATCTCCAAATAAGTTTTCCCAACTTTGTCCTAGATTATAAGTTCCCCTTTTTTACATCATCAGTCTTCGTTACTTTCCATTGTTGCACAATGCTATGGCAGGGGATTTTACTATATAAATGATAGTTACTTTTTAAAGGGATAGTAATGTCTCTTTAAAATTAGTTTCCCGAGTCTTCTGTATATTAAAAGGAACATATTGTGCTATGTCTAAGTGATTACTTCTTTGTAGTTAAAAAGTTATGAAGCACTGAAGATCCCCCACCGTCCCGTTTCTGGCCGCCTCCCACTGAATATTAGATCCGGTCATGCGACTCAACGGATGCAGCAAGAGACAAACGTCAGTAAGTATAAGGGAAATCCTGCCCCCTTTGACAAAGGAGGGAAGGATTTTCCTTTGCTTACTGAAGTCTGTCCCTCTCTGCAGCCGTCCTGACCAGACTGCATCGTCTGAGTGACGTGGGAAGAAGGGGCGGGCAGTGGATCTTCAGTGCTTCGTAACTTTTGAACTACAAAGAAGTAAGCACTTAGACAAAATGCAATATGTTTTACTACACATAAAACTTGGGCAACTAATTTTAAACAGACAGTGCTATCACTGCTCACGCTGGCAGCTTGGCTGTGATACATTTTAGCACATTCCAAGCTGGTTGTGCTGACTAACCTGCATTTTACTGTGTACCCCCTTGTAAGTAACTCACATGGAAAGCAGGCAGAGGTGTGTGATAAGGCCAGCCCAAGTAGATGTTGGCCATTTGTAATCGACCATTGCCTACGAGGATTGGACAGTCACTGAAGGATGTGAAAGATATCACATCCTCCAGACACGTTTGTGTGACCGATCTTCATGGCGGCCCACGGATCACAGTACAGGTCATCTTACTGCAACGGGATACAAGCGTATCCAATTTAAATCCTGCTGTATTCCGGTGCTTTCTGTGAGGCGAAAATCGTTGATGTGAACAGTACCATTTAGGCAGTGTGTATTAGTATACCATTATTAATGCTTTGTTACTTTTGACATTAACCCTTTGAGTGCCAGAGGGGTATGCAATGCATTGCGTACCCCTCTGGCACTCAAAGGGTTAAAGGTAACCTAAAATGCACCCTGAAATCACATGGGGGGATAACAATATTCTCACTAGGCTCTTACCTCTAGGGCCCTACATGAGCAGAAATGCCAATAATGGTTCCATGGGCACATGCCAGTCCTTCTGTTCTGTTTTTTCAGCTGTAATATAAACGTTAAACATTTTTATCCCTTCAGATTGTAAGCAGACTCGCAGCTCTCCATTAGGAATTGTTCTAGTGTAAACAGATTTTCTCCATCACCTGGCCCAATAATACTTTTGCTCTCAGCACTGAGAACCAGTCTGATTTTTATTGAATAAAAAATAATGCATCCATCTTAATATAAGTTTAAATCAGAGTATCAAACTGTATGTTACAGGGTTTTCTCCAGCTGTTGAGGACTACAGTGAGGGTTGGCCTTGGATAATGGCAGCAGTGGTCCTAAACAGCTGGTGGGCCTCAGTGTGTCCTCTTCTGCTCTAGAAACAGATTTAAGGAGCTCAATATCAGGGATATAAGTGTGAAAAAATAGGTATATATGAAAAAAAATGAAATACAAAGTATAGACCATTTGACAATGCATATTATGCTCTTGTAGAATACGTAACATCAAAAAGGAGGTTGACTGTCACTTTAAAGGTATAGTAATACTTAGTTTTAACTTTATTTTATTTTGTAGGTATTAAGACTTATAACATTCTTCATGTTTTTTTTATCTCTCAAACCTTTATGGTTTAAGAGATATTCACAAGCAAAGTTTCCCCCTCCCACCCCTTTTACCTAGTGTAATCCATCTCTTCTCAGATGTGGAATGCAGTCTATAGACCAGACAGATAACAGAAGGGGACACTCTTATTCCTATGAAAACAATGAAATCCCTGCCCCCCTTGACAAGTTTTTCAGGTTTTTCCCTTATCTTAATTGAAGATTGTCCCTCTCTGCAATCTACCTGGGCACCTCCCTTCTGCTTTGGGTGAGCAGTGTGACATCAGTAAAAGGGGCGGGATGGGGACACTTTCTTGTGAATATCTCTTAAACCATAAAGGTTTGAGAGATGAGACTTATATCATTCTTCATGTTTTTTTAATGCCTACAAAATAAAATAAAGTTAAAATGAAATATTACTATCCCTTTAAATATAAACTGCAGAACTGAAGTGTCGGTTTTCTCTCTGAACTCACTCTCCTCTTTTGTTAACCTCTTCTGGTTCTTCTCTGCAGGGTTCACCATGGCTCCTTTCCTGCGGATTGCCTTTAATTCATTTGAGCTGGGTGCAATGCCAAACCAACTTGAGCAGTACCACCCTTTCTGTGCGGTAAAGGTGAAAGAGTCGCTCGTTACAGGTAAGGGAATCCTTCCCACAAGTATGGTCATGGCCTCACTGCTGACTCTGTCCCCTCTGGCACAGGCTTACAGAGCGAGCTGGCAGCAGCAGCATAGAAGATGCCATCATGCTCTGTAGGTGCCCAGGGGTCTGTTTTAGAACCTTTTAGGTCTGTGTTCAATAGTTGCAGCTGGGATTTATCACCCTGTTGTTGGCAGATAATCCCTAATAAAGCAATCTAAGTGTCTTATTCAGAAAGCTAAAGAAGAACAATTCTGGTGCAACAGATACCCCAAATTCCCATTGATTTTAACAGGGCCTTTAACCCCTTGAATGCTACAGGTCTCCAAGCATTGCTTTTCATGCAGTTGGTTTGCTCCAGAATAGTTTTTTTTAAGGGACATTAACACTTTCTAACAAAGGTGTCCCTGTAACATTAACGTAAGCAGCTAAGCATCTGGGGGTTCCCATGCGACAGATAAAGCTCCCCCGCTCGAACCCCACTGCTACTGTTTTCCTGTGAGACAAGGTGGCCATTTAAAAGGCCACCTCTTTCCTTTCTGGGTAAAAAAAAAGTGATGTGCTCCCGGTCGTACAGCTGTGTTCTCTATAGAGACACATAGGTTACACAGAAGCCTGCAATGTATCACTGTGCAGGAGAGGAGCCAGAGAGACCAGTCTGGTGCACAGAACGCCGATCCCCAGGAAACTTTATTCAGCTCCCGGATGTATTTCTACTTTTATTTGAGTGCCAGTGGGGTACGCAACATGACACTCAAAGGGTTAATATAATTGGGACACGTTTGATAGAAGATGTTATTGTCCCTTTAAGCATTCTGCACATGCCCCTAAAGGTACTAGCGGAGAACCTGACCTTCTCCAATTAGAACATGGCTAAACCACTGAGGCTGATGCACAAAGAAAAACTGGTGCCATTCTGGGGCAAAAAAACTGCACTTTTGTGAACAAAAAATACCCATTAATATAAATGGGAATTCTTACTCACTGAATGCTAAAAAGGTCTGTTTCTAACATTCAGGAGAGATAAAAGCCTTACTTACATCATTTGTATATGTTCCTTCTGATGCGGTTGGTTTTAACAGAAGGTCATCACTTTTCCTTATTCCAGCACCGAGGAACCTACCAGGCAGACCTGTATTTATGTATGTGCTTGGGGGCTATCCCTTTCACTGTCTTCCTTCTCTGTCTCTCTCCTGCTGCTATCTCTGTTTGTCTGAACATGTTACATGTAAGGATTCAACCCCAAAATCATATACATTAAATTTTATATTGTTAACACCATGAAAAGAAAGACTGAAATGTGGTGGAAAGACTGCATCTTGTTTATTAACCCACACAAAGTGTTATATATAACACATTACTCGACTATGGAAGCCTAAGTGGTTTACTTTACTCAATACAACTGTTTCTTGTTATAACTGGTACTGCCCTATGATCCAGGAATCAGGACACCTCAAAATCTAAAAACTAGGGTTGCACCGATACCGGTATCGGTGCCGATACCAGCATTTGCGCGAGTACTTGTAATCGCGCAAATGCAGCCGATACCAGCACCGATACCCTGTGTCAGGGTCGGTGCTGCAGTAAGGGAGCCCGGGGAGCTGCTCACAATGCTCCCCGGTTGCCAGTTCTTAAAAAAGACATTGAACTGGAAAAAGTGCAGAGACGTGCAACAAAACCTGCGTTCTAAAGCGAGAATAGCCAAACTGGGTTTATTTACATTAGAGAAGAGACATTTAAGGGGTGATATGATTACCATTTCACAAATATATTCAAGGTCAAGTACAAAGAACTCAACAAAGATCTGTTTACTGAGCGAAGAACAAGAGGTCATCCATTAAGACTAGAGGAAAGGTGCTTCTGACTAAAACAGAGACAGGGATTTTTTACAGTAAGAGCAGTAAAATTATGGAATTCTTTACCTTTGGATGCTGTACTTGCAGATTTGTTTGAAAGCGGCTACAATAATGGATTACTTTCTAACACACAGCAGTACTGAGAATTATCACAGTTGGTTTCAGAGTAGATAGATTGTTCCATGGAAATATCTGACTGCCTTGTGGAGTTGGGAAGGATTTTTTTTACACACTTAGGGCTAAATTGGAAATGGCTTCAGTGTGTTTTTTTTGTTTTTTTTTTTCCTCTGGATCAACAAGGGTGATATGGCTTGGGGTAAACTTGATGAATGCATGTCTTTTTCAGACTCATCAACTATATTACTATGTTACTTCATAAGACAAATCCCCCCCAAACTGGCATGGGAAGGAGGGGCTCCCAGTATCTACTCATGGCTCCATTCATACTGCAATGTTCAGCTCTCTTCTCATATCCTCCTGCCTTGATGTGTGAACTCCACAAGAACTGACTTTTACAGCAAATCAACCATGGAAGCAAGAAGAATTCATCACTAGTGCCCTCCCCTATATAGTTCCTTACTACCAAAACTGCCTGTAACTGTCCCCATAACCCTAACTAATAAATGTGTAGAATATTCAGTGCAATGACACTTTGTTACTTTTGCTTGTGCCTCTTGACAGGATCTAAAGCAATTTTTTATAGTTATTGGTACCCACCCCTCCTCTATTCATAAATGTGATTCTCATCTCTGGCAGTGTACAGACAACACTGCACTATGACTTTCTCTTCTGCCCAGGGCTCTCTCTTCTATATTTTATTCCAATCAGACATGCTCTGGTTTAAACGTGACCTCATAGGAGGTGCATCAGGATGGAGAGTTTCTTAGCTAGCCGCCTTTTTGTTTTCTTACCTGTGTGTTTCCCCATTAGATGAATTCCTATCTTTGGCCTCCTTACTGGATACAGATCATAGTGCAGGCAGTTACATGACCCTGGGTCTGCAAAAGGATGGCTTTCTCGCTTTCATTTTGCTCTTTTCTCTGCTTTGCTATATCTGAACAAAATTACATATAGGTGCCTGAAGAGCATTCCAGTTTCCAGAGTGCACAGGTCCTGTGAATATGCCTTTATCTATCTGTCTAGCAGCCACATTCTGAGAATGTATGGCAGAATTGCTAGTTCTGGACTCTTCTCTTCTGTCAGCCCCTATTCCATTCCCCTCCTCTACAGAAGTGGCCTCTTTCTTGACTTGCTAAAATTTGACCTAATTTTAGTCAGTCTTTATTATGGGCCAGCAGCACCTTTAATAAAGAGGTGCTCATGGCAGCCATATTGGATGGAGCACCGAAAGTAAAGTTCAGTTTTTTGCAGCACAGGTTAGATTCTGGTGGGCAAGAGTGGACTTATTTGTTTAGCCTTTCTTAAAGTGGATCTATTGCCTCTACAAAAGTTATGCTTACTAAGTAGCGCAGCGGTTCTCAACCTTTCTAGTGCCGCGACCCTTTGATAAAGTTTCCCAAGTTGTGGTGACCCCTAACAGTAAAATTATTTTCGTTGCTCCTTCATCGCTGTAATTTTGCTACTGTTGTGTTACAAAAAAACAATTTTCTAATGGTTTTAGGCAGGGGTCAAGTCCTGGGAAAAGAAGTGGAAACTCACCCAAGATTTCCCCTGGCCAAAATAAATATGTATGGCTCATATCAAGATTGTCTCTCTCTATACGTGTGTGTGTGTGTGTATCATTGCATGTATGAGTATGTCTATCTCACTCTATGTATGTCAGTGCATGTGTGTGAGAGTTTCTGTGTCTATATGTGTGTATGTCTGTTGCATGTGTCTTTGTCTCTATTACTGTTGCATGCATGCACACACATTGCCCCCATCATCTCCACATTACCCTCACATATCCCTCCATCAGCTCCATATTGCCCCATCAGCTCCAACTTGCCCCTCATCTACATATTGCCCTAACATTGCCCCCATCAGCTCCACATTGCCCCCATCGTCTCCATGTTGCCCCCATCATCTCCAACTTGCCCCATCAGCTCCATGTTGCCCCCATCATCTCAATATTGCCCCCATCAGCTCCACACTGCCCCCATCATCTCCACATTGCTCTCACATTTCCCCCCATCAGCTCCATATTGCCCTCACATTGCCCCCATTATCTCCAACTTGCCCCCATTATCTCCAACTTGCACCCATTATCTCCAACCTGCCCTGATCAGCTCCACATTGCCCCCATCAGCTCCATATTGCCCTCACATTGCCCCCGATCAGCTCCATGTTGCCCCGATCAGCTCCACGTTGCCCCCATCAGCTCCACGTTGCCCCCATCAGCTCCAACTTGCCCCCATCATCTCCATATTGCCCCCATCAGGTCCAACTTGCCCCATCATCTCTACATTGCCTGTCCAGTAAGGATAATCCTGGCTGGGATACAAAGGAATGATAAGAGCCTTTTGGTGGCTGGGTTCCTGGCTGGGTTGGTGGCAAACTCAGAGGCTGGCAGCTTGTCACTTCCATTTCTCTATCCCTTGATCTCCAGTCAGCCCTGCTCCACCCCCCAATATTGTTGTGCGGTTATGTGGATTCCTAACCCTTACCCCGTCCTCATCATTTTTGAAAGTACAGCATACAACAACCCATCCCGATTCCCAGCATCATTGTCGGACTCACTCATTCATTTGAGGCACTCTGTCTCTGCTCCCGCTCACGCTGCTCTCTGCATCTTCTGGTGGCGGTGCGCATGTGCTTGCACCTGACATCATCATGGCTAATTCAGTGTGAGTCAGTGAGTGGACTCTGTCTCCGGGTCCCCTGCACTGCTGCCTGTGGCTCACAGTAGCTGCCTGCCGGCTGTCTGCCTTAGTCACTGTCACATCATTTGAAAGTGAGACCAGCAGTCACTTACTAAATAGGTCTCAAAGAGCCTGCTCATGTTTGAGCTTTATTAAGGTGTACATTAGACACATTTCGGCGACCTCTGGCAAATCGTCATTCGACCCTCCGACAGGGTCGCGACCCACAGGTTGAGAGCCGCTGATGTAGAGGATATATACATAAGGGTGAAAACGTTATTGATTTAAAAAAAAAAATAAATCTATTTGTGTTAAAACGCTAGTTTATAGAGTGCCCTGCACCCCACTTCTTCATAAACTTCCGTTGCCGCAGATTGCAACACTGCCCCTTCTCCTTTCCCATTACCCAGCCTCATCCAATGACGGAGGCTGTCTGTCTGTAAGCTGGCGCGATCTCATTGGCTAGATATCGATCTCTGCCAATGAGATCACTCCAGCTTACAGACAGAAGGCTCCGCCATTGGAGGACGCTGGGTAGTGGGAAGGGAGAAAGGGCAGTGCAGAAATGTACGTTTATGAGGAAATAGGGTGCATGGCACTCTCGTGTTTTTTTTTTTTTTTTTTTTTTTTTTTTTAAATCAATAAAGTTTTCACCCTAATGTATATATCCTCTATATAATAAGCATAACCTACGTAAAGGCGATAGATCCACTTTAATATGATAAAGAGATGTTCTTGGGAACCCCTACAGGCAAACACATGTGGTGGCTGGAGAGTCACCCCACTGTTCTATATTTGGAGAGAAAATGAAATTACATCTCCCATGAGGCTTGTTTTTGCCAAGCCTTAGGGAGTAGGAAAGGGAGGTTCTATGCTTACCCTCATCCTTTTTTCCTGCAAAGTGCTACATACAAGGCTGTGTTCTCCCTTCTTATATTCTGTCTTTAACCCCTTAAAGCAGATACTATCTGTGAGTATGAAAGAGACCTGGGCAAGTCCAGAACCACAGGGATCCTGGAACCCTTTTTTTTTTCTTACTGTGTACAGAATTGCTATTCCATGCCTCAGATTTTATTAATCTGTCCGTAGTTGAGCCTTTTCCAGCTTCTACTCCTTCCAGACATCTTGACTCAGAGTCCTCTGTCACACAGGGGTGGAGAAGTTGACTTCGATGGCTTGGCTCTTGATGCCAGCATCCTGAGGAAAAAAGTTTTCTCTGATTCTGCCATTGCAACTGTGATAAAGGCTTGCACGCTGGTGTCATCCAAATCATATCATAGAGTCTGGTCCTTGTTCTACAACTGGTGCAAAGGCCATGGGTCAAACCAGCGTCCTTTTCGTCTCCTGGTTACTTGAGTTTTTCTTCAGGATGGCCTTCAGAAAGGGCTTAGTCTTAAGTTTATTAAGGACCAGTTTTCTTCTCTATATGTGCTCTTTCAGAGGTGTATTTCCTCATTACTGGATGAAAAAAACCTCTGGGATTTGAACTTGATCCTGGCAGTGTTTCAGAAAACTCTTTTTGACCTCTGGCTCCTGTTTCCCTTCTTCACTTGACTTTTAATACAGCTTTCCGGTTGGCAACTGTGTCTGTTCGACAAGCTGCCAAACCTCAGAATTTGTCTTGTAAACCCCTGTATCTGATCTTTCATTCTGATAGGGTGGTTTTGCCAGTTCCTGTAGGGTTTATGCCTTTTGTTTCTGAGTTTCGCATTTAACCAGAAAATTATTCTTCTTTCTCTTTGTTTGGCTCCATTTATGAAGGAGCAGGAGCTTCATGGCTTGGGCTTAGTTCAGTCCTTGAAGCAGTACAATCATCACACAAATCCGTTCCAGAAACTGGACTCCCTTTTTGTCATTCCAGCTGCGTCTAAGGTGACAGTGGCTTCCTGGTTTAAGGCAACCATTGTCCAGGCCTACGTCCTCAGGAAAAAGCCTGTGCCCTTTAGGAGTATGGCTCTTTCCACCAGACCAGTGGTTGCTTTCAGTCCTACATGAAGCATGGCTCTGCAGAGCAGCTGTTCAAGACAGCAGTGTAGTCATCCCTTCACATGTTTGTTAAACACTACCATGTCAATGCCGTAGCTTCACATGGAGCCAGTTTTTAATGGAAGGTCCTACAGGTGTTTATTCTTGGGTAGGTATCCTTCTTATATTCACTTCTAGTAACCTGCTTTTGTTCCTGTGTAGGTGTCAGTTGACACCTGAGGTTCAAATTTGTTCCAGTTCGTCTTGTTTGGAACTGGTCTGAGTTCTGAGGGGTTTCCCTCCCTCCATGGTACATTGGTGGAATATCTTAGTTATATATCAATATTCCTGTATTTAACATTGGAAAAAAGAGAAAAGGGGATTGTTGGGTACTTACTGGTAAATCATTTACTTGTAGTCCATGTAAAAATTCCCTCCTGTGTAAAAAAAGAGTTGTTTGAATTCTGGGCAGTGGGATCCTTTGAATTGTCTGGTTCAGGGAGCCCCTTCCTGCCTAGCTTCTGTTTTCAGTCTTTGCTGTTTGTTAAAACTGAGCATGTCAGGTTGGGGTAAAGTGGAGTAGGGAGGGAGTTTCTGCCTCCAGTGAGCCTTTTTAGGCAAGTACCCTGCCCTACAGGAATTAGAATACTTTACCCCATGGGTCCTGTGTTCCACATGGAACTCTCTGTAAGTACACAAAAAAACCTTTTTGAGGCCCTTATAAAGCTTGCTAGATGAGGTTTGTCTTGGGGTCCTGCACAAGCATGAATGGATACCTAAAAATGACTACTGACCTCCTGAATGCTAGAGACCTCACCAGTGCATTGCAAAGCAATGTGTTAGTGATGTCACTAACATCCAAGGGATTATAAACTAGA
Source organism: Rhinophrynus dorsalis (assembly GCA_037306005.1). Classification (NCBI taxonomy): domain Eukaryota; kingdom Metazoa; phylum Chordata; class Amphibia; order Anura; family Rhinophrynidae; genus Rhinophrynus; species Rhinophrynus dorsalis. The sequence continues at coordinate 103,763,188 of CM074722.1, read as the reverse complement.
TTTTAAGAAACCAGCTAGATAATTTTTACAATAGTTGTACTGGAGTACACTCTATGTACATAGAGATAACACCATTTAATGGTTAGGTGTTTGTGACGGAAAATAAAATATTGCTAATTTTCAGTGTGTTCATTTCCCATGGGAATTACCTGTGCAGCCTGAGCAGTTCTCGTGTACTTTTCTTTTTTTTTTTTTATGTCTTGGCAAGTGTGTAATCTCTCTTTTGAATGGGAAAGATTTATTCCAGATTTGTATGAATAGATCATTTTTTGGCTAAAAGTGATTTTTCACATACTGTATACTCTCTTTCTTTCTCTCTCTCTCTCTCTCCTTCTCTTTCTCTCTCTTTCTCTCCTTCTCTTTCTCTCTCTTTCTCTCTTTTTACAGACTTTATATAGAAACACACACCAGTCAGTTACCCATCCTGTATAATAATTTGCTAGGATGTTTGTCAGAAGCCATCATGCACTGCAGAGAATGCCAAATGCACAGAATGCTGGGAGTTCTGTGCTGGTACCATTCTGTCCTTTCGGGCAGTCTCTACAGTGCATGACTGCGTCAGCGGCAGGACGCAGAGCAGGACCGGCCTCTTAACCCTTTGAGTGACAGAGGGGTACACAATGCATTGCAAAGGAATGCGTTGTGTACCCCTCTGGCATGCAAAGAGTTAACATCACCAGGACCTTGGCCCATGTACATGGGCTTTTACACTAGTCTGCATATAACTGCATTGGTCAACTTGTGGCTCTCCAGCTCCCAGCATCTTCAGCCTGCCTTGATGGAAGTTGTCATTCAACAACAATGTAGAGCCTCTTGTTGTTTACTGCTGGTATAATGCATGAGACAACTTCCTGTATCTATATAAAGATGTGATTGTTATTTGGGAAACGCAATACGTAGAATTCAGCTATTAACTCCTTAAAAGCTAGAGACCTTTGTACTATAGAGTGAAATAAAATACATTCCCATTGAGATAAATGGGGATTAACGTCTTGAATCCTAGATATTTACAGCACATTCAGTTTGTTAAAAGCGACATTAAATCACTGGGAATGTAGGCCATTTTTTGTGGAGTAAACAAATCTCTTAGGGCTGTTGTAAGGACATTAAACAGATACAATTCTGGGACAAACCAATGCTCCATAAGGGACAACTAAAAGTCCCCAAATCACCATTCGTGTAAATGGGCTTTTAACTTTTTGAATTATAGAGAGCTCTTATGCATTGGAGATCTCGCTAGATTTCGAGAGTTTTTAAGAGCTATTCATATAAATTTGAGTTAGACTTCCCCTATGGAGTAGTTGGTTTGCTCCAGAATTGCGCCTTTTTAATAAATACAGCCCTGTAGACCATATACACAAAGATGGAACTATTCTGGGGCAAACCACTGTACTAGAGAACAAATAAAATAATTTTTATTTTGATTTAAAGGTGCTTTTTAACCCCTTGAATGTAAGAGAGGTTTCCATTATATTTTTCTACAATATGTTGACCTCTCTAGCATTCCTGGGACTATAACCCATTTAAAGGAACAGCAAACTTTTTTTTTTCTATGAAAAAATATGTTGTAGGGAGTTTCCTGTTGAGTAAAATAAGGGTATTCCCACTGCTGAGAGATGCATAATTTCCAGAGTTATTACAGTTTAAAACCTTGCTTTGCAGTGCCCTCTAGTGGTCAAATTCCTGTTAGTTGTTCTGTTATATTGTAATGGAGAGGAAAGCCTGTGACATGCAGTTCTTCATCGAATGTGATAGAAACTTCTGAGTCACTTCCTGTCCGATAGAACTTTCAACACACAGTAAATTCACTTCATGACTATTTGAACTGTTATAACTTTTGAATAATACAACTGTCAGCAGTGAGAGTGCCTTTGCTTTATTTACTCAGCAGGAAAAGCTCTATAACGCATAGGTTTTCATAAAAAACTTTTTTTTACTGCTCCTTTAAATAAGCTGAACATTGTATTTATCCCCTTTGGTATGCTCCAGAATAACTCTTCTTTTGCTTTCTATGTAAGTCCCAACGGCACACATAGACACACAAACAGAAGCTCACACCCCTGGGTTGGTAACCGTGTCCATGTATATTCCTCCTAGAGAGAGGTAAGACCCTGGTCCAGAAGAAACCCACCATGTACCCAGACTGGAAGTCATCTTTTGATGCTCATATCTATGAGGGTCGTGTGATCCAGATTGTCCTGATGAAGGCAGCCGAGGACCCCCTTTCTGAGGCAACTGTAGGGGTGGCCATGCTGGCCGAGCGTTGCAAGAAAGGCAACGGCAAGTCTGAATTCTGGGTAAGTGTAAAAGCCCAATTGTTCAGTAAGAACTGGGAGAGAGGTGCTGTTGATTATGTACTTAACCCTGTAAGGACTAAAGGGATGTGCAGCACATTGCTTCCCAACATTGCACAGCCTCAGATCCTTACAGGTTTAAAGAAGTAGTAAACCTTTACTATGAAAAAAATATATTGTTGGCCTTGTTTTCTGCAGATAAAACAAGAGTACTCCTCTGATGGAAGATGACTCTTCCTTAACCACTTACCTACCCATGACGGTCCTGGACCGTCATGGGTTAAATGATAGCAGTGCACACTGCTATCATTCATTCCAGGCTGAGACTGAGCGCTCCGGTATCGGAGCATTCAGTCTCAGCCCTTCTCACTTGTGCCAGATCATGTGATCAATGCAACAGTGATCACATGTACCGGCATTCTGATTGAAAGCCTACTGCCTCTGTGTCTCCCCCCTGCCTCTCTGTCCCTTAAGTAAGGGGGAGAGAAGCAGAGAGGAGACACCTAGTGGGAAAAAAATGCAGCAGCTGGGGGTATTAACCACTTCACTGCTGTGCTGGAGGCTGGCTGGATGCAGGTCCATTTTTGACCTGCTAAAATAAACTTTTTTTTTTTTTTTTTAAACACAACTCAAATTTTTTTTTTTTTACAAAATAAAAATTTTATTTAAAAATACAAACATATCAATGAACAAAATTGGCAGTGTGATTGTTGTGGAGCCATGTAATACACTCATACAAACCGCCAAATGTCATCAATAAAAAAGTGGGAAAAAGGGACATGGGGATTTTCACCCAGGGAGGACAGTGCCCACTTAAAACTGCCCATTTTGCATCTCTGAATTTTAATATACATATGCAAATTACCCTTGGGATTAGTCACCCTAAGGGTAATAGGGAAATCCAGCACTGGACCCCTTACTCACAGTGCTTAGAGAGATCAGCTACACCTCACTGACGAATCCCAACAAGGCCGAAACGTACGCCTGGGGTTGGCTGCTTCTCTTGTTCAGAGAGGAATTGCCTGGCATTTCGTGGTTGGACTGCTGTAATGGCAGGATCAATATGATATGCTTTCGGTTATTTCCTCTCTGTGAAAGGCACTAGTGGGCTAAAATAGATTGCACCCTGGGTAGGACACCATTCCTATAGAGCCTGCAAATTTGTATTGCAGGCTCGTTCCTAGTTGAGCATCTCTGACTGACTTTTAATATACATTTTGTAGGTATGACTGCATAAAAATGTAACCCATTGTGTCCAAATGATCACAAGAAAAAAAAACCAAAACAGTGTTTTTTTTTACATTTTTTTTTTTTTTTTTTACAGTTTTCCTTAATTTTAATATCCATATAAGTGTGGTATCAAAAGAGAGCCCTATCTGTGCGTAAAAAACAGTATATCATTTTCATGGGTAAAATAAAGTACTTAGAGGGAAAATACTGTTGAACAAAGACTTGGTCAAAAAGGTCAAAATTGCTCCGGTCCTTAAAGTGTTAGTAATGTCCAAAAAAAAAGTTTTTTGCATTTAGAAGAGCTTAAAAAGCTGAGCTAAATGCAAAAAACCTGAACACCAGGCACACGTTTTAGACCATTCCAATGAAGGGATTCCTTGTAAGTAACGAGATCTCGGCACTTCTCAAGCGCCTCCTTGTCGACCGACACAAATCTCCTGCTGACAGCTTTACAGCTGTCGGTAGGAAACAGCGAACTTTAAACGTCTCTATCTCTTAAACCATAGCGGTTTGAGAGATACGTTTTTTTTGCATTTAGCTCCGCTTTTTAAGCTCTTCTAAATGCAAAAAAAACTTGTTTTTGGACATTACTAACACCTTAAGTGAAATCCAGCTCAGATTTTCTCGGTCCTTAAGGGGTTAAGTTATTACAGCACAAGCTGTTGTCTAGACAGTTATTCTGTTCTTGGAAGAAGTGAGCCTGTAACTACAGCCCGAGAACTATAATGACCTTTGACTAAAGGAACTGCGAGCAGTGGGGATAGCCTTGTATTGCTCAGCAGGAAAAGCCATACAAAATACATACACACAATATTTTTTTTTCCATAATAACTCTCTACTGATCATTTAACCCTTTGAGTGCCATAGAGGTGCAATGCATTGGATACCTGTCTGGCACGCAAAGGGTTAAGAAGAACCGGATTATTTCAGGGTCAAACCAGCAGCATCACAAGAGACCGATTAATTTGCTCCTTGATTTTAAAGGGATAGTTTTAAAATGAAAAACGTCTGTTAAACATGCAATATTTTTTTAATAAAACTTCTCTGAACAATGAGAGTATGCTTGTTTTACTCTGCATGTAAATGATACTGTCACTTTAAGTGGCTCTTTTAACCTTTGAATATTAGAGAGGTCTGCACTGGAGACATTTCTAGCATCCAAAGAGTTAAAAGCCCCATTTAACCCTTTGAGTGCCAGAAGGGTACTCATGTTGTGTACCCCTCTGACATTCAGTGGGAATTTGGTGAATTTGTATTTGTCCCCTATGGTACAGCTGGACCTCAGTACATCAGGCTTACTGTATGAATGGCTCCTCCATGTAAACCATATTCTCTGGTCTTTTCCCACAGCTGGACCTCCAGCCCCAGGCAAAAGTTCTGATGTCTGTACAGTACTTCCTAGAGGACGCAGGTATGTCCTGCATGGCACTGCTAATGCTTCTATGTATTTTTATAATTATATGAAAGATGGATAATGTCATTATCAAGCTTGAATAGAAAATGGTGATTTGGGGTTTTTATGATTAGTATTAAAAAGTACCTGTCATGTTTCCAAATGCTCCCCTCAGTGGGAGTTTTGCATGATTATTCTACCAAATTAATTTATACAACCACCCCTCTGGTGGAAACTCGTAGGGTCAAGCATGGTAAGAAGGAGGGATGTGGTGATGTTTTCTGGATACCTGAGAAATATATTATGCAGTTCTTATCAGACAAGTCACAGAACAATGTATTGATGAAATTAGATTCCCTAATTACTAAACCAAAAATCTCTAAAACTAGTAAATATGGTATAGGGAGTTAAAATAAATACATTCAATGAGACTAAAAGCTGTGTAGATAACGGGTCAACTTTAAAGTTCCGGGGACAGTTAGTTTAATGCTTGGGGTTAATTTTAGTGTTTGTCTTGGGTTCAATTTAGGACAACTTTTAAAGTTTGTATCAGGGTTTGTGCTATGTTTAGGAAACCTTAATGCATATGGATGATCTTTGTGTTACTAACACTAGCTCTTTCATATCAGTTAGTAAGTATCCATTAGGTATTATGGGGGAGATTTGGCTGTAACTGTGTCTCTGATAGTTATAAAATTAATAACGCCAGTTTAGGATTATACGCCATGTAATATGTTTTTCTAAATCATGGAGTAACCGCTTTTGTAAAAAGTTGCACAGAGAATTTATAAAGAAATTTTTGCTATTTGTGACAATTTTGCGACAGAATTTTCACTGCGAATATACGGTCCTTAAGCATTCCAGGAGTTAACATCAGAATAATAACGCCATATTTATAAAAACTCCTTAAATCATTTATAAATCAGCCGTGACGTTATCTCTAGTTGCCATGATGTAAGGACGGTTACTTAAAAAGTTCCAAGAACGTTTTTTTATAAATCTCCCCTATGGTCTTTATGCAGAAAAGAAACCAAGAGCAATTCTGGAGCACACCAACTGCACCATAGGGGACATATAAAAATTCCATAGATTTATATGGAACTTTTGACCCTTTGAATGCAATGCATTGGAGATCTCTTTAGCACTCAAGGTGTTAATATCCCATCCAAATCAGTTGGAGTTTGGGGATTTTTTATTTCTCCCCTGTGGTGTAGTCGGTGTACCCCAGAAGTGCTCAGTTCCTTTTTTGTGTCCTATGTGCCATTGGTGTTGGATAATCGCCATCTTAGATGTCAGGCCCCGTCATAACTGCACCCTCTGCATCCACTCTACAGCCTTGTGCAAGGGGTGTTAGTACTGGTACCGCTATACAGAGTGATGTACTACTGTACATTGTGTAGTTGTGCAGTGTGGTACATTGCTATAGTTTGATGGGGTGGTACTACTGTACATTGTGTGGTACATTGCTGTAGTGTAAAGGGTTGGTACTACTGTACTTTGTGTGTTACATTGCTCTAGTGTGAAGGGGTGGTACTACTTACTGTACATTGTGTGATTTGTATTGTGTGGTACAGTTCTTTAGTGTGTGATGTTCTGCCATACCTTGTGTGTTTATGCTTTGTGTACAGTGCTGTAGTGTGATGAAGTGGTCTTACTGTGCATTGTGTGATTGTGCTATAATGTGTTGGGGTGGTACTGCTGTATTGTGGTAAAGTACTACAGTATGTATTATACTACTGTATATTGTGTGATTATGCTTTGTATACATGCTGTAATGTGTAATGGAGTTGTTCTGCTGAACACATTTTGCTATGTAGTACAAAGTTGTAGTGTGATGGAGTGATTGTGTTGTTTGATACAATGACATAATGTGTGCTGGGGCTGTACTACTTTACAGTTCAGTCTGTAGTGGGTGATTGGGTTTCCTACTGTGCATTGTATGAGTGTGCTGTGTTGTAAAGTGCTGCAGTGTATGAGTGGGTTGTTCTAATGTACCTTGTGTGATTGTGCTGTGTGGTATAATCTATAGTGGGTGATTGGTTTTTACTATTGTACATTGTGTGATTGTGCTATGAGGTACAGTGCTATAGTGTGTGAAGGGGTTTTGTTACTGTATATTGTGCATTTGTGCTGTACAGTGCTATAATATGTGAAGGGGTTTTATTACTGTACATTGTGTGATTGTGCTGTACAGGTCTATAGTGTGTGTGAAGGGGTTTTGCTGCTGTATATTGTGTGATTGTGCTGTACAGTTTTATAGTGTGTATGAAGAGGTTTTGCTGTTGTACATTGAGTGTGATGTGCTGTAGTGTGTGATTGGGTTGAACTACTGTACCTTGTGATTCTTCTGTGTAGTACAGTTATATAGTGTGGGACTGGGTTGTATTACATACTTTGTATAATTGTGCTGTGTGGTACAGTGCTATAGTGTGTGTGATTGGGTTGTACTGCTGTACCTTGTGTAATTGTGCTGTGCGGTACAGTGCTTTAGTGTGTGCAAAGGGGTTTTACTACTGTACATTGTTGTACATTTTGTGATTGTGCTGTGTTCTATAGTGCTATAGTTTGTGATTGGGTTGTACTACTGTACATTGTATGATTGTGCTGTGTTGTATAGTGCTATAGTTTGTGATTGGGTTGTACTACTGTACATTGTGTGATTGTGCTGAGAGGTACACTGCTATAGTGTGTGGTGGGTTATATTAATGTACACGGTGTGATAGGTACAGTTCTATAGTGTGATGGCGTTGTATTACTGTACATTGTGTGATTGTACTGTGCGGTACAGTGCTATAGTGTGTGATAGGGTGGTACTACAGTACATTGTGTGACTATGCTATAGTAAAGTGCTATAGTGTGTTGGAGTCTTATTACTGTACACTGTATGATTGTGCTGTGTGGTGCAGTGCTATAGTGTGTGTTAGGGTGGTACTACCATACATTGTGTGACTATGCTATGTGCTATAGTATGTTGGAGTCTTATTACTGTACACTGTATGACTGTGCTGTGTGGTGCAGTGCTACAGTGTGTGTGATAGGGTGGTACTACTATACATTGTGTCACTATGCTATGTGCTATAGTGTGTTGGAGTCTTATTACTGTACACTGTATGATTGTGCTGTGTGGTGCAGTGCTACAGTGTGTGATAGGGTGGTACTACCGTGCATTGTGTGACTATGCTATAGTGTGTTGGAGTCTTATTACTGTACACTGTATGATTGTGCTGTGTGGTGCAGTGCTATAGTGTGTGATAGGGTGGTACTACCGTGCATTGTGTGACTATGCTATAGTGTGTTGGAGTCTTATTACTGTACACTGTATGTGCTGTGTGGTGCTGTGCTACAGTGTGTGATAGGGTGGTACTGCCGTGTATTGTGTGACTATGCTATAGTGTGTTGGAGTCTTATTACTGTACACTGTATGATTGTGCTGTGTGGTGCAGTGCTACAGTGTGTGATAGGGTGGTACTACTGTGCATTGTGTGACTATGCTATAGTGTGTTGGAGTCTTATTACTGTACACTGTATGATTGTGCTGTGTGGTGCAGTGCTACAGTGTGTGATAGGGTGGTACTACTGTGCATTGTGTGACTATGCTATAGTGTGTTGGAGTCTTATTACTGTACACTGTATGATTGTGCTGTGTGGTGCAGTGCTACAGTGTGTGATAGGGTGGTACTACTGTGCATTGTGTGACTGTGCTATAGTGTGTTGGAGGGTTATTACTGTACACTGTATGTGCTGTGTGGTGCAGTGCTATAGTGTGTGATAGGGTGGTACTACCGTGCATTGTGTGACTATGCTATAGTGTGTTGGAGTCTTATTACTGTACACTGTATGATTGTGCTGTGTGGTGCAGTGCTACAGTGTGTGATAGGGTGGTACTACTGTGCATTGTGTGACTATGCTATGTGCTATAGTGTGTTGGAGTCTTATTACTGTACACTGTATGATTGTGCTGTGTGGTGCAGTGCTACAGTGTGTGATAGGGTGGTACTACTGTGCATTGTGTGACTATGCTATGTGCTATAGTGTGTTGGAGTCTTATTACTGTACACTGTATGTGCTGTGTGGTGCAGTGCTATAGTGTGTGATAGGGTGGTACTACCGTGCATTGTGTGACTATGCTATAGTGTGTTGGAGTCTTATTACTGTACACTGTATGATTGTGCTGTGTGGTGCAGTGCTACAGTGTGTGATAGGGTGGTACTTCCGTGCATTGTGTGACTATGCTGTGTGCTATAGTGTGTTGGAGTCTTATTACTGTACACTGTATGTGCTGTGTGGTGCTGTGCTACAGTGTGTGATAGGGTGGTACTTCCGTGCATTGTGTGACTATGCTATGTGCTATAGTGTGTTGGAGGGTTATTACTGTACAATGTATGTGCTGTGTGGTGCAGTGCTATAGTGTGTGATAGGGTGGTACTACCGTGCATTGTGTGACTGTGCTATAGTGTGTTGGAGTCTTATTACTGTACACTGTATGTGCTGTGTGGTGCTGTGCTACAGTGTGTGATAGGGTGGTACTACCGTGCATTGTGTGACTGTGCTATAGTGTGTTGGAGTCTTATTACTGTACACTGTATGTGCTGTGTGGTGCAGTGCTATAGTGTGTGATAGGGTGGTACTGCCGTGCATTGTGTGACTGTGCTATAGTGTGTTGGAGTCTTATTACTGTACACTGTATGTGCTGTGTGGTGCTGTGCTACAGTGTGTGATAGGGTGGTACTACCGTGCATTGTGTGACTGTGCTACAGTGTGTTGGAGTCTTATTACTGTACACTGTATGTGCTGTGTGGTGCTGTGCTACAGTGTGTGATAGGGTGGTACTACCGTGCATTGTGTCACTATGCTATAGTGTGTTAGAGTCTTATTACTGTACACTGTACGATTGTGCTCTGCTTTTCCCGGCAGTGGATCTCACACCTTTCAGATTGCACAGTATTGGGTGTGAAACTACAAGAGGACACTGATCATGTGTGATTGCATGCTGCTTTAACCCCTTCCTCACTTTTATTTTCTGCCTTAAATATTCTCTAGATCTGTCTGGCACCTCTCTCATTGACCTTTTTATACCTTATCATTGCTCTCTATATTTTCTTCTCATATTTATTGTTGTTTGTGTTTATGTATTACTCTTTCTGCCTCCCTCGTTCCTGCCACTTTGTCACTCTCCCTCCCTCTCTGTGTCTCCCCCCCAACACACACCAGTGAGTTTCTCTGTTACACAGAGCAGCTCCTCACATTCTGTTCTGTGTTTATGCTGAGTGCAGTCCCAGGATCGCTGCTCTGGAGCTGCCCATCTACACACCATGCAGAATGCGCTGTCTGCACGCCGGAGGGGTCAGTGCACCTGCATGTCATGGGATGTTCTGCACACTGAGCCTTATTCATCCAGCTAAAGAGGTGCAATACTAGAGCAAAACAACTGCACCATGGGTTGAAATCTGAATTTCATGCATTCCCTTAGATCTGAATGGGACTTTAAACTTGGTGGAGATTTTCATTCCCCCCTATGGTGCAGTTGGCTTGCGCCAGAACTATGCTCTTTAACTGAATGGACATGGCCGTGTGTGTGTGTGTGTGTGTGTGTGTGTGTTTAGAGAAGGCGCGTGTTTACATGTTTTAAATGTGTGCATGTATATTGATGGACTGTGGGAAATGTAGGGATGGTCTGTATGTGGTTCTCCAGCAGTTTCCTCATTAGAGGATGATGGGAATTGCCATCCAACAAAAGCTGGAGAGCCACATATTGGTCACCTCTTATTTTTTTCTGACTAGCTCAGATTTCTTTTAAATACTTACAAAATGACTCCATGTGTAGTCCAAATCAATCAATTGGTTTTATTCCTGATTGTCCTCTTTTCTGTTTTGTCTCATCCTATAGTTTAGTAAATATACTATATATAGGTGCTTGCGTGTGTTGTAGAGCTTTGTGTGAGTCTCTTGTGTGGGTTTTGATGTGTGTTTCTCCAAGTCATGTGTAGGTCTTGTTGTGTGTGAGACTCTTGTGTGGGTCTTGTTGTGTGTGAGTCTCTTGTGTGGGTCTTGCTGTGTGTGAGTCTCTTGTGTGGGTCTTGCTGTGTGTGAGTCTCTTGTGTGGGTCTTGTGTGTGTCTCTCTTGTGTGGGTCTTGCTGTGTGTGAGACTGTTGTGTGGGTTTTGCTGTGTGTGAGTCTCTTGTGTTGGTCTTGTGTGTGTCTCTCTTGTGTGGGTCTTGCTGTGTGTGTCTCTCTTGTGTGGGTCTTGCTGTGTGTGTCTCTCTTGTGTGGGTCTTGCTGTGTGAGTCTCTTGTGTGGGTCTTGCTGTGTGTGAGTCTCTTGTGTGGGTCTTGCTGTGTGTGAATCTCTTGTGTGAGTCTTGCTGTGTGTGAGACTGTTGTGTGGGTCTTGCTGTGTGTGAGACTGTTGTGTGGGTCTTGCTGTGTGTGAATCTCTTGTGTGAGTCTTGCTGTGTGTGAATCTCTTGTGTGAGTCTTGCTGTGTGTGAGACTGTTGTGTGGGTCTTGCTGTGTGTGAATCTCTTGTGTGAGTCTTGCTGTGTGTGAGCCTCTTGTGTGGGAGTAATGCTGTGTGTTTTGATGTGTGTTTCTCCTAATTTGTTTTGCTGTGTGGGTCTTGATGTGTGAGTCTCTTGTGTTGGTCCTGCTGTGTGTGTGTGTTTCTTTTGCATCTGGTGTGTCCCACTGTGTCTTGCTGTGTGTATATCTCTACTGTGTCTTCTGTGTCCTGTGTGAGTCTGGCTGTGTATGTCTCTCTCACATCTATCCTGCCTGGGTCTTTTATGTGAAAGCTTTGTTTTGCGTGATATATTGCCCTGCTTTGAATAATATGCAAGTATCATATTCTTTGTCTCTGGTTTACAGTGATGCAAAGGGTTAATGATTTATAACCAAAAGAATTATTTCCCTGATCTGTATATGCCTGGAGTCAGACTCCTTGGTTTGGTGTGTAATATTGGTGGTTTGATGGTCCTTTCACTATTTATACACATTAGGAAAGTGGGTTTTATTACATGTCCATCATTAGATTGTCTACTTCTGCCTGATCTCACTTGTGTCTAGTTATAAAGGGTTTTCCTAATCATAGTCAGTCCTCTGAGTGCTGGAGAACCCTGCTTCTCAATCAAAGGGTTAACTTGTGCTTATATTTATCAACCATTTCCTTTCTCTCTCTCTTTCTTTTTTTCTCTCTTACAGACTGTAAGCAGTCAGTTAAAGAAGACGAGGGTCTGGTGACTATAAACAGGAGACGAGGAGCCATAAAACAGGCCAAAATACACTACATCAAGAACCACGAGTTCATTGCCACGTTCTTTGGTCAGCCGACCTTCTGCTCTGTGTGCAAGGAGTTTGTATGGTGAGGAGCCACTCTATATGTATGGTTCATAGCAGTGTGACAGAAGCAATCTTCCAGTGAACTCCTCTGTACTTACAGTTCAGCCTTCTGCCCAGCATGTACAAAATACTGTTGTAACTGATATATAGGAGCAACTTGAGTTTTAGAATAAACCAGCATTGGGCAACATATGGCTCTCCAGCTGTTGGGGGATGATGGCAGTTGCTGTCCAAACAACTGAAGGGCCTCTGGCTGTCTGCACCTGCTTGAAACCCTTGCATGCAAGAGACGTTTCTAAGATATTGCAGAGCAATGCATTGGAGACCATTCCTGCATTCGGTTGATTAAGAGCCCTGTATTGAAGCCTTCTATGTGCAAGGAGCGGGTAGCTCACCCCTACATTTGAAAATAGTTAAAGGGGAACCCAGTCTATAGGAAAGAATGGCTCTTAGTGTGTATAACCAAGCACTTACCTAGACAATAGATCTTCATACATTAGTCACGTATAACTATATATTTCTATGTAGTATCTACAGTTGCTTGTATTTGTTTGCACTGTGTCTCATGTCTGTATTTAATTCACAGATTCACAAAACAAAAAATAGATTTTGTTAGCCTGAATGAGATTAGCCATAGAGTTAAAGGAATAGTAATGTCTTAATTATATAAAAAGTAATATTGTAGACCATAAAATAAGAAATCCATCAATGCAATTCCTATCTCTCAAACCATAGAGCATTCTAAAGTTCCCCCCTCAATCCCCTTCTCCTGACGTCAGCTGTAAGCTGACAGCAGGAGTTTCTGGTCCGGGGACAGACAGACTGCTCTTCAGCAGAGCCAAAATAGCGCAATTTAAAAAGAGCTACTTCATTGGAACTGTCTACAAAGTGTGCTTGGTTTGTACTCTGAAGAGCCTCCTCATGTTAGCCGACACGGATCTCCTTCTGTCAGCTTTACAGTTGACATCAGGGAGGAGGGAACTTTAGAATGCTTTATCTCTCAAACCTTTATGGGAATTGCATTGATGCATTTCTTATTTTATCATCTACAATAATACCTTTTATATAATTAAGACATTGCTATCCCTTTAAAGCCCCTCCTACAATTCTAATGGGACACAATAATATTTCCACAGTAGTAATATGTCCCTGATCAGTTATAGACTGTCAGAGTTACACAAATAAATATACTTTGCTGCTTTATCAAGGACAGCTTCCTAAGCAAGTTTTCTGTTGAACAAATTAAGAACCACTTATTTCAAAGGGTACCCTTACTAGCCCCTATTATTTAACAATTCATCAGTAAGGAGCCTGGGTGCTGGGTTGGCTTTCCCATTTGATAGTCAGCAACCACCTGAAGAATCACATCGTGGGTGGTGCCTCAGGTGTTAGCCGCACCCATAATACTAAGACATGGGGGTGTTCAAGGAATTCCAGTGGTGTTGCCCCTGCCACACACTTCTGATTTATGGTTCCTGATTTATATACCAGTGTATGTATTGCTGTAAGATCCAGTCTGTATATTAGTTTTGCCACTTTATTTACTCAGTTTACATTCTGGATTATTGGCCAGCTTATTTAACTCTTTGGATGCTAGAGAGGTCTCCAACACATTGCTTCATTAGGTGGAACTGTCACTTCATAATTGTTGATTTTGAATTCACTTTTAATATCATTTGTTAGCCATTTTGTACTTACAATAATAATTTATATAACTTTATTTGTCAGTTTGTACACATTAAACAGTACTGGCTGGCAAATCAGCCAGATATTAATGTTCCACACTCTTTCCCATCCCAACTGCCATTCCCTTCCAGCCAGTACTAGCCTATTTACATAAACGGAATATACGGCTAGCATCAGTATAGCTGATTTTGTAAGCTATTTCAAAATCATGTCTTTGTTAAAAAGTGACAGTTCCATTTTAAGAGCATATTTTGCATTTGTATGTTGGAAGCTAGGAGTGTTAGGGAACAGTGGATAGGACGGATTGTAGTTATGTGAGGTTTGCAGCTGTTGACAGGGCTAATAGTGTCTTACCTAGTGGCTGCTAAGATGTCAGTCAGGCAATGCCTGTGTGTATTTACATCAGGAGTGTTCAGATGATAACTGCTGTCTGTATTTCTGTTTCACAGGGGGCTGAACAAGCAGGGATACAAATGCAGACGTAAGTATTGCTATTACCTCTCCCATGCATCTCAAGACAAACTTGGGGTCAGAAAGTTTGTTATATCAGCCAGTTTAACTTTAGCAGCCCACTATTTCAGGTCTATTACCTGTGTTGTGAACTTGCATTACCCTGCTGATTAGATGCACTGGGTGTGGCTGACGGCCAACCACATGAATTCCAGACACTCACTCACACACACTCACGAGCACACACACACACACACATGAGGACACACTCTCATGTGCACACAACACTTTTAAATTCTTGGCTGTGTCCAAGAGCTATGCAAACTGAGTTCATATGGCTCAAAATGCCTCTGTTGTGCTTCGGCTTGTCTTACAGATCACAGTGATATGCAAGGCAAACCAGGATACGATAGAGACATTTTGAGCTACTGTAATTCCGTTCCTATTTCTATTGGGGCATAGCCACCGAATTAAAAAGGGTTTGCATATACTCTATACTGCCCCCTTAAGTATATTTGTTTTTATTTTGTTTCCCCTTGTTTCCCCATTTTATGTTTAACCTATTTTTCACCAATAGCTGGGGTGCCCAAGTTTTTTTTAGTCAATGGCCACATGATGAGATGCCCATACATGTGGCACTTTAAAGGGATAGTAATACTTCGTTTTATCTTTATTTTATTTTGTAGGCATTAAAAAAAACATGAAGAACAATACGTCTTATCTCTCAAACCTTTATGGTTTAAGAGATATTCACAAGCAAGGTATCCCCCCCCCCCGTTCAGTCAGATCAGAAGGGAGGTGTCCAGGTAGACTTCAGAGAGGGACAATCTTCAATTAAGATAAGGGAAAAAGCTGAAAAACTTGTCAAGGGGGGAAGGGCTTTCATTGTTTTCATACAAAGAAGATTGTCCCCTTCTGTTATCTGTCTGGTCATACAACCTGATTCACATCTGAGAAGAGATGGCTTACACTAGGAAAAAGGGCGGGAGGGGAAACTTTGCTTGTGAATATCTCTTAAACCATAAAGGTTTGAGAGATAAGACTTATATCGTTCTTCATGTTTTTTTAATGCCTACAAAATAAAATAAAGTTAAAACGAAGTATTACTATCCCTTTAACACCTAAAATAATATTGAACAAGCTTTCAAGGCCATCTATATGTTTCGTTGGTAATGTTGTCAGTAGAACATGTCTTAGCCCCACGTTATTCCCTCCACTTACCGATGCTTGCTAAGAGAGGTGGGCAATGTCAGTGAGTGGGGGACGTGATGTAGAGCTAAGACAGGAAGAGCCTGAATGGCACACCTTCATTGTGATTTAGATTTATCAGTTATGCTAAACTACTTTTTAGGTAAAACATGGGTAATATAACATATACAGGCTGTTTTGAAAACTCCTTCAATAACAGCAATGTTTTTAGGCGATTGTGTCCCTTTAGAAAATCATCCTTTGTGTGCTCTGTGTGTGGAACATGAGTTGCTTTTTCCACTTAACAAGAGAAAAGGTTGGGAACACACAGAAGAGCTGTTGCATGCCACTGCTGTCTCTTCCAGTCCTCCTGCAATGTGACATTTATATTTTCCCTTGCAGAGTGCAATGCCGCCATTCACAAAAAATGCATTGACAAGATCATTGGAAGGTGCACAGGTACCGCTACCAACAGCCGGGACACCATGGTAAGTGCATTCTGTGATGATTTGACTTCCATTTCATTGCAGCTAGTTGTCCATTTCTGTCCTATCATTTGTTATGACAAGTAGAGAAAGTTATATCAGCTGATGTTCCTTCTTTACAGTTCCAGAAGGAACGTTTTAACATCGATATGCCTCACCGATTCAAAGTTTACAATTATAAGAGCCCCACCTTCTGCGATCACTGTGGCAGCATGCTGTGGGGTCTGGTAAAGCAAGGGTTAAAATGTGATGGTAAGTTTACACATGCAGATTCCCTTAAATGCGCTTTTTTCCATACTTCTGCTTGAACATAGGATTCTGGGTAAACACTGAATAAAATGAGAATATTTAGCAAACATATCAGTCGGTCAACAGTTTGGCACATTGTATAGTACCTTCATCATCCTATATAATAATTCATTAGGATGTTTGTCAGAAGCCGTCATGCGCAGTAGAGACTGCCCAAATGCATAGAATGCTGGGAGCATTATGTGCTTTCGGGCAGTTTCTACAGTGCATGACTGTGTCGGCGGCAGGACACAGAGCAGGACCGGCCTCTTAACATAATCCAGACATTGGCCCGCGTATATGGGCTTTTACACTAGTTCCCTATAAAGGAGCTTTATGCCAAAATGTTGCCTGACTGCTGTGTTTAGCAAATAAATAATGATTGCATTTTTTATATTTTTTTGTTAAATTGATATTTCATTGTTCAATTTGAATTGCAATGCAGGGCTGTTTTGGTGTTGGCACCTGATACTGTTCATTTGAGGTGTGTAGAAACTAAAGCCAAATTGCCAGTCACAAGCAACATCCAGGTGGATCACTTTTATATTTGCGTATCATCAGAGTAAAGCTTCTTGTTAACCCTTTGAGTGCCAGAGGGGTATGCAGCGTATTGCAAATCACAATAAAAATGGTCCTGCTGCCTCCTTACTAATTCTGCCCCCAGGTACCTGCCTATTTTGCCTAGTGTGGGCAATTTGAAGTCCTTCAGCTACTGATGGACTACAATTCCCATCATCCCCCACAAGCCAACATTGTAGTCCAGCAACAGCTGGAGAGTGTCAGGTTGCCCAAGTACTTGCCTTGGCCATGGATCCTTGGTAGATTGAATGAAAAACCTTGCTACTTTATTCCCAATGTGTTCTAATTGCCTAGAACCCAGGAATTACTGAATTTTTATTTTTTATATTTTTTTTATTGCCATTGCTCTTATGTTTGTAATTACAGTTATTAATTTGTATTCATTTAATTCCCATAGAGTGCGCAATGAATATTCATCACAAGTGTCAGACTAAAGTGGCCAATTTATGTGGCATCAACCAAAAGCTTTTAGCAGAGGCGTTGGGACAGATCAGCATGGTAAGCAACAGTCCTGACGAGTTTGGGGATGGAAGAGGGATGTAGACAGGGGATGACTGAGAAATCTTGGAACAAGCAGAATAGTTAAATACAATTTAAAAAAACATATGTTAAACTCTGTTATTTTTGGTAGTTAATCACTGCTACTCTTAACTTTGGAAGTAGAAATATTATAGAAGTACAGCCCTGATTATACAGACCATACCCTAGCTTCCTGTCGCACTCATTCCTTTTTGCTGCGCAAGTGGCTGTGATATCAGAGAAGTCAACAGGAATCACAAGCTGCCTTTCCATAGTTCACAGTCCATGCTGTGGAGGTAAAGATGCACAGGCTGGGTCTGTACACTGAGAGCTGTAACTTCCTATGGTCTTGCAACTACCAGAATTGGGAGATAAATTAACACTTAGAGTGCCAGAGGGGTACACAGCTCATTGCTCTGCAATGCTTTGCGCACTCCTTTGGCACTCAAAGGGCTAGATAGTAAAATACTGAGTGTGTGTATATAAAATATATAGTATATATAATGGTACCCTGTGGTGCATTTTGTTTTCCCCAGAATTATTAATTTCTTCTTAGTACATCAGTCTGAGTGTCTCACTTCTAAGTTTTCTCTTTAACCTTTTGAGTGCCAGAGTGGTGCGCAATGAGTTGTATTTCCCTATTGGTCTAATGAATTAATAATTGAAAAGTGAGAGAGTGTTCACGTGTGTGTGTAATTTTAGATTGATGCATATACTATCAATACATAACATTCTGGATTCTGTCGTCTTTTTCTAGAAATCCAGTTCTAGGAAATCAGATTCTGGTTTGGATAACTTTGGCATATACCAAGGTGTAATTCCAAAAGTACCAGGAGTAGCTGGAACTGATCAAATGGGTAAGTTGAGGACATTTCAAGGGGTGCTTAAAGTAATAATACTTTTTTTTAAAGAAATAAGACTACTGCCACTGCTGGTAGATGTTTAATTCAAAAGTTATTACAAGTTAAGCATCCAATATGCTAGCAACATCATCAGCTGGTGTCCAAGAGGCATTTTTTATAATGTACTTTATTATAGGCAAGCTTGTCATCAAGTATGTTTTTCCGTAGTGATAGGAACAGCATCACCTGGGGACATATTAGAAAATTGCACTTTAATGTTAAGGGGAAAAAATTGAACAATTCACTAGCTCTCTAACACTAAATGGGACTCCTCTTTTCCCCTGTAGATAACCAGTATGATAAGCTTTGGGAGGGAAGCAGCCCTCAGCCTCAGGTCAGCATAAGCAGCCGTTTGAAGGTCGAACATTTCGTCTTCCACAAGGTGCTTGGGAAAGGCAGCTTTGGCAAAGTGAGTAAATCAGACACTGTAGAAGGTTTGTCTTTCCCTTTTTTATGGGTTATTACTCACTTCCCTGTTCCTTGCAGGTCCTGCTGGCTGAGCTGAAAGGCAAGAACGAGTTTTTTGCGGTGAAAGCCTTGAAGAAGGATGTAGTACTTATTGATGATGACGTGGAGTGTACCATGGTGGAGAAGCGTGTCTTGGCACTGGCCTGGGAAAACCCTTTCCTCACCCACATCTACTGCACCTTCCAGACCAAGGTACCCATCAGAACCAGCAACTTTTAGCCCTGCTTACCCTCATTATAAGGGACCGTTTGTCAAACTCTTAACGCCACTTCTTCCATCCCCTTTATAGAAGTCTGTTTACATGGAAGAGGGGAATGTGTGGGTTATTATTGCCGCTTGGATCCTTCCATTGGTCCTTTTATAAAAAAAAAAAAAAAAAAGGTGTAATTGTGGGACAAACCAACTGCACGTAGGGAACGAATACAAATTTCCACTGCATTTAATGGGGCTTTTAACCCCTTGAATAACCAAAGTTATTTTTAAGTTCAAGTGCCGTTACTAAAAAAAGGTGGTGCAATTCTAGGGCAAACCAACTGCACCATAGGGAAAAATAAAATATCCCCAATTTTCCATTGATTTAAAGGGGAACTACCACCCCGCAATAACTTTACATGAATTAAGTCTTCATCTGGCGACTAGCTGCTTAGTAGTGCTAGTCGCCAGAAATATTACCTGGTTTGAAAGATTTTGCAGTTTTTCGGAGGCTCACGGTAGCAGGAAGCACGGACATCTCGTCATAATGACGTCCGTGCGCCTGCACTGTCAGTTCCTTTTGGAGCTGGCCGGCTCCAAAAGGGACTGACAGCGCAGGCACACGGACGTCACTATGGCGAGATGTCTGTGCTTCCTGCTACTGTGAGCCTCCGAAAAACTGCAAAATCTTTCAAACCAGGTAATATTTCTGGCGACTAGCGCTACTAAGCAGCTAGTCGCCAGATGAAGACTTAATTCATGTAAAGTAATTGCGGGGTAGTAGTTCCCCTTTAAGCGGGGTTTAACTTCTTGAATGCTAGAGAGGTCTTCAATACATTGCGGAGCAATTCAGTAGTACTTGTAATGAATCGGCTTAACCCTAGATGGACCAGAGGGGTGTGTAACCCCACTGATCCCTGAAGGAAAACTGTAATTTAATATTTATATCTTGTCCATGTCCTAAGAAATCATATGACGTATCTAACTTTTTAAATCATTATTAATTTATTGAAAATAAGCATATGCAGTTTTTATTTTACCAGCATTTACTGACATAACCTGCATCCTTACATTACTTTGTACTCTGGTCATTGCTGTTCTCTGTGGATCAGTGCACTGAACTCCTTTCTGCATGAAAATCTATCTGTCAGGATCAGACACACAGATGTGCATTACTTGCCTGTGCCACCAAAGATTCCCCTATCATAAATGTGTGGTTGCGGTCAGTAAAAACTATAAGCTGAGATCCCAAATCATAAAATGACAGCTATAAATTGCAGGCATAAAAGTTAGTTTTAATAACCTTGTATTTCAAAACATTGATAAAAACTTTATAAGACATCAGTTTGTGTTTAAATGTCCTTTAAAAGGTACAGGGCTTTCAAAACCTTGGAGATTTCTCCTGCTAATAAAAGTCTTCACCTGCCACTATAAGGTATCACTGCCTGCAATCTTGCTTGCTTTTTTCTAGCAACAGTTTGGTAGTCATTCATTTCTGCAATTGAAATGCCATGGTTGAGGATGATTTTAATTGTAGTCCTGAACAGCTGGAAGGCCTCAGGTTGCTCATCACTGGTATAAGCTATTGCTGAGCAATAACTTCCTTAACGCTCAGCAGGATGCTGGCCTGCTAAGGATGATGGGAATTATTGCCCAACATTAGATGAAAGCCAAATGTTGGCTACACTTAACTTAATCACAAAAGCAATTTACACAGTTTAATCACAAAAGCAGAAATACCAGACCAGCTAATAAGAAAACTAGAATAGAAAAACAGAAGTTAAACTGCAGTAGTGAGGACACTGTAAAGCGGCCCAAACACTTCTCTATATATGCCTCATCCTCACAGTTACGCAAACCGTGTTGTTCCCTGCACTAGCATAGCATGATAAATAAGTGTGATGTGCGATTACATCTTTCACTGTTTTACCGCTATTTAACTTTTCACCCCCCTCCATATATCAGTGAGTTAAAAGTTTAATATATTAATTCCTACCCCCACCACACCCCCTTGTGGTTATTGTCCTTTTCCATTTCTGCCTGCTTCAAAGTAGCTAACACTACAGCAGTGCTGGGCAACCTGAGGCCCTCCAGCTGTTGAACACTATAACTCCAATCATGCCCAGCCATGGCAAATGCAGTCCTCAGCAGCTGGAGGGCCTCAGGTTTCTGAGGAACTGGACTACAGGGCGAACTGTCCATTGATGACTATGACAGATTGTAACACATGTGCTGGCTACAAAAACATGGCCACCAAACCTAAGGATAACATTCTTCTATCAGTGGATAGACTGAGATATAAAAACCTGTCTGTATAAATAAATTAAAAAATAACTGCACAGTGACTTTATTTTAGTGCAGCAGCCTTAAACGAGCAGTCAACATTTGTTATGTAAAATGTATACTGTAGATCTTTTCCTGTTATGTAAAATAAGGGTACTCCCACTGCTGAGAGATGCATATTTCCAGAGTTATTACAGCTTAAATTTCTGTTTTTCCCACTATCGGTACCTTCTAGTTGTCAGATTCAAATTACTTATTGTTACATTTTGTTTGATAGGAAAGTCACTGACAAACGGTTGTTCATAGAATGTGATAGAAACTGCTGAGCCATCACACTGTAATTCACTTTCTGATTATTTGACATGACATTTGAATAAAGCAGCTGACAGTAATGAGAGTATCATTGTTTTACTCAGCAGGAAAAGCTCTATAAATATATATTGTAAATATTAAAAAAAGAAATAAATTGAAGCCACTCCGATCTCTCAAGCTTGTATAATATGAGAGATATAAGGTTCTAAACTTCCCCCTCCCAGCCTTTTCACAGAAGTCAGCTCTCTAGCTGACAGCAGGAGATTCTGGTTCCGGGAATGGCCGACGGCTCTTCAGCAGAGCCGAAATAGCGCTATCTAAAAAGAAATACTTCATTGGAACGGTCTACATAGTGTCCCTCACTTTGCCCCAGGGGAGAGGGGAAGTCAGACACACTTTATCGACTGTTTCAGCCACTAACCAACTCTAATGCACTGGTGGATTTATACAGTCACCGCATTGTCACTGCTTACTTGGAAATCTTTGCAATTGCTTCCTTCTGCTTTCATCAAATCTACAGTACAGGGTGAGAGCGGTCCTGGAGTCTATGCATGACTAAGCCTGGGAGTGAACTGTGCTGCTTTAAGCATTGGGATAATACCCTTGCAAAGCTTCTGATTTGCAGGGTCAGATTTCCCACTTGGTAAAGTAGACAACTTCCTAAAGTTCCAGCTTTTGAGGGGCTCCTCAGCTGTGCTGGCCACACCCTGATTCTGGTTTGTGGGTGTGAAAGAACAATCTCAGTGCTCCTGGTTTATGGTGACCAGTTTACAGAGCCCTTGGATGCAAGCTGTATTCAGACATTGCAAAGGGATTGTGTTGGGAATCTGTTTGGTAGCCAAGGGGTTAAGAGCTTACTTTGTGTTTATGTGTTACAGTATTAACAGCTTGTGTGATGCTAAGGGATGGGGTCTTATCTGGAGTGTGACTGTGGCCTTTTGTGTAACTAAGGGCACCTTGGGTGCTTTTGCCTAGAGATGGCTCAGATTTAAAAACAGCCTTGCTGATTTACACATGTTATACCTCACTGCCTGTTACAGGAACACCTCTTCTTTGTCATGGAGTTTTTGAATGGAGGAGACCTGATGTTCCACATACAGGACAAGGGACGCTTTGATCTTTACAGAGCTACGTAAGTTTTAACTTGGCACGTGACGTCATTATTATCATTAACAAAAAACATCTAAACTTGAGATCACATGCTAAAGCAGCTAAAAAATTAGAAACTAAACAGTCCTTAACCCTTTTGAGTGTCAGAGTGGAAGGTGAAAACATTGTTGGATACTACTGTGATACTCATATTTTATATATATATATATATATATATATATATATATATATATATATATATATATATATATATATATATATATATATGTAACCTAGTTGATGAGATTGAAAAAAGATGGGTTAACCCCTTAACGACCCTTGACGGTCATGGTATGTCATGGGTAAAAAGTGCCTGAACGACCCATGATGTACTATGACCATCATGGATTTCAGGGCTCCCCGCGCGGCTGCACGCCGTTCGGGGAGCCCTGAGGTCCTTTAGTTTCCACCGCGTGCCTGCGCGGCCGGACGTTAAGGGGTTAAATTCAGCCTTTGATGGGTAAACAAGATAATTGCAGTGAACATAGGCTGTGAGGTTTTTTTGTTTTTATTGCTGAAATATTTCTCTGTTTTTAGGTTCTATGGAGCAGAAATAATATGTGGGTTACAGTTCCTTCACTCCAAAGGAATCATCTACAGGTAACATTATTCCCTGTAAATCGATAATTATTATTATTATTTACTAGCAGAATATTGCCTTAAAGGAGCAGTAAAAAATTGTATGAAAATATATTTATCGTAGAGTGGTTCCTGCTGAGTAAAATAAGGTTACTGCCACTGCTGAGAGATACATATTTCCAGAGTCATTACTCTTTAAACTTGTGGGGGTTCACATTAGCAGTGCCCTATAGTAGTCAAATTCCAATTCGTTATTCTGTTACATTCTAACTGTGAGGAAAGGCAGTGACAAACCATTCTCCATAGACTATAATAGAAACTGTTCAGTCACTTCCTGTCGGTTAGAACTTTCAGGAGGTAAACTCACAGTAAATTCACTTCCCATTTATTTTACACTAATTTTAAAGCCGTGTACACGGGCCAAAACTGACGGCGCTGCAGTCATGCGCAGTACTGACTGCCTGCGCCGCAGCTGATACGGAGCGGGGCACTCCGAATTCAGACTGTACTCCTCTCTGCGCACCCCGCTTCGTATCAGCTGCGGCGCAGGCAGTAAGTACTGCACATGACTGCAACGCACACAGCCGTCTCTACTGCACATGACGCCTTCTGACAAACATCCTTAGCAAATTCTAATATAGGATGTTATACATGTTTGAATAAAACAACTGACAGCATTGATAGTGCCCTTGTGCGACATAGCAGGTTTTCATTAAAAAATGTTTACTGTCTTTTTTTTTTTTTTTATCAAAAAGGAAAAGATGAGCCATTCTGGAGCAAACCATCTGCACTATGGGGTGGGGTTGTAATGAACAAAAATGTTAATTTAATTAAATGGGGTTTTAACCCCTTGTATACTAGAAAGGTCTCCAAAGTATTGGAGACCTCACTAGCATTCAGTGAGGTTAAAAGCCCCATTTAAACAATGGAAAATATGTGAATGTTTATTTGTCTCTGTGGTTCAGTTGGTTTGCTCCGCAATCACTCATCCCTTGCTTTCTGTATAAGGCCTATTATATTCATACAAAGTACGGATTTAATGCAGACACAAAAGGATAGGTGAACATTCCAATAGGTATAAGCAAAAGGCCCTTTGGTACAGTGTGTTCACATCTTCTGTACACATCAAATTTAAATCTCTAGGTGTGTTCATGCACCTCTACCAGACACACTCAGGGGAGGAAGTAGGGAGGAGTTATGTAAATTTCTTTCTGCTTCCGTCTGCTGGATCAGAAGTTAATCGTGCTCCTCTGGCTGTAAGAGGGTTAATGATGAGTCGTCCTGTTTGTGGATTGTCATCCTGCTCATGTTCAATTTTTGTATGTCAGATGCCTTTTAAACTCTATCAATTTAAATCATGGCTGTCCAAGTTCAGTCCTCAAGGGCTACCAACAGAGCCAGGATGTAAGGATTTCCCTGAAGAAGCACAGGTGAGTTAATCAGTGGATTATTCATTTTGACACTCACCTGTGCTTTATCAGGGAAATCCTTACATCCTGGCCTATTGGTGGCCCTTGAGGACTGAACTTGGACAGCCATGATTTACACTGTTGCTGTTTCGTATCCAATTAAGACCCAGTCTTGTGTTTGCTAGTACCTACAGTTCAAGAATAGACTTGTTAAATATCAGTATTATCATTGGCTAAATAAATAAATAAATAGTATTTTTGAATAGCTAACAAGCTAAAATTCACCGTTGTTATAAAAAAAAATTTAAAACAATAGTGCGGTCCTCCCACTTATGGCTTTATGATCATGTGGCCCGCAGCTGGAAACACTTGCACACCTCTGTGCTATACAATTTTATTATGGGCCTTTAATCTCCCTACATGTGGAGGGTTCTCTATACCTGTCCAGTGGAGAACTCTTGTTCCTGTTATGGGAATCTGATTACCATCCAGTGGAGAATCCAATCTCCCCGTTCTGCAAAAGTCCCAAAAAAGTAGCAATTGACACTTTTTTTCTATTAAGCTTACTCGGCGTGTATAAACCCATGCAAAAATATTTATATATATGTTCTAGCACAAACAGCACACTGCACCCAGTATCATGTTGCCTTCAGTAATTTATTTATTTTTTAATACATTCATTGTGTTGAAATACTGGTCCTTACAGACTCAACAGGAGGGTAAGATGGCACCATTAAGGCATATGGCTGTTAAATAGAATATGTGTGTGGGGGGGTTTAGAACATTTAAAACATCTGCCTAGATCTTACAGCGGTTGTTGAACTAAAACTATCATAATCCTGAGTCAGTTTGCCAACCATGCATTGGATCCGTACAATAAATCTTGAGTCTTACGTCAGGGTTATGCAAATTGTGGCTCTCCAGCAGTCGTGGGACTAAAATTCCCATCCTCCTCAGAGAACCAAAACAGGCTGAGGATGATGGTGGTTGTGTCCAACAATGGCTGTATGTTGCACACCCCTGATTAGACACTGTGATGTTTTCATGATGCTAAAGATGAGCAATTCTGGGGAAACCTGATTTGTACCATAGTAGAAAAACCTTTCCAAAATTCCCATTGATATTGATTTAAATGAGGATTTAACTTCACAAATACTAAAGTCTCTTTCACACACATGTGGGAATTTTCATCTGTCCTCTGTGGTACAGTTGATTTGCCCCAGAATTGGCTTCTGTTTAGCTTCTTCCATATGTATTTTTGTGTTTAATGAATAATTGGTAATTATTAACATGTGGCTTGGTGAATAGCATAAGTACTAATCATTTCACCACAAGGGGCAGCTGACTGTGTAATTTTCACTGGTTTCCCCATTGTGTCCCTGCAGAGATCTGAAGTTGGATAATGTGATGCTGGACAAAGATGGTCATATAAAAATCGCGGACTTTGGAATGTGCAAGGAGAGCGTTTTTGGAGATAACAAGGCCAGCACCTTTTGCGGGACCCCTGACTATATTGCCCCAGAGGTAAGATCACTCTGACATTACCAGGTTGGCCAAATATTGATTACACCAGAAGACCATAAGTACACACAACTTAATCTAAAAGATAACCAACACCTCCTAACAGAATCATCCACTTACGTTACTTTGGTCAGGAAATCTCATTGCCATTAGGAATTTTGCCCTTGTACCTTTGTTCATCTGGTAACATCTTCCGTCACTCCTGGACATCATGTCCATGACAGTTGCTAGCAGTTTCTTCAGACTGATGTAGGCACAGTACAGGAGCTTACTTAACTCTTTTAAGAAGCAGAGGGATGTTAACTATATTGCACATCCTCTGGTCCTTAAAAGCTTACAATTACCTTGAACAAAGACTCTAGGGCAAAATTCATAGGGGCCAATAGGATTTATGGCTAACATAAGAAAACTGTAGGATTATTATTATGTGGTGGTTGTTCTCATTCAATACGAAGTTAGATTTTTTTTTTTTTTAATGTCTGGTGCAGATTGGTTAACACTATCAATACTATTTATCAGTGTAATATTGTACCTCTGTATATCTTCTCCTAAAATTAATGTTCTTATTGTTCATGTCACACAACTGTGCTTTTTAATAAAAAAAGGAAACGTGAGGTAAAGTTCCTTCCTTAAACAAAAAGTCACTTTAGCCCCCCCCCCCAAACATGCTCAGTTTTAAAAGTGTTTGTCAGGATGTGTCCATTAGGACTATGACTCAAACTGGAATAACTAGTGGCCGTCCTAAGGACCGTTAAGGCCTTTGTAGCCATCAACCAAAGGACCGCTTTCATCTGTTTCCTTAACCAGTTCTTGGGAATTTCCATCTGCAGCTCCCATTATGCTGCTGTGTTCATTTGATGGCTTCAGATGAAGCAAGTTTTGGCCTACAGGAGGTAGTGCCTATGTAGATGTCCTTCTTGATATACTTTTTGGCCAGTAACCTATTTGTTTTTGTTCTTCTCCTGTGCGCAGCATTTGTGTCCATTTGTGTTGCACTTGTTAATTTCTGTTAGAAATGGACTTTGTTTGGAAAGGTTTTTCCCTTTCCCTCCCTGGAATTTTGGTGGATGCTTTGGTAAATCTCCATGGTTCCTGTGTTCCATATAGTACATAAGAGAAAAGGGGTAAAAACAATGGTTGTAGTCCCAGGCTGGGAGGTCCTCTTGGGTTCTCTGGTTGAGGGGATTTCCTTTCTTGTTCTACTTCTGTTTATTTTCTTTCCTATTTGATATATGCTAAAACTGAGCATGTTCAGCCGGTGATAATGTGGTGCAGCCTGGGAGTCTCTGCCTCAGAGGCCTTTCTTGTTTAAGCGCCCTGCCCTCCTGGAGAAGGGAACTTTACTCCATGGTTCCTGTGTCTTTTTTCAACCTAATTTACTATTTAACTATGAAGCAAGTAAGGGGGTCACCTAAACACAAAGGATTCCAGCTGTTTTTTAATCCGGTAGAGAAATCCTATGCACTTGGACTAAGTGAAAAGGATTTATTCACAGTGGTGTGAAACTCTGGCTAGTAAGAATGTTAGGGACTCAGCAGATAACTTGGCTACACAGTTTATAGTGCAGTGGCTCGCAGCACATATTTATTTGGCGCTTTCACAATAAAGAATAGCCTTATGCAGAAAACTAGAGAGGCTGTAAGTGCCCTTGCTCCATAAGCTCTGTAGATGCTGTTATCTACATATAACTGCACATTCATCAGATCTTAGTTGGGCAAACAGTCTTAAGAGTGAAGTATCAGTGTTCTTGTCTTCTCTACCATCACTAGAAACCATGACCACCATTTTTCTTGCCCATTGAATATAATCTCCTGTCTCTCTCCAGATCCTGCATGGACTTAAGTATACCTTTTCTGTGGACTGGTGGTCCTTCGGAGTCCTACTATATGAGATGCTTATTGGACAATCCCCCTTCCATGGCGACGATGAGGATGAGCTGTTTGAGTCTATTCGAGTAGACACTCCCCACTTCCCACGCTGGATAACAAAGGAGTCCAAAGACATCCTGGAGAAGGTACGTGAATATTTATTATGGTCAGGAAATCCTAATGGACCCAAAGACATTTGGCCTTGCGCCTTAGTTCAAGACATAACATCTTCAGTGACAGTATCGGGTAGATTTTTCCAAACTTAAAGCAGCCAAAGTACATGATCCTACTTAATTCTTATGACCAGCAAGGTGCACAATGCCTTTGTGAAGCAATAAGTTAAGATTACCATGTGCAATGAGTTCAGTTTGTGTCCTTTAGTCCTACTACCAACTATTCGCCTTCATAGACATGAAATCACTGACTAGGTGAAAATGGTATCTCTTCAACAAAGGAACAAAGGCAAAATTAATTGTGGCCACTAGGATTATTTTGGGCCAAAATATGTTAGCAGAACTTATTATTAGGAAATGTTACTTCTCCTTTCAATCTGGGTTTCACTTTGCATGACTAGATTTTGTGACTTGTAATTAGCCCCAGCATTCAGGCCATGACTGTTTAACATAAAGGTTGGATGGGTGGAAATTTGTAAGATGGATCCTGTCTTTTTCCCTAGCTATTTGAAAGAGATCCGCTAAAGAGGCTGGGAGTGACCGGAAACATCAAGCTGCACCCCTTCTTCAAGGCCATCAACTGGACTGCGCTGGAGAAAAGAGAGATTGAACCACCCTTCAAACCCAAAGTGGTATGTTCTGAAAACTGGCAGAAAACATTAACAGTGGTAGAGATGCAGCTGTGGGTGATTAACTCACTAAGGACCAGAGGAGGGTATAATGATTTGCAATGTATTGTGTACGCCTCTGGTCCATAAGGGGTTAAATAGAAATTATGCAATTAAAAATAATTGAGGTCAAAGACTCTAAGTAAATAATGATAATAAAACATGGGCATCCAATATGCAGCCCGTGGGCCGAATGCACTCTGCCTGACCCAAGGGTGTGTGGGCCACTGTGAAAAACAAACAAAAACTCAATTAACCCCTTAAGGCCTGTGCAGTCCAGGAGTGAGAGGACCACAGCACTTTTATTTTCACCTATGTGGTTTGTGATCACGCCGCTCTGCGATTCTGGCACGTTACCGGTCATTAAGGGGTTAACTAGCAAATATGAATAGTAGGTCAGTAAAGCCCAACTGCCTGCCAGTACCATACAGTTCAAGAATAGTTTTGTTAAATATCCGTATTGTCATTGACTTGATCAATAAATAAATTCATATTTTTTAAATCGGTGACAGATTTAAATAAGTCACTATTGTTCTCCATAAAAAAATGAGTGAAGGCCTTACATGTATGACTGTCTGATCATGTGGTCCATGACTGATTAATTTCAGCTGAGCTTTTTAACTCCTTGCATGCTAGTGAGGTCTCCAATGCATTGCTTTGCAATGTGTTGGAGACCTCTGTAGCATTCAGTGGGTTAAATTCTCCATGTAAAGAAATGCAGAAGTTTTATTTATCCCCTATTGCAGTTTGGAGAAATGTAACATGACAAAACCCCAAAATTCTATAAACTATGGTCTGCATTGATGAAGCCGTTATCAAAGTAATTTTTACAGCAGTATGTAACTTCTTGGATGCTTTGGAGACCTCTATCCTCACAGGGCCTTAACCATTTGAGTGCCAGAGAGTTACCAAGTTGGCTACCCCACTGGCTCTCAGAGTTAAAACAGGAACTAACAACTTCTTGGTTAGGCGTCACTTAGAATATGAAGTACAATTTTGGATGCCAGTTCTTAAAAAAAGACATTGTTGAATTGGAAAAGGTGCAGAGACATGCAACAAAACTGATAAAGGGGTTGGAGGATCTGAGTTATAAAGAGAGAGTAGCCAAACTGGGGTTGTTTACATTAGAGAAGAGAAGTCTAAGGGGTGATGTGATTACCATTTACAAATATATTCAAGGTCAATACAAAGAATTATCCAATTAATTATTTATGCAAAGAGCTGAACTAAGAACAAGAGATCATCCATTAAGACTAGAGGAAAGGTGTTTTCAACTAAAACAAAGGAAGGGATTATTTATGTAAGGGTGGTAAAGCTATGGAATTCTTTGCCTCGGGATGTTGTACTTGCAGATAATGCAACTGCTTTCAAAAAAGCAATGGATGCCTATTTAGTACAGAATAATATTGAACATTATGAAAGATGGCTTCAATGCAGATAGGATGTTGATCCACTTGGGGCTAAACTGGAAATGGCTTCAGAGGGTTTTTTTTTTTTTTTTTTTTGCCTTCCTCTGGATCAACAGGGGTATTTTTGGCATGGGCTGGACTTGATGGATGCATGTCTTTTTTTCAGCCTCATCAACTATATTACTATAAAAAAGTGTATGTGGGTAAATAGGAAAAAAGGAAAATTAGTTCCAAAAATAAGAAATCCATACTAACAGTCACTGTTTAAAATGTTTCTTTTCGCAATAATTACCACATTAAGCTATGTTTAGTTCATTTTAATGAGAAGTATAAAAAATGCCTATATGTTGTACTAATAATTTATTAATTATATAAATACTAGTATGAAAGCCTGTGTACACGGACTAAAGTGCCACCCAGAGGCCTCGGCTGCTGCCCCGGAGCCAGGAGCAGAGTCAGGCAGTTCAGCCAGTCTGTACTGCGCATGACTGCATCGTTCCTGCAGTCTCTACTGCTCAAGTGCTGTTATGCACACAGGGAGCTTCGCAGCCGAGCAATTTATATTATACAGATATTTTAAGAAATTAACCTTTATTTATTGGTGGTAGTGTGTGGTACTTTATGCTAATTCATTTCTGTTCTTGGCCAATAGTACCACACGTGTTATGAATGCCAGGCAAGGCCTGTGCACACGTGGGGAATTTCTACAAGGACAATGAGTGAGATATTTGTCCTCACATAGAATTAATTACTGGACCACAAAAACAGAAGAAAATATCTCTCCAAAGTTAGTGAACCCTTTGAGGGGCAGACGTGTGTCTAATGCAACACCCATCTGGCACTAAAAGCTTTAAAAAACAAACAAACAAACAAAAAAGGCAACTCTAATTAATCTTCATAGTATTTGGACCATGAGAATGTTATTTCAATACTGTCAGAGCTGTAGTTCAAGAGTAATTGAATGATAAAGTATCCCCCTCCCACCCCTTTTATCTAGTGTAAGCCACCTCCCCTCAGATGTGGAATCTGGTCTTAAGACCAGACAGATCACAGCAAGAGACAATCTTCTTACTGTGAGCATAAGTAAAACACTGCCCCCCTTGACAGGTTTTTCACTTATGCTAATTGAAGATTGTCCCTCTCCGCAATCCATCTGGACACCACCTTGCTGCTCTGAGGTGAGCAGTGTTACATTAGTAAAAGGGGCGGGAGGGGAATATCATTCAATTACTCGTGAACTACAACTCTGACAGTAATGAAATCGCACTCTCCACGGCCCAAATACTAAGAAGATTAATAGGAGCTGCTTTTTTGTGAAACATTACTATCCCTTTAATGGATCTGACCTACTCCTGAAAGCCATTCACTTTGCTTTACCTATACTAGAGTCATCTTGACATTACCATGGAGGGAAAAATCCAAAAGTTGCAGTGTCTGTGACACTCACTGCTGTAAGAGAAACTGTGAAAGGTGACACCACCAACTAGGAGACAGGAAACCAGGAATTAGAAGAATAATTATTTACCTCAACCATCACTGTTATGTAAAATTTTAATATAAGCTTAACTTTTTATAAGGTATGACAAGTCCATCAACTTTACACAATACACATTTTGTAGGCATGTAAAGTAAAAGTATGTATAGTGCTTTTCACTAAAACTTTTTTGTGATATCAATTTTTTTTTTTTTTTTTTTACAGAAATCTCCTAGTGACTATACCAACTTTGACCGGGAATTCCTGAGCGAGAAGCCACGATTATCTTACAGTGACAAAAACCTCATCGATTCTATGGACCAATCTGCATTCCGTGGGTTCTCCTTTATTAACCCCAAGATGGAAAAACTCCTGGAAAAATGACCCCACACACACATTTTTACCTCTTCAAACTATGGACACAAATTTACACTAAAGAGAGGACTGAAGTGAGCTATTTCCATACCACAGTGCACCTGGCTACTTCATCTCCTGTGTACCCCATCTCTGCCTGAAAGATTTCCATTTTTTGTGTTAAACCGCCATATTAGGGCAGAAAGCAAACAAGCAATTCTGGAGCAAACCAACTGTGCCATGGTCATACCTGGGAACTTTGTTGTGGACTCCCCAGAGAATGGACTCCTGTGGTGCCGATGGGGGAGAAAAATGACGTGATTTGCTCCAAAAAGGGGTGGGACTTAGTTGTGAGTGTGGGTGGAGCTTATAATGCGAAGAAAAAGTGTAATGAATAGGCTGGGGAAGGAGGAGACAAGGGTGGGGAGTGGGAGGAAGAACAGGCTGAAAAGTAGCAGAAGTGGGCAGAGTTTCATTAGAAACTCCCCACATCCAGAGAATCAGCCTCTGCCAGGTAATGTTGAGTCAAAACTGGAGTCTACGGGGCAAATCAGGAGAGGTCCCAGCTATGGCCATGGGGAAGGGACACAAATTCTCATTGATTGTGATTTTAACTGTGGGAATCTTAGAGAGGTCTCCAATCCATTACAAAACAATGAAGTGGTGACGTCTCTACCATTCACTGGGTTAAAAGCCTACTTTAAAATCATTGTGAATTGTGGGAATTTTCATTCATCCCCTGTGGCGCAGTCGGCTTACATCTGAATTGGTTTTTTTCTTTGTACATACGGCCATTAGAACAGTCCCTTGTAATGAATTTTCCCACGTCTGGTTACTTGAATGTAATATGTCATACAAAGGGCCGTATGTTCAAAAGAAAAGTGGAGGAGTTGTGGGCCTAACCATTTGTACTATAGGGGAGAACTAAAAACTCCAAAAATGTCCATTGATTTAAATGAGGATTTTAACCCCTTGAATGCTAGAGAGAGCAAAGCAATGTGTTGACCTCTCTCTAGCATTCAAGGAGTTAACATCCTCATTTAAATCAATGGGTTTGTTCAGTTCTCCCCTATAGTACAAATGGTTAGCACCAGAACTCCACTTTTCATTTGAACATACAATCCAGAGAGTTATAAATATATATATATATAGATATAGATAGTCATGGAAATGCTGTATATATATTGCTAAAGGAAGATAACAGTAGTGTATGCGTGCATGTGTGGGGGGAGGGTGTAATGGGTGAAGTGAAGCAGATAGATATATTTTTTACAGCCCTGCTTAGTTCTTAAAATAATAAATAGATTTTCACATTTACTGTGAGAATGGTTTTAGTTTTGTTTTGCTATTACAAAAGTAACAAAGAAAAAAAATACTTGAAAAGGGGTGTGTAATCTGTGACAGTCAGCTGTTTCTGGACTACAACTACCAGTATCCTCAGCAAGCCAATGCGTTCACATTGTAAATAAGTGGGAGAAGTGTGCAAACTGCTCTTCAATTATTTTTGTACTACAAACCCCATTATCCTTAGCCAACCAAGGGCCAGTTGTGGGTGATGGGAATTGCAGTCCAACAATAGCTGGAGAACCACTGTTTGCACATCACTCTGTTAAGGGGTCAAAATATCCATGCAAAGAAAATACTTTAAAAACAGTAAACTAATTTGTAATTCTTTGGATGTTATTGGATCTTGCAAATCTTTTGATGTCTGTGTCGCACCCCCCAACACACACTCCCCCACAATCCTCTGCTGTCCTTAATCAACTTTATTGGCTATATAAATTGAACTGACAGCAACTGAATTACAACAATGTAACATGAGAAGTTACAAAACGGTATTCTTTTAAAAGGTCACACGCAAAAGAGAGTGCGACCACATTACACATTCAACATGTTGCCTTGCTCAAAATGGCGACATGAAAATCTCACACTGCATGACAGTGAGATTCTCATGTTGCCTACTTAAATACTGCATACTGTTTGTGGGAAGAATAAATCAGTTGTGTCTGCATATTGTTTGTTGGGTTGCTCCTGTGCCCAGCGCAGAGCTTAGCAAGACTGGGATAAGGTTGTACTACATCTCCCATCATCCTTACCCATCTTGCTCAGCGCTGCTACGGTTCTCTCTACTCTTCACTGCGTGCAGAACACGCAGTACTTGAAGCATATGATTACTGAGTGGATGGCTCCTACACACACCCTCATCGTTGCAGCGCTGCGCAAGTTGGGTAAGGATGAAGAGAGCTGTAGTGCAACCTCATCCCAGTCTTGCTGAGCGCTGTGGTCTGTGCTTCAGAACTACATTTGCCTGGCACAGGAGCAACCCAACGAACAATATGCAGAGACAACTGACTTCTTGTTCACAAAAATGGTATGTGATCTTTTATGCAGACACAACTAATTTATTCTTCTCACAAACGGTATGCGATATTTAAGAAGGCGACATGAGAATCTCACTCTGTCATGCAGTGCAAGATTTTCATGTCGCCATTTTGAACAAAGCGACATCTTGAATGTGTTGTGTGGTTGCACTCTCTCTTGCGTGCGACCTTTTAAAACTGAACCGTATGCAAAGAACATTTAGTGTTGGCCCTTAAATAAAGTTTATGGGGACTGCACAAGATCCAGTGAGACTAAACAAAGAATCTCTTATTTCAGTCTCTATCACAGGATCAACAAGGAAGTCCTTGGGGAGGGGGCTCAGTTCAGGCCTCCACACCTCTGTCCTTTTGATCCACTGGGGCTCACAGTGCAGCGCCAGCTTTATCATCAGGTATGCTCTCAGAAGGGCAGAACTGCCAACAGGATGCTATCCAAGTGATAGCTGCCCTTTAACTCGTTGAGTGTCAAAAGGAAATCTACTGGATACTCCTCTGGCACTTGGTGGCTTAAGAGCGAATCTTGCCCCTCTGGCACTCAAAGGGTTAAAAGGTAATTATGATAAAATATTATTTGAATTTATGACAGAACATGTATAAGCAGCAATAAAACCAAGCATTGGAAAACCTGAATACACTGAGCATGCTGTATCTACATCAGAGGTGAGTTTCAAACATGAGAAGCCACACTGGAAAAAGCATGACAGCCTAGAGTTCAATAATTAATGGTTGTCCAAAATAGCCATATAGCCCCCTAAGGACCTTAGAATGTAACATCCTGCAAACTGAGAGGTCAGCAGATTTTTCAGGTAAACAAGTTCCATGTCATAGAATGCCCAATACTCTATATCATTAATGCAATCTGAATTTGAAAGATCAGGCCAGTGCTAATTTTACAGCTTACTACAGGTTTATCACTTGATGAATATAATAATGGTTTGATGAAGAAAATTAAAGTGATACTAGTAATACTTCAAAACATTTTTATTTTATATTGTAGCCATTAAAAATCATTAAGAATGATATCAGACTTATCTGTCAAACCTTTATGGTTTGAGAGATATTCACAAGGGAAGTTTCCCCCTCACTGACGTCACCGGTCTAGCTTTCAGATTTGGAATCCGGTCCGCAGACCGGCCGTGGCTCTACAGCACAAGCACACTTTGTAGATCGTTCCAATTAAGTAGTTATTTTTATATCTTGCGATCTCGGCTCTGCTGAAGAGCCGCCAGCTGATCTGTGGACCAGATTCCAAATCTGATAGCTAGATGGCTACCTGACCATTTCGGTCAGTGAGGGGAAACTTTCCTTGTGAATATTTCCCAAACCATAAAGGTTTGAGAGATAAGACTGATATCATTCTTAATGATTTTTTTTAATGGCTAAAATATAAAAAAAAATTTTTAACCCCTTAAGGACCGGGAAAATCTGAGTTTGATTTGACTTAAGGACCGAAGCAATTTCGACTTTTTTGACTATGTCTTTGTTCAACCATATTTTCTCTTTAATTCCTTTTGTGCACCCACATAAATTATATACTGTTTTTTTAAGCACAAGTAGGGCTTTCTTTTGATACCACAATTATATGAATACCTCATTGTTTAATTTGATTAAAATAGAAAAAAAGAGGAAAAAAATTGAAAAAAACAACATTTTGCTTATATTTTCGTGTCAGGATTTGCATACAATTAGTTTTTGACAAAAAAATACCCCTAAATATATTCATTTGCTTCTCCTGAATATAAGAATACCCCATATGCCTAGTATTTCAATCACTTCCTCACATTTACAAGGTAAATATTACAAGATGGATGCCATTATTTCCAACTTGTAATTTCTCAACAATTGGCATGTGAGCATCATAGCTTAGCTGACGGTGCCAGAACCAAAAATGTCCCACAAAGGTATATGTTTCTGAAAACTACACAACATAAGGTAAATAATCAGGAGAATTTTGGAGTTTTTCATGCAGCTATTTTTCCAGAAAAAAATTTCAAAATTGTGGTAATATTTTGTTTTTTTGCAGTTTTCACACTTACATTTCAATACTACTGTTGATATCAAGCACATGATAGGTGAAGATTTTTAAAAATGCATTGTTTAGTGTTCAGCTCCTTCTTCTGAGTACGGCAATACCCCATATGCGTAGCTTTCTCATGGTTTGGGGGAGCTACGGGGGCCAAATTGGAACATGCGCGTTTCCAGGTTCACACTTTGAATCTTCACAGCTTGCGTTACTGGTGCCATGTCTCATTTGGGGCTGTGTAACAGTGCTCTTTTTTTAAGATTTCCCCCCAAAAGTGTATATTTTTGGAAAGTAGACACCCCAGGCTCTCGTTTTAGGTGTGTTTTCCAATTTTATACACAGCCATTTTACCACCAATCCCTCGTAAACCATGACGTAAGTAAAAAAAAAAAAAAACAGCGTTTTTCACACTTAGGGTTGGCGGCAGTATACTGGGCTGCATACAAATTGGTTTGGGAAACAATTTCACCTAAAATGTCTTCCCCCAAAAACAAATAAAAAAAATGATCATGGGTAAATCCTTCCACATCAATTTGAATCCCTGGGTTGCCTGTGAATTCTGAGATTTGTGGGCATAAATTGATACCCATTCTTTAGGATCCGGAGTGGCAGGTGTTGGGGCATTTCTTTGGGCAGGTCTTTTGGCAGGTCTTTGGGCAGATCTTTTGGCAGGTGCTGGGGCAGTTGCCAGGGCAGCTCTTGGGGCAGCATTTGGGGCATTTCTTTGGTAGGTCTTTGGGCAGATCTTTTGGCAGGTGCTGGGGCAGTTGCCAGGGCAGCTCTTGGGGCAGCACTTGGGGCATTTCTTTGGGTAGATATTTTGGTAGGTCTTTGGGCAGTTCTTTTGGCAGGTGCTGGGGCAGTTGCCAGAGCAGCTTTTGGGGCAGTGCGTCTTTTCTTGACAGAAGGCCCAGCGTCATCACTAGAGCTGCTCTCACTTTCTGAAAACTGCGCTATGTCAAAATCTGACGCAGTGTCTGTTGCCTCAGAGTCAGACGCCAAAAAGGCATATGCCTCTTCAACGCTGTACCTGCGCTGCATTTTGCCCACTAAAAAAGCTTTTTTTTTCTTACGCTATCCCTAAACCTAAATCTAACCCTAAAACTTACCCTAACCTACGTCTATCCTGAACCTACCTAACCCAATTGAACTACCTATCTAAACTGCGCTTATTAAATTTTTTTTTTTTTTGGGGGGGGGGGGGTTTGGGTTTGTTTTTTTTTTTTTTCTCCCCTAAACCTAAATCTATCCCTAAAACTTTCCCTAACACACGTCTACACTAAACCTACCCAACTACCTACCAAAATACCTAAACTATATTTATTATAAAAAAAAAAAAAAAAATTGTTTAAAATTTTTTAAAAAATCTAAAAAAATTCAAGGGGGATGGGGGGTGTCCCACAGATCAGAAAACACTGATCTGCAGCAAATTGATCACTCCAAGAGTGATCAGATGGGGGGGCACTTATTGATCACTGCAGAACAGTGATCAAAGGGTTAATTTTCTTTATTTAACCCCTAGAGTGCCAGCTACTTACGCCGTACGAGTGGACACAGCTGTACCTGCTGTGCCACGCTCGTACGGCGTAAGAGTGAAATGCGGTCACTGCATGAGCCGGTATAACCGGCATGCAGTGGCCGCATTAAAAAAAAAAAAACCC
Source organism: Rhinophrynus dorsalis (assembly GCA_037306005.1). Lineage (NCBI taxonomy): Eukaryota > Metazoa > Chordata > Amphibia > Anura > Rhinophrynidae > Rhinophrynus > Rhinophrynus dorsalis. The sequence goes on along the minus strand of CM074722.1, from coordinate 103,724,915 downwards.
CTGGCACTCATGGGGAGGCATGAGGATCACTCCTCATGCCTCCCCAGTTATTGATCTCCCAGCCGATCGGGCTGGGAGATCAATAAAGACAAAGGAGAAACAGAGTTTCTCCTTCCCCCTCTCTCCTACCCGAACTTCCGGGTAGGAGTGGGCGGGACCGGGGGAATCCTCCAAACGTCATCGGTGACATGGTCACCGATGACGTTAGGGAAGTTTCCCCGATCCTGTTCACTCCTACCGGTGGTAGGAGTGAAGGGCAGGAGAGCTCTTGCTCTCCTGCGGTCGCATAATTGGGCTGGGAGATCAATGACTGGGGGGACACCAGGAGGGGTCCTGATGTCCCCCACGAGGTCTGATAAGTCCAAAAAAAAAAAAATAATAAAAAAATTAAAGTAACCCTGTGAGTGCCACAGGGTCCCAGCACATTGCTTTGCAATGTGCTGGAGACCCCTGTTGCACTCACAGGGTCAATTCTTTGGGGGGGATTTTTTTTTTTTTTAAAGACCTCATTGGGGGGGATCAGGGGGATCCTGATGCCCCTCAATGAGGTCTATAATTGGGAAAAAAAATATATATATATTAACCCTGTGTGTGCCACAGGTGGGGGTCCAATGCACCCCCCCCCTCCTGTGGTACACACAGGGCTTTTATCATTATTTTGTTACCAGAGATTGTTGGGGGGCCATCAGGATTGCTCCTGATGGCCCCCCAACAAGCTCTGATTACAAAGTAATGATAAAAAAAAAATTAACCCTCTGAGTGCCACAACGGTCCAATGCATTGCTTTGCAATGCGCTGGAGACCCCGGTGGCACTCACAGGGACACTTTTTTTGATAACTTTTTTTTTTTTTTGTAAGACCTCATTGGGGGGATCAGGGGGGTTTGTATACCCCTCAATGAGGTCTATAATAAAAAAAAGTAAATTAAAAAAAAATTAACCCTGTGTGTGCCACGGGGGGGGGCAATGCAGCCCCCCTTCTGCGGCACACACAGGGCTTTTATCATTACTTTGTTATCAGAGATTGTTGGGGGGGTCATCAGGATTGGTCCTGATGGCCCCCCAACAAGCTCTGATTACCAAGTAATGATAGAAAAAAAATTAACCCTCTGAGTGCCACAAGGATCCAATGCATTGCTTTGCAATGCGCTGGAGACCCTTGTGGCACTCACAGGGTCACTCCGTTTGTGGACATATATATATTTTTTTACTAAGACCTCATTGGGGAGGGATCAGGGGGTCCTGATGCCCCTCAATGAGGTATATAATAAAAAAAAAATAAATTAAAAAAAATTTAACCCTGTGTGTGCCACTGGGATAGGGGTTCAATGCAGACCCCCTTCCTGTGGCACACACACAGGACTTTTTATCATTACTTTGTGATCAGAGCTTGTTTGGTGGCCATCTGAATACAAAGTAACGATAAAAAAATTAACCCTTTGTGTGCTACAGGGGCCCAATGCATTGCTTTGCAATCCACTGGACACCCCTGTGGCACCCAAAGGATTATTTTGTTTTCCCCTTTTATTTTTTATTTAGACCTCATTTTATGGGTTCTGATGCCCCCAACGAGGTCTACACAAAAATATTGGGGGAAAAGCCCCAAAAAATGCACGTGCCACAGGGGGGGTCCGACGCAGTGCTTTGCAATACGTTGGACCCCCTGTAACACACACACACACTTTTTTTTTTTTATTATTCTGTTTTTAGACCTGGATGGGGGACACCAGGAATGTTCCTGACACCGCCTCCCCAACGAGGTATGAATACAAAATAATAATTAAAAAAAAACAACTCTTTGTGTGCAACAGAGGGTCCAACGCATTGCTTTGCAGTGCATTGGGCACCCTTGTGGCATGCACAAAAAATGCCTCCGATTCCCCCCCACACATACACATGTACCGTATTCCCCTGCCTGGTTCCACAGCCAACTGGCAGTCCCATTCCCCAGCCTGACCCCCAGCCTGTTTCCACTGCCTATTGGTAGACTCAAAGTACCAGTATGCACTAGATTCAGCCTGGGAATCAAACTTTGTATGAGGGGGACATACAGTGCACACTGGTAGTCACAGATCTCCCATACACACTCTCAGACACTGCCCCACCATCTCCACCATCCTTGCTCCTCTGCTCATACCCACACACACTGCCTAATCCCTCACCCTCCCACACTGTTACACTGGTAGTCACAGGTCCGCGCGTACACTGGCTGACGCCCTAGCTTCTTTCATCTGTTAGCCATAAAATCACACATACACTGTTTGCTTTCCCATTCCTATTTCACTGGTAGCTACACTCCTGTCACTCAAATTGGTATGTCAACCCACAGCAGTTGAGTACCATTTTTCTTAGGCTGGCAAGAAGTCCTCCTAGGAAATCCCACGCCATTGAACCATTTTAGTATCTTTGAAGTGACTGAAGTGTAAAATAAATGTTTGTTTGTTTTCCTGTAGCACCACATTCTGGAAATAGTTGTGCCAACTAACTTAGGGGTAAAAGGGCAAGTGACCCCTCATTAGATGCGGCAGGTTGTCTTCTTTCCAAAATGGTATAGTTTATCTACCTTTTCTTCACTTCTGAAGGTGTTATAGCCATTTTCGTAGAGGCAAGTCAGGTTTGAGAAAATGTTAGAAACATCAGTTTGTAGTAGGTGTAGTTTTCTACTTCTAGCACTCCCTAAGGTAGTTCAGCTCATACCAATGGGGTGTCGTTTGACTCCTAAGAGCTTTAGCTAACGAATGCAGTTGAAAATTCCATGGTTTTCACAGAGCTCCATACATTTGAAGGGGCAGAAATGTAAGAAAATGCCTTTTTTTTCATTAGCGCCACCTCCTGGAAGCATTTGTGCATGCCAGCCTTTGGGTATGAAGGCAAGTGACCCCTCATTAGATGCGTCAGGTTGTTTTCTTTCCAAAATGGCATTGTTTTCTACCTTTCCTGCATATCTATTATGGTTATAACCATTTTAGTGCAAGCAGATAATTTAAGAAACAAAAGTGTCAGGTTTACGTACGTGTTCCTAGCACCCACATATTGTATGTTAAGCCACACAAATGGGCTACCATTTTTCTCATGTTGGTAGCAGGTACTGAATACAGCAGGAAATGTTATGGTTTTCAAAGATTTTTGTATCTTTGAAGTGGTGGAAATGTAAAAAAAACATGTATTTATTCCCATAGCGCCACCTTTTGGAAATATTTGTGCACTTCAGCCCAGGGGTAGAAAGGCAAGTGACCCCTCATTTGATGCGGGAGAATGTCTACTTTCCAAAATGGTATACCTTTTATACCTTTCCGTCATTTCTCTAACAGTTATGAACATTTTAGTACAAGCAGCCATTTTCAAAGAAGCAAACAGGTAGGTGTAGTTATGCTTTTCTGGCACCCCTAAGGTATGTCGATTCATTCCAATGGGGTGTCATTTTTCTCCTAAGAGCACTAGCTAATGAATACAGTTGGAAATTCCATGGTTTTCACAGATTTCCATACAGATGAAGGGGCAGAAATGTAAGAAAATGCCATTTTTTTCCTATAGTGCCACCTTCTGGAAGCATTTGGGCACAACAGGCTTGGGGTAAGAAGGCAATTCACCCCTCATTAGATGCGCCAGGTTGTCTTCTTTCAAAAATGGTATGGTTTGTGTAGCCTTTCTTCACTTCTCTAGTTGTTATAACCATTTTTGTACAGACAAGTAATGTTTGAGAAAATGTTAGAAAAATAAGTGGTTGCAATAGGTGTAGTTTGGTACTTGTAGCGCCCACTAAGGTAGGGGAACTCATACCAATGAGGTGTCATTTTTCTCCTAAGAGCACTAGCTAATGAATACAGTTGGAAATTCCATGGTTTTCACAGATTTCCATACAGATGAAGGGGCAGAAATGTAAGAAAATGCCATTTTTTTCCTATAGTGCCACCTTCTGGAAGCATTTGGGCACAACAGGCTTGGGGTAAGAAGGCAATTCACCCCTCATTAGATGCGCCAGGTTGTCTTCTTTCAAAAATGGTGTGGTTTGTGTAGCCTTTCTTCACTTCTCTAGTTGTTATAACCATTTTTGTACAGACAAGTAATGTTTGAGAAAATGTTAGAAAAATAAGTGGTTGCAATAGGTGTAGTTTGGTACTTGTAGAGCCCACTAAGGTAGGGGAACTCATACCAATGGGGTGTCATTTTTCTCCTAAGAGCACTAGCTAATGAATACAGTTGGAAATTCCATGGTTTTCACAGATTTCCATACAGATGAAGGGGCAGAAATGTAAGAAAATGCAATTTTTTTCCTATAGTGCCACCTTCTGGAAGCATTTGGGCACAACAGGCTTGGGGTAAGAAGGCAATTCACCCCTCATTAGATGCGGCAGGTTGTCTTCTTTCAAAAATGGTATGGTTTGTGTAGCCTTTCTTCACTTCTCTAGTTGTTATAACCATTTTTGTACAGACAAGTAATGTTTGAGAAAATGTTAGAAAAATTAGTGGTTGCAATAGGTGTAGTTTGGTACTTGTAGCGCCCACTAAGGTAGGGGAACTCATACCAATGAGGTGTCATTTTTCTCCTAAGAGCACTAGCTAATGAATACAGTTGGAAATTCCATGGTTTTCACAGATTTCCATACAGATGAAGGGGCAGAAATGTAAGAAAATGCAATTTTTTTCCTATAGTGCCACCTTCTGGAAGCATTTGGGCACAACAGGCTTTGGGTAAGAAGGCAATTCACCCCTCCTTAGATGCGGCAGGTTGTCTTCTTTCCAAAATGGTATGGTTTGTGTAGCCTTTCTTTACTTCTCTAGTTGTCATAACCATTTTTGTATAGACAAGTAATGTTTGAAAAAATGTTAGAAAATTTAGAGGTTGTAGTAGGTGTCTTTTTGCACTTCTAGCATCCCCTGTGGTAGGTGAACCCATACCAATGGGGTGTCATTTTTCTCCCAAGAGCACTAGCTAATCAATATAGTTGTAAATTCCATGGTTTTCCCAGATTTCAGTACTGTTGAAGTCGCAGAAATGTAAGAAAATGCCATTTTTTTCCTATAGTGCCACCTTCTGGAAGCATTTGGGCACAACAGGCTTGGGGTAAGAAGGCAATTCACCCCTCATTAGTTGCGGCAGGTTGTCTTCTTTCCAAAATGGTATGGTTTGTGTAGCCTTTCTTTAATTCTCTAGTTGTTATAACCATTTTTGTATAGACAAGTAATGTTTGAGAAAATGTTAGAACATTTAGAGGTTGTAGTAGGTGTCTTTTTGCACTTCTAGCATCCCCTGTGGTAGGTGAACCCAAACCAATGGGGTGTAATTTTTCTCCCAAGAGCACTAGCTAATGAATACAGTTGTAAATTCCATGGTTTTCACAGATTTCAGTACAGTTGAAGGGGCAGAAATGTAAGAAAATGCCATTTTTTTCCTATAGTGCCACCTTCTGGAAGCATTTGGGTACCACAGGCTTGGGGCAAGAAGGCAAGTTACCCCTCATTAGATGCGGCAGGTTGTCTACTTTTCAGAAATATATAGTTTTATATAGTTATTCCACTGTTTTAGGGTAGTTTTACCACAAAAACCCTAGAATGTGCATTTTAGTTTATAAAGTTGAAAATGTCATTTTGCGCTGCTGGTGATTAGGGCTCTACGCTAGCCTTGGACTTAGGTAAAACTATACAAATTTGCTATTTTTTTACTCGGGGGACTCTGGGCTTTTTCAAATAATTGAAACTTTTTCAATCAAAGTAAATGTTTTTGATACATAGTATGTGATTTTAGCAAAATGAGTAAATTTTCACTTTTTTTTGTCATTATGACATCATAGCTTTTTGCACGATGTAAAATTCTCTTCATGTAAGGTATCACGAGAAAGCTCAATTCGTTCTGAAAAAAACAATATATAGTTTTCCATATTTAACTAAAAATCCCCAGAGGAAATCAAGCCTAAACGGAAGGATAGCAAAAATGTTGAAAAAGTGTCTGGCCTGCAGGGTTCAGAAAATGGCCCGAGCCTCTGGCACTGAAGGGGTTAAACTTTTTTTTTAACTTTTTTTTTTACAGGCACACTGGAACACCATCTCCCTGTGTCTCTCTCCACCTTAGCAGTATGCAAGGTGGAGGGAGGCAGAGAGATCTGACAGGGACAGTATTTACAAATACTGTCCCTGTCATTCAGGTTTTGCAAAATGTGATTCGCTTTTGAAGCGAATCGCATGTTGCAACAATGTTTCAGCCGCTTGTTACTAAGTGTCCCGATGCCAGTATCTTCTGGGAAACAGAACACCCAACTTTTCCCAATCCCTCTTAAACAACCTGACAAACTCCCGCTGAGACACAAAGCCCAAATCCTCCCCCCCTCCACATGCACCATGAGAACATCCGGCGGGGAACTCACCCTCTCTGTGCGAACCACCAATAACAAAACCTGCTCCCAAGCCATACTCCCAACCAGCATACTGCCACCTCACCCTCAGGAAAACCCAGCCGTGTTCCGGTGCTCCAGATTGCAGCTCTCCTCTGGGTTCGGTATATGTACGAATGACCCACCAACCAAACCAACTTCAGACTGGAACCTGTAACGAGAAAACCAGGAAACATAACCCCTCAAATCACAGCAACCGATCAAGCCTTACATAAGACCTAAACTTCCTAGATTTCCACTTCCCAATCTTGCGGACCACCTCATCACCAAGCCCCACCGCGCTTCTTTAGTAGCGGCGCCAATCCGGAACAAGTGAGAGCCAAACTCATCCGCCGCCAGCCCCAGCTTACCGAGCCTCATCTTAAAAACCCTCACAAACTGGAATCACTGCACCAAAGTTCCCTATCAATGTCGTCGTTGACAGTCACCCACCGGATGGGACAAATGATGATTGAAACACTCCACAGCAAACCCCTCCTGCAACAAAAGCACGGCCTCATACCTAGTGTAGCGGTCGAGACATGGCTGCATCGCGTTTAACCTCACCAGTGTCACCCCCCCGCGGCAGGAGCGGGCCCACCTGTGGAGGCAGGCTTGGTTTTCTGGAACCATTTGGCATGGGGGTGAGCTCATTAAAATGCCAGCAGACACTGCGTTTCTGACTGGCAGACGCACCATTGGAACTCTGCCCGCCAGCTCCCCAAGAAAGGACTACGACTTCTGGGGACCCATCAACTTCATCCACAAGTGGATGTCCTTGTCCTCCCAGTGCATTATGCGCCACCTTACACTGGCGGAAGTGCTCATCATACCTCCACCACCCCAGACCGCTGTAATCCTTGCACATACACCATATCTCGTCAACATAGCAAAGGAGCGTGGAGCAATGCTCCTGCGGCTTCTCACCCAACATACTGGCATAAATGCAGAACGACCGGAGCCAATTCCCAAAGGTTTTGGGAATCCACCGATAACGTTGCCTCTACTCCTCCTCCTCTCTCTTCTTATCCTTCTCCTCATCTTCGAGCATGTCCACAAAGTCCTCTCTAGGCAGCAACGCAAACAACTCCACAAACTCCTCTTTCCAGATCCTCTCCTTCAACTCGCTGCAAATGTGATCGCCCAAAGGTCCCGCAAAGCAAACTTACGAGACAGTTCTGGCTGTATCAGCCAACTGCACACCCACTCTGTGTGGCGCAACAACCCCAGCACCCTCTGCAATGGGCTCCACCCATGGCCCAGCGCTTGGAATCGCAGCATCCCCACTAGCCAAAAGGTGGCCTCGACCATGCAGTAAGGACCACCCGACTCCACCGCCGATGTTCTCCAAACCCCCCGAGCGGATTCGCCGGAAGAACCCCACTGGGATGCCCAACCTCCCACTGCCCAATAAGCCTGCTTTAGACCCTCAAAAAAAAACAAAAAAAAAAAAACACAGCGATTCTGTGTCCTGTGCCCCACCCCTCTTGCCTCCAGCAGAAACAAGTAAAAAAGACTCACCAGAGGCTCCAACAGAAGACCGCAGAGCCGTCACTCCAGCCCACTTCAGGGGTGTCCACCACTACACTGTTAAGTCTGCTGCTCAGTGAAGGGGAGGCCTTCAGGGAAACCCATACGGGCCATGCCACTATCCAGGTCTTCCTCCTGCACTGTCCACTGGATCCACCAACACATCAGACCTAGGGCTGACTGCCCCAAGGCCGTCTCCGTGCTCCTCCAGAAAACTCTGCCCAGCCAGTGAACCCCGCTCCCCCACTCCAGAAGGGCCAGGCATCACTGATGCCTCCTTAGGAGAATGAGCAAGGTACCGCTTCAGCCAGTCGGCACCCTGCTGCTGCACCTCCTGCCCCATAGCAGCAAGGAGGGCCTCAATCTCGCCGTCATCCGCCATGCTCCGGTGAGTCAAAACTATATTTTGGATTTTTTAATATGACAGGTGCATGGAGTAGAACTTTCTACTCCTCCTTCACAACAAAATGGCTGCGGGACTGTAAGCCCACAGCAAGTTATGTCCTGCCCTACCTCCTGTCATACTCCGCATAGCAAGCCTACTTCCTGCCTGGCCCAGTCAAGGTCCCTAGCTATGCTCAGCTCTGGGGCTCTGTTTCTTTTTAGTCCATTTGGAACACAGGAACCATGGGGTTAAAGCATCCTCCTGTGGGAGGACATGGCTCTTGGGGGCAGAGACTCTTCCCTACTTTACTTTAACAAGACATGCCCAGTTTTACTGTATATCAAAAATAACAAATACAGACGTGAGGCAGGGAAGGGGGTTCACCTAAACCAGAGAGCCCAAAGTACTTCCTGCCTGGAACTCAAACAGCTGTTTTTCTTCTGGGAGGGAAGTCCTGTTCACATGAACTGGAAGAAAATAATGTATTGGTAAGTACACAAAAATCCTCTTTTCCTTACATCCAATGTAGAACACAGGAACCATGAGGAAATACCAAAGCATCCACCACGATGGAATGGAAACAGGAGGGGACCCCTCAAAATACAGACCAGTTCTAAACGAGATGAACCGGAACAACTTGAACCTCAGGCATTAATAGAAACCACAACAGCAAAACGGGAGACAGGTTACTGAGAAAAGACGTCAAGAAGAACAATTACATATGCCCAACAACCTGTAGGGCCATCTGATCAAAAATGGCTTCATCCAAAGCTAGCACATTGTCACAGTAATGTCTGACAAATTTGTGAAGTGACTAATATGTCACCACCTTACACAGATGTTTCTCAAAGGCCTGAATCTTGTAGGCCCAAGAGGCACCCTCCATCCTGGTGGAATGAACCATGATCTGAAAGGGCAAGGGTTCTTCCTGAAAACATATGCCTGATTATCTTAAACCAAGAAGTAACTGTCACCTGAAACACAGCCTGGCCCTCATGAATGACAAAAAAGTGAAACAGACTTTGAAAAGGCTAAGTGAAATGAACATATTACTTCAAGTACCTAACCACATTCATGAAGCACCTGAAGGAAGAATAATCTCCTGTACAACCTCAGGGAGAAACCCTTTAGGTCAGCAAATCCACCTCATCAAATTGTAAAACCAGAAATGGAGGCTGATAAGACAAAGCCTGCAGTTCAGCAATCCACTGAGCAGACACAATAGCCAGCAGGAAAGCAGAAAAACTAAAGACAGAGGCCCTAAAGGAGTCTTCTAAAGCATTTCTATGACCAAGGTCAAGTCCCACAGTGGAATGTGATACCAAAAGACTGGGTAGGCATGAGCCTTTCCTTGCACAGAAGTCTGCACATTTGGCAATAAGATGACACCCCTCTGGAAAAGTCCACAAAAAGCTGAAAATATGTACCTTAATAAAGCTAAAAACCAAGCCCTTTTTGAAGATCATCCTGAAGAAAAAGCAAGATGACCAGCAGGCATGAGATGTCACCAGGGTCTAGGGACAACCTTCACCCCACTCCCATTCAAATCAAGTGCAATAAAGATGTTAAAACACCATCAGCATTTAAAGTGCTGGTGTCCTAGAGAGTTTTAAGAACGTCTGGAAAAACACAGAAAACCATACAAATAAAATAAAATTTCCTAAGGGAAATAGCACTTGCAGAATAACTGTCTGTAGGTGGAGCATGGGCAGTGGAGTTTAAATTAGACCCAGGACCAGCAGAGTTTCTTGTGTTCCTCCTGGTGCAGGGAAGTCTACCTGTGTCCCCATTGGACACAGGAACATTTTGTTGAAAGATTCAGTCAATATTAGTCAAGTTGCAGCTCCCCTCGTTGGTTGAATAATGGCTCTTCGTGACTCACCCACTACGGATTAGAATGGGCTTACTGTAGCTCCATCAGCTCCCTGGGCATTGCAGAAGGCAAACTATGAGCAATTCTGGAAGAAACTAAATCAGAGGTAGCCCTTACATGGATCCTGGTGTGTCCATGGGACCCAGGTGACACTTTGACAGGGGCTGCCCCAATGTTCTTTAGGGCATTTGGTGTGCTGTGTTATGGAGATGAGTGGTATTATGGAGTGTAACTGAGAAAGGGAAGCAAGCTACAATATGTAGAGCAGTGCAGAGGGGTAGCTGAGGCCCCCCCCCTCCTCCCACAGCTCACCTGCTTCCTAGAGCCGGGGTGATGGTATGCAGGAACGGGCTCTCCAATCCTAAGTGTCTGGTGAGCCACTGCGTCAGTCTTTCTCATGTGTCCTGTGGTAAAGCAGTGGCATGTGTGTGCGGCTACTTGCATACTTGTAACGTCACGTTGCCAAAGTACTGCTTTACAACAGTAATGTGTTCAGCCCTTGCACAGGGCAACTCAGGGGGGTCCTTGTAGGAAACAGAAGACTCCTTTTCCTAGCAAGTTATGGCATGATTTGTGTTAGTGCTGGCTTGCATGATCACCTGTTATAATCATGTGTAGTTCAGTTATATATATATATATATATATATATATATATATATATATACTAGCAATGTGGGACGGCGTTGCCCGTCATGTTATGACCATTGGGCGCACGTGTGTGAAATGCAGACACACTGATAAACATAGACATATGCAACACACAGGCAGACACATACCATACATCCCAAGTGTCCCTCTTTAGGAGGGACAGTCCCTCTTTGAGCGCCAAATCCCTCTGTCCCTCTTTCCCACCCTGTTGTCCCTCTTTTTAGGAGGTCAGACTGTGTGCAGGGCCGGCTCCACCTATAGGCGAGGTAGGCACCAGCCTAGGGCGCACACATACTGGGGGCGCGGGCATGCAGCGGAGAAGAGCTGCGCCCGCACACACCACGCCGGGAACCACAACACAGTCAGGTCTGTGTTGCTACAGCGCTCCCTTATTGGGTCGGATCTTTAGTAATGCAGAGCGCGCTGGGATTCATGCCGCGCTCTGCATTACTGAAGAGAAGACTGCGCGGGAGCTACAGGTATGTTATGGGGGTCAAGTTGGAGCTGAGAGGGCATAGTGGTGCTGAGGGGGTAAGTTGGAGCGGATGTGGGGCAAAGTGGAGATGATGGGGGCAAGTTGGAGCTGGTGGGGGCAAGTTGGAGCGGATGAGGGTCAAAGTGGAGCTGAGGGGGGGCAAGTTGGAGCTGAGGGGGGGCAAAGTGGAGCTGGTGGGGCAAGTTGGAGCGGATGGGGGGGCAAGTTGGAGCGGATGGTGGCAAGTTGGAGCTGCTGGGGGGCATAGTGGAGCTGATAGGGGAAAGTTGGAGCTGAGAGGGCATAGTGGAGCTGGTGGGGGCAAGTTGGAGCAGATGGGGGGCAAGGTGGAGCTGATGGGGGTAAGTTGGAGAGGATGGGGGTCAAAGTGGAGCTGATGGGGGCAAGTTGGAGCTGAGGGGGCAAGTTAGAACTGAGGGGGCAAAGTGAAGCTGAAGAGGGGGCAAAGTGAAGCTGGTGGGGGTACGTTAGAGCAGATGGGGGGCAAAGTGGAGCTGATGGGGGCAAGTTGGAGCGGATGGGGGGCAAGGTGGAGCTGATGGTGGCAAGTTGGAGCTGATGGGGGCATAGTGGAGCTGAGAGGGCATAGTGGAGCTGGTGGGGGCAAGTTGGAGCTGGTGGGGGCAAGTTGGAGCGGATGGGGGGCAAGGTGGAGCTGATGGGGGTAAGTTGGAGAGGATGGGGGTCAAAGTGGAGCTGAGGGGGCAAGTTGGAGCTGAAGGGGCAAAATGGAGCTGGTGGGGGCACGTTAGAGCAGATGGGGAGCAAAGTGGAGCTGATGGGGGCAAGTTGGAGCCGATGGGGGGCAAGGTGGAGCTGATGGTGGCAAGTTGGAGGTGATGGAGGGCATAGTGGAGCTGATGGGGGGCAAGTTGGAGCTGAGGCGGCAAGTTGCAGTTGATGGGGGACAAAGTGGAGCTGATAGGGGCAAAGTGGAGCTGGTGGTCCAAAGTGAAGCTGATAAGGGGCAAGTTGGAGCTGGTGGGGGGCATCTCTTACAGGCATCTCCAGACCAGGGGCAGACTGGCTCAGGGGGCAGAGAGAGGACAATCATGAAAAGAGGTTGAGTATAAGTAGGCAGGGTATAAAGGGGTGGGACACAAGGGGTGGAGCGAAATGGGCAGCAAAATTAGGTTTTGCCTAGGGTGGCAAAAATCCTTGCACCAGCCCTGACTGTGTGGTGTGTATTACTTTGCTGTACAGCAATAAAGCAATAAACTTCAGTATATGTGTTTATACATTAGTCTGTGCAAATAAAATACTTTGGCCTTGCACAAAATCGTTTATTCAGTTACATAAATAACCAGTAATAGGTCATGAAATAACCTAAAAATGATTACTAATGCCCCGCCCACCAGCCACGCCCCCAACAATATCACCTAAAACTACAGTGTCCCTCTTTGGCCATGTGAAATGTTGAGAGGTATGCACATACACACAGTGAGCGGCAGAGACATGCAAAACACATACACACACACAGACACACCGGAGATGCACACATTGACACACATATGTAACAGAGATGTACACTAACACACACGCAACATATATAAGCAGAAACACATGCGCTCATGAGTTGTGCACCCCTCTGGCACTCAAATGGTTAAGGTATAGAGAGGCATGTCAGAGATAAATAGCAGTGGGAAGTGCATTCATACCTGTGAACATTGACTTGTGTAGTCCCTGGAGGGGACTGATGTGGTGCTGATGTGGAGAGACTAATGGGGCAATCTGGGCTAAAAGTGGGCGGGGCTTAATTGCGAGTAGGGGCGGGGCTTAACATAAATGAGGAAAAGTGTTAGTAATAGGCTGGGGAAGGAGGAGAAGTGGGAGGGAAATGCAAGTTTACAGTGTGAGAGGTTTGAACACACTCCCTGAGGGGTAAAACTTGATACAGAACCCTGTGGCAGTCAGTGGGTTAAGTGTGTACCTGATGGCTGTCTGTCCTGTGTCTTGCATGGCAAATGATGACAGTGAAGAAATAATTCAATAAAGAGGACCTACTTTAACCCTTTGCGTGCCATTTTGTTCCTCAGTGGCTGTAGTACAGGCCCTGCTGAGGCCACTGGGAGTCAGGGTGAGTACCTGTGTGTCAGCCATATTTATTTCTGGCTTTGTGTGTGTGTATGGGTGTTTGGTGCTGTGTGAGTGGGGCATGAGTGTGTAACATCTGGGAACGTTAACTTGTGGAGTCCCTCATGTGGTGCTGATGTGGAGAGAGCAATGGGGCAATTTGGGTTAAAGGGGCGGGGCTTAATCGCGAGTGGGGGCGGGGCTTAACAAAAATATGGAAAAGTGTTAGTAATAGGCTGGGGGAGGAGGAGAAGTGGGAGGGAAATGCAAGTTTACAGTGTGAGGGGTTTGAACACACTCCCTGAGGGGTAAAAGTTGATACAGAACCCTGTGGCAGTCAGTGGGTTAAGTGTGTACCTGATTGCTGTCTGTCCTGAGTCTTGCATGGCAAATGATGACAGTGAAGAAATAATTGAGCAATGAGGGCCTACCTTAACCCTTTGAGTGCCATTTTGTTCCCCTGCTGCTGCACTACAGGTCCTGCTGAGGCCACTGGGAGTCAGGGTGAGTGTGTGTGTGTGTGTGTGTGTGTCAGCCATATTTATTTCTGGCTTTGTGTGTGTATGTGGTGCTGTGTGTGTGAGTGGGGGCATGTGTGTTTGGTGCTGTGTGAGTGGGGCATGTGTGTGTGTGGTGGTCTGTGTGTGTTTGTGTGGTGCTGTGTGAGTGGGGCATGTGTGTGTTTGTCTGTGGTGTAGGAGCAAGTGGCGGCCATATTGTTTTTTTCTGACTTTGATAGTGGTGGGCGGGCTGCATAGTGGGGGCGGGCCAACTCCCTGCATGATTGAATCACCCAATAGGAGTAGTAACTCCTGCTTTATGCCTCCCCTGGGTGTGTTTTGGCAGGAACAAAGTCTTCTTTTATATATATAGATAGATATATATATTTGTAGGGGGAGGCTCTTTTAAAGTTTTAATTATCATGATATAATGGATGTGGACGTGTTTTTGGTGAGCGTGTTTTCCTTGGACCCAGGCAGCACAATGTCTTGGGTCGGCGTGCATGTGTGTGTAATAAAGTGTATAAAAGGAGTCTTTAACCCTTTAAAGGGATAGTAATGTTTCATAATAAAAGCGGCTCTAATTAATCATCATAGTATTTTGGAGTTTGGAGAGTGTTATTTCAATACTGTCAGACTTGTAGTTCAAGAGTAATTCAATGACAAGGTATCCCCCTCCCACCCCTTTTACTGATGTAACACTGTTCAGCCAGAACAGAAGGGAGGTGCCCAAGTAGACTGCAGAGAGGGACAATCTTCAATTAAGATAAGGGGAAAACCTGAAAAACTTGTCAAGGGGGGGGATAGGGTTTTCATTGTTCTCATAGGAAGAAGATTGTCCCCTGCTGTTATCTGTCTGGTCTATGGACTGCATTCCACATCTGAGAAGAGATGGCTTACACTAGGTAAAAGGGACGGGAGGGGAAACTTTGCTTGTGAATATCTCTTAAACCATAAAGGTTTGAGAGATAAGACTTATATCATTCTTCATGTTTTTTTAATGCCTACAAAATAAAATAAAGATAAACCGAAGTATTACTATCCCTTTAAATGATAGGAAGATTTTAAATTTATTGCAGAGCAGCAATGCATTAGGGTATAAGCCCCTTTCAATCAATTATACAGTTGGGATTTTTTTTTTCCTCTTTCCCCTCTAGTGCAGTTGACATGCTCCAGAAATGCCTATCTTTTTTCTTCTGCATAAGGCCCAGTAATACTGATCTAGTAATGTAGATCACTCCTCGGATTTTCTGATATCGGATATATTCAGCATTAGGACATATGACAGAACCCTTTAGGAAACCTGGTCAGGAATGTCCCTTTCTTGGTACTCAACAACTTTGTTACCATACAATTTGTATTTCCCAAGGTGAATGGTATTGTTCTTACTTCACTGTTGCACTTGTCTCCTAATTATATCACAATTCTGCTAGTCTTATTTTCATGGGGTGGATCAGAACCAGCTACAATACGTTTAACCCCACACCCTTTAATTATGGTTTGGGCTCTACTGAAACGTTAATCCCCTACTCTCGTGGGCCACCTATAGCTCCTTAATGAACATACAGAGGCCAGATATAGCTCTTAGGCATCATTTTACCCCATCCATTGCATCACTCCTGACTTTGCTCCGAGTCACACTCGCTGTTTTCCTGGCACAAGACATCTGTGTAGCCCAGTTATTCTCAATTCAAGCTGCTGGACACACCACCAGCTTGTGTTTTCAGGATATCCCTCTTTAAGCACATACAGATAAATAATAATCAATAACCCACTGCTAACGCAAGGGTGATCAAGCAAACATATCCATGAAAACCTGACCTAGTGGTGTGCCCCAATGATTAATGTGAGAATCATTAGCTTAGCCTTTAAAGTCGCAACTTGCATCTTCCCCAACCAGCCGAAGGAAAGTCATGTTTTAGGAGTGTTTTGCCTTTTAATTTCCATTTTATATTTGTTTAAAGGCCCACATAAAAGATAGGCTTAACCCGTTCATTGCTTTGCAATGTGTTGCATACCTCTGTGGCACTCAAAGGGTTAAACGCTATCCCTTCTTGCCATGTTAGTAAAAATTAAAGACCAAATGATTAATTCATCACCTGTGCTTAATCACGGGTATCCTTAATTTCTACCTTCATACAGCCCTTCAGGACGAGAAGAGTATGCAACTCATTGCTATGCCCCCCTGGTCCTTAAAGGGTTCACAACAGGATTGAACACATTTATAAGAGGATTTTAGTCTTGCCTGTTAAATCCTTTTCTCTTAGTCCATACAGGTTACTGGTAACTCCAGGTAGGCGATCCGTCCATTAATTGTACGCAGGAACAATTCTAGAATTGTATGCAGGGGGTGGAGCCTACCTTCCCTCCTTGGCTGCAGCTAGCCGACCAGCTCCAGAAAGATTTCAGACACTAACTATTGACTAGATAGTGGAAGGGAAAGAAGACTCCTGTGAGCATGACCCTGAAGGACTCCCACAGTCTGCCACAGGAGAGCCAAGCACAGTCCCTTAACAGGGTGGGAGACCAATAACCTGTAGGGACTAAGAGAAAAGGATTTAACAGGTAAGACTAAAATCCTCTTTTTTCTGTCGTACAATACGGGTTACTGGTAACTCTGGGATGTCCAACCATTGAGTTTAACAGAGGTGGTAAGGAAGGCAAGGACCAGGCGGAAGACCCCCAAAGTCACCAGAGCAGATATGAACCATCAGATCAGAGATAGCCCAACAAAACAATGACGTGTTAATGGACACTGAACAGGGGTAACAAAACCCCTACTGTTACACAGCGCACTGAACTAGAGCCACCAGGGCTCAAAAGTGAAGAAAGCACGAAGAACCGAAGAAAATCCTAGACAGGCAAGACTGCCTCCAGGATTTTCCTCCCAAAGCTGTCTTCAGTCGATGCCAGGACATCAACATGGTAGTGCTTCGAAAAGGTGTACAGAGACAGCCAAGTGGCCACCTTGCACAACTGATCAGCGGAGGCCTGATTCTTGTAAGCCTGAGAAGCCCCAATAGATCGGGTAGAATGAGCCGTGACCCTGAAAGGGACAGGCTTCTTCTTCAACTCATAAGCCTTACGAATAGTGGACTTGATCCAAGAAGCAATAGTCACCTTGCATGCAGTTCTTCCTGCCCTAGGACCCTCAGGAATGACGAACAACATGTCAGACTGCCTGACAGACTCAGTGCGATGCACATAAAACTTGAGACGACGCACCACATCTAACAAGTGGATAGCCCTCTCCTTGTCAGACGTGGGGTCAGGGCAGAAAGAGG
Source organism: Rhinophrynus dorsalis (assembly GCA_037306005.1). Taxonomy (NCBI): domain Eukaryota; kingdom Metazoa; phylum Chordata; class Amphibia; order Anura; family Rhinophrynidae; genus Rhinophrynus; species Rhinophrynus dorsalis. Next base: position 103,707,759 of record CM074722.1, on the reverse strand, counting down.
GCACCACAATCTCCTGATTGATGTGGAACTCCGAAACCACCTTCGGGAGAAACTCCTGAGAGCTGGTCTGCAGGACAGAGCATGCAACTCCGCGACACAGCGTACAGACACAGTCGCCAGGAGAAAAGCCATTTTCCACGTCAACAAGCGTAGAGGAACAGTAGCCAAAGATTCAAATGGAAGGTGCTAAGAACGCATAAAACAAAGTTAAGATCCCACAGAGGAGCAGGAATCTTGAAGGCAGGACGAGTATGAGCAACACCCTGGAAGAAAACCTTGACATCAGAAAGGATGGCAATGCGCCTCTGAAAGAAAACAGAGAAAGCAGATGTCTGAACCTTAAGGGAACTCAAACTAAGGCCCTTATCCACACCGTCCTGCAAAAAAAGCCAGGACCATAGGCAGATCAAATTCCTGAGACAGTTCCTTATCTGCACACGAAGATAGGAAGGTCGACCAGACACAATGGTAGATCCTGGAAGAAACAGGTTTGCGGGCACTGAGAATAGTAGCCACCACACCAGAAGAAAATCCTTTCTTCTTCAATATCGAGGATTCAGTTTCCAAGCCGTCAAGGCTAGACGATGAACGTCTTCCTTCCAAAGGTAACCCTGTAGAAGAAGATCCGGACGGCAAGGGAGCCGGCGTGGCTCCACCACTGACAGATCCAGAAGCCCCAGAAACCAAGCCTGTCGAGGCCAGTATGGAGCAATCAGAATGACTGGACAACGCTCCAGTCGTAATTTCTGTAACACCCTGTACAACATTGCGAGGGGAGGAAAGATGTAGGCCAGAGGGAATAACCAAGGAATGGACATTGCATCCACCGCCAGAGCTAGAGGGTCCCTCCATCGAGAGCAGAACCTTGGAACCTTCCTGTTGTGTCTTGTCGCCATCAGGTCGATGTAAGGAAGACCCCATCTCTGAACAATGAGTGTGAACACTTCTGGGTGCAGCTCCTACTGTCCGCTGTCCACTGTGTGTCGACTGAGGAAGTTCGCCATGCCTTTGTCTACGCCAGGAATATGCAACCAAGCAGCGAGACTTCTTGTTCCGCCCTGCTTGTTGATGTAAGCCACAGCTGTGGAGTTGTCGGACTCTACTCAGACTGGACAGTCTTCCAGATGAGATGTCCAATGATGAACGGCATGAAATATAGCCCGAAGTTCCAATATGTTGATGGGAAGGAGAGATTCCTCCGGAGACCACCGACCCTGAACACTCAGACAACCCAGGACCGCTCCCCAGCCTAGGGGCTGGCATCCGTCATCACCGCGGTCCAGAAGGATACCAGGAAGGACTTGCCTTTACGCAGATTTGAGAGGTCGAGCCACCATGACAAACTCAGTTCCACATGAAGAGGGAGGGACACAGACATCTTCAGAAGGTCCGGCTGACCCCTGCACACCTGGATCACGAACCTCTGGAGTTCCGTGGTGTGTGCCATAGGAAACAGGACCGCTCCTATGGTGGAGATTAATTTTCCCACTAGAGGACAGCTTGTTGGCTGGAACTGCATCTTGAGCCAGAACCGCAGAAACTCTGTGGGCGATCTGGTGAGCTACCTCATCCATGAGAAACACCATGCTCTTCTGGGTGTTGAAGAGAAGGCCCAGGAAGACCAGACGCTGGGATGGGACAAGGTCTGATTTGGCAAGTTGATGATCCAACTGTGATGGGTGAGAGCATGAATGCATTGCTGAACCTGCTGATGAAGAAGTTCCGCAGAAGGGGCTTTCAGAAGCAGGTCATCCATGTATGGAGTAACTCTGATGCCGTTCCGGTGGAGGACGGCCACTAAGGCTCCCAGAACACGGTTGAAGACTTGAGGAACTGTCGTCAGACCAAACGGAAGAGCTGAAAACTGAAAATGTCCCTGGTCACAGGCAAATTGGAGGTACTGCTGGCTCTCTGGATGAATGGCAATGTGTAAGTGTACGCGTCCTGAAGATCCAGAGATGCAAGGAATGCCCCTGGGGACATGGCAGAGACACCTGGTGATAATGAGTCCGGATTACAAAAGAATTGAGATCCTGTCAGTCCAAAATAGTACGACAGCCGCAGTCCTTCTTGGGGACCACAAAGAGGTTTGAGTAAAAACCCATACCTCTGTCCTGAACTGGCTCTAGAACATCCTTGTCCAGAAGAGCCTGAACAGCGACGTCGAACAGACGGCGTTTTTCTGCGCCCTGAGGCGTATGAGAAGGAAAGAAGCGAAAGGGATCCTGTACTGTTCCGTCACCACCTGTAAAACCTATGGGTCCACCACTGAATCTTCCCACATGCTGTGATAGTGTCACAGACGACCACCCACAGCAGAGTGTGGACCCGGGTTCGGTGAGTCATGCCGAAGGAGGCTTGGAAGTCTTGTGCTTGGAGGAGACCTAGGGCTTCCATTGCTGTTTGGACTTGGAGGAGGTACGCGGAGCTGAGGGAACCGTCTGGTTCACTGGATGTGTCTCATTCTGAATGGAATGAAACTACTGGTTACACTTAAGCGGTGTTTTCTTCCTAGGAACCAAGAGTAGAAGTGTACTCTTACCCCCTGTGGCCTCATTGATTGGATCTGGCCTAAACAAGGAAGTGCCTTGAAAAGGCAAGGAGAGCAATGCTTTCTCATAAGCAGTGTCAGCAGACGAGATCTTGAGCCAAAGAGCCAGTCTGGCAACCACAGACATGGTGGAAACCCTAGTCACCAAATGATAGCATCAAATAAGGCAGCAGAAACATAGTGTCGTGCCTCAGAAATGTTGGCAAGGAGGCGCAACATATCCGAAGTAGGAGCACCCTGGCGGACAGCAAGATTGAGCTGTTCAGTCCAGACTGCAATGGCCCGGTTTACCCATGCTGCTGCAAATGCAGGACACATGGCAGAACCAGCAGTGGCAAAGACGGACTTGAGGGAGACCTCAAGTTTCTTGTCAGTCCAGTCCCTTAGAGCAGACGCATCAGACACTGGCAAGGCAGTAGACTTGGATAGCCTGGAGATAGGAGCATCCACTTTGGGAGGATGAACCCACTGAGCAAACGCAGCCTCAGAAAAGGGATAAAGCTTGGCAAATTTCTTGTGGATACAAGATTTCCTGGCTGGAGACTTCCACTCTTCAGACACAAGGTGGTCAAGAGTGGGGTTAGATGGAAACAAGTAAAGGGCTTTTTAGGCTCCTCTGACCCTCCTGCACTAAGGGAATGTTTAGGGTATTTAAAATAGACCTGATCAGGCCCTCAGCCGAGGGCTCATGATCAGCCTCAAAAGGGTCCCCAAAAATCTGAGAGGAGCCCACAGCAGAACATTCCTTAACATCTGAATCCACCAGCAGTTCCTCCTCAGAGGAATCTGACACGTCAGGTACACCCTGAGGCTTTGGCAGGGAAGACTTGATGGAGGAGGGGGCCTGCCAAGAATGAAAGACCCCCTGTAACTGGGATGGAAAGAGTTGCAATGTGGACCTAAGGTCCCTAGTAGCAGCCTTGAACTCTTGCACCCAAAGTGACTCTAATGCATGGCTGGAGGTCCCTGGAAGACTCTCAGGGACATCAGAACATGCTGGGCATAAAGGACCTGAGAATTCTCTAGGTAACCCTGAATGACAGGAAGAGCAATGCGCAATAGGGGATACAGAGACACCAGCGTCCTTAGTCTTAGGTCTGGCCCCAAGCTCCAGCAGTGCAGACATTCTCACAGTGTCAAATAACCTTACTGTATAAGAAATCACCCAATTACAGTGTGTAGGATTAAAGTTTCACCCCAGAAATCGCTAAAATAAACTTATCTGGCAGGCGAAGGGTTAATCCGCAGAGGAGAGAAGGACAGTCCAAGCCCTGCGTAGGATACTCGTTCTGGAAATAGCACAAAATGGCTGCCGCGGCGGGAGCCAATCAGAAACGCTCGTGAGAAGCAAGCGCTCATGGGAAAAGTAGTTGTCCCAGAAAAGTACCCCAAAAAAGTGCCCGAAGCCCCCTGAGTCCCGCATCACACTAGAAACATAAACCGGATGATAGAGCAAGGGCAGACAAGTAAAATGAGCCATCTCTGAAGTCGCTAGGTTAAACGGTTGCAGAGATAGGTCCCAAACTGTACAGTCCCATAGAAGTGAATGGAGCAATGGCACCTATGCGGTAAAGCGCACGGGAACTCAAGTTTAACACCTTAAGGACCCATGACAGTCCTGTTCCTTCATGGGTTGTTATACCCTTAACGACCCATGACGGAACTGGACCATCATTTAATTCCGGGCTCCCCTCGCGGCTGCACGCCGTTCAGGGAGTCCGGAACGCAGCCGCAAAAAAAATGCTCCGTGGTCCTTAACGGACCGCAAGGTGCTTGCACGGCCCGTCGTTAAGGGGTTAAAAAAATTGAAAGTGTAAAACTAAAAGACATAAAACATCATTAGAACATGTTAGGATACCCAAAAACACTGAACTAGCAGGAAAAGTGTTAGAAAGCCTCCCCAATTAATGCAAAACCAGCAGCTAAAGGGTTAAATACCATATAAACCTGCTCCAAACACTCAACAGACATACAGATAGACCCAATTAGTGCAGGAGTGTGCAATAGGAACTCCAAATGAAAAACCCATGTGCAGAGGGGCACTGTGGGACACGTGGACCTGCAGCACTCAAAATGTTGCTCTCCTTTCCTGCAGATCTTCTGTCTTCAGATTACCATATTTAAAGAAGAAGTCTCGGTGGTGAAGGGTACAGGGATAATGTGTGTAAGAATTATGTTCGGCACATATAGGGTTAAAAGTTACATTTGACTGATTCTGCAGAAATCTATGTACTAGGGAGGAAACCACCAGACTGGTCTGTTCTAGTTCCTCAAGGCCGTTATGATAGAATGTGCAGAATATCCAAACCCCCACGGGGGAGGAGATGGGTTACTGAAGAAACTGTTATCTACACTCCCTCCCCTCCCCCCCTTCCTATGAACAAGTTTTGTCTTTCTGTTTTTTTATAACTTCTGTTTTCTGCTGAAACGAAACTGTGCACCTCGCCCCTCCCTGTAGGGGAGGGGGCTGTATAGGGCTATAAATGCTATGTATGATAAGAATAAAGAGAGAGCTTGTATTGTATACGCTGTTGTGTGTGTTTTTCTTTGCGAACCATACAGGCCCCCGGTATACCGGTAATTGACATAGATTTCATAGACAGACTAATAATAAGAGTGTGAAAGGTATCTCTTCAGGCAGCGATCCAGGTAAAGATTCCCTAACAGTTTTTGGTGGAGAATGCGGGCGGTGTGCATCCATGGGTAAGTGACTATATGTTGTCGCCGTCCCAGGGATCACACTGCCGTGTTAAGGGTTGAGTGAAATAGGGAGATAAGGAGTGAGTCTCTGTTAGTCTAATATATAAGCGCGCTATATAAATATAGACTGCAGTAATAGCAGTCAGGAATATAGATTGCAGTAATGGCAATCAGGAATATAGACTGCAGTAATAGCAGTCAGGCATATAGATTGCAGTAATAGCAATCAGGAATATAGATTGCAGTAATAGCAATCAGGGTTAGAGTCACAGTAATGGTGACCGAGTCACAGTAATAGTGATTCAGGACTAAGGTAGTTGGAGACAACCACAGGATTAGGATATTGGTAGTTCAGGATAGCCACAGTAATGGTGGTCAGAGTCGAACCATACAGGCCCCCGGTATACCGGTAATTGACATAGATTTCATAGACAGACTAATAATAAGAGGGTGAAAGGTATCTCTTGAGGCAGCGATCCAGGTAAAGATTCCCTAACAGGTGGGCGACTCCTGAGGGAAGAACTTGTAGCCAATATTTTATCCCCAGGGCTTAAGGTCCACAAAAAGCTCCTGGTCACTGTGCTAGTCACATCTAAGGGCATTGTCAGTTATGGTAATCCGCCTAATGGTGGTATTCCATTTCTAACAGAAAAATAAAAAAACTTCTAAAGCTATAGCAGAACTGTTCTCTTGCCTGTGTTATCTTCACCAAGGAACAAATCTTTCTGGAGCTGGTTGGCAAGCTGCAGCCAAGGAGGGAAGGTAGATTCCACCCCCTGCATACAATTCTACAATTGTTCCTGCCTACAATGAAAAGGGCAGATCACCTACCTGGAGTTACCAGTAACCTGTATTGGACGACCGGGAAATCCTTTTTTTAGTCCATGACATACAGGTACCCTGGGGAGGCAACAGCTCCTCCCAGTGGGCTAGAAGAAGTGCAGGGGTGAAGCCTCCTACTCCTGTGAGCAATGAACCCAAGAGGACCCCCACAACCAATGCAGAAACCGGAGACCCAGCATGGTCCCTTTCACTGGGTGGGAAACCTGGGAGTTATATGGATTAAGAGAAAAGAATTTAACAGGTAAGACTAAAATCCTCTTTTTTTCTGTCGTCCAATATAACTCAGAGGTACCATGGGATATACCAACATTGAGCTAGCTCCAAGGGTGGGAAGAAAAAGGAAAGGACCAAGAGCCGGTCCCCATGATACCAGAGGTCCCATGGACTATCCAGGACATGGAACAGCCCAAACTAAGTGTCTGCGGACACTGAATAACAAATGACATAGCACACAAGAACAAGAGCCAACAGGGCTCAAACAGTTAAAGAGTTATTCGGCACAGAAATGATAAAGTTCTAGACAGGCAAAACTGCCTCCAGGACTTTCCTGCCACAGCTGGATTCAGCCGAAGCCAGAACATCCCCATGGTAATGTTTGCCAAAGGTGCACACGGAAGACAAACTGGCCACCTTGCACAGCTGTTCAGCAGAGGCTTGATTCTTGTAGTCCCAGGAGGCCCCAACAGACCCGGTGGAATGTGCAGTAATGCGGAAGGGAACAGGTTTCCCTCTAAGCTCATAAGCCTTATGAATGGTAGACTTAATCCAGGATGCAATAGTCACCTTGGACGCTGCCAAACCAGCCCTGGGAAACTCAGGGGCGACAAATAAGGCATCAGTCTTATGGAAAGACTCAGTACGGTGCACACACAACTTAAGGCAGCGAACTACACCTAACAAGTGGAGATCCTTCTTGTCAGAGTTAGGGTCAGGACAAAAGGAAGGCACAACAAGCTACTGATTGATGTGGAACTCAGAGACCACCTCAGGAATAAATTCCTGAGAGATATGGAGAATGGCCTTATCCTTGTGTAACACCAGTAAAGGCAGTTTGCAAGACAGAGCCTGCAGCTCAGATACTCTGCAGACAGAGACCACAGCCAAAAGAAAAGCCATCTTCCACGTCAAAATAAGACACAAAAGGAGGCTGCTGCAGGACTCCCAGAAGCAAATTAAGGTCCCATTGGGGAGTGGAAGCCTTATATGCAGGGAAAGCATGAGCGACACCCTGAAAGAAGACTTTGACATCCGGCATCATGGCAATAAGTCTGTGGTAAAAGATCAAGACAGCTGAGATCTGGACCTTCAAGGGACTAAGGCTAAGAGCTAAGGCCCTTGTTCACATCATCCTGCAAAAAGGACAAGATGGATGGAAGATCAAACTCCTGTGAGGACAAATTCCTGTCCACACACCAAGAATGAAAGGTAGACCAAACTCTGTGGTAGGCCTTAGAAGAGACAGGCTTCCTGGCTTGGATTATGGTGGAAACCACCTCAGGAGAAAAGCCCTTCCTCCTTAAGATGGAGGCTCTAACAGCCATGCCGTCAAAGCCAGACTGTCCATGTCCTCTCTCCAGAGGTAGCCCTGGAGGAGGAGATCCAGTCTGAGTGGGAAACAAAATGGATCCTGAGCAGACAACACCAACAGCTCTGGAAAACAAGGTTGTCACGATCAGTATGACTGGTGCACCGTCCATCCGTATCGTCAACACACTGGGAATGATGAGGAATAGGGAGAAAATGTAGGCTAGATGAAAGCACCAAAGAAAGAACAAGGCATCCGCTGCAAATTACAGAAGATCCTCCCAGCAAGAGCAAAACATCGGAACCCTCCTGTTGTCCTTGGTAGCCATCAGGTCTATCCAAGGACGGCCCAATTTCTAGACCAGCAAGACATAGACCTCCGGATGGAGCTCCCACTCCCCGGGGTCCGCCATCTGGCGAATGAGTCCGCTGGAACCTTCTCTATGCCTGGTATGTGCATAGCGGAGATGGCAGGAGCATGTTCTTCTGCCTAGGCTACAATAGCCTTGACCTATAACCAAGTAGAAGCTCTTCCTGTGTCTCCTTGCTTGCTGATGTAAGCTATGGCCATGGCATTGTCTGACTGGAAGCAGACTGGACACTCTTTCAGTGGAGAGGACCAATACAACAAAGCATGGAGTATCACTCTGAGCTCCAGAATGTTCCTGGGTAGGAGGTTCTCCTCCACATTCCATCGTCCCTGAATCCCCAGGTGACCCAGGAAAGCTCCCCAGCCGTAAAGGCCACCATCCATCATCACCAGAGTCCAATACTGGACAACAAAGGGTTTCCCTTTACTCAGGTTGGAGCTGTCCAACCACCAGAGGAGGTCTCGCCTCACTTCCTGTTGAAGAGAGACTAGACAATCCAAGAGTACAGGATTCCCTTGGAAAGCCCTGATAATGAACCTCTGAAGCTCCCTGGAGTACGGGACCGCTTCCATATAGATATCATCTTGCCCACAAGGAATGAGAACTTGCGTACCAGGGCTGAGGTCCACTCCAGAGCATGGGACACCTTGTTCATGATCTGTAGAACAGAATCCTCTGTCAGATAGACCATGCCCTGACAGTTGTCAAACCGGAGACCATGGAAAACCAGATCCTGAGGGGAAACTGGAGCAGATTTGTCCATGTTCAGGATCCATCCTTGCTGGAGGAGGATCTGATCACATTCCTGGACCTGGTGGTCAAGGAGATCTCTGGAAGGAGCCTTCGGCAGAAGGTCATCCATGTATGGAGTTACCTGAATCCCCTAGCTGTGCAGGAAAGCAATCAAGGCACCCAAGACATGGGCAAACGCCTGAGGAGCAGTGGTGAGCCTGAAGTTAAACCTGAGATACTTCTAACTGTCCGGATGAATTGAAATATGCAGGTAAGCATCCTGCATCTCAAGAAAGGCCAGAAATTCCCCTGGACACACCTTGTAGTGCGTATGGACCGCAAAAGAGTTTAGGCCCTTGAAGTCCAGGATAGGGCAACTGCCGCCATCCTTCTTGGGAACCACAAATAGGTTTGAATAGAAACCTAAACCTCTCTCTTGTGGAGGTACCAGACTCAGGACACCCTTGTCCAAGAGAGCATGCACCGTCCAGTTGAAAAGACTTAACTTTTCATGGTCCAGAGGTTAGCAAGAAAGGAAGAATCTGAAGGGAGGCAGGGATACAAAGGGAATCCTGTAGCCTCCTGAAACCACCAGTCATGCCGAAGAAGGCTTGTGGATTTTGGTTTGGTGGAGGAATGCATGGACCTCCACTGCTGCCTGGGTTTAGGGGTGGAGCTCGGGGTGCTGGCCTGAGCCCCACCTGGATTCAGCCTTTGTACTTCACATTGGATGGGACAAAAAAAAAAAAAAAAATGCTGCTTCCTTGCCAGATTAGGGATTTTGGAACCTGAGGCAACAAAGTGCTCTTACCCCAAGTGGCCTCACTGATAATACTCTTCAGTTCAGGCCCGAAGAGACGTACCCTGAAAAGAGAGAGAAATTAGTGACTTTTTAGAAGATAAGTCAGCAAACCAAATCTTAAGCCACAAACTGCATCTGGCAGCCACAGAAAAGGCAGAGGCCTTAGCCTCAAGCCTGACAGCATCAAAGAAGGAATCCATCACATAGTTCTGAGCCTTAGACATGTTGGCTAAAACTGCCAAAAGGTCCTCCGTAAGGGCACCTTTGGGGACAGCGTCAGTAAGCTGTTCAGTCCAAACAGCAATGGCTCTGGTAATCCACACAGAAGCAAAGACAGAGAAGGTAGACTTCAGGATAGCTTCCAGCTTCTTATCAGTTAAATCAGTAAGCGCTGTGGCATCCGCCAAGGGAAAAACAGTGGATTTAGACAGTCTGAAAATAGGGGGGAATCAACCTGAGGAGATGTAGCCCACTGAGCCAAGGTTGCATCAGAAAAGGGGTACAGCTTAGAGAATCTCTTAGAGAGAACAAGACACCTATCTGGAGTCTTCCATTTATCCTGGATAACCTGGTCCAGAGTGGGATTAGGTGGAAATATAGAACAGGACTTCTTGCACCTTTGACATACGTCCAAAGTAGACTGTCTCTACAGGGCTAACAGAAATATTCAGGGTAGTCAAAATCACTTTAGACCCTCAGCAGAGGGTTCAGGGTCAGCCTCAAAGGGGTCACCAAAAATATGGGAAGAAGCCCCTCCTGCACACTCGCCATCCTCAGATTCTTCAAATGAATCCTCTGCAGAGGAAACGGACAAATCAGGAATGCCAGGGGCCTTAGGGGCCACAAACCTGAATTAAGTGGCGGCGGGGTTCCAAGACTGGAGGACCCACAGGAGGGAAAGACGGAACTGTGCATAGAGGACTTTAAGTCATTGACTCAAAGTGGCTCTTGCTCAATGCTGGGCCAAACGGAGAGGCAGGGGCCACAGCACATGAGAGGCATAAATGTCCTGAATACTCTCGTTGGCATGAGGAACAATAATCAATGGGGGTCAAAAGATGCCCCAGGTCCCATTGGATCCGACATCATAACAGGAGAAGTGCCTAACAGTAGTAGGGAACCCAAATACTGTCACCCAGATTAATAAGTCACCTCAGAAAGCACAAAACAGTACTTATCTGGCAGGCAAAGAGTTAACCTATGGAAGAGAGTAAGGGAATCCAAGCCTCTGTGCAGGATACTCCAAATAAGAGACAGAAAATGGCGACTGAACCAGAGGCCAAGCAGAGAAAAGCCCGCAAAAACGGGCATTCTGGGCAATGTAGTATTTCTCTTAATTGTAGTTCCACACAGCGACTGAACCCCCCAGGGACCCCCAAGACACTGAGTATGTGAACCGGAATGCAGGACAAGGGGGGACTAGAAGAATGAGCCCTCTGTCAACTCGGGACAGGGGGTGGTTGCAGAGAAACGTCCCAAAGCAGTCTGTATCTGCACTTCTTTCAGAATTGTTCCAAACCACTGGTATCTTTTAGGTCATATTGGATGACAGAGAAATATACATATATACCCACATACACACACTATACAGACGCCAGGAAAGTGCGCCTGGAACTGGGCCATCGAAGTTGACCGGGCCATGCCCAGGTCAATTTGGTGTGTGTGACCAGAACAGCTGTGTAGGAGACACTCCTAGGTAGTTTCCTACTTGACCTAATGGGGAATCCTGCCTAGCACAAGTCATAATATTTACAAAGTTAAACAATTCTGGGACAAACAAATAACATCATAGGGAGCAAAATAAAAATTCCCCAGATTTTCACTGATTTAAATCAGGGATTTAACCCCTCAAATACTAGAACGCTCTCCAACACATCGTGAAACAATGCTTTGGAGACATATTTCATTCAAGGAGATAAAAGCCCTATTTAAATCTGTACATTTTAGTGGTTCCTTATGTGCAGTTAGCTTGCCCTATAATTGGTCCATTTCAGTCTTTATGCATGTACCAGAGATGTTCCTCACAGAATAAAGTCACAGAAACCCGTCCAGAAGATGGATTGTATTTTACTTTCTCACTGAAGTTCTAAGCAGCATCATAGTTACAGAAAAGCAATTTACACATGAAAAGATGTGGCATTCCCAGAGGAATATTCTCTTTACACTTCTGAGAGGATATTACAAAGAAAGATTGAGCTGTTAAATGGACCCCATGGGTCCTAGGGATGTTTCAAAGCAATGCATTAGAGACATCTCTAAACGCCACAGGTTTAACCCTTTGATCACCACAGGGGAATTCAACACATTGCTTTTGCAATAAGCTACATGCCTCTCTGGCACTCAATCTGTTAAAATCAGACATACAGACACTGAAAATGTGAATCTGCCAAAGCGCAATATTGATTTAAAATGTGTCATTTTACTTCACATAAACATTACATTTATTTCACAAGTAAAATGGATTTGTATTTTCTTACTAAATTATAGATGCCATCAACTCTTTGGGTACCAGGGATCAAAATACCTAAAATAGGAGAAATCATTAAAATCTAAACCCTGTGAGTGCCAATGAGCTGTATACTGCACTCCTTTCTGACAATGAAAAGGAGAAACCTAAAAATGAAAAGGGCGTTGTATACCTTTAAATGACATCCCGAGGAGGCTGTAGTAAGTCATTTTGGGGAAAACCATCTTCACCACAGGAGACAAATATTCCCCAAATATCCATTTATTTAAATGGGAATTTGAACATCTTGAAAGCCAGTGAGGTCTCCACATACTGCTCTTCAATGTGTGGAGAACTCTCTGGCATTTGAAGGGTTAAAAGTCCCATTTAAACCAATGGGGACTATAATTTGTCCCCTATGGTGCAGCTGGTTTACCCCACAATTACTATAAAAGCGTGATAAGAAGATAGAATCTCCGGTGTGATAAACTCTCCAGTGCCTGTATTTTTCTATGGAGCATATGTACTATCATTTCTTCAACTTAAACCCTTAACCCTTTGAGTGCCAGAGGGTTACACAATACATTGCAAAGCAATGCCTAACCCTCTGACACTCATAGGGTTAAGGACCAGGGATATTTTATGTACCTAAAATATACATTTTCAAATGTCTGTGGCCTACATGTTTGATGCGTGTGTATGTGACTGAACTGGTGATCAGTTACATACATGAATGAAAACTGGTACCAGGACTTCCCTTCAACCCACTACACCACAGAAACAAAGAAAGTAAGAATTGTATCTTTTTTCAGCCAACAACTGCAAGGGGGTTTGATAGCTCCACTGGTTCCTTAGTTTGCTGGAGGTAAACTAGAACTTTTGGCTGTCATAGACAGCCTGATCCCGGCGGCCCCAGCACACAAGTGCACTCTGGGACCAATTTTCATTCTTGTTTATTCACAAGATACGGGTCATTGAGGCCCACTTCCTTGCCTCGTGTATATGAGAGATTATGGGGGGAGATTCACTAAGCTGTGATAAAGAGGTGATAAAGTGGAGATAATTTCTGCAGTGATATCCCTTCTCTGGTTCCTATGTTATTCTATAGAGCCTATGCACTAAGATCTCCAAAGCTGAAGAAATCTTAGGCTCTAAAGAATAATATCGGAACTGGAGAAGTGATACATTGGAGAAGACATCGCCACTTTATTACCTCTTTATCACGGGTTAGTGAATCTCCCCCAAGGTTCAGTAAAGGGGATAAGGTTCCTTCAGAGGTGTATATAGTTATTGGGACTTCTAGTTGTTGGGGACTACAACTCCCATAATTTATTGGGAATGATGCTGGAGGTCCAGCAATTTAGTACCCCTGCTCTACAGAATATCATAGGTATTGGAGAATGTATCTCATTGGAGAGATTATCTCCAGTTTATCACACCTGATTGCGTCCACCCCTGGTTTTTTCAGGGGGTGGATCAGCCTCCTAGTTTAAAGCACTTTGGGTCAGAAGTCTTATAACCAGGTTTAAATATTGCTCTGCCCATAAATGTGGGGGCAGTTAGTTTAGGATTTAATTTATTTGTATTGCATAGCTTATCTCATAAGGAAAAAGAATCATTTATTAGCAACGTCTTTTTGCTGATGTTTATCGACCTTCTATTTACAACAATAACTGCACATTTGCAATCTACTTCTGTGTTATAAAATTACAAGTTCTCATAAGAACATGGTCCAGAATTGAAAACATGGCTGCTTAAGTGTTTAGTGGAAGAGCAAGTTTTCAATCTAATAGCAGGGTTCTTGCACTAAAGAGAAAACAACTGCAGTTGTTAAATCTTGATTACAAGGCTTAACCATTTGAGTGCCAAATGGGTACACAACGCATTGCAGAGAAATGCATTGCGTACCCCTCTGGCACTCAACGGGTTAACACCAAAATCTGCACTTGCCTTAATTGTGGCAGACAATCTTAATAGGTGGAGATGACAGAACTTTGTTATCACCCTTTAGAGCATGACCCCTAGACCAACCACAACTGGTCTTCTTTCAGTTTTAGTGGGAGGAGTTTGGGGTCTCAGAGATCAGCACAAATCATGTTCACCACCAAGGACATGATGTCCAGTACCAATTAAAAAATTATTTTGGAGAATCAATCCATGCATCATTAATTTATTGTGACCATTAGTATTTCTGCTCCTATTAAGGCAAGTGGAATTTTATTATAAGGGGCTGTTAGTCTTTCTGTAACACACTGAGTGACAGAGAGGTGTACAATGCATTGCACACCTCTCTGGCACTTAAAGGGTTAAAGTTATTGAACTCTGAGTACTAGCTGAAAAAATCCATAAGAAAGTTTGTTCACAGATTAAAAACAATAACTAGAGAGACTTCTAAATATAGAAAAAATATGGTACCACTGCAGTTTTAAAGTGGACATGCCACCTTGATACAAGATTGCATATTTGAAACCTTCATTCAAATCTGCCTGTGTCAGGATAACGCTGTGAGTGCCAGAGGTACGAAACGCAATGCATTGCGTACCCCTCTGGTATTCAAAGAGTTAACCAAAAGTCCAGCAGATATCTAGTTTAGGAAATATTCAACCTTTTATTTCTGGGAAAAGTGAAAGTCTCCTGGGGCAGAGCAGAGCTTCATTATCATATGAAATGTCACTGAAAAGGCTTCATTAACATATGACATCACATAAAACTTGATTAGCATATGAAACGTCACTGGTACTGCAGCGTGCCACAATTCGCATACAGAAACACACCTGCAAACCTGAGTAAAAAGGGACAGGTCCACTTTAAAAGTAATTTAAAGATACAAATCCAACATTTCATTGCCATTTCTTAACCTCTGGAAAATTAATAGCTATAATCTCTGACCGAAAACTGAAATATTGTTTTCTGTAATTAAAGGAATACCAACTCCTTAAAAATGAAAATAATTAATACTATTAAATATCCTGTGCTCCAAAGCCAATGTCAGAAAAATTATTTGCTTTTCCATTAGGCATGTTTCCATACTACAAAGCCAAGGATCTCATAGGATCAGGGAGATAAGAGCTCTATTTTCCATTAAGGAGAGTAAGCCCAAGGTTGTCTAACAGCTGTGGTTACCATCCCCACCAAGCTATGGCAGTTTACACCCCATTTTACTACCCTTTGGATGCCAGTCCAGTCTCTGGTGCATTACATCCAATGAGTTAATAGCTTTTTTTGTGCTACAATTAAAAGGCATTTCCTGTCGCGGGCACAATCATGTCACTCATGTGTGGGGGGTTTGGCCTTGGGATGGGCTAGATGGCTCAATAGATATAGATATTCTGGAGAGAGGTCAGAGAAGGGCTACCAAAATTAATGATTTAAAGGATAAGAAATATCTATAGACTAACGGATCTAATCATGTATATTTTGGAGGAGAGAAGAGCAGGGGTAAGATAGAAACATTCAAACACATGAATGGATTAAACAAAGTACAGGAGGAAAGTACATTTCAAAGGAGTAAAAAGGTTAGTACAGGAGGTCATAACCTAATACTAGAGAGAGGATTAGATGTAATGTAAGAAAGGTTTAATTCACGGAGAGGGAGGTAGATAAGTGGAATAGCCTACCAGCAGAAGTGGTAGAAGTTAATACAGTGAGGGAATGTAAGTATGCATGGGATAGGACCAAGAAAGGTTTGAGGTTTTTACAGTAGGAAAAAATAGACCAGACTATATGAGCCGAATGGTTCTTATCTGCCGTCAAGATTATGTGTTTCTAACTGTAGCACAGGGTATTAAACACTTTCCAATGAATTAAATGGGGCTCTTAACCACCAAGTCTAGAGAGGTCTCCAACACATTGCAAAGCAATTCACTGGTGACCTAACTAGCATTCAAGAGGTTTAAATGAAGTTTTAAAACTTGAATTTGTCCCCTCATGTGGTGCACTTAGTTTGCACCAGAGCTGCCCCACATTTCTTAGTACATCAGCCTCAGTGTGTCTTAACCCTTTGAGTGCCAGAGGGGTACGCAACACATTGGTCTGCAATGCGTTGTGTAACCATCTGGCACTCAGGGGTTAAGTAAAATCACAGGCCATATTTATAAATGCAAACTGGAGTTGTTCTAGAGGAAACCAACTGCAACTTAAGGGCCAAATAAAAATTCCTTTTAAATTAAATTGGGCTTTTAACCCCTTGAACGCTAGAGATGTCTCAATGGATTGAAAATCTCTATTCATGTGCATAGGAATTAAGGAATCTTTATTTGTCCCCTATGGTGCAGTTGGTTTACTTCAGAATAACCCCAGTTTATACACACGGGCCATTGAGATGCAAATCCAGCCCTGAGGTGTTTGTAAACAAAAACAGGCCTTGGGGACATATACAGGACGGAAACAGCGCTGCCTTGAAGTACAAGATGTTTAAAAGGCATATTGGCCAGTTTTCATTTTTGTAGGTGTCTGTATTCCGCTAGCTCCCCCACTTGCAAAAGAAAGTAACTATAGGATAGAGCTGACCTGTACATATTGCACATTAACCGAAACTCTGTGCTCTAGTCATCCTGTTACAGCACGGATTACTATAAGCAGTTAAAACCTTTTTTGACATGTAATAGAATAAAAATATAAAGGTATTGTTTATTTTACATAGAACACTTCTTGTCTGACTTGAACAGTTTGCAAATAAACCTATTTCTTTTTTAATCAGTGCAGACATAACCGGACGGAATTAAAATGGATCCTGTGTAATGGATGAACGATTGTGCGCCATTAAACCTTTGTGTGACAGAGGGCTGTCCAATGCATTGCAAACAACGTGTCAGACAGCCTTCTGGTCCGCCATGTATTAACCCTTTGTGTGTCAGAGGTTAAGAGTTTGCTGGTATATCACAAACATATTTAACCCTTCATTTGCAAGGCCGCTCAGCAGGAGCAGGTTTAAAACAGCATTACATGTTAAAAGGCAATCATTTTCCTATTCTCCTTTAACCCTTTGAGTGCCAGAGGGGTACGCAACGCATTGCAATGTGTAGCGTACCCCTCTGGCACTCAAAGGGTTAAATAATGATTAAAATTGCATACTACAGTTTTCTTATTTGGGAGACAAACGTGCTTAGAGTTTCCCCATCACACCAAAAGCTGCTTACATACAAGTAATTTCATAAAAAATTGGTAATACCTCAAACTAGTCAAAATGAAATCAAAGGATTTTAGACCTTTAACCCCTTAAGGACCCTTGACGTACCAGGATCGTCACGGTCCTTGAAATACTCAAGGACCGATGACTGTCATAGTACGTCACGTACTTTTTACCTACAGCGCTCTACCGGGAGCGCTGTAAGTAAAAATAGGGCCTGAAATTGACCGCTCCAAGATCGGAGCGATCTCTATCAGGCCCCATAATGATACGCTGATATACGCGACAGGTCACGTGTACCGGCGCGTCCAAGTGCGCCTATGCGGTCATTATGGGACAGAAATGTCCCATGGCCGCCAGTCCTTAAGGGGTTAAGGACCAGAGGGGAGCAGAAAACATTGCAAAGCAACATCCCTCTGGTCTAAAGGGTTAATGACTGAAAATCCATATTTTATTCCACATCGCCATTTGGGGGATGTTTCACACTCTGCCTGGCATTGTATGCAAAGAAGCTTATTTACATACATACTTTCATTTGGAAAGAAGAAGTGACATCACGGCAAGATAGTGAGGGATTAATCTAAAACATTTAGGGCCTTATTATATATTTTATTTTTATATATTTGGTAGCAAGGCTTGGTCCAGGTGCCAAGTGAGGGATATTGAGCTATATATATATATATATATATATATATATATATATATATATATATATGAAAAAGAGGTGCCACTTTGGAGCAAGCCAACTGCACCACATTCCACAAGTACAAATTAGCCTAATTCTTATTTATTTAAACTGATATTTTTAACCCCCTGAAGGATAGAGATGCCTCCAGTGAACTGTGAAACAATGTGTTGGAGACACTAACATTCAAAGGGTTAAAACCTTCATTTAAAACACCTGGGAATATTATTAATCCCCCTGTTTTTGTAGTTGGTTTGGCAAAAAATTACACTACTTTTCTTTACACATATGGTCCATTGTAATGGCTACTATTGCTCCATGTAACATATCCATTTAACTCCTTAACCATTAGGGACATCTCTAACACACTGAAAAGCAATATGCTAGAGATGCCTCTAGTATCCAAGGGGTTAACTGCGATTACTGCATTATAGAGATCCAAAGGAAAAATGTTGGGCTCCCTTTAGCTATTGTTGAACTATAACCTCTATCATCCTTTGCTAGCAGGTGATGGGAGCTGTAATCCAATAACAGCTGGAGGCCTACAGGCTGCTTGCTTATATATAAACATACACACATACATACACAGAGCTTGGATCAGCCATGACAGCCTGGTACAACATCACTTCCTGATGACTGTCTTCTCATTCTTACACATATTGTAATCCTTTGAGAGCCAGAGGCATGTCAAACCCATCAGGCTTTTAAGAGGTTAATAAAAAAAGACAAGTTTGGGAAGAATTCTCAACTCACCACCTATCCAGCTCTATAATGGATTATTACAAAATAAGCCGGCTTATCGGGTTTCCTGCTCATGTGTTAGAGGCAGTTCCCATGATTAGTGATGCTGTGTTATCATGACTCACTGGGGCCTGCTCTAGGGCTGGAGCGGAATACTGTGAATCACAATAGAGATTGTAGGAAACAAATGGAAGATGGCAGTTCTGGAGCAAATCATACACACCTTAAGGGACAGATAAAATATCTAAAATTCACATTGATTTAAAAAAGGATCTATCACTGAAAATAAAGTGCCCCCAAATCATTATGCATATAACGACATGCATATCCATACTAGTATTACCCTAAATAAGTCCAGCATTATTGAGAAATCCAACTTGTTCCCAGATGCACAGGCAGGCATCAGTGTGGACATCGTGCCAAAGAGACATCTGTGTGACTGCACTGTCCGTCCTGGTCTCCTCTAGGAGGAGTTGTATTGTACCTTAAGGTACAGGAAGGGACTGATGGCGCAGGTGCACAGATGCCGGTACAGCAAGATGCCTGCCTGTGCATCCCAGAGCGAGTTGGATTTATCAATAACGTCGGACTTATTCAGGATAATACTAGTATGGATATGCGTATTGCAATGTGCATAATGATTTGGGGGGAATTTTATTTTTAGTCATAGTTCTGCTTTAAATGGGGCTTTTAAGCCCTTGAATGATAGAGAGGTCCCTATCATATTGCGAAGCATTGTGTTGGAGACCTCCCTAGCATTCAAGGCCTTAAAGCCCCCTTTGAGTGCAAGAGAAATGTGCAATGCTTTGCAACACCTTGTAGGCACTCTAAGTGTTAACTCAATTGCAATTCTCATTTTCCCCTTATGGTACAGCTTGTTTGCTCCAAAACTGTTCCACTTTTCACTGCGCATACAGTCCAGAAACGCTGCTTCAGGACTAGAAATCACCTTGTTATACAACCATTTTATCCCCCCGTCCCAAATAAAAAAGTTAATCTTTAAAAAAATAATAGACTCAACAATTCAATTCTTATACAGAGTATGGGAAACTAAAAGATCATTTCTGTTGTCCTTTGAGTAAGTTGAAACTTTTTTTTGTGCTATGATCTTTAACTGCTCAGCTGCCAGAGACGCCTGCAATAGAATGGGGAAAAAAAATAAGGGGTAGGTGGGAAGGACCCAGAGCTAGAGGTGATTTGGTACAGTCTTCAAAGCTTCTTCAGTTGAGCGATCCACATCAACATTCTGAAAGGGAGGAGGGAAAGATGAAGTTATTTTATTAGGGGTGTGTGCAAGAATATTTTAAATGAATTAACCATTTATAAATCTTTGTTTTAGCAGAAAAGACAGCATATACATTAAACCATCAAAATCAAATTGTATATAATTTCTTAACTGAATTATAACTTTCAATAAATTATTGCATTTTTTTACCATGTAAAGAGCAAGTCAGATTTTGCCTTTCAGTGCAAGTGTGTGTGCAATATATTGCTATGCAAAAATGTTACACACATACATCTAGCACTCAAAGGGTTAATGTGAATTTATTTTTTTTATTTTTTTTTACAATTAGTTGAGAATTGGGAAAATATCAGACAGCAGGTGATTGGTTTGAAAGAAAATATATATAAATAAAAAAAAGAAATCAGCACCAAGGTTGGAGGGTCCATGGTGATCGGGAACAGTTATCAGGGCCGCTTCTGATGGTCGAGAAATATCTACGTTCTACGGAGCAGAACCACAGACACATATATGTATAGCTGTATAATTAAAGATGGCGGCACAGCTTGGTATCAATGATGTGAAATCAGGATAGACCACAATAAGCAGTGTTTGTGGAGAAAATAACCCTTTAAGGACCAGTGGGATGTGAAATGCCATGCATTGCACCGCCCTGTGGTCCTTAACGACCCTTGATGGTCCTGGCACCTCAAGGGTAGATTTGTGTTAAAGGGATAGTATTGTGACAATTTAATAAAACCTAATCTTGTAGCTATTAAAAACTAAGCTAAATGCCAACAGTCCTCTCTCTCAAGCAATTATGGTTTGAGAGATAATCGCAGTGAAAGATTCACCCTCCCTCCTCTTTCACTGACGTCAGCATCTAGCTGACTGCAGGGGAATCCGGTACCAGGACCGGCGGAAGTTCTTCTGCAGAGCTAAGATCGAGAGACATATAAAGAGTTACTTCAATGGAATGGTCTACAAAGTGTGCTTTGTTTGCAAGCACACTTTGTAGACCATTCCAGTGAAGTAAATCTTTATATGTCTCTCGATCTGGGCTCTGCTGAAGAACCTCCAATGGTGCCGGGATCGGATTCCCCTGCAGTCAGCTAGAGCGCTGACGTCAGGGAAAGAGGAGGGAGGGGGAATCTTTTGCTGCGATAGGACTGGAGGCATTTAGCTTAGTTTTTTAATAACTACAAGTTTTATTATATTGTGACAATACTATCCCTTTAAGGACCCATGACGTGCCAGGACCGTCACAGACTTCAGGGCTCGCGAACGGTGTGCAGCCAGGAAGTCCTGCACCTCTGCACCAAAGATACAGTGAGCCGCAGAATGTGGAAATGTCCAGAATGAAGTGTGTATATGTTAAGAAGTACGCAAGTAAAATAAAAATAAAAAAATAACGCTAATATAATTTTAATAACTTAAGCACCTGGCCAAATGTTTTTTTACACGTGAAAATTCCCCTTTAAATTGGGCTTTTAACCACTTGAATTCTAGAGAAGTCTCCAATGCATTGCAAAGCAATGTACTGGAGACATTTGTAGCACTCAAGGGGTTAACAAGCTCTATTCAAGTACATGGGAATTTAGGAATTTTATTTATCCCATATGGTGCATATATATATATATATATATATATATATATATATATATATATATATATATATATATATATATATATATATATATATATATATATATGGGCCATAGTATCCATAGTAAGAAGAATGAAGAGGTGCAGTTCTGGAGCAAACCACTTAGGCTATAGGGGACAAAATTTAAATGGGGCTTTAAACCTCCTGAATGCAAGAGAGGTAGCCAGTGCATTGCTTCAAAATAAATGTAAAACCTCTTTTACATTCAAAGGGTGAACAGGCCCATTTAAATAAATGTATATCATCAGATTTTTTTTTTAAATTTGTCTCCTGTGGTGCAGTTAGTTTGCAACAGAATTAAGTGTCCTGAATATGGCGCTGGATTACACAGAACGATTACAGGGAATGTATGATCAGGTCAGTCTTTAAAGCACAAAAATAATATACATGTGATGGGCAGGCAAACAGCAGAAATGCTATGGCAGGGCTGTACAAACATGGTCTGGAACAAGGAAGAAACTGAGACAGGGTTTCCTGTTGCTCTGATTCCCCTTCGCACCCTATTGCCCCTATCAGATCGACATATATGGGACCTCTTGGATCAGCCCCAGAGACACTGGTTTTAGAGTTAATTACCGGCTGTGGCAAGTTTCCAGAGAAATTCTATACACTTCTCCTTATTTATCCCCTGTCCCACCCACGTCCCAGTTAAGCCTGCCCACCCAATTAAGCCTTGCCCACTTTATGATGCAACTCGCATCATTAACCCTTTGGGTGCCAGAGAGGTACACAAAGCATTGCTGCATACCCCTCTAGCACTCAAAAGGTTAACTTATGCCTGGTGGCAGCCCATGAGGCTTCTCCACAGGAGGACAACTTCTGGCAGTCACAGGGTTAATGAACCTATACCGCTACTCATCCCAGACATTTTGGTTTTACGCACACTCTTGGCCCTTACCTCAGGCTTATCCCTGTGAGTATTAACTGCTTCAATATTTAGACTAACTGCTTCCACTTTACAACCTGGGGAAAAGAGGAAATTCAATTAATTATACACACAGTGCTAATACCTAGATATTGAGGTCCCTTTATCCCCACATTTATATCACATCTGCACTGCACCCTCCTCTGTAAGCATCCCAATCATCCAAGAAGTTAAGAATATCAAATATTTGTGTCATTATATAATATACACAGTACAAATATAAATAATAACTACTACAGCCTGACTGCATACAGTGTCTTTACTATGGGAAATGACCTAAGTTATTGTTCCCTATTACATTTGAAAGGCCAATTATGAGATGAAACATGTGTAAAGTACAGCATGCATTCTTGCTTCCGGTCAGCAGGTGGTGCTACATGTCAAGTGAAAAATTACAGAAGCTTGGCATTCTGAAAGCAAAAAGCTATTTGCCTCAATAATCACAATACAAGCGTCTTACCGTAAGCTACAGGAGTGAGCTTCAACACTGTGTGCAGGGGACATATCAGATAAGGCAGTTGTTCTGTTGGAGTAAAAAGTGATGGCTGTTATTTATACATGTTATGAAAAGAAAACTTTCTCAATCAATATGGAATTACATATTCATAACACAGTAGGATACAACATTTTACATAGAAACACAAGTGGACTATAAATAGGGTGACCATATTCTCTTTCTGACATTTAGGGATATTGACAAGCCTCACTCAGTTCTGAGCCATAGTGAGATAACTAGCCATTGAGTGGCGTGACAAAGTGATGCATGTGCTGGTTTACCAGGAAATGGACAAGTCTTTGCAAAGTTTTACGCTATAAGGTGGAACTGCAGCTCCTGTATGGAGTCTGGAAATAGGGCTCAGATCTCGCTTTAGAATTTAGATCTCTGTGCTGTAGCCATTTTTGTAACTTAGCACAAGTGTCACTTTCTGTCACAGCAGTCAATGGGCAACTCACCCTCTAGTGTTTAGAACTCTGCTCTACAGAGTCTTCTTTCTGGTACTGTGAATTGTCCTGGAAGGGGTCTGTCCAGGACACAAGACAAACATTTAAGATCCAGGACCGTTCTGTGCAATCCGGGACATGTGGTCATGCTAAACACAAATTGGTAACTGCAGTATTAGTGCAAGTCCATCACACCATAGAGGACAGATAAATATGTAACTTTCTTTAAATGTGGCTTTTAACCCCTTGAATGCTAGTGAGGTCTTCAAATCATTGCTTTGCAATGCATTAGAGAGCAAGACCTATCAAGGGGGTTAAAATCACCATTTATGCTAAAAGGCATCATTGGAATTTCTATTTGTTCCCTATGATGCAGATGTTTTGCTATACACCTTTAGCTTCACGTATACAGCCCTTGATTCCTTGTCCTCACCTGCACTTTTATCTAGAAAGTAGGCCAGCAGGCAGCGCATCACTGCTTGGTGACAGATTACCAGAACATTCTCCTGGCGTTCAAGTTCCATGATGACGGGTTCTAAGCGCTGCACCAGATCCTCGTAGGACTGCAAAGAAGGCAGGTGTTACTGGTTCAGCGGTATAATGCAATACACTCTTTGTGAGCCAGAGGGGCATCCAACAAAATCCCTCTGGCGCTCAAAGTGTTAAAGGGATAGTAATACTTCGTTTTATTTTTACTTTATTTTGTAGGCATTAAAAAAACCATGAAGAACGATATAAGTCTTATCTCTCAAACCTTCATGGTTTGAGAGATATTCACAAGCAAAGTTTCCCCTCCCTCCCCTTTTACCTAGTGTAAGCCATCTCTTCTCAGATGTGGAATGCAGTCCATAGACCAGACAGATAACAGAAGGGGACAATCTTCTTCCTATGAGAACAATGAAAGCCCTGCTCCCCTTGACAAGCTTTTCAGCTTTTTCCTTTATCTTAATTGTCCCTCTCTGCAGTCTACCTGGGCACCTCCCTTCTGCTCTGGCTGAGCAGTGTTACATCAGTAAAAGGGACGGGAGGGGGATACTTTGAACTACAACTTGAACTACAACTCTGACAGAATTGAAATAACACTCTTCAAAGTCCAAATACTATGATGATTAATTAGAGCTGCTTTTATTATGAAACATTACTATCCCTTTAAATGGACAGTAATGTCCCATAAAAAAATATTTAGAGTTAGGTAGTGATTAAAAAATAAACTAATTGCAACAAACCCTATCTCTTAAACCGCTATGTTTTGAGAGATATAGGGATTCAAAGTTCCCCCCTCCCTCCCCTGTAAAGCTGACAGCAGGAGATTCGAGTCGTACGACTCGAGGAGGCACTGCGGCAGAGCCGGAATCACGACACTTAAAAATTATTAATTCATTGGAAAGGTCTGCAAAGTGTGCCTGGTTTGCAAGCACACTTTGTAGACATTTCCAATGAATGAATTATTTTTAAGTAACGTGATTTCGGCTCTGCTGCAGAGCCTCCTGCTGGTCCCCGGACCGGGATTTCCCACTGTCAGCTAGACGCTGACAGCAGGAGAAGGGGAGGGAGGGGGGAACTTTGAATCCCTATATTTCTCAAACCGCTACGGTTTGAGAGATAGGGTTTGTGGCAGTTAGTTTCTTTTTTTAATCACTACCTAAACTAAATATTTTTAAGGGACATTACTGACCCTTTAAAAAGCATATCTAGTAACAGATCAGTCAAACGCTATACATTTCTTTACACACAAATAAAACAAAACACAACATATTTTTTTTGGGGGGTGGGGTTCATTATGACACACAAATGCATACACTCACTCACACGGCATAGGTGGGTGCACCGATTATCTGGGGGGCCTAGTTACTGTTGCGTATTGCACTACTGTTAAAGAATACATTGGGACACAAGTATTTTATAAAAACACTAGATGATCATGCCCCTTAAAATTGAACTTTCACCCCCAATAAACTTAATCTTAATAGCTGCAACTATTAAAACTGCCTATGAGTTGTCTAATTATTAAAACAAAAAAATATGCACTAGCTTAGTAGAGAAGTGTTTTGAAAATGTACCTGGTGATGTCATCTGCAAGCTCAGTGTGATACAGGCTGTCTACCCCTTTATTCACATTTCCACCCACCACCCTTCTCAGCTATCCCCATGCTTATGCATGCTTCTTCACATCTGCGTGCCCGGGCCTTTCTTAAATATATTGATCATAGTGAGAGCTTTGCCTCACTGTATATATATTGCCAGCCCATTTCCCCTTCTAAAAATACAGGCCAGTGAAGTGCACTGTGTGCATGGACAGCCCACAACAGAGTGAAGGGGCAGGCTTTCGCAGCATGATTGGCAGCTCCTCAGAGGGAGAGAGCTTCCTGTCAGTGGAAACTCTCCATCTCCACTCTCCATCTCCATCACGGACATCAACTAGGTATATGTTTGTTAGGACGGTGCATTATTAAACAATTCTTGTGCGTTTTTAAACGTAGTACAAGGAATGGGACTAGGGATGTAAGAGAATGAAAGTTCCACTTTAAACCTTTCCATATCTTGATGGACCTTAACTATAAACCAAAGAGTTTCACAGCACACTTCCGTAGAACAGCACCTTATATTTTAATCGTTAGTGATCCTTTAAGCAGGGCTTAAAACTTGAAGTCCTTTGCTACAAGCCAGACCTGAAAAGTTACTCGCCACTGCAAGTCATAATATACCGACCAGGGCTGAGTTTCTACTCGCCAAGGTTAAATTTCCACTCGCCATTGGCTAGTGGTGAGTGGAAATGTTGAGCCCTGCTTTAAGTATACTAGTCTTTTGCAAAAAAGGAAATATCACATTGACTAAAATGGGGCTTTTTTTACTCCTTGATTTAACCCTTTGAGTGCCAGAGGGGTATGCAACGCATTGCTTTGCAATGCGTTGCGTACCCCTCTGGCACTCAAAGGGTTAATGAGAGGTCTCCAATGCAGTACTTTGCATTAAATCTACCCATTTAAATCAATGGACTTTTGTAAATGCGTATTTGTGCCTATATGGTGCCTGAAGGGGTAAATTCAATGCATGGGTGTACCTGGCTTTCTCTGGGGGCTTCCTGTTTGTGGGACTCTCAAATTGATTTCCCAACAGTTCCATCTTCTCAAAAATGAACCAATTTAATTGTAATGTGAATGAGGAGTGAAGCTGTCCTCAATGCACAGTACACCATAGTAGAATAGTTGAGGAAGCTGAAAAAGAGAGATGCGTCCATCAAGTTCAGCCCATGCCATCAGAGCTGGATCATGGACAAGGTATCCTAGGAAGTTCCCTAGGGCCCGATTAAGTTGGGGGGGGGGGGGTACCTGTTGCTTTCAGGTATGATCAATCCACAGCTCAGGGTACATGTGCCAGTTCTTTTCCTGTTGCCCTGGAACATGCGCATTTGTGGGAGTGATGTAGCAACTTACACGGCTGCAGACGGCAACTGTAGCAAAGCTCACTAAGTTACAAGAGCTCCCGCCCTCCTTTTCTGAAATAGTCATTGACGGAGGTGGCAGCCACTGAGCTGTGCTGGAGCTTTCCCCTGTGCACAGTGTATAGGTAGGAATAAGATTTATCTTGATATTTTATGATGCCTAAAAAATATATTCAGGTGCAGCCTTTGCACCTTCCTACAAGCCCATATATTTTATTATATGTGCCTGCCAGTGCCATTTGTGGTGTGATGGTATGAATTAGCCCAACACTTTTTTAAATTAGACTCTCTGCATGCAGTCATTAAGTGCCTACAGTAGAAACTGCTGTTCCAGCCAGCCCCAATGTTAAAGGGAGCCTTAGCTTGGCCAAATTACAAAGACTGTCTTGGTGATCTGGCCAAGGCAGCTCGAACCCCCCCCCCCCCCCTTCACATCGGAACTCGGACGTAACAGCAGTCTCTCCTTTCTCCACTTGACAGCTGCATGTAGGAAGTCTATTTAATTTTAAAAAGTGGTGGGCCAATTCACACCACAAATCAAGGCCTGCTATGCCTCCTGCCCTTTTTCTTAATCTCCCACTGCTGTTGCTGGACTTTCCTTCCCCGCCCCTTCCACACACTCTCAAGTATTCACATTCACTCTCCTTCCTGCCCATAATTTCTTCCCTCCAGCCTGCTGGCCTAGCCCCTTTTCTTGCAGTTTAGAGTCACTTGCAATCCTGCTCTATATCTCCCTCCCACTGGCCTGTGTTCCTTCCTTTGGTCTGCTCTTCTTCCCACTTGATTTCTCTCCCATCGACCCTCTTTTTTTCTGGTAGCCAACTGAACCCACGATAGCCTCAAGAGCTATGTGGCCTGCAGATGGTAAATGCCCCACATTTTCTCTCTGCTGTCCAGCCTCTTAGTCCCAATCCTTTCTCTCTGCCTCCCATGTTCGCTCTCTCTCTCTCTCTCTACCCAATTCTCTCTTTCTGCCCCATCTGCTCTCTCTGTCTTATCACACCATCTTCTCACAGCTCTCTATGTGGTTTCCCAGCCACCCACCCTGAATGCAAGGACCATTTATATTCTTAAATATAACTTTACGTAATGATTTATGCAAAATTAAAAAAAATAAATAGTAATAAAAAAAATATTATTTAACCGGTGTATGTGAGTGTCTATCTGTCTGGGGGCGGGTAGAGAATGTATGTAGTGGGCTTGTGACTACCAGTGAAGCCAGGCTGGGAGAAGACAGTGTATGTGGGGATCTGTGACTACCAGTGAAACCAGGCTAGGGGTGCAGATGGCTATGTGGCACTTATGGAGCAACATTCAATTGTAAACTCTGTGGTATCACTAATGTACCCCCAATTTCAATTGTAAGCTCTATAGTATCACTTATGTAGTCCCATTTCAATTGTAAGTTCTGTGGTACAATGTTGTTGCCCCATTTCAAATAGAAGCTCTGTGGAATTACTTATGTAGCCCAGTTTTAACTGTAAGCTCTTTGGTATCACTTGAATAGCCCCATTTCAATTGTAAGCTCTGTGGAATCACTTATGTAGCACTATTTCAATTATAAGCTCTACAGTACATTTTTAATATATTTAAAGCATTAGTTTTGTCTTTTACATTTTTAATAGAGTTTTGTGGAAGGGGTTAGATATGTGTTTGTGTGTGTGTGTGTGGTGGGGGGGCAAGATGGGAGGTCCCAAGTTGGGACACAGTCATTTAGGGTAATTTCCAATTAAGCCAAAAGCCATATGTCTTTTCTTTTTCACTACACAATTTTTAAAGCTTCACCAGGGATCTCGAAGATTTTTAAAACAACCCTTGGTGCAGTTGTCTTGTCCCAGAAATAATGCAATTTTGCCTTGTGCATTTGGCCCCAAAGTCTACATAAAAACATGTTTTTTGTTTTATCAAAGTCATTACATTACAGAGGTCAGAAGACGTTAATTGAGCAGCACCAGGTATAAATACCCAGCAGCTTGTATGACTGTGTGCTAATAGAACTCGGTAGACAAACAAGCTCTGAAAAAGGCTGGTGTAGCATTTCTGGATAATACATAGAAACAGGATAAGTGGAGGCTGTGTTTGTTTGCAAATTCACACATTGACCTTGTGCACAGAATAACAGATCCTCTATGCCTGGAGACCTGGGGTATCAGTAGCACTGCACTCCAGTTCCACATTTATGATGGCGACTAGCAGGCACCCCTAAGGGAAGAACCCTAAGTCTCTGTTGAACCTCCTATGACCACAACCCCATTCTTCACTTGACTGACCCAGCCTCTCTTACTGTCTCCGGGCAAATAAAATACACTTAGGCAGGTGTAATTTTCTGTCAAAAAAGGTGCTGGTACACAATTTTTTTTTTTTTTGCAGAGAAACATACAATATATGATAATGTAGTTCTAATTTTGGAAAAGAAAAAAGGTGCACCCACAGACCCACCACAAAAAAAGTCCTGCTATAACATATAAAAATACTATTAAAGAAGCATTAAACTTTTTTTTTTAATGAAAGACCTATGTACAGTGCTTTTCCTGTTGAACAGAACAAGGATATTTCCAATGCTGGAAACGTTCCATTCAAAAGTTATTAGAGCTCAAAAGCATCACTTTCATAAAGGTAATAGTTTTAATATTAAAAACCCTAGTAAACCGGGTGAGCACTATCTTGTTTATTAACAGTGTTCAAATAGTTACATATATGTGTGCAGTTAGGAGCAGTAAGATAGTATCACTGTTTTTTTAATTGTATACGTTTGCAAAATACAATCATTGGTGCTCACATAACTATACTGTATATCAGTATGAAGACTACTGATAAGCAAGGTAGAGCTCACCAGGTTTTTGTGAAATTTTTTGTATGTATTTTGGGACAATTTGGCTCCTCCTACCTCTTACAAAGGTAATTTTGCAATAAAAGATGGTATAAATGTCTCCCTAATATCCCTCACTAATGTCTGCTCACAGCCCTTACATGTTTTTTTCATGTGCCGCCAGTGCCAGCCCTGTCAATGTTACAGTGTAGCCAGTATTTGTGTGCATCCTGGTGGCAGCACCCTGACAAGCTCACAGATTACTCTCCTCAGCGCTTTTCCCTGGTTCCCAAAGTTGGATCTCCTTCCCTCTTATACACCTGTGTTCTTAAATACCTCAGCCACAGCCCAACTTTTTCCTCAGTCCTTGCCCCCTGATGCCCTCCGGTATAGCTAGCCTTGCCCCCTGGAATGAACCTCAGCTTTGATTGTAATATAAAGCAGGCATTCTATAGCACTGTGGCACCGATGTTTGCAGCTGGCTGCTGTGGTGCGGCAGTGTACACCCTCAAGAGCTCCCTCAATGGCCAGTGTCACCAGTGGCTGTGCTGTCTCCAGCGCGGAGGATCTCCCTCTGTTATACTTCCATTTCTAAACTCTAGAGATTGTTTGCCGTTCATAGATACTGGTATCGCCTGGCTGGGATCCTTGAAGCAGGCAGAATTGATCTCACTGACTGCGGCAGTCTCTGTGGGGCCTAGAGGAAGCGGCCATTGCTCCACGGCCTGATTGGTGCAGCCCTACCTGCGGGCCTACTGGAGTCAGGGCGCTCCTCCCTGGATAACAGAGCAGCAGCAGTGGTGGTAGAGTTTGTACACTGTGGGAGGAAATGGAGCCACAGGCTCTGAAACCGCAGCTGGATGGCGTGGGCCTGGCTAATGAACGAAGGCTTCGAGAACACCTAATTATACCCAGAACTGTTATAGGATGGAAGGCGACTACACAATCCTTAAAAAGTTACCAGGTGGGATTCTCAGGGAGTGGAGGGAGATTGACCAGAGCTCCATCTTGCAGGTCAGTGACTTATACTTAGAGGCACTGACAGCTATTGTAGGATACAGGGGACAACAACAGAGTGATTTTGTCATATACAGAGCTTCTTGTATGGCCTACCCCCTTATTACTGCTCCCTGTTTGTTATTTGGTATACTGATGCACCCCTCACAGATAAGACTGGGCCTGAGGTGATCCTGAAGTGAATCTTTTAACAGCTCCCAACACTGTACATTGTGACAGCTGTGCGCAATGCACAGGATAGGAGGACAGAGGCAGAGCATCCATCTGGCTGTTGGCATCTTCTTTTTCCACGCATGTTGTGGTGGACAAGTGGAACACTGTGGAGGTGAAAATTTGGATGTGGACAATGGGGGCCAATGTGGACAGGGTGTGGAGGACAGTGTGGAGATGTACAGTGTGGCAATGACAGTGTGGGCAGTGTGGAGGTGGACAGTGTGGAGATGGACAATGTGGGCAGTGTTGTGGCAGGCAATGTGGGCAGAGGTTAGGCTTTCACATGGATGTAGGCATGTTTTGGGGGGGCAGCATTTCATCCTTGGACCCAGGCAACACAATGTCTTGGGCTAGCCCCGAATACATGCCCACTTCAGACTTGCCCAGTCTGAAGTGCCTTGATGTTGGAGGTCAAGCTACACATGCCTTTGGCCATAAACATGTAACTAAACATTATTGATTAATATCTGTAGTAAGTCACGGGTTATTTATTGGTAAGAGTTATGTTTTATGACCAGCCTCTCTTTTTATTTATTTATTTGTTTGTTTTAAGAATGCACTCTAGGGGACAGATCAAGTCACTGACTACAGCTCTCCATAGTAAGTGATAGGAAGAGAAAAACAAGTCAGAGTTGTAAGAACGTTTTGACTGAAAACTCTCCCAGCAGTGGTTCTTCCCTTTTTTTTTTTTTTTTAAATTTGCTGAAAAATAATTACAATATTTCTTTTTTCATTAAAAAAAACAAAAAAAAAACTTCTTCTTCTTAACCCTTTTCTGCAATGAAGTTGGGCTTCTCTGACCTCCATGTGGTTAAATAATGGCTAGTAAATGGTTATGAAACAAGCGAACAACAAAACTAACATAAACCATGTCTGTGGCCATTGGGATTGCCATGTTCATACCTGCAACTCAGAATATGGTCTTGGACAGCACAGCCCTGATTGCGCATATTAAAATACAGATAGTTGTCAAACATCTAGAATCCGTCAGTGCCATTTCCCATATGCAAAGACACCCTTTGAGTAAAGCAGAGAAAGGTCTCAACGGCACAGACAGGACATGACAGGGTGGAGGATGACAGGAGATGTATCCAAGCAAACAACTGTAAAGGCACAGGCTTCCACTATTCCTCTGTGTATGAACACCCATATGGGGTGGGTACACACACACACAAAGTGGAAATTTACTAGCCTTTATATAACAAACTGGATGCTAGAGATCTCACCAACAAACTGCCTCCAATGTGTTATCTCTAATCTCCAGCGCCAGAGAGGTACACCATGCATCTAGCCTCAGTGCCAGAGAGGTACACCATGCATTGCATACTCCTATGGCACTGAAAGGGTTAAGTACAGATCTGGTGATTAATCCCAACTTGGAAATGTCTGCTTAACCCTTTGATTGTCAGTGGGGTGTGCAACGCATTGCAAATCTGTTGTCCACCTCTCTGACACTCAAAGTGTTAACAGATGTAAGAAGGCCTTTCATTGAGTGAAGAGAGATGGTAGCATGATTTATCCTGCTAAGAGTGGGTTAGAGATTACCAAATCCTTAATAGACTCCTCAGGGGTTGTCCTATAGACACAAGGTGGCAGTGTATAAAGACTGAATGGAGGAAATCATATTGGACTAAAAGAGGTCTACAGGATCCATCACTTTAAAAGAATTCCTCTAAAGTGGGTAACATGACAATCTTTAGCTTTGAATTCCAGAGAGCTATTCAAGGCAGAGCAATGAGTTTTACATCCCTCTGTAGATTAAAAGATTAAGTCAACCATCAAGAGCAATCTATGGCCTTTCGGCAGGCACACAATTTTCCTTCTAGCCCTTTCACCAGCTATACAAGCTGGCAGTAACCTGAGAATAAGGGCAGACTCTGCCCTATCTGTAAACAAGGAAGGAGACTGCAATGCTATGTACTGAACATTGCACTTCTACAAGTGACAGGCAACTGGATTCACCCAAAGGAGCTCATATGTGACCCTCAAGTGAACTAAAGTGCTGCACATTATGGTTAACCCTTTGAGTGCCAGCGAGGTATGCAACGTGGTGTGGAGGGGGACTAGAGGCCACAGAAAAATCTCTGTGGTCGACGTGTGGTCACAGGCCACATGTTACCACCACTGAATTACAAACATTAATCTGATCAGCTGATTTAAATGGGCCTTTTTAATCTCTTGAATACTTGAGAGGACTCCAAAGCTTTACAAAGCAATATGTTGAAGACCTCTCTAGCAGTCAAGGTGTTAAAAGCCCTATTTAATGATACAAAATTGGGTCGTTTTAATTTCTGCATTATGGTGCAGTTGGTTTGCTTCAGAATTACTCTTTTGAGCACAGGGTCCTTAGACGAGTCGTCAGACTTTATGTCTAGACATCAGTGCTGTTATGGGCCTGTGACCTGATTAACATTGCATCCATTAGTCTTCTCTGGTAAATAGAGCTACATAAGTATGAAGGTAACATGACTAGCATTACAGCACAACCAGCATTACACCACACACCCCTCCACCACTCACCTCTCCTTTTGGATACCGATATCTGTATTTATCCTGATCACGCAAAGCAAACTCCAGTGGATAGGACTCCTGAATCTCCTCGTAGCGCATTTCTTCACACACACCCTGGACAATTAAGAAATAATTATAAATTGTTCAAAAACTACTATTTATATACATATCTGCTGATGTACTTAACCTGGATAAAGTATCCCATTTGTTTATTTTTGGCTACAATTGTTCCCACTGCATGACCATATCATGACAGTAGCATTACCGAGCAGCACTCCACCATTAGCTGTGTGTATAGGCTCAGTACTCACATGTATTTCACAAAAAGTGAAAATTTTTGAAGAGGATACAGCAATGGACAATGTATATGTGACATACAATTGTCTTTAACCCTTTCAGTGCCAGAGGGGTACACAACGCATTGCAGAGCGATGCATTGTGTTCCCCTCTGGCACTGAAAGGGTTAACAAGACAAGGCACTTGTCTATTGCCAAAAAGTTGACTATTACTGTATCCTAGTCAACAAATTTCAGGTTGTGAGAATTTCCTGTCAGTGCTGAGCCTTCTTCATATTCCTGTTTACATCATTTTCCCAGGCAACCAGGACCACACTAGATTATGTGAGTTCTAGCATTTTGCTGATTTATTATACACTAGTTGAAGACCCCGTGTACACGGGCCACAGTGCTTGTCAGTCGCGGGGCAGTCATGCACAGTAGAGACTGCCCGCGACTCAGCTGAAACAGTGCCAGCTGGTCTCGGGGCAGACATGCACAGTAGAGACTGCCCGCTCCACGGCTGATACTTCGGAGCGCCCCGCTCCGTATCAGCCGCTTCACGGACACTCTCTACTGAGCATAACGGCTTTGTTACAAACTATTTCGCAAATTACTATATAGGAGGATTATATAGGATAGGATAGGATATGATGGATGGATGGAGACAGACAGAGAGACAGGTGAAAATATTTTAACTCTCTCAATTTGAACAGGTCACCAGCAACTGGGATCATTGGTCCAAATGTGCATGCTAAATGGATCTCAAACTTACAGCATCGATTTCATTGAGTGTTTTCCACTGCTCGTACGGCACCCCCAAGGCCTCTGCTGTTTGGATAGTTCTCTTCATCTGGCTGGTCCAAACCTTGAGATCATTGATGTTTTGCTCGTGTATGTACTGGGCCAGGCTTTTTGCAAACTGCAGAGGGTTCAAACAATATATTATGTTCTATATTTTTTATTGTTATTTATTTTTTTAAAATAATAGCCCTGGGTAAACTACATTATGTCACTGGAAAGAAGATATTAAAATGGTTTGTACAACTGCATCATTAACGCACAAGGCCATTATTTTATTCACCTCTTCAAAGCCAAACCTTCCCATCCTTTTCTTAAGCCTTTGAGTGTAAGAAGGATGCACAACACATGTCTAAGCAATGCACTGAGCACCCCTCTGGTACCCAAAAGGTTAAAACCTTCCTTATTTAAAAAATAAAAACCTACCACAAGGGGCAAAAAGCCTCACTTGAGTCCTTAATTACAGAATATCCATGAATGCAGTTTATGAGCGGGGAGGGAGCATAATCCTATTTCCCATACACCCCCACCCCTTTAAAGTGAAATTGTCACCTGCCAACTTTTAGTTTCATTAGATTAATTTCAACTGATTGTACCTTGGTTTTTTAAAGGGTTAAGGTAAGTGGGTCCATGATTAGGGGGCATTAGCATTCCTTTAAATCTGTGTTTCAATACTAAATGTTCATTATTAAATCAATAAAATAAAACTGCCAAATGATTTTTGCAAGGTGGGTGAGGAGGCAGTTTCCCCTTCTGCCCCCCCAGTCACTGACAAGGCCTCGGTCATACCAGACTCCAGTGAGTGAAACCCCTGTATTCTCACTAGTGTCAGAGCAGAGCTCCAGCCTCCCCTATTACATCATGACACTGACTGCTAGCACAGAGCAGTAGTGCGCTTTACGTAAATGGATTTATGGTTGTTGCCATCTGTGCTTCAATTCATGATACACAGCTATATGTTCAGAAGAAAACGGACTAAGTCTGGGGCTATCGAACAAAGGCAAATGGCAAGCTCAAAAGGAGTGTAAGATACATAAGGGTGAAAAAGCAAATGCTGAATATAAAAAGCATGAGTGTAACAGCCTGTTAGGTGCAGGGATCAAAAATCTGTCAGTAGCAGACATAAACATTACAAAACAAGAGAAACTTAATCTCGCACACAAAATACAAACCAGGAAATAAGTCGTTAAAAATGTCACAAAGAAACAAAAAAAGCTTACTGGAATCCATAATTGAGAAAGATAATGGCAAATTATGAGAAAAAAATTAAAACCAAAAAATGATGTAAGTAGTCTTACAGACCTGTTTTTTGGTTTGTGCATTCGGATGCTGGGGCAAACAACTGTACTATAAGGGAACATTTTTAACCCCTTGAATGCTAACAAAAAAAAAAAAAAAAAAAAGACTCCAATGCATTTAGCCCTTTGAGTGCAAGAGAGATACTTGAAGGAGTTGATTTGTCCCAGAATTGCTCAGGAAGATCACTGAAAGAAGATCTGAACAAGATATTGCGCAGCTCTGCTTGTGGAAAAAGCAAGAAAAATGTCTGACTTAAAGGGGTTGTAATGTCCCAAAAAAAGTATCTTCTAAATGGTAGCTGGACTAAAAAAACATTTAATGTGCTTAATCCTCTCTCTCAAACCGTTATGGTTTGAGAGATGTAATAAAATAAAGACCTCCACTCCCTCCCCCTTCTCATGCGTCCAATGTACAGCGGTCGTCATGAGATCCTGCTTCCAGGACCAGACGGCGGCTCTTCAGGAGCGCTGTCATCTAGATATCTAAGTATAATTACTTCATCGGAATGGTCTACAAAGTGTGCTTGCAAGCCAAGCACACGTTGTAGACCATACTGATGAAGTAATTATATTTGGATATCTAGATGACAGCGCTCCTGAAGAGCCGCCTACAGTCGGGCGACCGGATTCTGCCTCTGACAGCTTTACAGCTCGTCAGGCAGAAAGGGGAGAGAACGGAGGACTTTATTTTCTTACATCTCTCAAACCATAACGGTTTGAGAGAAAGGATTAAGCGGATAAAGTGTTATTTTAGTGCAGCTACCATTTAGAAGATACTTTTTTGGGACGTTACTATCCCTTTAAGAGATTAAAAATTCTATAGGCTTTTTTCCTTTGCAAAAAATATGCATTGGAGCCCAGACTTGAACTGGGAAGTATGCATTTAACCCTTTGAGTGCCAGAGAGATACGGAATACATGGCAAAACCATGAGTTATGTACCCTCTGACATTCAAAGGGTTAATATAATTTTTTAGAGCCGAAGACTCCAATTACACTGGGTTGGCTGGTACAACTGACATTATCTAACATTGTTTCTGTGTCGAGCCAGACTATGAAAGGGAGTCCAAGAAAATGGCTGGGGCTACTTTTGAAGAAGAAGAAAAAAAGTGTGAATTTAATGGAAATAAAATGTGCCCCTATTTTGCAGATATTTAGGAATACCCCATTATGGCCTAGATTACACTACAACTGATGAACTGTTAATACTTATTTTACCAATCACATACCTCCCAAGTGTCCCTCCTAAGAGGGTAGTCCCTCTTTTAGACCCAAATCCCTCTGTCCCTCTTTCCCACTCTGATGTCCCTCATTTTAGGAGACCAGACTGTGTGGTGTGTACATCCCTACATATTGCTAGGCTACAGTGACCAGGGGTAAGGGTGTATAGTGTATGGACTGATTATATCATTATTGGAACTGAAGAATATTACAGTACAATTGACAAAAACAGTAGCTGTATTGTGTAAGAAGTTATAGCTTGAGCCATCCAAGAATTACATTAACCCATAGAATGTTACAATACACCTCCAAAGCGTTGTGAAATAACATGTGGACATTCATGGAATTAGTTTAGTTAATTGGAAAACAGACTGTTTCTGGAACCACATTATTACTTAAGCAGTTCTGAAGCAACTACACTGAAGAGAATAAATACTTTTTTTTTTTTTTTTTTTTTTTTTTAAACTCCTCCGATTTAAAGAATCTAGCATTCAAGGGGTTAAAAGCCCCATTTCAATCAATAGGAATCAGTAATGAGTGCTGAAAAAAACCCATAATGTACAGTTTTTTCTGCTGAGGAAAATAAGATTCCTAGCTCTGTTGGGGGATTCTTCACTCAAATCTTTATTACAGTCCAAACTATTTAATTGTTAAGTTATCCAGTTAACCCTTTGATTCCCCTCTGGCACTCATTAATGACAGTGAAGCCTGCTGTCTGGGAAGTACACGGATTTTTTCATTAGCTCTCTGAGGGAAGTAAGCCTTAAAGACATAGTAATGTTTCACAAGCAGCTCCGATTATTCTTCATAGTATTTTAGCCACTGAGAATGTTATTTCAGTACTGTCTGAGTTATAGTTTAAGAGTAACTGAATGATAAAGTATCCCCTCCCGCCCCTTTTACTGATGTAACACTGCTCACCTCAGAGCAGCATGTTTGTCCGGATGGATCGCAGCGAGGGACAATCTTCGTGAGCATAAGGAAAAACCTGAAAAACTTGTCAAGGTGGGCAGGGTTTTCATTGTTCTCACAGTAAGAAGACTGTCCCTTGCTGTGACCTGTCCGGTCAAGAGACCAGATTCCACATCTGAGGGGAGGCGGCTTACACTAGGTAAAAGGGGTGGGAGGGGGATACTTTAGCATTCAATTACTCTTGAACTAAAACTCTGACAGTAAATACTATGAAGATTAACAGGAGCTGCTTTATTTTTATAACATATTAACAGTTCCACCCCATTATGATAGTTAGAGCTATAAAAGATTTTAAAACAAGCATCTCCCAGTGCTTTTAACCAGCAAGAAAAGCCTTCTAATATGTTTTCATAATACAACTTGACCAATCCTTTAGACAAATGTGTTGCGTACCCCTCTGGCACTCAAAGGGTTAAGGACCAGGGGAGCATGCAACACACTGCAAAGCAATGTGTTTCACACTGCTCTGTTCCTTAGAAGGTTAAGGCTGTCCAGACAAGCATGATGGAAGATGCAGTACAAAAAAAAAAAAAA
This sequence comes from Rhinophrynus dorsalis, assembly GCA_037306005.1. Taxonomy (NCBI): domain Eukaryota; kingdom Metazoa; phylum Chordata; class Amphibia; order Anura; family Rhinophrynidae; genus Rhinophrynus; species Rhinophrynus dorsalis. Next base: position 103,669,389 of record CM074722.1, on the reverse strand, counting down.
ACAGAGGATGATCAGAGGTTACCAACTCTTGGTATATACATGTTGTGTATAACGGACATACTTCTCGGTACTGAGGTGATAACATTTTATCCTGCTTTGATATCAATTAATGGGGGTTATGGAACCAGAAGCTTGGAGTGCACACAAGCCATTTCCCAGCAATAACTACTGCTAAAAGCTTCTGCTGCAGCCCAAATCAAAACATGTATCTTTATTTATTGAATTTAAATAGGATGCAAGTTTCCGGCATTGCAAAGTACTATAATATCAGGGCTTCAAAGTTGAAGTACTTTGCTACTAGCCAGACCTGAAAAGTTACTCGCCACTGCAAGCCATAACATACCAACCAGAGCTGAATTTCTACTCACCAGAGCTAAATTGTCACTCGCCATTGGCTAGTGGCGAGTGGAAATTTTGAGCCCTGATAATTATATATATATATATATATATATGACCTCATGGGATTTAAAATTTGTATATTTACATTGTGGCCCTTTAAAGGGGATCTATCACCACAGTACAAATGTGTTTTAAACGTTAGATTATCTAGTGATTAGGTGGATTTCTTGAATAACTTATTTTTTGAAATCCTACTTTGCCGAAAATTAATGTTTAAAGATTGCACTTTTGTATAGACTGTGGGTACAGCTCTGTACCGCAGTCTGTCACTCTGCCTCAGCTCCCCTCCCTCTAGCCAGCGTCCTCTGACGATGGAGGCTTTCTGCCTGTAGGCTGAAGCAATCTCATTGGCTAGATGTTGCTTTCTGCCAATGAGAGCGCTCCGGCTTACAGACAAAAGCCTCTGTCATCGGAGGGGAGCAGAAGCAGAGTTACAGACCGGGTACAGAGCTATACCCGCAGTCTAACTGGAAGTGCAGTCTTTAACCCCTTAAGGATGGCCAATCACGCTTGTGGATATTACTTAAGGACCATGGACCATCTTTTTTTTGCTGCATCTGCTCCTGGGCTCCCCGAACGGTGTGCGGCCGCGTGGGGAGCCTGGAACTCCATGACGGTCCAGGACCATCATGGGTCATTAACGCAATTCTAAGGTGTTAAATAGGATTTACAAAAAATTAATTATTCAAGAAATCCACCTAATCACTAGATAATCTAACGTTTAAAACACATTTGTACTGTGGTGATATATCCCCTTTAAAGTAACACTTATGATTACACAGCTGTTCTTATACAGCAAGCCATGTGGAGAAAAAAAAAATAAAAAAAACTTTCCTCAGCTCACAACTTTATTAATTAACATTTCTGCTTTCCCCATCTTAATGACAGAAGGAAAAGAAATCAAAAACTGCCACAAGTGTCAGAAAACACTGTAAGACTGATTGGTGCCTTTGCTCACACCTCTCTACACACCTCCGCCCCCAAGCACCAATCAGACTACAGCAATCTGTTCTAGGTACCAGTTTTCCGCCCTTTTTAGCTTCTGTCACTGGGGGCTGGATTCCATTGCAGGAGATAACTTTATCACTGCTTTTATATATACAGTTCTCCCCATAGACTTTAATAGGAATTGGTGAGGCTGATATACTTAAGGAAAAAAGATGCAATTCTGGAGCAAATGAACAAATGGGAACAAATACAAATTTCATTGTGTAAAACGAGAGAGGTCTCCACATCATGTGACGGAAGACCTCTAGCATTCAAGGAGTTTTAATACAATGTGTATTTTTAGTTGCTTCCTATAGCGCAGATGGTTTGTTCCGGAATTTGCTCCTCTTTTCTTTTGTACGTAAGGGCTCAGTGTTTTTCTGTGGGCGTATTCAAGTCTTAATTAAAACAACAGGCATTTGGGGAATTTTTATTTGTTTCTCTTTGGGACAGCTGGCATTCTCCAGAATTGTACATCACTTATTATACACTAGCAATTTTGGCACGGCTGTTCCCGTGCGGTTAATAAGAGAATGAGTGGTGTAATGATTGGCTTCTTGCATTGTGAGTAGTCCATAAAAGTGAGTGATGTGGACAGCAGTGGGTACATATATTCTATATATCCTTTACCAGTAACCATCTACACAAAGTAATTATTAAAGTAATCCTGTAAAAAGTGAAAACAATGGCTAGCGACTGGGTGAAGACCAGGCCGCTTATAGAGGACTCAAGAGACCGTTTACCCTGGTTGTTGTGGCGCTGAAGGGTGCAGAGTGTGGATTGTAAGCAATGATGTGTCATAACGTCAATTGGTGAGTGAAAGGCCAGTAAAGTATGAGGGTATGGCAGGGGAGTTGGCACTAAGGGGTTAACCCTTTGAGTTCCAGAGGGGTAGACAATGCATTGCTTTGCAATGCGTTGCGTCCCGCTCTGTCACTCAGTTGGTTAATGGAAAGAGTAGGGACTTGGTTACTATGGCACTACTGACACGCAGGAAGTGACCAAATAGCAATGTTTACCTATCGGACTAAGAGAGGTGGAACACATATGCTTTCCAGGCGACATGTGATCTCCTTGCAAGAAGAGTGAATGCATCACTTCTCCATCATGGTTGACCGGATGATTTGAGCATCTAGCGCCAAACAGCAGAGTTATGGGATATAAAAGGTATGATATAATGGGTCATTTCATACTATATACCCTATAGTTCCAACTATAGTTGGAAAACGCATAGGGTGATCCTATATTGGGTAGTTTCTTTTATACTTATTTATTTTATGGTATACATCTCAACAAAAATATAACACAATAAAAAATCTGTAAACAACATTCCAGTAGACTCCAGTGTCATTATATAGCTTGCCCAAGTAGAATCCTCTTGTAGGCCATGTCTACGGTGGGTCCTAGATAGAGGACATCATATTTCTATATTGGGCTAATCGGTATATCGCAAAAGGCTGGAAGCTGTGACTACTAGGAGGAACAGAGGAAGCTGGTGTTGAGACAGATACCGTCACTGGGGGTCATTCAGTGAATATGACTATACCCTGAGGCTGGACTGCTTCAGTTACCTGAAGGTGGTGAAAATCAATAGGACCACACACAGTGATGGTGTTGAAAGAAAGAAGTATAACCTGAACTTAGATTGTGTGAGCTTTTCCTGTTTTTGGGGACTTTGCCGGAAGTCATCAAGGAACAAGCTGCGCTGCTCTGTGGAAGACTATTTGAGGACTCTTGATTTTCCATCGGGTTATATCTGGTGTAATAGTGCTAAGATTTTGTTGTGTGTGTAACGGAACCTAGAAGGGACCGAGTCACCTTCCGCCATCATTCCCGGGTTTCTCCCTCTTGACGCTTGACTGGCGCCGTCGGATGCAGCAGTCAAGCAAATGGACGGACTGGTTGTCAACCTGCAGGGTAGTCGAATCCCCGATGTCGTTGACTCTGTGTCAAGGATGCGAGTCTAAGAGAGTTCGATGAGGCTCCGGCCTCGTCGCAGGCTGGAACTCTGGGCAGTAGAGAGTGAGGCCTCTACTCCCGGTCGAATGGATAACAGGAAAACATAGCAGGAACCGAGGAAGGTCGAACGGCTTCGAACTGACTGTAGCTCTCAGTCGCAGGATCACTGGAACACAGGAAGGAGAAGACGGAGTCCACATCGCCGCCTGACAGCATACGAAGTTGGGTCACAGGAAGCTGGCAGCAGGCTGTCGACGATTCAGGATACTCAGCTCAGAGGGGCATCAGAGTGGACGCTTTATACCATAGGAACATAAGACACCAGGACTCCTTGTTCACTCAGAATAGGACTGACTTTAATGTCGTTGTTGTCTTCTTGCTGATAGATTTTATCCATCAGCGGTGATTTTTGGATACCGAGGCTTGAGCCTCACTATTCCATCTTCTCGGGTTGGGTTTGAAGTCACAGGTTTGGATTCTTCTTGGTCTGTGTTGACTTGTCATAGTTGGGTTGGTTTTACAGGGTCTTCGCTGTGACACAGGGTCTTCGCTGTGATGACTTTAATGGAACAAACCACACATATTTATACACAAACCTTCCACTTAAAGGGATAGTAATACTTTGTTTTAACTTTATTTTATTTTGTAGGCATTAAAAAAACATGAAGAATGATATAAGTCTTATCTCTCAAACCTTTATGGTTTATGAGATATTCACAAGCAAAGTTTCCCCTCCCGCCCCTTTTTCCTAGTGTAAGCCATCTCTTCTCAGATGTGAATCTGGTTGTATGACCAGACAGATAACAGAAGGGGACAATTTTCTTTGTATGAAAACAATGAAAGCCCTTCCCCCTTGACAAGTTTTTCAGCTTTTTCCCTTATCTTAATTGAAGATTGTCCCTCTCTGCAGTCTACCTGAGCACCTCCTTTCTGATCTGGTTGAACAGGGGGGGGATACTTTGTTTGTGAATATCTCTTAAACCATAAAGGTTTGAGAGATAAGACATATCATTCTTCATGTTTTTTTAATGCCTACAAAATAAAATAAAGTTAAAATGAAGTATTACTATCCCTTTAAATACATGGGCCAACCAAATACAATAGGCGAGTCACAAGGATAATATAATCACAACATACAAGACAAAGGACCAACAACAAGGACCAAGCAATTACAATGGCACAGACATTATTACATTACTAATACAAAAATGTTGATGAACTGAGGCGATGGACACAAAGACTTGAGGGGAGTGAATTAATTAACACACGGCAGGGGGTCTCAATACAGATCACAATACACTGGCTTCAGTGGCTAGAATACACATTGGAAGTAACTTTGCCCAAACTCAAATAATTAACCCTTAACTGCCCATTCCCTTGGAAGCAAGCCAGCAGTCTATGGTTGTTAGTCTTTTGGGCCTAGAAATGTCCACAGTTTTTTGTATAATGGGCTGGTAAGCCTTATGTACAGACAAGGGCTCCAGTAACGGTGTAGGATCCGTTAACAGTGTGTAGAAAGTAGGGACTGTAGAGCATCATGTGGAAATGAATAAAGCCTATTGATGTGTATTTTTGTAGTCTTATGAATTTGTGCGACTGGCGAAGCTGCTGTGCAAAGTGATGAAGCAGTGTCACCGTGGAGAAGGTGGCATTAATGAAGAACGGTATCACATTCCACAGATTAGCAGTTTGAGTGTTAGAGGGGTGAGTGGAGCAGCAGCCATGTAGTTAAGGACGTGTTTCCCCTACATAAGCAGTGAGTGATAGCAGGTGGGTGGTAGTGTGTTCCTCTAGGGCAGCAATTGGGCAGGACCTGTAGTAACGGGAAGCAGCAGAAGTGAGGTTGGCAAGTGGGTTAAACTTGGGAGCAGATCTGAGGCTCAACAGGCAACCATTGTAAACTTGCAGTGGAGGGTTGGGGTGAGCCAGCAATTGTACGGGACCACGTATTATACTGACCTGGTGGAGCACACAACATGCACGTGTGGGAGCTGATTTCATCATAACAGTGGTCTGGGTGAGGCCACAGTGAGTGAGTGTGTGAGAGAGAGAGAGACAGTTTGAATGTTGGCCAGCAGGCATTTACTGGAGGATGTGAGAGTGAGGCATGAGACATTTAGTGGAGAACATGACTGGGGCATATGTGTTGTTCCACTGAGTGTGGTAAGCCGGACATGTATTTTTTTCCAATTCAGACTGAATTTGAGGGCGGGCTAACTCCACTCCCCACTGTATCTCCAGGACAGGCAGTAGAGAGGACATCTGAATATCTTCTCCTTACTGCCGCCACATGGTGTGTGTGGCAGAGACTCAGGTTTCCCCCTTTTAGTTATATGGAATCCAGCCCTTCATTAGTCTCAAAAGAGAGATTCTATAAGTAATCAAGAGGATAAGAAAGATGAATGTTTAAACAAATATATACACACTCATACATACATATAGATAATCAGGAAAAGTACTCTCAGGACTTCAACATGATCGGGAAAAAAGGTGTTTAATATATCAATGTTTCAGTTACAGACACATAACCTTCCTCACGACTACACAAGTTCGCAATATATCCTCCAGTATATCCTCTTACTCAAAAAGGGTGCCCAAATTGGTGTCCTGACAGTGTCATGACATCACTTACAGTCCCGTGACATTCATTAACAAGCGACTGGCCCCCAGTTAGGTGCATCATAGTGAAACAAATGAAGGTAGAAAATGCAAGCTGAAGAGAATAAAGTCTAACAAGCTAAGGAGAAAAAACTAAATTGGATCAAAGAACATAATGCTATCTGTAAGTCCCTAACGTAAAGATCTACAGAACAATACTGGATATTGGAAGATAATAATGTAAGCAAAATAGTGTCAGTCAAAGAATAAATTGACCTATGGTTATACACTCAAACTTACATCTGTGCCCCATGAATGGGAAAACTGGAAGCATTAAGTTCATACCGAATTGACTGCCCTTAGGTAAACAAGCTAGTGCCATTATGTATTCTGTGAAAGCATTTGATTGGTTAATAACTTCTTATGTCTAATGGGTTAACTCAGCAAGGGAATGTAGAGAGGAAATGCCCAATTGATAACATTTCTTTGAAACACAGATACCGGGACTCCCTCTTATTGCAAAGCAGAGTCATATCTTTATTTTATTTTGTAGGCATTAAAAAAAACATGAAGAATGATACAAGTCTCATCACTCAAACCTTTACGGTTTGAGAGATAATCACAAGCAAAGTTTCCCCTCCCGCCCATTTTATCTAGTGTAAGCCATCTCTTCTCAGATGTGGAATCTGGTTGTAAGACCGACAGATAACAGAAGGGGACAATCTTCTTCCTATCAGAATAATGAAAGTCCTGCCCCCCTTGACAAGTTTTTCAGGTTTTTTCCTCATCTTAAATGAAGATTGTCCCTCTCTGCAGTCTACCTGGGCACCTCCCTTCTGCTCTGGCTGAGCAGTGTTACATTAGTAAAAGGGGACGGAGGGGGATACTTTGTCATTGAATTACTCTTGAACTACAACTCCGATAGAATTGAAATAACCCTCTCCAAAGTCCAAATACTATGATGATTAATTAGAGCTGCTTTTATTATGAAACATTACATCCCTTTAAGACAGACAATGTAAGTGATGTCATGACATTGTTGAGACGTCAGTTTGGGTGCCCTTTTTGAGTAGGAGGATATAGTAGGGGGGTGTTTTGCACACTTGTTTGTCCTAAGGAAGGTTAAGTGTCTGTAGCTTAGATATATTAAACACCTTTTTTTGCCATCATGTTGATGTCCTGAGAGTGCTTTTCCTGAATATCTGTATACTAAATGTCTTTGACCTTGGAAGTAGCACCCAGGTAAATATTGTGTCAAGTGTGAGTGCTTCCCTACTTTCTAATATATTATATATCTGTGCAGAATGGAAACCAGCTTTGCCTATATATGTTTTTTGTTAATGATTTGTGTTCTATATTTGGTTTTGGAATTGCTTGTATTCCTAAGGGGAAATGTGTTTTTGTAGTATTTGTACTGTTAGTAGTCATTTGTTTGCTCTGTTTTGTGTGCTAATTGCATGTGGGTGAAAAGAGATGTACACATATATACCTTTTGATGAGTCAAGAAATCTTATGTAGTCTGTGTTTTACAGGTGTTTTGTGGTAATAGTTATGAAATCAGCCAGCAGTGCCTTTTATTATGTAGTGGTTGTACTCCACATTTCACTTTGAATGTCAGAAGGGTACACAAAGCATTGCACACCCCTCTGGCAAATTAAAACTGTACTGTATCGTAAATCTGTTAATAGTCATTTTTTTTGTTCTGTTTTGTGTACCTGTTTGTGGGCCCAAAAATGTAGACCTATAAACCTTTAGGTCGAGTGGAAAAAAATCTTATGTAATCATCATTTTCAATGTGTTTTGTGCCAATATTTATGAAATGAGGCTGAAGTGACTTTTATTATGCAGTGCTTTGAACGGTACACAGTACATTGCACACCCATCTGGATCTCAAACGGCTATTTGTGGTGTACTGTAAATAGAGGGGAAAAAACTCTACATATTTTACAAATTGATTTTCAAATAAAACACTAAAAAAAGTCTTGACTGCATAAGAATTCCATGACACTGATGCAACAAACCGTATTCTGAATTCACGTAAATGTACCTTCAAAGTTTTAAGTATCTTGTGTAAATCAAATGGAAAAAAAAAATCCTAAATCCATTTTAATCACAGGTTGTAACAAAAGAAAATGTGGAAAAAGCAAAGGGAGATGCATGTAAGTGTGTGTGTGCGCATGTGAGTATTCAGGTACCAGACCTGTAACATAATCAAATATATTTGACATATTGCAGTGAAATTGTTGTATACTTATAGCATTCATAGGACTAAACATATAGAACTAGTCCTATTCTAAGTAAAGTGCACCAACATTAACATCCCCCCACCTTTACGAGATTTCATTAGAAATCAGAAATTAAGATGCTATGAAGAACCACGTTATTACAACACATATTATTGATTGTAACACCAAGAACATGGGCCAATATTATCTGCCTCAACAAACATCCAAACCACCCTATCCTTGTCGGAAATATTTCCTCATATTTAAAATACATATTTCATCACAAGGTAATTAGCCAACACAAGATGCAGGGTTTCTTAGAACTGGTAACACAGCTCTTGAATTTCCAAGTTTAGCCAACACATATTAACCTCTTGGATGCTAGAAAGTTCTACCGAGCATTAGTAAGCAATGTGTGGGAGACCTCTCTTGAATCCAAGAGGTTATTTAGCATGTGCGTCACAGCCTTTAACCCTTTTTTTGGTGCCAGAGGGGGTAAGGAACACATTGCAGACCAATGCAATGATTACTCCTCTGGCACTCAAAAGGTTAAAAAAAAAAATAATAATGTAGTCTCACCCGCCAACATTTTTTGTGGTGTGCACACCTGCAATGTTTCAGCTGGAGATAGTAATATTTTATTTCCGGGTACAGCATGTATGCCAATGTCTGGGCTACACTGACAGCTAAAATTACAATACAAAGCTGCAGGCAGCAAACATAATTTTTAGAAAAAAGGTATCATTATCGTCTAATCTATACATGTGTTGTTGTTGTTTTTTTTATCATAACATGATATATAAGCAGGTTTGAGTGAAATGTTCAAATATTCAAAATTAGTTCAAGGAGACAAGTCCACTTTAAAGTGGATGTTTACCCCCCCTTCACAATTTTAGCTAAATTGTTTCAATACCAAAAATAACTAATGGAAAGTGTGTTTAAATGTACCTCTGCTCCTACTTCTGGCAGACAGTGCTGACCGGATCTGTACCGTAGTCTCAGCTTCTATACAGCCTCCTCCAATGACGGAGGCCGGCTGTCTCTAAGCTGAAGGACTTTCTTTGGCCAGAAATCGATCTCTGCCAAAAACTCCTCCAGCATAGAGACAGACAGCCTCCATCGTCGGAGGAGGCTGGATAGAAGCTGAGACTACGGTACAGATCCAGTCAGCACTGTCTTGCTGAAGTAGGAACAGAGCTACACTTAAACTTAGATTTTTCTTCAAACGGGCAGATTTTTTTTTTTAAAAAAAGAACACACTTTACATTAGTTATTATTGGTATTGAAACGATTTAGCCAAAGTTGTGAAGGAGTAAATATCCCCTTTAACACAAAACCCAACAAAAGAATGATATCATGTGTCCCCTTGACTACAGAACAATTTATATCAATTTATGCAATATAATAATTATAATAAAAACCTTCTTTATGCCTCATTTATGTCAAAAGGTCTTTTAGAAATGAAAATGGAAGCCCCTACTCCACGCCTTATTTAAGATTTTAGTAAATAATAGATTAAAAAATACCTTTAGATTACCTTTTTTTTTTTTCCTTTTCTGGTTGTAAAATCAATCCTGTTTAAAGTGGAACTACCACCAGAAAGTCGCCCTGCAATAATTAGGCAGGTGGCGACCAGCTTCATAAGAGTTCTCTTATCCCACCAAGGACAACATCTGCAATGAGTTTGTATGTTCTCACTGTGTTTGCGTGGGTTTCCTCCAGGTACTCCGGTTTCCTCCCACACTCCAAAAAACATACTGATAGGTGAATTTAGATTGTGAGCCCCAATGGGGACAGGAACCAATATGAGTGTAAAGCGCTGCAGAATCTGTGTGCGCTATATATAAATAAAGGATTATTATTATATTACCGCTCATGACGACACGATGCTAGAGAAATCCCTAATCTTCCAAGGCTGACAGCCAGGTTAGCGCAGTCTGCGACGTCAGTCTCTTCTGGTGCCTTTCGGGACAGTGCAATGCTTCTGAAGGGAGACCGGGACTGACAGCGCAGGCGCACAGACAAGATATCTGTGCTGATATCTGGCTTCCTGTCTCGGAAGATTAAGGATTTCTGTAGCATTGTGTCGAGAACTCTTATGAAGCTAGTCGCCACCTGCCTAATAATATATTGCAGGGAGACTTTACTTCTGATGGTAGTTCCGGTTTAATCCTTCCAGCATTTCAGGTTCAGGATAACGTGTCAATTTTGAAAATGTGTTTACTGTGGCAATTTCTTCCTCCTTCCTGACCTCTTGTTTTAAAGGTATAGTAATACTTCGTTTTAACTTTATTTTATTTTGTAGGCATTAAAAAAACATGAAGAATGATATAAGTCTTATCTCTCAAACCTTTATGGTTTATGAGATATTCACAAGCAAAGTTCCCCTCCCCGCCCCTTTTACCTAGTGTAAGCCATCTCTTCTCAGATGTGAGTCTGGTTGTATGACAGGACAGATAACAGAAGGGGACAATTTTCTTTGTATTAAAACAATGAAAGCCCTTCCCCCCTTGACAAGTTTTTCAGCTTTTTCCCTTATCTTAATTGAAGATTGTCCCTCTCTGCAGTCTACCTGGGCATCTCCCTTCTGATCTGGTTGAACAGGGGGGATACTTTGTTTGTGAATATCTCTTAAACCATAAAGGTTTCAGAGATAAGACTTATATCATTCTTCATGTTTTTTTAATGCCTACAAAATAAAATAAAGTTAAAATGAAGTATTACTATCCCTTTAACATTTCATTAAATTATACCTCCTTCCTCTATGTGACTGAACGGCCTTTATGACAAAGTTTACTGCGACGTCCACAATATCCAAGTTGGCTACATTAACCCTTGAATGCCAGAGGGGTAAGCAACACATTTCACTGCAATGCGTTGTGTACCTCTCTGGCACTCAAAGGTTTAATGCCATTTGAAACAGATTCTCATTGGATGGAGATTGGAGAGGCAAGATTGAATTATGTTCCTTTTGTTCCTTTGTGTGTTTTCACTATAAAATGTCCCCATGTCCCCAAGTAAAGTGTTTTCATTTTGGAACTGAAACTGTGTGGTGTCCTTCACTACAGGAATGAATTAAAGGGTCCCCTTTGACCCCCATTCCCAAGAACTCTGCTCTACAGGACTGGCACAGCTATACTTCTGCAGCCCCTTCAAGGAAAGGGAAACCCGGTACAACGGCTAAGGACAACCCAGTGTCTTTAGCCTCTGTTACAACACTGTAGTTAAAAAGAATGACTAGCCAAACTATTTTTTTTTTTACATTAAAGTGATAGTAATGTTTCACAAAAACAGCATCTCCAATTAATCTTCATAGTATTTGAGCCATAGAGAGTGTTATTTAATTACGGTAAGCATTGTAGTTGAAGACTAATTTAATGATAAAGTTTCCCCCTCCCTCCCCTTTTACCTAGTGTAAGCCCCCACTTCTCAGATGTGGAATCCAGTCCATAGACCAGACAGCTCACATCAAGGGACAATCTTCTTACTGTGAGAACAATGAAAAGCCCTGCCCCCCCCAACAGGTTTTTCAGCTTTTTCCCTTACTTTAATTGAAGATTATCCCTCTCTGCAATCTACCTGGACACACCCTGCTGCTCTAAGCTGAGCAGTGTTACATCAGTAAAAGGGGCGGGAGGGGGATATTTTATCATTCAATTACTCTTGAACTACAACTCTGACAGTATTGAAATAACACTCTCCAAGGCCCAAATACTATGAAGATTAATTAGAGCTGCTTTTATTATGAAACATTACTATCCCTTTAAAGAAAGGGGGGAGATGCACTAAGGTGTGATAAAGAGGTGATAACGTGGAGGTGACTTCTCCAGTGATATCATTTCTCCAATTCCGGTGTTATTCTATGGAGCCTATGCAATGCAAAGTTTTCTCCAACTTTGGAGATCTTAGTGCATAGGATCCATAGAATAACACAGGAACTGGAGAAGTGATATCTCCGTAGAAGTCATGTCCACTTTATTACTGCTTTATCACATTTTATCGCATAAGCCCCAAGGTGTCTAAGCGATGATATGACCATTTATAAGTTAATCAACGTCAGCAAAATACACTTTATGGGGATCTTTTAACTCAAAGAGCAGAACAAATAAGAAAGGAGCAACCTTTAAGGCTAGAGGAAAAGATGTTAACCCTTTGAGTGCCAGAGGGGTACGCAACGCATTGCTTTGCAAAGTCAGTGATTTTTTTTTTTTTTTTTACATTAAGGTCAGTAAGAATGTAGGACTCCTTGCCTTCAGAGGCTGTATTGATCGGAAATGTATCTACTTTAAAATTAATATTGGCTACTTTTTTTAAGCTCAGAACAATATAGATTACTAGCATTGTGAGACGGAATTGCCGCCTGTTTTCTTCTTTTTTTTTTTTTTAATTTGTAATCATTATAATCGTTTTGGTGGTCTGTCTTTCAAGAAGCTGTAACTGGAAATGAGTGGTCGTGTCATGGCCTCCTGTAGCATGATCCCCTCAACAGTAGGAGTTGAAAAAGTTCAGTCTGTATGATGGAGTGTGCATTGCTGGAGTAATTTGTATTGGACCCAACCTTTGTATGATCACCCATTAGGAAATCTTTCATTTATGTTAGGATAAATACCTATATATTTATCATTTTGTTCCTAAGTGTGCACCACCTTACTGCCAGAGGTGGACAGGCACCATCTTAGTTCTCTCCACGTCTAGTGAGGGGGTAGTAGTTAGTTGGGTATTGTACTTTTCTGTGCTTTGTCTTATCAGTGTTGTACTTATGATGTCATACCTGTGGTCATTTTCTTAGCATTGTGCTAGGATGTGTGATGCGAAGGAGACCTTGTTAATTTCCACTTTTCTATTTCACTTAATATTTTTATTAAACCATCTCACATCACTGTGCCTTTCACACAACATTATTCATTTTTCACATTGTAGAAACCATTTGCTGCTGTATATAATCAGTATTAATTTATTCATTGCGCATGTATTCCATGATATAGCTATTTTCATGCTGTGAACGTCAATGTAACTCATGACTCAATATGGAATTGTATTATTGTGTTTGCACTTCCCATACACAAGTACTTGACAGATATAAATAGGAGTGAACTTTCATGGACTCTATACCCCTGAGGAAGTGAAGTATTCCTCCACAATACGTGTTGGACACACTTGAAGCTGTCCTTCCCCCAACACCACCAATTCTCCACCTACACTCCCACTTACTGTAGTCCCTTGCACATCACTGTGAAACTGCTCTAGTCCTGGTCAGTCACCAGCTCCCAGCTATAGTGTAAAATGTAATTCTGAAGGCATAAACATGAGTTTTCAAAGTGTTAAATGTCACGAGTGGGGTATTATTGTTTTAACCCTTTGAGTGCCAGACAGATTTCCAACACATTCCAAAGCAATGCATTGGATACCTGTGTGACACTGAAAGGGTTAATGTACTACCATCTAAGATCGTGTGGTAGATGGTCTGTGGGCAGGGGAAAATGGGCTGAGGAGGGGACAGATGGGATGTGGAGGTACAGACGTTACACAGAGAGGGAGATGTGGCTGCAAGAAGAAGCAGTGGGCAAAGAGAAGGATAACATCTTCAACAGGACAGGTTCAATGTTGCACCCAGTAATTTGTTGTGTATGCACCTGGCACTCAAAGGGTTCAATGTCACGAGTGGGGCATGTATTTTAATCCTTGCAGAGCAATGCACTGGATACCTCTCTGGCACACATAGTGTTAATGGACTACAATATGTCACTTTCTGAGGTTTGGGAGATGGTGTCTGGTCAGGGGAAATGGTCTGAGGAGGGGGACAGATGGAATTCGATGGATACCTGTGTTGCACTCAAAGGGTTAATGGACTACCATTTAAGTTCGTGTGTGGTTTGCTAGAAGATCTCCAGTCAGGAGAAGATGGGCTGAGGAGAGGGACAGATGGGATGTGGAGGGAGAGAGAGGTGTTGCAGAGACACTGATGAGCTGCAGGAAGCAGTAGTGGGCAGGGAGAGAATGGTAGAGTAATGGGTTGTTCCTATGCTATGCTATTGTAAAAGGCAAGAATTGTATCTTGCGGCTTTTGTGCCTTATAAAAGAGGAGGCTCAAGAATGGTCATGCAAAGGCACTGTAGTCATCCCACAGCACAAAGTAAGAGAGCAACTTGAAATCCAAGTAACACTTGTGTGTGTGTGTGTGTATATATATATATATATATATATATATATATATATTTTTTTTTTTTTTTTTTTTTTTTAAGAGAAAATAGAATGTTGTGCAGTGCAACAGGATAACACTTCCATGCTGGAAATAGCACTTCTGTTGACCCTGTTTACACTGCATAACATGTTCATAAGAAGCCACACATGGAAGGAAACAGACGCAAATATAATCCTCAGAGTAGGACAGAAACCTGAACCCACAGTATTGGGAATGGACACAAAACAGGAAAGACATGCAAAAGGCAATGGCGTGCAAAGGCTCTAAGTGTCCCCAGGGTGGTAAAAAATGCATGTGAAGTGGTGTTTGTGGTGGTGGAGTGGCATCAGTTGGCCATGTTTTTTTCTTTGGAACGGGGAAAATGAGGGAGGACAAGTGCATACAAAGAATTTCCTTCAGCCCCCTGGCTACTCCTGTCAAAAATACACCCCCTTGTATGCTGCAAAGGTTTATGACCTGTGTGTCTTAAAGGATTAATAATGTCTAACATTACCAAACCCTAATACTGTAGGTATTGAAATAATAAACTTAATGGGACAAGTTGGATCTCTCAAACCTTTATGGTTTGAGAGATATAAGTACTTAAAGTTCCCCCTCCCTCCCCTTTTCCAGACGTCAGCATGTAGCCGACGTTAGGAGATCCCGGTCCCAGTCCGGCCGGCGGCTCTTCGGCAGAGCTTGCAAACCAAGCACACTTTGTAAACTGTTCCAGTGAAGTATCTGTTTTTAGATATTGCTCATTCAGCTCTGCTGAACAGCCTCCTGACTCAGCCTGAGTCGTACGACTCAAATCTACGGCTGACCGCTTTACAGCTCGTCAGCAAAACGGGGAAACTTTAAGCGCTTATAGTGATCAAACTTGTCCCATTAAGTTTATTATTTGAATACCTACAATATTAGGGTTTGGTAATGTTAGACATTACGAACCCTTTAATTGTACTTTCATGTCTAGTACAAAAATCAGTATTTATTTAACAGTCTGTCGGGGTGTGCAACACTCCTCTCTGCTCTAAAAGGGTTAAAAAAAACAAACCCTGTAAGGGCATTAACTTCCTTGGTTGACTACCTCTGAGTTCCACGTTGCAAAACAAGTTGAACTCTCTCCTTAGGGCAGCAAGAGGGAGGAGATCTGGGGATATATCACTCAAAGCACACAGGCAGGGCTCCCATTACACACAAACACACACTATCAGCTTTACTCTGCTCAGTGATAACAGACTAGGGTTTCCTGGTGGTAGCTTGTGTCCATTTCAGACTACTGACACAGTATAAAGGATTCCAACTTATAAAAAAAAAAGTGTGTGGACCTCAGACTTGCATTTGCTAATAAATGGTAGCTTATGAACAGCTATGGTATTTCTAGTTAACTCTTTGGATACTAGAGACCTCTCCAAAGCAATCTTTTGAAATGTGTTGGAGTAGCATCCTTGGGATTAAAGGGAAATGACACCCTAGTAATAATTGGCCCTTATCTTTTTCACACAGTAGTCTAATACATCTATACAGTTCAGTTTTGTACATTTAATCTCGATTTGGTATACAATCTTATTAACCCCTTATTGACCCTTTAAGTGCCAGTGAGGTATGCAACACATTGCTTCGGATTTTGTTGTGTACCCCTCTGGCACTCAAAGGGTTAAGACTAATGAACTTATGAGCCAATCAGGTTTATTAAAAGATGCTTTCTGTCGTAAGATGGCATGACCTAGAAGCAAGAGATCCTTATAAACAGGAAACTGCAGATATAATTCAAACGATAGCTAGCTAGACAGACAGACAGACATGAATGACAACTACCAAGGTAAATCAATCTGTTAAGCACATTAAAAGCCATTATTTCTAAGGTATAACTCTCCTTTCAAAGGATATTAATACTTAAGATGTAACAAAATATATGTTGTAGGGTTTATGTCCCCGAATAAAACTAGGGTACTCCCACCACTGAGAGATATTTTATTAAAAAATTATAACAGCTCAAACTTGAATTTTTTAGGTGCAATATCACAGTGGCCTGAAAATTTAGAGTGGCGCTATTGCTACACCATCCTATGGAGGGAAAAATAAAAATAAATGAGAATAGAAGTGTGCAAAAATGTGACTTGGACAGGTGTAAACTACTTGTGCTCCCCAACCACCACCTAGGAAATGTACATTTTGGGGTTTTGGTACAGTTATAATACAGAGCTTGGTACCTCTTTCCCTCGATTTGAGAGGCCAGAGTCTCCCCCGATGCGCCCCATGATGTTGAGTTCACTCTCCCCATGCCGGCACAGGTAGATGGATCGCGGAGTGACATGAATATTCATGAGGTAGTATACAATGCGACTCTGGATATGATCCATTACATGATTGACAAGATACCTACGGCCCACATCCATGATCTTGATGTAGGACAGGTCCCTGCAATAAGAGAAGGGAAAATGGGAACATTAACCTAATTTGCACCCCATCATTCTATTGTAATTGATGGCTGGGATGGATTATGTGTTCCTATTTCATATTCTGAGCGTGCATAATATGTAACACTGAATTGCCTATAATCTTATCTTCACCAGTTTTTTTTTTTTTTTTTAATACTTTTTGTCTTTGACAGTGAGCTCACTGATTTTCCTTTCTGTCAGGGACTGTGAAAACAGGCAGTGGTACAGTGAAATGCTATCCCTGTAGCAATGAGTACTCTGTTTTAACTAACCTGCTTAGGTTCCATACAATAACATAAGAACTGGAAAAGTCACATCACTAGATGAGTTATCTCCTCATCATCACCTACTTATAACACCTTAGTACAACTCCTCCCTGGTTTTCAGGATCTCTGGTCCTCCCTGCTCCCTCCCCTTCTGATACCAAAGACTGCCGTGGTCTAGAGAATTAACACCACCACACTATGGAGGGAGCACAGTATCCCTCCACAACCAATGAGGCAGAGAGGACCAAACAGTGGTGCAAAGAGGGTGGGTTTAAGAAAGAAAAGGAGTGGTGAAAGGGTGGGGTAGAGATGGAATAGTGAAAGGCAGTAGGGAAGAGACAAGCCCCAGTGAGGTTCCTTCTGTGACTTAGACACGAGAGAAAGGGGAGTGGCTTTCACATAGCCCCTAACCAACACAAAGAGCTTAAATGCCTGCAATACTTTTGACAAAAATGAACAATAGGGCTTCCCCACCCTAAGCCTTGGGAAGATGACAATAGAGAGGAATTTGCACAACCCCTTGCAACTGCCACCACTTGTGTGTTTGGCAGAGCATTTATCTGAATAAATCATAAAAAACTCCCACCAAATCCTAGATTCAGTGCATCCCTAAACTGCTGGTGAATGAAGGAGATACCAATAATAAATATGCTCTCATTTTCACAGTGGAGTTACATAACGCAGGGCTTGTCTAATCTATACTGGAGCCCCCCAACAGTGCAGTTTTTCTTGGGATTCGCAATAAAAAAAAGTGCGTCATTGATAAAGGCTAAACCCTGAGAATGATTGAGACATCTATTGATCAGGAAAGCCTGCACTTTTTTTTTTGGGGGGGGGGAGGGAGGTTATAAGGTTTGGCACTTATTACAATGCACGGCTCATCATCTGTAAAATATGGAGTAGTTAGGATACTGCATACTTATCAAGGTTCTCATCCAGAGTTTCATATGAGTTCTTGTAGCAATCTATCCTCTTCATAAAGTCCTCTGTGGCCTCCTCATTGCTGCAGTGCAGATAGTCTGGGCTGCCCAACTTCACTTGCTACAAATAAAAAAAAAATGCACTGAACATATGTTTTGTAACTGCAGTGAGACATGGAGGGAAATGAACCAAGTTGTGATAAACAGGTGATAAAGCAGCAATAACTTCTCCAATTCCGATGTTATTCTATGGGGCCTGTGCACTAATATGTTTTAAGTTTTTAGCTCCATAGAATATCAAAGGAACTGGAGAAGTCACCTCCACTTCATCACACCTTAGTGCATAATCCCAAGGTGTGGGGCCTTTTGCTTTGCTTTGAAATGTATTATATTTACCAGTTCCAATAACAGTAATTTTTTTCACAATTGTACTTTTCAAACCAACCTTTCCAATTTGTGGTGTAGGCCTGGGATCTCAACAATGCAGATATGAAGGATATTTCTACCTGTTCAGAGATTAACTAAACGAAACTGTGGCTCTAACTAATCCCTGTGCTCATGTAGGAATATATTTAAAACATATAGTCTATGTTCACAAGTGGTGACATTTGTAGCTTTGGTTTTGTTACTTGGAATCATATGAAAATTTTGAGGTTTATACTGTGAGTGTAGCAATGTTTGTTATTTTCCTCTCAATATAAGATGCAGTAAAAGCATAGAATTGAAAAATCAACTGTGTGTGATTCTAATGCTATTCTAACGAAACCCACAATACAACTTCATATATGCATTAACACCCAGCTGGAGGAAATTTGTAGCATTGAGCTTCAGCTTATGACACGTGCTGCATTAATCTCTGTGTGAACAGTGTCATATGTAACTCAAAGAATAAGGACACACTGCTACTTGCATTTAGAATTGTTCCTACAATGTGCAGGTACCAGTCTGAATCCCTCACCAGCGTAATTCATATTAGCAAACAGGACATTTCAGGATTTAGGCGCAAATGGCCATTCATTAAAGCAAACAGGACCACATACACTTGTTAGAAGCAGATTAATTAATGTTGTCTAGTTTTGTTTTAATAAATGCCCTGTTGCTAAATCTTGGAATGTCCTGTTCTTTTATAGGGATTAGACTGAACTGTGTCATAAGACAGTGATACCTAACAAAGGAATTTCCTGGTGCAGTACTATCCCATATGAACAAGTCCATACAGCCAAGTCATTAATGATAATGAGGAGTTTATGCTATTGTGTGATTCAATTGTTATAATAGTTAGCAGTGACATCACTCAGTTAATGTTGTATGCAAGTGGTTAGTTAATAGTACATAGTACCTAGATCTACGGACACAGATTTGAGTCAACCCGGAACCCTTTAAAGGAGAAGTAACACCTCCCATTTATCTTAGCATGGCCAGCAAATCCTAATGCCTCCTATGAATTTTGCTCTTGTGCCTTTTTTCAACAGATAACCTTTTCAATCAGTGCTGGATGTCATGACCACGGAGGCAGACATGACAGTTGCTGACAGTGTTTCAATCTGAAGCAGTTCGAGCATATGAGCCTTTTTAGCCTTTAAGGACCAGAGGGTCGTGGAACGAATTATGAAGCAATATGTTGCACAATGCTCCCAGTCCATAAAGGGTTAAGATTACAATATACTGTGGGTTGAGTTTGTGTCCTGTGGTTCTAATGGCAACTGTGCACAAGGATGCATTTTATAGGGACCATTAGGATTTTCTGTCCATAGTAAGCTAAGTAGGGGTTGTTAATATTAAGAGATGCAAGTTCTCCTTTAACTGGACCAGTCACACAAAAATTACCTTTTTTTGCATGATTGTTTATTTACATGAAAACTAAAATTCCATTCTATATTTCCTTTAACCTCTGAGTGCCAGAGGGGTACACAACGTGTACCCCTCTGGCACTCAAAGGGTTAACCCCTGAGATGCTAAAGGCCACATCATACAGAAATTATCAATTAAAGCGGAACTATCACCAGAAATCAAAGTTTTACAGTGGTTTTTAATGTTTAACCCCTTAAGGACCGAGAAAATCTGAGGTCGTTTTCCCTTAAGGACCGGAGCAATTCTGACCTTTTTGACTATGTCTTTGTTCAACAGTGTTTTCCCTCTAAGTCTTTTATTCCACCCCCATAAATTATATACTGTTTTTTTAAGCACAAATAGGGCTCTCTTTTAATACCCCACATATATGGATAACCCACCATTTACTTTATGCAAATTTAAAAAAATGTAAAAAAAAAAGTAAAACATTTTTTTTTTTCTTGGGATCAATTGGGCACAAAGGGTTACATTTTTATGGAGACTGCATGAAAAGTATGACCGGTCAGTCATACCTACAAAATGCGCAGTTTAAAGTGGCCACTGTCCCCCCCGGGTGAAAATCCCCATGTCCCTTTTTCCCCACTCTATTTTGACATTTTTTTATCTGACATTTGGCGGTGTGTATAAGTGTATTACATGGCTCCACAACAATCACACTTCCAATATTGTTTAATTATATTTTTTTTTGTTTTTTTATAAATAAAATATTTTTTTGTAACAAAAAAAAGTGTGTTGTGTTTAAAAAAAAATAAAAAAATAAAAGTATATCATTGTAGGTCAAAAATTGACCTGCATTTAGCCAGCCTCCTGCACCAGCAGTGAAGGGGTTAATACCCCCAGCTGCGGTATTTTTTTTTTTTTACCACTAGCTGTCTCCTCTCTACTTCTCTCTCCCTTACTTTGATAGCAAGGGAGACAGAGGTAGAGACACTTAGAGTCAGCATGCTTTGCATGCTGCCTCTGTCTGTCACTATGTCGGTACATGTGATCACTGCTACGGCGATCACATGAACCGGCACAAGCAAGAAGGGCTGAGACTGAACGCCCCGGTCTCGGAGCGCTCAGTGTCAGCCTGGAATTAATGATAGCAGCGTGCACCGAGGCACGCTGCTATCATTTAAGCCATGACGGTCCTGGACCGTCATGGGTCCTTAAGGGGACAGCAACCCATGACGGTCCAGGACCGTCATGGGTCCTTAAGGGGTTAACCAAACATAAGAGCTGTGTGTATTTTGTTTTGAAATTGCCTAGAAGTGGAGATATTAGCCCGTCAAAATCTGGCACTTCCAAGTTCTGCGGGACTGTATGTCCCATATGACGCCTCAGGACTTCCCAGCTGCCCCATGGAGGGCGTTCATGCTCCCCCTTCGAAGCTGGACTTCTGTGGTGTAGTGTTACAGCAAACTCCATTTGCAACCTCAGTAGCATTGTAAACGGAGTTTGCTGTAATGCTACACCACAGAAATCCAGCTATGAAGCGAGAGTTTGAACGATTTCCCCGGGGCAGCTGGGAAGTCCTGAGACGGTACAGTGTACCATAGAATGCGGAAGTGCCCGATTTTGAAGGGCTAATATCTCCACTTCTAAGCAATTTCAATACACACAGCTCTTATTTTGGGTTAAACATTAAAACCCACTGTAAAACGTTGATTTCTGGTGATAGTTCTGCTTTAAATGGAACCCAATCAAATTAGGTGGCATCACTGTGAAATAATGATGAGGGACATAGTTAACCTTTTGAGTGTCAGAGGGGTGCGCAAAACATTGCTCTACAATGCGCTGCATACTCCTCTGGCACTCAAAGTGTTAAAAAAAAAAAAAAAGTAAAGTTTAATTAATGAACCGCAATTTTAACACACATTTTTAAAATATGGCTCATCGCAGGAGGCAGCAAGTAAGGACTTGGAAGTCTCCACTGCTGCCTACTAGGAACTATTACACAGCTTTCAAGTTATAACAGGCAATTTAGGTTCCAGTTTCAGGATAATCAGGAGGGGTACACAATCATTCCCCTGTTGTGACTAAAGGAATTCCTAATGTGATCTACAGCACTGGTGGGCAACCTGAGGCCCGCCAGCTGTTCAGGACTACAATTATCATCATTCCCAGGAAGCCACTGTCCATAGGGTGACAACAATTCAATTCTGCCATTCAGGGACACTGCCGTGCAAAGAGCACAAAACAGAGTTCTAAACACTGGAAACAGAACTCCCCATTGACTGCTGTGACAGAAAGTGACTCCTGTGGTGGCCTACAAGAAAATATACATCAAGCCCAAGCCTTAGAATAGCAATACACTGCATAAAAATGCACTGAAACTTCCAATTGATATCAGGATCAAGGCACAGTTCTTTCTCTAGTGTTTAGAGCTCTGTCTGGAACCCATTTTCTTGTAGCCTAGTAGAGACATAATTTTCTGTTACAGTAGACAATGGGCAGTTCTCTTTCTAGTGTTTAGAACTCTGTGCTCTGGAGTCTTCATTTCAGGACTTTGTATTGTCCCAGAAGGGAGCTGCCCAGGACAAGGGACATATATTTAAACTCTGGGACTGTCACTGGCAATCTGGGACACTTGGTCACCCTAGCTGTCCAGCCACTGCCTACAGATTTATTACTCACCACAATGTTTTCAGCGATAACATCAGGGTCCACGCACACAGACTCCACAAAGAAAGTCTTCCGTTAGCAGGAGAGAAAGGGAAAGAAATAGAGGAAGACGAGCTTTAAATGCAACAATATGACAGTGGTCTATAAAGTGCAAACTCTGTATTATAACCCCACCATGTACTGAACAGGTCTGCAAATTACTGCAGTCCCAAATAAATTTGATAAGGTACGATTTGGCTGTACATCTGTTTCAGGCTATGGAGGAATTTAAAAGGAGAAGGACAATTCTTTTTTCTTTAGTGAAAAAAATTGTATAGAGCGTTTGCTGTTGAGTAAAACAAGGGTATGCCTACTTCTGGGAGAATGGTCACTCAAAAGTTGTTTCAATTAGAACTTTTGTTATTCGCACAGAAGCATCAACAAATATCCCAAAAGGTTTCTTTTTTTTATTATATAACTAGTTTTAAAGCCCGACACTGGCGGCGCTGCAGTCATGCGCAGTACTGATTGCCCGCGCCGCGGCTGATACGGAGTGGGGCACTCCGAATTCAGACTGTAGTCCTCTCTGCCCACCGAGAGGACTGTGGTCTGAATTCAGAGCGCCCGGCTCCATATCAGCCGCGGCACGGGCAGTCAGTACTGCGCATGACTGCAGCGCGCGCAGCCATCTCTACTGCACATGACGGATTCTGACAAACATCCTTAGCGAATTATAATATAGGATGCAATATATGTGGCATCTTGAGGCCTTGAGTCACTGTCTACCGTAAATATAAAACTGCATTTGAGCTATAATTACATTTTAACAAAAACCTCCAAGCAGTGGGAATTCACTTATTTTATCCAAAAGCAGAGTTTACTTCTCTTAAGGTCTTAGCAATTTTTTTTTTTTTTTAAATCCTCCAAGAACCAATGGGGAGTGCAATACATTGCAAAGCAATTCACTGGTTACCCCTCTGGATACGAAAGTGTCAAGGGCAATAATGTGTTACAAGTTTCACTGTAACAAATTGCATCACAATGCTGTAACTCTTTACTGCCCCTTAAAAAAAACAAAAAAAAACATGGGAGAGAATACTCCGTACTCTCAACATTTATGTAAAAAAATAACAGATGTTTTCAATTATTTTTGCTAACACCCATCTTGTAATGCTTCAACCTTCATATGAAAAGTGCAGATTTTAACCTCTTGGCTGCTAGACATATGCAGTGCATTATTTCATAACGTTTTGGAGACATTTCTGGCATACAACTGTGCCGGGGAGGGGAGGGGTACGCAATGCATTGCTGAATATCCAGCTTTGCAATGCATTGTGTTCCCCTCTGGCACTGAAAGGGATTAAAGCTTTCCTAGAGCTCCATCTTCACCAGTCTGTTTGTGAGGCGACCCTTAACCATTTGAATGCTACCCCCCTTTGACAGTCAAAGGATTAAAGTAGACCAATCATCATGAATATTTCAAAATGTCTTCATAACTCACTATGCATCATAATCTATGCATCCAGCAGATTCATAGTTTAGGAGATATTCATACTTATTTCTGTAAAAAGAAAAAGTCGCTTATTGCAGCACCACAGGGTTTAAAGGGATAGTAAAGTCAGAAAAGAAAGTTCCTAACTATATGGTAGATGCAATTATAAGAGAGTACTTGCACTTATTCATATCTCTCAAACCGTTATGGTTTGAGATATATAGGAAAATAAAGTTCTCCGCTCCCTCCCCTTTCTGCTTGACGAGCTGTAAAGCTGTCAGAAGCAGATTCTGGTTCCTGGATCAGACTGCAGCTCTTCAGCAGCGCCGACATAGCGATATCTAAAGATAAATACTTCATCGGAATGGTCTACAATGTGTGCCTGGTTTGCAAACACACATTGTAGACCATTCCGATGAAGTATTTATCTTTAGATATCGTTATATCGGCGCTGACAGCTTTACAGCTCGTCAAGCAGAAAGGGGAGGGAGAGGAGAACTTTATTTTCCTATCTCTCAAACCATAACGGTTTGAGAGATACGAATAAGTGCAAGCACTCTCTTTTAATTGTTTCTACCATATAGTTAACACTTTTTTCTGACATTACTATCCCTTTAATTAACATATGAAACCACACTGAAAAGATTATATGGTACCAGGCTCCATTAGCTCAACATACAGAAATAAATTTATGAATATCTCCTAAGTCTGTGATTCTCAGCACTAGTCCTTCGACACACCAACAGCATGGGCGAACTGTCCTATAGGAGGATTGGGCATCCCCCGGTGGGCCGCTAGATCATGGGCCGGTGGGAGAGATTAGAGGATCTCACCTCACTGTCCCATGATATTTTGAAGGAGAGGTCTGTGTTGCCACAGGCACTCTCTGTGACAGCCTTCACGTTCCTTGTTAATCTTTTGAGTGCCAGAGGGGTACGCAACGCATTGCTTTGCAATGTGTTGTGTACCCTGCGGGCACTCAAAGGGTTAATGCAGAGCGCCAGGATATGACAAAATATCCTGGCGCCTGCTCTCCCATGCTGCACAGGAACCACAAGGGGGCATCGATAGAGACGTTGGTGCAGCTAGTGGGCTGCTTTAAAAAAAAAAAAAAAAAAAAAAAAATGCTCGGGCTGGTATTCCCCTACAATCCGCCCCTGACCAACAGGTCAAGTTTTCCATATTTCCCTGCTTTTTCACATGTGGGTAATCAGTGGTTCATTCATTCTGATTACACTACCTGAGCTTAATCAGGGATATCTTTAACCCACTGAATGCCATCGGGGCATCCAACTTATTGCTTTGCAATGTGTTAGATGCCCCTCTGGCAATCAAACTGTTAAAACCTGACCTTTTGGTGGGTCCGAAGTCTGGAGCTGTGAATAGCTGCTCTAAACTACATCTGCTTGTCTTCTGGATAACAGATAGTTTTAATGCAGTTTTCAGATATGCAAACTTGTACTTGAGGTGAGAAGTCTACTTTAAAGGAACAGCAAATGCTATAAAAAAATTTGTGTTATGTGGCTTCTCTGGTTGAGTAAGACAAACATTCAAAATGTATTAGCGCTCAAATTTGTCATTTTTCTATTCTGATCACTGTGTGCCAAGCACTAGAAATAAAAATGGCTTTTGGACAAACGTTTGTGCTGTTCCTAAAAGTTTGCTTAATCATTAAACGACAGCACGATCCGAAGCTGAATGGCCGTTAAGGACCACAGAGCTTTCTTTTATTTTTTGGGGGGGTTTTTGGGCAATGAATACTGGGATGGCAGAGTGACATAGCTGCGCTGCCATCCCATGACGTACCAGGACTGTCGCCAGTCTTTAACGTCCGGACCGGCGTGACGTCCTGGCATGCCATGTGACACCAAGGGGTTAAAAATCAAATATGTTCAAACTAATAGCTTTTGAATATATAAAAAAAAAACCTAGCAGTGTGCGTCCCCTTGTTTTGCTCAGCAGAAAAAACAAACATCTCAAATTTTACATTAAATATTAAATTTATTAGGTCATATTTAGATTTAACCCTTTAATGCAACACATTGCAAACCCCTCTGGGACTCAAAGGGTTAAAGACCCGAAGGGTGTAAAACACATTAATTTACGTTGTGTTGTACGCCGCTTATCCTCAAATGGTTAAAGGGATAGTAATGTTTCACAAAAACAGCAGCTCCAATTAATTTTCATAGTATTTGGGCCATGGAGAGTGTTATTTCATTACTGTCAGAGTTGTAGTTCCATAGTAGTTGAATGATAAAGTTTCCCCCTCTGCCCGTTTTACCTAGTGTAACACTGCTCACCTCAGATGTGGAATCCAGTCCATAGACCAGACAGCTAACATAAGGGATAATCTTCTTACTGTGAGAACAATGAAAGCCCTGCCCCCCTTGACAAGTTTTTCAGGTTTTTCCCTTATCTTAAATGAAGATTGTCCCTCTCTGTAATCTACCTGGGCACCTCCCTGCTGCTCTGAACTGAGCAGTGCTTTATCAGTAAAAGGGGAGGGAGGGGGATACTTTATCATTCAATTACTCTTGAACTACAACTCTGACAGAATTTAAATAACACTCTCCAAGGCCCAAATACTATGATGATTAATTAGAGCTGCTTTTATTATGAAACATTACTATCCCTTTAAAGAAACCATCAAAATCAAAACAAAAAGAGCTGCTTCTGGTAAGCAGACCACTTTTGCATGGCAACTTTGAGATTTTGCCAGCATCCAAGGGGTTATATATAAAAAAAAAAAGCACATCCCTTGACAGCAGGGCATAAACTGGGCATACGGCACTAAAAGCAATCTTTTATTTTTATCTTCCCCCTGCATCACTGGTGCAATATGAGCAAGCATGAAGCATGCTCATATGTTTTATCTCATATGTCCTCCTTACTTGCAGATGTGATGATGTGGTGCAACAAAACAAGCAGAGCCCCACTGGGAGAAGGAAGTGTACGGAGATAAAATGCCACAGAATGTTTAGTGGTCACTCACAGTGCATTAGCGATGCAAGGGAAGGGGTGCCAGGGGAGACATCAACCAGTACTACTACTACTATGGTGCTCTTACTGCTGAATACCCAGTTGGCGCTATTTGGTAAGCTGACCAGACCTTCATTTTAACTAGGGACATATAAGAAATAGGCATATTTCAGGACCTGAAATCAAGGCAGTCGTGCAGTATGCATTTTTCATGTGTGTCCCCTGATGAAGGTGAGGTTATCCTACCATATGGAGAAGGCACTTTCTGTGACAGTCTTGTGGCACTTCTGTTTTAGACCTCCTTGGCGCATATGTTATTAAAAAATATTGGTCCCAGGTGATATTCCCCTTTAAGTTGCATCATGATAAAGCAATGGCTGTTTCAATACATTTTTTCAATAGTTTCTTTTCACATGAAACAAATTTGACAATCTCCTGTTTGCTTCATTTTTGAATGGCAAACCAACACCTTAATTT
This sequence comes from Rhinophrynus dorsalis, assembly GCA_037306005.1. Lineage (NCBI taxonomy): Eukaryota > Metazoa > Chordata > Amphibia > Anura > Rhinophrynidae > Rhinophrynus > Rhinophrynus dorsalis. The sequence goes on along the minus strand of CM074722.1, from coordinate 103,642,028 downwards.
GAACATAGAAAAGGGGTGGACAAAAATACAAAGAACTTAAATGGGTGCACGCCTGTACAGTAATGTGCAAACATTTTAGGCAGGTGCGAAAAAAATGCTGTTAAGTTGGAATGCTTTAAAAAAAAAAAAAAAAAAAAAAAGACATGTTAACAGCTTAGATTAATCAATTAACAAAATACATAGTGAGTGAACAGAAGAACAACCTAAGTCAAATCAATATTTGGTGTGATCACCCGGCCTGTAGAGACAGACTCTTTCACATTGTAGCACTAACCCATTTTCACAGACCTTGCTAGGGATTTAACTCTTTGAGTGCCAGAGGGGTACGCACCGCATTGCTTTACAATGTGTTGCGTACCCCTCTGGCACTCGAAGGGTTAAAGGTGTAAAAAAAAAATTAATAATAATAATAAAAGTATAAGAAATGTGAATTTACTTATTATGCACTTAAAGAATATTTAAAGTTAAAAATGAGGTTGCCTGTTATTTTAACCATTTAAAGCAGCGGTTCTCAACCAGGGTGCCGTGGCACTTTGGTGTGCCTCAGACATCCACTTAGTGTGCCCCTTGTTTTCTAGAAAGACTTTGACAAAATGTGAATGTTGAGTTTTAAATCTATATTTATGGAACTGTTTATGCATAATATGTTTGTCTCTGTTATTCTGATAATGAGACACAAGTATAACTATCTATTACTTATCTGTACTCTTCATAAAACACTTGACAAATGGCACATAAAATGTCAGGGGTGCCCTGAAGAATCTAAATTATATTTTAAGGGTGCTCTGAACAAAAAAGGTTGAGAACCACTGATTTAAAGACTAGGTCATTGTGCAATACATTGTACAACTCTCTGGTCCTTTAAAGGTTAATGAGATGTGACAGAAAAAGCACCACCTCACATTCCAGAGACAATGATCCTCCCCAATCTGCTTCAAGAATGTTCTCTTGAAAGAATGCCCAAGAATCCTCTAAAAGTAGAAATGTACATGAAAAACACACACTCTGCAGCTGCTGCTCCTTCCAGATGCCTGTTTACATTTTATTTTTCCCTGTTATTGAAAACACTCACTTTAAAGCCATTCTGATCAGCAAACTTGAGGATGGTATCTCTCCGCTCCCTGGTTGTGTTTGTTGCATCAAAAACCTATAGAAACAAATTCACAAAATAAATGTAATAAGATCTTACATGCAAATGCTCTATGGACTCTGCATAGGAAAGTTAACCCTTTGAGTACCTTTTCCACACACAAAAGGTTAAAAGTATTTATTTATTTAATTATCGGATAACGGCCTTTGGGCCATTTTCAAGATGCCATAAAGGCACAATTCTGCAATAAACCAGCTGCACTCAGACATACTTTTTGGCCTTCTTGGGTTTCATCTGTGAGATGTTGCTGATTTGCCAAACTCAAATACAGTCGAGGGCTACATCATTGGTTGCTAGGGTCTGTGTGCGTATATATTATATATGTACATATTATTACATCTGCTTCTGTCTGTATATTTATATAATAAATGTGTGAAATTTGGAATCTCTGATGCACTGACAACCCAGCCTTGTTCCATTGTCCACTAATATCCACAGACCCACCCATACACTGTCTGCTTCCCCAGCCTTGTCTCTCTGGTAGTAACAGAATCACACATATGCCATCTGTCACCTCAGCATACCTCCCAGCATTTTCAAATGGCCAAAGAAGGATACTTTGGTTTTAGGGGGTGTGGCTGGTGGGCGGAGGAATTACCAAGAATATATAGGTGATTTCATGACCTACTGACACCTCTTTGTGTAACTTAATAAATGATCTAGAGCAACACAAAAGTATTTTATTTAGAAAGACAAATTTATGTTTACACAAACATTAATTGGAGTTTTATGGTTGTGGAGCAATGTGATACACTTATATACACACCACACAGTCTGATCTCCTAAAAAGAGGGACAGAGGGATTTGGGTCTCAAAGAGGGACTGTCCCTCCTAATAAGGAACACTTGGGAGGTATGACCTCAGCCTTTTAACAGGGGTGTGTAGACTTTTTATATTCACTGTATAATTCTCTCCCTGCTCTTCCACCCATGTCTCTGTCACCTCTTCATCCCTCCACAAGTCTCTTCCTCCACCACATACACACAAAGTCTATTTCTCTGTCTTTCAAGGTCTCTCTCTCTCTCTCCCTCAGTCTGGTCTCTCCCCCACCATGGTTCCTCTTGCAAAGCTCTCCTGCCCTCACAAACCAATAAACCTCTGTAAGTTTCCCCAGTCCCCACAAACAGGTCTCACCCACCACAAACAGGTGTCCTTCCTCCCAACAGCACCCACAGAGATCACAAATGTCTGTGCAATATAATTTAGTAAGTAAACTTGTAGAAAATCTGTGGAAAACCAACTGCATCACAGACAGTAAATAAAAATTTCCATTTATTTACGTTAGGCATTTAACCCCACTGCTTCACAATACCTTGGATATTGCTCTACCATCCATGGGGGTTAAAAGCCCCATTTAAATTAGTAGTATCATACAGAGACACACAGGAACTCTTTCATTCTAATACATACAATTTCTCACACACACAGACACAAACTCACTTGCAGATATACACTCAAAGACACATATGCACTCTCACAAACGTATACATGTTTACGCAAGCGCACATACACAAAACACATACATTTTCTCAGATACCCCATTTAAATCAATGGCCATTTTAATTTATCCTGTATGGAACAGTTGGTTTGTTCCAGAATTATACTCTTTAGCTTCCAAAATGCGTCAGCGATTCCCAAACTGGAGTGGAGACATCAAATAATCACAAAGTGTTATTTTTAGATAATTTAGTTTTATCAAAATTGGTGATTTCTCCTACAAAAGGAGGTATTACTGTGTGTGATAAGGACAAGACACTTGCCGGCATGATCAACTCTCCAATTCCTAGGTTATTCTATGAAGCCTATATACTAAGATCTCTCCAAAGTGAGACATCTTGGTGCATTGACTCCATAGTATAACATAGGAAGTAGAGAGTTTATTACACTTATCTCACGTTAGTCCAAAATCCCCTAAATCTTTACAAAAACTCCATAACGTGTAATTCACATACAACTCTTCCCTAAACATTATCCTTTACTTGGTGCTCTCCTTTAGCCCTCTAAAGACTGGTCCTTAAAGGGTTAATACACAGCAAGTGCTACTGTCTCTACTAAACACTGTTCGAGCCCATAACAAATCACTTATTCACTCACTGATCATTTACCACTTAAACTACTGTCCGCTGGTCAGTACTCCCCCCAAGCTTGGCGATTTCTGCAAAGCATTGCTCCACAAAGGGTTAACCCCAATGCCCCATCTCTAATCCATCATACATTCCTATGTCCCTCTCTTGCCACAATCCTCAAAGGGTTCCCCATTACCAAAATTCCTTAATTAGCACTGAGAGTCATCCAGACTGAGAAGTAAAATCCTTGGCATTACCCTACAAAGCCATCCACAGCCTAGCTCTCACTTACGTTTCTGCTCGTATCTGTACACTGGTTCCAAGCCAAACCTCCAGCTGCATTCTGCCCAAGACCTACAGCTCCTCTCCCATAGCCTCATCTCAGCCATCTGAGCTGCACTTCATATTTTTGATTCATTACCACAGTCTATTAGACTGACCTCTAGCTTAAAAAAAAAAGTATACTTATCCTGTTTCTTCAAAGTAGCCTGTCCTCTAACAATAAAACTCTCTCAGTCTTATCTTATGCCAACTGTGTGGTTACCTCAACTCAACTGCCAATCAATGTACAAAATCAATTTTGGACAGACCAGGTCTGTATTATATACGGGGGGGGGGGTGCACTAAAAAGGTGATAAAGACGAGATAAAGGCTTCAGTGAGAAACTCTCCAGGTTTTTAGGATATTCCTGCTTGATTACAGTTGAATAATCAATGGCTCAGTCATTCTGATTATCTACCTATGCTTAACTAAGGACATTCCAAAAACCTGACCTGTCCAGATGACTGAAAATCACTGTCTTAGTGCATGGGCCTCATAAATAACATAGGAACTAGTGAACTTATCACACTGGAAAGGCCATTTTCCCTATTCTCATCTTAGTGCATAACCCCCACAGTTGTCCCATGGCATCTTAAAGAGGAAATATGCCCTAGGAATAAGTGGATCTTAGTTTGTTTGACATAAGGACTTTCTTCTTTAGCCGTCCTTCAACCAGCAGTAAGCACGCCACTGTTTGTTTAGAAACTGATATCACTGATATGCACTGCCTGTATTTACCAATATGTTCCAGTATGAACATGTGTGTGTTTATCCATGTTCTTCTGTATACTGGGCAGGTGCGATCTGCAACTAGTACACATATAGAGGGAGACAAACAGAGTCTTAGAGCAAAAGAAAAGAAGAGCAATTCTGGGGCAAACCAACTGCACCCTATGTAATATATGTAAATTCCATTGATATCTGCTCCCTATGGTGCAGTTAGTTTATCCCAGAATTGCGCCTCTTCTCTTATGAAAAACAGCCACTGCCAGTATACAGTCGTACAGAGAAAAGATGAAGAGGAGCACATAGGAGTAAGTAAGCCCTGTCTCTCAAACCATAAATCATATCTCTCAAACCTTTATGGTTTGAGAGATCTAACTAGCTAAAGTCCCCCCCCAGGCCGTTTTAGAGAAGTCAGCACTCTAGCTGACAGCAGGAGATTCCGGTCATTTGACCAGACGGCAGCTCTTCAGCAGAGCCTAAATAGCGCGATCTAGAAATAAATACTTGCAAACCAGGCACACTTTGTAGACTGTTCCAATTAAGTATTTTTTTCTAAATAGCACTATTTCAGCTCTGCTGAAGGTCAGTGGCTGGTCCCAGGACCGGAATCTCCTGCTGTCAGCTAGATGGCAGACTTCTCTGAAATCGTCTGGAGGGGACTTTAGCCTGTTTGAGAGACAGGACTTACATGAATGTAATTATTTTTTTATACCTACAATATTAAAGAAAGTTAAAATTAAACATTATTATCCCTTTAAACTTTACGGGAGATTGATACATTTGTATCAAACTTGCTTTAGTTCAAATTAAGTCTGATTCCTTTTAAAAGGTCTGTACTGCATTATATGGGAGAAACTACAAGGAACCACATTTAATAATAAATCTGGCCAGTAAAATGAATATATAAACAAGTAAAATGGGCCAATTAGTATATTACCTGAACATTACAGCAACATAAAAACTGGTGAACAAACTGAACACCCAGAATTGCCGGCTTATCCAGCACAATCTGAGGTGCCACTTACATTTGCCAACTCACTTCAAAGTGGAACGGTCACTTTGTAACAAATATGTTATTTCAGAAGACCTTTAAAATTCACCAATAATGATTTGAGATTACTTTTTTTTTTATTTATTTAAAACATGAGATATGTTCATTTATTTGTCAGTTTATGCAGATTGACTAGTATTGGCTAGCAGGGAGTGGCAGTTGGGATGGAGATCAGAGTGGAAGATTAGCATCGGACAAGGATGTCACCCAGTTCTGTCTAAATTTGCATAAACTGACAAAGCTGAATATCCTGTTATTTTAAATTTAAAAAAATAGCCAAAATAAACTGAGATGATTTTAAACTCTCTTTAAAAATCACCAATTTGTTACAAAGTAATAGTTTCACGTTAATGGGAAATCTGATCCCTTCATTACTCTTACTTAGTGGCTTTTTCCATAGTCCCTCCACCTGTTGGACGACAAAGCCCATCATACTTAGCCAAGGGAGGGGATTAATCCTTGAGTGCCAGAGAGGTACACAAAGCATTGCTCTGCAATGTGTGAATGCCCCTCTGGCACTCAAAGGTTTACAGTCCAACAACAGCTTATGGCCTGCAGGTGCTACACTTCTGCCCTAGATGATAAATCTCTCTCAACCACTGTACCTGTATTTTTTATTTTTTTTTAATTGAAAACCAATTGCACAGAGAAGTGAAATGTGATAGATCAAACGTGTAGCATGAAATATATGAACATGTACCTAGATTACATTGCAGGTACAGACTCTCACTGAAGACATTTAAAAAACTATCAATGACAACATAATCCAGCCTATGCTTGGTAAAATCACACGGAAAAAGAAAGCATGTAATTTCAGAGGGATATTGTATGTGCTCAACATATTTGTGAATTTCTCAGACAATTTTTTTGCCATCAAAACTAGAAAATAAGAGAAAGTCAGTGAATAGAGCAGAGCTCTGACACAGAATCCCCCATATACTTACTGCCACGTGACCTCCTTCCTCGCCCAGGTAACGGCCAACATCATTTAAAGCCAATAAGGCACATTGCCTGTGGACAAAACAAAATTGACTTGGCAGAGCTAGATTTGAATCTCAGGCACCCACTCTAGACACCCTTAGCCCAGTCATGAGCACAAACCCAGAACCACACACTGTGGCTTTGCCCAGAAAATACCTTTATCCTGTATACAAGAAAACAAACTAATAACCGCATGGAAACTTAAAGGGATAGCAATGTTTCACAAAAAAGCAGCTTTGATTAATCTTCATAGTACTTGGGCCAAGGAAAGAGTTATTTCAATACAGTCAGCGTTGTAGTTCAAGAGTAACTGAATGATAAAGTATCCCCCTCCTGCCTCTTTTACTGATGTAACACTGCTCACCTCAGAGCAGCAAGACTGTTCAGATGGATCGCAGAGAGGGACAATCTTCAATAAGCATAAGGGAAAAAAACCTGTCAGGGGGCAGTGTTTTCCTTATGCTCACAGTAAGAAGATTGTCCCTTGCTGTGATCTGTCCAGTCAAGAGACCAGATTTCACATCTGATGGAGGTGGCTTACACTAGGTAAAAGTGGCGGGAGGGGGATACTTTATCATTCAATTACTCTTGAAGTACAACTCTCACAGTATTGAAATAACACTCTCCATGGCACAAATACTATGAAGATTAATCTGATCTGCTTTTTTTGTGAAACATTACTATCACTTAATGTTATCCCTATAGCCTTTGTTAACCATAAGGGTGTGGAACAGATTGCTCTGTAGCATGTTTCACTCCCCTCAAACAGTTAACAATGCCTTGCAGGCTGTTTAAGCATCCTGGTTAAATAAGGATGGCAAATTAGTAAGTAAACTCAAACGGTCAATCAGAGTCGAGCTCCATCCTGTTGTGTGCATCTGAAGCGTGAATCTGAACACTGATACCACAAAACGTTAAAGAAGAACTAACACCTCCTAATTATAACCTCCCAATTATCTGGACTGAAAATTCTAATGGCCCCTACAAATTTTACCCTTGCTGAAGAGACATCTTCAAATCAGTCTTTGATGTGACAGTGGACTACAGCTTTTTCTAAATGTAGCAGGAAAGGGGAATAAAGTGAACGTAACCCTTTAAAGACCAAAGGTGCGCCCAAAGCAATGCATAGCAAATCTCTCTTGTTCTTAAGGGGTTAAGATTTCTATGTGCAATGAGCAGAGTCTGAGATCCATTGGTCCTGTTAGGAACTGTAATGTCTACCTCCATAGAGGGGATATTAGGACTGGCTGAACATGTCATCTCTTGCACAAAGGCACAATTCTTAGGGACATTAAAGGGATAGTAATACTTAAATTTACATTTATTTAACATTGTAGTCTTAAAAAAAAATATAAAAAACTACGTAAGGCTTATCTCTCAAACGTTTGTGGTGTGCAGCTGTCATTAAGCGCTGACTTCGTTCAGACAGGCAAGAAGAGGTAACTTTACAGAGTTATATCTCTCAGACCATAAAGGTTTGAGAGATAAGCCTTACGTCGGTCTTTATATATTTTTTTAAGACTACAATATTAAATAAATGTAAATTTAAGTATTACTATCCCTTTAACCCCTTAACGACCCATGACGTACATGTGCGTCACAGGTTGGATGTCCCTAAAAGACCAAAGATGTACATGTATGTCATGGAATTCAGGGCTCCCCACGTGGCTGCACGCCATTCGCAGAGCCCTGAATTGGATGACTTAAAAAAAAAAAAAAAAAAAAAAATGGTCCGTGGTCCTTAAGTGCCGGCTGCGTGCGTGCGCGACCGGTCCTTAAGGGGGTTAAGATTTTCTGGCCATATTAAAGTAAGGATGGGGTAATTATTAGGGAGTGCTAGCTCTTCTTAACCCTTTGAGTGCCAGAGGGGTGCCCAGTGCATTGCAAAGTGTTCTGCACCCGTGGCATTCAAAGGGTTAAATATTTCCATCGTAAAGCGGAAGTATCATCTTCATAATATTGCCCCCCAATACATTACTAATATAGCGATAGGCAAAGGCATAGCTGTATTATGTTGAATAAGTCAGCGTTATCATCTTTTTCAGCAGGCATCCAGCGGACAACAGCGCAGACATCTTAGAGGAAAGTTACCTCTGAATCTGCTCTGTCTGTCCAGTGCACTGCCCGGATTGGGGGTGATGTCCATTGGTTACATAAAAGGGATAGTAATACTTTAAAATTACTAATCCCAATAATGTAGGAGTAAAAAAAAAATAATTTGCCCCAGTGATATCTCTCAAACCTTTATGGTTTGAGAGATATTCACTCGCAAAGTTGCAAACCAAGCACATGTAGAAGACCTTTTAAGTGAATGATTTCTTTTTTATTATTGCGATCTCGGCTCTGCTGCAGAGCCTCCGGATGATTGTAGGACAGTATTCCCCTGCAGTCAGCTACAACGCTGACTTCAGGGAAAGGGGAGGGAGGGGGGAACTTTGCGACTGAATATCTCTCAAACCATAAAGGTTTGAGAGACATCACTGGGGGCAAATTATTTCTTTTTTTTTTTTTACTCCTACACTATTAGAATTAGTAAGTTTAAAGTATTACTATCCCTTTAAGGTAACGGAAGTTGCTGCCTTCGCAGGCGTACAGAGCTTCTCTTGTAAGCTCTGTGCCCTGGATGCATGTAGAAGAAGCTGGATTTCTTCAATAATGCCGACTTATTCAACACAATAAAACTATGCCTTTATCTATTGCTATATTAGTAATGTATTGGGGGCAATATTATGAAGATGATACTTCCGCTTTAAGCAAGAAATTAAAACTAAGGGTCTATTCCACCCAAGCTCTTCCAGCGTGAATATGGGAACAGCTCAGTATGATGGATATGTTCCTCTTGACCTAGAGCCCAAACAGAGGATGCTTTGTTTATAATCTGGGTCAGAGTACAGTGGGCTTGAAGTACTCAGAAGTTGTCCTAATATTATTTCCCTGCTTTAGGCGTCAAAGCACTCTGGTGTGTAAAATACAGGGAAATATCCAGCCAGCACCCTATGTACTGAAAGAGAGAATGGCGTCCGTTTCAGTTCACAGACTTGTAATGCCAGCACACGTTTAGTGTAGAAACTAGTACACTGAATCAAGACAGGTTATTGGTCCATATTTATAAAAGCAATCTGGAGTTATTCTGAGGTAAACCAACTGCTCCATAGGGGACACAATAAAAATGACCACAATTCCAGGTAATTGAATGCAGCTTATTAACCCCTTGATTGCCAGAGAGGTCTCCATCTCTCTAGCATTCAAGGAGTTAAAACCCCAATTTAATAGGATTTTTTATTTGTCCCCTATGGTGCAGTTAGTTTGCTCCAGAATAACTCTAGTTTCCTTTTATAAATATGGGCCATAGGGCCTTGTGTTCAGATGGAAAGGGAAGCAATTTTAAGGCAAAACAGCTGCAACACTGAGGAAAAATAAACATTCACATTCACTTAAATAGGCCTTTTTAACCCCTTGAGTGCTAAAGACAATGCTTCACAATGCATTGGAGACCCCTCTAGCATTCATGGCATTAAAATGGGAATGTTGGCGAATTTGTATTTGACACAAATTCACAATGAGATTGAGACCTCTCTAGCAACCAAGGGGTTAATTGTTCATGGTGTATTAAGATCATTAATTTTAATTAGGTTTATGGACCCACTCGCATTCTAGCGTTATTTGGTGTGATTGCATTATTGTACTCATTATATATTTGCATTCTCAATAACACATTCATTAACCATTTAAGGACCAGAGAGGTGTAAAACGCATTGGTCCTTAGGGAGTTAAATGATAACAATAAGAACACAGATATATAGAGGGGTGTACACATTAGGGCCTTGTGTACAAAAGAAAGGAGCTCATTTCTCAAGCAAATCGATTGCACCATAGGGGACAGATACAATTTGCCAATATTCCCATTAATTTAAATGGATGTTTTAACCCCTTGAATGCTGGATAGGTCTCCAATGCATTGATTTGCAATGATTTGGAGACCTCTAGAACTCAAGGGGTTAAGAAAAAACATTTAAATCGATGTGACTGTCCATTTGTTCCCATGGTGCCGTCGGTTTGATTCAAGATGACTCCTCTTCTCCAAGGCACACGCAGTCTAATATTTGCGGATATCACAAACAGAGTCGTCTCAGTCACTCACTTTCGGATTTTCTGTCCCTCTTCATTGTCAGGAAGAAAAAACTCAAAGGATTTGAAAGTTTTCACAAGGTCACGGCGGTATTGTCCAATGTTAAATTCTGCAAACGAGATTTTGAGGGATGGGGAGGTAAAGAGCGTATTAAAAAAGGGCTGTAAGAGAACTTTAAATGAAAACTAAGAACTTGGGGGTTAAACAAACTTTAACCCTTCGAGTGCCAGAGGAGTACACAACACATAATATTTCTAACCCTGCCCCGCCCACTTCTCCTCCTTGCCACCCTGTTTCTGACCATTTCCCACCTACTTTATGACATGGTCCGTTAAGCGCTGCCCCTTTGTGAAACGAATTGCATCATTTAGATCCCCCAGACAAACCTCATGAGCCCTCTCTGGGGAAAAGTTCCCAGGTATGGTTATGAAATAACCTAAAACTTCTCAGTAATGCCCCTCCCATCCGACACACCCTGAGTAACACCATCTAAAATACGTAAGTATCCCTTTCTGGCCATTTGAAATGTTGGGAGGTAAGGACATGTCACCTTAAAGGGATCGTAATGTCTGCAATAAAGTAGATCTCTGAGTCTTCTCTATTGTAAAACTAACACATTGTGCTATGTTTGATAACTCCTTTTATGTACTTCAAAAGATATTACATGTAAAACGATCCCCCCTCCCGTCCCTTCTGGCCGCCTCCCCGTAGAGCTGCAATTTGGTCCTGGGACTGGACGGATGCAGGGAAGGACAAACTTGAGTCTGTAAATAGAAGGAAAACCTTTCCCTCTTGATGAAGGAGGGCAGGATTTTCCTTTGCTTACTGAAGTTTGTCCCTCGCCGCTCTCCATCTGGACTACAGTTAGAGGCAGAGTGACGCAGCCAGAAGGGGAGTGAGGGGGGATCTTTTACATTTAATATCTTCTGAACTACATAAAAGTAAGTTATTAAACATATTGCAATGTGTTAGATTTACAATAGAGAAGACTCGGAGATCTACTTTATTGCAAATATTACTATCAGTCTAGATTGTTTCAGAGAGTTTGCCTATATATTGTACTCATCATTTTTCTGTAAAACACAATTATTTGAGAACACAACCTTTTATGGTTTCATGGAACAATACCACCAAATAGTGATATATATCCATATAAAACTTTATCAAGTACTTACAGCTAGCATTTGTAAAAATTAACCGCTTAAAGGGGAACATTCACATCCCCAAAGATTTTCACTACTGCTTTTAAAATATAAAGCAATATCAGCTTATGCCGCTTCGAAGCTGCATTTTTCTGGGCTAATGCGACAGCGAGCTCCGTTTATCATGCTACTGAGGTTGTATATAGTTGTATTACAGGTTGCAAGCTCAGTAGCATGGTAAACGGAGCTCGGTGTCACATTAGCCCAGAAAAATGCAGCACCAAAGAGACGTGCGAACGAGCGCCCCAGGGACTGCTGGGAGGGAGATGGGAAGTCCTGCCGCTCATACACGGTTCCCCAGAATGCGGAAGTGCCACATTTCAACTATTAATATCTCCACTCTTAGGCAATGGAGAAAATAAATAAAGCCAGAGCTGATATTGCTTTATATTTTAAAACCAATGGTGAAAATTTTGGGGGATGTGAATGTTCCCCTTTAAGGACTGCAGAGCTCTGTTGGACCAAAGCACATGTTTTTCTTTTTAATTAACATGACCTGCGATCACAAACTTCCGTGACATGTCAGGACCGTCCCTGGTCCTTAATATCTAGACAGGTGTGATAATGGTTAGGACTCTTCAGATGGGGTACCTCGGCGAGGTAAACAAGATTAAAAATACTTTGGTTTAACTATGCAACAACACCCTCATTATTTTCACATAATTACATGAGCACATTGGTAGGATATATGCTTTACACTGGGTCCACATGTGGTTCACTTGGATGGAGCAGCGCAGGTTTGTTTTTGGTAGTCACCTTTACTTAACCCTTTGAGTGCCAGAGGGGTATCCAACACATTGTCAAAGAGTTCAATAATCTTGTTTCTGCTGTTTATATTGAGATAAGAGATAAAGTAATTTCACCGTGTTAATCTCATCTCAGCCCATTTACAGATAATCTTGGACAATCAATGGCAGGAATGACTGCTCCCTCAGAGGATGTGCAAGACTTGAGTTTAGGCCTCAGAAAACAAACAATACTTTTTACAAATGCAAACAATCATGAATTAGAGCGTATTTAAGTGCATAAGCCCAAGAAAGGTTTAGGTTTTAGTGTTCCTTTAACCCCTTGAAGACCAGAGGGGTGTGCAATGCATTGTTTCATAATGTGTTGTAAACCCCTCTGGTGCTCAAGGGGTTAACTTAAGTTAGGTTACAGGTCCACTTTAACAGTGGCATTGCTGCTTAAAGGGATAGTAACGTCCCCAAAACAATATGTCCAGTTTTGTAGTTTGCAATAATAATCAAAATGCTCCAAACCCTATCTCTCAAACTGCTATGGTTTGAGAGATATAGGGATTCAAAGTTCCCCCTCCCTTCCCTTCTCCTGATGTCAGCGTCTAGCTGACAGAAGGAGATTCCGGTCCAGGGACCAGCAGGAGACTCTGTAGCAGAGCTGAAATCGCATTATTGCTAAATAATGAATTCATTGGAAAGCTCTACAAAGTGTGCCTGGTTTGCAACCACACTTTGTAGACCATTTCAATGAATGAATTCTATTTAAGTAACACGATTTTGGCTCTGCTGCAGAGCCGCCTGCTGGTCCCCAGACCGGGATCTCCTGCTGTCAGCTAGACGCTGACATCAGGAGAAGGGGAGGGAGGGGGAACTTTGAATCCCTATTTCTCTGTCATCCAATACAGGTTACAGGTAACTTTGGGTAGGCGATCTGCCCCTTTAAGTAGGCAGGAACAATTCTAGAAGTGAATGCAGGGGATGGAGCCTACCTTCCCTCCTTGGCTGTGGCTAGCCAGTCAGCTCCAGTAAGATTTGTTCCTTGGTGAAGACACAGGCAAGAGAACAGATCTGCTATAGTTTTAGCAATTTTTTTATTTTTCTGTTAGATATGGAATACCACCATTAGGGCACTGTTGGGGTGCTTGATTCGCGCACTCGTTTCTGATTGGCTCCCGCCACGTCAGCATTTTCGTGCCTTTTCCTAAACGAGTATCCAATGCAGGGCTTGGACTCTCCTTCTCTCCTCTGCAGATTAACCCTTCGCCTGTCAGATAACTGCATTTTAGCAATTTCTGGGGTGAAATTTTAATCTTATACACTGTTTTTGGGAGATTCCTTATACTTTAAACGTTTTGACACTGTGAGAATGTCTAATCGTTTAGAGCTTGGGGCCAGGCCTAAGACTAAGGAGGCTGTGGTCTCTGTGTCCCCTATTGCGCACTGCTCCTCATGTCATTCAGGGTTACCTAGAGAATTTTCAGGTCATTTATGTCCAGCATGTTCTGGTGTCCCTGAGTTTCCCTCAGTGATCTCCAGCCATGTATTAGAGCTAGTTTGGGGGCAAGAGTTCAAGGCTGCTACTAGAGACCGCCAGTCTACATTGCAACTCTTTCCATCCCAGTTAGAGGGGGTCTTCCACTACTGGCAGACCCCTTTTTCCGTCAGATCTGCCCTGCTGAAACGGCAGGGAGTACCTGACGTATTGGATTCCTCTGAGGAGGAACTGTTGGTGGATTCGGATGTTGAGAAATGTTCTGCTGTGGGCTCCTCTCAGTTTTTTGGGGACCCCTTTGAGGCTGATCCTGATCTCTCGGCTGAGGGCTTGATCAGAGCTGTCTTAACTACCCTAAACATTCCCTTAGTTCAGGAGGTTTATACTTGTTTTCCACCTAACCCCACTCTTGACCATCTTGTGTCTGATGAGTGGAAGTCTCCGGACAGGAAACCTTCTGTTTCCAAGAAATTTTCCAAGCTTTACCCCTTCTCTGAGGCGGCACTTGCTCAATGAGTTCATCCCCCCAAAGTGGATGCTCCTGTCTCCAGACCAAGTCCACTGCCTTGCCAGTTGCCGATGCTTCCGCTCTGAAAGACTGGACTGACAAGAAACTTGAGGTCTCCCTCAAGTCCATTTTTGCCACTGCTGGTACTGCCACGCATCCAGTGTTCATTGCGACATGGGTGAACTGGGCCATTGCGGTCTGGACTGAACAGCTCACCCTGGCTGTCCATCAGGGTGCTCATACTTCGGATATGTTGCGGCTTCTTGCCAACACTTCTGTGGCCTAGCACTATATTTCTGCAAGGGTTTCCACCATGTCTGTGGTTGCCAGACGAGCTCTTTGGCTCAAGATCTGGTCTGCTGACACTGCTGCCAAGAAAGCTTTGCTCTCATTGCCTTTTCAAGGCACCTCTTTGTTTGGGCCAGATCTTAAGGATCTGATTAGTGATGCCACAGGGAACAAAAGCACGCTTCTGCCTATGGTCCCCAGGAAGAAGACGCCTCTCAAGCATAATCTGCTTTTTCATTCCTTCCAGACTGAGACACGTCCAGCGGACCAGGTGGTTCCCTCAGCTCCGCGTTCCTCCTCCAAGCCCAAACAGCAATGGAAGCCCAAGGTCTCCTCCAAGCCTAAAGCTTCCAAGCCTTCTTCGGCATGACTCACTGAACCCAGGTCCCCAGTCGGCTGTGGGTGGCCATCTGCATCACTACCACAGCGTTTGGGAGGATTCAGTGGCGGACCCGTGGGTTTTACACATTGTGGAGGAAGGGTACAGGATCCCTTTCGCCTCTCTTCCTCCCTTTCGGTTTTTCCCCTCTCATATGCCCCAGGGTGTAGAGAAATGCCGTCTTTTCAATGGTGCTATTCAGGCCCTTCTGGATAAGGATGTTCTGGAACCTGTTCCAATTCAGGACAGAGGTATGGTTTTTTACTCAAACCTCTTTGTGGTCTCCAAGAAGGACGGCAGCTGTCATCCCATTTTGGATTTGAAGGATCTCAATTCCTTTGTAATCAAGACTCATTATCACCAGGAGTCTCTAAGGACGGTGATTGCTGCTATGTCCCTGGGGAATTCCTTGCCTCTCTGGATCTTCAGGACGCGTATCTACACATCGCCATTCAGCCAGAGAGTCTGCAGTATCTCAGATTTGCCTGCGACCAAGGGCATTTTCAGTTTTCAGCTCTTCCCTTTGGTCTTACTACAGATCATCAAGTCTTCAACCATGTCCTGGGAGCTTTAGTATCCGTCCTCCATCGGGACAGCATCAGAGTTACTCCATACATGAACAACCTGCTTCTGAAAGCCCCTTCTGCGGAACTTCTTCATCAGCAGGTTCAGGACTGCATTCATGCTCTCACTCATCATGGCTGGATCATCAACATGTACAAGTCAGATCTTATCACATCCCAGCGTCTGGTCTTCCTGGGCCTTCTCTTCGACACTCAGCAGAGCATGGTGTTTCTCACAGACGAGGTGGCTCACCAGCTCGCCCACAGGATTTCTGCTGTTCTGGCTCACAATCCAGTTCCAGCCAAGAGGTTTGTGATCCAGGTGTGCAGGGGTCAGCAGGACCTTCTAGAGATGTCAGTATCCCTCCCTCTTCATGTGGAATGGAGTTTGTTGTGGTGGCTCGACCTCTCCAATCTGCTGAAGGGCAAGTCCTTCCTGGTGTCCTTTTGGACCATGGTGACGATGCATGCCAGCCTCTCTGGCTGGGGAAAGGCCCTGGGTAGCCTGAGTGCTCAAGGTCAGTGGTATCTGGAGGAATCTCTCCTTCCCATCAACGTGTTGGAGCTTCGGGTGATATTTCATGCCCTTCGCCATTGGACACCCCAGCTGGAAGAATACCTAGTCCGGGTCCAGTCCGACAACGCCACTGCCGTGGCTTACATCAACAAGCAGGGTGGAACAAGATGTCTCGCCGCTTGGTTAGAGGTCAAGGCTATTTTGTCCTGGGCAGAAGAACACGTTCCTGCCATATCCGCAGTGCACATTCCTGGCATAGACAACGTGATGGCAGACTTCCTCAGTCGACAAATGGTGGACAGTGGAGAGTGGGAACTGCACCCAGAGGTGTTCACCCTCATTGTTCAGAAATGGGGTCTTCCTTGCATCGACCTGATGGTGACACGACTCAACCAGAAGGTTCAGATGTTCTGCTCTCGCTGGAGAGATCCTCTAGCTCTAGCGGTTGATGCCATGTCCATTCCTTGGTTATTTCCTCTGGCTTACATCTTTCCTCCCCTCCCCATGTTGCACAGTGTGTTACAGAAATTGAGACTGGAGCGCTGTCCAGTCAGTCATTCTGATTGCTCCGTACTGGCCTCGACAGGCTTGGTTTTCGGAGCTTCTGCATCTGTCAGTGGAGGAGCCATTCCGGCTCCCTTGCCGGATCTACTTCTACAGGGTTACCTGTGTAAATGGTTTGCCCCAGAACTCCTCCACTTTTCTTTTGAACATATGGCCCTCAAGATTTCTAAGGCCTAGTTCTCATAGGCAACTATGCTGCAGCCACCTATGTAAACTACCCCACAGAAAAGAATAATCTATTCTGTGAAACTCATTACTGTAACAAGGCTACCCATGTCACTGGGCCTAAGGCTGCGTTGCGTTTACACCTGTGATTTCATTGCAATAGTGAACTTGCATAAACACATATTAAAGGAAAAAAACAAACAAACAAACAACATTTTTGCTCCTGATTTATAACTTTTGTATGCTTTTCTCCTCTGTTCTTATCATGATTTTACTGTGATTTATATGCACTGCCTTTATAATGACTGTTGAAATCAGTGGATACATTTTAATGGTATGATAATGCAGAAACAGATTTGAGCCACAGGAAACTGTAAACACATGTTACATGTGCTACACGAACCTCCAGCGTGAACAGCCCCAAATTATGCCACTGTACCTAACTCATTCAATTTTTTTCTATGTGGTCAAAATGCCGTGTTAAAAAACTTGAATGTGGACGGACTATACGTCTCTCAAATCAGATCTATCAAAGCATTATAGTGACTGCTGCAAGGGCCAGTTTTCACAGCCAGCTTTATTACCAGTTCTACTCCACCCAGAAGAAGACCTGATTAATGTGACTTATCACATGATCTTTCCCTATTTATTTCCATAAAGAAGAGTTCAGCCGCAGGCTGTGCCATAATAAATATTAACAATACTGCATATTTTACGTTGACATTATTAACTGTATATACCTTATGTTATATATATAATACTAGTGTAAAAGCCTGTGTACACGGGCCAAGCTCCGGGTGATGTTAAGAGGCCGGTCCTGCTCTGCGTCCTGCCGCCGATGCAGTCATGCATTGTAAAGACTGCCCGAAAGCACGGAATGCTCCCAGCACAGAATTTCCAGCATGACAGCTTCTGGCAAAAATCCTAATGAATTATTATATAGGATTAGCAAATGCCTTGTAATGATGTCACTTTCTTTTTCAGCATGGCACTGTATGTAAATAACCTACCTTCATGAAGTGTTTGAAGTGTGTGGGAGAAGGTATTAAATATTGATATCTTTAAAACTAAGCTATTTATAACAATTTTAGTTAGCATCAACGGCTTCTGATACAGATTCAGATATGGAAAGAGGTTTTTTTTGTTTATTTTTTTATATGAGGAGGCTGTCACTAATTGGTGTCCAACATCTTCTTGCTTGACAAAATGGTTTCAGAGTATAACATATAATATGTAATTCCCTGCAGTCTCCCCTACACAGCTTTTCCCCACACTCAGATTAAAATAATTTGTGACTGGGTCACTTACAAAACAGGTGATAAATGAAAATGGTTATATTCCTCCCTGTGCTTCACTTCAAATAGAGGAATTGATCAAGGTCTTGATAGCAGAAGTAATCCATACATATTAAGTTTCAGTTCCAAGCTCAATTTGCCTACTCTGATGTCACTAGGATTGATGAATAAGGCCTTGGGTGTCATATTCAGGAGGATAAGCATGTGCAGTACAAGGGTAAACCAACTGCACCATGGGGACAAATACAATCTTCCAAGTTTGCCATTCTTTTAAAGGGGCTAGTTTTAATCCACTTAATGATGGAAATTAACACCAATGCATAGCAAAGCAATCTGTTGGGAGACTTCTCTAGCATTCAAGACATTAAAACCCATTTTCAAATCAATGCAAATTTTCATTTGCCCCCGTGGTGCAGGTGTTTCGCTCCTGAATTTTTCATCATTAGCTTCCTGAATTTGGCTGTAGGTCCTGAAATAGAATGTTGGTCACGACGATTATTCAATTACTGGTAGAAGGACAGAGGGAGGAATGGAAGGAAGAGGTACGTAGGGGAGAATACAAGATAAAATTGCAGGGGAACGAGCAGAAAGGGGAAATAGGAATGAGATATACAAGAAAAAAAAGGAGGACTGTGAGACAAACCAAACAGGCTGTAGTGGATTTGATTAACTTTTTGTTTACCAGGGGGCAGGGAATAAACTACCGGACACTGATGAAAAATCTGAGGCAGTGCCCCTCCTCCCTAGCACAGTCGGGAGTAAGTTAGAATAACAAAGAACTTTGCAACTATCCAGTGTTCAGTGGGTTAATAAAGAGTAGGGAAGGGTGTCGCAGAAACTGTTCTTATCTTACTAGCTAGTAATGGATATATGTGATGATAACACCAACCACCAGACAAGATAAGAAACTGGTTTAATAGTAAGGGAATGCAGAACAGTGAAGTACCAACAGGACCTCATCATAACTGCACCCTCTGCACCCCTGTAGTTATGCACCAGCAGAGGGAAGCTCAATTAAATAATTCCTCTTCCATTTCCAGGGTTAACGTCTTGCTACCAGAAACCAATATGAATTTTCCAGAATACATCTGCTCCCTCCCCTCTTCATATCGGATAGAGATTTTACACTGTGCCACTATTGCTAGTTGCTGTTTGTAGTACCTACCTTTGGTTGGTACTCCGATCCAGTTCAGATAGCGGGTGAGTTTCTTTGAGATGTACGTCTTTCCCCGGGCAGGAAGACCAACCATGACAATGAGGGTGGGACAGTTGGTCATGCACACTGTCAGGAAAGAAAAATATGGTCAAGAGTGTCAGAAACATTAGAATCCCATAGAGTAGAATGGAAGGATTTGGTAGCCTATTGAAATGTTGACATCTATTGGGCGGCCAACAATATGGATCATTAAAAATGTCACCAGAATCAAAAGTGCGACATCAGAACGTTGCCCCAATCAAAAGAGTGACATTCTGATGTTGCATGCTAAAAGGTCGCCAAATAGAGTTCCACAGTCAATGTATACATATCACTGTATGTCTCCACCTGTGCCTTAACCCAGTGATTGCTAGAGAGGTCCGCAACGCATTGCAAAGGAATTACTTTTACTCTACTGGTATAGTGGTTTCTTCACTTCCTGGATGTGTTTTAACATGTTTGATAGACAAAGTATAAGCCCCACCCAATCGTTTGCACTAATTTTTGACCGCAGTCCCTAGATATCACAATCTATCCTGTCCTTCAATGCCATTAATCCCAGTCTCCTCTCGTCACAAGACAAGCAGACCTGCGATTTGGACCTGAAAGGACACTGTGTGTGCTGTCTGGGATGTGGATGACAGATCTCAGTCTCCTCTCAGGTGAGTCTCAAGGAGAAGGAGCAGCAGAAGAGCGCAGCATGGGGCAGAAGCAGTGTGTGGGGTACTGGAACAATGTGGGGCAGAGGAAGATTGCGGGTCAGGTAGAAGAGGAAGAGAGCAGAGCAGGGTTAAGGCACGGATGACAACATACTAATTTACCCTTTGAGTGCCAGAGAGGTCCGCAAAGCTTTGCAATGCATTGCAGACCTCTCTGGCACTCAGTGGGTTAAGGCACAGATGGAGACATACATTGATATGTATATATTGAATCTCGCACTCTATCTGGAGACCTTTAAGCGTGCAATATCAGAATGTTGCTCTTTTTAATTTGGGTGACATTCCGATGTTGCACTTTTATTCCGGCAACATTTTTAACGCACTGTATTGATGGTCGCCTAATAGATGGCGACATTTCAATAATGAACCATACAGACTCTGATACTGTTGTAAGAAGAACTGAAACAAGAAATAAGGCCCATATTTATAAGTTACTCCGGAGTAAACCAACTCTATCATAAGGGAGAAAGGTGCAGTTGGTTTACTCCAGAATAACTCCAGTCCAGTAACTTTTACAAATATGAGCCTAAATTCCCAAAACAACCACTGATTGATTTTTTTTTTTAACCTCTTTGAATGATAGAGCTCCCCAATACGTGGTTGCAGTGGTGCTGTTCTGAGTGCACGACACACCAACATGGCGGCTTTTCCCACAGGTAGAGAAACCAAATAAGGATACAATAAACCTAATATAGTCCAAATTGTTTGTGTGTATTTGGGCACCTCCATTCCCTATTCTACCAGGGATCTCTGGGGGTCTTAAAATTGCCCTGGGTTTCATGCAGCCTTCATATTAGTTGTATTCTCTTTCTGTAATTTCATGGGGAAAACAGTACATCTCTATAAATTTCCAACCCTCTCCTCATGGACCCATAAGAGGCCTTGGATTTCCCCACTTGAGCACAGCCGAGTTAATTAAATGGCAGGGGTTCTGATTAGGTCATCTGTACTCAAGCAGAGAAGTGCTAAAGACATGGCCTGTTAGGGGTCCCGGAGGATTGGGTTGGGACCCTCTGTTCTTGGGTTGGGACCCTCTGTTCTACTCCATAGTCATAACAATGTCACACAACAGATTTCAAAAAGGGAACTATAGCTCAATAATAAGGGGACACGCTCTGTTTATCAGAGCTTATCAGTTATTCCTATTTATTATTAGTATATGTATTTGATTTCAAGTGTAGTCCACGGCTAGGTGTTTCAGTTTCCAATCTGAACCTTAAGGACCACTTAGGCCTATTAAAGCCTCTTTATTCAATGGGAAGGTGTGACCTGCAGGCAGACTTAATAGAGATAACTATGTTCTGGAAACTACAGATACAATGAAACTTATACTGCATGGACATCTGATATGCAGCCCGTGGACCAAATGCAGCCCACCTGACTCCAGGGTGAGGCCCATCTGAGATTTGTATCAAGAACCTAATTAGGTAGCACACATGAACTAGTAGGTCGGTAAGTCCTAACCGACTGCCAATACCATACATGCATGTCAAATATCAGTATTTATTCAATAAAGAATCCATATTCATGAATAGCTAACAGGCTATATTCACCATTGTTATCAATAAGAAAAAAAAAGTTAGTGTGGCCCATAGTCGTAAGACTCCCGTACAGCACCTGAGCTTCAGAATTCCCTCCCCATCCCATTACGCTCTCCCCCAGCCTTCAGATGCTCCATGAAAACACATCTCTTCAGGGAAACCTATCAACTACCTCCATAACCGTTATGACCAAGAACCACCGCTTCCTTGGAGCACTGCACACAATAGCAGTTCTTTCTCCCACCCACTGACAGACAGTTCAGGTGGCAGGAGACACTTACACCACATAGCACTTACTACGGTGTCCAACCTACCTTCCTTTTGACTCACGAGCAGGGCCTTCTGACTTAAAGCAGAACTATCATCAAACTTACATTGAGCCCACAAATCCCTAATACCTTAGCGATATACATGCATTTTGCAGTATAAGTTAGGCATTAGTGAGAAATAGAACTTTTTCAGCAGGCAGGCACCGGCAGGGATCTTGCTGCCTTTGACTTCAAAGGCATTCAACTCACCAGTCGTGGAGGTGAAGGGGACGGACAGCGCAGACTCAGAGATGCCTTCTCTGCAAGATGTCTGTGCTGCTGCCTGTAGGACCAGTTCTATTTTTCACTAATCCGGACTTATGCTGCAAAATACAAGTATTTATATGTATATCACTATGGTATTAAGGATTTGAGCTAAATGTAAGTTGATGATAGTTCCGTTTTTAAAAAAAGAGACATCTACCTAGGTAAATTAATCTGATAAAACAAAATAAACTCCACTTATTCCTAGTTCCCCTTTAAACAAAAGTAGAATCTGATGCTGTTTCTACTGCCAGAGGAAAGAAATATGGCTCTGTAATCTACAGCAGACACTAAGGGCAAAAAGTGTCACGTAACCCTTACACTGTCAGTGCTGCTGTTCAAGGGTCATATCTGCACCACTAGGATTGAACACAGTACCACTGCTTTTTACCCGATTATCTTGCCCAGCATAGTATGAATCACATAGAAGCAATGCCTTCTATTGAACATTCTTCAAATAAAGATACAGTCAAAAATCCCAAGATAAAAAGGCAGAATTCAGCAAGATAAAGAGGGGAAATTCTGGGGCAAACCAAACTGAAATCTCCCAAGGGGATTTTTACCCCTTAAATGTTAGAGAGATCTCAGTTGCATTCCTTTGTAGTGTATTAGAGACCTCTCTAGCATTCAAAGGGTTAACACATTGAGTGCCAGAGGGGTATGCAGTACATTCCCGTCTGGCACACAAAGAGTTAAACAGCCATTTAAAATAATTGGACGTTTTTGACCCCTATGATGTAGTTCAGTGTTTCTCAACTCAGGACCCACTAACAGGCCAGGACCTAGGGGTTTCTCTGCTAGAGCACAGGTGTGGTGATCAGAGGCGCATTCACATTGATTAACTAAAGGAAATCATCAAATCCTGGCCTATTAGTGGGTCCTGAGGAAAGGAGTTGAGAACCACTGATGTAGTTGGTGTGCAAAAAAAAAAAAATTCACTCCTCATTTCTTTTGTGATTAAGTCAAGAAATAAAAAAATAGTCTATATGGACAATATTCACCTGGTTAGAAACATGCCATCTTCATATAGGAAATGTCTTAAAAAGAATTTAACAAATCATACGGACTTATAAGACCCCATTCACTATTAGAAGTGGAGGCTGCCCCCCCCCCGGCAGTCGGATTAGTTTAACCCCTTGACTGCTACCAGTCTCTAATGCGTTGCTTGCCAACTTGCTGGAGAGCTCCAGCATCCAAGTGGGGTACAACCAGGGCCAGTTAATTTTGGCTCTCCATCTGTTGGGTACTACAACTCCCATAATCCCCAAAAGCTGGAGGTCAAACAAATGACTACCCCTCAGGTTTAAATATAAATATCTAATATTTAAAATACACAACTTTAGCATTACATAACAAATATAAGATCTGTGGTGAATCGGTTCCTAGGATGCTGTGTAACAGTTTGCCTGATTCTCTGATGCAACTGCTTAATTGCACACTTTGCAACAGCACAGGGAACACATTTCACAATGACACCACCATCAATAACATGTCAAGAACAAAACACACGCACACATAAGATTCAGTTATGAAACCGGCTGCTGTACTAGTGAGCTTCAAATCTAAATCTAGAGTCATCAAGAAACAAGGTGATGGCAAGGTCACTGGGTACCGGTACTGGATGAATCCTTCACGGACAAAAATGTTTTTTTCCATTCATTGCAGACTGCTTTAGTAGCAAATGAGTTAAAGAGAGCTGAGCAGGCGCAAGAAAGATTGCAAGCCCTGTAGATCACAAACTCCATAATCCTGTATTATGTATTCACCAGTTGTACTGCATAATTACTGGTACAAAGAGATCGTTTTGCTTGAATAGACATCGAACAGACTGTTCAGGACAGCACGTCACTAACTCTGCAGGGTTCTAGACTAGAGTGTAAAACTGATCTGCAGTGACAGGCTGGGAAGAATCCAAGTGTCCTGTCGCAGTATGTGCCACTGTGCATTACTCTGTTACCTCTTATACCTGCAGGATGATGTGTGAAGAAAAATGGTACCACCATCCACACCATAGTGTACAAATGAAAATACACACTGATTTAACTCTCTGAGTTCCAGAGAGGTATCCAAAGCATGTTGTTGTGGATTTTAACTCTTTCATGATAGAAAGGTCTCCAATGAATCGCTCTGAAGTATAGCTGGTTTGCTCCAGAACTGCACCACTTTATCTTAGTGCAGTGGGAGGCAAAATCTGTAACTCTGGTTGTTGGTGTCTTCCAGGCATGATGGGAGATGTAGTCCCCAAAAGCTGGAGAAGCAAAGGTTGTCTACCCATGGCATAGTACATCATCCTCACTGTGATGCTGGTCAGCCAAGCAGAATTGGAGCAAACCATTTTCACCATAGGGGACATACGGAATTTTCCAGAATTCCATTTGAGTGAAATATGATTTATAACCCCTTGGAAGGCTAGGGATGTCTCTGCCACATTGCAAAGAAGTATGGTCGAGTGTATACGTGCATTCACAGAGTTAAAAGACCTACTTGAATCAGGCATTTGTAATTTGTCCCCTATGGTGCAGTCCCAGGGCTAGATTCTATTGCAGGTGCTAAATTTATCACTGTGTTTATCTCCAGTTTTCCCCATAGACTTCAATAGGAAAATGATTAATAAAACTGGTGTTAACATTTAGCACCTGCAATAGAATCTAGCCCCCAGTGTGCTAATTGTACAGTGTAATTGAGTTACAAGCTCTATGAGCATATATACACTCCATTCTTCATGCTGTGTCTGTGAGGTGTATATAAAAAAGGAGTGGGCAACACGATTCCCTCCAGCTGTTATGGACTACAATTCCCATCATCCCCAGCCAGCCAAAGGCTGACTGGGGATGATGGGAGTTGTAGCCCCCAACAACTGGGGGGCCACAGGTTGCCCAGTCATGAGGTATGGATTCATGGGAGCCACTGAAGCCCTGCAGCATGAATTTTTGTGTGTCACTTTTTAAAGCATGTAGCCCTACCCATACTCCATGCTGTGTATATAAGGTGAATATTTTCACTTGTGTATTAACTACTGTGTGACCTCTGCCCTGTAAGCTGGGTCTTTTGTGCATTACTGGTAAATCCTCTATTGTGTGAAAAGGTATTATATATATATATATATATATATATATATATGTATATATATATATGTATGTATATGTGTGTGCGTGCATCCCAAGGTGTTACCTTTCCTCTGCGCGCTGTGCTGTACGGGACGTCCATTGTTATACGGTACCCAGATTTTTTTTAGAGGATTTTGAGTCAGCTCCCGGGGGGACTCTGCCATTGCTGGACACCAGATGAGTTCTTGGAGCACACAACACTAACAGACTTTACATACACGCTGCATGCACACCACAATCACTGCTATCACACAGCACGCAGAATACACATGTACACCACAATCACACAGCACATAGAATACTCATGCACTCTGTAAACAACTGCTATCACACAGCACATCCACACTGGTAACACACTGCACTTATTCAATACAATGACAGCACTAAAAGAAACTGCTAACATACAGAGTACATCCACAAATCAGCAGGGGCTGTAACAAACTATGCTCATTCACACAGTACAGAAAAGGCTGATCGCTAGCATACAGGGTACATACACAACACTGTCACAAGCTGCCGATCACACACAGACTCCGTGTAACACATGGAGTCAGCACAATGCAGACATACAGTACAGAGTGCACAGACATCACTCCCACTGTACAGATTGCACAAACACACTATCTGCATATCCTGAATAGTGAGGCCACTAAAGCTCCACCCAGGGGGAGGGGCCAGCTCCCATAATGACACATATAAATGCTCACTCTCTTCAGTTACCCTAATGGCACTAGTACAACCACATTCCCGGTACCTATTCTCATGACGTGTACAGTCACAATGAGGTCGATGTGTTCTAAGTAACAGACGATCGGTTTTGGAAGAAACAAATTGCACTCTAGGGAATACATCAAATGCCTCAAAATTCTCATTGTTTAAAACAGAACTTTTAACCCCTTGATTGGTAGGGATGAACACCCCATATAGATTAATAATCAGTGGGAAATTTTATAGGTTCTCACTAAGATGAATGAGAACAATTCTGAAGCAAACCAACTGCTATTCAAGCTGAATTAATCCCTTGAGTGCCAGAGTGGTGTGCAACGCATTGCTTTGCAATGCGTTGGGTACTCCTCTGGCACTCAAAGGGTTAATGCAAAGGTTTCTTATTCACATTATTTATTTTTTTTTTGTCTTAAAAGAGTCAGTATATTCTACAGGACTATCCAACAAGGTGAACAGATTATAAAAATGACAATATATATTTATTTTTAACACAAATGACAGGTGAAGAGGGTTTTGCTCTTGTTAGTTCACTGTACCTGATCACGGACAGACAATTATTCATTCTTCAAGCCTACAGTACATCCAGCATATTATTCCAGCAGCTGGTAGGGGTGCCAAATGGGGCTTTACAGCAGACTTCTCTCTAACACAGGGGTATCTAATGTACGGCCCTTGGGCCAGATTTGGCCTGCCTGACCCCAGGGTGCGTCTCGCCTGAGACTTTTTAAATAACAGTTTACCTAATTATGTAGCACACATGATCTAGTAGGCCAGTAAGACCTAAGCCCCTGATTGCTAGTACTGTTCAGTTCAAGAAGTGGTGTCTGTTAAAAATAGCAGTGTTGTCGCTGACTTCATCAATAATTAACCCTTTGAGTTCCAGAGAGGTATCCATCGCATTGCATCTGTCACTCAAAGGGTTAAATATATTTTTGAATAGCTGACAGGCTACAATGCATCATTGTTATCAATAAAATATAATGCGTCCCTCACGCTTATGGCTTTCTTATCATGTGGACAACGATTAACCCTTTGCTTTGCAATGCTTTGCGTATCGCTGGCACTCAAAGGGTTAAAAAAGTTGGATGCCCCTGGCTTAACACATTGTTTTGCAGTGGGATGGGCACCATTCTGGCACTCAGAGGGTTAACCCTTTGCGTACCAAAGAATTATTCAGCACAATGTGAAGCAGTAAAGGGAACTTATAAACACTCATTGCAGGGTTGCACTGATTCCTCTGCATTGCTGCTGAATGAAATGTTCATAACTGTCCTTCATTTAAAGGGATATCAGTCCACCTTAATTATGGTAACAACCTTGAAATGCTGTCATTATCAATACTGTTTGGCTTCCCAAAATAAACCTCCTCTTTATCCCTTTATGGTCCAGGAGTTGTCCAATGCATTATACACCTCACTGATGCTTAAAGGGTTAAAATGAATACTTAGGAAATGTTCATTATGCAGTGCTGCATAAGACTCAGCACAACCCCGCAGCATGTGTTTTATATTACATCTTGCATTACAGGAGAGCTCTGACCACCAACAAAAGCCAATTATAAAAAAGGAAATTTATGTTCAAGTGAAGGAATATTAGTTAACCTGTTGGATGCTGGAGACTTCAACAATGCAATATGTTGGAAATGTCTCTGGTGTCCCAAAGTTGTATTAAAGTAGAAGTGAACTGACCTTGCTAATATCAGTTCATCTATGGTTAAATGGCTCAGTGAGTGTGTGCAGTACTCCTCTTCATGGAAATTCAATATCTTGTGCTCAGCTCAATGCATTTAGAGTTAATCAGCCCACTGGGTATGTGCAGTAGGTTTCCTAGGTATCAGGAAAGGTAATAGGGTGATAATGGGAATGAATTTGGCATGCTTGCTTATTTGTTACTTGGCTAGAAGTCAATGGCCAGTATCGATAATGGTTGTCAAATGTCAATATTAAGTAGTTATGGACTTTGCCGCACATTTACACATGATGCTACAACCGTGGGGTACCTGAGATATAATCACATTTTACATGTAATAGTGGCTCCTGTTACCTCCTTATGGTCATACCTGGGAACTTGCAAAATGAGATGACCCTGAGCACATTGAAATTTTAACCCTTAAAGGTCCCATGGACATACATTCTAGGCATTATTTCTGTGATTGCTGTAACCTAGAGGTACTCCAATCAGTCATCAAGGAACCCTTAGCATGAATACATAATCCAATGTAGAGCTGTAACTTCTTGAACACATAACAGACAAGCAGATCTTCTCCCTGTACCACTCATAGCCATGGCACCAGTTTAGAGACTAAAGATGTAGTGGTGCAGATCATGTAGGAAGCAACAATGGACTCTCACCCTGAAAATGTGTCCCTCCACCATGAAACCAAGATATTTAGGTCAAAATCCTCAGTGTGAGACCCTGACAGTTTCCAGGTGTGTTTATTGCAGTCCCTTAATCCCTTTAGAGAATGCATACTGCAGGGCAGCAGGAACAAGCTCGGCTCTAAAGCAGGGGTGGGTAATCTTTGACTCTCTTCCTGTTGTTGACCTACAATTGTAATGATACTCAATCCCACAAAAGCTGGTGGTCAGTTGAGGCTAATGGGAGTTGAAGTCCAAGAACAGATCAGTTGAGATGTAAAAATGCAATTCTGCACTAAAATAGAGACAAGAACTGTTTTTTCGTAGAGCATACCTCCCAACATTTCAAATAGCCAAAGAGGGACACTTGTGTTTTAGGGGATGTTGCTGGGGGCGTGACTGATGGGTGGGGCATTTCTGAGAATAGTTCGGTTATTTCACGACCTATCGACACCTCTTTGTGTAATTGAATACATCATTTAGAGCAAGACCAAAGTATTTCATTTACACAGACTAATTTATAAACACAGATATTGACGTCTATATAAAAAAGTAATGTGAGTTTTATTGCTGTGAAGCAATGTGATACACTTATATACACACCACTCAGTTTGATATCTTTAAAAGAGGGACACCGGGGTGGGCAAGAGGGACAGAGGGATTTAGGTCTCAAAGAGGGACACTTGGGAGGTATGCATCTTTCTGAATCCTACCGATGTTAAAACTTCTCCTATTCATACTGAATGCACCAAAGGGAAGGTATAGTGTGGAAATCCCGCATTTTAAATGGGTGACCCATGTCTCGGACAGGCCCCCTTCCAGAACAATATGAAATGTCATGTAATGAAGAAACAGTTTTTGGGCCCCAATTCACTGCATACTACTAAAAATCCTAAACATTTTTTTAATTTTCAGCATTTAAAACAGGCCCCTAAAGTTTTACCCTCTGCACCAGTTACTGGGCTTGTAAAGGTGATAGTGTGGTGGGAAGTTGCCTGTATCCATCTGAGTGCCTTTGAGGATCTCAACGCATTGCAAAGCAAAGGGGTATAGGTACTGAGGAGATGACAGGCGGCTGTAAATGGAATGGAAGATGATGGTTCACTATATGAAAGGTACAGTAAATACCAGACTCTTCTTATGGATGTGTGGACCAGGAAATTTGGAACCATTGTATAAACCGGGGGTATGCTGTCTGTGGCTTTGCCAGCTGTTGTTGGACTACAACTGTCCTAAACATCAACTGATCAATGCACCCGTCACTTTTGTCTCCCATTGGATCAGATTCTTTGAGGCTAATGTAATTAGAGGAACCGGAGCAATTCTGGGACAAACCAAGAGCCCACTGAGGACAAATAAAACATGCCACTCAATGGCAGAGGGTGTTGAGCCCTAAGGTGTGATAAAGACGTGATAAAGTGGAAAGGACTTCTTTAGTGATATCACTTCTCCAGTTTCTATATTATTCTATAGAGCCTATGCACAAAAATCTCTCAATCTTGAGAAATCTTAAAGGGGATCTATAACCCCTTTACAACTTTGCCTAAATAGTTTTGTTATAGATCGTATATAATGAAAAGTGTATAAATTTAAAAAAAAAAAAAAAAAAATCTTCATTTGGCGAAATTAAGAGAATAAATACAGCCCTGTACCTATGCCCGGGCAGACTGCGGTTACTTGATATGTGCCACAATCTGCCACTCTGCGTCAGAGGCTGTCTGTCTGTAAGCTGGAGCGCTCTCATTGGCAGAGACCGATTTCTGGATTATGAGAGCACTCCAGCTTACAGACAGAAAGCCTCCTTTATCGGAGGAGGTTGGATAAAGAGAGGCAGAGCGGCAGACTGAGGAGCAGATCAGGTAAGAGCAGTCTGCCCGGAAGTAGGTACAGGGCTGTTTTTATTCTCTTAATTTCATCAAACAAGCTTTTTTTTTTTTTTTTTTTTTTTTTTAAATATATACACTTTTCATTATATACGATATATAACCAAAAGATTTAGGCAAAGTTGCAAAGGGGTGATAGATCCCCTTTAATGCATATGTTTTGTAGAATAACCTAGGAACTGAAGAAGTGATATCACTTGAGAAGTAATTTCCACTTTCTCTGTAGTCCAATACTGGTAACTATGGGATGTCCAACCATTGAGTTTCCCAGAGGCGGGAAGTAAGGCAAGGACCAGGCACAAGGCCCCCAAAGTCACCAGAGCTGATATGAACCATCAGATTAAGATAGCCCAACAACTAATGAAGTGTCAATGGACACTGAACAGGGGTAACACCCCAACTGTTACACAGCAGACTGAACTAGAGACAACGGGGCTCAAAAGTGAAGGAAGCACCAAGAACCAAAGAAAATCCTAGACAGGCAAGACTGCCTCCAGGATTTTCCTGCCAAAGTTGGCATCAGCTGATGCCAGCACATCAATATGGTAGTGCTTCGAAAAGGTGTGCACAGACGACCAAGTGACAGCCTTGCTCAACTGGTCAGCGGAGGCCTGATTTTGTAAGCCCAAGAGGCCCCAATAGATCTTGTAGAATGAGCCACGACCCGAAAAGGAACAGGCTTCTTCTTCAGCTCGTAAGCCTTATGAATAGTGAACTTGATCCAGGACGCAATAGTCACTTTGGATGCAGGTCTTACTGCCCTAGGACCCTCAGGAACGACGAACAATGCATCACACTGCCTGACAGACTCAGTGCGATGTACATAAAACCTGAGACAACGCACCACGTCTAACAAGTGTAGATCCCTCTCCTTGTCAGTGGTGGGCTCAGGACAGAAAAAAGGCACCACAATCAATTGATGTGGAACTACGAAATCACCTTCGGGAGAAACTCCTGAGAAGTGCGAAGCACCGCCTTGTCCAAATAGGGTGGTTTACAGGACAAAGCATGTAACTCCGCGACTTGGCGAACAGACACAATCGCCAAGAGAAAAGCCATTGTCCACATCAACAGGTGTAGAAGAATAGTAGCCAAATATTCAAATGGAGGGCGCTGAAGAACGCCCAAAACCAAGTTAAGATCCCATGGAGGAGCGGGATACTTGAAGGCAGGAAGAGCATGAGCAATGCCCTGGAAGAAAACCTTGACATCAGGAAGGATGGCAATGCATCTCTGAAAGAAAAACAGAGAGAGCAGAAGTCTGAACCTTAAGGGAACTCAAACTGAGGCCCTTATCCACACCGTCCAGCAACAATTCCAGGACCGTAGGCAGATCAAATTCCTGAGACAGGTCTTTGTCAGCACACCAAGTTAGAAAGGTTGACCAGACACGATGGTAGATCTTGGAAGAAACAGGTTTGCTGGTACTAAGCATGGTAGCCACCACCCCAGAAGAAAAACCTCTCTTCTTCAATATTGAGGATTCAATTTCCAAGCCATCAAAGATAGCCGATGAACATCCTGCTTCCACAGGTAACCCTGTAGAAGAAGATCGGGACGGCAAGGGAGTCGGAATGGCTCCACCACTGACAGATCCAGGAGCTCCGCAAACCAAGCTTGGCAAGGCCAGTATGGAGCAATCAGAATGACTGGACAGCGTTCCAGTTGCAATTTCCGTAACACCCTGTGCAACATTGGGAGGGGAGGAAAGATGTAGGCCAGAGGAAATAACCAAGGAATGGACATTGCATCCACCGCCAGGGCTAGAGGGTACCTCCACCGAGAGCAGAACCTCAGAACCTTCCTGTTGTGTCTTGTCGCCATCAGGTCGATGTAAGGAAGACCCCACTTCTGAACAATGAGGGTGAACACCTCTGGGTGCAGCTCCCACTCTCCGCTGTCCACTGTGTGTCGACTGAGGAAGTCCGCCATGACGTTGTCTAGGCCAGGAATGTGCACTGCGGATATGGAACGTGTTCTTCTGCCCAGGACAAAATAGCCTTGACCTCTAAACAAGCAGCGAGACTTCTTGTTCAACCCTGCTTGTTGATGTAAGCCACAGCCATGGCATTGTCGGATTGTACCTGGACTGGACAGTCTTCCATCTGAGATGTCCAATGACGAAGGGCATGAAGTATCGCCCGAAGCTCCAACACGATGATGGGAAGGAGAGATTCCTCCAGAGACCACCAACCCTGAACACTCAGGCGACCCAGGACCGCTTCCCAGCCAGAGAGGCTGGCATCTGTCGTCACAATGGTGGAGAAGGATACCAGGAAGGACTTGCCTTTCAGCAGACTGGAGAGGTCGAGCCACCATGACAAACTCAGTTCCACATGAAGAGGGAGGGGCAATGGTGAATGCATTGGTGAACCTGCTGATGAAGAAGTTCCGCAGAGGGAGCTTTCAGAAGCAGGTTGTCCATGTATGGAGTAACTCTGATGCCATCCCGATGGAGAATGGACACTAAGGCTCCCAGGACATGGTTGAAACCTGAGGAGCTGTAATCAGACCAAATGGAAGAGGTGAAAACTGAAAATGCCCTTGATTACACACAAATCTGAGATACTGCCGGCTCTCTGGATGAATGGCGAGGTGTAAATACGTGTCCTGAAGATCCAGGGATGCAAGGAATTCCCCCCGGGGTCATAGAAGCAATCACCGTCCGTAAAGACACCTGGTAATGATGATTGCAGATCACAAAGGAATTGAGATCCTTCAAATCCAAAATGGGGCGACAACAGCCGTCCTTTTTGGAGACCACAAAGAGGTTTGAGTAAAAACCCATACCTCTGTCCTGAACTGGAACCAGTTCTAGAATATCCTTGTCCAGAGGAGCCTGAACAGAGCCACTGAACAGCCGGCGTTTCTTCGCACCCTGAGGCATATGAGAAGGAAAGAAGCGAAAGGGAGGAAGGGGATCCTGTACCCTTCCGTCACCACCTGTAAAACCCACGGGTCTGCCACTGAATCCTCCCAGATGCTGTGGTAGTGACGCAGACTACCACCCACAGCAGAGTGGGGACCTGGGTTCGGTGAGTCATGCCGAAGAAGGCTTGGAAGCCTTGGGCTTGGAGGAGACCTAGAGCTTCCATTGCTGTTTGGGCTTGGATGAGGCACGTGGAGCTGAGGGAACATCTGGTTCACTGAAAGTATCTCATTCTGAAAGGAACGAAAATACTGATTACGCTTAAGCGGCGTTTTCTTCCTGGGAACCAAGGGTAGAAGGGTACTCTTACTCCCTGTGGCCTCACTGATCAGATCTTTAAGATCTGGCCCAAACAAAGAAGTACCTTGAAAAGGTAAGGAGAGCAATGCTTTCTTGGAAGCAGTGTCAGCAGACCAGATCTTGAGCCAAAGAGTCCGTCTGGCAGCCACAGACATGGTGGAAACCCTTGCCACCAAATAAGGCAGTAGACATATTGCTGTGCCTCAGAAATGTTGGCAAGAAGGTGCAACATATCCGAAGTAGAAGCACCCTTACGGACAGCCAGGGTGAGTTGTTCAGTCCAGAACGCAATGTCCTGGTTTACCCATGCTGCAGTGAATGCTGGACGCGTGGCAGTACCAGCAGTGGCAAAAACGGACTTGAGGGAGACCTCAAATTTCTTGTCAGTCCAGTCCTTCAGAGCGGACGCATCAGAAACTGGTAAGGCAGTAGACTTAGATAACCTGGAAATAGGAGCATCCACTTTGGGGGGATTAACCCAATGAGCAAGCGCCGCCTCAGAAAAGGGGTAAATCTTGGCAAATTTCTTGGAAGCAGAAGGTTTCCTGTCCGGAGACTTCCACTCATCAGACACAAGGCGGTCAAGAGTGGGGTTAGGTGGAAAAAAGTATAGGGCCTTTTAGGCTCCTGAAATACATCAGAGGGATCCAAAGAAACCTCCTGAACTAATGGAATGTTTAGGGTAGTTAAGACAGCTCTCATCAATCCCTCTGCCGAGGGATCAGGATCAGCCTCAAAGGGGTCCCCAAAAACCTGTGAGGAGCCCACAGCAGAACATTCCTCAACATCCAAATCCACCAACAGTTCCTCCTCAGAGGAATCTGATACGTCAAGTACTCCCTGCGGTTTAAGCAGGGAATATCTGACGGAGGAAGGGGTCTGCCAGGAGTGGAAGACCCACTGTAACTGGGATGGAAAGAGTTGCAATGTAGACCGGAGGTCTCTAGTAGCAGCCTTGAACTCTTGCACCCAAGCTGGCTCTAATGCAAGGCTGGAGGTCCCTGGGAGAGCCTCAAGAACATCAGAACATGTTGGGCATAAATGAGAATTCTCTAGGTAACCCTGAATGACATGAGGAGCAATGCGCAATAGGGGACACAGAGACCCCAGCGTCCTTAATCTTAGGCCTGGCCCCAAGCACTAAACGATTAGACATCCTCAGTGTCAAAACTTTTAAAGTATAAGGAATCACCCAAATACAGTGTGCAAGATTAAAATTTCTCCCCAGAAATTGCTAAAATGCACTTATCTGGCAGGCGAAGGGTTAATCTGCAGAGGAAAGAAGAAGAGTCCAGGCCCTACGTAGGATACTCGTTCAGAAAAAGGCACAAAAAGGCTGCTGCGGCGGGAGCCATCATGGGGAATGTAGTTTTCCCAGAAAGGTAACCCAACAGTGCCTGAAGCCGCCTGAGCCCCCCAACACATATAAAACATTAACCGGATGACAGAGCAAGGGCAGACAGTTAAAATGAGCCATCTCTGAAGTCGCTAGGTTGAGCAGTTGCAGAGATATGTCCCAAACTGTACAGTCCCATAGAAGTGAATGGAGCAATGGCGACTATGCGGTAAAGCGTGCCAACACAAATTTTGCAAAGTTGAAACTGTGAATTAAAATTACATGAAACATCACTAGAACATGTTAGCAGACCCAAAAACACTGAACCCAGTAAGTAAAGTGCCAATAACCCCCCAAAAGATGCTAATCCAGCAGCTAAAGGGTTAAGTTACCACAGAAACTTGCTCCAAAACACCCAACAGACATACAGATGAACCCAATGAGTGCAGGAGTGTGCAATAGGAACTCCAAAGGAAAACCCCTGTGCGAGGGGCACTGTGGGACATGTGGACCTGCAGCACTCAAAGGGTTGCTCACCTTTCCTTCAGATCTTCTGTCTTCAGATTACCATATATTAAGAAGAAGCCTCAGTGGGCAACTCCTGAGGAACGAACTTGAACCAAAGATTTTCCCCCCAGGGCTTAAGTTCTGAGCTGGCCACATCTAAGGGCATTGTCAGTTATGGTAACCGCCTAATGGTGGTATTCCATATCTAACAGAAAAATAAAAAATTAGCTAAAACTATAGCAGAACTGTTCTCTTGCCTGTGTCTTCACCAAGGAACAAATCTTACTGGAGCTGACTGGCTAGCTGCAGCCAAGGAGGGAAGGTAAGCTCCACCCCCTGCATTCACTTCTAGAACTGTTCCTGCCTACTTAAAGGGACGGATCGCCTACCCGAAGTTACCAGTAACCTGTACTGGACAACAGAGAAATAAGCTTAATGGCACAAATCCTATCTCTCAAACCGCTATAGTCTGAGAGATATAGGAATTGCGGAGCAATGAGTTGTGTACCCCTCTGGCACTCAAAGTGTTAATATCCATAATTTGAAGAAGGGAACTATTGCACATGCTAACTGAGCACTTTAATCCTGAATGGACATTAGAAATGTTCGATTGTTTCCATTTTTAATCCCTTGGATTTTAGAGATAGCTCAATTGTCTTGTGTGAACAAAGAAATATCCTTGGCATCCAAAGAGTTAAATATACTTTTTTTAAGCTAAACCCAAGCTTCTGCTTCTTATTGTCAGTTTTACTAAAATGACAAGACCACCAAGTTAACTCTTGGAGTGCCCGAAGGTTATCCAACACATTGCTTCCCTATACCTTGGATATCCCTCTGGCACTCAAAGGGTTAAGCAAGACACTAATGGAAAACACATCCTGGAGGGTTCTACTGTTTGCAGGATGAACTCTCTATAAGCGTCATGTAATAACCGCTTTAATACTACAGCATCCCTTTGTATGTATATTTTTATTTATAAAGCACCAACAGGTGTACTGAGCACTTTACACTTTATGTTTAGTATAGGGGATACAGTACCTGCAGTCGTAATACTGAACTATCATAGGGGTGCACTACATATGTATATATTAGGACCTCTAGCATACCCCTCTGGCTTTCAAAGGGTTACTGACAAGATGGGTACGTGCTGCATTGCAAAGCAATCAGCTGAACGCCTCTCAGGTCCCTAAACAGCTAAAATTACCAGGCGCAGTCAGTAGACTTAAAGCCTCCTTGGGACCTGATAGGTGCCCCCTGGCACTCAAAGGGTTAAGTGTCCTGTGTGCCTGATAGCAATTATCATGTCTGCCTCTATGGGTATGACATGTAGGATTGATTGAAGATGTTATCTCTTGAAAAAAAAAAAAGAAAAAGATACAAAGATAAAATTCACAGGGGCAATTAGGATTTTCTGGCTTATAATAAGGTAAGTGGGGAAGTTATTATTCGGAGTTGTTACTTTTCCTTTAAAGGGATAGTATTGCTTGAAAATAATTTTATTTTATATTGTAGCCCTTAAAAAAACATTAAAATGATATAAGTCTTATCTCCTAAACCTTTATGGTTTGGGAGATATTAGCAAGTAAAGTTTCCCCTGGAGTGACGTCACTGCTTTAGCTGTCAGATTTGGAATCCGGTCCGCAGACCGGCCGCGGCTCTTCAGCAGTGCAGAGATCACAATCTTTAAAAAGAATTTCATCATTGGAATGGTCTACAAAGTGTGCTTGCAAGCCAGGCTCACTTTCCAGACAGTTCCAATGAAGTAGTTCTTTTTAATGATCGTGATCTCGGCATTGCTAAAGAGCTGCCAGCTGATCTGTGGACCAGATTCCAAATCTGTCCACTAGATGGCAGACTTGGCTAAAACAGCCAGGAAAAGGGAACTTTACTTTTATTATTATTAACTTTACTTGCTAATATATAATACTTATATCATTTTAATGTTTTATTTAAGGGCTACAATATAAAATAATTTTCAAGCAATACTATCCCTTTAAGAGGTCACATCACCCATGACCTAGTATTGCAAAATGCGTCCGGTTCTCTTACCCTGTAATACTGGAAAAAAAACGGTGCAAACAAATTCCTGAAGCAGCACTAGGAAACCAATGGAAACATTCCTGAGGCTTAGCAAAGTAAAGTGAACCTGCTTATTAGTATCTTGTCACTAGATAACAGATACATTTTATATCTTGCTGCCCCCTCTTGTGGTCTGTTCCAGTAATGCAGGTACACTGGTCAAACACCAAATCATACACCATGCCATACCTTCTAAGTTGTGCTTTTATTCAAAGAGAGTAATGTACTAAGAAGAATCAACTGCACCAGTGGAGGAAAATAACATTTCTCAAAATGTTCTTTGATTTAAATAGGGATTTTACCACCTTAAAAGTTAAAGAGGTATCCAACAATGAAGACCTCTTAATCTTTCAATTGCTTACAGATAATAATGTTTAGTTACTTAAAGGTTTAGTAATGTCCAAAAAAGTTTTTTGCATTTAGAAGAGCTTAAGAAGCTGAGATAAATGCAAAAAAATGTATCTCTCAAACCGCTATGGTTTGAGAGCTACAGGCTTTTAAAGTTTGCTGTCTCCTACTGACAGCTGTAAAGCTGTCAGCAAGAGATACATGTCGACCGACACAGAGGCGCTTAAGGAGAGCCACAATCTCGTTAGTTACAATGAATCCCCTCACTGGAATGGTTTAAAATGTGTGCTTGCAAACCAGGCACACGTTTTAGACCATTCCAATGAAGGGATTCGTTGTAACTAATGAGATTGCGGCACTTCCCAAGTGCCTCCGTGTCGCTCGACACGGATCTCTTGCTGACAGCTTTACAGCTGTCAGTAGGAGACATCAAACTTTAAATGCCTGTATCTCTCAAACCATAACGGTTTGAGAGATACTTTTTTTTTTGCATATAGCTCAGCTTTTTAAGCTCTTCTACGTGCAAAAAATTTTTTGGGACAGGACTCACCAATCCTGGATGGACATATAGATACAGCACAGACACGTTGCCCACTGATGCCTGCCGAACGAGTTGCATTTCTTAATAATGACAGACTTATTCAGCATAATAAAAGTATGTATATGTGTATCGCTATGTTAATAAGGATTTGGGGGCAATTTCATTTTGATGATAGCCTAATTTAAAGCAGAACTTTTTTAATCACTGGATGCTAAATGCACTGGAGACCTGTCTAGCATTAATGGGTTTAAAAGCCTCATCTAAATCAATTAACGTTTTGGAGATTTGTATTTGTTCCCTATGGTGCAGTTGATTTGCCCCAGAATTGATCCACTTTTGTTTTTAAAAGTATGGATCATTATCACTGACACTATAGATCAGGCATGTCAAAAGCAAACACTGCGAGGGGGAAGCAAACTCAACATTTCTTACCAAGGAGAACAACACTGATTGCTTGACTTGACTTTGTGAGCATGTATATATATTGGGAGCAATAAACACAATATTTTATACCCTAGCCTTGTTCCACTGTTACTCACAGAACCTCACATGCACATTCTGACACCTCAGCCTTATTTCACTGACATTGTTTTTCACAGTATGCCACATACACTATCTGAGTCACAGAACCACACATGTAATGTGTAACGCAGTGGTAGATAGAGAACCTTGATACACCTCAGCCTCTTTTCACTGGTAGTTAAAGAACACTGCATACACTGGTAGTCAAAGAATTAAAGATACAGTCCCTGACACCCAGCCTTGTTCAACTGTCCCACTGGGAAATACATAACGACACATACATTGTGTGACACCCCAACCTTGTTCTAGAGTCCATTTGCAGTCATAGAACTGCACGGATACTGTGTGACAGTCCATTCTTGTTCCTAGTATTGTGTCACTGCCCACTGGTAGTTTATTGATTATGCATTACTGTATGTACCATACAAATTTACAGTACATGATATTTAAGCATGTAGAATCCCACTTACTTTTTAGAAGTAATTTTGCCAAGTACGGGCTGCACAAAGATGGGCTGTTTAAGACCCAGAAATAGATGACTTCAGTAAATAATAATTACAGAACTTCCTCTCTCTGTTGGTATACAGGGATTAACAGTCTCGCTATCCTTGGTTTTAAGTCTGCAAAATCCTTTGTTCAATCAAAAAGCGGTATTTACTCCCAGAAGTAACAATAACAGAAAAGCGGTTCTTCGGGAATTAGTGCTGTTTCTTTATCTTTTTTGTAAGTGTGGAAAAAGAAAAACAGGTACGGGACATAACACACAGAAAATTGGTGGTTTTCAATCTTAAGCAGCACTTCCTCTGAGTTTAAGTAAGTGTGTTACAGGTTGAGCAAGCTTTGTTTAAGCTCAGAGGAAGTAAAGACGTGTCTGACACATAGCTTTGCAATGCACTGTAGAAATATTTAGCATACAATGAGTTAGTAGCCCCTTGCGTGCCAGTAGGGGAATGGGATAACCGTCTGGTACTCAAAGGGTTAAAAGATCAAGAGACTACATGGTGGAGATGCACTAAAGTGAAATAAAGGCAGAAGTGATTTTCAGCCGTGTAATGCCAGGTCAGCGACCCTGCACCTTCTGTTTGACTCAGAAGTTTTCATTGATGACCATATCAGTGACTGTATATTTTTGGGCACTTTATCTACCAAGAATAAGGTGACCTGGCACCTTTCTTCTTAACCATTTGAGTGCCAGAGAGGTTACCAACGCATTGCAGTGGTAGTCGAGGGCCCTATAAACATGGTCTGTCACCATTATTGTGTTCCACTGTCTGCTTTCATAAAAAAAGTGTCCCATGGAACCCATTGTACTGTCTCTGGGAACAAGTATGGGGATTATGCACTAAAACGTGATAAAGAAGTGATACAGTGGTGATGACTTCTCCAGTGATATCATGTTTCCAGTTCCCATGTTTTTCTATGGAGCCAATGCACTAAGATGTCCAAAGCTGGAGAAATCTTAGTGCATTGGCTCCATAGAATAACATAAGAACTGGAGAAGTGATTTCACTGCAGAAGTCATCTCCACTTTATCAAATCTTTATCACGCCTTAGTGAATCTCCCCCTATGACTGTTCCCTAGCCCTGTGGTCCATTCTGCAGTGTCAGGCTGAAAGATATGTGTAGTAGTGTACCCCTGTGAGGTTCCTGATAAACATGCCCATCCCTATATGTCTCTGGGTAGGGTGTGTGTGTGTTTTGTCACAGTGCAGGTCTGTTTTACCACTCATCAGCACATTGTAGGAGAAAAAAAAACAACCCACTAACACAGGTCCAGTTTTATAAAACCAAACTGAAATTAGTGTGGTGTAAATCAGCTGCACTACATTCCCATGCACTTGGAGAGCTTTTGACCCCTTGAAAGCTAGAGATGTCTCCAAAGCAATTGCTTAAAATGCATTGGAGACCTCTCTAGCATTCAAGGGTTTAACAGCCAAATTTACTATAACAGGAATTTTTATTTGTCGCCTATGGTTTTATGCTTTTATGAATATGGGCAAAATAGTTCCCTAAACATACACTACCCCATAACACATACATAAAATTCTACTGCACATACATTTCATAACCTGGCATCATTGGGCACATCTTGCTTTGGAAACAGTGCTTGCTGGTTGCCTTGGGGACTCTGGATATCATTTTGACATGTGCAAAACCGATGTAGTGAGCGGGCGGTGACATGCAGGAATGTAAAACATAATAAGGTAGAAAACTAAACAATAATAAAATACTGCCTCCTCAACCAAATACACAATGCGAGTGCCTCCTCAGCCAAACAGACAAGGACTATCATGTGGATAAAGGCCAGACAAAGGGAAGTGGCTATCCTGTTCGCCCTGCCAAAGGAGAGGGGCCCTGAGATGCACATTAAATTTCACTATGGCAAAGGGAACATGGTGACCCCTCCCCTAAGCCAGGGGAAATGGGATCAAGCTCTCCCCTTCACCATGATGAACACCATTTGATGTGGCAAAAGGGAATGTAAAAAAATAATTTCAGACCTAGTGGTAGGACATCAGGACCCCCCTGATGCTCCCCACCTACTGATCTCCTAGCCAAATCAGCTGAGAGATCAAAAGAGGCAATGAGGGGGGGCAAGAGAGCTCCCCTGCTTCCATCCTACCCAAACCCAAACTCCCTAATTGGCGTGAGAGGGTTTTCTGCTCCTACCAACTCAGACCCAGTAGCTCGGCTAGGATGG
Source organism: Rhinophrynus dorsalis (assembly GCA_037306005.1). NCBI lineage: Eukaryota > Metazoa > Chordata > Amphibia > Anura > Rhinophrynidae > Rhinophrynus > Rhinophrynus dorsalis. Next base: position 103,600,531 of record CM074722.1, on the reverse strand, counting down.
AAGCAGGAGAGCCCTCTTGCTCCCCTGTGTCACCTGTATTGAGCTGGGGGCATCAGGGGGTCCTGATGCCCCCCACCATGAGGTCTGAAGTAGAAAACAAAAAAAAAAAAAACCCATAAAGGGTCACCCTCTCATTGCACGGGCAACTCCATGCAACATTTGCTACTACTTAATAAAAGAATCAGATCTGTGGTTTAATATTTGTGCATATATCTCTTATTCACATAAGTATTTTTAAAAATCATTTTATAAACTACTAGTTTTAAAGCCTGTGTACACGGGCCAGCACCGGCGGCGATGCAGTCATGCGCAGTACTGACTGCCCGAACACGCCATGAATGAAATGGAGCGGGGAGCTCAGAATTCAGACCACAGTCCTCTCTGCGCACCTTCCTGAGACACTTGGTCTCAGGAAGGTGTGCAGAGAGGACTCCGGTCTGAAACCGGAGCGCCCTGATCCATATCAGCAGCGGGCAATCTCTACTGCACATGACTGCGACAAACTTTTTAGCGAATTATTCTATAGGATTTGCGTTGTTATGGCAACTGGGAGAATCCTCCCTTTCAGTTTCTCCTCTGATGATGTCATCTGCTCTCTCAGCTCATGCTGCCTCTTCAGGTTTCCTACAGTGGTCTATCTGATCATAGGTGGGACGTTTAAAACCAATAGGGGGAAAAGAAAGAGGAGACCATCTGAAGTTGGAGGCCCTGAGAGATTCAGAAAATGGTAAAAATATCAAAATTAATTGTATGTTTTTACGGTTTATAGAGCCACTTAGGAGTGTCATGAGGTGCCATTTTATTAACCTTTAAATGAGCAGAGGGATGTGCAAAGCATTGCTTTGCAATGCGTTGAAAATCTCTCTGCTCATTAAAGGGTTAAGAAATCTTCATTTTTTATATATATTTATTTTTTCTCCAACTAGTAGGCACTGCAGCTTTAAAAGGAAGATACAGTCACCTTAAACTAGCCATTAAATCTGAGCCCCTGACCTTGCACAGTTTACAGTCTCTCCTCCTAATAGTACTGTGTCTTCCAAGGTCACTGGGAAGCAGTACGGGGACTCCCTTTATCCCATATATCTTTCTTCAGAACTGCGGAGCCTTTAAGGGAAGGACAGCTGGCATCTGCACTAGGATATTATTACATGGAATTGGAGGAAAGGTCACGGAGACAGAGGCTGGCGGGAGTCCAGCTGAGCATAAACACAAATATCCCACACTGCTTCTACCAGACGACTGCATTTTTAACTCTTTTGTTTGCCAGATGGGCATGCACTGGACACACCATAGCACTCAAAAGCATTAACTACTTATGTGCCAAAGGAATAACTTCTGGTGTGGCATAAATAAAAGAAAAATAAAACATTTCAAGACACAGTCAAAAGAAAATATTTTTAAAAAGTGGTACACGTATTAACATTTTGAGAGCCACATATGTGCGTTGGACACCTCTCTGGCACTCAAAGGGTTAAAAAGCAGCTCAATACTGAGGCATACTAACTGAACCATAGGGAATAAATAAAAAAGTCCCATTGATTTAAAGGGGCTTTTAACACCGTGAATGATTGAGAGGTTTTACAAAGCTTTACTTTGCAAAGAGTTGGATGTCTTTCTAGCATTCCAGGGGTTAAATCCTCTTTTAAATCAATAGGAATGTTTAATTGTTCCTGTGCTGCAGTTACTAGTCCCAGGAATTAATGTACTGTGTGTTTACAGCAGGAGACTGGTAAAGTAAAAGTGATAGCTTTATTAGCCGAGTAGCCTTAGCATGCAGTCTTCCAAGACCACTTAGGTCTCTTGGTCAGTCATCTATTCATTTGTCTTTTTATACACACAGATGCAGCAGACCTTCACTGTCCTCTTTCTGTGTTAAGCCGTCCTGATCTGATAAGTAACTTCCATTGACTTAAATGGAGATCTTTGTTTATGTAACACAAAGTTAAAGATAAGTGAGGAAAATCAATAAGAAGCACAGCTACATCTGTATATCCCAGTGTTCACCATGGGATTACAACACACCCACCCTGCTGCAGACAGGACAATTGAATTTTAGCCTACTGCCTCCTCACAGTGTTCTCTCTGACTCTGTTTGGACATGTTCATTCCACTTCCTCTGACTCTCCTCCCCTCCGCCTACATGTGGCACAATACACATTGCACTAACTCTTCCTTTAGCACCTTCTTCCCTGCTCATGTGAACTATGTATTTATCTTTTATGGGACATGCACCATCATTCTGTTACTGTTGAAATTAACCCCTTAAGGACCATTGCCGTGCGAGGACCGTTACGGCGATCCGGCACTTAAGGACCAATGACGGTCCTGGCACGGCATAGCGTTCAGGGCTCCCGTCGCGGCTGCACGCCGCTCCGGAAGTCCTGAACCGGAAGCGCTAATAAAAAAAAAGTCCCGTGGTCCGCAAGTTCCGGCCGCACGTGCGTGCTCCGGTCCTTAAGGGGTTAATTTCCTTAGTGTGTGCTACCGTCATTGCTTATAATTATATATAGATTATATATATATATATATATATATATATATATATATATATATATATATATAAAAATCTGTTTCTGATTCGCAGTCTGCCCCTCGTTGGGGTGACAGGGGAGTGGAGTGTGCTCTAACCACAGGGCAGTGATTTTGCAAAGCCCTCTGGCCACTTCAGTCAAAATAGCTGCAGTTACATTCACAGGAGATGCCCATACCTGTGACTACTGTGAAATTAAGCTGCAGTGAGATTCACTACTATTGATGTCCATCAGTGCCGTGCAGCATTCACTACACTTTTCTAAATTCACTTGCACTTCCTTCCAAATCTGCTCTACAAAGGGGGTTTCCTACAAAACTCTTCCATCTCCTTATTTTTCTGTATGTTCATAGTAACATCTGACTAAAGATAATGGGGGACACGTTATCATTCAATTACTCTTACATTACAACTCTGACAGTATTGAAATAACACTCTCCATGGCCCAAATACTATGAAGAATTATTGGAGCTGCTTTTATTGTGAAACATTGCTATCCCTTTAAATTTCCCCCCTCCTGCCCCTTTTCCCTATTTCACTCTTGTTCCTTCACATCTGGAAGCCGAACAAATCACAGAGAGGGACAATATCGTGTATATCAGTATAAGGAAAACATTGCCCCCCTTGAAGGAGGGGAACAGGGTTTACCTTGTGCTTACAGAATATTGTCCCTCGGTGCAATCCGTCCAGAGCAGCTTTCAGATCTGAGAAGACGGAGTGATGTAGGGAAATGGGATGGGAGGAGGGAACTTTAAAATAAAATTACAAGAAGACTACAATGATATGGACATGTATAATGGAAATGTGCCTTATAAAAAAGTATAATGAATAATCGATAACTTTATATCGTGAAATTACTATTCCTTTAAATGGGGCTTTCTCCAATGCATTGCTCCTGTATTATTTTGTGCAGAAGTTCTGAAGAACACAGCGCTAACAAACAATAATAAACTGGAACTCAGATATAAAAGCAAAGCTTGGCAAAGTGAGTGAGTGCCAGAGAGGTACGCAACGTGTTAATGATTGTGTAAAAAGTTGTACCCCTATCCTGACTAACCATTACATAGTAACGTAGTTGATGACTCTGACTAAAAGACATGCATCCATCAAGTCCAGCCCATGTAAAATCAACACTGTTGACCCAGAGGAAAGCAAAAAAAAAAAAAAAAAAAAACATTGAAACCATTTCTAATTAAGTGGGTAAAAAATTCCTTCCCGACTTCATCCTATTTGCTTTAAAGACAACTGTTATAAATCTCATTGTTGTTCTATGCTAGATAGGTACTTATTACTTTTTTTTTTAAACTAGTTACACTATAAGCACAGCAACCTCTGGCAAAGAATTCCATAACTTTACTGTACTTACCGTAAAAAATCCCTACCTTTGTTTTAGTTGAAAGCACCTTTTCTCTGTCTTAATGGATGACATCTTGTTCTTCACACAGCTCTTTAAGTAAATTGTTCATTGGAGAGTTATTTTATTAACCTTGAATATATTTGTAAATGGTAATCATATCCAACAAATAATATCTATCCAACCTGGCTATTTTGCCTTTATTCTTCTTTTGCTCTAGCAGTCTTACTCTCATTCTTGAAGGCTAACTCCTTTAGGACCAAAGGTGTGAAGCAATGTGTTGCACACCTCTCTGATCCTCAAGGGGACCCCTATCAACAACTCTAATGAATTTAAACCCCTCTATACTAATCCTTTGGTCTCTTCCAGTGGAATACCTCTCCTGCAAACAGTGCTGGCAACTCAATGGGCCTTGTCTTCTGCCAACTGTGGTTTAATTGAAGTTTCTCTGATGTTCCTTCCCCATTCTCAAATCAGCTAACCTCTACCACATTGTACCGCTATCGACCCACTCATTTGGAAAACCAGTAAACACACACCTTACTAAAATATATTCCTCCTTGCTTTTCCACCTTTTTTGGCCTGACCTTGCAAAGTCAACACATAATGAAAAAAACCTTAGCCTTTTGAATGACAGAGTGGGTGTACAATGCATTGCAAAGCAATATACTGCACACCCCTCTGGCTACTGTCACACTATGCTGCCCCTAGTGTCCTTATCAGCAACCTTGTTATACTGCCTTGCCCTGCAGTTCAATGCATCGCTACAGAAAAGCAAAATCAACATCATATTTCATGTAATATGAATTAATTCTACAGACCCTACACCTCTACACTTTCCATGGCCAAGCACCTTGAGGTGTCATTCAGTAAACTAAAGATGTACATTTCTAGAGCAAACCCTCCTGCTCCAAAGGGGAAAAAATAAAGATTCCCCAAATTCCTATTGATTTAAATGGAGCTTTTAACACATTAACATCTAGAGAGGCCTCCAATACATTGCAAAGCAATGTGTTGGAAACCTCTCTAGCATCCAAGGGGTTAAACCCTCTGAATTAGTAGGATTTTCATTTCTCTCATATAACGTAACTGATTTGCTCCAGAATTGCACCTCTTTGTTTTACTGAATTCTATGCTTATGTTCTCATTATCTACCAATTCACAACCATTTTGTCTGTAGAATTAGCATCCTGTTTTGTCATACCTCCTTCTCCTATGTCCCAGTCCTTGCCAATCAGTTCAAGGTCAAAACTAACAAAACAAGACACAATGTCTCATCTTTACAGTAGAAAAAATTGTGATAGACAAGTACTTGGATGCTAGATACAGAGATAATTTCTACCATGCATTGGGTTACTTGGGAAAATGTGACAGCAATCAGAATGGAGAAGGTAAAGTCTTGTTAGGTTTCATGATTTGCACACCCATGCTAATTCCCTATCCCACTCAAGTCTACTCTTAGTTCCTCTGTTCCTGATTCAGGGGACACGAACTAGGTAACTATCTGACCATGTCTCTCCAATTCCCTCGCAACTTCAAGTTATCCCTCTTTATCTTTGAAATTTAATTCCAAAACAACTCACTTAAGATGTATTTAATTGCTAGAATTAATCATTAATCACCCAGTCGTTTTAAAAACAAAATCTTTCTTGACCCTCCTCCCATGACACCCCATCTCTCTACTCTTCATTGCCTCTAACAACAAGTGGTTTGTTAGCAGAATATTCAAAGATGCTTCAACCCCCTGGCCCTTGTTTTAGAAATGTGTATTCGAGCCCCTCAACCTTTTGTCCCAATGTGTATACATTGCCATATCCTTTGTCTAGCTAACCTAATAAAGTGTGAACCTTTGTACTGTGTATATGCCATGTGTCTCAGTCCTTTGTATGCTTTGTCTGGGTTTTGAGTGTGATGTGATTAACGGGGTATAAAGACCCCAGAGTTGTGCAATAAAGCTCTATGTTTTTCCCTCCAAACTGGTCTTGTCGTCTGGTTCTTGGGGGGATACTGTTGGCGGACAGCAGTAGCGGTAAAGCGGCGGTGGTACTGACCTCTAGTACCGGGACTCACGTCACAGTTACCAAACAGATGACCCAGTTCTTCTCCTTTAAAGCGTAACGGGACTGACAGCCAGGGAACAGCGCAGACATTTTTGCATAGTGACATCTGCACACCTACGCTGTCAGTCCCTTCCGGTGCCACGAGGCTCCTAGCAACGCCTCCTAGAGCAGACTGGGACTGACAGCGCAGGCGTACAGACGTCACTATGCAAAGATGTCTGAGCTGTTTCCTGGTTGTCAGTCCCGGGAACAGTAGGAATTCTCAATAACGCGGTAATAATTCTGGCGACTAGCACTATTGAGCAGCTAGTCACCAGATGGGTAATTATTTGAGGGCAAGTCTAGAAGGGATGGTAGTTCCGCATGATCTAAATAATTGCAATCTGCACTGTCAGATGCAACTTGTTCACATTTCAATACAAAAGCCACTTCTCCTTTCTAATCTTCCCCAACATTTCTGCTGCTTTTGACATCACAGAACAAGGGGGGAGATTTATAAAAAAACATCCTTATTACTTCTTAAACAATTGTCGATCAGTCATGGCAATTGGTGATAATAGCAGATAGGATTTATAAATGAATAAGGGTGTCTTTATAAATATGGCATTAGTAAGTAGATGTTAATGCCTGGAATGGTTAAGGACATATTCTACCTGGCATTAGGATTCTGGTGAAAATATTAGCAGCATTCCTTTATAAATTTGCTGCGGCACAATTTTCACTAACTGTATTGTCACTTTTCCCAAAATATAACTATGTGGCATTAATATCAAACTTCATTTTTAGGCCACATTTACTCTACATTTGTCAAAACGTCAGGCTTATAAATGTCCTCCATGGTTTTAAAACTATGAGGGTCAAAAAGAGTTCAGGTTTTAGTTATTTTCTCTTGTATATTCTGTGTCCAATCATGTATGTTACATTTTCACTGCTGTCTAAATCTAATATCAAAAACAGGTATCATAATACTCTGAATCCTACTACTGTACCCATACGTGAAATCTTAACTACAATTAACTTAACACATTAACCACTAAAACTTACAGTCTCAGCCATCTATGACTGTGGTCTCTCCTTCATTTCTCATACCCATTCGATCACAAATTTATGTTGCTTTCACCTACATATTTCTAGGATAAAACTCCAGAGAAATGCAACTGAATAGTATATAGACACCTATGAATTTGGGATAAAAAAGTAAAAAAACGAAATGAAAATCCTGCTGTGAATTAAACTCGCTGACTTTAAGTTGCATGCTGGTCTGAACAGGAGTCTATAAAAACACATGGGCACTACACGGATTCGCCAAGATATAGCAAGGTTGAAATATGTTAAAACAGAACATTTCATTAATGCAACAGCATTAAATCACTGGCATATCCACAAATAAATTAATTTGCATGTGTGGTGGTTCAGTGCTGTATTCCAGATTTTTCTTGTACAATAAAACTGTTCTGATACTAAGGATATCCCTCATAATGTCTTATAAAGTATGTACAGCAAATCCCATCTCTCAAACCTTTATGGTTAGAGAGATATTCGGTACTAAAGTTCCCCCTTCCCTCCTCTTCCCCTGACGTCAGTGCTTGGCTGACAGCAGGAGATCCCGGTCCTGGGACCAGCCGGCGGCTCTTCAGCAGAGCCAAAATAGAGATCTTTAAAACGAATTACTTCATTGGAACGGTCTACAAAGTTTGCTTGCTTTGCAAGCACGCTTTGTAGACCATTCCAATGAAGTACTTATTTTTAAAGATCGCTATTTTGGCTCTGCTAAACAGCCGCCTCAACTCGGCAGACTCGAATCTCCTGCTGAGAGAGGGAACTTTAGCGGTGAATATCTCTCAAACTGTAAAGGTTTGAGAGATGGGATTTGCTGCACATAATTTTTCTTTTTTAAATCTACAGTAAAACAGTTATCTTTGGGCATTACTAACCCTAAAACCAACATTGCCAAGGCCCACAATGGTCCCAATCTAAAAAAAAAAATTGATATTTTGATACTACATTATAGAGCTCACTAAAAACTGCCCCATCTACATCTCTGCACTCTACATACACCCTGATCAACACTTACAATTTAGCCATAATCGGTTACTTTGATCCTGCCTCATTACCTACTATCCCTCAAGAGATCTCTGAAGCTGCATTCTAGGGCTGATGAGCTAAGCCAAACTTCTGCACTGTAGGGGACTAGTACATTTATTTAACTGTGAATTTGATTTTAACCCCTTAATACTAGAGAGGTCTCCAACACATAATTTTGCAATGTGTTGGTGATATCCTGATCATTCCAAGGGTCAAAAGTCCTATTAGAATTAATGGGCGTTTGGTATTCGTTCTTCCCAGTACACCAGCCCCATTATGGAAGTCAACACCTGTCACACTTTCAAACTGAATTTAGAATGTATCACGTTAACCCTTTGAATTTGAAGACATCTCTAGTATACAATGTGTTAAAGGGGTCTATGCCCACAACCTCCAACAGTACAGAAATTATAACTGGAACACTCCCTTTCTTCTCAATCATAATGGGATCAAGCGAACTGTAAAATCTTCTGTGGATCTCGCTACATATTGTTTTTGCAAGTCAAAATAAATGGTACTCATGGCACTCAATAAATACATGGCTATAATAACGCTGAAGTTGACTACACTAAAAGAGGATTTTACTCTTACCTGTTAAATCCTTTTCTCTTAGTCCATACAGGTTACTGGTAACTATGGGTAGGCGATCAGCCCCTTTAAATAGGCAGGAACAATTCTAGAATTGATTGCAGGGGGTGGAACCTACATAGTAACTTAGGTTGAAAAAAAGACTTGCGTGCATCTAGTTCAACCCTTTTCCTATTCCTGTTTACCATTGTTGATCCAAAGGAAGGCAAAAAACACCCTCAATATAGCAATTTCAAATTCTGCCTTGAATGGGGGGGAGAATTCCCTCTTGATTCCAAATGGCAATCAGATTTCTCCTTGGATCAACAAGCCCTAAGTAAATATCAATCCCAATACTAACTTACATAGCCCTCTATGTTATGCTCTTTTAAATAAGTATCCAGGCCCTTTTTAAAATGCATCTAATGTATTCGATAGCACCACCTCCTCAGGCAGTGAATTCCATACCTTTACTGTCCTTACAGTAAAGAAACCTTTCCGCTGTTGTAGATTAAATCTTCTTTCCTCAAGTCTAAGCGGGTTGCCCCTTGTTCTACGTACTGTTCTGTTAATGAACAGGTCTTTGGAGAGCCCTTTGTATGGGCCCTGAATATATTTATATAGTGTTATCATATCCCCTCTACCTTCCCTCCTTGGCTGCAGCTAGCCAACCAGCTCCAGAAAGATTTGAGACACTAACTATGACTAGATAGTGGAAGGAAATAAGACTCCTGTGAGCTTGACCCTGAAGGACCCCCACGGTTTGCCACTGGAGAGCCAAGCATGGTCTCTTGACAGGTTGAAACAGGGGTAATAACACCCCAGGAACTGTCACACAGCACACTGAACTAGAGTCAACAGGGCTCAAAAGTGAAGGAAGCACCAAAGAACTGAAGAAGATCCTAGACAGGCAAGACTGCTTCCAGGATCTTCCTCCCAAAGCTGGTGTCAGCCGATGCCAGCATATCAACATGGTAGTGCTTCGAAAAGGTGTGCACAGATGACCAAGTGGCAGCCTTGCTCAACTGATCAGCGGAGGCCTGATTCTTGTAAGCCCAATAAGCCCCAATAGATCTTGTAGAATGAGCCGTGACCCGAAAGGGAACAGGCTTCTTCCTCAGCTCATAAGCCTTACGAATAGTTGACTTGATCCAGGATGCTATAGTCACTTTGGATGCAGGTCTTCCTGCCCTGGGACCCTAAGGAATGACAAACAGAGTGTCAGATTGCCTGATAGACTCAGTGCGATGTACATAAAACTTGAGACAACGCACCACTTCTAACAAGTGGAGATCCCTCTCCTTGTCAGAGGTAAGGTCGGGGCAGAAAGAAGGCACCATGATCTCCTGATTGATGTGGAACCCTGAAATCACCTTCAGAAGAAACTCCTGAGAAGTGCGAAGCACTGCCTTATCCTTGTGAAACACCAAATAGGGTGGTTTACAGGACAAAGCATGTAACTCCGAGACACAGCGAATGGATACAATCACCAGCAGAAAGGCCATTTTCCACGTCAACAGGCGTAGAGGAATAGTAGCCAAGGACTAAAATGGAGGGCGCTGAAGAACGCCCAAAACCAAGTTAAGATCCCACGGAGAAGCAGGATTCTTGAAGGCAGGATGAGTATGAGCAACGCCCTGGAAGAAAACCTTGACATCTGGAAGGATGGCAATGCACCTCTGAAAGAAAATAGAGAAAGCAGAAGTCTGAACCTTAAGGGAATTCAAACTGAGGCCCTTATCCACACCGTCCAGCAAAAATGCCAGGACCGTAGGCAGATCAAATTCCTGAGACAAGTCTTTATCAGCACACCAAGATAGAAAGGTCGATCAGACACGATGGTAGATCTTGGAAGAAACAGGTTTGCGGGCACTGAGCATAGTAGCCACCACACCAGAAGAAAACCCTTTCTTCTTCAATATTGAGCATTCAATTTCCAAGCTGTCAAAGCTAGCCGATGAACATCCTCCTTCCACAGGTAACCCTTTAGAAGAAGATCCGGGCTGCAAGGGAGCCAGAATGGCTACGCCACTGACAAATCCAGAAGCTCCGGAAACCAAGCTTGGCAAGGCCAGTACAGAGTACTCAGAATGATTGGACAGTGCTCCAGTCGCAATTTCCGTAACACCCTGTGCAACATTGGCAGGGGAGGAAAGATGTAGGCCGGAAGGAATAACCAAGGAATGGACATAGCATCCACCGCCAGAGCTAGAGGGTCCCTCCATCGACAGAAGAATCGCTGAACCTTCCTGTTGTGTCTTGCCACCATCAGGTCGATTTAAGGAAGACCCCACTTCTGAACAATGAGGGTGAATACCTCTGGGTACAGCTCCCACTCTCCGCTGTCCACTGTGTGTCGACTGAGGAAGTCCGCCATGACATTGTCTACGCCAGGAACGTGCACTGCGGATATGGCAGGAATGTACTCTTCTTCCCAGGATAAAATAGCCCTGACATCTAACCAAGCGGTGAGGCTTCTTGTTCCACCCTGCTTGTTGATGTAAGCCACGGCCATGGCTTGTCGGACTGTACCAGGACTGGACAGTCTTCCAGCTGAGATGTCCAATGACGAAGAGCATGAAATATCGCTTGAAGCTCCAACAAGTTGATGGGAAGGAGAGATTCCTCCGAAGACCACTGACCCGGAGCACTCAGGTGACCCAGGACCGCTCCCCAGCCAGAGAGGCTGGGATCCATTGTCACAGTGGTCCAGAAGAATACCAGGAAGGACTTGACATTCAGCAGGTTGGAGAGGTTGAGCCACCACAACAAACTCAGTACCACATGAAGAGGGAGGGACCCCTGCACACCTGGATCACAAACCTCTGGAGTTCCCTGGTGTGAGCCATGGCAAACGGGACCGCTTCTATGGTGGAAATGAACTTCCCATTAGAGAGGACAGCTTCTTGGCTGGAACTGGATCTTGAGCCAGAACAGAAGAAACCCTTTGGATGATCTGGCGAGCCACCTCATCCATGAGAAACACCATGCTCTTCTGCGTGTCGAAGAGAAGGCCCAGGAACACAAGACGCTGAGATGGGACAAGGTCTGACTTGTCCATGTTGATGATCCACCCATGATGAGTGAGAACATGAATGCAGTTCTGAACCTGCTGATGAAGAAGTTCCACAGAAGGGGCTTTCAGAAGCAGGTCGTCCATGTAAGGGGTAATTCTGATGCCATCCCAGTGGAAGACAGATACTAAGGCTCCCAGGACACAGTTGAAGACTTGAGGAGCTGTAGTCAGACCAAAGGGAAGAGCTGAAAACTGAAAATGCCCTTGTTCGCAGGCAAATCTGAGATACCGCCTGCTCTCTGGATGAATGGCAATATGAAGTTATGCGTCCTGAAGATCCAGAGAGGCAAGGAATTCCCCTGGGGACGTAGCAGCAATCACCGTCCTTAGAGACTCCTGGTGATAATGAGTCCGGATCACAAAGGAATTGAGATCCTTCAAATCCAAAATGGGACGACAACCATGGTCCTTCTTGGAGACCACAAGGAGGTCTGAGTAAAAACCCATACCTTTGTCCTGAACTGGAACCGGCTCTAGGACACCCTTGTCCAGAAGGGCATGGATAGTGCCACTGAACAGATGGCATTTCTCTGCGCCCTGAGGCGTATGAGAAGGAAAGAAGCGAAAAGGAGGAAGAGAGACAAAAGGGATCCTGTACCCTCCTGTCACCACCTGTAAAACCCACGGTTCCGCCACTGAATCCTCCCAGATGCTGTAGTAGTGACGCAGATGGCCACCCACAGCAGAGTGGGGACCTGGGTTCGGCGAGTCATGCCGAAGAAGGCTTGGAAGCCTTAGGCTTCCACTGCTGTTTGGGCTTGAAGGAGGCACTTGGAGCTGAGGCAATCGCCTGGTTCGCTGGAAGTGTCTCAGTCTGAAAGGAACGAAAAAGACCAATTACGCTTGAGAGGCACTTTCTTCCTGGGGACCAAAGGCAAAAGTTTACCTTTACCCCCTGTGGCCTCACTAATCAGATCCTTAAGATCTGGCTCAAACAAAGAAGTGCCTTGAAAAGGCAAAGAGAGCAAGGCTTTCTTGGAAGCAGTGTCAGCAGACCAGATCTTGAGCCAAAGAGCTCGTCTGGCAACCACAGACATGGTGAAAACCCTAGACACCAAACAGATGGCATCAAATAAGGCAGCAGAAACATAGTGCTGGGCCTCAGAAATGTTGGTGAGAAGGCGCAACATATCCGAAGTAGGAGTACCCTGAAGTACAGCCAGGGTGAGTTGTTCAGTCCAGACCGCAATGGCCCAGTTAACCCATGCCGCAGCAAACGCAGGACGCATGGCAGTACCAGCAGTGGCAAAAACTGACTTGAGGGAAACCTCAAGTTTCTTATCAGTCCAGTCTTTCAGAGCGGAGGCATCAGAAATTGGCAAGGCAGTAGACTTAGATAACCTGGAAATAGGAGCATCCACTTTGGGGGGATGAACCCAATGAGCAAGCGCCACCACAGAAAAGGGGTAAAGCTTGGCAAATTTCTTGGAAACAGAAAGGTGTTCTGTCTGAGGATTTCCACTCTTCAGACACAAGGCGGTCAAGAGTGGGGTTATGTGGAAAACAAGTAAGGGGCTTTTTGGGCTCCTGAAATACATCAGAGGGATCAGAAGGAACCTCCTGAACTAAAGGAATGTTTAGGGTAGTCAAAACAGTCCTGATCAGGCCCTCAGCCGAGGGCTCAGGATCAGCCTCAAAGGGGGCCCCAGAAATCTGAGAGGAGCCCACAGCAGAACATTCCTCAACATCTGAATCTACCAGCAGTTCCTCCTCAGAGAAATCAGATATATCAGCAGGGCTTATAATTTTAAGTCCTTTGCTACTAGCCAGACCTGAAAAGTTACTCGCCACTGCAAGACAAAACATACCCACCAGGGATGAATTTCTACTCGCCAGGGATAAATTTTCACTCGCCATTGGCTAGTGGCGAGTGGAAATTTTGAGCCCTGTGTCAGGCACTCCCTGTGGTTTTGCAGGGAAGACTTGATGGAGGAGGGAGTCTGCCAAGAATGGAAGACCCCCTGTAACAGAGATGGAAAGGGCTGCAATGTAGACCTAAGGTCCCTAATAGCAGCCTTGAACTCTTGCACCCAAACTGGCTCGAATGCATGGCTGGAGGTCCCTGGGAGACTCTCAGGGACATCAGAACATGCTGGGCATAAATGACCTGAGAATTATCTGGGTAACCCTAAATGACAGGAAGATTAATGTGCAATGGGGGATACAGAGACCCCAGCATCCTTAGTCTTAGGTCTGGCCCCAAGATCCAACAGTATAGACATTCTCACAGTGTCAAATAACCTTACAGTATAAGAAATCACCCAATTACAGTGTGTAGGATTAAAGTTTCACCCCAGAATTTTAAATAATTTAATAATTTTAAAATTATCTGGCAGGCGAAAGGTTAATCAGCAGAGGAGAGAAGGAGAGCCCAAGCCCTGCATAGGATATTCGTTCTGGAAATGGCACAAAACGGCTGCCACAGCGGGAGCCAATCAGAAACGAGCACGCGAAGCAAGCGCTCACGGGAAATGTAGTTTTCCCAGAAAAAGTACCCCAACAGTGCCCAAAGCCCCCTGAGCCCCCCAACACACTAGAAACATGAACCGGATGATAGAGCAAGAGCAGACAATAAAAATTTATTACTGCGCATGTGTGTATTAAGCATAAGAAGAACCGGTTCACAACGGTCAATGAATATAGTGAATAAGTTAAGGTAAATGTTTAATTATAAACAGGTGAGTTTAACCATGCGGTCGTGTGGAAAGCCTACCAGAGAACTATGGGAACGTCTTGGCCAATCATTTTGAAATGTAAGTTTTAATGGTGATAGGATAGGGAATGTTTAAATATGGGTACTTGGATTGTTGCTTTTGTATGATCAATTTGAGTTTGAGCTTAATCTGATGAAGTGGTCTTAGTACCACGAAACGTTATACGATTTTTTGGGCTCACTTTATATATGTTTTTATTTCATTTTGTATATTTTAATATCTCTCCATTTGTCACATTTGGAGTTTATATATACATATTTTTTAATAAACAATTGCGGAATACAAACACAGCAGAGTGGTGAGATTCATCGTTCCAGTACCCAGTTCCCTGAGCAGAGACAGGTTTTTCTCTGTAGGCGTGTTTAGCTGTGGAAGGACATAAGTCTTTTCATAGCCACTACATTTGTGAGTATATAACTGATTGATCACATTTTATTGTGCTTATTTGAAAGATATAAGGCACCATCGGGCGCCCTCTTCTGTCTTTTTTACAATAAAAATGAGCCATCTCTGAAGTCGCTAGGTGGAGTGGTTGCAGAGATATGTCCCAAACTGTACAGTCCCATAGGAGTGAATGGAGCAATGGCGCCTATGTGGTAAAGAGCGCCTTTACTCAAATATGACAAAGTTGAAAGAGTAAAATAAAAATACATGAAACATAACTAGAACATGTTAGGAGACCCAAAAAACACTGAACCAGTAGGGAAAGTGTAAAAAAAAAAAAAAAACACCAAAAGATGCAAAAACAGCAGTTAAAGGGTTAATTACCACATAAACCTGCTCCAAACACACAACAGACATACAGATAGGCCCAGTGAGTGCAGGAGTGTGCAATAGGATCTCCAAAAGAAAACCCCTGTGCGGAGGGGCACTGTGGGACGTGTAGACCTGCAGCACTCAAAGGGTTGCTCACCTTTCCTGCAGATCTTCTGTCTTCAGATTACCATGTATCAAGAAGAAGCCTCGGTGGGCAACTCCTGAGGAAAGAACTTGAACCCAAGATTTTCTCCCCAGGGCTTAAAATCCATAAGAAGCACCTGGATGCTGAGCTAGCCACATCTACAGACATTGTCAATTATGGTAATCCACCTAATGGTGGTATTACATAGCTAATAGAAAAATAAAAGACTTTCTAAAACTATAGCAGAACTGTTCTCTTGCCTGTGTCTTCACCAAGGAACAAATCTTTCTGGAGCTGGTTGGCTAGCTGCAGCCAATGAGGGAAGGTAGGCTCCACCCCCTGCAATCAATTCTAGAATTGTTCCTGCCTACTTAAAGGGGTGGATCGCCTACCCATAGTTACCAGTAACCTGTATTGGACAACAGAGAAACATATTTTCCTCAAGGCTGATGTACTAGGAAGAACTGTAGTCATTCTGGAGCAAACCACCTGCACGATAGGAGAGAAATAAAAATTCCCATATAAAATTCATGGGAAGATCTGAAATTTTGTATTGGTCCCCTTTGGTGCAGTTGGTTTGCCCAAGAATGGCTCCAGTTCTTATTAGTACATCAACCTTCTTATGTTCAGTCCCATCTGGGTATAATTTTGCAGTTGGTCCAACCTCTTCCTTCCGCTCAACTAATGGGATCCCCTTTCAAACAAACCTTGTGTTTGACTAGTTCAACTGATTGCTTTAGACTGTTAGTTGCCATAAACAGGGCCCCAACCACTAGCGGTTTTCATCTGAATGTGTCATGTATTGCTCCCCTGCTGCTGTGTAACACAAAGATGTGGGATTGTCCGTACAAACTGGCATAATTCTGAGGGAAACCATCCATTTCACAGGGTGCAACTTAACACTCACATTTATTTAAAGAGGAATTACCAAATCAACGAAAGTCGCCCTGCAATACTTAGGCAGGTGGCGACTAGCTTAAAGGGATAGTAATACTTCGTTTTAACTTTATTTTATTTTGTAGGCATTAAAAAAACATGAAGAATGATATAAGTCTTATCTCTCAAACCTTTATGGTTTATGAGATATTCACAAGCAAAGTTCCCCTCCCCGCCCCTTTTTCCTAGTGTAAACCATCTCTTCTCAAATGTGAGTCTGGTTGTATGACAGTACAGATAACAGAAGGGGACAATTTTCTTTGTATGAAAACAATGAAAGCCCTCCCCCCCCTTGACAAGTTTTTCAGCTTTTCCATTATCTTAATTGAAGATTGTCCCTCTCTGCAGTCTACCTGGGCATCTCCCTTCTGATCTGGTTGAACAGGGGGGGGATACTTTGTTTGTGAATATCTCTTAAACCATAAAGGTTTCAGAGATAAGACTTATATCATTCTTCATGTTTTTTTAATGCCTACAAAATAAAATAAAGTTAAAACGAAGTATTACTATCCCTTTAATAAAGATTATTTTACCTCTTAAAAGTGCCCCAAATAAAGTAATCGGTAATATTCCGGGACTGGCGGCCAGGTTAGTGCAGCCTGTGCGGCTGCGCTGTCAATCTCTGCTAGAGCCGTTCAAGGCAGTGCAATGCCTCTGAAGGGTGAAGGGGACTGAAAGCGCAGGCTGATGCATGGCTTCTGGTCTCGGAAGCTTAAGGATTACTTTACTCAGGGGCACTTTTGAGAGATATAATAGCGATTATTAAGGTAGTCTCCACCTGCCTAAGTATTGCACGGCGCCTTTAGTGGAGGTGGTAGTTCTGCTTTAAAAGGTGATCTCAAGCCGTTGAATGCTTTTCAATGTACTGGAGAACTCTATAGCATTCAATGGGTTAAAAGAATCATGTAAAATAACTGGAATCCTGGTCATTTTTTATTTTCACTATTGTGCAGTTTTGTTTGTAACATAATTTCTCACTTTCCTTTACATATAAATTATACTAATTAATATTGTTATAAGTTGTTTCAGAACTTCAGTGAATGAGGTATATAAACACTGCTGAGTTCATTTACTAAGGTGCAAACATCCCATGATACCTCTACAGGAAAAGTGAGCATATCACTGTATTTAAGGATTTGCTTTTTGTTGTTGTTTCACCATACCAGTTTTGTCAGTTGCAGCAGTTGGTGTCCTTCATTAGGAGGAACAGTCCCTCTGCAAAACCCAAATCCCTCTGTCCCTTTTGCCCACCCTGATGTCCCTCTTTTTAGGAGATCAGACTGTGTGGTGTGTATATAAGTGTATCATTTTGCTCCACAGCAATACAACTCACATTAACCCCTTAACATTCACACAGGGCTTTTTTTTTTTTTCCTTTTTATTACTTCCAGTTCAGGGCTTCCGGAGCAGCATGCAGCCGTGCCGGGAGCCCTGAACTCCATGACGAGCCAGGACCATCACTGGTCTTTAAGTGCCGGACCAGCGTGATGGTCCGGGTACATCATCGAACACGAAGGGGTTAATGTTTGTATAACTTCACTATATGTGTTTTTAATTATTGTGTGTAAATAAAATACTTTGGTCTTGCTCTAAATCATTTGATTACACAAAGAGGTGTTACTCTTGTAGCCCTTAAAAATCGGAATTAAACAAGACCAGCGGCATCTCTCAAACCTTTATGGTTTGAGAGATATCCGCATTCAAAGTTCCCTCTCCTTCGCTCTCCCCTGACGTCAGAGTTCTAGCTGAGAGCAGGGGAATCCAGTCAGTGAGCAAGCAGCGGCACTGCAGCAGTGCCGAGATCGCGTTATAGAAACAGAAATCCTTCACTAAAATGGTCTTCTACGTGTGCTTGGTTTGCAATCACACGTAGAAGACCATTTCAGTGAAGGTTTCTGTTTCTATAACTCAATCTCACCACTGCTGCAGAGCCGCCGGCGGTCCCCGAACCGTATTCCGCTGCTGTCAGCTAGAACGCTGGAGTCAGGGGAGAGAGGAGGAGAGGGAACTTTGAATGCGGATCTCGCTCAAACCATGAAGGTTTGAGAGATGCCGCTGGTCTTGTTTAATTCCAATTTTGAAGGGCTACAACATGGGGGATAGTAAAAATTAAGTATTACTATCTCTTTAAGGACAGGCCGCAAATACGTGCAGCCAGCACTTAAAGGGATAGTAATACTTTATTTTAACTTTATTTTATTTTGTAGGCATTAAAAAAACATGAAGAACGATATAAGTCTTATCTCTCAAACCTTTATGGTTTAAGAGATATTCACAAAGTATCCCCCCCCCCTTCAACCAGATCAGAAGGGAGGTGCCCAGGTAGACTGCAGAGAGGGACAATCTTCAATTAAGATAGGGGAAAAAGCTGAAAAACTTGTCAAGGGGGGAAGGCTTTCATTGTTTTCATACAAAGAAAATTGGCCCCTTCTGTTATCTGGCTTACACTAGGTAAAAGGGGTGGGAGGGGAAACTTTGCTTGTGAATATCTCATAAACCATAAAGGTTTGAGAGATAAGACTTATATCATTCTTCATGTTTTTTTAATGCCTACAAAATAAAATAAAGTTAAAAAGAAGTATTACTATCCCTTTAAGGACAATGTGGCATTTTTTTTTTATGCAATCCGATTCAGGGATCCCAGAACGGCGTGCAGCCGTGCCAGGTCCTTTAGGGAAGTTTTCCTCATGACAGTCCGGGCACATCATGGGTTGGCGAACTGTAAGAACTCTTGACGTTCCAGGACCATTGTGGATTTCAGGGCTCCCCGAAAGGCAGCACGCTCAAAAAAACATCAGAAGGTCCATGGTCCTTAAGTGCCGGCTGCGTGCATATGTGTACGTGAGCCCAGTCTTTAAGGAATTAAGGGGTTAAAGGGATAGTAATGTTTACAAACTCATGTCACAGTGAATAGTACCGATGTTGAAGGCTCTCAGCGTTCATAACTTGCTACTTATGCTGTAATCATACAATGAATTTTATCCCTCCCACCCCCATTTCCGGACTTCAGCAAATCAGCACATCAATAAGAGGGACAATCTTCATTTAGTATACCGACAGAGGGAAGATTGTTCCTCGTTATGATCTGTCCGGTCCAATGACCAGTTTTCAGATCTGAGAGGATGTGGCTTACGAACAGGAAAAGGGGGTGAAGGGTAAAATTCATCATATGATTACAGCATAACTAGCAAGTTATGAACTTTGAGAGCCTCAGACATCAGTACTATTTACTATGACAAATTATATGAGCTACTTCTGTTTGTAAACATTACTAATCTTTTAACCCCTTAACGACCCTTGATGGTCATAGCACGTCATGGGTTGTTTTGACTTAACGAC
The DNA here is from genome assembly GCA_037306005.1 of Rhinophrynus dorsalis. Lineage (NCBI taxonomy): Eukaryota > Metazoa > Chordata > Amphibia > Anura > Rhinophrynidae > Rhinophrynus > Rhinophrynus dorsalis. Next base: position 103,580,969 of record CM074722.1, on the reverse strand, counting down.
CCATGACATGCTATGGCCGTCATGGAATCCCAGGTTTCCCCCCGCGGCTGCACACCGTTCTGGGAATCTGGAATCCGAATCGCCAATAAAAGCTCTGTGGTCCTTTAGTGACCGCAACGTGCCGTCGTTAAGGGGTTAAGGAACCATGACGTGTCAGTCCCAATGACGGTCCTGGCACGTCATGGAATTCACGAGTCACCGAGCGACTGCACGCTTATTGGGGACCCCTGAATCCATATTACAAAAAAAAAAAAAAAGGTTCTGTGGTCCCTAACTGCCGGCCATGAATCTGGTAGTTAAGAGGTTAAGAAGGTACCTAAGTTGTCTTGAAAGCTCATTCTAAAGCTACTCAGCCAATAAAGACATCACTTTTACGGTACCGGTCTCCTGCTTTTTCTATGGCTAACACAGTACCAACTTTTACCTTGAATACGAGGCTCAACGCACAGCTCCACCCTCTACAGTTAAACTGTTGCCCCCATGAGTTCCCTCCACTATACACTGGATACCTCAGTAGCATCCAAGGGGTTAAGAAGAAAAAAAAAGAACTTCATTAGACCTTCCTCTAGTTTCCATAACAACTGCACATATGCAAATTAAACCTCATAGCCTTCCTGTATGATTCACCCCCAAATCTTCGTCCTCACCAATACACATCTTCCTTTCTACTCCACCCACTCTGCTTGCCTCACTGACAATGTTAACCCTGTTTACTTCTCCTCAACACAGTGCTTAAACAGCAAAACCAGGACTGCTTTAAATATATGTGCCTCCCTTATCCAGAACTGAACCCTTCCCCTATTCACAGACGAAAACAGGAGCAATTCCAGAGCAAACCAAGTTCAGCAGAGGGGATAAATAAAACTTTCCATCAATTTAAATGGCGCTTTTACCCCCTTGAATGTTAGAGAGTTCTCCAACGCAGATAAAAGGTATAGAAGTCAAGGGCTTAAAAACCCCAATTAAATCAGCTAGACGTTTGCGGACTTATTATCTCCCAGTTGTGCGGCTGGTTTGCTCCAGAATTGCTCCTCTTTTCTTTTGACCACTAAGGCCCTGTATGTGATTTATGCTCTCCACCCAGAGGGGTGTGCTCTGCAATGACTAGTACAACCCCCCTGTTAAGCAGTATTAACTCGCTGAGTGCCAGAGGGGTATGAAACACATTGCACTGGCATTCAAAGGGATAATGAAGACAAGCAGACCTTGTACTTGAAGTGGAAGGATAGAGTTCCAGTTCATGCACAGGGCCATTTTAAGCCACTGTTGGGCTTTTGGCAAAGTATAAAGTAGCAAAACTCCATAACTATTTGGATGCTAAACAAGAGAACTCACTAGCACCCAAGAGGTTAAATAACCTCTACAGAAGTTTGCAAATCTTCTTAAATTAGTACTCAATCTTATAGCTTCATACACTGTTGTGTGCTTATAATACGCTACACCTACATTATTTGGGTAAACTGGGTTTATATATATATATATATATATATATATATATATATATATATATATATATATACACTAGTTGAACAGCCCGTTACACGGGCCACAGTGCCACTGCCACCCCATCGCCAGGCAGTCATGCACAGTAGAGACTGCCCGCGCCGCGGCTGATACAGAGCTGGGCGCTCCGAAGGGGTGCTAGTGAGTCCATAGGCCATATGAAAATTCAATGGGATGGACAACACGTGCACTGCAAAGATTTAAGGATCCTTTGTCTTCATGCAGAACCTTTCTGTTCTTGCGGGATGCCATCACGTCCACTGATGAGAGGCCCCAGAGGTGAACTAGCTGACTGAATACCTCCTAGTTGAATGTCCAGTTTCCAGGATACAGATCTACAACCATATTTTCCACTTCTGGTGACATGGTGTGATTCATATGTGAGCGATGTCTTGACAGCCCCTGTGGATGTCCAGCTGAAGCTCCTTTTGTGTGGAACTGAGCATAGGGGACTGCCTACAGGGAGGACACCAGATGTCCCAGAACTCACATGTAGACTCTTATCGTTGCTGAAGACCTGGTCAGAGCTTGGTACACATCCCAAAACAGAATCTCCCTTGAAGGGTGTTGAATCTAATTCCCAAGAAGTACAGGGACTGAGAAGGAACCAGTGAAGACTTCTTGACATTGAAGACCCAACTATGATGTATCAGAAGGCACATTCTAGCACGTGAGAGGACAGAATGTCCTCTCAGTGAGCCCTCATCAGATCAGGGAAATCCATTGTGAGTCCCCCACGGATGGCTTCAGAGTTATTAACCCTGGATGGCTCTCACTCTGTTGACCCAAGAAATAGGGGGATTAACCACAAGTGGGGATGCCCGCTGCGCTAGAGACTCAGCAAAAAAAAAGGATATAATAAATATACATATTAAGGAAAAGTCTCTTATCTGTTGTCTACCATTCCTCCAATAAAACCTGATACAAGGTGCTGCTGGGAGGAAAAATTGAGGAATCTTTCTTGATGCTTTGGAAGATGGGCGGTGTAGAAGATACCACATCAGAGGCCTCAGAATCCTGAAGGGTCTCCAACACTGCAAATCTGGTAGTAGCAGCATTAAATGCTTAAAGTGTTAGTAATGTCTAAAAAAAGTTTTTTGCATTTTGAAGAGCTTAAAAAGCTGATCTAAATGCAAAAAAAACGTATCTCTCAAACCGCTATGGTTTAAGAGATACGGGCATTTAAAGTTCAGGCACACGTTTTAGACCATTCCAATGAAGGGATTCCTTGTAAGTAAGGAGATCTCGGCACTTCTCTAGCGCCACCGTGTCGACCGACACGAATCTCCTGCTGACATCTTTACAGCTGTCTGTAGGAAACAGCAAACTTTAAATACCCGTATCTCTTAAACCATAGTGGTTTGAGAGATACATTTTTTTGCATTTAGATCAGCTTTTTAAGCTCTTCTAAATGCAAAAAAAAACTTTTTTTTAGACATTACTAACACTTTAAAGCCCTTACTGTACCGATCTGGCTAAAGCTTCTTGTCTCAACTCCTGTAAGAACAGAAGGTGGCAGTGGCAGGATTTAAATAAACATTAGTACTAAAAATTAAGTTGCTCTTTTATGAAAGAACATGTTGAAACAGTCACAGATATACAGATTTTTTTCAATAGACCTTAAAAGAGTAATAACATTTTGTTGATGAAATTTTAAAATATATATCTACCTACTTAACTTAAGGTAGCCATGTTAATCCAGTAGTACACATGCAAAATGAAAGAGTATCGCAGTACTTGATAATACTATTCATCAAAATGAAACATCAAAGTCAGATGAAAGAGGCAATACATGGGTTAAGAAAATACAAACTGATACATCAGGCTACACCAGTTTAAGGATAGTAAAATCCCTTGTTCAGTGTAAAAAGAAATGTGGAGAAGGGGGATGGATCAAACTGATAAACTACACATCACACCAGTTTAAGGATCTCTTTGGCTGGCATCCGCCCCCTTCTCTACATTGTTTTCACACTGGACAAGGGATTTTACTGTCCTTAAACTGATTTGATCTGTAGTTTATAAGTTTGTGTTTTCTTAACCCATGTATTGTCCCTCTGATTTGACTTGGATGTTTCATTTTTACAATTAGTATTGCTTTTGACTTCATAAAGGGAGAATGTTACTCTCGAAAGATCATCCTGAAAACTGGTTAGTTCAATAAAAAGGTATTATCACATACCACGATATGCTTTCATTTTATACACACACACACATATTTTACTGATCTGAAGCACCCTCACTCATAGGACCACTGGCGTGGATGCTCTAAGGCAGGGCTGTCCAAGTTCAGTCCTCAAGGGCCACCAACAGGCCAGGATTTCCATGATTAAGCACAGGTAAATCAGTCAAAATGAATGCAACACTGATTAATTCAACTGTGCTTTATCAGAGAAATTCCTAAATCCTGGCCTGTTGCTGGCCCTTGAGGATTAAACTCGGACAGCCCTGCTCAAAGGTCTTCTCAAGCACCTTGTGTATTTAATGTGTAGTACTGTTTTGATGTGTGCCAACACATCTTTAATGGCATCTTATACATGGGCAGAGTTTTTTTTCTGCTAAATAAAACAAACTCTCTTGCAGGGACAGTTTAGTTTACAAAGTTATTGCAGCTCAAAAGAAGCATACGTATTTAGATGTATATACAGGCTTTATAAACTGAGCTACCTGGTGTTCAAAAGGCAATCTATTTTAAAATGCACTCTTTTGGGGAAGCTTCAGTCACTGACTATGGCTTTTCACAGAAAGAGACAGGAATAGCAACACCTAGGGATAAGCAGGGCCAGCCCTTACATGGGTCCCGGTGGGTCCATGGACCCAGGCGGCACTTTGACAGGGGCGGCCCCAAGGTATGTTTATTTTGTGTGCCGCCGGAGCCAGAAGCCAGGTCTGTCAGTGCTACAGTGTGTCCCGTCAGAGAAGAGAGACGGGGAGTGGAGATCAGTGACAGGAGAGGAGGGAGACAGTGAATGGTACATAGGGCACACTGAGCAATGCTGTAGGGGCACAGTGCACATACTTATTATACCGCCATGGTGTCCCTGCATCCCCCTCCTCCCATGATGTGTTCCATGTTGCCAGTGAAGAGTCAGAGCTGCCAGGTGACCCTGGAAACTAAGTGGGGGCTGCTGTCCTGGGCAGAGCTGAGGCCCTGGCAGGCAAGGAACAGAAGAAGGGCTGGTGAGCGAGACTCAGGGGAGTGAAATGTGGTGTTGTAGTCCATAATTATAAATATTTATTTGCACTGAGAAGCACAAGAAGGGATGCAGAAACATGGAATATGGGGGAAAAATATATTGAAACATGGAGGAGGGGCACTCAAGTATGATCTATAGCTCAGCAGTTTAACCATGCTAGATCAGGATATCACCTTTATCATGCTGGCAAAATTCTGATCTTGCCCTTTTGAAGCTGGCAATATTTTGAATGCGCTTTTTTACATGTTGCCAAATAGAAGGCAACATTTCAATGGTGAACCCAAAACATGCAAGAAAAGTCATGCATGCATGTCATTTGGGGGTCCTGCTCATTGCCGGCTGTTCCTTCATTGTTGTCATTGTACAGTCTTCAACATAATGCTCGTTGGGGGGCATGGGGGCAGCAGGTTCACTATTAAAATATTGCCTTCTATTGGGCGACATACAAAAAAGAGCATTCAAAATATTGCCAGCTTCAAAAGGCCGAAATCAGAATGTTGCCAGCATGAAAAGGGAGACCATTATGTGCATTATGATGAAAACTGTACAATGACAACAATGAAGGAACAGCCGGCAATGAGCAGGACCACCAAATGACATGTGTTCGTTGATGACTTTTCTTGCATGTTTTGCATTTTGTGCACCCTGGGGGAATTCCTCTTGACAGGAGTGGGCCACATTCTGTTACGTTATTCCGCTGCCTGCCCGGGATGTCTTCTCTTATTGTCACTTGGGGTTTTCTCTTTCACCACCTCATGGTGCTAAGAACATGTATATACCAGCTTTGTGGCTTCATAATCTGTAGCTGCACTATACGAATTAAAAGGCAAGTATTCTGAGTGGCAATTCCTAATGGATGTGGGTGTGTTTTGGTGGGCATGGCTTGGGGGCAGCATTTCATGATTGGACCCAGGCAGCGTAAATTCTTGGGCCGGCACCGGGGATTAGAATAGAATATAACAGTATAATGATAAACGGAGCTTGCTGTAAAGATAGACGTGATGCACCCCACTACGAAGGGAAGCGTGAACTGGGACATTTGAGAGGGAGGTGGGAGGAAAATTACACAACTGGGAAGTCCTGCGTCGCTGTGCTAAAGATGCAGTGTGCCGCAGAATGAGGAAGTGCCCAGCATCAAGTCTACATATCTTAGAAAGTATGTATGTAAATGAAAAACAAAACAAGAATCCTAATACAATTTTAATAGCTTAACCCCTTAAGGACCAGCGCGTGCACGTGCGGCCGGCAATTTAGGACCACGGGGGGTTTGTTTTGTTTTGTTTTTTACTTCCGGTTCAGGGGTCCAGGAGCAGCGTGCAGATGCGCCGGGAGCCCTGAACTCCATGACATGCCAGGACCGTCACTGGTCCGTAAGTGCCAGACGGTCCTGGCACGTCAGTGGACGTGAAGGGGTTAAGCTCCTGGAAAAAAGTGTTTTAGAGGTGAACGTTCCCCTTTAACCCTTTGATTGACAAAGGAATAAGGAATGCCCTCAAAGAGTTAAAGAAGAGTTGTAAAAAGGAGATACAAACTACACATAAATAATACTAATTGAGCCTGTACTGTATTGTGTACATTGCATTCAAGGCTTCTCTGGCACTCGAGGGGGGTTATGCACTAAGAGGTGATAAACTGGAGCTGTCTTCTCCAGTGATATCACTTCTTCAGTTTCTATGTTATTCTATGGAACCAGTGCACTAAGATCTCTTTCACTAGTGAAATCTTAGTGCATAGGCTCTATAGACTAACACACGAATTGGAGAAGTCCTCTCCACTTTATCACCTCTGTATCATGCCTTAGTGCTTCTCCCCTGAAGAGTTAATGGACTGACCAAATCAGAGCATGAAAACATATTTATTACACAAATCAAAAGGTCATGTCCTTAACCTCTTAACCCTTTGAGTGGCGGGGGTATCCAACATTGCTCTGGCACTCAAAGGGTTATGCACCAGAGGGGTGTGCAACATATTGCTTTGCAATGCACTGGATACCTCTCTGGTACTCAAAGGGTTCACTTCTTTTGCCATTGTTAGTTTTGACATTACATCATAGAACGATATGTGATATATGTTTGAACTGACTGCTTTCCAGTGGGCTGGGGGACGAATTAATCCTTCGTACTCCTGGACAGAAGTTGTACACAGCAGGTAGGTATGACTGCAAAGAAATATTACCCCCCTAGCATGATGAAAAACACAACATAAATCCTTATACTCATCCTCAGGGACCCCTAACAGGCTTTGTCTTGGATTCCCCTGTTTGTGCACAGGTGAGATAATTAAAAGGGCAATTATCAAGTTTGCTAATTTTCCTCCACTGTTTCAAACAGGGTGCAGTGGAACCTAAAAATAACTATATGTGTACTTTTTTCCTGCAATATTCTTTTGATAAATGACTTACAAGATGTTTGAGATGCCCTGAAAATTCCAGATTGTGTGCCTTCAGGAAAAAAGGAACACTGGTCCTGGTAAAAAAAGGCCAGGGGTGCACTGTGCAGCACCAAAAGGGTCATATCAGTCACATGGGATGGTCAGAAAACTGCCCATCCTAATCTGGAACACACCCCTAAAGTATGTGGCTCTCAGTCACAAGCTCCTGGGTGGAGTGTGCCCTTACAAATATATCTTCAAAAGTTACAACTTGTTCTATCACATGAAAGCAAGCTGTATCTTATTACTGTTATTTTAACACCTTGAATGCTACATGGGTCTCCAATTAATTGCTTCACAACATTAGAGACCTCTCAAGCATCCAAGGGGGTTAAAATAGATTGGAAAACTAGCAAATAGTTGTTGCCTGCCATCAAATGCTATGTTCCTATGTTTACTGCCATTAGGTCACACAGATTTTAAGAAGAACAGACTGGCATAATCTGAGCCCCCAATATGTGCTAAAAGCTGTGGCATGTCTATTGCGTCAAACATAGATATACTTAAAGAGACCAAAAGATAATGCTATATATAAACCTCCAACATTCGGCTTAGAAGGCATAATGATAAGGCTGTGCGAGTCATGGTGATGGAATTTGTCCCAGCCGCTGGCTGAGGATGATGACTAGTAGTCCATCAACAGCTAGAAACCCACAGGTCCACCCCTGCTCTACTGACAACTGTCTGCACTCCTTATGTTTGAGAAGCAGACACTTCAGTAAAAAGGGAGATTTAAAACCCTTACACACAGTCAATATAAACAAATCAATGGCGTTTTATCAACGTTGCCTATGCAGAAGGATATTCCTGTGGCCTATGCTGCCAGTGTCTTGTAGCACCACACAGGAACTGCTTCTGTCACAACTGTCAATGGGCAGTTCTTTCTCTCTAGTGACAAACTCTGTACTCCAGAGGTTTCATTATGTGAGAACTACCTAAGACATGGAAGAGAGCTGTCCGAGACAAGGTGCACTCCATTAAACTATAGGGCTACCCTGGCAATTTGGAATGTGTGGTCATGCGATGACAGTATATCCAGGAAAATTGCCTCAAATAAACAAAACATTGTGATGGTGTGCTCTGACTTTTAGAGTGATGTCACGCCCATGTTAAACTTTAATGGTTATGTTCATCTTGTAGAGATGGCATTAAAAAAAAATGACATATGTGTAAGTAAATCAATACAAATAAGGGATGCATGTACGTGACATATAACACAACTATGTGAAATATATTTATATATAAACCTGAAATGTACTTAATATAAATACATACACTGTGTACATATATACAAAACACACATACACTTTTAGGCTGTAATTTGTCATATGAGGTAAATGTGCTCAAGCATATGGCATTACGCCAGGGAAGAGTGAATACATTCTTTATTTAGTAGAACATGATCTCAATTCACTTGAATTTTTAAGACACAAAAGTATATACATCATGTATTTGAGTGTGTGTGTGTAGATAGTCTGATATCTTAGAGTTAGCTATTTTTCTCAAGCTGTTAATTTTTAAACCTGTTGATATTTTTCATCAAACTTTTCAAAACACAAATACAATCTGGTGTGACTACTGAATAATAAATGGAGATTTGCACACATCATGCTGACTGCAATATGCTGTGAGGCAGGGCTAATCGCTCTGTTTACATGGCTTCAGTTTGTAACCTTGGAGTTTTTAATCATCTTCTAATACTAACAATGAGCAACATAAAAATAAGATGTATCAATTGAAAAATCGAGAGTGCCAGAAGGGAGAGTGAATCAGAGGATGAGAGGTTAAATTAACCTACTGGATGTCTGAGACCTCTTATTCACTGGGTTAAAGTAAAAATCGGAGGAGGAGAAAAATATGGAAATGACAGAAATGAATGAATGAATGTGAAAAATCACAGAAAAAGACAGAATCCAAGAATGATGAGAGAGATGTATAACAATCGCAGTAAGAAAAACAAGCCTAGCCCTGTCACAGTTCACATGAGACAAAATAACACACACACGGTGACAAACATCCACACTGGTGCTGTCTGCTCTTCTTACAACAAATACACTAAGTGTATGTGAATGTGTATGTAAATAAAATATGTAGGAAAACCGGAGCATCAACAATCAAAGAATTATAGCTACATACGCATATAATATCCAAACATATATATAATAAATATAATCACACACACACAGTAACACACGTATACACATACTGCTGTATATATATATATATATATATATATATATATAATGATTAATACGTTAGATACCTCTATATAGCAAGGGTTTAAAGGCCCCATTTATATTGGGCATTTTATTTCGTTTGCCCCAAAATATATGACCTTTTGTTTAGTACAATAGCCTGTGGCACGCTGTATAACACACTTGTTTATATTATATGAAAACATACAGTATAGACGGAAATCCCCGAGTACATACACAAACACAGAGGAAGGAATACACACCCGAACACAGAGGACCTCAGACACATATATGCTGTCACGCACACGTATAGCCCATGTGTACCGCTAGTTACCCCGTCCCTACCTCTTCGCTCCCTCCAGGAGGGGTTGCTGCTGTCCCTCATTGCTTCGGTGCTGTGTGAATGGGGTGTGAGTGAGTTTCCTCAGGGTCAGCAGTGCGCTGCTGTGAGGGAGCCTGGCACTTTGGCGTCTGCCAGCTTCATGCTTCTATTCTCAGTGTTTTTGTGTCAGGACAGCTGACCCCAGCCTGCCATGTATGTACGTGCCCGGTCCTTATTGCTGCCAGAGTAGTGGCACCCAAAGAATGTAGGGGCGGGAATCCTCCCAGGGGCTTGTCTCTTACCCGCTGCTCTGCTATAGGAGAGGGACACTGTGGGCGGGGCCCGTACATGGAAGTGTAGCAGTGGCTTGTGTTTGTATACATACAGGGAGGCTTGTCGCTCAATTCACTTGCTGACTGTCAGGGGAGGTCATTGTACAGCTTTATTTCCTAAGTAAGAGTGTGTGTGTGTGTGTGTGTGTGTGTGGTTATTTCACGTGTGCATTTAGATGTGTGTGTGTGTGTGTCCCTGTCCATGTGCATTAATCCCCTCTATGTTGCATTAATCCCTTGTACACGCTAATGTTATGTGTGGGTCACTGTGCATGTGCATTCATTACTTCTAGGTTAGAGGTGTGTGTGTGTGCTGGTATCTATTGCACTCATTCCCTGTATTCTTCATTTGTGCTTATGTGCATTCACTACCGTGTGCATGACAGAGATAGTGTTAAAGGGGAACATTCACACCGCAAAAAAATTGGAGCACTGGTTTTACCCCCTAAGACAATATTAGCAATGGGTTTTGTTTTAGTTTTACCTACCTAGGAGTGGATATATTAATATTTAAACCTTCGTAGAATCTTGTGCTCGCTGGTGCAGCTGGGAGGGAAGTGGGAAGTTCTGCTGCTCCGTGCCACACATACATAGTGCAGCAGTATGCGGAAGTGGCACTTTTTAAAGATTAATATCTCCACTCCTAGGTAGGTGTAATGGATACCCAAGTCCTTGGGTTGGACTCAGGCTGTCGTTCCAGGTTTCTCCCTCCTGAAGTCAGCTACAAGCAGCATTTTTTCCTAGAATGGGGGTCAATTGAAGACCCTTGATACCATCCAGCAACAGAGAGACAGGAGCCAGTTCAAGTCCAAACTGTAACACACTTTATTGCACAAACTTCAACTCTTTTATACATGCTGAACCACATCAAGATACAATACTAGACAAAGGACAGTGACAGATGGTGTAAACATAACACAATGGGCTAGACATGAGTACATTATTCATACAAAGGGACTGATGAGGGGTAAACACTGGGACAAAAGTCTGAGAGACTCGAATACACATCTTTACACAATGGCCAGGGGGTTTAAGCATCTTTGAATATTCTGCTTCAACCCCTGGCCAATCAGGAACCTGGAATCCAATGGCCAATCCTGGCCAAGATCATCATGGCTATCTCAGCCAATCAGAACTGGCAGGCAGGCAAACAACTGACCAATCCGAGGGGTGCCTACTTTTCCCATGCAAAGTCAATGGAGTCCCTTTAACTCAGACTGGCCAATCAGGAAGCCGCCTACTTTCCCATGTAAAGTCTATGGGGCTTGTTGAATAGGTAGCCCAGTAGGGCAGCCAGCCTGCGGCAGGTTTTATAGTCCGTGTATTTCAGTCTTTTTGGAGGCGCTGTTCTTCATGTAACCCCCAAACAAACTGCCAGACACTGGTCCACTGGTTGCCACAATGTCCCTTAGGCGGCGGGCTTTCACTAGGGTGACCACGGGTCCCGGAACGTCCGGGACTGTCCCTTATTTCAGGGCTATGTCCCGGGTCCCCTTCAACCGGGACAATGAAGTGTCCCGGAATGAAGCCAAGCCGCCCTGGATGTCAGCCTGCAAGTGGTGTGTCACATCATGGACGCCGCTCGCGGCGTCCATGATATGACACACCGCTTGCAGGCTGACATCCAGGGCGGCAATGCAGCTTACCTGGAAGCAAGCGCTCTAGTAATACAGAGCGCTGGGAGATGACATCATCTCCCAGCGCTCTGCATTACTGAGCACAGCGCGCGGGAGCTTCAGCTCTGTGCCGGAGGAGGCACAGAGCACTGTCCACGCCGCTAGACCACCAGGGACTTAAGGTATGACGGGTCAACTAGGGTGACCACGTCCCGGAATGGCAGAAGGGAAATGTGGTCACCCTAGCTTTCACAGTCCTGTTACTCGCTGCCAAGTAATGGCCTAGGGTCCGTTACAGTAGGTAAAACTAAAACAAAACCCAGCGCTAATATTGTATTAGGGGTTAACCCCTTAGTGACAGCCGCGTTCGTACGCAGCTGTCACCTTAACGCCCGAGGAACATTTTATTTTTTTTTTTAAACGAGTCCAGAGTCTCTGAGCGGCGTGCAGCCACACTGAGACCCGGACTTCCGTGACTTACCAGGTACGTCCTCTGTCACTAAGTGACAGTTTCTGCGGGATGTACCTGGTAAGTCATCTGTCGTTAAGGGGTTAAAACCAGAGCTCCAATTTTTTTGCGATGTGAATGTTCCCCTTTAAAGGGATAATATATATTGTAAGGTTTATCATCCTGAGTAAAACGAGGGTGCTCCCACTGTTCAAAATTTATTTAAGCTCATACTTGAATTTTTAGGTGCACTTTCTCAATGGCCTGCATTTTTATAGTTGCACTGTTGTTACATCATCCTTAATAAAGGACTGAGTTTTGTCCCGACCCAACGTCCAGACAAGTTCACCACTGAAATAGAACTCTACCGATTACAGAGGAAATTACACTTAAGGGACTTTTTTAAGGATTCCACACATGTGGGTGAATTTATCCAGGACCCCTTTAAAGGGATAGTAATACTTCATATTATCTTTATTTTATTTTGTAGGCATTAAAAAAACATGAAGAACAATATAAGTCTTATCTCTCAAACCTTTATGGTTTGAGAGATATTCACAAGCAAAGTTTCCCCTCCCGCCCCTTTTACCTAGTGTAAGCCATCTCTTCTCAGATGTGGAATGCAGTCCATAGATCAGACAGATAACAGCAGGGGACAATCTTCTTCCTATGAGAACAATGAAAGCCCTGCCCCCCTTGACAAGTTTTTCAGGTTTTTCCCTTAACTTAATTGAAGATTGTCCCTCTCTGCAATCTACCTGGGCACCTCCCTTCTGCTCTGGCTGAGCAGTGTTACATCAGTAAAAGGGGCGGGAGGGGGATACTTTGTCATTGAATTACTCTTGAACTACAACTCTGACAGAATTGAAATAACACTCTCCAAAGTCCAAATACTATGATGATTAATTAGAGCTGCATTTGTTATGAAACATTACTATCCCTTTAAGGTGAAGAGCCACTTTGACTCCAATTCACATAATCCCTCTATAAGGACATACAATAAGATCATTCAACAGGAAGTCATGGGGGCACTCGAAAGCAGCAGACCGAAATATTGGAACATTTCAAGAGCTGAAAGACAAGTGATTAAAGAACTAAGGAACAATGATAAGATCATTATACATCTGGTGGACAAAGGAGGCGATATTGTGCTGCAGAATTATGAACAGTATAGACAGGAGGTATGCAGACAACTCCAGGATGAGGTAAGCTACAAGCAATGGTGGAGCAATCCCACAAATGTATTTAAGATAGAAGTGGATGCTTACATTGATAAAGGTATACAAGATGGCTTACTTACTAGTGATGAGCGAGCACCCCAATGCTCGGATGTTCGGGTGCTCTGACCGAGCACCCCCTGAGGCTCGAGTGCTCGGCCGAGCACCCGAGCCCCATTGAAGTCAATGGGAGGACTCGAGCATTACACCAGGCACCCCCTGCTCTGATGAGGGGAGGGTGCCTGGTCCATAGGAAAAGGGCAGAAAAAGATGGAAACACTACAGAAATGGTTCAGGGACAGCATAGGGAGGATGTCTGGATGCACCTTGGACTCCAACATCGCTGCTGGGAACGATCTTTCGCCCGTAGTACGCCATTTTTACAGACTGACCGTAAAACACACAAAAAGGAAAATAAAAACGACTTTAGGCGAAAAATTGTTACCAAACAGTATTTGCTGTATATTTACTTGTATATCATCTGCAAATTCTCCCAAAAATTTCATCGATTTTCTGAAGTGAGGCCATGATTAAGAGGTAAACGTGCGCAGAGGCAAATTCTCCCAAAAATTTCCTTGATTTTCAGAACTGAGGCCATGATTAAGAGGGAAACGTGCGCAGAGGCAAATTCTCCCAAAAATTTCCTTGATTTTCAGAACTGAGGCCATGATTAAGAGGGAAACGTGCGCAGAGGCAAATTATCCCAAAAATTTCCTTGATTTTCAGAACTGAGGCCATGATTAAGAGGGAAACGTGCGCAGAGGCAAATTCTCCCAAAAATTTCCTTGATTTTCAGAACTGAGGCCATGATTAAGAGGGAAACGTGCGCAGAGGCAAATTCTCCCAAAAATTTCCTTGATTTTCAGAACTGAGGCCATGATTAAGAGGGAAACGTGCGCTGAGCTGACCATCTAAAACATTATGGGTGAGGGTCTGCTGCAGAGCTGACCATCCTAAACATTATATGCGAAGGCCCGCTAGTGAGCTGACGCTATAAAACATTATATGAGAGGGCCCGCTAGAGAGCTGACCCAATAAAACATTATATGAGAAGGCCCGCTGGTGAGCTGACCTATATAAAAATTGGCAAACAGGGCCCGCTGGTGAGCTGGCCCTATATAAAAATTATATCACAGGGCCCGCTGGTGAGCTGGCCCTATATAAAAATTATATCCCAGGGCACGCTGGTGAGCTGGCCCTATATAAAAATTATATCCCAGGGCATATGGAAGAGGAGGAGGAGGATGAGAACATTAAGAGTCAACCATATACCCGTTTTTGGGGTGGAAGGGGTGAATGGGAATACAGAGTATTCCCATCATTGTAAATAACATATATAAAGTGAGTTTATGTTCCCCCGGGGCTTTCCTCCAGTGGAGTGGAGAAGTCAGGGGAAATCCAGGCCTTGTTCATTTTTATAAGTGTCAACCTATCAGCATTGTCGGTGGAAAGGCGGATACGCTTATCTGTTATGATGCCACCAGCAGCACTAAATACCCGCTCAGACAGAACGCTGGCGGCAGGGCAGGCCAGCACCTCCAAGGCGTAGAGTGCCAGTTCATACCACGTGTCCAGCTTGGACACCCAGTAGTTGTAAGGCACAGAGGGATCATTGAGGACGCTGACACGGTCTGCTACGTACTCCTTCACCATCTTCCAAAACTTTTCCCTCCTTGTGACACTAGGCTGCGCATCAGGGTGAGGGTGCTGGCGGGGTGTCATGAAGGTGTCCCACGCCTTGGAGAGTGTTGCCCTGCCTTTGTCGGAACTGCTGTGTGCTCCCCTTTTCTCCCCTTCTCGGTTGGCCAAGGTAGCACGTACTCTGCCGCCAGCGTTGTCAGATGGAAAATTTTGGAGCAATTTTTCAACAAGAACCTTCTGGTATTGCACCATTTTGCTTGTCCTCTCCACCGGAGGAATGAGAGATGAGAAATTCTCTTTGTAGCGGGGGTCCAGAAGGGTGAACACCCAGTAATCCGTGTTGTCTAAAATGCGTACAACGCGTGGGTCACGGGAAAGGCAGCCTAACATAAAGTCAGCCATGTGTGCCAGAGTACCAACAGTCAAGATTTCGCTGTCCTCACCAGGAGGCTGACTCTCAATATCCTCATCCTCTTCCTCCTCTTCTGCCCACCCACGCTGAAGAGATGGAACTAAAGTTCCATGGCTACCCTCTGTAGCGGAGGCAACCGTGTCTTCCTCCTCCTCCTCCTCCTCCTCCTCCTCCTCCGCCTCCTCCAATTGTCGCTGAGAAGACGAAGTGAGGGTGCTCTGGCTATCACCTTGTGTAAGCTCTTCCTCCCCCATTTCCACCTCTTCCACATGCAAAGCGTCGGTTTTAATTGTGAGCAGCGAGCGTTTCAGTAGACACAGAAGTGGGATGGTTACACTGATAATAGCGTTATCGCCGCTCACCATCTGTGTCGATTCCTCAAAATTGCGTAAAACCTCGCAGAGGTCTGACATCCATTCCCACTCCTCACTTCTGATTACAGGAAGTTGAACGGAGAGGCGACGACCGTGTAACAGCTGGTACTCCACTACTGCCCTCTGCTGCTCACAAAGCCGGGCCAACATGTGGAAGGTGGAGTTCCAGCGCGTGCTCACGTCACACAGCAGCCGGTGAGCTGGCAATTGTAAGCGCTGCTGCAGCTTCAACAGGCCGGCCGAAGCTGTAGATGACTTACGGAAATGTGCACACACGCGGCGCACCTTGGTCAAGAGATCATGCACATTGGGGTAGGTTTTTAGAAATCGCTGCACCACTAAATTAAATACATGCGCTAGGCATGGTACGTGTGTGAGCTTGCCGAGCTCCAAAGCCGCCACCAAGTTACGCCCATTATCACACACAACCATGCCTGGTTGCAGGTTGAGTGGCGAGAGCCACTGCTCGGTCTGGTGACTAATCCCCTGCAACAGCTCTGAGGCCGTGTGCTGTTTGTCCCCAAGGCAGATCAGCTTCAGCACGGCCTGTTGACGCTTCCCCACTGCAGTGCTACACTGCTTCCAGCTACTGGCTGATGGGGGAGTGGCGGTGTGTGTAGAGAATTCGGAGGTGGAAACGGAGGAGGAGGAGCCAATAACGTAGGTGCTGGTGGAAACCCTGATGGAGGTAGGGCCCGCAATCCTCGGCGTGGGTAGCACCCGTGCCATCCCAGGGTCCGAGTCGCTCCCAGCCTCCACGACATTCACCCAGTGTGCCGTCAGGGAAATGTAGCGTCCCTGGCCACAAGCACTTGTCCATGTGTCAGTCGTTAAGTGGACCTTCCCAGTAACTGCGTTGGTCAGGGCACGGGTGATGTTACGGGACACATGGTGGTGTAATGCGGGGATGGCACACCGGGAAAAGTAGTGGCGGCTGGGGACCGCGTACCGAGGGACAGCTGCTGCCATCAGGCTGCGGAAGGACTCAGTGTCCACAAGCCTAAATGGCAGCATTTCGATGGCCAGTAATTTTGAAAGGTGTGAGGTTAGTGCTATGGCCTGTGGGTGGGTGGCTGGGTACTTTCTCTTGCGCTCAAATGCCTGGGGTAACGACATTTGGACGCTGTGCTGGGACAGGGAAGTGGATGTGGTCGCTGATGGTGCTTCAGATGGTACAGGTGCAGGGCGGGAGGTATGCGGGCCTGCGCCTTCGACAGGCGATTGGCCGGCACCGAAAACAGGGGAAGAGGAGGCAGTGGTGTGGCCTGCAGACACAGATGGGCGATCCAGGCGTTCCTCCCACTTACTACGGTGCTTGGATGCCATGTGTCGGATCATGCTGGTGGTGGTGAGGTTTCTAGTGTTCATGCCTCGGCTCATTCTGGTGTGGCACAGGTTGCAAACTACAATTCTTTTGTCGTCCGCACTTTCCTTAAAAAAACGCCATACCGCGGAACACCTACCCCTTGGCAAGGTAGATTTACGCAAGGGGGTGCTCCGTGGAACATTTGCGGGCCGGTTTGGTGCGGTCCGCCTTCTTTCTGTAGCCACACCACTGCCTCTTCCAGCCTGTTGCGGTGCTGCAGATGGCTCACCCTCAGGACTGCTGTCATCGCTCGGCTCTACACCTTCCCAGGTGGGGTCAGTCACCTCATCGTCCACCAAGTCCTCCTCCACTTCCTCACTCTGATCATCCTCCTCAAGTCTTGATCCCACCACATACTCAGTCATTGACAACTGTATAACATTCTCCTCAACAAGGTCTTGAGACGGAAATAGTGGTTGATTTAATGGCAACTGTGTCTCATCATCATCATCATCATCATCCACTACTTCCTTTGACCTTAAATGCCGTTCACATCTGTCATCTTCTTGTGATTGGGTAGCCTCTAGAGGTTGTGAATCAGGGCACAAGATGTCATGTTCCTCTGCAAGCGTGCTTGGAGAGAGGGTCAAATGAAGGATTGGTGATGAGACGAGCTCATCACTATATCCCAGTGTGGGATCACTTCTTTGACCAGACCGTGTATGGTGGGAGGAAGGATGATCAGAGTGAGGATTATGTTGACCAGACTCTTGGCTACTGAGAGTGGACTTGGTGGAAGACAGGGTGGTGCTTAACCGACTGGAAGCAGTATCAGCTGTCATCCAACCGACCACCTGTTCGCACTGGTCGGACCTCGAGAGTGATGTCCTGCGACGCCCTGTGAAATCAGACATGAAGCTAGGTATGGTGGATGTCTTTCTTTCTTGTGCTCTGGCACCAGGCACAGTTTCTCCGCGTCCTGACCCGCGCCCTGAACTTTCAGGATCACGTCCACTTCCCCGTCCCTTTTTACCCGCCTTCTTCATCTTACACGATATATATGACTTTAATATATATGAGTTTGAAAACTTAACAGTATTTCTTACTATTCTGCAACTCTGCAGAGTACACAGAATAGGCTGCTAAACTGCGGTGACACACACTGAATGGAATAAGTGACTTTAATATTTGAGTTTGAAAAATTAACAGTATTTCTTACTATTCTGCAACTCTGCAGAGTACACAGAATAGGCTGCTAAACTGCGGTGACACACACTGAATGGAATAAGTGACTTTAATATTTGAGTTTGAAAAATTAACAGTATTTCTTACTATTCTGCAACTCTGCAGAGTACACAGAATAGGCTGCTAAACTGCGGTGACACACACTGAATGGAATATGTGACTTTAATATTTGAGTTTGAAAACTTAACAGTATTTCTTACTATTCTGCAACTCTGCAGAGTACACAGAATAGGCTGTTAAACGGCGTTGAAACACACTGAATGGAATATGTGACTTTAATATTTGAGTTTGAAAACTTAACAGTATTTCTTATAATTCTGGAACTGTACAGAGTACACAGAATAGGCTGTTAAACGGCGGTGAAAGACACTGAATGGAATATGTGACTTTAATATTTGAGTTTGAAAACTTAACAGTATTTCTTATAATTCTGCAACTCTGCAGAGTACACAGAATAGGCTGTTAAACGGCGTTGAAACACACTGAATGGAATATGTGACTTTAATATTTGAGTTTGAAAACTTAACAGTATTTCTTATAATTCTGGAACTGTACAGAGTACACAGAATAGGCTGTTAAACGGCGGTGAAAGACACTGAATGGAATATGTGACTTTAATATTTGAGTTTGAAAACTTAACAGTATTTCTTATAATTCTGCAACTGTACAGAGTACACAGAATAGGCTGTTAAACGGCGGTGAAAGACACTGAATGGAATATGTGACTTTAATATTTGAGTTTGAAAACTTAACAGTATTTCTTATAATTCTGCAACTCTGCAGAGTACACAGAATAGGCTGTTAAACGGCGTTGAAACACACTGAATGGAATATGTGACTTTAATATTTGAGTTTGAAAACTTAACAGTATTTCTTATAATTCTGGAACTGTACAGAGTACACAGAATAGGCTGTTAAACGGCGGTGAAAGACACTGAATGGAATATGTGACTTTAATATTTGAGTTTGAAAAATTAACAGTATTTCTTATAATTCTGGAACTGTACAGAGTACACAGAATAGGCTGTTAAACGGCGGTGAAAGACACTGAATGGAATATGTGACTTTAATATTTGAGTTTGAAAACTTAACAGTATTTCTTATAATTCTGGAACTGTACAGAGTACACAGAATAGGCTGTTAAACGGCGGTGAAAGACACTGAATGGAATATGTGACTTTAATATTTGAGTTTGAAAACTTAACAGTATTTCTTATAATTCTGCAACTGTACAGAGTACACAGAATAGGCTGTTAAACGGCGGTGAAAGACACTGAATGGAATATGTGACTTTAATATTTGAGTTTGAAAACTTAACAGTATTTCTTATAATTCTGCAACTCTGCAGAGTACACAGAATAGGCTGTTAAACGGCGGTGAAAGACACTGAATGGAATATGTGACTTTGATATTTTAGTTTGAAGACTTAACAGTATTTCTTCCTATTCTGCAACTCTGCACAGTACACAGAATGTGCTGCTACACTGCGGCGAAGCACACTGAATGGAATATGTGACTTTGATATTTTAGTTTGAAGACTTAACAGTATTTCTTCCTATTCTGCAACTCTGCACAGTACACAGAATGTGCTGCTAAACTGCGGCGAAGCACACTGAATGGAATATGTGACTTTGATATTTTAGTTTGAAGACTTAACAGTATTTCTTCCTATTCTGCAACTCTGCACAGTACACAGAATGTGCTGCTACACTGCGGCGAAGCACACTGAATGGAATATGTGACTTTGATATTTTAGTTTGAAGACTTAACAGTATTTCTTCCTATTCTGCAACTCTGCACAGTACACAGAATGTGCTGCTAAACTGCGGCGAAGCACACTGAATGGAATACGTGACTTTGATATTTGAGTTTGAAGACTTAACAGTATTTCTTCCTATTCTGCAACTCTGCACAGTACACAGAATGTGCTGCTAAACTGCGGCGAAGCACACTGAATGGAATATGTGACTTTGATATTTTAGTTTGAAGACTTAACAGTATTTCTTCCTATTCTGCAACTCTGCACAGTACTCAGAATGTGCTGCTAAACTGCGGCGACGCACACTGAATGGAATACGTGACTTTGATATTTTAGTTTGAAGACTTAACAGAATGTGCTCTAATCTGCAACTTTGCACACTAAACAGAATGTGCTCTAATCTGCAACTTTGCACACTAAACAGAATGTGCTCTAATCTGCAACTTTGCACACTAAACAGAATGTGCTCTAATCTGCAACTGTGCACACTAAACAGAATGTGCTCTAATCTGCAACTTTTCACACTAAACAGAATATATATATTTTTTTTTTTTTGTTTTTGTTTTTTTCCCCCCACACCAAATAACCTGCTGCCCCCACACACAGTAGTCCTAAAAAGGACTTTTGGTTCTTTTTTTTTCACAATTTTTGTTTTTTTCCTCCCTACACTGCCTTTCCCTTCCTATCCTCAGCTCTCCCTGGCTCAGACTGAGCCGAACTCGATGGTCAGGTGCTATACAGCACCTGACCACGGGTTCTGGCCAGCCAATCAGTGTAATGCCAGCAGCCAACATGGCTGCTGGCATTACACCGATGTCAGAGCCTCCCTGCACGTTTATTGGCTGCGCAGCAGCCGCAAAACGTGCGGGGAGGAGACCCGAACATGGCGGGCGAGCACATGCGGTACTCGTACGAGTACCGCCATGTGCCGAGCAGAGCGATGCTCGAGCCGATCCGAGCATCGGCCGAGCATGCTCGCTCAACACTATTACTTACCTCTAAAATAGGTACATTCATGAGAATGAGGTATCCAGTGACCCCTGTACTGTACTGTCTACTGAAGGTACATAAGACCTTGCACAACCCTCCTGGCAGGCCGATAGTTTCAGCGAGGGGTTCCTCATTATATCCATTGGCCCAATATATAGACAGCATGCTGCAGCCCTATGTACAACAGACAGATACATTTATTAAGGACACAACGCATTTCCTCAATAGGCTGGATTTGACAACATGCAACATTGAAGAGATCACACTGGTGACCATGGATGTCACCAGTTTATATACGTGCATTCCGCATGAAGTGGGGAAAGCAGCAGCCTGGCGGCTACTGGAAGAAGGTGGCGACTATTCACCAGAGGAGATTGACTTTCTGGTAGGAATGATTAACTTGATGCTCACTCATTACTATTTCAAGTTTGAAAATGATCTGTTTATTCAATTAGCTGGGACTGCCATGGGGTCCCCTATGGCCCCAGCGTATGCAAAAGCGTTTATGTGGGACTACGAGTAACAGCACATTATGGGTATCATGGTGCCCGTGATTCCAGCTGCCGAGCGACATTGTTACTTCCGGGTTTACCATTGCCTTATTCTTATTGGCATTGTGACTGTGGCTTCTCCCAGGGTTTGCCTTTATATATTCCCTCCTGTCATCTTTACGGTGCCCTTTCGTGGTGTACCCGTACCTAGCGTTTATGACTGCTTGTTCCTGTTTCCGTGTATGACCCGGTGTCACAGCTTACCTTGACTCCAGCATGATCACAGGCGCGAGGCTTCAAGCAGGCTGCAGGCCTCTGTTTTATCTGTTTGCTTACTGTAGTCTCCTCCTACCAGGGCCTAGGCCTAGGGCGCACATGTACTCGGGGAGCGGGCATGCAGCAGAGAAGAGCTGCGCCCGCTGCCCGCCCACACCGCACCGGGAACGCAACACAGTGAGACCTGTGTCTCTACTGCGCTCCCTCATCGTTCTCAACTCTTTAGGAATGCAGAGCGTGCTGGGAGTCATGATCTCCCGGCGTGCTCTGCATTACTGAAAAGAAGACTACGCGGAGCTCCAGGTATGTGATGGGGGGCAAGTTGGAGCTTATGGGTGGCAAAGTGGAGCTGGTGGGGCAAGTTAGAGCTGATGGGGGCAAGTTGGAGCTGATATGGGCATAGTGGAGCTGGTGGGGGCAAAGTGGAACTTATAGGGGGCAAGTTGGAGCTGGTGGGGGCATAGTGGAGCTGGTGGGGGCACAGTGAAGCTGATAGGGGCAAGCTGGAGCTGATAGGGGCATAGTGGAGCTGGTGGGGGCAACATGGAGCTGGTGTGGGCAAGTTGGAGCTGATCGAGGCAAGTTGGAGCTGGTGGGGGGCATCTCTTACAGGCATCTCCAGACCAGGGGCAGAGAGGACAATCATGAAATGAGGTGGGGTATAAGTGGGCAGGGTATAAAGGGGTGGGGCACAAGGGGCAGAGCCAAATGGGCGGCAAAATTAGGTTTTGCCTAGGGTGGCAAAAATCCTTGCACCGGCCCTGCCTCCTACCTACTTCCTACTTCCTCCCACTGAGCTGCTCCTCCTACTTCCTGTGGAGGGGTTTATAAGGCAGACTGAGGCCTAACTCAGATGCCTTTGCGTTGTTGTTCTTAGGTGAAGTACTTGGGCTCTGTGTATGACCTGGCTATCTACGAAAACCCACTCTGTGTATGACCTGGCTATTTATGAGAACCCGCACTGTGTATGACCTGGCTAAGTAAGAGAACCCTTCCTGTGTATGACCCAGATAAGTACGCGAACCCTCTCTGTGTATGACCCAGCTAAGTACGAGAACCCTCTCTGTGTATGACCCAGTGATCACGAGTATCCCTTACTGTGATCAATTTGTACTATTGGCTTAAGACAGACCACTGTTGTGGACAGGGTCTGATTGGTGACTGCAGGCAGAGTCACAGGGTCTGGTGTGTGACTGCAGGCGAGAGTCACAGGGTCTCTTAGTGGTGACTGCAGGTGTGGGTCACCGGGTGGCTGCAAAGGTGCGGTGTTGCTGGTTTGACTGATTGCAGGCGTGGGTCAGTTCTCCAGTCCAGCAGTCCTTGTGTTCCTGTTTGTCGGATCAAGATTGCTGAGCCAGTGTTCACAGTGGTCGCCTGTTCCAGTGTTCCAGTCGACGGATCAAGAGTTGGCGTTCCTGTATCCTGCTGAGACTAACAGGGGCTTCTATTTCTGGTAGTAGTGTCGCCAGCTAGTAACCCTTTGCTTGTTGTACCACTTATTTATCGCTGTGATTTATTCTAAATAAATATTTTGCATTACATTACCGTACTGAGTTCTGAGCATTCCTGGGTGCCCGTGACACCCGGCTCTCCTGACTATGTTCCTGATTCCTGATGCTCCTGTGATCTGATTCCGTTGCTGACTTAGGACCGGCTGACTAATTCCATGTGTACCGACCTGGCTTGACTGAGTATCCGATTCCGTTACCGACTAGGACTGGCTGACTAACTCCTTGTGTACCAACCTGGCTTGGCTGAGTATCCGATTCCGTTACCGATTAGGACTGTCTGACTAACTCCGTGTGTACCGACCTGTTTGGCTGAGTATCCGATTCCGTTACCGACTAGGACTGGCTGACTAACTCCATGTGTCCGACCTGGGTGGGCTGAGTATCTGATTCCGTTACTGACTAGGACTGGCTGACTACTCCATGTGTGCCGACCTGGCTGTGTATCCGGTTCCGTTTCTGACTGGACTGGCTGACTATCTCCGTGTGTACAGATTGGGGCAACGCTGGCTTCTGATCTGTCAGGATACGCACCCTGTATCTCATTTCACCTACTCCCACTCGCTATACTACACAGTGCCTGTGTGGCCTGTCTACCCCCGTAGTCTCCAGGGGTCTGTGGGAGTCCAGTCACTTGCTCCTGTCTGTGTTGCTTCCGTTAACCCTAGAGTTCTAGGGTCAGATCACTGCCAGAGTCCTGTCTGCGTTTCCTCCGTTAACCCTAGCATACTAGGGTCAGACCACTGCCAGTGTCCTGTCTGTGTTGCCTCCGTTAACCCTAGCATACTAGGGTCAGATCACTGCCCCGTGTCCTGTCTGTGTTGCCTCCGTTAACCCTAGTGTTCTAGGGCCAGATCACTGCCACAGTCCTGTCTGTGTTGCCTCCGTTAACCCTAGCGTTCTAGGGCCAGATCACTGCCAGAGTCCTGTCTGTGTTGCCTCCGTTAACCCTAGTGTTCTAGGGTCAGACCACTGCCAGAGTCCTATCTGTATTGTCTCCTTTAAAGGGATAGTAATACTTCGTTTTAACTTTATTTTATTTTGTAGGCATTAAAAAAACATGAAGAATGATATAAGTCTTATCTCTCAAACCTTTATGGTTTATGAGATATTCACAAGCAAAGTTCCCCTCTCCGCCCCTTTTTCCTAGTGTAAGCCATCTCTTCTCAAATGTGAATCTGGTTGTATGACCAGACAGATAACAGAAGGGGACAGCTTTCTTTGTATGAAAACAATGAAAGCCCTTCCCCCCTTGACAAGTTTTTCAGCTTTTTCCCTTATCTTAATTGAAGATTGTCCCTCTCTGCAGTCTACCTGGGCACCTCCCTTCTGATCTGTTTGAACGGGGGGGATACTTTGTTTGTGAATATCTCTTAAACCATAAAGGTTTCAGAGATAAGACTTATATCATTCTTCATGCTTTTTTAATGCCTACAAAATAAAATAAAGTTAAAACGAAGTATTACTATCCCTTTAACCCTAGCATTCTAGGGTCAGGTCACTGCCAGAGTCCTGTCTGTGTTGCTTCGATTAACCCTAGCATTCTAGGGTCAGGTCACTGCCAGAGTCCTGCCTGTGTTGCCTCCACTATCCCTATCCTCCTAGGGAATTGCCCTGCAGTCACCTATCACCCTATCTCACTTAGTTGCGGTGTGAGGCTGTTGTGGTTCTACTTGTTCCTGAACCTGTCCACGGATCAAGCCTACAGAGTCCTATTAATATTGTGCCCGGTTCAATGCTGCCTAGGGGTAGAACCTACCCATTGTCCTGCGAAGAGAATCAGGCAATAGAAGAATATATCACTGATGCCTTGGCCCATGGCATAATTCATAAATCTTCCTTGCCCATGGGGGCTGGATTCTTTTTCGTGAAAAAGAAAAATGGGGAACTCAGACTCTGTATCGATTATAGGGGTCTGAATAAGATAATGATCAAGAACGCTTACCCCATCCCATTCATTACGGAATTGTTTGATCGACTCAAGGACGCTTCCATCTTCACCAAGTTGGACTTCATGGGCGGCATGCAATCTAGTCAGGATAAAAGAAGGTGATGAGTGGAAATCCGCTTTCAATACTCGGACAGGGCACTACGAGTATCTAGTGATGCCCTTTGGGTTATGCAATGCCCCAGCGGTATTCCAAGAGTTTAGTAACGACGTCCTTAGGGACATGTTACAGTCCTGTGTAGTGGTCTACCTGGGCGATATTCTGATTTATTCTTCTGACTTGGAAACACACAGTAAGCATGTCACGGCAGTGTTACAAAAACTGAGAGAAAACAAAATTACTTTGCAAATTGGACAAGTATGAATTTCATAGATCCAAGGTACTGTTCTTAGGTTATGTGATTGGCAAAGATGGCACTGCCATGGACAAGGACAAACTGTCTGATGTGTTGCAATGGCCACGTCCCATTGGCCTTAAGCCCTTGCAGCGGTTCTTGGGCTTTGCAAATTATTATAGGATGTTTATTCGTGACTACTGCATGATTGTGAAACCACTGACAGATATGACGCACAAGGGTGCTAATGCTTCATTGTGGTCTCCGGAAGCTGAAAGGGTGTTTGAATCCTTAAAATCCGCATTTTCCTCGGCACCACTCTTGTCGCATCCTATACCCGGCTTGCCGTTCACCTTGGAGGTGATGCTTCAGAGACTGGTGTAGGTGCAGTGCTGTCACAGAGGCCGGGTCCTGGGAAGACGCTAATGCCATGCGGATTCTTCTAAAAAAAAAAAAAGACCAAGGCCCAAAGTGTCTGTAATATTGGGGATCGCAAATTGTTGTCAATCATTTTGGCACTTCATGAATGGCGCCATCTGTTGGAGGGCACCAGGGCGCCGATTCTGATCCTGACAGACCATAAAAATCTTACCTACCTCCCGGAGGCAAAACGGTTATCCCCCAGACAGGCCAGATGGGCCTTATTCCTTTTACGCTTTAATTTCATTGTTTCATACTTACCTGGCACCAAGAATATTAAGGCTGATGCCTTATCCAGACAATTTGGTCTAGATCCGGAGTCCGAGTCTGAGCCTGTGCCTGTTATACCTCCGGATCATATCCTTGCCACTCTACGCACCAGTATCACATCCCCATTGGGCGAAGAGATCTTGGCATCCCAGGCCAATGCTCCTCCAGAGAAACCCATGGACAAATGCTATGTGTCTGAAACCTTTCGGGCCAAATTGATGGAGACTTATCACGCATCTCGTGCTGCTGGCCATGTAGGCAAAAATCAATTAATATGGTCCTTGTCCCGAATATTCTGGTGGCCTACGTTAAGGGCTGATTGTGCCGCATTTATGGCAGCCTGTACTGTTTGTGCTCACTCTAAGTCTCCAAGGCATCTCCCTGTCGGGTTTTTGCAAGCTGTCCCTAATGGCGATCGCCCATGGTCACATGTGTCTATCGATTTCATGGGAGAACTGCCTGCATCTAATGGTTACACAATCATACTTATGGTGGTCGATAGATTTTCGAAAATGGCCCACTTTGTGGCACTCCCTGGCTTACAATCAGCTAAAACATTGGCCATGGTGTTTGCGAGAGAGGTGTTTCAGCTCCATGGGGTCCCCAAGGTCCTTGTCTCCGATCGTGGGAGCCAATTTGTGTCCAGGTTCTGGAGGGTATTCTGTGATCAAATGGGCATCCAATTGTCATTCTCATCTGCATACTAATGGGGACGCTGAACGCTCCAACCAGGGATTGGAGCAGTTTCTACATTGTTTCATCTCTAACCATCACGATAACTGGGCTGACTTGTTGCCGTGGGCAGAGTTCGCCAGGAACTGTGGCGTGTGCTCTTCGTACGGGAGCTCACCCTTCCTCATCAACTATGGGTTCCAACCATGCTTGCTCCCAGACACCTTTCAAGCACAGCAGATTCCGGCTTTAGATGAGCACATTAGGCAACTCCGCTCCACTTGGGCACAAGTCCAGTGTTCTGTACGTGACTCCTT
This sequence comes from Rhinophrynus dorsalis, assembly GCA_037306005.1. Taxonomy (NCBI): domain Eukaryota; kingdom Metazoa; phylum Chordata; class Amphibia; order Anura; family Rhinophrynidae; genus Rhinophrynus; species Rhinophrynus dorsalis. The sequence goes on along the minus strand of CM074722.1, from coordinate 103,553,745 downwards.
TCTACGAGTTCATCGGCATGCCGACAACAGAAGGCTGCCAGCTCCTGTATTCCAGGTGGGGGACCGGGTGTGGTTGTCCTCCAGGAACCTCAAGTTGCAAGTCCCATGTGGTAAATTGGCTCCCTGATTTGTGGGTCCGTTCCGGGTACTCCGCAGAGTTAACCCTGTTGTCTATGCCTTGGAATTACCTGCCTCTATGAGGATACATAACATGTTCCATGTGTCCCATCTCAAACCCTTGGTGTGTAACTGCTACACCACCTCTCCGGCAGTCCCAGCTCCAGTACGCATACAAGATCATGACGAATATGAGGTGCAGGGTATTATGGATTCACGTAGATTCCGTGGACAGATCCAATATTTGGTGCACTGGAAGGGTTATAGCCCAGAGGAACGCTCATGGGCGAACCTCTCTGACATTCATGCTCCACTGTTGTTGAGCAGATTCCATGCTAAGTTCCCATCAAAGCCTAGACCTCCCTCACGACAGTGTGTGGGGGGGTTGTTGAGAGGTGGGTACTATCACGGTACCCGTGATTCCAGCTGCTGAGTGACATTGTTACTTCCAGGTTTACCATTGCCTTATTCTTATTTGCTTTGGGACTGTGGCTTCTCCCAGGGTTTGCCTTTATATACTCCCTCCTGTCATCTTTACGGTGCCCTTTCATAGTGTACCTGTACCTAGCGTTTATGACTGCTTGTTCCTGTTTCCGTGTATGTCCCGGCTCGCCTGACTACGCTCCTGATTCCTGATGCTCCTGTGATCCGATTCCGTTGCTGACTTAGGACCAGCTGACTAACTCCATGTGTACCGACCTGGCTTGGCTGAGTATCCGATTCCGTTACCAACTAGGACTGGCTGACTAACTCCATGTGTACCGACCTGGCTTGGCTGAGTATCCGATTCCATTACCGACTAGGACTGGCTGACTAACTCCGTGTGTCTGGACCTGGCTGTGTATCCGGTTCCATTTCTGACTGGACTGGCTGACTACCTCCGTGTGTACAGATTGGAGCAACGCTGGCTTCTGATATGTCAGGATACGCACCCTGTATCTCATTCCACCTACTCTCGCTCGCTATACTACACAGTGCCTGTGTGGCCTGTCTACCCCCATAGTCTCCAGGGGTCTGTGGGAGTCCAGTCACTTGCCACTGTCTGTGTTGCATCCGGTAACCCTAGAGTTCTAGGGTCAGGTCACTTCCAGAGTCCTGTCTGTGTTGCCTCCATTAACCCTAGCGTTCTAGGGTCAGATCACTGCCAGAGTCCTGTCTGTGTTGCCTCCATTAACCCTAGCGTTCTAGGGTCAGGTCACTGCCAGAGTCCTGCCTGTGTTGCCTCCGCTATCCCTAGCCTCCTAGGGAATTGCCCTGCAGTCACCTATCACCCTATCTCACTAAGTTGCAGTGTGGGGCTGTTGTGGTTCTACTTGTTCCTGAACCTGTCCATGGATCAAACCTACAGATTCCTATTATATATTGCCATTGTGATATTCATACATCCTGACTTGAGTCAGATTTGGGAAGTACTTGGTACAGACCTCATCTGGACCTGAGTAGGGTGATTGTTCTATTTATTTTCAATAAAGCTTTTTAACCTTACCTAACTGTGTTCTTATGGAACTGTGACAATGGGTTCACAGTATTGGAAACGTGTGAAGCTCTAGGTCAGGTTCATTGATGACCTATTTATGCTTTGGTCTGGTGGTGAAAAGAAGCTTGTTGAGTTTGCGGATCAGCTGTCAAAGACCCCAATTAGACTGACTGAAAGAGATCAGTTACCTGGATGTATTGATTCGGAAGGAAGGCAACAAGTTAACAACTACATTGTATTAAACCATCAGACCGTAATACCCTATTATGTGCTCAAAGTCAAGACCCTAGGCCACTCAAGAGAGGTCTCCCAAGGTCCCAGCTGATGAGAGTGAAGCGAATAGTGTCTGATCCTGTTGAGAGTAGGATGAAATTGGAGGAAATGGGGGCAAAATTTGTGGAGATGGGTTATAAGGAGGCAGACATTAAGCAAGATATACAGGTGGCAGCAGGAATGGACAGACACTCACTGCTAGTGGGGTCACAGAGGAAGGGAGATGAAAATCGAGATTGTCTTATAGTAACCACAACATTTTCGGATATAAGTGGGGAAGTGAAAACTAGTATAGTCAATAATTGGGACGTCTTGAAAAGAGATCCTGAAGTGGGCCCTTGTTTCAAAAACTACCAATGCATTGCTTTAAGAGAGGTTGAGCATAAAAGACAAATTAGTCAGCTCAGATCCATGGAGTAAATATACACCAGTAGCTAGTAAGGCACTAAAGGGGGTTTTCAAATGTCTAGGTTGTGTAACATGTGCACACAAGATTACTGGTAATAAATATAGGGTCTCCATGACTGACTATACTATTAATGTCAAGCAGAATATTACGTGTACCACGGCATTTGTGGTATATCTGCTAGTTTGTCCCTGCTTAAAATGTTATGTGGGCAAAACGACCAGGGCATTCAAAGAACGAACGCGGGAACATAAATCTATGATTGTTAGGGGTCTCAATAATACATTGAATTATCAACAGCTTAAACGTTCCCTGGTTGCCAGGAACTTTATTCAGTTCAAACATAAGGTTACTGAACTCCAATCTTTTCCTTTTGAGTTGGTCAAACAGGCACCACGGGTGACAGGGAGGCTCAGCTGGCGAAACGAGAAATGTATTGGATTTATAAGATGAGATCACTGTCACCTTCCGGACTGAACGAACAGTTTAGTCTGATACATTATATCTAAACAGTTACGTGCATATACTGACAATGTTCCTTTTGAATTGAGCACATATTTGGTTTGGTATTTTTTACGTACATTGTGACATTAATGTTTTTAGAGGTCTGTGTATTTATTGGGTGACCGGTTGGCGTCCTTTGGTTGCTATGGCAACCTGTTGGACGCCCTGCCGGCGCCAAGTTTAACAATAGAGCACATATAGGGCAGATCGGGGAGCCAGTCTGTATCTCTGTTGTTCCTGATGAAAGTCCCAATGGTGGACTGAAACGTCAGATTTTAATAATGTTTTATTAAAGGTGAAGTTTTAAACATCACACTGAGTGCTCAACTCTTTCCATTGGATACTTTGACAAACTATTTGAGTTTAGAAGCACTGATTATATTAAGAGATTTGGAGTGTGTACCGGAGTCCAGAGAAACAGGTTTTACATCATTCTATGGGCACATCTGCTCCTCTGACAATAAACCTCCATAGTATGGTGTATTAACAGCGCCATTATTAAGTTTCAGGTCATTGAGATAACTGCACCTAAAAAATTTCAATTTTGAGCTTCATTAACTTTTGAATAAAATATTTCTCATTAGTGGGAATACTTTTGCTTTACACAGGAGAATAAACCCTAGAATATAAATGTTTTTATATATTAAGTATATCCTTAACTCTGTCCCACAACTGAGACTGTATTACATGGTTCTTTACATACATTTTTAATTGAAAGCAGAACATTCACACCCAATAAACTTCATCTTAATAGCTGCATTGTCACGGGAGACTTGCAAATAACGACTCAGACAGGTACAAAAAAATAAATTCCACTTTATTTAGAATAAATTACAAGAATAGTAAAAGGTAGACATTTCCTCAACCTTCCCGGGGTCAGGAGTGGGGACAGTGCGCAGTCCATTACCAGGAGCTGACACTGAACCTAGCCAGACTGATGAATAAGCTCGGAGCGAACCAGTAGAGAGAGCAGAACTACAAAGGTAGCAATAGTGGTAAGCATTCTGTAAGCTGAGCGGAAACTGGAGGCTAAGGACAACCGCAATACCCTAGGACGCTAGAGTCACAGAACAACATGCACCCTAGAACGATAGGGGCACAACAATCCCCGGTAGGACTAGGCGCTGCTGCACTACGGACAGGACTTACCCAACCAAGGACTGAGACTGAAAGCCTACAACGAGGGAGCCAGGTCTCAGGGAGCGAGGGATAGACAAACCAGCCAGTGGTCAAAAGATTCGGGTAGTCAGTCAAGCCAAAGTACTTAGCATGGAGCGGGAAGTCAGACAAGGCACAGTACGTAGCAAGGAGCAGGTAGTCAGCCAGGCCAAAGGTCATACATGGAGCGGGTAGTCAGATCAAGCCAAAGTCGGCATGGAGGGGTCAGTCAGCAAGCAAAAGGTTCAGGCACAAATCGGTTGTCAGACGGAGCCAGGGTCATACACAAAATAGATTCAGCAGCCAGGAATGGATCACAATGGGAGACTCAGAAAGCACTCAGGTACACCACAAAAGGGCACTGAGGCAATGATAGGACGCAGCATATAAGGCCTCTCTAGGAGGCGGAGTTCAAATAGGTCAATCAAGGCGGAACTATAAAAATAGCGAGCGCTCAGAATGACGCACGAGTAACCAGGAAGTAGTCAACCGCCATGCTGCCGCCAAGCAATTGCAAAGAAGCGAACAAGCCAGCAAAATCTCCAGAAACACGGGAACCATGATATTCATCTATTAAAACTGCCTATAAGTTATGTCATTATATTTTGAAAAACACACTAGTTTAAAGGGATAGCAATGTCTATAATAAAGTTACGCTCTGAGTCTTCTGCATGCAGATCTAAGTATAATAACCTACTGTTTAGTAGTTCAAAAGATATTGAAGCTTAAATGATCCCCCTCCCGCCCCTTCTGGCCGCATCACTACCTGTAAGCGTGGTTCGGATGGAGAGCAGCGAGGGACAAGCTTCAGTATTGAAAAGGAAAATCCTGCCCTCCTTCGTCAAAGGGGGCTGAGATTTCTTTATACTTACTGACTGAAGTTTATCCCTCGCTGCATCAGTCAGGTTCCAGGAACGGATTGTGGATTCAGTGGGAGGCAGCTAGAAGGGGCGGGAGGGGGATAATTTAAGCTTCAATATCTTTTGAATTACTGAACAGTAAGTTATTAAACTTAGCATTGCAAAAACCATTGTAGAAGAATTGGAGTGCAAGTGTATAGACATTACTATCCCTTTAATGGAAAAACAATTTTGAAAATGACCTGGTGATGTCATCTGCAGCACAGTGCGGTACAGGCTGTACCCCGCCGCTCAATGGAACTGCCCCTGTACCCACATCTCTCCACCAACCACCGTTCCCAGCAATCCCCATGCTCGTGAGCACTCACAACCACATGGCTGCGCCTTCCTTAAAGGGGATCTATCACCCCTATACATGTTGGTCTAAGTAGGTAGTTTATGTAGCAACTAGATGTTATAACATTTTCATTTTTTAATAAAATTGTTAGTTTGCCGAAAATAAATGATTAAAGATTGCCCTGTGCACTCCAGCTTACATGCATCATCGGAGGAGGCTGGATAGAGGGAGGGGAGCAGAGGAAGAGTGGCAGACTGCGGTACAGAGCAGGTAACCGCAGTCTGTCCGGAAGCAGGGCAATATTTACTCGTTTATTTTTGGCAAACTGATGATTTTATTAAAAAAATGAAAACTAAGAATATCTAGTTGCTACATAAACTAACTATTTAACCAACGTATATAGGGGTTATAGATCACCTTTAAAGGAATAGCAGTGTTTCTTAGGTATTACTGTAACATTGATTCTTCCCCCTCCTGTCCCTTTTACGTATGTAAAGCTGCCTCCACTCAGATCTGGAATCAGCAGACTGGACAGATCACAGTAAGGGATGATTTTCTTTCTATCAGTATAAAGAAAAAGCTGCTCCCCTTGACGAAGGAGGGCAGGTTTTTCCTTAAAGCGGAACTTCCACATTCAAATAACTAGCCAGAGTTCTGAAGATATACCTATCATGATCCGCTTTGTGTGTATAATAGTCCCCTGCTATCCCCCTTATTCTAATAAAAATTACCTTATATGTTCGTGGCAAGACAAGGGAGAGCGGGTCCATCTTTCCTAAAGATAAACACATCGCATGCGTCAGCTCTCCCTGTATCTTGTCAGTCATATAGGAAGAGATCGCTCCTAAATTTTATTTGCTTTATTGTTCGTGACGCATGCTTGTGAATGATACCATGCAAATTGATGTGTATGCGCTAGGTCTTCCATGGGCGTGCTCATACAGGATCCTGAACTCGATCGTGCACAGCATCCATCTCCCTGCACTCCGCAGGTAAGAGAGCTGAGAACGAGAATGCAGACATGATACAGAACATGACCGTAGCAGGAACTTTTACTTAACTACAGTGTTGTAATGTATTTGTTGAAGTGTGTCAGCTTAAGTCCATTGATTAAAAAAAAAAATTTCACACCACGATGTTAACCCGTTGAGGAACGTGCTCGCCCCTCACAGACATGACCTGCACGCGCAGAATTCAAGGAGCATGCCAGGTCACATGGTTTAGCAGCCATGACATAGGATTAAGGGGCTGGACGGATGGTACACTCTCAAGCCCTGTGGGAGTGTCTTCTGCACCATACTGTGCGCGACAGTACAGGTCTAACAGAATGTTACGGCATCAGGTACAGAATTCATGTTTCTTTTGCTGAATTTATACCAATTTTTAAGCGAAAAGACACACATCAATATACACAGGGGACACAAAGGAAGGAATGAAGCCATCAACATACAGAGGTGAAAGTTCCGCTTTAAGTTGAAAGACAATTGTCCCTTATCCCATCCGGAACGGCCAGCTGAATCTTATGGGAAGATTTGTGATGTATCTAAAGAACCTGCACTCCTTCGTCAAGGGGAGCAGGGTTTTCCTTATACTCATAGAAAGAAGATCGTCACTTGTTGTGAAGTCATCTGACTGGGTTTCAGATCTGCGTGGGGGCAGCCTTTCATATGTAAAAGGGTCAGGTGGGGGACACTTATAGAATAAAATTAAAACTGCAAAGTTATGGGTGGCTACAAAGCTTCATATCGTTATACAAATGCATGTACAAGAATCGATGTTACAGTAATACCTAAACATTACTGTCCCTTTAAACATGTTGATCATAGTGAGAGTTCATTTATATTGCCAGCCCGCTTCCCCTTCTAAAAATAAAAGCCAGTGAAGAAGTAGGCTGTGTGAGTGGAATGCGAGTGAAGGGGCAGGCTTTGGGAGCAAGATTGGCAGCTCCTCAGATGGAGAGCACTGACTATCACTGGAAACATCATTAAGATGGTGCCACTCTCCTTATCCATAACAAATAGCAACTAGGCATATTTTTTCTTATAATGGTGTATTATTAAACAATTCTTGGGCATTTTTAATAATGTTTAAAGGTAATACAAGGAATGGGGCTAGGGATGTAAGAGCATGAAAGTTCCACTTGAAGTAAGGAAAAACAAACAGACACCATATTTATTCAAGTGAACTGAAAGTAAGGCCACAACATTTATTAAAAGTGTATGAATATTATTAAAACCTGTAGCATACATAAAATAAGTCTGTACAACACAAATGTATCTAAAACGTAACCTACTGCTTACAATGTAATGCCTGACACTAGAACATCCTCACAATTTACATTATTTTTTCAATATAGCCCAAAATAACACTTAAGTAATTGCCATCCAAGTGTATGGCAAGTGTTAGCCCAACAGCTCCTGAGACCAAGTTCAAGGATCCAAAAGGAAGACAAAACTATTAAGTTGTGCTTCACATAGCAAGCACCCTGCCAAGGCATGTCCAGTTGACCCTTTAAGATGGCCAAGCCCTACTCCACAGAACAAATAAGACTCTCAACTACATTCTTCAAACCTGACAAGAAAATATCTAGACCAACATCCGTAAGATAAACCCTGTCATGATAAAAAAGACAGGGCTCATCCTCCGAATAGTGGTGTCACAAAACCAATTCCCCACTATTCCTAATAAAACTAGATGTATTCTTGTTAACTGTCTTCCTGCTAGCCTCAAGCGTGCCCTAAGACCAACGCATCAGGATCAATCTCCAACCAGGTAAGGATCATGCCCAGAAACAAGTACCCCAACTGGCCCAAATCACATTTAAACAACCCAAAACATCACTCTGAGACACACAATTCAAATAGTTACCTTCAGCATGAGCAACTAAAATATCAGGTAACGAGCTAACCTTAGCCACCCTAATGACCTGGCACATATCCTGTTCCCAAACCATAACCATAAGCCCAAACCACCAAAACATCCACCCAGCCCTCAGGAAAAGCCATCCATGTTTCAGCTTTCTGAGCTGCTGCTTTCCATTGGGCTCAGTAATATAAGATGGTCAATGATCTATAAGAAATATATCCTGGCACCTGAAACATAACAGAAAGAAAACAGACATAAAACAAACAACCAACTCAGTCTAACATACAAGCTGAACCTGTTTGATTCACAACCCTCTATTTTACTAAACCTGTCAGCATTCAAAACCCAATGTGCAGCTCCAGTCACTTCCCCATTCTTAAAGAATGTGACCCAAACTTATTTGCCTGAAAATCTAAACATTCCAAACTCCACCAGAGCACTGTAGTAAATTGAAAAAGCAATAATGCTGTAGCATCAGCATGCAGCCGTTCACACGCTGGCTGAACCAGCAAGTAAGCCCACAGTGATGCAACTGGACACTCCGGGAGCCCAGACTGAAAACTCACACCCTTGCCCAACTGATAATTCTAGACCTCTGCGAAAGAGAGGCAAACTGAATCTCTGCAAAGTATTATATAATGAAAACCCTATCTGAAAGCTTACTGCTACTGACCAACTCAAAAGGCTCCAAAAAGAACTGTAAAAACCAACAAACAACCTAACAAATGATGGCAATCCAGGTGGACAGGTGGAATATCAATATTAGCTTTCTTCATAATGGCCCCTAAACCTGCATCCCAACCGAAAGCCATAGACTCATCAAGCAGTGTGTACTGTACCGAACAGAAACCTTTAGCAATATCATGCCCTTTGAGGTAAGATAAATGATGTATGAGGTGGAATTTGCCAGGCTTCTTCTTCAGCACCACCCCCCATTGGGGAGACATGCAAATATGGACGCATCATGCACCCGAGCACCACCTCTTCATCCAACTTCTCCTGGACATCCACTAGAAAGTTATAGATCAACCTAAGATTCTTTTGGGAAGTATAAACCCCCCCATCCAAAAAATGTATAAAAACCTAACCCATCCCACAAAATCAGCACATCATTTTTCCTACCTTAACAGTTACGGCTCCATCATGTTTTATGATCTGACCGAGAGCGCCCAATGCAAGCTGCCTGAGATAAGCCTTGCAGAGTGGAATCTCTACAAAGGAAAAACAGACTGCTATTATAATAATAATAATAATAATATGTAGAAATATAGACAACAGAAAACAAAACAGAAATACTCACTCGGTAGGCCTCAGTGAGCCAGGGGCTACAGTTGTCAGGCTGGGGAGCATTGCGGGGCTGCTCCTTGGAAGCCTTGCTGTGGCCAGGGCCATATTAGACTTTTTAGTTGCAAAGCCAGATGACAGGATGACAACCTAGGATACAGACAACTACTCACAGAGTCAGGAATCAGCTTAGGTAACATACCGGCAGTATAGTTGTCTCTGTTGTAAGGTAGGAACTGGAACAGCAGTTTTCGAACCAGGGTCGCAAGACTATCGTTCGACTGAGGGGTCAACTGCGTAGAACACAACACGACACAACAGGCACAGGAATACCCTTGGAGTCGAAAGAAGAGTAAACGACAAGCCAAGTCGGTAACAGGCGGGTAGAGACGGTACCAGGGATGAAACAAATGAATATTCAGGCAAGCCAAAGTCAAAAACTATCAAACAAAGAGGTACACAGTCAGTAAGCAGAAATGAAGTGGAATAAACAGACTGAGGTCAGAACCAACACAGGATATCGAAGTCAAATCAGGAGACAAAAGTCGAGGAAAGCTGAGTCAAACACAGAAATCACTGGAGCAACAGGAACTCAAGGAACAAGTTACCAACAGGAACACTTTGATCGCACACCGACATAAAGTGCTAGCGCTTTATAAAGGCTCAAACAAGAGCATCACAACAACAAGGATGGGAAACAAGAACAAGGGAAAACCAGAGATGCCAGCAAAACCCAGAGGGACATGACATATTTCAGTTCTTGCCAACATCCTCCCTTTGGAAGCCCCATCACTTGACCTCTGATCTCCCACTTTATAATATGAAGACTAGGATATATGAATAATGGCAACATCGGAGATCAGTAGTATAAACTATAAGAAACAATCTTAGCTGCTGTTGTTATGAAACCTTATTAACCATTTAGTGTAGAACCATTTTAAAGAAGAGCTGTTACCTTTCCAAATCACCGCTTCAGCAGGAGCCTCCATCTTGACTGGACTTGCATGATTATTCTTCCGCATTAATTTATTCCACAGTCACTTCTGGTAGGTTTTAGAGGCCTAAGAAGGTGGAGAGAGGTGAATTTCTGTGCATTTGAGTAAACAGGTACAGTCTTTTTTGCAGCTTCTATACTGCTTACTTTATTATCTAGCACTGAGAATCATACACATATGGCATTCATGCAGAGAGAGAGAGGCTCATCAAAATGCAACAGATTGTATTCTGCAAAAACTTCAACACTTTACTAACTAGAGAGCCTTAAATAAACTACACCTACTTAGAAGCATTAACAGAACATATTAAGAGATAGACTTATTACAACTGTATGTTACAAAACTTTGACTGAGCCTGTATCTACCACATGTTAAATGTTAAACCCTTGTACACATACATAGTCTGTAAGACATATAGTTGGTTTAGTCAATTTTGGGATGCATGGTTTGTGGTTCTGACGAAGATGATTCTCTTGTACTGTTTTCTTGTGCATCTAGTTTTCTCTGTCAAAGAAAGAACTATGAACAAGTGTCCATCCTTTTGAATCTTACACAACTGATTTCCCCATCTCTGTTTAATACAATTTGGTTGAAGCTTGAACAAATGAATTGCTTGTTGTAAGAATACCTTATTGCCTTGCTAAGAATACTTTGTTGGGAGTGGTGTTTTTGCACAGTATATTGTGGACTGTGACATTTCCATTTCTCTTTCATCCAGTGTGGAACACATGAACCATGGAGTAAAGTATCCTCTGGCCAGAACGGTAGGGCACTTCAAAAGAAGTGCAAAGATTCTCATAGCTAGCCTTTTTTTTGTTTTGTTTTATTAACTTGCATGCGGCTATTCAATCCTTCATTAGGTGAGCTCCTATCCCAGGACTCCTTGACGGACCCAGACCAGGGTTCAGGTGTTTAAGAGAACTGGGTCTACTAGAGTATGGCTTTCTGCCTTAGTCATTGTCTACTTTCTCCTGCTAATTATGTATAGGAGCCTGAAGACTGACGTTTCATAGTGCATGGGTCCCATGTGTATGCCCCTGTCTGTCTGTCTTGCAATCACATTCTGAGGACTGTGGAGAAATAGCTAATTCTGCACTCTATTACTAATTTTTGTCAGCCCCATTCCCCTTCCACATTCTCCTTTATAGGTCAGCGGCTCCTCTAAGAAGAGCTCAGAGCAGCCATATTGGATGGGACATTGGCAGCAATGTTGTTTTCTGCCACATCAGGTGGAATCTAGGGGATACTTCTATCCTTTTACCCTTAGATAAAGAGATGCCCTTGGGGGATCGCACCACTACCAAGGCAACCAAAAACCATGATGGCTGGAGGGCCACTGTGTTGTTCAACACTTTGTGGGAAAACTATGTTTCGCATGAGGACCATTTTGTTCCTGGTCCTCTGGAAGAGGAAGGGAAATCTTATTCCTCTTCCTTTCTCCTACAACGTGATCCATGCTACTGAAGTCTCTCTCCTTACACTTTTTGGTAATAAATATTTTCCATTATATTTCTGCCCTGAAATCATTATCTGGGAGTCTCCTGGCTATGTCTGAGCATAAGGCAGACATGGGCAAGTCAAAAACCACCAGGACTTCAGGAGTTTCCCCCTTAACCATTTGCTCCTCATGTCAGACAAGTCTTTCCAGGGACTCAACTGGTACTTTATGTACCTCTTGTTCTATGACCCCTGCACAGCCCCTCCTGAACAAGGGCCTGCATGGGGTAAAGACCTTATTTCTTCTGTGAATAATATTCCTTCCTGTTTTCAGTGGATCCTTGAGTCCTGGAACCAGGATCGTCCCCGTCACCCCTAAAAGAGCACTTAGTCATTTTGTGGTGGAAAGTTTTCCCCAGGAAGGGGATTCCGCTTCTTAGAAGGAGGAAAGTGATGAAGATTATTTTGATTCATGTTTTACCCCGGGGTTTAGTTCAAAGAGGACTCTGGGTCACCTGCTGAGGGTCTTATCAGAGCAGTTTTATGGACCCTGAAGGTCTGTGAGGCTTCTGACTCAAGTTCTTCATCCTCATATATGTTTAGGAGCCTCAAAGGGAGGCTGCAGTTTTCTTTTCCCATCATTCTTAGACCAGGTAGTCCTGGAAATCACGGCATGTGGCTCCTATCTGGAGTATTCACAAGTCCATGGCTGTCTTACTCTCAAGCAAAGGGGTCCTCTACCTATCATGTAGTTAACAGATGCCAAAGCTTTATTTTGTGAAAACAATTTTTATTTTGTTACAGACATGCAAAATGTTACATTCTCCTACAAGTATAAAAAATAGCTGACAGCTCAGTAATGAGTCACAGGCCCCACTGGCTGTCTTCCTCTCCTCTGCTTGGGGGATGGGAGTGCATTAAACTGAGAATAGAGGTGCTGCTCCGTATCCAAAGGGTGGGAGGGTAAAGGGGCAGGTAGGAGGTTGTGGGGTAAGTATAGAAGATGGCTGTAGGTGTAAGGGATAGTAGTTCTTTATTTTTTGAAAAAGCTTTTATTTTTTGTCACAAAGCTTCAAAATGTCCCATTCTCCCACAAGTATAACTTATTTTGTCTTGTGCGGTATTGCAGTTCTGACCTTGGTGCCCAATCTGCTACTTTTAGACCAGCAGTCTAATGCAGGGTTTATCTGGTAAAACTCATGTTTTTCATTGGCTTTCATTGCATGTCTGTTTAGAGTAGAGCTTGCTTTCACTGAATCAGTTCCGTTATTTTCAATATGCAGTGCTTAAAGCTCAAGGGTTTGTGCAATCTCCTGCAAGATTTTGTTTTTGTAAGCAGTCTCCTAATTTCCTTTGATCTGCATTTCTTGATAACCTGATCTCTGATAATTTCTTCTATTATACTAACATAATTTCAAAGCTTTCCAATAACTTTTAATCTAGTTGAATAAGAGGCAACTAATTCCTCTACTTGGCCACAGTACTGTGGCACTTTGCCATACCTCCTTCTATAGGAGGAACAGTCCCTCTTTGAGACCCAAATCCCTCTGTCCCTCTTTTCTAACCTTTTGTCCCTCTTTTTAGGAGATCAGAATGAGTAGTTTGTATCACATTGCTCCACAGCAATAAAACTCACATAAAAGAAATTCCCTGGAGTGGACCGCAGGTTAGAGGAGGGGAAGCATGTCATGGGGAGGGTTGATTCAGGAAGGAAGTGTGTGTGTGTGTGTGTGTGTGTTAGGGAGGAGCAAGAGGTTAAGGGTTTAAAAGGTGCTAGAGACAGGAAGTGAGCTGTTGTGTAAAGAAGAAAGGACAGAGGAAGCGTGGTTCTGACTCCTGCTTGCTTCCCTCACTCACATACTTTCTCCTGCTGTCCGGCTTTCTCGCACCCACTCCTTCTCACGCTTTCCCTGCATCTTTTGCCGACACCGGGCAGTCCTGTTCCTGGATGGGATGTTTCTGTGTCCTGCCCTGTTCCTGTGCTGCGGATGGGGGATGGCTTGGCGACCCTGGCTGGTGTCTTGCTGGCGGGCTTCCGTGGCCCTTGTGGATTCCCCTTCCTTCCTGGTTCCTGGCAAGCCCCGGTTGGTTTCTTCATGGTGCGGCCCTTGCGGAGAGGCTTGGGGCCTTCCTCCTCCTTGGATATCTGGTAGGAGTGGTTTGCCTGGGGGTTGGATTCGGGCTCTGGCCATGGTTGCTGCTGCTCTCCCCTCTGCTCTGGCCTGGGAGTGACACGGACGTGGGGTATTGGGGGAATCCTTGGTGGTGGAGTTGGGCCGGCGGTTTGGGCCTTCTGCTGGCCTAGTCTGGGTCGGCTGTGCTGCTGGGCCCCGCCCCGGGGGTTTTCGGTCTGAGTGTCACCCTGCCGGCTCCGCGTGTCAGGCCCTCTGTTGCTTGGGTTCATGCACCCCCCCTCCCCCTCTTTTCTCTCTCTGCTTGGCGTGCCCTCCTCTGTTTCTGCTTCCTCCCACTCTTTTTTCGTGTCCTGGTCTCGTTGCTTGTCTTTTCATTTGCGCCATGTTCTCTTTTCTTGCGGCGTCTAGGGTGGCTCCCCTCCCCCTTTCTCCCCTTTTGGTGCTGGTTCTGGCTCCTTTTGTTTGTTTTTATGTTCTTCACATTTCTTTGGTTCATTTTATCTTTTCAGGGGTGTCTCTGTCTTTTTGGGACTGTCAGGGTCCCCCCTCCCTCTACTTTTTTTATGTATTTTCCTGTTTAGCGGTTGCACTTCCCTGGGCTTTCTCTCTCCTTCTTTGTGAGTCCCCTCCCCCTCCCCTTCCGTCCCCGTTCTGGGGTTTTTGTTGTTCTTGCTGTTTTTCTTTGAGCCTGACCGCGGGAGTTTTGGGGCTATCCTACATCGCCTGCGGCTTACTCCTGTTGGTGTTTCCTTAGCTTTTGGGGAGTGCCATCATACCCTGCGCCCGACACCATATCGACACCAGCGGAGCAATGCAGACTCCCTTGTTTTGTTGTATGTGACGGCATCGGTTGGCATGTTTATGTGGCTGCTTGTTGTTCTACATGACTGCTTATATGTATCTTTCTGGTGGGGTGTATGTGTGGGTGTATGTCGGTGAGTTAGTGTGCTGTGTGTTAGTGTGCCTGTATGTTAGGGTGCCTGTGTGTTAGTGTGCCTGGGTGTTTTTGTGTGCCTGTGTATTTTTGTGTGCCTGTGTGTTTTGTGTGCATGTAACATAGTAACATAGTAACATAGTAATTTAGGTTGAAAAAAGACTTGCGTCCATCTAGTTCAACCCTTTTCCTATTCCTGTTTACCATCTTTGATCCAAAAGAAGGCAAAAAAACAACAAGACAGCAATTTCAAATTCTGCCCCAAATGGTGGGGGGGGGGAGAATTCCCTCCTGATTCCAAATGGCAATCAGATTTCTCCCTGGATCAACAAGCCCTAAGTAAAATATTAATCCTAATACTAACGTACATAGCCCTCTATGTTATGCTCTTTTAAATAAGTATCCAGGCCCTTTTTAAAGGCATCTAATGTATTCGATAGCACCACCTCCTCAGGCAGTGAATTCCATACCTTTATTGTCCTTACAGTAAAGAAACCCTTTCGCTGTTGTAGATTAAATCTCCTTTCCTCAAGTCTAAGTGGGCGGCCCCTTGTCCTATGTACTGTTCTGTTAATGAACAGGTCTTTGGAGAGACCTTTGTATGGGCCCTGAACATATTTATATAGTGTTATCATATCCCCTCTAAGACGCCGTTTCTCTAGTATATACAAGTTTAACTTTTCTAGCCTTTCCTCATAACTAAAACTTTCCATGTGTGTTTGGGGTGATTGTGTGTTTGGGGTAATTGTGTGTTTTATGTGTGTTGTTTTGGTGGGCATGGGTTTTTTTCTGAACTTGTGGGTTTTGAGTGCATGAGGGTTTTGAGTGTTCGTGTGCGTGTTTAGGTGCCTGCGTGTTTAGGTGCCTGCATGTTTGAGTGCATGCGTGGTTGAGTGCATGCGTGGTGGAGTGCATGCGTGGTTGTGTGCATGCGTGGTTGCGTGCATGCGTGGGTGAGTGCACTCGTGTTTGTGTGCATGTGTCTTTGTGTGTCTGTGTGTGTATTCATGTATGGAGACCGACAGCAACGACGGGTGCAGCGATGGATATGACGAACATCTGTTGATGAGTCTGTGCCGGTATGTTTGGGTGTGCGTTTGTGTGTATTTGTCTACTTTCTACGTGTATGTATGTCTCTATTTCTGTATGTGTTGGTGTATGGATGTGTGTGTGTTGTGTGTGGTGTATACAGCGAATTATATAAAAAAAAAAAAAAAAAATTAAGGGTGTTGGTGTTGGAGTGGATACCTGTGTGTATGTCTGTGGTTTCGGGTGTTGGTGTATGTGTCTGTGTGCTATAGGAATGTCTCTGTGATTTCCTGGTGTCCGGGTCTTGGCTCCGGGAGTGCGGTGGCCTTGGACGGCCAATTCCGCAGCGTTGGTTGGTTCTCACTGGGTATGTGCGGAGTTGCTCTGGTGACGAGCTGGTCTTTTCGGAGTCCGGGCTTGCTGGGGGGCTTCGGGGGCTCCTGATTTTTTTCCCACTGTGCAGTGATACTGCAGCTGGTGGTGCCTTGGCTTTGTGGTGTTGTCGCCACTGGCGGTTTGCTGGGTGGTTTGTTCCGGTGGTGTCCCCTCCCTATTTTCTTTTCACAGGTGGCTGGTGTTTCGATGATGTGCGCAGGAGTCCTTTGGTGGGGTCTCGCTGGTGGCGCGTTATAGTTGTTTCCCATCCCCTTGTCGCCTTCTGCTGCCGTGCAGGGAGGTTTGTGGTGAGGCGGTGCCCCTGGCAATGTGACGGAGTGTGGGGTCTTTCGGGAGGCCATCCTTCTGGGTCTAGTGGCTCTCGTATGCGGGCCGGAGAGTGGCCTGTCGTGCCTGGGGCGCTCTGTGGTGGCTGACATGCAGCAGTGCTGATGGATGGTGACGCTCTAGGGTCCCGCTGCGTGTGGTGAACACTACAGGTGGTGCGGCCAGTTGGGAGACTGGGCTTTCCTGGTTGATGCGGTGGTCTATGTTCCGGAGTCCCACTGATGGTGGGGACATCCTCGGCTGAGTGGTTTCTTCTGAGGATGCCGCATGTGGCCCACATGGCGGTTCTGTCTTACTGTGCCTCTGATCTTCGGTTCCTCAGGACGGTGGTGTTTTTTCAGTGATGGTTGTGTGGTTCATGTAGGTGGGTCTCTGGGATGGTAGTGACTGTATGCGCATTGGTGGTCTGTTTACTGGCTGTCCGCGGCATGGGCTGCGGAGTGTTGCTGCGTGTCCTTGCGAGGTGGGTACTGTGGTGCTGGCGGGGATTCAGGGTGGTATGTGGTGTTGCTTCTCCTGTCTCCCGCTGCGGTTGGCCTTGGGTACGGATACTGTATGGGGCTGGCCTGGTGTTTTTTGTTGCGTGTGTCTTGGGTTCATCTGGGTTTGCAGGGGTGGAGGCTCGACCGGGCCTAGTGGTTCAGGCGTTGTGGCTGCCACTGTGTGGTGGTGTGTTTGGTGTTCCGGGTGACCAGTGTTTTTGCTGGGTGTGTATGTCAGTTGTGGGTTGGGTGGTGGATGTTTGGTTTTGTCTGGTTGCAGTCTGTGTCGGGCTCAGTGGCTGTTGGTGAGTGTGGGGGTTTTTCGTCTCCTTTTGTTGGGTGGGTTGGTACGGGATGTATGAGTTTCTGTTTTTCCGTGCTTGGTTGGTGTGCGGTTTGGATGTGTGGGGTATGTATGGGTGGATGCGGGTGTGTTCCGCCTGGATAGTTTTCGGTCGTTTTTTCCTGAGAGTTAGGGCTAGTTGGGTCTGTCTGCGGGGGTTTGTTAGTCGCTGGCTGCTTCCCTTTTTGGTTCAGCTGTTGCCTCCTGATCCTGGTTGGGGTTGTCTTGGGGGTGCTTGGCCAATGCGTGGGTCTGCGTGAGTGTTGTCCTTCTTGTGTTTTTTCTGTTCCCTTCCGGTGTCTCCTGTGGTTGCTGGCTGATGGGAGGTATGTTCTGGGGGAGTTCAGTCTGCGGTGTTGGATGCTGTGGTGTTCGAGCTTGGGTTACTGGGTATAGTGGTACCTAGGTTTTGTGGGGGTTTGTGTATGCTTCAGTGTGTGTGTGGTGGTTGGAGTTTGCCTTCTGCTGTTCATTTGGTGTGGTCTGGGGTTAGTGGTTTTGGGGTGTTGGGGTTGGTGGTTTTCGTGGTGTACTGCGTGTGTGCGGTTGGGGCGGTGGGATTTTCAAGGGGTTTTTGGCTCGTGTGCTCTTTGGGTGCTGTTCAGGACTGGCGGCTGGTCAGGGTTCTATGCATATTGGTTGGGGGGGTGGTTTCATTCTCTTTGGTTCCTAGTGGTTTGCCTGTTGGCTCAGTTCCTTGGCCTTGGTTTGGGGGGGGGGCCCGGGACCTCCCCACCCCCCTTTTTTGGGTGTACGCATGATGCTTTTGGTGGTGGGGATACAGACATTGGCATATGGGGTGTGGGGGGCCAGCTGGTCATGGGGTTGCCAGTCTGGCCTGGTGGCGGGGGGCCCAACTGGTCAAGGGATTGACAGTTGGGCCCTGTGGCAGATAGTCCTTGCATGGTTTTCAGAGATTGATAAATGAGGTGGTAAGTTAAGGGATTTTATCCTCGGGTGGAAGCCCTTTGAGAGTTTGACCCGGACTTAGGTCGCGGGAGGAGACGTTACCTATTGGACCTAAAGTGGATGGCCAATGGGGTAATTTATTGGGAATCAGCTGTAAGTGCTGAAAATGGTGGAATCAGCTGTAAGTGCTGAAATGGTGGAATCAGCTATAAGTGCTGAAAATGGGGAATCAGCTGTAAGTGCTGAGGAATGTTTGGAATCAACGGTAGTGCTGAAGAAGGTGGGAATTTTAGCATGAGCCCGTACAATTTGGCCATGCTTGGTTTCAAGGGAAATGGATTGGCAAGGACTGTCAGTTTAATTAAAAGAGTATTGGTTATTGATCATTGTTATTGTGGTGTTTGAGTAAGAAAAATAACATAATGTGAATAAAATGTTAAATAAAGCTCTGGTCTGTTATCCCCACCAATAGATGTGTCTGTTTTTTATTGCTGGATCATACCCTATCCCTATGACATGTATTGTTAATCTTCAGTATATGTATTTATAAATTAACTAGTTGAACAGCCCGTTACACGGACCACAGTGCCACTTTCACCCGGTCGCGGTGCAATCACGCGCAGTGGAGACTGCCTGCGCCACCGCCACGCGGGCAGTCTCTACTGCGCATGACTGCAGCACGCGCAGCAGTGTCTACTGCGCATGTTGTGCGTTATTATTTTTATTATTATTATTTTTTATTTATTTTATTTATATAGCGCACACAGATTACGCAGCGCTTTACACTCATATTGGTCCCTGTCCCCATTGGGGCTCACAATCTAAATTCACCTATCAGTATGTTTTTTTGGAGTGTGGGAGGAAACCGGAGTACCCGGAGGAAACCCACGCAAACACGGTGAGAACATACAAACTCATTGCAGATGTTGTCCTTGGTGGGATTTTAACCCAGGACCCCAGGGCTGCAAGGCAACAGTGCTAACCACTGAGCCACCGTGCTGCCCACAAATTAGCTAATTAATTACACACAAATTAGCGAATTATTATATAGGATCTACATAAATAAAATACTTTGGTCTTGATCTAACTCATTTATCAGTGACACAATGAGGTGCCAATAACCTAAAAATCATTGGTAATGTCCCGCCCACCAGCCACACCACCTGAAAAAGCACCTAAATCAAAAGTGTCCCTCTTTCACATTTGAAATGTTGGGATATGCTTTGCTGTGCCTTGGACATCCACTTAGGGTGTTGCTTCTTTTCTAATAAGACTTTGGTAAAAATGTGAGTTTTCTTTTTCAAATACATTTTGATGAAGTTTGTTGTTTACAATAGGTTTGTTATTCTGGTTGTAAGACCTAAATACAACAATATAATGATGTATTTGTACCCCTCATTACTCTATGACAAATGTCTTACAAAATGTTAGGTGTGTCCTGAAAATTCCAGACTGTTTTAGGGGTGAGCAAAGATAGACTGAGAAACAATGCTGAACTTCCTGGCCTCAGCATATATATTTTACTTCACTCATTTTCTCCATAATGGTGTTATATGTTGTATCCACCCCAGCTCCATATAGGCATACCTGAGAACTCTGAGGGTTTGATCCTGATTCTCAGGGTATTGACATAAATCTCAGGGTCTCAGGGTGAAGGGAAAAAATCTCAGGGTGAGAGAGTCCAGTGTTATATACTATATGATCTGCACCAATTAAACGTTTCTTTAGTCTCTAAATTGCATCATTTTGTATCAGAAAGATGCTTGTCTTGTTCGTTTTTAGTCAGTGAGATCTTTAAGTTGTATCAAGTGAAAGGTTCTTTGCGGAACGAATGGAGCACCTCTGGGTTAGAGCAAACAGGTATATATTGCATAAAATCTACACTATGTGAACCTACAAGGGTTAATATTTAATGATCTCAGGGTCAGCTAATACTGAAAGTTCCCAGGTACACATGTAGGGTTTAAAAAATGTCTTGAACTTCTGAGCAATGGTACCATTTTCTGGGGCACTACAGTAACTTCAGTAGTTGCTGCCTAAAATTAAAGTTTGAGAAAGCCGTTAAGTGAAACGCGCGACGGCACATTTGTTTTAATTAAAGACAATGTTAAAAAATAAGAGGCACTAGCTATTAATACAGATCTATGAGTGACATTGTCTGTGGTTTTAATCAGTAGTGCTCTCCAGAAATATTAGATCTGAGATGGAAATATGTAGGATGTTAGTTAAAGATACTTGGTGTTTGAATTAATGCACGAGGGGTTAGGTGACTGCAAATCCTGCGGCAGTCTTATTGAGGGTTTTAGTTAGCTATGGATACTAGTAGAGCATCATAGGTAGGAGTTTGGCTGCCGTGAGGTGTGTTCTCTCCCTCCTCGTGCATTTTGAGATAAGTATCTGGATATTTACACTTGTATGTACATATTATTCTATCATTTCTCTGACACTGAAAGGGTAGTAGAGATTGATATCACTAGGATGTGGGATTGATTTTACCCTTTGGTAATACAGAGATACGGGGTTAATACCGAGATTTTCTCACTCGGATGATTCTATTGCCTCTCGCACACAAGGGGGGTAGTAGAGGTAGCTAAAGAATGTTTTTTATTTTTGTCACATTGATACCACGAGGGGGTTGGATTAACTTTTACTTTCTGACAATTCAGTGGTTGGGGGTTAATACCGCCCTACGTAGTACTGAAACTGTTCGAGGGTCTCTAGTTACATACACTATTTGTTTGGAGTAGTAATCACCTTTATTTTGGTATAAGTGGGGATTTGATTTCACATTAGTTAGTGGGTTTGAGTAGTCCATTTGCACACAGAGAGATTATTGATAATTTAAGTATAGAGGTAGTATTAACCTCTTGGGTGCTAGCACGATGGTGGTTGAAGGTTAGACATTTGGGAAAAGGAGGGAGATGATAGATTTTTTGCTTAAGTTAGTATGACTAATGACGAGTAATAGCACTGCATCGAAGGGATATGTATATATTGCAAGTATAATCTATAGTAGCAATTGGTAGAAGAAATCTATGAGCTTACGAGAGGACTCGTAGATAGCAGTTATAGGAAGCAATTTAGCAATTCAGTAATAGCAACAGTGGTGCTTGTATAGATTATAGTAAGAGGATTGTAATTCAGCCAGATAGGATCTGGAAGAGCCTACTCTTATTTTAATTTTTTTCTGTTAATTTTAAAGAATCAATAAAAGTTTAAGTTTTAGATAATTTCACCTGCGCAAGATATGGACTCAGAGGGTTAAAAATTTATTTGATATAATCATTTGCCCCATTAATTATCTTTTTTTTTTGGGTGCAGAAGAAAGAGATTAAAAGATTTTTTTCTCTTATGTCTCCCTTTCCTTTCTTTTTTTGTGATACACTTTGTACAGCTGCATTATCTTAACCCCTAGAGTGCCAGGTGGGTACATTGTATGAGTTTGCACAGCTGTACCTGCTGTGCCACGCTCGTACATTGTACAGCTAAAATGCGGTCACTGCTTAAGCCAGTATAACCGGCTGGCAGTGGCCGCATTTCAGCTGAAATGCATCCTGGCAGTCTTGGGAGGACATGAGGATCACTCCTCATGTCCTCCCAGGTATTGATCTCCTAGCCGATCGCGCTGGGAGATCAATATCGCCAACGAACTTCCGGGTAGGAGTGGGCGGAACCGGGGGAAGCCTCCTAACGTCATCGGTGACATGATCACCGATGACGTTAGTGAAGTTTCCCTGACCCGATTCACTCCTACCGGTGGTAGGAGTGAAAGTCAGGAGACCTCTTGCTCTCCTGCGGTCGCCAGATTGATCTCCCAGCACAATCGGCTGGGAGATCAATAATTGGGGGGACATCAGAAGGTGTCCTGATGTCCCCCCATGAGGTCTGAAAAATAAATAAACAAATAAATATTTTTTTTAACCCTATGAGTGTCGCGGGGATGTCCAGCGCATTCCTTTGCAATGCGCTGGAGACCCCTTTGGCACTCACAGGGTAAAATTTGTTGGGGGTCTTTTTTAAAACCAAGACCTCATTGGGGGGGTCATGAGAGGTCCTGATGACCCCCAATGAGGTCTAAATCTAAAAAAAAAAAAAATTAGAAAAATTAACCCTGTGTGTACCACGGGGGGGTCCAATGAAGACCCCCCCCTCCTGTGGCACAAACAGGACTTTGATTTGAATTTCTTGTATTCAATTAACCCTCTGTGTGCCACAGGGGGTCCAATGCATTGCTTTGCAATGCATTGGACACCCCTGTGGAAGACAAAGTGTTTTTTGTTTTTTTTCTTCATCTTAACTTTATTTAGACCCCATTGGGGGACATCAGGAGTCCTGAAGCCCCCCAACAAGGTGTAAAAAAATAAAAAAAAGTGAAAAAACAATGCGTGCCCCACAGGGGGGTCCAACACAGTGCTTTGCAATGTGTTGGACCCCCCTGAGACACACACATTTATTTTTTATTCTGTCCTTGTTGGGGGGTCATCAGAAGTAGACCTGATCCCCCAACAAGGTATGAATAACAAATAATAAAAGAAAGAAAAATAACCCACTGTGTGCCACAGGGGGTCCAGTGCATTGCTTTGGTGTGCATTGTACACCCCTGTGGAGGACAAAGGATTTTTCTTTTTTTTCCCCTCATTATTTTTTATTCAGATCTCATTGTGGGGCATCAGTTCTAATGCCCTCCAATGAGGTCTACACAAATTTTTTTTTTTTTTTTGAAAAAACACCAAATAACCTGTTACAATGTGTTACAGGTGGGTCCAACACAAGTGGTTTGTAATGCGCTGGACCCCCCTTTGGCACACACATTTTTTTCCCATTATTTTTTATTCAGGCATCGTTGGGGGGCATGCGAAGTGGTACTGATGCCCCCCCCCAATGAAGTATGAATAAAAAAATAATAGCTAAAAAAAAATTTACTCTTTGTGTGCAACAGGGTGTCCAGTACATTGCTTTTCAGTGCATAGGACACCCCTGCGGCATGCACAAAAAATGCCTCCAATCCCCCCCACCACATACCCTACCCACCAGCAGGGCCGGATTTATAATAAGGCAGAGTAGGCATCTGCCTACAGGCACACCCCACAGAGGGGCGCCTGTCATTGGGATCGTTTTGGTTTTTTTACACTTTTTTTTTTTGTGCCGCCCAGCAGCCCAGCAGCCCCACAGCCGCCGGATACTGCTGTCTTCCTGCACTGATGACATCCGGAGCGCAACCACTCCAAACGCGGAGACGCCGCGTGGAGCGTGCAGGTATTTTCTTCCTCTGTTCTGAGGCCAGTTTAAAACTGGCGCCCAGACAGAGGAAGAAAACCCCTTCACGCTCCATGCGGCGTCTCCGCGTTTGGAGTGGTTGCGCTCCGGCTGTCATCAGTGCAGGAAAGTGAAAAAGAGGTACGGGGGAGAGATAGAGGCACAAGGGGGAGAGAAAGAGAAGTACATGGGGGAGAGAGGCACAAGGGGGAGCGAAAGAGAGAAGTACATGGGGGAGAGAGGCACAAGGGGGAGAGAGAAGTACATGGGGTGAAAGAGGCACAAGGGGGAGAGAGAAGTACATGGGGTGAAAGAGGCACAAGGGGGAGAGAGAAGTACATGGGGGAGAAAGAGGTACATGGGGTGAAAGAGGCACAAGGGGGAGAGAGAGAAGTACATGGGGTGAAAGAGGCACAAGGGGGAGAGAGAAGTACATGGGGTGAAAGAGGCACAAGGGGGAGAGAGAAGTACATGGGGGAGAAAGAGGTACATGGGGGAGAGAGGCACAAGGGGGGTAGAGAAGAACAAGGGGGGAGAAATAGAGGCACAAGGGGGGGAGAGAAGTACAAGGGGGGAGAAGTAGAGGCACAAGGGGGAGAGAGAGAAGTACAAGGGGGGAGAAAGAGGTGCATAGACCCCATAGTAAAATAATAACAATGACACATGTTAATGTGTTAAGTTTTTTATTCTGCTGTTTGTTTTTAACACTGTTCATTAAATCAGTTTAAATAATGAAAAATTAGCATTTTTTTTATCCGATTAATCGAAAAATATTTCAGTCAAAATTTTTTGAACTTTTTTTTTTTTTTTTGGCGGGGGGGGGGGCGCTTCAGCTTTCTGTGCCTACAGGCTCCTGAGATGTAAATCCGGCCCTGCCCACCAGCCTAGTTCCACTGCCTACTGGCAGTCCCATTCCCCCAGTCTGACCCCCAGCCTGATTCCACTGCCTACTGGTAGACCCAAGTGCCAGTACGCACTGGATTCAGGCTGGGAATCAAACAGTGTATGAGGGGACTTACAGTACACACTGGTAACCACAAATCCACCATATGCACTTACCTCCCCACCATTACCACCGCCACACTTGCTCACTGCCCACTAGTAGATATACCCACTTACATAGCCTGATCCCTCGTCCCTTCCCCGACCTGGTTTCACTGGCAGACACAAGTCCTCACTTACACTGACTGACCACTGGTAGCAATAGAATCACAAATACACTGTTTGCTTCCCCATCCTTGTTCCACCGGTAGCCACGCTCCTGGCACCCAATATGGTATGTCAACCCACAGCAGTGGGGCACCATTTTTTGTAGGCTGGCAGGAGGTCCTCCTAGGAAATCCCATGGTGTTGAACCATTTCCGTATCTTTGAAGTGACTGATTTGTAAAAAAACCACATTTTTTTCTGTAACACCACATTCTGGAAATAGTTGTGCACTCTAACTTAGGCATAGAAAAGGAAGTGATGCCTCATTAGATGCGGCAGGTTATCTTCTTTCCAAAATGTCATGATTTCTGTACCCTTTCTTCACTTCTGCAGTTGATATAACCATTTTTGTACAGGTAAGTATTATTTGAGAAAATATTAGAAAAATCAGAGGTTGTGGTAGGTGTTGTTTTGCACTTCTAGCACCCCCTACGGTAGGTCAGCTCATACCATTAGGGTGTCATTTGACTCCTAAGAGCACTAGATAATGAATGCAGTTGAAAATTCCATGGTTTTCACAGAGCTCCATACATTTGATGGGGCAGAAATGTATGAAAATGCCTTTTTTTTTATTAGCGTCACCTTCTGGAAGCATTTGTGCACACCAGCCTTTGGGTAAGAAGGCAAGTGACCTCTCATTAGATGCGGGAGAATGTCTACTTTCCAAAATGGTATACCTTTTATACCTTTCTTTCATGTCTCTAACAGTTATGAACATTGTAGTACAAGCAGCCATTTTCGAGGAAGCAATGAGGTAGGTGTATTTATGTGCTTCTGGCACCCCTAAGGTAGGTCGAATCATACCAGTGAGGTGTCAATTTTCTCCAAAGAGCACTAGCTAATGAATACATTTGGAAATTCCATGGTTTTCACAGATTTAAGTACAGTTGAAGGGGCAGAAATGTAAGAAAATGCCATTTTTGTCCTATAGTGCCACCTTCTGGAAGCATTTGTGCACACCAGGCTTGGGATAAGAAGGCAACTCACCCCTCATTAGATGCGGCAGGTCATCCTCTTTCCAAAATGGTATGGTTTGTCTACCCTTTCTTCACTTCTGTAGTTGTTATAACCATTTTTGTACAGACAAGTAATGTGTGAGAAAATGTTAGAAAAATTGGAGGTTGTAGTAGGTGTCGTTTTGCACTTCTAGCGCCCCCTGAGGTAGTTAAACTCATACCAATGGGGTGTCATTTTTCTCCTAAGAGCACTAGCTAATGAATACAGTTGGAAATGCCATTGTTTTCACAAATTTCATACATTTGAAGGGGCGGAAATGTAGGAAAATGCCTTTTTTTTTCATTAGCGCCACCTTCTGGAGGCATTTGTGCACACCAGGCTTGGGGTAACAAGGCAAGTCACCCCTCATTAGATGCGGCAGGGTGTCTTCTTTCAAAAATGGTATGGTTTGTCTACCATTTCTTCACTTCTGTAGTTGTTATAACCATTTTTGTACAAACAAGTAATGTTTGAAAAAATGTGAGGTTGTAGTAGGTGTCGTTTTGCACTTCTAGCGCCCCCTGAGGTAGTTAAATTCATACCAATGGGGTGTCATTTTTCTCCTAAGAGCACTAGCTAATGAATACAGTTGGAGATGCCATTGTTTTCACAAATTTCATACATTTGAAGGGGTAGAAATGTAGGAAAATGCCTTTTTTTCATTAGCGCCACCTTCTGGAGGCATTTGTGCACACCAGGCTTGGGGTAACAAGGCAACTCACCCCTCATTAGATGCGGCAGGTCATCCTCTTTCCAAAATGGTATGGTTTGTCTACCATTTCTTCACTTCTGTAGTTGTTATAACCATTTTTGTACAGACAAGTAATGTTTGAGAAAATGTTAGAAAAATGTGAGGTTGTAGTAGGTGTCGTTTTGCACTTCTAGCACCCCCTGAGTTAGTTAAACTCATACCAATGGGGTGTCATTTTTCTCCTAAGAGCACTAGCTAATGAATACACTTGGAGATGCCATTTTTTCACAAATTTCATACATTTGAAGGGGCGGAAATGTAAGAAAATGCCTTTTTTTTCATTAGCGCCACCTTCTGGAGGCATTTGTGCACACCAGGCTTGGGGTAACAAGGCAAGTTACCCCTCTTTAGATGCAGCAGGTTGTCTACTCTCCAGAAATATATAGTTTTATATAGTTATTCCACTGTTTTAGGGTAGCTTTACCACAAAAACCCTAGAATGCGCATATTATTTTATAAAGTTGAAAATGCCATTTTGCGCTGCTGGTGATTAGGGCTCTACGCTAGCCATGGACGTAGGTAAAACTATACAAATTTGGTATTTTTTTACTCAGGGGACTCGGGGCTTTTTCAAATAATTGAAACTTTTTCAATCAAGGTAAATGTTTTTGATACATAGTATGTGATTTTAGCAATATGAGCAAATTTTCACTTTTTTGTCATTATGACATGTAAAATTCTCTTCATGTAAGGTACCACAAGAAAGCTCCATTTGTTCTGAAAAAAACAATGTATAGTTTTCCATATGTAACTAAAAATCCCCAGAGTAAATCAAGCCTAAACGGAAGAATAGCAAAAATGCTGAAAAAGTGTCTGGCCTGCAGGGTACAGGAAATGGGCCAAGCCTCTGGCACTGAAGGGGTTAAAGGAGATTCATACTGAACAACATAGAAAGATTTGAGGGAAATTATATATATATGTGTGTGTGTGTGTGTGTGTGTGTGTGTGTGTGTGATATACATCATAAACCAAGAGTCTGTATCTTGCAGTAAAACTGGAGAAGAAACAATGTTGAATTTAAATGGAGAAAGAAAGTCATGGGAGAACTAGAAGTCAAATTTTAAAGGGGAAGGGTTAAAATGTCGAACATGAACAATATTTGTAGAATTAAAATGGTGAAAGAAAGTACTATAAGTCAAATTTTAAAGGGAAAGGGTTGAAATGTTGAATGTTAGCAGTATTTGTTGAATTAAAATGTCGAAAGAAAGCACTTTCAAAGGGGGGGTTAATATGTCGAAGAGGGGCACTCTATAATATACATTTATATATAACGACGTGTAGCTTTATAACCATCTATAACTTTGCCATTTTCATTTTATTCTATAATATTCTAAAGTGTCTCCTTCCCTACCCTTTTACATAGATCATAAATCTTAAGCAAGCTGATCCAGACAGATCACGACAAGGGACAATCTTCTTTCCACATAAGTAAAAACCTGTCCTCCTTCATCTAGGGGTCAGAGTTTTCATTATGCTGAAAGAAAGAAGATTTTCCTTCACTGTGATCTGTCTGGTCCAACGACCAGATTCCAAATCTGAGGAGAAGCAGCGTTATGTATGTAAAAGGGGTGGGAGTGGGACACTATTATAGAATAAAATGAAAACGGCAAAGTTATAGATGGTTATAAAGCTACATATCGTTATACAAATGTATATAGAAGAATCAATCTTGGTGTAAAACTTAGATATTACTATGCCTTTAAAACAGTTATTGCAGCAAAAGGTAGCTCTGTTAAATATGTGATGCAGTTCAGTACGTGTTGTGGTGCATGGTGCATGTTCATCAAGCAACTGAATTCCGATGGTACAACGTGTGTACGTCCAAAACTCGTTTCGACCATAACAACAAATTTAGGTCTTCTAATTGAATTTGGCCCAATGTCAGAGGAAGACATTTTACTTTTGTTCATGATTTGTAATGTGATTGGCTATATCTGAACACAGTTTCAACCCCCCCCCCCACACACACACACACACACTTATTTTATGTATATTTCCAACATATGATCCATTTGTTTTCCACTTAAATATTGTTGGTTACAAGATTTCTTTAAAGATGAAAAAACATCTGACATGATTTTTGTCTTGATGTCAGCCAAGCTGCAATTTCAGTAAGGCTGTGTGGACTTAGTCATCGCCTGTTTGTTTTGGGGAACATTATGGGTTAACATTTCAGAGATCTCGGGGGCAGCTCATTGTGAAGTTTCCCAATATGGACATAGGATGTAGGCCTATATTCCATTGCAGTTTATAAGTGTTTTCAGTGGTTTTATCTAAAAAGATTTATAAACAAAGAATTGTACGAACACCGAATGAGAATGAAGAAAATAACGTGTTTTGTTTTAAGGTCCCTTAGAGGTGTTCAAGTTATGTCTTTTGCTCCCATGTGCCATTACAGAAAGGAAATTTCCATAACCATATCAGACTGGTCCTACCCACAGGCAGTCCAGCTGTGAAAAGTCAGGCATCCTCTCTGCATGAGAGAAACAGCACAACCACAGATGTATGTTTCGGTTTATGAGAGCTTTGTTGGTGTGGTGCAGCTGATTACCTCTAGGTACATGGAAAGCAAACGCCCATGCTTGGGATGATCTTCTAATTTAGGTAGACCTAGAAACAAAGAATGTGAGGAACACAAACTGAGAATGAACAAAGTAAAGTGTTTTGTTCTAAGCCATAGTAGACTCTAAGGGGTGCTCAAGTCACAATTAGGACAGGACCTGTTTGCAATGGATATAGACATTTCCTATCTGCATTGGCACATGAGAGAGAGAGGTGTCAATATACCTTAGAACAAAACACTTTACTTTGTTAGTTCTTGGTGGGTGTTTGTCACAATATTTGTTTATCTAAAAAGCTTACCATTGAATCCTCTGGAGAAATGTGTACATAAAACCCTTGATACAATTATCAACTGTGTTGTTATCCAGGCCTTAAATGGAAATTTTGCAATATATATCATGGGCTCTTAAAGGAGAACTATAGGTGGCACTTACACCCAATAGCACTTACTCCTTCTGTGTCCAGCCTTCCTTCCTCTTGACTGTAAGCTCTCATGAGCAGGGCCCTCTGATCCTTTGTTCTCCACATTTGATTTGTACCATTTAATATCTCTGTGTGTCCATTCCCTAATGTACAGCATTGCAGAATTAGTTGGCGCTAATAAAGAATAATAATAGGAATAATAGCTCATATTGTGCTTAACAGAAGCTCTTATTTAGACAGGAGTCCTTCATACTGCAGTCAGGGTAAAGCGTGGTACCATGTTAGCCATTGAAAAAGCAGGACACTTGTATCCTAGAGCCACTCAGTTAGCCAATAAAGGTATTTTTTTTTTAACTTTTAATTTTATTAAGATTTTAAAGCATAACAATCACCAGTTGTACATAGGTACAGATAGTACAATCGATAAAAGGAGGCCATGCCTAATCACCTGCCTGACAACGTTCCTGATTCTTCTGCTTTAGTCTTCTCCGTTGCTGACTGTATCCGGTTGAGAACCCGCTCCATTGCTGACCTGGCCTAGCTAAGAACCCGCTTCCGTTACCGACTGCATCTGGCCGAGGACCCGTTCCCATTACCGACTGTATCCGGCTGAGAACCTGCTCCGTTGCTGACCTGGCCTGGCTGAGAACCCGCTTCCATTACTGACTGTATCTGGCTGAGAACCCGCTCTGTTGCTGACCTGGCCTGGCTGTAAACCCGCTTCAGTTACCGAGTGTATCTGGCTAGAACCCGCTTCCATTACTCTGTGCTGGTCTGTGTACCGGTTCTGTATCTGACCCCTCTGGCTGCTGGTTGCCCTGTGCGCTTCCTTGTCTCTAGTACCATGCATCTCCAGCATACCACTGTGGCCTCGCTGTTGCCTCCATTACATTCAGTGGTTGCTGTAAGTTAGTCGGTTGAGCGGCGAGGCACTGTATCTTGTCAACCGTTAGCTAGGCTTCGTGCCTAGTCTCTCTCCATACCGCTATTGGCGGAGTGTACAAGCGAAGTACCGTTGCAGTGTTCTATCACAGACTGTGTTACTCTGATCTCTCTGTGTCCACCTCTCATACCTCGCTGGGCTCACTCCCTCTGGGAGTTGCAGTATTCTGGGCGTTCCCAACTGACCCCTTGAGTATCTGGACGATCCAGGTAGAGTGTTGCTTATCTCATCTGCAGGATCCTCCAGCTCAAGAGCCAGCGTTACGTTGCACCATCCTCATAGAGGGGACATTGGTTGTCTACACCACTATATTTGCTGTGCTGAGATCCACCCCTAGCTCTCTAGGGTTATTTCTGGGAGAGTTATCTCGGTCTGTTGCCATATGGTACCAGGGTCGGTGGTGCCTCGATCCTTGGGTTCTGTACCCCCAGGCATTTGGGTTGTGCCAGTAGTGTTGCCTCACTCCTTGGGTTCCGTGCCTCCCAGGAGTCTGGGTTGTGCCAGTAGTGTTGCCTTACTCCTTGCGTTCTGTGCCTCCCAGGCGTCTGGGTGCGCCAGCAGAGTTGCCTCGCTCCTCTGGGTTGAGCCAGTCACCCTCCTCTGGACCATCTACGATCTAGGTCCTGTGGTCAGCCCGCTGCCTAGTAATTCTGCCAGCTGTCCTGATCCAAGCCAGGACCTCTACTGTCTAGAGATTGTCATTTTCCTCACATGTAACTCCTATATTGACCTATACTGTAGTATTCACTTGCCTTATATCTACTTTGTTGTATGGGGCATATGCCTATCTATGTCTTTGAACTTTTCTCTAATAAATTTATTTTAACCTTACCAAACTGTTCTGAGTGTTCATCAAAAACCGTGACAGGGGGGTGGATAAAGAAGAGACACAAGGCAGAGAGGGGACCCGGTGCTGGATGCCAGATATGGGAGACCCTGCCACAGGGCCAGCTCATATTAGAAGTCAGTTAGCTCTACAGAGTCATGGGTGTACTGCCGTAAATTCAGATCTCATTGTGTCTATCTAATGTTCCATGTAGGGTGGCAGGCAACCTTTCCATCAACTCTAAATGGGAGATCCTTTTGAGAATAAGGGTTAGAGGGGGTAGCGTAGGTGATTTATATAGCTGCTTTATTAGACATTGTGCAGAAGTCAGAATGTGCAAAATAAGTTTAGGTCATAAGGCCAGGGCCCAGTCTGGAAGTGCTCCAAGCACTAAAACTAAAGGGTCAAGAATGAGAGAAACCATAGTTGCCTGCCTCACCAGATGGATCATTTTTTTCAAAAGAGGTGCACCCGGGAACATGACCACTAGATGTGGCAAAAGGTATCATTTTTACTCTACTAATCTCATATTGCAGTCAGGTATACTGTATATAACTAGCAATACTGGCACGGCTTTGCTATGTTGATTAATAAAACAAATTAAAAAACAAAAGTACCATTCAGTTGTATGTATGACTAAATAGACATAGAATGGTTTATAAAGGAAGTGTTATTAAGACACAACATACAGAAGACATCTTAAACAGCAGTAGCCATTATGTTTGTTATCTACCGCATTGAAACCCAATGCATTGGATACGTATCTGGCACTAATAGGGTTAAAAATGTAAAAGAGGATTTATGTGTAGGACTATTTTCCCCTGACATCCAGGTGATTCCAGAAAGGAGGCAATGTTCTTACTGGTTTGTTGAATTTTCAGTGCTTAGCCCATTCAGCTCCAAAAAGGAGTACAATGTATTGCAAAGCACTGCATTACAGAAGTGTTCATCAGTAAGTGTGAATTGTGCGTGAGTGTGTGAGAGCATGAGTGTGTATGAGTGTGAACATCTGTGTGAGCATGTGAGAGCATTTGTGGGCCTGAGAATGTGTGAGCTTGTGTGAGCACATGCGCATGTTTTGTGTCATGTGTGTATTTTGAGTATAGTGTGTGTTTTGCATGTAGTATTTTGCATGTAGTGTTTTATATTACGTATAGTGCTTTGTGTATAACGTATTGCATTTTGTGTATTGTATGTAGTGTTTTGCATATAGAGTATTGCTTTTTGGAATAGCATATTACTTTTTGCATATTGTATTTTGCGTACAGTGTTAAGCTTATTGCATTTTGTGTGTGTTGCATGTATGTGTATTGCATGTGTGTGTATTGTGTGTGTGGGTAGAAGGCCCCATAATTCCCCCTGGCCACTCCTGGGAAAATCACGTTCCCATGAATGGACCTATGCCATTATTGAGGAGGTTTAAATAACTCCTCCTTCCTGCCGCCCCTGAGTGTATATCCTAGGCACTGAAACATTTTGTCATATGACTTGTTCCTTTTTTATATATATAGATATTACGTGTGTAAAATTACACTCCATTTGTTTTTGTTTTTTTTCCCTGAAAGGAAATGGGGTGCAGAGTTTAGTTGGAAGAACTGTATTTTCCAACTTTTGTGCATCTAGTGCATTCTTATCTTTGGCTTTAAAGGGATAGTAATGGATGCCAATAAATGAATCCCCTTTTAAAGCTCATATGTTATATTTCATTTTGCGCTGTATATCAATATTCTCCGACATGTAGTATAAAAGTAATTCCTTTTTAAAATAGTCCCCTCCCACCCCTTTTACCTCTTTAGCTGATAAATCATTTGGTGCTATATAAATAAAGAATAATAATAAATTAAAAATAATATTTGACTAGCGGTTTGTTAGTCTTCATTTTTATGACAATTGCAGAGTTTGAAGTTACTGCCCCAGAATTCAAAGTTTCATCCGATTTTGCTGCAACAAAAATCATGATCGAAATAAAAATGTCAAATCACACAGAACCTTTCTTCAAATGTAACCATTCAATCCCTATCAGTCTTATATAATATCCATTACTCATCACACACATCATTTCCTAACATTGATTCCTTGTCTGGGTCATTTAAGTAATGTTATTTACATCTAATTTTATGCACACCGCATACCTGAAAGGGATTTTTTTATCTAGTGCACACAGTTGTAGTCTATGAGTCAAAAGATATAACTGACGTATAAAAGACAATTTCCTAAGCAAGTCCTTCTATTGAACCCCTTGCATACAAGGGGTTAAAAGCTCCATTTAAATCAATGGCAATTGTATTTGTCCTCTATGGAGCAGTTGGTATGCCCCATAATATCTCAACTTCTCTTTTGGACACAGGACAATATGCCTATAATTTAATCCATTCCACTCTTTAGTTTATGATTTATGGGAGGAAAGTCAGATAACACCACTCCCAAGGCTTTCAAACAGTTTTTATATATCTTCTTTTTCTTTTGCTTTGGAAGATATTACTGATAACATTTATACACTTCCCCCATGTACAATTTTGTTTGATTAAAATATCCTTCTTTCTGCATATCAGCATTCATACATACAAGTGTGTTCTATGCAGCCATATTTTTTTTTGCTCTGCAATGGACATATAGTTGTGTTCATCTAATTTAATCCCTTGAACACAATAACTTTATGGGATGGAAACCTTCATAACATGAAATGGGTAACTAAATGAAGAGTTATTAAATATTGTGTTAAAATGTAATGTGTTGGTGTCACAGTTACCTTAGATCCAGCAACGCCTGGTGGGTTGACACGGGTAATAGATGGCCTTAAATGTTGCAGCGGTGTCATCCCATGCTTCATTCCAAGGACTGGGCCTAGGCGCGCTTGGCGATCTCAGCGGCCGTCCGTGTCCTCGTGCTAACCGGGCCTGATCCGATGATGCAGAGTGGGGTCTGTGTTCTGACGCATCTCATGGCCATGCGTCACTTTCGGGCGCGAAGTTGCAATATGTCACAGGCTTCTGTTTTGAACTGTTTAGGGCTGATAGCTCCACCCATCTACTTCCTGGGTTGCCTTTTTAAAGGGAACTGGATCTCTGTCCAGTTACCCTTATGCTGTTCTGAGCGGTTCTAGTTCCAGATGTTCCTGTTTCCTGTGTATGACCCGGCTTGTCTTACCATCCATTCTGGTGCTGACCTGTGGCTCTGTCTGACGATTCTTCTGTGCGCTCCTTTTGTCCTAGACATGCAATCTGGTGCAGACCTGTGGCTCTGGCTGACTAACCGCTCCGTGTATGACCCTGGCTTGTCTGACTATCCAACCTAGTGCTGACCTGGGGCTCTGTCCAACTGTCCTCCAATGTTGCCTACTACTGGACATCCTATCTGGTGCAGACCTGTGGCTCTGTCTGACGATTCTTCTGTGTGCTCCTTTTGTCTTTAGACATCCAATCTGGTGCAGACCTGTGGCTCTGGCTGACTACCCACTCCGTGTATGACCCTAGCTTGTCTGACTATCCAACCTGGTGCTGACCTGGGGCTCTGTCCAACTATCCTCCAATGTTGCCTCCGTACTATTGGACATCCTATGGTGCAGACCTGTGGCTCTGGCTGACTTACCGCTCCTGTGTATGACCCTGGCTTGTCTGAATATCCTAACTGGTGCCGACCAGTGGCTCAGTCTGTTCGCTCCGCTGTGTCGCCCATTTACCACAGACGTCCATCTTGGTGTAGACCTGGGGCTCTGGCAGACTTCGGCCTAACTGACTGCAGGCGTGAGTCAGTAAGTCTCCATTGTTGCAGTCCCTTTTGGAGACGAGCTCTTCCCTACTGACTGCAGGCGTGAGTCACTGTTCTCCCTTATAGCCCTCGTTTGGGTGACTTTGGGTCTTATCCGGTGCTACCTCCTGGGAGGTTACCAGTTGGCTTCGGCCTAGTCTCCAGCAGTTGAGGTTGACAGCGTGGCAGCTCCTATTCCTGATAGAGTCTCTAGCCTATCTAGTCACCCTCTGCTTTATGTTACCGTGATATTTTTTACATTTTCATTCTTAATAAAGGTGATTTTAACTATACCTCCTGACTCCTTGTCTTGCTTGCAAACCATAACAGTTGGTTTTACAGGGATGTGTCTGCAGCTATTTGCTTTCTCTTTAGTGGATAATATTGATAATGTTATTTTATAATAGGTTACAAAATCCCCAGATCTAACTATGGCCTAGATTACATCAAAGCTGAATTTTTCTCTCAATGTGGTTATTTTCGACTAGGGAGGTTTTCCCGAATTACACATTGAGCCATTAGATTGTCACTGATATTGTGAGTTGAACTCTCTAATAAGCCTTTTTTGAACAATGAAATACAGCTGTTTGTGCTTCTGGAGGACCTTCAGGAAATCTGAAAATGTTCCTAAAATGTCCCCTTCATGAGGCCCTCATGTTCTGAATCTCAAAATGTGGCATTTTTGAACAGGAGGAGATTCAAAGATGAACTGACAGTCAAAGGGTAGGAGATTCAAAGATGACCTGTCAGTCAAAGGGTGCAGGTAGGCATTGAAGTTGGAGGATGAATTTGTGTATGTGTCGAACAGGAGGGATGGTTATGGTGAGGAGGGGTGTTCTGTGGTGGAGGGTGAAGTCCTTGCAGAGATTTTCACAGGAGTGGCAGGAGGGCTACACCTTCCTACCCATCCCTGTGAAAATCATACCCTTATGTTTACACCAATGGTACAGGCAGTAAAGAATATGCATAACTTCTCCTTACTGTCACCCCTGGGTGTGTTTGCCAGACACACATGAGTCTTCTTTTATATATAGATGAATATGTAAATAGGGACTACAGTAATAATAATAAATCATATTTACATCTAAAGTGTGTATGTATATATATATATATATATATATATATATATATATATATATAGAGAGAGAGAGAGAGAGATAGAGAGAGAGAGAGAGAGAGAGAGAGAGAGAGAGATAATATAAATATATGAACACAACATCATAACTGTTGGAAAGCCCATCATTATATGAAGCCTGGTATGGCCCTTATTCATAGGAACTAGACTAGTTTATTCTTATCAACTAGAACATTAACTGAATATGATGCTCTTTAGACTAATATCCACCTACCAACACCACCAAATTAATTGAACTAACTGATAAATATCCACATAATATAATTTGCGGGTGACAATGTAGGATGTTTGTTGTGGTTTGTTTTTTTATTGGGGGTTTTTTCATTTTTTTATTGTTTTCTTGTGGTTTTTTCTATTATTTTAATTTTTTTGTGCTATTCCTTTTCATTGCTTTTTTGAAAGAATATATAAGTTATGTATCAAAAAAAATTGTGGAGGGATAACCTCGGATACCTTTGGCAACAACATAGCAAAGGTGTGGAGTGTTGTGATGACTTTCCCACCACCAGTAGAAGGCTTAAGCTTTCTAGTAATGATAAACACATAATAAGGCCACAAAAATATATAATCCCTTGAAATTTGGCAACGATTTTAAGAACGAAGGGAACACACATGGACATAAACCACGCTATGTAGTTTTCTTATTCATTGTAATGAAATAATGAACACTTAACACACATATAACATTATATTTGCATTATGACCATGATATTTGTTGCCATAGTATAATACCTTTTTAACTATAAACATTAGCACTGTCTTTTTCGTTCTTATTATTATTTGTGTGTTCATTATCACTTTGCTTATTATTGGTTATTACTACTGTTTGATATGGGTGGAGGAGATTATGCCCTCATTGGAGCAATTCACAAACTTTGAATCCACTCCCCCTCTTTGTAAGGATTGGGTGATTCCTTTATAAGTTAGGGACAGTAAGGCCCACATGCCCTTTGATCTCCAGAAGAAGCACCAGTTTGTGTACTGAAATGTGTAGAGCTATGATCTCAGCATTCCCCCACAACGGAGATGGAAAGAGCAGAAGCTGAAGTAGAGAGACAGAGGAGAGTGGAATGAAAGAAAACGGACGACTTAAATAGGAGGATCAATGCTATTAAACAGACAGAGACTGGTGAGTGGAGAGACTTAATGACCTATAAGTATACCTTTCTTTGATTTCAAGTAAGCACACACTACAGGTTATGGGCTCCGGATGGAGCCACTTGAGATGAGGCTATTATAAGAGACTATTTTTTGTAAGTGGCCAATTATACTCTTATTACTCCGATAACTTTCATTCTCATATACGTCTATCATGATCTGTATGAGTTCTCCACATCAATTTACCTCTCCGTATATACTGCACGCTTCTAATCATTTATTATAGTGACAGAGGTATACACATTTGTCGTTGCATTTGACAGCCTAGAATATTTGGGTATTTTGCCTTGTCTTCTACCATCTTTATGGCTATGTCACACACATCTCTTTATTTTTAACATCATCGTTCTATATGCATATTAAGTATTTATATAGAAACACTAATATATGTTATTAACATTTATATTTTTACATATATTGTTAATGTCATAATGTTCTTTATATTTTGTCTTTAAATAAATTCTTAGACTGCACTTAGACAAAGTGTTTGCACTGTCCTACCAACCCCGACTTTATTTTTTACATGTGACACAACAGTGGAGCATCAACACATGAGATTGAGGAAAATAAGCAGGGGGGCTGCAAGAGGACTTACAACAAAATTACACCAAGGGACAATATACTACTGCCACTGCAGATCTGATTTAAGAGCTAAGTTCAGCTCTTGCTTTATATCAGTTATCATTCCTTACATTGCTCTTTCCCAGCTCCATCATCTCTACAGTGCCTAGTCTGGTGTCTGGCTCTGACTTTATTACTTTTCTTTTAGAGTTAAAATCAATGTCTGCAGCAGGAAACAACCAATCAGTATTTATGATATTTAGCGAATGGATGCAACTTTATCACAGTAAAAATTAAGACACTAGCATGATAGTGTTATATAATGATAGTGTTATATACTGAAGGAACAGAAGAAATAAACACATAATTCTCATCTAGCCTAAAATAAGGACAGACTATGAATTGAATCCCTAGGCCTAAGAATAGGAAGACTAAAATATAACTTTTATTCAGGGCCAAATTTATATCCCAGACACCATAAGGCAAAGCTCTCTAGGCGCCCTTAGCTTGCAGTGTGTTGAGATCTCATTAGCATCCAAGGGGTTAACTAATAATATGGAAGTGGGTATAAAACTGGTGCAGTGACATTACGATTACTCTGGCCACACCTACAGTTCAGAATATGGGTGTGGCCAGTACAGCTGAGGCACCCCCCAAAATTTGATGCTTTAGGCAGTTCCCTTCTCTGCCTACTGGGAAATCCATCCCTGCATTATTACATGAATTATAAAACAAATAATATACAGAACACTGTGATCTATAAATGTTAATGTCAGACAACTAAATCTGCATGCAGTAATCAGGCAATATATAGTTCAATCTACAACCACTTTACATGTGATATCATCCTGGTGTTCAATAGACTGTTATTATCAGATGTAGACTTGAATCTGCGTATAAGACCAAGAGGCTGTACAGTAGGCTGACCAGACCTCACCTTTAACCGGGGATACATAGGAGAAATGCATACTGCAGGACTGCATTGATTTCAGTGAAGTACTGCAAAATGGCTATTTTCTATGTGTCCCAGGTTAAAGGTGAGATCTGGTCAGCCTACTGTGCAGCAGTTGTTAACACACTTATAAAATTATGGCAATATAAGACTAGCTAAGAATAGCTGGGGATCTGTTTAATAGTACTTGAATGATAGGGATTTCAGCTGATTTTAACACATATGAATGGGGAGTTAAAAATTAATTAGAGCAGGTCTGTCCATGTTCAGTTCTCAAGGGTCATCAACAGGACAGGCTGTAAGGATTTCCCTGATTAATAACAGGTGAGTTCACATTCATTTTGACTGACCCACCTGTGCTTAATCAGGGAAATCCTTACATCCTGGCCTGTTTGTGGCCCTACAGGACTGAACTTGGACAGCCCTGAGCTAGAACATAAACTACATTGTAACACAGATGTAGATAACAAAACAGTCTATT
This sequence comes from Rhinophrynus dorsalis, assembly GCA_037306005.1. Taxonomy (NCBI): domain Eukaryota; kingdom Metazoa; phylum Chordata; class Amphibia; order Anura; family Rhinophrynidae; genus Rhinophrynus; species Rhinophrynus dorsalis. The sequence continues at coordinate 103,514,478 of CM074722.1, read as the reverse complement.
ATTAAGGGTCTGTAAGGGAATACAGATGAGTAGGACACTCCTATTTCTTTTCAGCATGATACCTAATTACTCTGATTAAGTGTAGTGAAGATATACCATATGTTCAAGTGCTGGAATCTGAATTCCAAGAACCTATTATCTAAAATCATGCTTGAACATATAATGGACTAGATTCCATTCAATAAAAATGGGACTTTGGCCAACAAAAGAGCTGTTTGGGTAGGGCAGAGGAAGGGTCCCAGACCCATACCTCCCAACATTTCAAATGGTAAAAGAGCGACACTTTTGTTTTAGATGGTGTTGCTGGTGGCGTGACTGGTGGGCAGGGATATTACTGACAATTTTTAGGTTATTTCATAACTTATTGACACTTCTTTGTGTAACTAAATAAATGATTTAGAATAAGACCAAAGTATTTTTCTTACACAGACTCAATTATAAACACAGATACTGAAGTTTAAACAGACATTAATGGAGCAGTGGAGCAATGTGATATACTTTTATACACCCCAAACAGTCTGATCTCCTAAAAAGAGCGACACCGGGGTAGAAAAGAGAGACAGGGGGATTTGGTCTCAAAGAGGGACTATCCCTCCTAAAGAAGTACACTTGGGAGGTATGCAGACCCCTTCCTTGGGCCATTAAGATTAATATTGGGGCTTTGAACCCCATTTTCAGATGGGAGAGAAGAGGAAGAGGTCCTAGATCCATTCCTCTGGCATTTTTATAATATGAGGGCTGCTCATTGTATTGACAGTGCATCCAAGGAGTTTTACATACTACTTCTACACTTCCCTCAAATACATCAGGGAATATTAAATGTTTATAAATTACGAAATCAGGATTTCCTGCTTCGGATTTCAGGAATACATGCAAATAAGCTTTCTCATGAAGACAGTTTAGCAATATCATAAGGACATGTATGGACAGACATAAGTGGAACCTGTTGAGGAAGTTCACAAGAACTGAAGCAATTTGAAAAGGGAAAAAAAAAAGAACAAAATTCTATAGGGGACAAATAAAAATTCCCTTGATTGAAATGTGGCTTTTAACCCACTACAGTGAAAAAAGGCCTACAACCCATTGTGAAACAATGTTTTGGAGACTATCTCTTGCATTCTAAGGTTTAAAAGCCTCATTTAAATCTGTGGGTATTTGGACTTTTTTATTTCTCCCCAATGGTGCAGTCGATTTGCTCCAGGTTTTTTTTTTTATTATTATTTAATCCTTTGAGTGCCAGAGCTTCACAGCAAGTTGTGTACCTTTCTGGCACTCAAAGTGTTAATCAACTTATTATGAAATCAGAAATGTATTGCAAACCACACCCCTCTGGAATTCAGAAGGTTAAACCAAGTTATATAGGTCTCACTATTGTCTTCTGGCCTACACCCACACATCAGGAAGAGGCCAGAAGCCAACTGAATAACAAATGATGATACAATTGTCTTTTTCAATACACCCTGGGGAATTTCAGAAAACATATGACAAACTGATTCTGGATTCTAGGAATAAAAAGTTATTAGTGATAAAGGGTTCAAGCTCATATAGGCATACCTGGGAATTTCATCCTCTTGAACCCCCAGAGAGAGCTCATGTTCTGCGACCTAGGGATTATGTAAATTACCTGGTTCACATCATAAATGGTGGGGCCTAATTGGGTGGGCAGGGCTTATCTGCATGGTACTTGGGAAGTGGGTGGAACAGGGTAGGAGGGATGAGAAGTAGGTAGAACAGGGTAGGAAGGAGGAGAAGTAGGTAGAACAGGGTAGGAAGGAGGAGAAGTAGGTGGGAAGTGGGTGAAACAGGGTGGGAAGGAGGAGAAACAGCCTCTGTCCCAGAGACCTATTATTTAACTCTACAAAACAGTCTCAGAGGCAGATCTAGAGAGTTCCCAGGTGTTTCTAAAGGTATCCTATCCAAAAGTAGCCTCATTATGGGGCAAATGCATAAAGTAAAATTGGAGCCACTCTGGGAAAAAGTAACCACACCATAAGGTACAAATAGAAATCCACAATCTACCATTGGTTTTAAACCATTACATTCCATAGAGTTATCCACATTGTGTTGAAGAACTCTCTAGAATTCCAGTTGAAATCAATGGTATTTTTTTTAGTCCTTTATGATGCAATTGGTTTGCACCAGCATTTCTCCACTTTCCTCTTCATACATAAGCCCCTATATCTTTTATCCAAGTTTCACAAACATTTTGCCAAATGTCCAGATAACCTCTGTGTTAGGCTGCCTTATAGGAAAATCCATTAACCCTTTCAGTGCGTTGCGTACACACTGGCACTCAAAGGGTTAACCCTTTGATTGGGGGGTGCAATGCATTGAGAAACAATGCATTCTGACTTACCATTAGGCAGAGTAGGGGGCTGCTTAGAGCTCCAAATTTTGAGGGGTTCCTTTGCTTTGCTGGCTACACCCACATTCTGAATTATTGGTGTGGCCAATGAAATCTCATTGTCCTTGCACTTTAGATACCCTTTTACTGGCTCTTATTTATCCTCTTGGATGGTAGAGGGGTCTTTTATTTGCTTGTATGTTATAAGCTAAGGGTATATTCTGTGCTAGGGAACAGTGGATGGGACTTTTGCTGAAGACTTGAGGAATGGGGTGTGAACATGGGTGGCGCTAAAGGCACCTAGGGTGTTTGCCAAGGGGAGCCTGAGATGTAAATCTGCCCCTGCAAATTAGACTACCATCATAAAGCAGACATTGTACTGTCCAAACCAGTATCTAGTGGTATAATAGCTAAAATCCATTTCTTCCTCTGTTGCTCCGCAGCTAAAATTCTTACACAACCACTCATCCTTTCCCACATGGCCTTTCTGTAACTTTCTTCTCTCTGGTCTTCCTGCCTCCCAACCCCATCCTCTTCAATCCATACAGAATACTGCAGCACAAATTACCCTATTGTCACCTAGGTTTGTCCCTACCCCCCTTCTCTTCAAATCTCTTCAATGACTGCCTATCAAATAATCTAGAAGGCACTGACTGTGCAACTTAGGCTGTTTAAAAACTACTTACTTTATTTATGTCCTCTATCCTGACCAGAACTCTGGAACTGTATTCACCACTTGACCCTTATATACTCTGTATGCCTCCCATTACCACTTTAGATAGTAAGCTTTCGGGCAGGGACCTCACTTCCAGTGTTTCTCTTTGGAAAGCACTTGTAACCCTGTATTACCTAAACCCATAGATTGTAAAGCAATGCATACACTTTTGGCTCTATATGAATACACATATTCATTCATTTGTTCACTTGCTGAAAACCTGTTATTGCTGTAGATGAGTATTAAGTGCCTACATCTATGCCTTGCTGTCCGATATTTTCAGCAAGGACAATACATCAATAATTTAATTTTAAGGTTAATTCAAAGTATTCTAATTAAACATGAACAGTCACTTGTTCAAAATGTTAACCAAGAGGGACTACAGCATTGTTCTTGACTGGATATTAGTGATTATTCGTCCTAAGTAATTTATTCCACCCCTTTAGTGGAAGCTGATATGTCCCGGCAGTCTCAGAAGGAAGAGTCAGGAGGAGAAAGGCAAATTCAACATATGTGAGTAATTAACTTTGCAACCTGTGCCACACAGATCAGAGAACTAGCAATTCAGAGCTTAAAGTAACCCTAACTACTAAACCAAAAACCTCTAAAAAAAAAAAAAAAATGACACTGATTGAAAAACAAAAAGTGCAGGGTATATGCAATTCAAATCATGGGAGCTGTGGCTTGGATCAGTACACTCATTCATCAGTACACTGTTCAGCCCAGAATTGGTAACAAAACCAGGGGATTTGATTCCGGAGTTTTAGCTTCTTCAACTACCATAAAATCTCAGGTATAATACGCACCTGTGTATAATACATAGGTGTATATTGTACCCAAGATTCTGGGGGAAAACAAGAGTGCCTATGTATAATACGCACCCTTGTTTTCCCCCTTACTAAAAAAAAAAATAATTGTATTTCTGGCAGATACATTCCCTCCCTCCCCCAGTGCAAACCGCTCTTAAAATAAGACTTGCTATGTTTAATTTAAGCCCCCACTGAAGTCTCCATCCAAGAAGACAAAATACAAGCGATGTAAATGTTCCATGCGGGCGGCATGCTTTCATTTGCCTCCCGCTTCCTTCATTGAGCTGTCAGGACCTTCCGCCTATGATATTTCCCTGTGAGGACCTTCAGATCCTCACAGAGCATTACCATTGGTTGGAGGCAGATGGTCCTGACAGCCCACTGAAGGAAGTGGGCACCAGTCCCAGTTTCCCCAGTACTCCTTTAGAAGGCACATGGACCAGTCAAGACTCGAGACTAGCCTCAGGCCTCCATCCATTCTAGGGAGGCCTGCCCCTACATTTCCATCTCCCTCCTCTCTCTTTTCTCAGTTTCTCCCTTCTCTCTCTCTTAGGCTTCCTTCTACCCACCCACTACAGGATCTGATGTCACAGGTACCGTTTACTAGTTCTCTTTTGCTTGGCCTGATGTAAGGGGGAAGGGACACACATTCCACTCACAGATTTGTTCCACCCCACCCCCCAATATGACCACTAGTGAGCTATCTCATAACACAATCTTTTTGGTTAGCTAGACTGGATGGCACCATCCCTTTAACATCAAACATACATACTAACTAACCCATTCAATGCTGATAAATGGCCAAAACTCTCTAATGCATGCACACACAGGGGACAATAATGTTTTCAAGAATGGGAATACGTTAAGACAATGGAGATCACTGAAAACAGATACGTTTCATTCTCAGGGTGACAACCATTCTGTCACAGTCCCCTGCAGGGCAGTTGGTTTGCTCCAGCATACTGAGTTCGGCCTTCTTCTTTTTTACTTTCCTGTAATTGGACAGCCTAATTTTTATTATGAACATCCTACAAAAATGTGTTTCTGTGTCAAAAGACCAGTTTTATTTACAAGTCTGGGACATGGTCAAGGAAACTTCAAGCATTCCCACCCATTCAAATGTATCCATTTGTTGACTGGAGTGCAAGTTTGTTTGTTAATATCTCATATACTATTACTCTACCACAGTTTGGCTTTGCTACATTGATAACATTCTGGGGAACTGGTTATGGGGGCTAAAGCTCCAGGTCTCTTGCATAAAGGCTTTGGGTCTTGTTGCTAACCTTCTGCACAGGGAAAGCAGCAGTGGCAAATCCAGAAGGAACTTGACACTAGATGGAGATGTATCTCCAGTGGAATGGCCTGGAGCTTCTGGGAGTCGGAACAATCACTAGATTAGCAGTGGCAGGCAAGATGCTGCAGATTTTGACTGTTCGCCGATCTTGACTGTTTGCTGCAGATCTTGCTTCAAATATTGGTTTAGCATCACCTCGTGGTGGACATGGCAGTTCTTCACTTAGGACATTGGGAGGCAGCTGCGGATTTGTCGGCTGAGGCTGGGTCCAGTGCAACTCCTATGGACAGCGGACTGCATCCGGGAGGTAGCACCATTAGCTTGGGTGCTGAGGAGTCGTTAATGGGTGTTCTGGTGGGGGTTCCTGAGACGGTGCGTGGGGCTTCCTATCTCTGTTGGCCAGGCCCCTTGGAAGCCATAAGTGCTGTGCACCGTTCTGCTATCAGGATACCATCTGGAATGCATGCTGCATTTATGTTGTGCTTTCCTGGGGACACTATGATAAGCAATTTCATCATCGTAATGTGGTAAGGCAATCTATGGCGTGGGACCAGATGGATATAGGGCTATGGCTGTCCATCATGACATGTCCGGTGTCATTTCAAGGGGGTTGGAGAACCCTCCATGGTTGCATCAGTGTTCTGAGAGACGGGATGCTGTTAGCAGTTTAATGAGGCCGTCTTCAAATTTTGTTGCTTTCAGTATGAATGCTCCGGTTGCAACAGCAGTGCTTCTGTCTGTAACCTATCACTTGCAGCCAGGGCCCTGCATTTCACCACGGGCCCTAGGCAGTAGCCTAGGTTGCCATAATGGATGATCCAGGTCTGAGTGGTGCACTAACCATGAGGGTGTAGCTCTTCTTTTCAGTAGGGTTTTGAAACCCCTTCAGGACAGGGAGTTCAGGTTTTGGGGAACTTGAAATCCGCTCCGGAATGGCTGCAGGTGGTTTGGGAAAAATTGTATAGGCAGGTGGCACTGGCTGGCCCCTTTTCAGAGATTGCTGGTTTCTCCATTGGGGGTAGTCGCCAAGGGGGAACCCTTAAAATTTTGTATTATTCATCATTTGTCATTCCCTTACGGGAGAGTCGGTCAATGATGACATTGACAAAGATTGCTGTAAGGTCTGTTATGCTTTGTTTGACAAAGAGGTGGGCCTGGTCGCATGGGCTGCCAAAGGGGAGCTGAATGCCAAGGCAGATGTGGAGTCTGCTTTCCGGTTGCTGCCAGCCCGTCGCTTTCACTGTGCTTACTACTTGAACTTGTCCCTTCCAATTGGGATGTGCGATCTCGTGCTCCCAAATTGAGACTGTAACCACATTGCTGGATTGTGGGGTGCAATTGGAGGTGGGCTTTTCATCTATCATTCACTATTTGGACAACTTTTTATACATAGGTCCCAGGGACTCAGGGTTATGTCCTGGATGTTGCAGACTCTGCAATGTATTGTGGATGTATTCGGGGTTCTATTGATCCCTGAAAAGACAGTAGGTCCCACTACTTCTTTTCTTCCTCAAGATCTAAATCAATTAGTTGGCTATGCAGTGCCATCTTCCTACTGGAAAGGTGCAGGAGTTGCAGCTTCTTGTGCAGTTGTTCAAGGGGGTGAGGAAGGTTATTTTACTGCAGGTCCAATTTCTCTTAGGAAAGCAGAACTTTGCATGCTGGATCCTCCCCATGAGCAGGGTTTTCAAAGGCAGGTGTGGAACAGTTGCATCACTTTATGCAGATGATTGAGGAGGTAAAAGTGGACCTATGGGTTTGGGATGTTTTCTTGGCTGACTAAAATGGGCAGGCAATTTGGCAGTCTCGTTCTGCATCCAACCTGGAGTTAGGTCTTCACACAGATGCAGTCAGTTTGGTTAGTTTTGGTGCGATTTTGAGGCATGTCTGCGAATCACTGCAGAATCGTTGGGTGGTGTTTCACTGTGATAATGTGTGTGGGGGGGTGCGAGTGGTTTCTAATCTGACAACCTCTTCCTCACTAGTGTTGCGGATCCTCTACTTTGTAATGTTAACCTGCATACAGCTCAATCTGTCTTTCCGAGCTGTTCAGGTTATGGGGGTGTTGAATTTGGTTGCTGCCGCCTTGTCCCGGTTGCAGATGGACATCTTCAGGGAGGTGTGGATGCCAGTGGATTTGGTGGGAGTGAAATGTCCGGCTTTCCTATGGGACCTTGGCAGGGGTAGATAGTGGAGTGGCTCCAGAAGTCAGTCACTCTGGACACTTGGGCATGGTATTCCAGGGTCTGGAAGGAATAGTCCCTGTTCTCGGAAGTGGCAGGTGGCTTAGTGGACGATGTGATTCTATTGCAAGGGGTCCTTTGGTTTCAAATAGTTAGGTGCAAGGAGTTTGTGGTAGGGTTCCAGAGTGAGGGATGGAGGAGACCAGTTTTGCTGGTCGTATTGCACCAACTGATGCTGGTATTGCCACAAGTGTTAGTCTGAGTGATGAGTTTGTTTCACCTGGCATTTAGTTTGGCATTCTTTGGTGCTATGAGGATTGGGGAGCTGGTGAACAAGAGTAAACTGCAGCCGAGGTTTGTATTGTGGGAGGATGTTTTATTGGGAGTGGACCAGCTGCAGTTCAGGATTTCTGATGTTTTTGGGAGAGGGGTCTGGGTGACCTTGTATGCTATTCCCTCTCTTCTCCTTTCTCCTGTCTCTTTATTGAGAGAGTTCTTTGCTGTTTGGCCTTTAAGTCCTTAAATGAGTTAGGAAGCATCCTCTTGTGGCGGTATTATCCTTGCCTGGTATTGGGGTTTGTATAAGTTTTAACAAAAATAAGTGATGATGGTTTCTTAGGGAAAAAACCCTTATGGAAGTATATCCCTGGCATGTGTCGTGGGTGGTGATGTTACCCATTGGAGCTAGCAGGGTCTGATATAATTGAGGTAACTGGTTTAACTTTGTTTTAGAAAGTTGTTAATTGTTACGGTTTTAAGCATAAGCCAGGGTTTGTTTGGCCATGCAAGGAGTGATCAAGAATCAAAACGGACTAAGTATCAAGGATGGTCATTGCTGTTATTATGATTATCTTACCTGTGGTCATAATGATGGGAAGCGTTAAAAAGTGTTAACAAGTGTAATGCAGGGCCTGTATTTGTGGGAGGAGCTGGAGGACTATTTAAGCCCTTCAGCCCGTCCCATAAGGCCTCTGTCCCTTGAGGTTAGCAGTCTAGTGACTCTAGGACCATTATCGTTCATCGCATGCCTCCACCCTACCGCAATGCTAGTAACCAAACATTCACATCCAACTCACTGTGTTATTTGCTTGCCGTTACCACTTTCGAAGCCCTTATCCAGCTCTTCCACTCACTTCAGCGGAAGTGACATCATCGGTCTTCAACACGCAACAAAGCATTCACCGGCTCACCATCAGAGTGATGGCACGCTATAGCTCCACAAGGTAACTCACGGTAAAATCTTACCAATTAGCATCAAAAATAGCTAGATGCATTATGTAACGCTATACACAATGCATAGGATCAGAATTATACATAGACATACTTACAATCAAATAACATTACCCCACATCTCGACAATTACGTTTTATTCTTTTTCATTCCTAATGCAAGTAGCAATCTAGCATATGCATAGAACCTATAGATTAACTATATACTACACATACTACAATAGGATTGCTTATATTCCAGACCCACTTTCAGACCATTTGGTTACCAGATGTTCATTTGGTTACTTAAGCTTACAGGTTGTTTTATAATTTCCATTATGTTGGTTCAATTTCCAGCAATTATAGCATAGAACGTCAAATCTTATCTACCCTACTATTTTGCTACATACGTTCCCTTATTGTTTTACATCAGAAGTCCTGTGTTATCAGACGATTAAATACAGATTCCATTCCTTATTCAGTGATATCATTTAATCTGGTAAACCTATGTTTTTTTAATAATATATGGTGTAAGGTTCACAATGGGCATGGCACCTTGAGGCACTGACCGTTCACTCTGCTTCCTCCTGTATTCATTGTGATTATTTTCTTTAAAGGAACATATACGCATGCATGAACTAGGGGTTTTATGTACATTTAAGTGCCTTCTACTGCATGCTAATATCCATACCATACATGTTCTTAACTCATCAGGAGATTCGTCTGTTATCACTATCAGTACCAGGATTTCTATAAATACAGATCACTACATCAATACAAGGTTAGAATTACGATCTACTATCGTTGTAAGAGTTTACATGTAATAATTAATTTTGCTTAAGTTTTGTTACTTAATCTTATATGACTACCAAGAACAGACACACACAATTAAGATACTTCTCTTATTCCTTATACATTAGGGTAATTATTTCACTATTCCATGCTTACACATCTCCACATATCTAGTGTTGCAAAATTCTTACAAGAAGTACCACTTACAAGTAAGTATTAGTCTTATGTCTTTATTCCACCATGGGTAAGTTCTTTGATTAAATAACGTCACTTTGCCAGGGATTATCTTATTATATCAGGTGAAGCTAAACCTTTCTGGGTTTCAGGTTCACCACATTTCGTATTTCTCTTCTATCTGACATCAATAATTCAGTTCCTCATGCACCATTCTTAAACTCATAGAATTCTTCCCTTCCCCGTTACTTTACCTCTTTGTAGAGGTTGAAGGTCACCATGGGTTCTTACTGTCACTTCTTCATCTATCTTCTACACTCTATAACTTTTCTCTCCATTAGATCAGGAACTTTTACTCACGGGTAGGAAAGACTCACCTATAAGCTCATGTTCACTGGACCTAATCTCTTGGGAGAGGCTGAAGGCTCCATAGATATTTCCTTTTCCTTTCATTATTTAGAACTAAGTGTATTATCATACTCCTCCATAATCATTATTTCATCACCTCTTTGTAGAGGCAGTAGGTCACTATATGTTCCGTCATATCACGTCCTCACCTCACCTTATGGTAAATCGTAGGTCTACACACAATAATACATTTCCGCTTTCCCTTGGTCATTTAGGTCCAGGGAAATGTTTCTACTTACGTGACGTCTAAGACCAAGAGATTACAAAGTCCTATCTTCCGTTATCTGGTCTGGGGTTCTCAAGGTCTTACACTCTAGTTATATACTTCACCTCACCCTAACTTGTATTTTATTCAGCACCTGTAGGCTAGCGTCACCTATAACTAGGTGCACCGGACCTTACCTCTCCGGAGAGGTTGACGGCTCCATAGAGTCATTCTATCATCATTCTTCATCAAAGCTAAGTATAATCTTCATTCTATATTAATAGTTGGTAATTCAATTCTCATATTGCTTTCTACCTTACCTCTTCATAGAGGTTGAAAGTCACCATAGATTAGTTATATCACGTCTTCACCTTTCTAGGCCATATTACGCTCAACTGATATAATTTTTAATTACCTTTGGCACTGAAGGTCAGGATATTTGATTCACTCATGCGAAGTCTAGGACCTAGCGATTGTTGAAGTTTCAATTTATGTTTTCAGTCTGGTAATCACTAGGTACTACACTCAGGTTCTATGTCCATGACAATACTATTTTCACCTACACCATATTTTTGTTGCACCTACAGGTAGCTGCATCTTAAGCTCAGGTTCACTGGACCTTACCTCTTCGGAGAGGCCGAAGGCTCCAAAAAAATAAATAATGTTTCTTTTAGTTAACACAGGGACATTCCGATTCTGAAACATCAGGAATCTTTCCCCCATCAACCAGATCACATTCTGCTAATACCACCGGATCAGTGCTTAGGTCATGGACTGTGGCAAAGCTCATGATAGAGTTAACCCGTAGGGGTATTCCATACCCTGCCTCTGCTAGGAAAGCGGAACTGAATTGCTTATTGTGCTCCAACACCTTAGATCCTTCCATACATACTTCACCAGGTCCTTCCAGGGTCACATCTCCGGTACTCTTTCTTGCCCCATCTCCAGCTCAATCACTCCCACCTCAAGAGCAATAAAACTAGATTATCCATCTTCTCTGGGATATCTCATCCACACTCACTAATATTCAGTCTGGACTGGAGGTTCTGGAAGCACCACACCCGATCACTAATATCGATCAGACGCTCCCCTCTACTAGCCAGTCACAAGGTAATACGATTTTTTCACCACGCATCACACCAGCCCACATGTTGCCGCATCACATACAAAAAGACATACTAGAGGGTAAAGAAGTAAATCTGGCAGCTTTGTTATTGGTATCACAAGATATCATGGAACACAAGGTGGTTAGTTGAGGCGAGGTTTGCGTAACACTGAAGGCCAAGGATGCAAGATTAACTCGTAAATTATCCATACCAGAATTTATAATAGCCTTCAGCATCTATAGAGACATACTCTGCACTTCCTTTCCATCGAGACGTCAAGAGCTAGATCATTATATGTATTCACTAGGTTATAGATACGGCGGCTCTCCTTTTCACAAATACCATCAATCATTCACAGCTAAAGCAGCCGCAGCTCTGGCCCAATTTAATTTTCAACTGGACTGGAGCACCTTAGATAATGAATTATTTTGCAGGCATTTCGCCGGACTTAAGATTCTCAATTGCCAATACTGCCTTTCCCAGACTCACGTTACTCACTTATGCCCTACCGGTCCAACCACAGGGGTCTCAGTCAATACTAATCTTAGTTCTTCACCGGCCTATGCCAGCACTTCTTCCCAGACGAATTTTCCCACTATAGATAAACTCGGTAGGACCATCCAATACATAGGGAACTCGGCTATTTGTAATAATTTTAAGGGCTGTTTTTATAGTGGTTGTAGACTGTTACATCAATGCATATTATGCCACAAATCTCACGCAAGGGTCATCTGCCCAAAGAATTTCTTGGCTAAAAATAAAGGACTAAGCTCCATTAACCTATCATCTTTGCAACCACTCCTTTCATTACATCCAGATACTCAACTTACTTCATACCTGATTTCTGGTTTCCAATCAGGGTTTCACACGGGCATAATTACCTGCCCTGACACCTCATTAGAATGTCCTAACCTCCTATCAGCTACAACAGCCCCAGATATAGTGGATTCACTCGTACAGGACGAAGTTCAGAAAGGGTATCTCATTGGCCCCTTCCCCTCACCTCCTTTTCCAATTTGGAGGGTCAGTCCTTTGGGGATCTCGTCCAAAAAATTCGATCCCTCAAAGAAAAGTTTAATTATCGATTTTTCTGCACCACACGGTTCTACTTTCCCTAGTATTTACTCTTTAATTCCATCTGAAGAAGTTGCCCTGGAGTACAGTAGTATCGATGACGCTATTCTTCACATCTAACTGTTTAGTCAGGGTTGCTGGCTGTCAAAAACAGACATCTCGGATGCCTTTAAATTACTGCCAATTCACACTTCTCTGTGGCATTTAAATGGTGTCCATTGGAAACAGCAGTACTATTTTGCTACCCGCCTGACCTTTGGATGTAAGGGTAACCCAAAAATTTTTGAGAACTTCACTGACACTCTATCATGGCTTCTAATTAACTACTCCCACTGTCCCATGGTCATTCATTATTTAGATGATTTTCTACTAATTGAACCAAAGAATCAGGACCCTCCTAGCCTCAACAAACTGCTTCATTTCAGTACCTAACATCCCCACAGCGGCACACAAGACATTAGGTCTCTCCACCACTATGGAATTCTTGGGTATTACACTGGACTCTGCAATAATGGAAGCTAGACTTAAGGAGGTTAAATTAACCAGAATCAGACAAATGATACATGAATTCTGCCTTAAAGAAACTTGTACTCTATTGGAATTACAAACAGTTCTGGGCCATTTGCCACAAGGATACTTCCACAAGGAAGATCCTTCACAACTCACCTGTTGTCACTCCTCAAGAACCCCAGTAACATCAGAACCATTCCAGTGAATCAAGCAGCCAAATCTGACCTTCTCATGTGGGAACATTTTTTGCTCAACTGGAATGGTTGTTCAATGTTTCCCCCCTCCATGGGCCTTAATTCCCCTAATGTGTTCACAGACGCCTAATCAGGAAAGTGGTTCGCAGCAATTTATAACTCGGCATGGTTTGCGGAGGCATGGCCGGGTGAGGTGAAGGAGATTCCGGAATTCCTTTCTACCTCTTCATTATTCAAGATCTAACCTGTTGTAGCAGCAGCAGCACTGTGGGGCCATTTATGGCGGCGGAATTGGTTACTTTCCACACAGATAATTTGGCACTCTGTTACACCATACAAAAGGGTAGGTCCAAAAGCCCCAAGACTATGACGTTTTTAAGGAAACTAACCTTGTTAGCTCTCAAGTTCAATTTTCACATATCATGCAAATTTATACCAGTTAATCAGAGCCAAGCTGCTGACTCGTTATCACGTTTTAAATTTCAGAAATTTTTTCGCACCAATCCCCAGTCAAATCCTCAACCACATGCACCTCCTTCGTTCCAGGAACTGATAATACCCTAAGACGCCACATTTCAGGCTCGGAGGCCTTCATCAACAAAGCACTAGCAGCAAATACCACAAGAAATTACTCTAGTGCATGGGATTCATTCCTCAAATTCACCTCCTCGTTCCATCCTATTCATCCATATAGCATCAAAACAATACTGGCTTTCGCTTCTTATTGTACTACTACACTAAAACTCTCAGTTTCTTCAGTCAAAACATACCTAGCTGGGATTTAACACCATCTGGGCCTCTTGCTACCAAATCACACCTCTATCTTTTCTTCTTATAAAGTCAAACTGTTCATGAAAAGCCTAAAGAAATCACAGGTTAGAATACCTAAAACACGTCTTCCAATAGACTGTGAAGTTTTCAGGAAACACTGCTTCATTCTCATCCCTTTGAGTTTCTAACTAATCACGTGATTTTATCAGCAATTCACCTGGCCTTTTTTGGTTTCCTAAGAACCGTCGAATTCACAGTCTCAGATTCAAAACCTCCCTTTCTCAAATTGAGCAACATCACTTTCAGTCACGACTGTTTCACTCTTTTGTTACCCCACTCAAAAACTGACCAATTGGGCACAGGCATCCTGATCACTTACCACGCCACCAACAATAAATGGTGTCCTGTTCAAACACTCCGTTTACGCATCACAATTTTGAAACATAAACCTAAAAATTATCCCTTACTGCCTATGGCCGATTCACCCCTCACGACTTCAGCTTTCATTCACCACATCCGCTGGTTGTTATACCGACTAGGTATGAATGCTAATAACTTTTCCGGCCATTCATTCCGCATTGGAGCTGCTACAGCCGCTTCAAAACAGCAAGTACCCCCAAATATCATACAAAAGTTAGGTTGCTGGTAGTCAAACTGTTACTCACGTTATATCCACAACCCAATTGTTGAAATGAAATCAGCCCAGCGTTCCCTTACAGGTTGACAACATGTTCTCCTTTCAGTCAATGGTAAATAAAGTTATTTTTGGTCATACTTTAGTTTCTCTTGGCCTCATTTCAGGTTGACCTCCACTTTATACTCTCTGCCTTCTCACAACGGGAGTAATGGCACCAACACTACAAGATCATCAATACCATTCATTCTCACCGTAAGGTCCAACCATAAGTGTAAGGCAGGGCCTGTATTTGTGGGAGGAGCTGGAGGACTAAGTCCTTCAGCCCGTCCCATAAGGCCTCTGTTCCGTTGGGTCACTCCCCACCCTATTTTCCCCCACCTTTTTCTTTTTATTTCAATTTCATAATAGGGTGAACCCTCATTTCAGGTTGACCTTCACTTTATACTCTCCACCTTCTCACAGCGAGAGTAATGGCACCAACACTACAAGATCATCAATACCATTGACTGTAAGGTCTGACCATAAATAATAGTGTGGCCTGTTCATTCTCAGCTTTGAATGTTTGTGTTTTCCTTCGTATAGCCTATCCCTTTTGCAAGGAATTTTTATTTGTTCTCTATGGTGCAGTTGGGTTACTCCAGAATAATTATAAATATGTGCCCTAGTTCTGTCTCAAGCAGTAGGATTGTGTAACCCAAATACTGCATTTTCAGGAGAAGCAAATCTCTTTGTTGACCTTTGATCAATAGCCATTTCTTTTTTCCCTGTAAGCTACCACCAATACTGAATCCCCTGCTGTTGTACGTGAGCTACATATCAATATATTTGTTCACAAATTAAAATCAATCAGCAGACAAACAGCAGGACAGCTGTTATATATTATTGTGTTTACTGTAAATGACAGACTTCTGCGTGAGTCATATGAAAGAACCCTGAATGATGAAGTTGCTGGATAATAACATTAACATTGTGAAACTGATAAATATTCTCAAACATTACTTTGACATAACAGAACTGTTGTTTCCAGTGACTTAAAAGATGGAACTAAAAAAGATAAGTATTTATATTAGATAAAAGAATGCTAAGGTGAGTTTCCTAAGGTAACAGCGTTTTGGGGTGTTTACATTGAATATCATACATCCCGGTTGTTTAGAGATCAGTGTGCAAGCTGTGTTATAGGTAGGGAAGAGAGAGTAAGCACAATGTCTCACAATATGCCTCCCTAGGACTTACTGAGGATAAAGAACTAAGAAAAATGGAGCAACTGGGGGTAAACCAAACATACCATAGAGGACAAATAAATAGTCGTGTTGTTTTAACCCCTTATGAACCACGTTGTCTGGGGGTGGGGCTCTCTGGAGGACTAGGGCACATTTTTTTCATTCACGTGATCTATGATCAAAGTGCGGTGTTTAACAGCGCTGCATTCACAAAATTCAGTGACATGCCAGGATCATCACCAGTCCTTAATGTCCAGACAGGTGTGACGATCCTGGCACATCACTGGTCATTAAGGTGTTAAAGGGGTTCTATACCCTAAGAATCAGTGGCTTCTAATTTATGAGAAGGACTTTTCCTGGCAGGTGTCAATAGTCAGTTATTTCATCTTCAACATGTCATTATACACCTGAAACTGCAGATATAGGCCTCAATTCAACAGGCCCCGTCGGACAAAAAAAACAGGCAACAAAATTTTTTCAAGCATGGCAAGCCATGCGGTTACCTGTGCTATGAAAAAAATACCTGTTGACAAAAACATGTCGGGCACTAAATGTAGCGGCGTATTCCCTCATTGAAAATAAAAATAATGCTGCAAGATGCAATTCAATTGACTGCGTTAGGCACTAAGATCCTTAACAGATCTCAAAACCGCCAACTCAGCAATTAAAAGTAAAAAAAAGTTTAAAAAAAAACCCTAAGTCCCCAGTGCACGTATTGATATGCGACCCTAAGCCCATATAAATACATCCAAAGTACTGAAAAATGTGTCCAGTGTTAACAGAAGTAACCCTATGGGGTATAATAACCTCACTGGCACTCACAGGGTTAATCTGACAAAATTACAAAGAAGCAGCCCCTGAAAACAAACACTTTCCATTAATTCTGATGTACAGTGGAATCTTCAGCACCCTGGTCAGCTACTGTCCATCCTCTTCTATCTCTCCATCTTCTGTGCTTTCCTGTGAAAGGAATTAAAAAATACATTTAAATGTGTGCCCCAAAAATAACATCTGTGAATAGTTTAACCCCTTGAGTGCCAGAGGGGTATGCAATACATTGCAGAGCACTGTCCCTCTGAGGCAAAAATCCCTATGTCCCTCATTCCCTCCCTATTGTCTCTCTTTTAGGCAATCAGACTATGTGGTGTGTATATAAGTGTATCACATTGCTTCACAGTAATACAACTTGCATTAATGTTTGTTTAAACTTCAGTTTATGGGTTTATAAATTAGGCTATTTAAATAAAATATTTTGATTGTGTAAGGGGCAGAATGGCAAAACGGAAGTTGGGAACCCATATGACTCACAACTTTGTCAGTGTCTGAAATGGAGAGTGGGACAAGGAGGTGAAAAGATATGGCACGGAAGAGGAGGACCAGGTAGAAGTGGAGGACGGAGAAGAAGGACACGGGTTTTAAGGAGGAAGAAAACCTGATATGGCTATACATATAAGGATATATTTGAGGAGTAGGAAAGTTATGAAGAGGAGGATGGAGGTGGGTTTTGCAAAATACAGCACAGGGGCTTATATATGAAATCCAAGTGATGCAATTGTGGGGTTAAGCAACTAAACCATATGGACAAATAGAACTTCCCAACATTTAAATGTGACTTTTTAACCCCTTGGAAGTTTTATTTTGTTCTTCTATTCCTATAATGGCTCCAGTTTGCTTTACACATAAGGCCCATCATGTTTTGTTTTATCTTGCACACACTTTATTTGAAAAATAATATATCTCATGCTTGCTGTTATATAAAAGAGCATGATGTGGCATTCACAGATTGATATATAAAGGTTTCCCCAGTAGTGAATAGGTCTTCCTTTGCGTAAACCAGCATATGGCACTTTATTCAGTAAGACTGAGGTATTGAGAAGACTTGGAGGAAACCATCTGCATCATTGGGGACAAACAGATATTCCTAGATTCCCATTGATTTAAGACATTTAGGCCTGTGTTTATAATTGGTGTGTCAGCATGTATTTTCTAACAACACAACACGACTGAAAAGATAGGGCAGCAGTAAGAGCCGCACAAAAATGGAGAAACCAAGGGAATATGAAAAAGCAGGCATACGAGCTGCACTGAAGGCTGATGCAAGCGGGCCGCATGTAGAGAAGATAAAACACAGCACAGCAGCAGAGGCTACTTGACATCAGAATGTGTCAACATTCTGATATGTAGAGACTGCAGCTTGCAATATTCTTATGTTGCCCATTTCAACACGTTGACATATTTAATGCACCGTTTACTTGGTCACCCAATAGTGGGTGACATTTCTAAAGGATACCACCACCGACAGATCTTATATACAAGCAACATTGGCCTTCATTCAAAAAGCTAAAAAGTAACAATTTTGTAGCAAACTAACTGCACCAGAGGGGTGAAATGAAAACACCACCTATTCCCAGTGATTTAAATGTGTCATTTAACCTTGTTAATACTAGAGAGATGTATGCAATGAAATGTGATACAATGCATTGGAAAACTCTCTTGAATTCAAGGCATTAAAAGCCGCATTTATTGTAAATCAGTGAGAATTCCATTTCCCCATTTTGCATAGTTACTTTGCTCCATAACTGGAACCTTTAACTTATTGCACTGCACCTATTTCACAAACTCCATTGAATGGACAACCAATGATCATCAGCCACAAGTATCTGGCGGAGGCTCGTGTAGGTCAGCTGTCTACCACTCCCCCACTCTGCGAAGGTGGGAAGTCAAGAGAAAATTGGGTCAAGAACGTGGGCAACAGAAATGTATCAGGGCACTGCTACATTTCTGTTGCCTATATGAAAGAACCCCAAATAATGTTCAGTATACATTTGTCTTAAAAGATTTTACTTTAATTAGCAAACTGTAAGACAATGAAAGCACAGTGTTAGAACAGGGGAACAAAGATCTATTGATGATTATCAATCTAGTATCCCTGTAAACATATCTTATCTATGAATATCTAACTCGTCCCCATACTAAGCTAGTTAAATGTAAACCATCATCTTACCTCTGACCTCCCCCACTAGTTCTTTGATTTCTCTCTCTTCTGCATTTTATGTTCTTCCACATATTATTTTATTGTTGTACTTAGATTCTGTTAACATATAAGCACTACAATGCATTTTTCTCCTTTTCCTTATCTTAAGTATGGCACGATTCTTTGTTAAAATCCTTTAAAAAATTACCCCAATGTTTAAAGAAAACTCTTCTTTTGATTTGCATTGCATTGTTGTTTGGATTCAGACAACACACCATGAAAAGCACAAATGGCATTCATTTATAGAAACCATTCAGAACTGATTTCCAGGCAGGTCGTAACATGTTGATAACCCTTTATGTTTTGTGCTTTGTTGTATTACATGAAAGCAGTAGGTCAACAGTCCACTACAGTAATAGATGATGTATTGTATTGTTTCACTGGCCTCTTGTAATGTGGACTGCACTAATGTTATCATGCAATGTTCTGCTGATCTCATGTAATGCTGTTTTGCCATACTAACTTTATGTTATGAAACACTGATGGACTCATGCAATGGTGTAGAGCTGTGATGATGTCAGATATATTATGCTGGTCTCATGTAATGGTGGATTACCCTTCTGACTGGTGTATATTGTTTGCTCCACCAGTTTTCTGTGCTTCTCTTTCTTGTGTCTGTCTCTTCTATTGTTCTGTTTGTCTTTATCCTCTTCCTCCTGAGTTTTTTTATATAGTAGCTCAAACCACACACATGTTTGCATATGTTTGTGTCCCAGCCCAGAGACTTTTCTACAGAGAGGAGATACATGTCCTGTGCATTAAAGCAATGACCAAAAAGGGTAAAGTAACATGAAGAAGTTGGTTTATGTCAGCTCTTGTACATTTGTCTGACTAGGATGTCAGACCTACAGGGCAGAAGAGGGGGTATTAATAATACCGACCGATACAGATCATGGATGGCTAAAGAAGGAAGCTTGTGTGAGTGGAAGGAGTCTGATCTGGTTAAATGAGGCAATGTAAGTGTGATTTACAATTTGAATCTTACATACAGGTACATAGCTGATAGCAGGACAACTAGGTCTGGACACTTGAAGAAGCTAAATTCGAATACTGTACTTAGACTGAAAGCAGACTGGAAAAGCAAGTATTGGGTATACCGGATTAGAATATTTGAGTTCAGATGAAGTCAGTAGTCAAGCAGAATGTTGAATACAATCTTAGGTCAGAAAGCAAGCCAGAGGTCAGAACAGGTGGAAAACAGTTAAGACTGCGTCAAACTGGAACTGTGCTTGTCAATTCATGTAGGTGATAAATGTAGACAGATGTGCAGGTATCCATGTGCTATAGGACCGAGACCACAAGATAAGTCATGCCCCCACCTGAGCTAAGGGTGATTGGACTCTAGCTAGAAAAAAGTTCATGAGAGAACCTTCTACAGTATTTGGCAGGTTTGTGACTAGTAGAAAAAAAATCAGCTGTGGAGCAAAGGTGCACTGATGCTGCCTGTCTTCACGATAGACAAAATTTTGCCCAAAACATTTTCCACACATTCAAGGAGTTATTACAGGGGTGGGCTTAATGATAAATTAAAAGACGTTCTTGTAGTGAAATCCCTGAACCACTGGAGCATCTTATTGCTCTGTGTTTGTAATTGGACCAACTTATGCAGGAGTGACAGTCATAGCATGGCTGCAACAGTCACTTTACAGGTTTCCCACCCATCCAATTATCCCAGCCAGAGTTTGCAGGCCTAGAAGAACCCATGGAAGTAGGCAATGGATTCACCCCACTGGCCAATCCTGGCAAAATTGCTGCAAGGAGATGGCGATCTTATATCATCATATTTAGCCACTGTAGGATGAAGGCCTCCTCAGCAAGTCTGAAACAACTTCAGCCCTGTGCCTTTTGTTGCCACTGTGTAGCAGCAAATTTGACTTTGGTCTTGTTCTTGGGCTTTTAGTATTGAGTGGAATCCATTCCGAAATTAATTTGGTACATTTACTGTCAGGTCTTCTTGCTATCTGGCCTTCCCATAGACCTTTGCTGATGAATCCATGCACACATTTTTTGGTCTATTTTTGATATGTTTAGAATTTGCTGATCCATACTTCTCTGCATAACCTTAAGTTTTTGTATGACTTTGGCATTCAGGGTCCAAGTTTCACAGCCATACGTAAGGACTGGGAGGACACATTAGTTAAAAACCTTTTGCTTGAGGAAGAGTGATAAATTTGCCTTAAGGACATTACCACTTAGTTATACAAATATTTGCCATCCCAATTTTATTTGCCGCTCAATTTCCATCATGGTGATTCCATCTGTAGACATTTCCTATCCAAAGTAAACATACTTGTCCACATCTTCTAGTTTTTGTCCATCTACTATGATTTTCGTTGGTATGGGAAATTTGTTAAACATGATGCATTTTTGTCAATATTCATCTTCAGACCTACATTTTTGCTTTCCTGTTGTAGGTCTTCAATGCACTCTGGCAGTTCTTCAGGATTACTGGTAAATATAATATATATACACATACACAAGTCTCTGGAAGGTAGACAGCCCTCACATGACCTTTTGCAGATAAAAAGGTGTTTATTTGAATCGACTGATTCAAATAAACACATTTTTGTCTGCAAAAGATCCTGTGAGTGCCGTCTACCTTTCACAGACTTGTATGTATGATTTGCTTGTTTGAAGTGCACCCAGGCATGAACGCTTTTTGGTATGCTCAAAATTCGATGGTCAATCCTTCCAAGAATACAGGCTCCCAATCAGGGTACTATTAGGGAAAGTATGAATACCCACTGATCCCCATGCTCCCACATGTGGCCTGGGAAGCAAATTATGCAGAGGAAGGATTCCCCTGAAGGGGCCCATGTGCACTGCCTGGACAACCATCTGTCAAGGGCAGAACAAGACAGAGAGATTCTTCCAGGGGCACTATTTTTGAGGAATGCGCTGAGCAAAGGAAGGAGACCCACTTACCACAAAATAGTAGGTAGTGATCTTACGGAGTCTCTGGCTGAGGGTTTCAATGGAGTATTACCAGATAGGGTTCTAGGTGAAAGAGGGAATCTTACACTGTATTTCATACTACTTCTGAGGATTTGTCTGTTGATTTGCTGATTAGATTCTTGTTAGTAAAGTTTTAGTTCCTGTTTGAAAACCCCTGGCACCCAAGTTAGCTATTTCTGCATTGCACACACTACTGTACCATAAGGCCCACACACTGGAGAAAGAGTGTCAGTGTATGGGAAAGTACTGGATTCTGATGCACATAGGAGGCTCTGGGGACTATGCATGTCCGAGGCACCTAGAGGGTTAATGATTAATCATGCATATTATGTGTTACAAATATTAAAAGGAAATCATCAAGTAAATGCAAATTAGAATCCAATAATTTAATAAGGCACAACATACTGATATACTATACATAATGCAACTTGTTGAAAGAGTTTTATTCATTAACCCCTTGGATGCTAGAAATGTCTCCACTGCGTTCCAAAGCAATACTCTAGAGGTGTCTGCAGCATCCAAGGGGTTAAAATAATTGTGTAAAGACTCTTGGTCAGACTGCTATGGATAGTTACTGTTTATATGTGATGTTGCTAGTGTGGTATGGTGCCCATCTGTTATAAAAGTGCCATGTTTAACATGAGCTGGGGCAAGGGTGGCTGCCTCTGTACCCCAACCCCCACCCAAGGAGAGTTCTGCTGTTATTTTTGGAGTGCAACACAGAACTATATATGCAGGAATTTGCAACCTGGGCCCCTCCAGCTGTTGGACTATAATTCCCATCATTCCTGGCCAGCCAACAGCTGGCCAGGGATGATTGCAGTTGTAGTCCCCAACAGCTGGAGGACCTCAGATCTCTAATGTGCTGAAATGAATTATAAAAATAAATGAATTGTTTAAAATAGTATAAGTATATTCCACAGCATATTAAAGTGGACCTGTCACCTCGAGTGCATATTTGAAAACTTAAAAAACTGCCTAAGTGTCGTTAGCCAAAAAACAAGCAAATGTACAACTGAGAAGATTCATACTTGGTACTGCATGCAAATATATATGTTAATTGTGGTACATGTACATTTTCACATGCTAATGAAGATTTTCATGGAAGATGTATATTCTAATGGAGATTGTTATGTGATGTTTCATATTCTAATGAAGATTTTCAGTGACCATTCATATGCTAATTAAGAAATGTGCTGCACCAGGAGACTTTCACTTTCCCCAGATATAAAAGTGTGAATATTTCTCCTGGAATTTTAGTTAACATGCCTCATGGGCAGTTTTGAGTGATGTTTTCAAGTACATAAACAAAAATTAAAGGTGACTGGTCCACTTTAATTCAGAACAAACAATATAACCTGTTTTTATGAATGTACATGTTTATTTTGTGAAACAGAACACAAGCACTGTGATACTGGCCTGTACTCATCAAGATAAAGTGGCACTTATAACCCCTTAATTGCCAGAGTGGCCTTCAACACATTGTTCACTACCAATCAAGGGGATTAAAGGGATAGTAATACTTCATTTTAACTTTATTTTATTTTGTAGGCATTAAAAAAACATGAAGAATGATATAAGTCTTATCTCTGAAACCTTTATGGTTTAAGAGATATTCACAAACAAAGTATCCCCCCCCCCTGTTCAACCAGATCAGAAGGGAGATGCCCAGGTAGACTGCAGAGAGGGACAATCTTCAATTAAGATAATGGAAAAAGCTGAAAAACTTGTCAAGGGGGGAAGGGCTTTCATTGTTTTCATACAAAGAAAATTGTCCCCTTCTGTTATCTGTACTGTCATACAACCAGACTCACATCTGAGAAGAGATGGCTTACACTAGGTAAAAGGGGCGGGGAGGGGAACTTTGCTTGTGAATATCTCATAAACCATAAAGGTTTGAGAGATAAGACTTATATTATTCTTCATGTTTTTTTAATGCCTACAAAATAAAATAAAGTTAAAACGAAGTGGTACTATCCCTTTAAAGCCTCAAAGAAATCAAAGGGAATTTTTGAGGAATTTTCATTTCTACCCTGTAGTACAGCTAAATTGTTCCAGAACTGCACCACTTTATCTGGACGAATACTGTTCAGTGTATCCAGTTGTTACAATTGTAACTTTAATAAAGTTAACAATATCATTGATTTTTAGTTTATGTACAGGGAATTATCATAAAATTCCAAACGGTGCCACTGAAATATTATGGCTAATTTCTCAATAACTATTTAAACCCTTAAAGGGTTAGTAATGTCTGGTTAAAATTATTTCGCTCAGTCTTCTGTACATTATACTAACATATTGCACAATATTTATTGTAGTTTAAAAGTTATGCAGAGATAAAGATCCACCACCCACCCCTTCTGGCAACATCACAAGAAGTTGCAGTCTGGTCAGGATGGCTGCAGCGAGGGACAAACTTCAGTAAGCAAAGGGAAATCCTGGCCTCCTTTGTCAAAGGGAGCAGGATTTCCCTTATACTTACTGAAGTTTGTCTCTCCGTCGAGTTGCATGACTCAATTACAGATCCTGAGAGAGGCGGCCAGAAAGAGGTAGGCTGGGGATCTTTATCTTTGCATAACTTTTGAATATATAATTTACAGTTATGAATATTATTAGTAGTATTTTTATTGACATATTACTTGGCACTGTACAAAGGTATACAGACATGGCACATATTTATAACAGCAAACTGGAGTTATTCCGGAGTAAACCAATTGCAATAAAGGGGTCAAATAAGAATTCCTGGTAAATTAAATTGGACCTTTAACCCCTTGAATGGTAGAGATGTCTCCAATGCATTGCAAAACAATGTATTGGAGACCTTTCTACCATTCAAGGGTTTATAAAGATCTGTTCAAGTGCATGGGAAATTAGGAATTTTTATCTGTTTCCTCCAGCATAACTCTGGAGCAAGTCTGAATAAGACATCCCGACAGAAACCCAAGGTGCAGTTCTCTGTATGATGGGAAAAGTGAGAGGAAAAACAATAGGGTTTCAGTGCCACGGAGCTAGTACCTCATACCCACATGCTGGCAGTTAACTCTCTTAACCCCTTTGAGTGTCAGAGAGTTATTTAGTGCATTTCAGTGCAATGCATTGGATGCCTTTCCGGCACTCAAAGGGTTAATACCAGTAGGATGTCTTAAATACTGTTAAATAATGCAATGAATACCTCTGGTTCTCAAAAGGTTAATGAAGAAAAGTAAAGCCGCTCACTTACACTAATGTTATCTTACGGGCTGGGAGTGGCTGTGCATAATGTCTGTGACTGCCAGCCAACACAGGAAACTGATATGATTATAAAGGATCTCAGGATAGTGCAGAGCCAATGAGCTGGGCACTGTCACAACCGCACCCTCTGAAGTTTCGCTCCTGGGCCCTGGTGACAATATAAAGGGAGAAGGGAGGCAATAAAACATGTCAAGGTATTTGGAAGTGCTACACTGTAGAATTAGTTACTGGGTTTGTTGGTTCTGAAGTGTAGGTATGGATGTACAGAGCACCAAATCTGTTGAAGTCAAACTGAGAGGGATTGCTAGGCAGAGTGAGGACGATGTCCTGTGTTTTGGGGATAGGCTACTCCAAAGATATGTATCTTTAGAGGGGTTTGAAAGTTGAGGAGTATCAAGGACTACTTGACATATGTCTCACACCTCAACACAGATTACTGGTCACATCACTGGGGAAAAAACATTTTCCTGTTTGAATTAAGGCTCCTTGAGACAATCCATCCATTCCTTGCATGGTCGTGCTGGTAGCCCTTGCCCTCATACATGCAGTTGATAGTTTTATTGTCAGGAACATAAGTTGCTGGCTGGATCTAAAGTAGAATTGGTGAGCTAAGCTAATTCTTGAATTACTTGGAACTGCTTCTCATTGCCATGTTTGAGAAATTGGCCATGTAGGAACAGTGATTTGGATTGAGGAGTTTGTCTTCCAAGACCCAATGGCATACCACTGGGATTTATTATTTGGGAACTGTCCAGGCATGTCTAGAATTTAGTTTCCAAAACCTTTTGTCACAAGTAGAGCTTGTACTGTAACAAGCCAACAGATTCTCCATAAGTGTCTTATGTGCCTTTGTACAAGTTCTGTAACAAGTCAACAGATCTCTGAGCCAGCACCTTTTCAAACTAGGGGCATGCTTCACTGGATGGAGTCTGTCTCTGAGATTGCTTTTGGTATGTGTTTTAACCCCTCAGCGTCAAATGACATGCCAGAACCGTCACTGCTATTTTGACGTTAAGGACCAGTGACAGTCCTGGCACGTCACGTACTTTTTACTCTCAGCGCTCCTGCAGGACTGCTGTGAGTAAGAACAGGAACTGAAGTTGATCGCACCAAGACTGGACCGATCTCTATCAGTCCCCAGTTCGGAGTGCCGGCACACGTGATCAGTCACATGGGCAGGCACGTCAAAATTCTCTATCTGATCCTTAAAGGACCACACACCCCAGGACAGCTGGTCCTTAAGGGGTTAAAGGGATAGTAATGTTTCACAAAAAAGAAGCTCCAATTAAGCTTCATAGTATTTGAGCTGTAGAGAGTGTTTCGTTCAATACTGTCTGAATTGTAGTTAAAGAGTAATTGAATTATAAAGTATCCCCCTCCCACCCCTTTTACTGATATAACACTACTCACCTCAGAGCAGCAAGACTGTCCGGATGGATCACAGAGAGGGCCAATCTTCAGTGAGCATAAGGAAAAACCTGTCAAGGGGGACTGGGTTTTTCTTATGCTCACAGTAAGAAGATTGTCCCTTGCTGCAACCTCTCCAGTAAAGAGACCAGATTCCACATCTGAGGGGAGGCGGCTTACACTAGGTAAAAGTGGCAGGGGGGGATACTTTATCATTCAGTTATTCTTGAACTACAACACTGACTTAAATAGCACACTCCAGGGCCCAAATTACTGTAAAGATTAATCGGAGCTGCTTGTTTTGTGAAACATTACTATCACTTTAAGTAGGATTTTGAAGTGGACCTGTCAAATATAACACTTCTACTTAGTAATATATAATAAAAAGTATTTTCTTTTGATTCTTCATTGTAGAATTGAGTTTTTTTGGCCTCTCTGCCTTCAGTGATTAGGAGTCTGTGCAGGACTCCCTAGCACACACCAGGATTGCATATATGATTTCAACCAGTATTCAACAAACTGGTTGTTCTAGGAAGTGCTTTTCAGATTGCTAAGCACAGACAACAATGAGAAGATGCAAAGTTCATATGTAAAAAAACAAACCACAAAAGAAAACAGTACATCTTACAAAAAATAAATATACTATGCAAAGTAAACTTCTTATTGTTAAAAGGTGAACATTTTGTTTCAAGTGGCCGGTGCACTTTAACCGTTTAATAACCGTTGAGTATCCAAGAGGTATCCAAAGCATTGCAAACCTCTTTGGCACTCATAGGGTTAAGGATGTGAGATTGTGCAGAGCATTGAGAAGCAATGCATTGTGTAACTTCCTGATTAGTTATTAAAGGATCTGTCTATGTTACATTTATTATCACTGAACTGGATAGACGGTGTTAGAATTATTGTTAGTTTTCTCTATAGCACTGGACTAGAGGAAAGTTACATTTACCCTTGTTTTTCTCCCTCCCTCTCCTTGCAATCTGAACTGACTTAGGCAAGTTTAAATTTATCTATTTCAGGCTTATCAAAATGTTATTTGTGAAACAGGATTTTCTTTATTTATTCTATAGTATTTTATTTATTCTATAATGAACGCCTTTACAAAGTGTCAGGACAAAACAGCTGTCAGTTTGCGTTTAATTTTGGAAAACCAACCACCCCTATGTTTGCCCTTATATTGCCAATTATGCCCTCAGTAAAGAAGCAATTTTAATCGGGTAAGTGCTGGCTTTATAATTTCTTCTCTTCATTGTTATTCAGTCTTTTTAGGGTTTTAATTCACCCATTGCATAAATTTGAGACCTAGAAAATAAGTGGATCATTCAGTGTCAACCAATGAGGCCGGACCACGTATTTAGTTTTCTTTTGTAATCAAACTTACTGTTTTGAGGTTAATCTTAAACAGTTTTCAAGATACACAAATACAAAAAAGAAGAAGAGCACAGAAACCACCTGAGAGTACCATCTGTATATGATATATCCGAAGAGCTTTTTATTTCTTTTTCACTAAGATCCTAACAGAGGTTACTTTTTTAATATGCTCATCAATTCCCATTCCGACTTTATTAAGAGTGTTGTACCTGCATCCTCTGGTGAGTAAAGTATTATTCACTGGTGTGTGGGCACTTGGTATCTCACAGTGTTACCCGTAGAGGGCTTGCATGTCCTGTGTATGTGCTTTTATACCCTTTAAAATCACCCAAGTCACACCAGGAGAGAAGATAATGTCCATCACAAGAAAGGAAACAAGGATACATTCATTGGATGGTCGAGAGGGTCCAATATACTGATTGTATGTAACTTATGGGCATGATTACATTCTCATTACTGTTAGTACAACACATCAGATATACAGATGCTATTCTCAGGTGTTTTTTCTCTCTTCTTCTTGTTTTTGGATTAGAGGTTTCTGTGAAAGTGCAGCTGTGGACACTATTGAAGAAGATGCAACACAGATTCACACAATTGCTCCTACTGAACATCACCATAAGACTTTCCATTTTTCTGTGTACTGTACCTACAGCATTAGAGTGCATTGTTTTTTGATTTAAAAAAAACTAATAATCATGGGACACAGTAGGTTTGCACAACTCTACTACAGTGTACACCAAGTGATGAGCAGTTATGCAGAGAGTTTCTTGAATCTCTTAAAGGGATAGTAATACCTAGAATGTAAAAAAAAATATGTTGTAGGGTTTATCCCCCTGAGTAAAACAAGAGTACTCCCACTTGTGAAAGATGTTTCATTCAAAAGTTATTAATTTTCAAAGTTTAATTTTTTAGGTGCAATATCACAGTGGCCTGAAATTGTACAGTGGCGCTGTTGCTACACGATCCTATGGACAGCTCTGGTCTCAGGACCATAAATCTCCATAGGATGGTGTAGCAACAGCGCCACTGTACAATTTCAGGCCACTGTGATATTGCACTTAAAAAATTCAACTTTGAAAATTAATAACTTTTGAATGAAACACATTTCAGCAGTGGGAGTACTCTTGTTTTACTCAGGGGGATAAACCCTACAACATATTTTTTTTTACATTTTAGGTATTACTATCCCTTTAAGAATCCTCTTACACACAGTCACAAATGTAGACACACACACACACACACACAAACATTCAAAAACAAACTCCAGAGGCATAACTACAGGGGGTGTAGTTGTTTTGGGGCCTGGTATACAACAGGACCCATCAGCCCCAGAGTCCAATATGTTGTAGTTACACCCCGAGGAGAATATTTTTTATGTTAGGGGCTATACAATGACTAGTAACCCCACCCTGAAGACACACAAACACACCCACATTAACACACAAATACAAGCACACACATAGCAGTTCAACCATTGGAAGCAAAGCAATGCAATGAGGATCTCCATAAGGGAGGGGTAGGCAATCTGTGACCCTCCAGCTGTGAAGAACTACAATTGTCACCATGATTAGGGATGGTCAGGCTGCCCACCATGCTCTAGCACCTGAAGAGTTACAAATGTGAGTTGTAACACTTTGTTGTCAGGAAGACTAACACCTCAAACATGCTTGTAGAGTTAATTCACAGTAATCTCAAAACAGAATAAGACTTTGAAGATTCAGGATGCTGATGTTCCTAAATCCTAATTTGCTGAATGTCACATACCATACCATTCAGCAGAGAACACCCTCTTCCTATTACCATCTCAATTAACCCTTTGAGTGCCAGAGAGGTATCCAACAATCTGTGTTGCAATGCATTGAATACCTCTCTGGCACACAAAGGGTTCAGTAACAATGTAACCAGCATGAATGTGGTGCATGAGCTAATGAGTTTACTTGCTCTTCCAGTCTTATAACCGAAGAATGAAATATGTACTGAGCCTGATGTCTGTCTGCAAATGTTCTAATAAGATTATTCTGATCAGCCCTGCTCTGTTCTATTATAATTAAGACTCACATGATCCATGCATTACTCATTTTCCCTTCATTCCATGGTCAGTTATTAACTCTTTGCTTGCAATGTGTTGCATACCCCTCTGGCACACAAAGGGCTAATTTATACCGTTTTCTGTTTGTTTCTCAAATCTTATGTTTTGTTGGTCCATTTCATTTTCAGGGTTGCCTTTTGTTTACGGGAAGGATTTATTAATTTTTACATTGTATCGATTTAACACCAGGAGTTATTTCATGAGGCCATGTCCCTAATACTACATGGGTTCTAACTAGTGATGAGCGAGCACCCCAATGCTCGGGTGTTCGGGTGCTCTGACCGAGCGCCCCCGGAGGCTCGAGTGCTCGGCCGAGCACCCGAGCCCCATTGAAGTCAATGGGAGGACTCGAGCATTACACCAGGCACCCCCTGCTCTGATGAGGGGAGGGTGCCTGGTCCATAGGAAAAGGGCAGAAAAGGATGGAAACACCACAGAAATGGTTCAGGGACAGCATAGGGAGGATGTCTGGATGCATCTTTGACTCCAACATCGCTGCTGGGAACGATCTTTCGCCCGTAGTACGCCATTTTTACAGACTGACCATAAAACACACAAAAAGGAAAATAAAAACGACTTTAGGCGAAAAATTGTTACCAAACAATATTTGCTGTATATTTACTTGTATATCATCTGCAAATTATCCCAAAAATTTCCTTGATTTTCTGAAGTGAGGCCATGATTAAGAGGGAAACGTGCGCAGAGGCAAATTCTCCCAAAAATTTCCTTGATTTTCCGAAGTGAGGCCATGATTAAGAGGGAAACGTGCGCAGAGGCAAATTATCCCAAAAATTTCCTTGATTTTCTGAAGTGAGGCCATGATTAAGAGGGAAACGTGCGCAGAGGCAAATTCTCCCAAAAATTTCCTTGATTTTCTGAAGTGAGGCCATGATTAAGAGGGAAACGTGCGCAGAGACAAATTCTCCCAAAAATTTCCTTGATTTTATTGAACTGAGGCCATGATTAAGAGGGAAACGTGCGCTGAGCTGACCATCTAAAACATTATGGGTGAGGGTCTGCTGCAGAGCTGACCATCCTAAACATTATATGCGAAGGCCCGCTAGTGAGCTGACGCTATAAAACATTATATGAGAGGGCCCGTTAGAGAGCTGACCCAATAAAACATTATATGAGAAGGCCCGCTGGTGAGCTGACCTATATAAAAATTGTCAAACAGGGCCCGCTGGTGAGCTGGCCCTATATAAAAATTATATCACAGGGCCCGCTGGTGAGCTGGCCCTATATAAAAATTATAGCACAGGGCATATGGAAGAGGAGGAGGAGGATGAGAAGATTAAGAGTCAACCATATACCCGTTTTTTGGGTGGAAGGGGTGAATGGGAATACAGAGTATTCCCATCATTGTAAATAACATATATAAAGTGACTTTATGTTCCCCCGGGGCTTTCCTCCAGTGGAGTGGAGAAGTCAGGGGAAATCCAGGCCTTGTTCATTTTTATAAGTGTCAACCTATCAGCATTTTCGGTGGAAAGGCGGATACGCTTATCTGTTATGATGCCACCAGCAGCACTAAATACCCGCTCAGACAGAACGCTGGCGGCAGGGCAGGCCAGCACCTCCAAGGCGTAGAGTGCCAGTTCATACCACGTGTCCAGCTTGGACACCCAGTAGTTGTAAGGCACAGAGGGATCATTGAGGACGCTGACACGGTCTGCTACGTACTCCTTCACCATCTTCCAAAACTTTTCCCTCCTTGTGACACTAGGCTGCGCATCAGGGTGAGGGTGCTGGCGGGGTGTCATGAAGGTGTCCCACGCCTTGGAGAGTGTTGCCCTGCCTTTGTCGGAACTGCTGTGTGCTCCCCTTTTCTCCCCTTCTCGGTTGGC
Organism: Rhinophrynus dorsalis; assembly: GCA_037306005.1. Classification (NCBI taxonomy): domain Eukaryota; kingdom Metazoa; phylum Chordata; class Amphibia; order Anura; family Rhinophrynidae; genus Rhinophrynus; species Rhinophrynus dorsalis. The sequence continues at coordinate 103,482,900 of CM074722.1, read as the reverse complement.
CAAGGTAGCACGTACTCTGCCGCCAGCGTTGTCAGATGGAAAATTTTGGAGCAATTTTTCGACAAGAACCTTCTGGTATTGCACCATTTTGCTTGTCCTCTCCACCGGAGGAATGAGAGATGAGAAATTCTCTTTGTAGCGGGGGTCCAGAAGGGTGAACACCCAGTAATCCGTGTTGTCTAAAATGCGTACAACGCGTGGGTCACGGGAAAGGCAGCCTAACATAAAGTCAGCCATGTGTGCCAGAGTACCAACAGGCAAGATTTCGCTGTCCTCACCAGGAGGATGACTCTCAATATCCTCATCCTCTTCCTCCTCTTCTGCCCACCCACGCTGAAGAGATGGAACTAAAGTTCCATGGCTACCCTCTGTAGCGGAGGCAACCGTGTCTTCCTCCTCCTCCTCCTCCTCCGCCTCCTCCAATTGTCGCCGAGAAGACGAAGTGAGGGTGCTCTGGCTATCACCTTGTGTAAGCTCTTCCTCCCCCATTTCCACCTCTTCCACATGCAAAGCGTCGGTTTTAATTGTGAGCAGCGAGCGTTTCAGTAGACACAGAAGTGGGATGGTTACACTGATAATAGCGTTATCGCCGCTCACCATCTGTGTCGATTCCTCAAAATTGCGTAAAACCTCGCAGAGGTCTGACATCCATTCCCACTCCTCACTTCTGATTACAGGAAGTTGAACGGAGAGGCGACGACCGTGTAACAGCTGGTACTCCACTACTGCCCTCTGCTGCTCACAAAGCCGGGCCAACATGTGGAAGGTGGAGTTCCAGCGCGTGCTCACGTCACACAGCAGCCGGTGAGCTGGCAATTGTAAGCGCTGCTGCAGCTTCAACAGGCCGGCCGAAGCTGTAGATGACTTACGGAAATGTGCACACACGCGGCGCACCTTGGTCAAGAGATCATGCACATTGGGGTAGGTTTTTAGAAATCGCTGAACCACTAAATTAAATACATGCGCTAGGCATGGTACGTGTGTGAGCTTGCCGAGCTCCAAAGCCGCCACCAAGTTACGCCCATTATCACACACAACCATGCCTGGTTGCAGGTTGAGTGGCGAGAGCCACTGCTCGGTCTGGTGACTAATCCCCTGCAACAGCTCTGAGGCCGTGTGCTGTTTGTCCCCAAGGCAGATCAGCTTCAGCACGGCCTGTTGACGCTTCCCCACTGCAGTGCTACACTGCTTCCAGCTACTGGCTGATGGGGGAGTGGCGCTGCGTGTAGAGAATTCGGAGGTGGAAACGGAGGAGGAGGAGCCAATAACGTAGGTGCTGGCGGAAACCCTGATGGAGGTAGGGCCCGCAATCCTCGGCGTGGGTAGCACCCGTGCCATCCCAGGGTCCGAGTCGCTCCCAGCCTCCACGACATTCACCCAGTGTGCCGTCAGGGAAATGTAGCGTCCCTGGCCACAAGCACTTGTCCATGTGTCAGTCGTTAAGTGGACCTTCCCAGTAACTGCGTTGGTCAGGGCACGGGTGATGTTACGGGACACATGGTGGTGTAAAAAGTAGTGGCGGCTGGGGACCGCGTACCGAGAGACAGCTGCTGCCATCAGGCTGCGGAAGGACTCAGTGTCCACAAGCCTAAATGGCAGCATTTCGATGGCCAGTAATTTGGAAAGGTGTGAGGTTAGTGCTATGGCCTGTGGGTGGGTGGCTGGGTATTTTCTCTTAAGCTAAAATGCCTGGGGTAACGACATTTGGACGCTGTGCTGGGACAGGGAAGTGGATGTGGTCGCTGATGGTGCTTCAGATGGTACAGGTGCAGGGCGGGAGGTATGCGGGCCTGCGCCTTCGACAGGCGATTGGCCGGCACCGAAAACAGGGGAAGAGGAGGCAGTGGTGTGGCCTGCAGACACAGATGGGCAATCCAGGCGTTCCTCCCACTTATTACGGTGCTTGGATGCCATGTGTCGGATCATGCTGGTGGTGGTGAGGTTTCTAGTGTTCATGCCTCGGCTCATTCTGGTGTGGCACAGGTTGCAAACTACAATTCTTTTGTCGTCCGCACTTTCCTTAAAAAAACGCCATACCGCGGAACACCTACCCTTTGGCAAGGTAGATTTACGCAAGGGGGTGCTCCGTGGAACATTTGCGGGCCGGTTTGGTGCGGTCCGCCTTCTTTCTGTAGCCACACCACTGCCTCTTCCAGCCTGTTGCGGTGCTGCAGATGGCTCACCCTCAGGACTGCTGTCATCGCTCGGCTCTACACCTTCCCAGGTGGGGTCAGTCACCTCATCGTCCACCAAGTCCTCCTCCACTTCCTCACTCTGATCATCCTCCTCATGTCTTGATCCCACCACATACTCAGTCATTGACAACTGTATAACATTCTCCTCAACAAGGTCTTGAGACGGTAATAGTGGTTGATTTAATGGCAACTGTGTCTCATCATCATCATCATCATCCACTACTTCCTTTGACCTTAAATGCCGTTCACATCTGTCATCTTCTTGTGATTGGGTACCCTCTAGAGGTTGTGAATCAGGGCACAAGATGTCATGTTCCTCTGCAAGCGTGCTTGGAGAGAGGGTCAAATGAAGGATTGGTGATGAGACGAGCTCCTCACTATATCCCAGTGTGGGATCACTTCTTTGACCAGACCGTGTATGGTGGGAGGAAGGATGATCAGAGTGAGGATTATGTTGACCAGACTCTTGGCTACTGAGAGTGGACTTGGTGGAAGACAGGGTGGTGCTTAACCGACTGGAAGCAGTATCAGCTGACATCCAACCGACCACCTGTTCGCAGTGGTCGGACCTCGAGAGTGATGTCCTGCGACGCCCTGTGAAATGAGACATGAAGCTAGGTATGGTGGATGTCTTTCTTTCTTGTGCTCTGGCACCAGGCACAGTTTCTCCGCGTCCTGACCCGCGCCCTGAACTATCAGGATCACGTCCACTTCCCCGTCCCTTTTTACCCGCCTTCTTCATCTTACACGGAATATGTGACTTTAATATTTGAGTTTGAAAACTTAACAGTATTTCTTCCTATTCTGCAACTGTGCAGAGTACACAGAATAGGCTGCTAAACTGCGGTGACGAACACGGAATGGAATATGTGACTTTAATATTTGAGTTTGAAAACTTAACAGTATTTCTTCCTATTCTGCAACTGTGCAGAGTACACAGAATAGGCTGCTAAACTGCGGTGACACACACTGAATGGAATATGTGACTTTGATATTTTAGTTTGAAGACTTAACAGTATTTCTTCCTATTCTGCAACTCTGCACAGTACACAGAATGTGCTGCTAAACTGCGGCGAAGCACACTGAATGGAATATGTGACTTTGATATTTTAGTTTGAAGACTTAACAGTATTTCTTCCTATTCTGCAACTCTGCACAGTACACAGAATGTGCTGCTAAACTGCAGCGAAGCACACTGAATGGAATATGTGACTTTGATATTTTAGTTTGAAGACTTAACAGTATTTCTTCCTATTCTGCAACTCTGCACAGTACACAGAATGTGCTGCTAAACTGCGGCGAAGCACACTGAATGGAATATGTGACTTTGATATTTTAGTTTGAAGACTTAACAGTATTTCTTCCTATTCTGCAACTCTGCACAGTACACAGAATGTGCTGCTAAACTGCGGCGAAGCACACTGAATGGAATATGTGACTTTGATATTTTAGTTTGAAGACTTAACAGTATTTCTTCCTATTCTGCAACTCTGCACAGTACACAGAATGTGCTGCTAAACTGCGGCGACGCACACTGAATGGAATATGTGACTTTGATATTTTAGTTTGAAGACTTAACAGAATGTGCTCTAATCTGCAACTTTGCACACTAAACAGAATGTGCTCTAATCTGCAACTTTGCACACTAAACAGAATGTGCTCTAATCTGCAACTGTGCACACTAAACAGAATGTGCTCTAATCTGCAACTGTGCACACTAAACAGAATGTGCTCTAATCTGCAACTTTGCACACTAAACAGAATATATGTTTTTTTTTTTTTTTTTCCCCCACACAAAATAACCTGCTGCCCCCACACACAGTAGTCCTAAAAAGGACTTTTGGTTCTTTTTTTTTCACAATTGCTTTTTTTCTCCCTACACTGACTTTCCCTTCCTATCCTCATCTCTCCCTGGCTAAGACTGAGCCGAACTTGCTGGTCAGGTGCTATACAGCACCCGACCACGGGTTCTGGCCAGCCAATCAGTGTAATGCCAGCAGCCAACATGGCTGCTGGCATTACACTGATGTCAGAGCCTCCCTGCACGTTTATTGGCTGCGCAGCAGCCGCAAAACGTGCGGGGAGGAGACCCGAACATGGCGGGCGAGCACATGCGGTACTCGTACGAGTACCGCCATGTGCCGAGCAGAGCGATGCTCGAGCCGATCCGAGCATCGGCCGAGCATGCTCGCTCAACACTAGTTCTAACTAATGTCTGACAGAAAAAATAGACTTTAAATGGATTAGTCACTCTATTCACAAAAGCTTACAGTCTGTTTCTATTTGTGTAAAGTCACATTGAATTCATATTTTAATAATGCACGGTAAGGCTCAATGCTAGGGTGGGCATACCATGACCCCCCAGCTGTTGCTGGATTATAGTCACCATCATCCGCTGCCTGACAAAGTGCACTAAGGATGATGGGAATTGTCGTCCATAAACAGCAGCAACAACAACAACAACTGGAAAGCAGGTTGTCTGCCTTAGTACTACTCATTTGCACAAAGCACTGTACACAGAATATTTAGTCTCAGAGAGCCCTTGTCCCACAGAGCTTGCAATCTAAATTTTAATGCCTGAAACATGGGGAGATAATATGAATTGCGAAGGTCACACAGAGCTGGCACTGGAAATGAATGAGACATTCCCTGCTTTACAGTAAGGGCTCCCAACCAACAGAATAAAATGTCCAACTCTGTATTCAAGGGCCCTACCAGCTGGAAGCACAACGGATGTTAGGCCACACGTCCATTTTGTGTGTTAAGTTCCCAGAACGCCAATAAATAGCGGCAATAATGGGAGCATCAAAAGAAAAAACGTATCTGTGTTACACTTACCTGTCATCCACTCCCCTTGTTCTTCTATCTTCTTTCTTCTGTCTTCTCCACCTTCTTTCTTCTTCTGGTCCATCATCTTTCTTCCATCTTATCGCCATTTACCTGTAAAAACAAAAATAGATATCAGTAAATATTCCATACAAAGAACCCCACATATCCATGCATAGTTTAACCCCTTGAGTGACAGAACAATGCGTTGTGTACCTCTCTGGGACTCAAAGGGTTAAAGGGACTGTAATGCCCCACAAAACCTTTTAATATTTTTGTAGAGCTCAAGAAAATAATAAGAATGGTGCAAACCCTATCTCTCAAACCATTATGGTTTGAGAGATATTTGCACTGAAAGTTCTCCCCTCTATCTCTCCTTCTCATGACGTCAGCGTCTAGCGTCCAGCCGGTGGCTCTGCAGCAGAGCCGAAATTGCAGTATTGCAAAAGAATTACTTAATTGGAATTGTCTACAAAGTGTGCTTGCAAACCAGACACACTTTGTAGACATTTCCAATGAAGTAATTATTTTGCAATACTGCAATTTCGGCTCTGCTGCAGAGCCTCCTCGAGTCATACCACTCGAATCTCCTGCTGTCAGCTTTACAGTTGACATCAGGAGAAAGGGAGACAGGGGTGAACTTTCAGTGCCTATATCTCTCAAACCATAGTGGTTTGAGAGAGAGGGTTTGTACCATTCTTCTTATTTTCTTCTGCTCTATAAAAGTATAAAAAGTTTTTATGGGACATTACTGTCCCTTTAAATGGGGTCAAATGGACGCTCAGTTTAGCAGCTAATATGCTTCTTTTGCTGCTGACAGTTCTTCATAACACAGGTATTTGAATTGCTTACTGTGCTTGAAAAACGTGCTGTAGATTTTTTGTTTTGGCATCTTTTAAATCGAGCCCTAAGTGTCTTGGCTTTAGAGGGATCCAACTGAACCTCTCCTTCTCCATAAAGATGATAGGAGATATACCCTGTTGTATCATGATACAGCATTTGGTTTTTAAAATATAATTCTAACCTTAGTCTCTGTGTTTGTCATTAACACTTTGAATGCCAGTGAGATCTCCAATGCGTTCGAGACCCGTCTGGCATTCAAGGGGTTAAACATTTTATAAGTTATGAGCTTCTCCACATGGTAATATTTCTTTATTATATAATTAGGTGTGGCTAATGTCACTTTGCTCTACTGAATCGTATTATGCATATCTAATGACATTTTGTAATGTGACTGCCCTGCGGGAAGTGTCCCTGGAATTTGATTACATGTTGGCAAGTATGCATTAGTTAGATTTATTTTATGCTTGTTTAATTTTTATCTATAAACTCTTATAGGTGTACAGTGCAGGTGTATTGGTGTATTGTGCAGTGTTTCTGTGCTTCCTACTAAACTTATTATAGGTCAGACAACAGTCTTCTGCTCCTCTTTATAGGTCAGTATCTGAGACATTTTCAGTGGCAGTTTTCTGAAGCCACCCATCGATCCCAACAGGAACATACAGTGTTTGGGAACAGAAAAACTAATGTCGAGACCTGATTTAGCCATGGATTCATGGTATCATTTTGCCCCTTATTGTTTAGGAGGGGTATGAATAATAGTAAAGAGTTAAAATGACCTGGCTTCAAATATATGGCAAATTAATACACATTTATTGAGGTGTTTTCTTATTGTTTTTCCTTTTTGTAGTAATTAGGAATATACTGCAAGGTGTTAAATATTATTATGAAGCTTTCTATGGTTTTCCTTCCAGATATGTTGCAGTAATGAAGGTCCACACAGCAGCCAATGGAGACACCTTATAGACTGTTCAGATAAGTGACTAAATCATTGTGATTCTCATGTGAGTGTCAGAAACAACTGAGCAAGTTATCAGAAGCCCAAAAGGTGGAGATGCAGCTAAAGAACCATCCATTGGAGAGATGTACTAATCCATACATTAACTTATAGGATGGCTATCCCTCTGGCACTCAAAGGCTTAAGAACTATAGCACTGAATGGGCTAAATGAGAAATATAACTTGACATGCAACATTATAGTGGCTGTTTACCATAGTAAACAGAAGCCAGAAGATGGTTTGCTGACCGGCCATTAACAACGTTATGCCTGTCCTGGATGAGACTGAAATGATAGATGAGGATATTTGTTTGCTGATCCTCTGATGATCAGCTAGTCATGTATTACCAACTTCTTTTCTCTTCATTGTAACTCCTCTTTACCCCATAATCAGCTCACAGGGGGAGCACAGTACATAGACATTTAAGAACACGGGCAATTCAAAGACGGGAATATAATCAAACACCTGACTGTTATCGTAAAGAAGCAGTAAATATTTATTCTGAAAGAAATATATGTTAAAGGGTAATTGCTGCTGAGTAAAACAAATGTACTCTCACTACTGGAAGGCCCTTCATTCAAAAGTTATAACAGCTCTTTCTAATGTTAGAATTAAGTTGGATGCTGTAACGGATCCTACCCGTTACTGAGCCCTTGTCTGGACCACAAACTATTTACTTTAAAACTATGGACCTTGTTGCCCTGCTTGGATGTAGCTGTGGGCTCTGGCATACGAACTGGCCAGCTATTGCCAGGAACAAAGACTTATAGTTATGAACATTGGTTTGTGTATTAAGTTTGGTTTTATGTATTTTCAAATATTGTATGTGTTTAATTGTACTTGTCCAATTTGAAGGTTTGTGCAATCACCAACTACCAGGTATGCAAATATCTTCCTTAGCTTAACCTGGGAAATGGTAGGCAGACCAGTGATTGATCAAAGTTGGGGCAGGGCAGTCAAAATAGTCAATCAAAGGCTCCAACCTTGGGCCACTGTCCCTAAGATGTGGATTATAGCAACTCCAGCCATTCACTATGTTGACCCCCTGCCATGTGGTAATTAGTTCACGCCCTCAAGTCTTTGTTCAATCAAACCCCTGTGTATCTGAAATGTAACCCTGTCTGAGTTATTGTATCTGTTAAGACCAGCTGTTGCTGGCTTTTGTCTGATTTAATCATGTTCCCTATTGTATCAGTTTCCCCATGTGATCCAATGCACTGTACTGTATATAAATATCTGTAGTTTGTGTCAATAAAGTGAGTTCTGTTTTGGAGTGAACAAGGAGTCCTGGAGTCTTGTATTGCTTATGGTCTAAAGTATCCACTCTGATACCTATCTGCGCCAAGTATCCTGAATCGCTGACCGCCTGCTGCCAGTTTCCTGCGTCCTAACTTCGTGGACTGTCAGGCGGCGACGTGGACTCTTCCCTGCTTCCAGCGATCCTGCGGCTGTTTCCAGTGACTGTTCATACTTCAACTGGTACATCCGACGACGCTTATCTGCGTCGAGAAGGAGAGACCCAGGAACGACGGCGGAAGGCGACGCGGTCCCTTCTCAGCTTCCGTGACATTGGTGGCATAGCGGTGGGATTTCTCCTTCATATCGGGTGCAGCAATTGAGGCATGGCAGATGAAGCAGTGCTGGCAGACACTCTGGGAGCATACGAGGATCGCTACAGCGCCATCCGAATACAGTGGTGGACCCGGCTGGGCGATGTTATCTACGACTTCGTTCCAGAGTTGGATGCGTGCATTACAGAGTAGCTCAGAGTACAGGAGGAGTACTGGGACTTTGTTAAATACCTGGACCAGGAATATGGATCCGAGGGCCTTTTTGACTGGTGCCCAGCCCGCTTGCGATGGGACATCCAAGGGCTGGTATGGAACGCCTACCACATGGACTCTACTTTTGGGTGCCCTGACTCCAGCAGATACTGGGAGATCCGGGACAAAAGAGAGGACAGTTTTGGTGGATACATTCCTGCGGACTGCCAGGAAAATTTGGATATTCTGGCAGCATGTGAATGGGACCTGGAGCAACTATATGCTGGGTTCATTCGAGAGGTCCGGGAATTCCAAAAAGAGGAAGAAGAATGGGGGGGTAACGCATCTGAGGAGGACTTCAGCGACTTTGAGGGCCAGGATTGTGTTACCCCTGTTCACTCCACACTGGTGAGTGGGAATTCGTTCCTCACCAGTGCCCCTGTTGTTGCCCCTGCATTAGGAAGTGGGAAATCCGTCCTTCCTGATACCCCTTTGCCCCTGAACTGTATTTTCCCTGAGCTGAGGAGTGGGAATGCGTTCCTCCTCAGTGAAGAAGATGCCTCGGCATCAGGGGATGGGACAGACGTCTCCCCTGATACGAATGTTACCCCTTACCCTGCCTTCCCAGCTGCGGTGGACGAGACGCAGGTCCCCACCAGCAGCAATTGTGTGCCCCAACTGATGGGTGAGAGCGAGCCCATCAGTCCCCATGAGCCCCCTGCTGTAGTGGGTGTGAAAGAGCCCACCAGCAGCCCCAAGATGTTGCCCCCTGTGGGGTTGGAAGATGTGCTGGGAGCGGAACCGTGCGTGCTCCCCAGGATTATAAGTGATGCCGCCTTGAGGGATGGGACTGTGGTCTCCCTCAAGGCAGAAGAAGGGCCTGTGTGTAATGGCCTACAGGAGGAGGACCCCAGCGGACTGGAAGAGAATAGTGCTGCTGGACCTCCTGCGGATGTGTCATATGACCTGATGGGTGGGGAAGAGTGCCCCATCAGTTTCCCTGAGACCCCTGGCCTAGTGAGTGGGGCCACGGTCTTCATTAAGGAGCCTGTTATTACCCCTGCTGTGGTGAAGGAGACGCAGGTCCCCACCAGCAGCCCTAGTCTGCCCCCTGTTGTTAGTGCCCTGGAGAAAGGGAAGATGGTGTTCTCCAGGTGCCTGAGTAGAATTGCTGGGAGGTTTGGGAGTGCCTCCCTGCTGAAGAAAAGAAGTGGCCCTGAGGAGGAGGCCCCGAACGCCAAGAAGATCAGCCGATTGCCCCTTTGCAGCGCTGATTCCTTGGATATCCACCTCTCTGTGACCCCTGGCTTGGTGGAGGGGAGTGAATCCACCGAGTCCTGTGAACCCTCTGTTGTGGTGTGTAGGAGTGAGCACACCACCCCTTGTTTTGCCCTGACTCTGGTGAAGGGAAGTAAGCTCACCAGCAGCCCCACGGAGGTGATCCCCATGGAGATTGCCCTGGAACAAGAGTGTTTACGACTCAGGGACACAAATGTTTTTGGCAGGGGAAGTGGGATTACAAGCTTTCCCGGTGATCAAGGGAACCCTGAGCTGGTGAGGGAGGAGACAGTCCTCACTAGGGATGTTGCTGGGGCCCCTGAATTTCCTGAGCTCTGCCTGGGGGGTGGGAATGTGTCCCAGAACGTTGCCCCAGCCCAGGAGAGTGGGACAAACATCCTCTCCTGTTCCTCTGGGGCAGTGGCCCAACTAAAAGGGGGAGATATGCCTCTCTCCCCACACTCTGATGCACAGAAGCCAGAGACACAATTGCCCCAGGAAGATCCCCCTTATAGACTGGCTTTGGACCCTGAGCCCCTGGCCCCAGACCCAGGAACATTGAACCCCAGCTCTGCATGGAGCCGGGCCCAGGGAAGGCCACCCCATTTGTTGACTGCCAGGACAAACAGGCATCAGTTCCCCTGGCCCAGCATTAAGGACAAAGGGGCTTGCATTTTCTTCCCTGGCCCAGGACAAGGGCCTTGTTCTCTACTGCCAGGCTCAGACAAGGGGCTCATGTTTTCTCCTGGCCCAGGACAAGGGGCGCAGCTATTCTTTCCTGGCCCGGACAAGGGGCTCCCATTTTCTCCTGGCCCAGGACAAGGGGCTTGCTTGTTGTTTCCCTGGCCCAGGACAAGGGGCTCCACAAGTGTTTCTGGCCTAGGACCAAGGCGTACGGACTGACGAACTGTCCAGACAAGCAGGTCACAGCAGTAATGCTCTTCTAGAGTCCCAAGCCAGCACTTACTACTGCAACCGCTGGCTTGGTACAAAAAAGGGGGAGAAATGTAACGGATCCTACCCGTTACTGAGCCCTTGTCTGGACCACAAACTATTTACTTTAAAACTATGGACCTTATTGCCCTGCTTGGATGTAGCTGTGGGCTCTGGCATACGAACTGGCCAGCTATTGCCAGGAACAAAGACTTATAGTTATGAACATTGGTTTGTGTATTAAGTTTGGTTTTATGTATTTTCAAATATTGTATGTGTTTAATTGTACTTGTCCAATTTGAAGGTTTGTGCAATCACCAACTACCAGGTATGCAAATATCTTCCTTAGCTTAACCTGGGAAATGGTAGGCAGACCAGTGATTGATCAAAGTTGGGGCAGGGCAGTCAAAATAGTCAATCAAAGGCTCCAACCTTGGGCCACTGTCCCTAAGATGTGGATTATAGCAACTCCAGCCATTCACTATGTTGACCCCCTGCCATGTGGTAATTAGTTCACGCCCTCAAGTCTTTGTTCAATCAAACCCCTGTGTATCTGAAATGTAACCCTGTCTGAGTCATTGTATCTGTTAAGACCAGCTGTTGCTGGCTTTTGTCTGATTTAATCATGTTCCCTATTGTATCAGTTTCCCCATGTGATCCAATGCACTGTACTGTATATAAATATCTGTAGTTTGTGTCAATAAAGTGAGTTCTGTTTTGGAGTGAACAAGGAGTCCTGGAGTCTTGTATTGCTTATGGTCTAAAGTATCCACTCTGATACCCATCTGCGCCAAGTATCCTGAATCGCTGACCGCCTGCTGCCAGTTTCCTGCGTCCTAACTTCGTGGACTGTCAGGCGGCGACGTGGACTCTTCCCTGCTTCCAGCGATCCTGCGGCTGTTTCCAGTGACTGTTCATACTTCAACTGGTACATCCGACGGCGCTTATCTGCGTCGAGAAGGAGAGACCCAGGAACGACGGCAATCAAGTGGTACGTTTCTAATCTGGCCCACCCCACTCCCTTTTGTTAATTTTAAAACTGGCATTAATTATGTTAAATAAGGCAAGTGATACCAGATAGCTTACAGTTGAAATGGGGCTACACTACTGATACTACAGAGCTTTAAATAAACCTACACTAGTGAGGCCATAGGTATTACAAGGAAAATGGGTTATGTACTGATGTAGCTCTATTTGGATTGTGGCTCTGTGGTATCATTTGCGTAGCTCTATTTCAATTACAACCTCTGTGGTATCCCTAGTGTAGTTCCATTTACAGCAGCAAGTGAGTGAGTGACGCAGTGGCCCACCAGCCCAGATATATGACTGACCCAGGAGGGTCAGTTATGGTTTGCAATGTGTTGTGTACCCCTCTGGCAATCACAGGGTTAAAAAGTTAAGTAGGGTCATGCAATCTGCCCATTTCAGGTTGAAAAATCTGCCAACAACTATCATGCTTGTTTCTGTGGACATAACATCCTGCACGGATTGAAGATTTTATCTCCTGAACAGAGGCAGAAGGACAATTCAAAGGGGCCATTAAGATTTTCTGGCCATGATAAGGTTAGTTTGGGGGAGTTATTACTAAGAGGAGTTACTTACCCTTTAATAACTATCTACTGAGTCTGGAAAGTGGATTAATAAGCATCTTCTCCATGTCACTGGAAACTTATGTGCAGCTCAACATCATCAAAAGTAGCGGTGGACAACTACCGTCCTCAGGAATCATTAATGGGACAGATTATAAGGTTATATTTACTTGAGCAGAGGTTAAATCTGCTGTAGTCTGCCTTGGTACCTACACCACCCATCATCCTCATCCATCACTGGCCAGTATCCATGGGGTAAATAATCATGCCTCACGCATGTTATTTGACCAAACTCCGCCCAACTGAACATTTTTAAAGTGGAGCTTTCAGCTTCATAATATTTACCCCCAATACATTACTAATATAGCGATAGGCAAAGGAATAGTTGTATTATGCTGAATAAATCCACGTTATTGAAGCAATCCACCTTCTTCAGCAGGCATCCAGGGCACAGAGCTTTCCAAAGAAGCTCTGTGCGCCTGCGCAGGCAGCAACTTCCGTAACCTTAAGGTAACCAACGAACATCACCACCAATCCAGGCAGTGCATGGGACAGACGGCGCAGACTCAGAGGCAACTTTCCTCTATGATGTCTGCTCTGTTGTCCGCTGGATGCCGGCCAAAGAAGGTGGATTACTTCAATAATGTGGATTTACTCAGCATAATACAACTACTCCTTTGCCTATCGCTGTATTAGTAAAGTATTGGGGGCAATAGTATGAAGCTGAAAGTTCCGCTTTAAAGGAATACCAATGCTAAAATACATGTTGTTCTTATATTAAACTAGCAGGTGGGTGGTATGGCTTTGCCCGTGCAACTAATCTTGTTTTTTTGGGGGGTTTTTTACCGTTTGCGTGCCAGAGAGGTATCCAATGCAATGCTGTGGCACTGAAATGCTTGAATTGTATAAAAAGTCATACTTCATGCCCCCAGCTACTGATCTCCCAGCCGATTTGGCTGAGAGATCAGTAGTGGTGATGTAAGGGAGCAAGAGAGCGTCCCTGCTTCCATTCTAACCAGAGTACCCAGGCAGAATTTGGCTGGATCGAGAAACCCTCTCACGTCAATGAGGAAAAGTCTCCTTCATCCACTCCTGCTCTGGGTAGAATGGAAGCACCTCTATTGATCTCCCAGCCAAATTTTTTTAAAGAGGTTGGCTTCACCCCCTGCCTCCACCTAAACCACAGTGTAAGGATTTTTTCTCTGTCATCCAATATAGCTTACAGGTACCATGAGGAGGCAACAGCTCCTTCCAGTAAACTGGAACAATTCTCCATTGTATTGCAGGGGGTGGATCCTCCCTCTCCTCCATAGCAGGTTACCTAGCTGCTCCCCTCCAGTTAGATTTGTTCAATCATCCTGGTTTGTGGCCCCTAAGGCCCCTGGTATTCCTGATCTATCTGATTCTTATCTAGAGGATTGAGATGGGGATTTTGTAGATGGTGTGTGTTCTGAAGACGAGTCTTCCCAATTTCATGGTGACCCCTTTGAAGCTGACCCTGAACCCTATGCTGAGGGTCTCATTAAGGCGGTATTAACTACCTTAAACATTCCCTCTACTACTTTAGAGCCTCATGCTACTTCTGATATCTTTTAGAGGTGCAAGAAGTCCTGTACTGTCCTACTCTGGATCAGATTATTCTGTATGAGTGGAAAACTCCTGACAAGCATCTGGCTTTGTCTAACAGATTCTCTAAATTATATCCCTTTTATGAGCTGCCTTGGCTCAATGGGCTACTCCTACACAGGTTGATTCTCCCATTTCCAGGTTATCTAAATCCACTACTTCGGCTGTCTTGAAAGCTAATTTCACTGCCATTGGTGTGTTTTTGAGGCCCACTTTGGCTTCTTTCTGGGTCAATAGGGCCAATGCCATGTGGACTGAACAGCTGACTGCTGCTGTCCACAAGGGTGCCCCAAAAGCTGACCTTTTATCCTTTTTGGTTAACATTTCTGAGGCACAGCACTATGTTACTGATGCTCTCTTTGATGCTGTTTGGCTTGAAACTAAGGCCTCAGCACTTTTTATGACTGCTAGGAAAATGCTGTAGCTAAAGATATGGTCTGCAGACTTGATCGCTAAGAAATCACGTATTTCTCTTCCCTTTCAGGTTACCTCTCTTTTTGGCACTGAACTGAAGACTCATCAGTGAGGCCACTGGGGGTAAGATCACGTTATTGCCTCAGGTTCCCAAATGCAACCCGCAGGCGAAAAGGCATCGTCTTTTCATCCCAAACAAGGAGAAGCGTTTAGGGCAAACCCGGTGGCACATCAGGCCCCACATTCCACCCCCAAGCCCAAACAGCAGTGGAGGTCCAAACACACCTCCACCAAACCTTCTTTGGCATGACTCGCCGAACCCTGGTCCGTGTCCAGTGGGGGGTCACTGCAACACTTTTTTGAATGTTTGGACAGGCTCTGTCACGGATCAGTGGGTATTACAGGTGGTTTCAGAAGGATACAGGATTTCTTTCAAATCCCTACCCCCTTCAGGTTCTTCCCTGCCCGCTCCCATCAGGGACGGAAAAAGCTCAGGCTTTTCAATGGGGTGGTCCAATCTCTCTTGGACAAGGGAGTTCTGGCACCGGTTCCTCAGCAGGAGGAAGTTTCAGGTTTTTACATAAACCTCTTTGTTTTTCTCAAGGAGGATGCTGGCTGCCGTCCTATCTTGTACCTCAAAGTTGTGGTCAAGACCCACTACAAGATGGAGTCACTGCATTCAGTCATTGCCACTACGTGTCCGGGAGAATTTCTGGCATCTTTAGATCTTCAAGATGCATATCTACACATTCCTGTGCATCCGGCAAGTCAGCAGTACCTCAGGTTTGCCTTCCACTTGGGACACTTCCAATTCATTGCTCTACGGTTTGGGCTCACGACTGCCCCTCAGGTGTTCAATTGAGTTCTGGGTGCACTAATTGCATTCCTGCACACCAAGGTGATTCAGGTGATACCATACATGGATGACCCTCTCCTCAAGGCCCCTTCCAGGGACCTTCTGGAGCACCATGTTCAGGAGTGTGCTCAGATCCTCCTCATACATGGTTAGATTCTGAATATGGACAAGTCTGCTCCGGTCCCTCCCAGAACCTGGTGTTTCTGGGGCTCTGGTTCGACTCTCTACAGAGTATGGTCTATCTGACAGAAGACTCAATTCAGCAGCTCATATCCAAGGTTTCGTCTGCCCTGTCATGGGAATCGGCTCCGGCGAGGAAGTTTTCCTCTCTAGTGGGGAAGGTGATATCCACCATAGAGGCGGTTCCCTTTGCCATGGCCCATGCCAGGGAACCTCAGAGTTTTGTGATCCATGTTTGCAGGGGAAACCCAGATCTTCTAGATAACCCTATCTCCCTACCTGTGGAGATGAGACAGACCCTTCGCTGGTGGTTGGACCTCTCCAAACTGAGGAAAGGCAGACCGTTTGTGATTCCATACTGGACCATTGGGACAATGGACGCCAGCTTGCTTAGTTGGGGCGCAGTCCTGGGTCACCTGAGTGTTCAGGGATGCTGGTCACTGGAGAAGACTCTCCTTCCCAACAACATCTTGGAGCTCAGAACGATATCTCATGCTCTGAGCTATTGTTCCTCTCCCTTGGCAGGATGCCCAGTCTGAGTCCAGTCAGATAACGCCAAGGAGGCACAAGAAGCACAGCAGCTTGGTCCGAAGTCAAAACTATTTTGGCTTGGGCAGAAGACAATATGCCTGCTATCTCCACTGTGTACATCCCCATGTATAAAAAACATCCTCACAGACTTCCTCAGTGGACACACAGTGGATCCTGGAGAGTGGGAACTTCACCCAGATGTATTCAACCTCCTGGTGCAGAAGAGGGATCTTCCTTGCATAGACCTGATGGCCACAAGGAACAACCGGAAGGTTCAGATGTTTTGATCATGGTGGCAGGATCCCCTAGCTTTTGCAGTGGATGCTCTGTTAATTCCATGGAGATTTCGTCTGACCTACATCTTTCCTCCACTTCCTCTGCTGCCCAGGGTCCTACGGAAGATTCGGATGGACAACACCTCAACCACCCTGATACCACATTATTGGACCAGACAACCTTGGTTTCCCAAACTGTTGGCCTCATCAGCTCAGGAACTGTTTCGTCTGCCACACAGACTGGACCTCCTTCTGCAGGGTTGCCTGTGGAAGGAGGATGTGGATCGACTAGCTTTGACAGCATGGCTCTTGAAGCCTCCATCTTGTGATGGAAAGGTTTTTCTCCAGAGGTAGTTTCTGAACCAGGCCAGGAAACCTGTGTCTTCAAAGGCCTACCACAAGGTTTGGTCTATTTTCCATGCCTGGTGTGTGGACAGGGATCTGTCCTCACAGGTATTTGATCTTCCAGTTATCCTGTCTTTTTTGCAGGACAGAGTGAACAAGGGCCTTGGCCTTAGTTCCCTGAAGGTTCAGACCTCAGCTCTATCTGTCTTTTTTCAGAGGTGCATTGCTACCTTGCAGGATGTCAGAGTCTTCTTTCAAGGGGTTGACCGTGCTTTCCTTGCATATAAGGCTCCCACTCCTCAGTGGGACCTTAATTTGGTTTTGGGGGTTTTGCAGTGGCCTCCTTTTGAGTCCTTGGCTACCATTCCTTTATGTCTTTTGACATGGAAGATGACTTTTCTCTTGGTTATGGCCTGTGTCTGCAGAGTTGCTGAGCTGCGGGCCCTGTCCTGCAAGCCTCCTTTCCTAGTGTTTCACAAGGACAAGACTGTTCTCCATACCTCTCAGAAATTTCTTCCTAAGGTGGTCTCTGGGTTCCACATCAATCAGGAGATTGTTGTGACTTCCTTTTGTTCTGACACTACATCTGACAAGGAGAGGGATCTCCACTTGTTGGATGTTGTGCGTTGCCTTAAATTTTATGTTAAGTCTGTTCGTCAGACTGATGCCTTGTTTGTCATCCCTGAGGGTCCTAGAGCTGGTAAAGCAGCGTCCAAGGTAACTATTGCTTTTTGGATGAAGTCTACCATCCGTAAGGCGTATGTGCTTAGAGGTAAACCTGTTCCCTTACGCATCACTGCACACTCTACTAGGGCTGTTGGAGCTTCCTGGGCCTATAAGAATCAGGCCTCTGTGGATCAGCTGTGCAAGGTGGCCATCTGGTCTTACATGCAAACCTTTGCCAAACACTATCGTGTGGATGGGCTGGCTTCGGCTGAAGCCAGCTTTGGCAGAAAAGTCCTGGAGGCAGTTTTGCCTGTCTAGGACCTTATCTTTCCTGTGCCTTATTGTTCTTTAGCCTTTGAGCCGTTTTGTCTCTTGTTATTGTATGTCATGTATCGTTAACAGTGTCTGTTGATACTTTGTTAGGTTGGGTTGGTCCGTGTCCTGGATAGTCTCTTGGGAACTTTGGTATCATGGGGACCGGTGCTTGGTCCTTTCCTTCTCTTCCCACCCTGGGAACTTAATGTTGCACATCCCCATGGTACCTGTATGTCATATTGGACGAGAGAGAAAAAGGATTTTAGTCTTACCTGTTAAATCCTTTTCTCTTAGTCCATATAGCTTACAGGTCTCCCACACAGTGAAAGTGACCATGCTTGGTTCCTGTGGCTAGATGTGGGAGTCCTATTGGGTCCATGCTCACAGGGGTCTTTCTCTTCTTCTTCTAGTTATCAAGCTCAGTAGGGTTAGTATCTCAAATCTAACTGGAGGGGAGCAGCTAGGTAACCTATGCTATGGAGGAGAGGGAGGCTCCACCCCCTGCAATTCATTGAAGAAATGTTCCAGCCTACGGGGAAGACCTATTGCCTCCCCATGGTACCTGTAAGCTATATGGACTAAGAGAAAAGGATTTAACAGGTAAGACTAAACTTCAACCAATAGTAGTGGTTGGTTGAGGAGGCAGGGGACATCCTCCTTAACCAATCAGCTCTTTCCATCCACTCCCCCTGAAAGCGAACCACATTCACTTACATTTTTATATATAGATAAAGCTGATGTACCAAGAGGAACTGGGACAATACTAGAGCAAACCTGCTGCACTATAGGGGACAAATAGAGTCCCAAACATCCAAATGATTTAAATAGGGTTTTTCAAAGATGCAATTAACCCACTGGGAATCATTATTTTTCCATGTGGTACAACAGATGTGCTCTAGAATTGCTACAGCTCAAATGTGTGTAAAATGCTATTAACCCCTTAAATGACAGAAAGATATCTAGTGCATTGCAATGCAATTAACTGGATAACTCTATTGCACTCAAAGGGTTATCCCCTCATTAAGAAAGATATATAAATGTTGCATATTTTTTCCTGCTGAGTAAAATTGTTTCATTTAAAAAAATATTTCAGCATAAACATGATTTTTTTATATTCAGGTATATCTAACATAGTAAAATAACATAGTTGATGAGGCTGAAAAAAAACATGCGTCCATCACGTCCAGCCCATGCCAAATCACCCCTGTTGATCCAGAGGAAGGCAAAAAAAAAAACATTGAAGCCATTTCCAATTTAATCTCAAATGGGTAAAACATTCCTTCCTGACTCTAAGTGGCAGTCTGATAGCTCCCCTGATCAACAACCTATCTGCATTGAAGCCATCTGTCATAATTCTCAATATTGGTCTGTGCTAGATAGGTATCTATTGCTTTTTTGAAAGCAGTAACAGTATCTGCAAGCACGGCATCCCCAGGCAAAGAATTCCATAGCTTTACCATCCTTACAGTTACTTTTGCTGTATATGAAGAACTTGGGAAGTTATGCACTAAGGTGTGATAAACAGTTAATAAAGCGGAGATGACTTCTTCAGTGATATCACTTCTCCAGTTCCTATGTTATTCTAAGTAATATATGAACGAAGATCTCTCAAGATGGATAAATCTTAGGATTTGGAGAAGTAATATCACAGGAGAAGTAATCTCCACTTTATCTCTTCTTCAGCACACCTTAGTGCATTCCACACACACACACACACACACACACACACATCTTGTGTCTATGACCTCACAGAAGTGCAGTACAAGTGTGCACTGAAATTACACCTTCAAGCATTGGGTATACCCTTGTTTTACTCAACAGGAAAAGCCCTACAAATATGTTGTTTTCATGACAAGGGGTTAATACCGCTTTAAAATGTATAAAACATACAGTTGTAATCAAAATTATTCAACCCCCCATTGCAAATCAGGTTTATCATCAAAATGTACAGACTTTAAACGGTTTGCAATGAGCAAATCAAACAAAAGCAATTGAAATAGCTCAAAACAACGAATGCTTCAAGTTGTTTCCCCAAATTCAGCTGAAAATGCAACTTATAATGACTTTTCCAGTATCAAAATGATTCAACCCCCTGGATAGAATCCCTCACAACAGCACAAATATGCAAAATAGATGTTTTCTCAAGCACACCTGAAGCAACTAATCAAGGGCTTCATTAGTTGCACCAGGTGTGCTTGAGCTGGAACGCATAAAATACCTGAAATGGGTACTGGTTTGTTGAGTGTCACATTTGACTGCATGTTAGAAATATTGCTAAGTCAAAAGAATGGTCGAAAAAGTTGAGAAGAGATAATCGCCCTTCACAAACAAGGAACAGGATACAAAAAGATAGCGAAGGCACTGAATGTTCCTAGAGACACCGTTGGAAGCATAGTTCGCAAGTTCAATGTCAAAGGAACAGTGGTTACACTACCTGGACGGGGCAGAAAAAGGAATCAATCAACGACTGCAACCAGATTCCTGAGAAGGCAGGTTGAGAAAAACCCTACAGTGACTGCAAAAGACCTTCAGCAAGACTTGGTAGCAACAGGCACTGAGCTTTCAGTGAGCACATTAAGGCGTGTACCAAACGCAGAAGGTTTCCATGCCAGAACTCCAAGACGTATACCACTACTGAACCAAAAGCACAAGAAAAGTCTGCTCCAATATGCTCAAAATCATATAAATAAGACACAGAAGTTTTGGGATTCTGTTCTGTGGAGCAATGAAACAAAACTGGAACTTTTCCGCCCGATGGATCAGCGGTATGTCTGGAGGAAGAAGAAAGAAGCATATGCTGAAAAGAACACTCTGCCTACAGTTAAGCATGGTGGTGGCTCGGTGATGCTCTGGGGCTGCTTTGCATCCTCTGGCACTGGAAACCTGCAGCATGTGGAAGGCAAGATGGATTCACTGAAGTATCAGGAAATCCTAGGAGAAAATGTCATGGCATCTGTGAGGAAGCTGAAGCTTGGGCATCATTGGACCTGCCAACAGGACAATGATCCCAAGCATACCTCAAAATTTCACCAAGGCTTGGTTGCAGAAGAAGTCCTGTAAGATTCTACAGTGGCCATCACAGTCACCTGACTTGAATCCCATAGAAAATCTCTAGTGAGATTTGAAGAAGGTGGTTGCAGCATGCAAACTCAAGAATATTACTGAATTGGAGGCCATTGCTCATGAGAAATGGGCTAAGATTCCCAAAGAATGCTGCCAGAAGCTAGTGTCTGGATATGCATCTTGATTGCAGCAGGTCATAACACCAAAAGAGTGCTCTAGTACTAAATATTCTTGCCATGAATGGGCTGAATAATTCTGAGACTGGAGAAGTCATTATAAGTTGCATTTTCAGTTGAATTTGGGGAAACCCACGCGGCTGCACGCTGCTCAGGGAACCCTGATGCCTTTGCACTAAAATAAATAAATAAATAAATGCTCCTTGGTCCTTAACTGCAGCCATCTGTCTATTCATTATGAGGTAGGTTTATACAGAATTCCTTTAGAGCCACATGACTGTTCTTGGCTGCCACAATGTGTTTGAGCCCAACCTAGAGAGGTAACAAATATTTGAAATGTGAAAATAAAGGCATTGCTTTGTCTTTGAACACCACCATGAATAAAAATATTATACAGTTGTCTTAATTTCTCGGAGAATGGTATTATGTGTGCAAGTTTACACAAGGTCACGACATAATGCTGCACAGGACAGTTTTTGTCATTATAAGGAACTACAAAATAAGGTACATGTACATTTTAAAGGGATAGTAATACTTGAAAATAAGTTGATTTTATTTTGTAGCCCTTAAAAAAACATGAAAAATGATATAAGTCTTATCTCCCAAACCTTTATGGTTTGGGAGATATTCAAAAGTAAAGTTACTCCACCCCTCAGATTTGGAATCCGGTCACTTGACCGGTTGTGCCTCTCCAGAAGTGCTGAGATCATGATCTTTAAAAAGAATTTCTTAATTGGAATTGTCTACAAAGTGTGCTTTCAAGCCAGGCACACTTTGTAGACCGTTCCAATGAAGTAGTTCTTTTCAAAGATCGTGATCTCGGCACTGCTAAAGAGCTGCCTGTTGCTCTGTGGACTGAATTCCAAATCTGTCCACTAGATGGCAGACTTGGCTGAAACAGCCAGGAAAAGAGAACTTTTCTTTATTATACATGTGAATATCTCCAAAACCATAAAGGTTTGGGAGATAAGACTTATATCATTTTTCATGTTTTTTTAAGGGCTACAAAATAAAATCAACTTATTTTCAAGTATTACTATCCCTTTAAATGGAAACATAAACCTTAAACCCCTAATCTAACTGAAAGATTAGCCATGTGTCCTTGACTAACACTGGGGTGCTACTCGGGGGTGAGTGGCCAATCCATATTCTTGAACAACAATCACAGTTAGAAGTTTGGGGAAGGATGGTTCAAGAGTGACTTTGAACAGCATAGTTTGTTGTATTTGTAATCTGATACATTTGGTGGGACGACTATATATATATATATGAGAGAGAGAGAGAGAGAGTTAGTACTGTCTAATCACTTGGGGGTGCTGCAAGACCGTCCAGACACAGACATTTCAACCCAGAATTAAAAAGTTATTAAGATTATCGTAGACACTGCACATACTCTTGTAGCTACCGTGAAACAAGAAAAACCTACCCCAATACCAAAAGTAACAGTTGCCATGATGAAAAAGCGTAGAGAAATTAAGCAAAACTATAATATTAGAAACAGGGTAGCGTATGTAGAAATGTGCAACACCGTAAGGAAGGGAACAAAAGAAGAAAAGCACAAGTTCAATGTTAAGCTCATCAAAAGGACACTGGGCTAAGGAAAGCAAAATGAAAGATGGTCACACATAGGAAGCAAATATTTGCATTAAAGCTCAAAGATGGTACAACAGCAAAAACGCAACAACAAGTAGTGGAAACATTTTTATTGAAATCTTTATTAGGATGATGGACAAAAACTGATTGCAGTGCCAGAAATTTTGGTTGAAGAAGTAGAAGCTGCAATAAAATTAATGAAAAATGGCAAAGCAGCTGAACCTGATAAAGTCACTACCAAATGCTGAAAGCCAGAGATCAACAGGTATTCAAAGCCAAAGCTAAACTATTTTCAAAATATCTACTACTCAGCAAAGTTCCTGAAACATGGAAAACTACAGGTCACACTACTGCACAAAAAATGTGATAAAATTGACCAAACAAATTTTGGTATGGATTCCACTCAATACTAAATGCTGCCCAAGATGAAGACCAAAGACAAGATTGGTTGATGAGATTACCACATTTGTTGGTACACAGTGGCAACAAAAAGAACATGACCAATTTGTTAAGAACTTGACGATGAGGTCTTCATCCTGCTGTGGATTGAAAAAGCCTACAGCTGATAATGATATATATTATTATTATTATTCTTTATTTATATAGCGCCAACTAATTCCGCATCGTTGTATAATTGGAAATAGACATACAGAGGTATTAAATAGTACAATCAGATTTGGCTAACAGTAGGATCAGAGGGCCTTGCCAGTGAGATCTTACAGTATAGAGGAAGATAGGTTTGACACAGAGGGAGTAAGTGCTATTGGGTTTAAGTGCCTCCTGCCACATGAACTGCCAATCAGTGGGTGGGAGTGAGAAGTGCTGTTGAGTGCAGTGGTCCGAGCAAAGGGTGAATCTTGGAGGAAGTTGATAGGCTTCCCTGAAGAGGGGAGATTTCAGGGAGCGTCTGAAGATTTGAAGGTTGGGGGAAGAGTCTGATGGGGCAGGGGAGGGAGTTCCAGAGTTGAGGTGCAGCACGGGAGAAGTCCTGTAGGTGGGAGTGGGAGGATGTGATAAGAGCTGTGGTAAGCAGAAGGTTGTGTGCAGAGCGAAGATGGCGGCTGGGAGTGTATTTGGAAATGAGAGATGATATATATAGGGGGGTGCGGTGTTAGTGAGGGCTCTATAAGTTAGCACCAGAATTTTGAATTTAATTATGTATGCTAATGGGAGCCAGTGTAGGGACTGACAGAGGGGTTTGGTGTTAGAGAAGCGATGAGTGAAGTAGATTAGTCTTGCAGCAGAGTTCATTATGGACTGTAGTGCAGTTAGTCGGGTGAGAGGAAGGCCAATTAGTAATGAGTTACAGTAGTCAAGACGGGACATGATGAGTGTTTGGATTAGAATTTTGGTAGTGACTTGTGTGAGAAAGGGTCGGATTCTAGAGATGTTGCGGAGGTGGAGGCGGTATGAGTTGGAGATTGACTGGATGTGAGGAATGAAGGATAGGGAGAGTCAAATGTGACCCCTAGGCAGCGTGCTGTAGGGGTTGGTGTGATGGTAGTGTTGTTAACAGTGTGGGTAATATCTGGGGTAAGGCTAGTTGTAGATGGAGGGAAGATAATTAGCTCAATTTTGCCAAAGTTAAGTTTGAGTTGATGGGAGGACATCCAGGAAGACACAGCAGACAGACAGATACTCGGGACAGGAGGGAAGGGGAGAGGTCTGGGGAGGAAAGATATATTTGAGTGTCATCAGCGTCGAGATGATGGTGAAACCTGAAGGAGTTTATTAGTTTTCCAAGGGATGCAGTGCAAATTGAGAAGAGCAAGGGACCCAGTACTCCAACAGAGAGTGGTAGGAGTGGGGAAGTGGAGCCAGAGTAAGAAACACTGAAGGAGTGGTTGCAGAGATAAGATGAAAACCAGGAGAGCGCAGTGTCACAGAGACCTAGGGAGTGGAGGGCTTGGAGGAGGAGTGAGTGATCTACTGTGTCAAAGGCGGCTGACAAGTCCAACAGAATGAGTAGGGAGTAGTGGCCTTTTGACTTAGCGGACAGCAAGTCATTGGCCACTTTAGTGAGGGCAGTCTCAGTGGAGTGATGAGGGAGGAATCCGGATTGCAATGAATCTAGTAGGTAATGGGAGCAGAGGACTTTAGTGAGCCGGTTATATGCAAGATGCTCAAGGAGCTTGGAGGTGAATAGGAGTAGAGAAATTGGCCTGTAATTTGACAGTGAGTTTGGGTCCAGGGGGGGTTCTTTAGGATGGGAGTGATTAGTGCATGTTTGAAAGAGGATGGGAAGGTGCCGGTTAACAAAGAGATGTTGAATAAGTGAGTAAGGATTGGCGATAGTAGAGAGGAAAGTTCTTGAGTAAGCTGAGACAGGATTGGGTCGAGAGGGCATGTGATTAGGTTTGAGTGAGTGAGGAGAAGGTAGACTTCATCCTCAGTGACAGGTGGGAAGGAGCTTAGTGTGTATGCGGGAGAGGTGACTGGGCTAAGCTGGTTGGATGGGAGTGATGAAATGTCATGTCTGATAGATTCAATCTTGTCCTTGAAGTGGGTGGTGAGATCTTGGGCAGAGAAGACAGTGGAAGGTGTTTGTGTTGGTGGGTGTAGAAGAGATTTGAAGGTTGAGAAAAGGTGTTTCGAGTTAGAGGAAAGATTAGGAAGGAGAAGTATGACTGTTTGGCCAGGGAGTGGGCAGAGCTATATGAACAGAGAATGAATTTGTAGTGGATGCAGTCAGCTGTAGAGCGCGATTTCCTCCAGTGCCTTTCGGCAGTGCGTGAGCACCTTTGGAGGTATTGTGTTTGTCTTGTGTGCCAGGGTTGTAGTAGGGTAGTGCATGGGTGGCGTGGATTTGCAGGTGCAGCTGTGTCAAGGGCTGAAGGGAGAGTGCTGTTGTAGAGAGCAGTAGTTTTGTCTGTGCAAGTAAGTGTGAGGATGGGGTTGAGAAGAGGTTTCAGGGACTTGGAAAATTGTTGCAGATCAAGAGTATGCAGTTTTCGCCGCATGCTCTTGATTGTGACGGGGGCGATGGGTTTGCGTGGCATGATGAGGTTACCGGTGAGGAGGTGGTGGTCAGAGAGGGGAAAGGGGACATTAAAGAAGTTGGAGACCGAGCAGAGGTTAGTGAAGATCAAGTCAAGGGAGTGACCATCACTGTGTGTGGGAGAGCTGGTGAACTGTTATAGGCCAAAGGAGGTTGTTAAGGAGAGGCGTTTGAGGGCAGGGGGCATGTTAAAGGGATAGTAATGTTTCATAATAAAAGCAGCTCTAATTAATCATCATAGTATTTGGACTTTGGAAAGTGTTATTTCAATTCTGTCAGAGTTGTAGTTCAAGAGTAATTCAATGACAAAGTATGCCCCTCCCGCCCCTTTTACTGATGTAACACTGCTCAGCCAGATCAGAAGGGAGGTGCCCAGGTAGACTGCAGAGAGGGACAATCTTCAATTAAGATAAGGGAAAAACTTGTCAAGGGGGGGCGGGGCCTTCATTGTTCCCATAGGAAGAAGATTGTCCCCTTCTGTTATCTGTCTAGTCTTACAACCAGATTCCACATCTGAAAAGAGATGGCTTACACTAGGTAAAAGGGGCAGTGCAGTGGGACCAGGTGGCCTATATATGACAGCAACATGCAGTGGGAAGGGAGAGAAGAGGCAAAGTGTGTGAGCTTCAAATGTAGGGAAGGAGAGAGAAGGAACAGTGGGGATAACCTGAAATGTATGGTTAGGGGACAGCAGGATGCCCACTCCACCCCCCTGTCTATTGCCAGGCCTGAGTGTGTGTGTGAATTGAAGGCCTCCATGTGAGAGTGTAGCAGTGGAGGCAGTGTCTGATGATGTGAGCCAAGTTTCTGTGATGGCCAGGAGGTTCAGGGAGCGAGAAATGAACATATCATGACCAGCTGTATGTTTATTACACACAGAGCGGGTGGTCCAGGTGACATGGTACGGTTATTAGGTTGTGCATGTTGCGCGTGTGAGTGGGTTCTGCAGTACAACAGAGAATGGACGGGGGGGCCTGGGTTAGGTGAGGTGTCACCTACAGCAAGCAGGAGGAGAAGAGACAGGAACATAAGGTGGGAGTGAGATTTGAAACATATATATACTTGTAGAAATGCCTGAAGCAAAGAAAAGTGTATAGTTAATTTTTTTATTCAAAATAAATTACAAAAGAAATACAGTTCAAATGACTAAATATAAATGCGCAGGCAAAGCTCTACAGTGTTTAATAAAAGAGGGGGAACATCAAGCTTTGGTGAAAACCAGAGGAGGAGCATTGTGTGATTGGGAACCACTGCAATAGTAGAGAAAAAACAGCAGAGTGGGATATAAAAGTACAAAATGAATCACAATAACAAGATTAATTTGCAAACACAGGCAGACAGAACCATTAGAAGATGTAATAAATGTGTGAAAAACCTGCTGTACAATATACATGAAAGCTGAATCACGGCTTGCCAGTTCTCCTATAGATTAAATGCCCTAAGTGTCATTTTCTCCTTTGATTAAAAGTTCTGTTTGCAACTTTTACTGTACAATCTGTCAGTCTATTGTATAAATGCAAGCTCTGTGTTCAACAGGAAAATAC
This sequence comes from Rhinophrynus dorsalis, assembly GCA_037306005.1. NCBI lineage: Eukaryota > Metazoa > Chordata > Amphibia > Anura > Rhinophrynidae > Rhinophrynus > Rhinophrynus dorsalis. Next base: position 103,455,896 of record CM074722.1, on the reverse strand, counting down.
CCATATAAAATGTTACTCTAGAGTTACACTGGCCAACATTATATAAAAAGATACAATGAAGCACAGACAGGGGTGTAACTAAAGGGGTGCAGCGTCAATTTCCCAATAGGCAGAGTAGGGATCTGTCTGTGCTTGCCACACCCCCATTCTGAACTGGGGTGTGGCCAGAGCAATTCCAAAGTCTCTGCATCAGCATTATACCATTTACAGGTTATTCTTTAACTCCTTGGATGCTAAGGATCTCTCCAGTGCATTGCAAAGCAATGCTTTTGGAGATCTCTTTGGCAACCAAGAAGCTAAAGCTATTTTGTTCTTGCTTGTTAAAGGTCAAAGGTATTTTCTGTGCTGGGAAATAATGGATTGCACTGGAGGTGTGGCCATGTGAGGAATGGAGGTGTGGCCACAGGGGGGAGCTAAAGGAACCTAGAATATCTTGCCAAGGGGTGCCTGGTATATAAATCCAGCCCTGAGAAGGGGCAGTTTTGACTGAACCCAGTGTACAAGAAGGACCATTTGACACAGGGCTCAACAGGTTCAAGTTGTGCCCCAGAGAGAATATTTTTTATGTTATGGGGCACAAAATAATCTTTGTACCAGAGCCCTCCAATGACATGTTACTCCAATGAACAAACAACAGTGAAAGGGAACTTTTGGAGCTTGCAGTCTTTTGAATAGGCTGACTAGACCTCACCTTTAACTGGGGACGCATAGGAGAAATGCATACTGCAGGACTGCTTTGATTTCAGTGAAGTACTGAAAAATGGCTATTTCCTATGTGTCCCCGGTTAAAGGTGAGGTCTGGTCAGCCTATCCTAGGTGTCCCTGGTTAAAGGTGAGATCTGGTCAGCCTACTTTAGAAGAGCTGACCCACTCAGCGAGCGATTTCTCATATGGATTGTAAATGCTAGGGTTTAATGTTGCTGTTTGTAAAAGCTTGAAATCAACAGTGAGATTTATCTCAGTCCTTAATGCAAGTACTCTGCTGGTTTCTACCTGATCCTTCACTAATTGCATTGGACAGCATCAGCTTGGCTAGCTGCCTTTCAATCAGAGGCTGAAAATACATCTGAAGCCATTTCCAGTTTAACTTCACATAGGAATAAAACCCTACCAACAGCAATCTGATTTCTCCCTGGATGCTGAAACTAATTGTGATCAATAATAGAATGCTTTTCCCATGAAACATTAATGCTCTTATAACAAGCTCCTCTCACCATTAGTACTGACTTGAATCTGTCACATAGGGACACAGGCATAATGGGAACTTGGAACAATTATAGGGAAAACCAGCTGCATTGTTTGTAAATGAACCCCTTTAATTCTTGAAAGGTCTCCAAAGCATTTATTTTGCAATGTACTGGAGACTCCCAAGAGGTTAAAAACCTAATTTTACTTAATTCTAAAAAAGAAAATCAAAATGTTTATTAACCATCATCTACAGTAGTGGTTCTCAATCTTTTTATGTGACAGAACCCTTTTATTTCCAATGAACACAGCAGAATCTTAAAAAATCTTTAACTCCTTGGATGGTAGAGAGGTCTTCAACATACCTGTGAAGTTTGTCTTCTAGAGTCCCCAGAGGGAGCTCATGTGGGGCCACTGGGAGGGATATAAATTACATGATTTGTATCCCAAAGGGGTGGGGCTGGGTTTTCATGGATTGTGACATAAAGTGTGTGGGAAGTGGTCAGACCAGGGTGGGAAGAGGAGAAGTGGGCTGAAAGTGGGATAAACAGTGTGAGAAGGAGAAGTGGCAGAGTTTCATACGAAATGACCACCACCAGAGAATCCTTGGAGACCTGATAACTAACTGCAAAAAACAGAGTCTCCTGGGCAGATACAGAAAGTTCCCATGTATTGGTCTCCAATGCATTGCACTGCATTGTGCTGAAGACCTGTCTAGCACCCAAGTGGTTAACATCAATCAAACTCCAGCGTTTTTACCCTGTCCTTCTTTACTTTCGTTTGTTCAGGGGAACCCTATCTCCTTCTTCAAAGAACCTTGGCATTCCACAGAACTAGAGGAGGACTGATCTGGGGGTAGGGGGCAACTGCTCCCAAAGCCTGTCATAAGTATGGGCCAGCGGGCCCCTGCTACACTCTGTATCTCGCTTTCTGGTGTAAAGGGATAGTAATGATTCACAATAAAAGCAGCTCCAATTAATCTTCATAGTATGTGAGCCACTGAGACAGTTATTTCAGTACTGCCAGAGTTGTAGTTCAAGAGTAATTGAATGAAAAAGTATTCCCCTCCTGTTCCTTTTACTGATGTAACTCTGCTCACCTCAGAGCAGCAAGACTGTCTGATGGATCGCAGAGAGGGACAATCTTCAGTGAGCATAGGGGAAAAACCTGTCGGGGGGGGGGGCATGGTTTTCATTATGCTCACAGTAAGAAGATTGTCCCTTGCACTAGGTAAAAGTGGCAGGAGGTGGATACTTTATCATTCAATTATTCTTGAACTACAACACTGACAGTATTGAAATAACACTCCCCATAGTCCAAATGCTATGAAGTTTAATTGGAGCTGCTTTTATTGTAAAACATTACTATCCCTTTAAGTGCTGGTCCAGCCCTGTTCACGCACATCTCCCACTGCTTTATAGCAGCAAGCGAGATATAGAGTGTGGCAGGGCCCACTGGCCCATATTTATGACAGGCTTTGGGAGCAGTTGCCCCATACCTTTTAGTCAGTCCTCCTCTAGTTCTGTGGAATGCCAAGGGTCTTTGAAAAAGGAGATAGGGTTCCCCTAAACATGAGTATTATTGCTTTCTAAACACTGATCCAAGCGAGTAATCCTTCCCGGGTCAGGGCCTAGAGCTTAAAATTTTGAGGGTCACCTCAGCTGTGCTGCCCACACCCATATTCTGAATTGTGGGTGTGGCAGAGCAGGTGACGTACCCGGACCGTCACACTGGTCTGGCACTTAAGGACCAGTGACGGACCTGGTACATCACGTACTTTTACTCACCGGGCTCCTGCAGGAGCGCTGTGAGAGTAATACCGGGGACTGAAGTTGATCGCTCCAAGACCAGAGCGATCTCTTTCAGTCCCTCATTCGGCGTGCCGCCCCAAGTGATCAGTCACGTGGGGCGGCACACCGAAATTCCCTATCTGGTCCTTAAAGGACCACACACCCCAGGACCGCTGGTCCTTAAATCTGTGATACCTCAGTATGTTTTCATATATTGCTCTCTGTCTATTCATTTGTATGAATATGTCAATAAGGGTGCATATGGGGACATAAGGATCAAACAGGGTGTGATGTTTTACAGCAGGTGGGAGGGCAGACTGGGTCAGGATCTTAAATCGGATCCTATTGCTACACTGCTGGCAAGTAGCCATATCTGTCAAGTCTAGTCATGATTCTTGGTGAAATATACAGTTGTGTCATAGTGACTTTAGAATGGAGCATAGCACACAAAACCTTGATAGCATATTCCTGTAGTAAACTTGTTTCATAAAACTTTCTTTGAATATGTTTACTGCAGAACGAATTGACTAACTTTACTGAATCCAAATCTAACCCTTTGAGTGCCATAAGGCTATTGAATGCATTTCTAAACAATGATACCCTTCTGGCACTCAAAGGGTTAAGGACCAGGGGATGTGCAAAGCATTGTTTTGCAGTTTGCACAACCTTCTGGTCCTTAAAGGGTTAATTGTTTAAAAGAACAGAAATGTTTTATTATGAAAAAAACGTATTGTGGGGATTTGCACTGCTGGAGCCGTCACATGGAGTCATTATAATCCCATTCTAGGGAGAGCCATACCTCAGCTCTCCCACAGAGGGCAGTATTAACCCTTTGAGTGTCAGAGGGGTGCACAACGCATTGCTCTGCAATGCGTTGTGTACTCCTCTGGCACTCATGGGGTTAAAAAAATTATCCTTTGGCTACAACATATTAGTCTTTCTAACATTTTTGTTTAGGGGGAAAATCTTACAATATAAATATGTTTCATAATAAAATCATTGCTCCTTTAACCCTCTGTGTGTCAGAAAGATGTCTAACTCATTACCCTGCTATGTGTGGATACCCGTCTATCAAGTGTTAAGGCAACAGAATAAGAAAAGGCAAAAAAGTCCAGCGGAGAACAATGTATATTACCATTTCAATGCTAGAGGATGTGTGCAGCATAGTGCAGATCAAAATGTTGAAAGGGTTAACAGCAAATCTATAGGAACTAATGTACGATTGCGGCATCTGTATTAAAGGGATAATAATACTCTGATTAAACTGCAGCTCCAAGTCCTCTTTATATATTTTAAACATGTAGCACTATATTTAGTTACTTACAATGTTGTAGTTCAAACGCTATAACTGCAGAAAGGATCCCTCTCCCACCCCTTCTGGTCGCCTCCCCAAAGATGTTGAATCCGGTTGTGGGACCGGACAGATGCAGGAGGGACAAACTTAACTCAGTAAGTATAGGGAAAACCCTTCCCCCTTGATGAAAGCGGGCAGGATTTTCCTTATGCTTACTGAAGATTGCCACTCGCCGCTCTCCATTCGGACCAGTAGAGAGGATCAGGGACGTGGGCAGGAGGGGGAACCTTTCTGCAGGAATAGTGTTTGAACTACAACATGGTAAGTAACTAAATATAGTTTTGTATGTTTAGAAATATATAAAGAAGACTGGGAGCTGCAGTTTAATCGAAGCATTACTATCCCTATCAAAATTGCCTATATGTTGTCTTAGCCAAATTATTTAGATTAATAGATTATTCGAATTAAAGTGTCAGTCAGTAGGAGTGGCAACATAGGCCTAAGACAGGAAGTGCCTGCACAGCATGTTTAATTAGCTTAAAGGGATATTAATGTTTCACAAAAACAGCAGCTCCAATTAATATTCATAGTATTTGAGCCATGGACAGTGTTATTTCAACACTGTCAGAGTTGAAGTTCAAGAGTAATTGAATGATATAGTATCACCCTCCTGCCCCTTTTACCTAGTGTAACACTGCTCACCTCAGAACAATGAACAATGAAAACCCTGCCCCCATTGACAGGTTTTTCAGCTTTTTCCCTTATCTTAATTGAAGATTGTCCCTCTCTGCAATCTACCTGGGCACCTCCCTTCTGTTCTGAGGAAAGCAGTGTTACATCAGTAAAAGGGGGAGGAGGGGGATACTTTATCATTCAGTTATTCTTGAACTACAACTCTGACCATATTAAAATAACACTCTCCATGGCCCAAATACTATGATGATTAATTAGAGCTGCTTTTATTATGAAACAATACTATCCCTTTAAACCTTTAAAGAATAGAGGGCAGAGAAATGCACTGCAAAGAAATTTGTGGCACATCTCCCTAGTCCATAAAGGGATAATCTATAAATCTAAATTACTAAAAATGTTGTTTCTAGATAAAAAATGGCTAACACAACATCATACCTCCCAACATTTTGAAACATCATAAATTAATGTCCTTCATTCAAAAGACACATCTCATTTATTATGAGAACATAAAAGTATCTTTCTCAAGTATCTGTTGTAACTTGGGCATTCATATACTTGTTTATTTAGTCAATCTGTGTTTCAGATATCAATTAGGATGCCTAGCTTCGCAATCTAGCCACTATGACGTATGTACTATGTTTACTGACCACTCCCCCATAAAGTTGGGTGTAACGGATTGCACTCCGTTACTGAAAACCCTTTCTCTGGGCATACAGACTGTCAGCCCTTATTTCGGACTGTGGGGAACTTGGAACATTTTATTAGCAGGCAGCTATGAACAAGGGACTAACTGCACAGCTGCCTTGCTTGAGAGCATCAGCGATTCGCAGAGTAGCCACTGGTTCAAGGGGCCTGCGCAATACATTTTCCCTAGAATATGTATTCCAGCCCCTCAAGCCTTTGTAATCATGTCTGCCTTATTGTGTATCCCTGAGCCATCTGTTGTTGGTTCTTTGTATTAGGTGTTGTGATTACATTATCCTTGTGAATACTCCATTGTGTTATGTCTTCACCATTTGTTGTGACCCATTGTATCCACTGTGATTGTATTATGTCTTATGTACTGGCCCCAAGTTAATGTAGTTGAAACTGTATAAATAAGCTGTATTTCCAAATAAAGTTGAGTTAGTTGTACTGCACTAAGAAGGAGTACAGAGTCTTTATTCTGGATGGTAGAAAGGGGCCCATTTGCCCCCCATTCAGGCAGCTGATGTTCCAGTGTCCTTAGTCTGAATGGTTTCAAGGGACCCCCCTGTCCCCCATTCAGGTATCTGAGTTGTGTTCCAGTTGTTTACAGTGAATGCTTCCATCCTGCCTTCCAGTAACTGTGATCCCAGCTCTTGGGGTACAGTTTCCAGCCTGCTGCATTCAGCTACAAAGTTCCAGCCAACTTTCATCTTGCCTCACCAGCCAGGCTACTCAATTGTAGCTGCATCCAGGAGGGAGAGACCCAGAACGATGGCCCAAGACTTCCCGGCATCTTGGGCTTCCGTTACACAGGTGGCGAGTGGTGGGATTATCTCCTTTACCAAAGTCGACTATGCAGGTGAACCATGGCAGCCCTGGGACCTATCGGAGCAGTACAGCCCGGCTGGGGCTACATTGAGTTTTTAGCAGAGAAAAAATGGAGTCTGTTAGAAAGGTGGGGACAACCAGACCCAGTGTGCAGGAGAATGGAGAAACTAATGCCGCTCCTGGGATAGATCGACTTATGGATGCAGTGCAGCAGCAGTACATGCATGAGCTTCGCGAAGCCTGTTATGCTTCCGTCGCTTGGAAGAGAAGGAATGAGGTCCTCCCCAGCAAAGATGTTGAACCCAGCCTGGTGAGTTGGAATTCACTCCTCACTAAGGCAAGTGATGCCCCTGCATTAGGGAGTGGGAGCACCGTCCTCCCTAGTGTTTCTGTTGCCCCAGCCTTGGGGAGTGGGACCTGTGTCCTCCACAGGGAATCTGTGGAAGAGGAGGAATGAGGTCCTCCCCAGTAAAGATGTTGAACCCAGCTTGGTGAGTGGGAATCTGCTCCTCACCAGGGCAAATGATGACCCTGAATTTGTTGACCCCAGCCTGGTGAGTGGGAATCCGCTCCTCACCAGGGCAGATGATGTCCCTGAATTTGTTGACCCCGGCCTGGTGAGTGGGAATCTGCTCCTCACCAGGGCAAATTATGACCCTGAATTTGTTGACCCCAGCCTGGTAAGTGGGAATTCGCTCCTCACCAGGGCAACTGATGCCCCTGCTTTAGAGAGTGGGACCCCAATCCTCTCTAATGGCCCCATTGACCCAGCCTTAGGGAGTGGGACAACCATCCTCCCTAGGGGCTTGGATACCCCAGAACAGGAGACTGGGACCAACGTCCTCTTCTTCAGCACAATGGTAGATGCCTTAAGAAAAGAGGGAGATACCTCCGTTAACCTACTGGGTGGCCCCAAACTGGATCCCTGGAATTCAAAGAGGGGCTACCACAATCAGCATCCCCCCAGCTCATTCCTTATGGTGGAAACCCCTTTGTCCCATGGGACTCCACCCCAGAGTCAATGGCCACAGATCCAGCAAGGCCTACTACCAGCGCTGCCTGTCTCACTGGACCCCTGGGTCCCCCCAACTTTGACCAGCCCAGGACAAGGGGCTACCCTTATTTTATTGGGAGCTGCCCTTCTTTCCCTGGCCCAGGACAAGGGGCTATTGCTTTGTTTCCCGCCCAGGACCAGGGCCTACCAGTCTTTTCCTGTGACCTGTTAATATGCTTCTATTTGGCAAGAGAAGCTCTCTCCTTGTATCCACCATGGTGTGGCTGCAAGGTTGTCTTTAAAACACATCTCTAATTATCAAGAGTATCATTATGTTCCATTTTCTTTTTAATATTATTAAAGTTAGGTATTAAATGACTACACCTTTGGCTATTAATACGTTATTTGCTGAACTGGTCTATTTTGAAGTTTAGGTGGGTTTGTGGCACTAATAAATCAGGTGCCTCACACACCTTTCTTCTGATTCCTGCTACCTGTTTATATAACTATCTGACACTCAGAGTTAAAAGAGTAATCTACAAACCTAAATAACTCAAAATCTTCTTTCTTTAAATATAAAAGTGATTTTAAACACTTTCAGAATCAATCACCAAAGTTGGTTTTAGGTGATAGGGTCACTTTAGAGAAATAATAAAAGCTTGACCCTTGCATTGCCTTTTTTGATTACTTGATTCATCTCAGTGGCATAACTAGTCATTGGAGGCCCCCAGGTCAAACATAGTTTTGGGGCCCTGTAACAAAACTATTCTCCCAGAGGTATAACTAGCACCTGTTGGGGCACTGGGGCTGATTGCCCCCTTGAATTCTTGGCCCCGCCGCAACTGCGCCCTCATTCACCTCTGTAGTTACTCTCCTTAATCACCTAATAACACTATGCTGCATCCTGATGCATGACTTTGCTCCGTTCTACAAACAATTTTCAGTATTTATGAGTGTTGTTAGCTGGGCAAGATTGTTGTTTTGGAATTTCTAAGTGGAAAATGTTTTTTTTACATAACAGCCATGGATGAAAATTGCTGGAAGTGGTATTTCACATGAAGAAAACTGTATGTAGATTATGCACCTAATGTAACTAAGTTTTGCTGCTTTAGGGGCTTACCCACAAAGTTAAAGACGAGCAATCCTTGAGCAAACTAATTGCACCATAGGACAAAAATCGACTCTCCCAAAACTACTGCTTTGGAGACCTCTCTAGCATTCAAGAGGTTAACAGCCCAGTTTATATCAATAGAAAGTTTGTTTGCACCAGAGTAGTCTTTTGTGGATAAGGATTTTAGTACGTGTCATCCTTTGAGCTTGTCTGAACTGCAATGTTGGATGCATACATCACAGATAATCATACCTGGGCACTCTCCAAATCTGCCCAGACTTTTAGAATTAATTACTGAGCCTTTGGGGACAGAGGCTGATTCTCTGGCTTTGATGGGTTTTCTGGGTAATTCCACCCATTTCTAGTCCACCTACATTCCACCCTGTTCTGCCCATGATTGGAGTGTGCAGGACTGGAAGGAGGAATTTGCTGTTAAAATGGACAGAGATAGACCAAAACTGGTAGTGAAGTGGGATCAGTTACAAAGGAGCTCACTGAGCCCTATGAATCAGCTCTTGTTTACAGAGACCCAGTAATTAAGTATAAAAACTGGAGTCAGATCCAGAGAGTTCCCAAGTATGATTATTAGGGCGGGGTGGCCAACCTGCATAGCTCCAGCTGTCATTGCACTGCAATTCTTATTATCCTTAACTGGGCGGCTAAAGATGATTGTAGTTGTAATTCAGCAGCAGTTGGAAGGCTGCAAATTGCCCATACCAACAATAAGTTTAAGGCTAGGCCTGTATATGTGGGAGAGGCTGCAAGCCCTTCATAAGTTGGCTGCAGCCTCTCCCACGGGACACATCAGTCTGTTGTGCCCTTACGTCGATAGTCGTCACTTCCGGTCCGCATATCACACACCAAACTAGGTAGGAGCCTCTTATCCGCCCCCTCTCTAGCGCTGCCCGATCATAGGAAGGAGCCCCATAGGTCCACATTACATCACTAGCAGCAGGAGCATTTTCCCCCACCACATCCTTACTCACCAACCCATCCAATCTCAAACCAGGTAATATTGCAGCATGTAGCAATGGACACAATGTCCATGAACCCAGTTCATGTCTCCCGTCTAAATCTTAAGCTACTGTTATTCTCTTACCTATGAACATCCACCATTCCTATCCCATATTTAGAGAAGTCCCCCCCACACACACTCTACAGCATTGCAAGTTCCCTAGCTCCAATGCCTGAAACACTTTGTTACGCGTCCAGTCCCCAGGTACATAGGCAGCCAGTCTTAGTGCCCTATTTCAGATCAATTCCTATATATGTTTATCCTTACGTTTTACAGTTTCTTACAGCGGATTAGGCTGCGAGCTATCCCAGACTTCCAAACAATTTCTAACAATGCACTGCATACTTAGCTCCCTCCATATACAGATTCCACTCCTCCATCGGACTTAATGAGTTTCATAAGGAATTAGAAGCTCACCCATTCAGACCATATTGTCTCTTCCCCAAGCATCTAACTTGCAAATGGTGCGCCTCGTTAGCAATTTCTTCTGCACAGTTTGAACTCATTGCATATCATGTAGTTCATGTTATCTTTCCTCAGAACAAGTCAGTACTCAAAACAATTCTGGTCCACTTCCCCATGCATGTTTAAGATACAATATGCCACATTCATGATAAATACAAGCCATGATATGCTGCTCAATCACCAATACAACATTCCCAGTGTCCAGTTACACCATACTGTATCTACCACTACAACTTTCCCATTGTAACCAGCGACCAATTACATCATATTATATGTACTAATACAATATTACCATTGTAACCAGTGTTCAGTTGCAGCATAACGTATGTACCACTACAAAGTTTTCTATTGTAACCATACTGTATGTACCAATACAACATTCCCATTATACATGTACCACTCAAAATGCCTTGTAACCATATGTCCAGTTACGCCATACTGTATGTACCATTACATCATTCCAATTATAACCAACATCCAGTTACCCCATACAGTTTGTACCAACACTCATCCCCATTCGTACATGTTCAGCTACCAAAATGTATGTACCAATACAACATTCCCATTATAACCAATGTCCAGTTACCATATTGCATGTACAAATACAACATTACCATTGTAACCTATGTCCAGTTACACCATACTGTATGTACCAATACACATTCCCATTGTAACCAGTGTCCAGTTACACCATACTGTATGTACCACTACAGCATGCCTATAAATAGCAGCATCCAGTTTTCCATACTGTAGGACCATTACAGCATTCCTATCATAACCAAAGTCAGTTACACCATACTGTATGTACCATACAACATGCCTGTTCATATTATACCACGTACCACTACACATTCCTATTGTAATCAATGAAGTTACACCATACAGTATGTACCAATACAACATCCCTATTGTAACCATGTCCAGTTACACCATACCAAATGTACTATACAATATTCATATATTTACCAGAGTCCAATGACACCATACTATATGTAGTAATACAGCATTCCTATCATAACCAACATCCAGTCATTCCATACTACAAGTACCACTACATCATTCCTATTGTAACCAGCGTCCAGCTATACCATATTATGTGCACTGGTATGGCATTCCCATTGTAACATGTCCAGTTACCCCATACTGTATGTACCAATACAACATTTCCATCATATTCAACATCCAGATGACCCATACTGTATGCACCATACAACTTACCTAGTAACCAACGTCCAGTCGCACTATACAGTATGCACCAATACACCCTCCTCATTGTAACCACTGTCAGTTACACCATACTATATGTTCCACAACAGAATGCCTTTTGTAACCAACGTCTAGTTACCCATACTGCAACGTCCAGGTTCACCATACGGTACGTACCATCACAACATTACTATCATAACCAACGTCCCGTACTCCATACCAATACTACATTCCCATTGTAACTCCCACTTACACCATACTGTATGTACCATACAAATTCCCATTGTAACCATGTCCAGTTACACCCCACTGCACGTACCAAAACATTCCCGTTGTAACCAAAGTCCAGTTACACCACACTGTATCTACCAATACAACATTCCCATTGTAACCAACGTCCAGTTACCATATACTGTATGTACCAATACATCATCCCCATACAACATCCACTTACACCATACTCTATGTACCAATACAACATTCCCATTGTAAACTAATGTCCAGTTACACCATACTGTACGTACCAATACAACATTCCCATTGTAAATCAATGTCCAGTTACACCATACCGTATGTACCAATACAACATTCCCATTGTAAACCAATGTCCAGTTACACCATACAATATGTACCAATACAACATTACAATGGGTCCAACGTACAGTCACCCATACGGTATATACCAATATAACATTCCCATTGTAACCAACATCCAGCTACGCCATACCATATGTAACAATACCCCATTGTACCCAACGTCCAGTTACCCGTACTGTACATACCAATACAACGTTCCCACGGTAACCAACATCCAGTTACCCATACTGTATGTATCACTACACATTACCATTGTAACTAGTGTCCAGTTACACCATACTGTATATACCACTACAACATGCCTGTTGTAACCAACAATAGGAATGTAATCAACGACCAGCTATACCACACTGATGTACAATATATTCCCTCTGTAATCAATGTCCAGTCACCACACGGTATGTACCAATACATCATTCCCAAATAACCAATGTCAGTTACACCTACTGTAGGTACCATACCACACTCCTGTTGTAAACAATGTCCAGTTACACCATACCATATATACTAATACATTTTCTTTGCTCACCATCCCCTCAGTCAACAACCAGGTCACTCATCTCCTGTCAGAGAGGGGGTCAACACTCACCAAGATCACCAATCCTTCCCCTTCGCAGAGGCCGAAGGATTACAATTCAATTTTCTACCTCTTCGTAGAGGCTGAAGGAATCACACATTCAATGCTTACCTCTTCGCAGAGGCCGAAGGAATCACACTCTCAATCCTTACCTCTTCATAGAGGCCAAAGGATTCACACTCTCAATCCTTACCTCTTTGCAGAGGCCAAAGGATCCACGCTTTCAATACTTGCCTCTTCGCAGAGGCCAAAGGGTCCCACTTTCTAGCCTTACCTCTTCGCAGAGGCCGAAGGAACCACACTCTCAAACCTTTTCTCTTAGCAGAGGCAGAAGTAATCACACTCTCAATCCTCACCTCTTCGCAGAAGCCGAAGGAATCACACTTCCATCCTTACCTCTTCACAGAGGCCGAAGGAATCGCACTCTCAATCCTTACCTCTTCTCAGAGGCCGAAGGATCACATTTTCTATCCTTACCTCTTCACAGAGGCCGAAGGATCACACTTTCAATCAGAGGTCACAGAGTACACACTCAATCCTTAATCATTCGCCAAGATGGTAACACGCAAATCTCCGATCGCTTCGTCTCTGACTTCGCACTCATGATCAAGGATGCCCTACATACCTAACTCATCTCACCACCAGCGATGGTAACTACACTCCAGACTAACGCAAGAATCAAACTTCCATCCTTACCTCTTTGCAGAGGCCAAAGGAATCGCACTCTCACAGAGTCAGAAGTATCACATTTTCTATCCTCACCTCTTCACAGAGGCTGAGGGATAACATTTCCTATCCTCACGTCTTTGCAGAAGCCGAAGGATCACAGTTTCAATCAAAGGTCGCAGAGTCCACACTCAATCCTTAATCATTCGCCAAGATGGTAACATGCGAGTTGCCGGTCGCTTCGTCTCATACTTCAAACTCACGATCAAGGATGCCCTACATCCCTAACTCATCTCACCACCAGCGATGGTAACTACACTCCAGACTAATGCAAGAATCTAACCATCCTTCTATGTCAATTAAATCTTCATCCTTCAAAAAAAAAAAAAAAAAAAAAACCTCTGTTATTATGAAGTAATACCAAGGGTGATCTTTCTTTTCCAAGCAGTTTGCATAGCCTTCTTTGGCTTTCTCCGCACGGGCAAGTTCTCCTGTCAAGTTAGACCAACATTGTGCGAGGGGATTATCTCATCTGCCGCTCAGACCACTTCACTCTAATTTATCGCTCACTCTAAACCGATCAGTCTCACGCCTATCACATCATCCATACTTCACCACCCACGAGCAGTTATGCCCTTGCCTCCCTAACTCTCCTCGCTAAATCATTCCTACAGCATCTAGATGATTGTCCCTCCTTCCACTCCTATCAGGCCACACATCACTACCATATTCACTTGTCATATACGCACTATCCTGTCAAGACTAGGCTACAATTCCAATCAGTACTCTGGTATTCTACTACATACTACCCTACTACGGAATCCGAAGAGCCCTTACTAACTTAGCACCTAATATGTCATCTTTACGCAGGCTCATAAACAAGTGGCATCTGCCCAGTCTCTTTGCCTCTTTTCCGGTCACCTTCGTCGCTCATCCCCTGAGGCTATGAAAGCTCAGGGGACAGCAATCCTCCAAATGGTATCTAACTCTGGAAGCCCCAACCACAAGTTTAAGGCTAGGCCTGTATTTGTGGGAGGGGCTGCAAGCCCTTCATAAGTGGGCCTCAGCCTCTCCCCCGGGACGCATTCATGTGTTTTGCCCCTCCACCAACACCCCTTTCTTTAAGGACTTATTAAGGTGGCCCTCTTTTCAGGTCACCTTCGTTACTCATTCCAAAGCTACGAAAGCTCTGGGGGAGAGCAATCCTCCAAACGTTAACATACTCTGGAAGCCCCGACCACAAGTTATGTTGATGTTGTAAAGAACAGCATCTTTACCACTTTAAGGATTAGAGGATATGTTTAAACTACTAAAGGAGCAGGAAATATATATGTTGGAGACTTGCTGAGGAGGCCTTCATCCTTGAGTGGATCGACAAAAGCCAATGATTATATATATTTAATTTTTTTTTTTTTTAAATTACAATTTGGACCGCATTTGGCACTGCTGCTTTAAATAAGAAGCCTCAGCTGTGGAATGAGCAGGGGGTGCATCAGGTAAAAGCAGTTCTTTTTTTTAATGAAGAACACATTTTACTGGTTTTTTTTAACCCTTTGCGTGTCAGAGGGATGCTTGGCACAGCTTTGGCAAGCAAAGGATTAATACATTGTTCAGAGTGAAAAACATTGTGTATACTGGCACACATAGGGGTAATAGACAGAGTTAAAAGCACTGTGCTTGAGGTACAATATCTCTTTATATTGTACCCTTAACCATTTGAGTGCCAGAGAGGTATCCAATGCATTGCGTTTCAATGCATTGGATACCACTCTGGCACTCTAGAGGTTAATGAATATTCACAAAGCTAGGGATTTGACCATTGGTACAAAGTGACCAATTACCATGGGCTCGCTGGTGGAAGTAACCCTTCATAGACCAGGAGAAACCCATACAACTGTCATGACACATCATTTATAAACCTCTGAAATTGATTCTCCATGATAAAGAGGCACAAAATACAGACTGATCAGCTAGCTCCTCCTAATAACTCCCTGTTATCTTACCATCACCCGAAAACCTTAATGGCCCCTTTAAATTCTGCTCTTCTTTCAAGATAAAAACCATCTTCATTCAGTCCTGGATGTTTCGGACACCACCGTTGCTGGCAGTTTTTTTTTTTTTAAACCCTTTCAGTGCCAGAGAAGTACCCAAAGCATTGCGTTGCAAAGAGATAGATACCCCACTGGCACTCAAAGGGTTAAAAATTAAACAGACTGAGTGCGTGCACAAGTCTACTTGACTCTTTAAAGACCAGTGGAGTACACAATGTGTTGCAAGGCATTGCACATCACTCTGGTCCTTAAAGGGTTAACCTTCTGAGTGCTAGAGGGGCACACAATGCATTGTAAAGCAATGCATTGCATACCTCTCTGGAGCTCAAAGGGTTAAGACCATCATGTGCAGTGAGCGGCGTTTGGATCCTGTGGTCTTCCTGCCACCTGTCTTCTTCTATAGACATGACATCCAGGACTGATTGAAAATATTACCTCTTGAACAAAGCAAAATTCAGAGGCCATTAGGATTTTCTAGCCATAGTAATGTAAGTGGGCAGTAACTATTAAGTACTCAAGTTCAAAACTGTGTGAAGTAACTATAAGTATACCCTCTTCTATTTCCTCTTTTTATAAATGATCTGCCCATGGTTTGCAAATCATCTTCAGTACGTGTGTATGCAGATGACATCATAATCTTTGCTAAAAATGCAAACATATCACACCTTGAGGCCATATTACAACCAGTGGCGACTCTAGGATTTGTACTTAGGGGGGGCACACATGGGGCCAGAAGAAAATATGGGGGGCCAATTTAATGAGCAGTAACAAAGTCTTTACACCTAAAATGACGACATTCAGGCCACTGGGTATGTGTGTACGCATACCATAGCAATGGAAAACATTGGTAGACTGGTAAAATATTGATTTATTTTCCTAGCAATTGTTAAAGCTCTAGCATGATGCATCTCATCACTGGTCCATTTGTATTCCTGTTTTAATCAACTTCAGATATGCCACCAACAGAGCAATACAGAGTTATATGCCACCACCAGAGCAATACAGATTTACATGCCAACACTACAGCACTGCAGTTAGACGCCACCACTAAAGTATTAGTTATGTCACCACTATGTCACCAAAGCAATACACTACCACTAGAGCATTAGTTAGATGCTACCACCAGAGGAATAATGTTACGTCACCAGCACAGCAATAAGGTTATATGCCTTTTTCCCTAATTTTGACTTCTGAGCCCACCTTTTGCCTTTTTCTCTCATTTTTTACTCTTCTGCACCCATTCTGCTTGTCTCTCCTTTTTGCCTCTTGACCCCCCCATTTTTGCATCATTTTCTCCCTTTTGACTCTTGATTCCACCCTCCCCTTTTGCTTCTTTCGCCTCCACTTGGCTCGTCTTGATCCCCCTTTTACCTCTGTCTCCTCATCTAGTCTTGACCCATCCCCCTTTGCCCCATTTTCCCCCTCTTGCCTCTTTCTGTGAGGAGGGCTAAATCTGGTGAAGTCCTCCTTAAGACCTGCAGTGCCTCCCTGTGATGTGGTGTCCTTTCAGGCAGAACAGGGTCATGCTGAGGCAACCATCTCAGAGTTCTCCTCCTTATGCACATGGACGGCAATGCAGGACTCCATCTCCCTCCGATTCCTCACTCCCTGGACCAGCAGACCTCCATGACAGACAATGTGAAAACTTATGGCGGACTGCTTACTGGCTTGCGCCAGTAAAACAAGTTAGAGAAGAGGCTCAGTGGCCTCACCTTCTAACTAAAGAAAATGATCTTGGCCTTGAATATGTTTATTACAAACATTCCTCTTAGTGATAGGGTGTTTTTTATAGTCATGTCCTGGTGCCTCCCTCCCCCTTTCCCCCCCTTTCTTTTTTCTGAATTCTTATGTTCTTTTGTCCTTTTTATTTGATGCCCTCATAGGATGTTGGTTAAAGTAGCTTAGTTAGCAAATATGTATTGATACATGAAATCCATGAACCCATGACAAACAATTAGAAATATATCTATCTTCAGTGCCGAATCTCATATTGAATGTATCAGTTTAGCCCATTGATAGACTATCAGTGGATTAAACTGATACTTTGAATATGAGATTTGCCACTGAAGATATATATCTAATTGTTTGTCATGGGTTCATGGATCAATGATAGATAACTATATGTTATTATAATATGACCCTCACCTGTGACTAGTCACTGGCTGCTCAAATTGCTGCTGGCTGCTGACCCAGGCCAGCAGGCCCGGACTGGGACAAAAAAATAGGCCCGGGCATTTAAAGCTGAGCAGCCTATTTCTATTTTTTGAGCAGCCCATGGTGGGGGAGCGTTTGCTCTTTTTTTTTTTTTTTTTTTTTTTTTTACGCCCGGACTGGCCCTGGACCCAGGGCCAGTGCAACGATTTATGTATACACAGGGCGAAGGTGCATTTTGATGCCCCCTCCGACCCCGACACAGTCCCCTGCCACGCCCACATATTCATCTCCACACTGCCCACCCCATCCTCCTCCCCACCTCCACATTGCCCACACTGTTCACCTCCACAATGCCCCCTTCCACTCCACAATGCCCCTTACACAATGCCCCCTTCATCTCCACAATGCCCCTTACACAATGCCTCCTTCATCTCCACAATGCCCCCTTCCACAATGCACCCTTCTACAATGCTCCCTTCCACTCCATAATGCCCCCTTCCACAATGCCCCCTTCATCTCCACATTGCCCCCTTTCACAATGCTCCCTTAATCTCCACAATGCCCCCTTCCACAATGCCCCCTTCATCTCCACATTGCCCCTTCCACAATGCCCCCTTCATCTCCTCAATGCCCCCTTCCACAATGCCCCCTTCATCTCCACATTGCCCCTTCCACAATGCCCCCTTCATCTCCACAATGCCCCCTTCCACAATGCTCCCTTCATCTCCACATTGCCCCTTCCACAATGCCCCCTTCATCTCCACAATGCCCCTTCCACAATGCCCCCTTCATCTCCACAATGCCCCCTTCCACAATGCTCCCTTCATCTCCACATTGCCCCTTCCACAATGCCCCCTTCCACAATGCCCCCTTCATCTCCTCAATGCCCCCTTCCACAATGCCCCCTTCATCTCCTCAATGCCCCCTTCCACAATGCCCCCTTCATCTCCACAATGCCCCTTGATCCCCTACCTCAAGTCTCTGGTGATCTAGCAGCAACGCGGCGGGCCGTTTAAGTGATCTATGCCTCCTTCGGCACAGAGCTCAATCTCCCGCGCGCAGTTCGCAGTAATGCGGAGCACTCTGGCCCCCCCTGGTGACGCCACTGATTACAACATGATTTCTGCGAGGCTGAAAGATGGATAGCAAGGAACAAACTGTTCTTAAACACAGACAAAATTGTCACAATGATATTTGGCACAAAGCACAAAGCACAAACTGTGTAATCTCGGCAATACCCACCTACCCACTGTAACGGAGTCTATTTGTAAATTGGCCCCAGTGGACTCCTACAAATATCTTGGTATGGGGCTTGACCCCAACCTCACTTTTGGTCATCATATTGACAAATTAACCTCCAAGCTTTATCCCAAAATCAATACTCTTTTTAGACACAAATCATGTTTAAGTCCCCTGGTTAGAAAACATATTGTACAACAGATGTTGTTGCCTGTCATAGACTATGGTGATGTAGTATATGCTCCAGCACCAGAAATCCATCTTGGTAAACGTGACACCCTGTATAATTCAATATGCCGCTTTAGCCTCCAATGTAATTACACTACTCATCGCTGTGAAATTCTAAAAGAACTAAACTGGTTAACACTCAAATCTAGACGTGCCCTTCACCTTTCTTGCTCAGTACACAACCACTTATCTAGAAAACTACCAGACTACCTGAGCAGTATGCTCACTCCTGCTCTCCATACTAAGTATAACTTCCGCTCCACTGCAAAAAACTCACTACGTATACCACAATACAAGAAAGAAGCAGGAAGATCTGCCTTCTCCTTCAGAGCTCCAAAGGCCTGGAACAATCTGCCTGAAATAATCAAATCTGCTCCCAGTCTAAAATCCTTAAAAGTAAAGACTTCTTTATATCTAAAAACAGAGTACAACTGCATATAATTTTAATATTCCATATGTATGTATATTCATGTGTGTATGTATATATAAAACATGTAATATATAATGTTTCTCAATTTGTGTAAATTGCTGCTATTTTAGAAGGACAGAGGGACACATCCTGCTTCTCCCCTGTGTGTTCAGGCAGTGAAAACTCTAAACTATAACAGAGTTCTTTGAGGACAGATAAGAGCACCTCCAAGTTAGAGCTAGCAGAAATATATATGGCCTGAAATCTATGTTCTGGGGAATTTTACAGATTAATATTTCAAAGACATCAGGATTGGCTCGTTTTTATAGTTTTCAGCTATGACTATAAACCTAAACACTTAACCTTAGCAGGAGAAATCAGGTGCGGTTATTATTCCTGCAGAATTTGATGACCTCCAGGGCATACAAGGGGACCTGTTCTTTGGCCAGAGCCCAGCAGTGCATTCTGCAAGTGTTTTCTTTGCCAGAGCTGCAATCATAGCTCTATCTGTGATGGGAGCAGTAACTGCCTTTTCTCCATAAAGTAATTTACCTACTTCTGTAAATCTGATCTTACAGTGACCCCTGCTAGCTACAGAAGGAATGGCAAATAAGTACTGTGGCTATTTATCAGATAAATATCCACCAGACAATGCATGCATTCTCAGATATAACCACAAGAGGGTAGCATTTGAAACAGGTTTGAGGTTTCACCGGCTGAAAATCAGGATATTTTGTGTGTTATTTTCACCCACTATATACAGTACAGGTAAGGAATTGTACTGTTTATGTAAGTAATCTCAAAATCAGCTGTGTGAACAAGTTTTCATGAAATATTCTGTACTGTGTACTGTTCTAAACACAAGGCTTTTAATGGAGCTTCAAGGTCTATGCATGGAAAACTGGGACAATAAATTGGATTAGACTTAGGGTTGCCACCTTTCCTTTAAAAAAAAATACCGGCCATGGCATTCCCTCCATAGACTTAACATTGGAGAGAAGCCAATTTTTTACCGGCTGGGTGGCAACCCTAATTAGACTGCATGAGAGAGGCTTGATCCCTTATGTTTTCTCTTAGTGCAATGCACTTCTCTCTCCTTTATACAATGTTATGGCTCTGAATAGGCAGCCAATATTTACGCTAATAACAAAGAAGCACTAAATCCGTTTGTACAGGATACATTCATGTGCAGAGATGTAAGTAGAAGCCACCGGGCCCTGGTGCAAGAATTGCCATGGGCAGGGTAGGGCCGGGTACAAGGATTTTTGTCTACACAGGTGAATGTGCATTTTGATGGCCCCACCCCCCCAAAAATAATTAGCAGCTCCCCTTGTTTCGGCGCCCCTCCGCTGCAGCACTCTAAGGCGGTTGCCTAAACAGCTAGCACCGGCCCTGGCCCCCCGACCACATTGGCCACCTCCACAATGCCACTCATTCTCCACAATGCCCCTTCAACAATGCCCCTCAATCTCCACACTGCCCCTTTAACAATGCCCCCATCACAGTGCCCCTCAATCTCCACAATGCCCCTTCCACACTGCCCCTCAATCTCCAACAATGGACTCTGAACGATCAAAGAAGACAACTCTTACCAGTATCTCATCTGCTGGCTAAAATCCAAAGCCCAATGGGTATGTCCAATTTAACCCACAGCAAAGCCCGGGGGGGGGGGGTGCATCTCACAAGGCCACTGGCCAGAACACTTGCCTCAAATATCTGCATTCCTTAGCTTACCCAAGAACTCACTGCAAAGCTGTGACAAACAGCATATAACAAACCAACCCAGCCAGGGAAGGAGGGAACAGTTTTGGTGCCCCAGGACTTTTCCTTTATCCCACCCTATCCTAATCCCCAGCCCAAACCTAGGCAGCCAAGGAAGCAACAACAACCCCCCCCCCCCCTTTTTTTTTTTCTCCCAATCCCAACATGTTTTCCCTCCGTTGCCATTGGGACCTCTCGCTAAGGAATTCTAGTCAGCATTTCTGTGTTTTAGTTCAGGTGATTACAGAAATTGTCATTTAACCAGCTTAAGGACCAGAGGGGTATGCATCACATTTCAAAAATTCATTGCACACCTCCCTCTGACCTTTAATCATTAATTTGTGTATCTGTACTCAAGCAGGAAAACAATTAAGAGACAGCGAGTTAGTATCCCTAAGATAGGATTGGGAGCCAGCATCAATAATTTCTTAAAGATAGCCTTTTCGTCAAGTCACCTGGGCTTATCGCCTGTGTTCCACTGATATCTTCTCACCTAGGAGGCTTGGTATAGAGGATATAAGGCTGGCCCAGCCCACATGGATGTCAGCCATATATGACCAGCTGACACCTATCAAGGTTGGCCAATTATTGGAGGTTGCAATGAGTAATGCAACCACCAACATCTCATATGATCAGCGAAGCAACCTGTGCAGATCAGGCATGCTGCAACTGTATTTGCCCATCACATAACACATCTACATTTGCAGCAAGCTGAGTGCATTCTGAAAGATGATTAGTGCCTGTAGCACCATTTGGGGAAATAATCTTTATTTCACAGTCCAAATGCTTCATATTACCTTACTCTATATTCAGAAGAGAATAATATAAATAAATATATAAAAAAAAAAAAAAAAAAAAAAAAAAAACACACACACACACACACACCACAATATTCACCACTAAGAACAGTTGAGGCTGAAAAAGGCATGCAAATAAATACAACAAATATCTGCCAAGTTGGCAATAGATATTACATTTTTTTTTTTGGGCTAAGGACCTGTGTGTGTCCCCATAATCTGCTTATAAACCATTTCTTCTAGTCTATGAATAATCATCTATTTAGTTGCTCCTCTTGACTCAGGGACTTGTTAGGAATCCCTACCGGATCAGTTCTACTTTCTTCCTTGCATTTTGTGTACCCCCATTCCCTTCTCCCTGATACGTGCTTAAATATTGCCTTGGAAAGCTAAAGTGTTTTCAGGATGTCTCCAACGCAAAATCTCAAATAAGCAAAAGAAAAGGAATGGATGGACAAGGATTTGATGTAGAAGACATCTTAATGTGCAAATTTATGTAATAGGTGCGAGCTTAATGTGGGGTTTAATTATAAGCTGCCCTCACTCAAGCCTCATAAGCACTTTTAGACCCAGGTTGGATCCGATCCCCAGGCAGCTGCCAAAAGTGAGTACCAGACTGTACTGTATATCACTTCAAATAAGAAGTGTGGAATTTAATTTACACAGAGCATCTGTATTGGCAATTCTTGCTGAGTGAGGGCAACTTACAATTAAACCCCACATACCTCTGCAGCTTGCCTGACTAATTATGGTCAGCCAAGTGCACTTTAAATAGATGCAAGTGTGATTCCAAATAGCTTAATTTGAATTTTTTTTTTTATTAAAAAAATAAATAAATAAATTGAAGATATTGTATTTTGGACATTTGTAGTTTAAAACAGATTACACTATGTATTTCATCATATCACTGGACGATCTACGATTTGCTATTGGATTTGTTTCCAGATATTTATACTATTCATATATAAAACAGACATCTACTACAGTGCAATTTACATCAACAATGTGATTACCTTTTTGTTGCACATATATTATTCTATATTTTGCACGTAGCTTATCTTATCATTAACCAATCCCCTATTACTCTTCTTGGGGACAGAGGTTTAGAGCTGCTTTTATCACTTTCAGAGCATTATAAAAAAAAAAAAAAAAAAAAAAAAATTTAAATATCAATATAAGCGCTCACCTATAACTACTTATTTCATATCTTAGAAATGTGCCTTCTACACAGTTCTGACATCACAGTCCTGGGCCTTATTACCTTTTATTGCATTTTCCAAGGAGGTCCTGGCCAAGCTGGGCCTAAAGTGAGACTTCACCTCATACCAGAATACCATTGTTATGGCTCCCCTTTTAAGTAGCTTTAAGTTTACTACAGAACACATCTGAATTTCATAGAAGAGCTGTAGTAAGTAAGAGAGTACACACAGAGGGCATTTGATTGGACAAGTCAGTTGGGGGGGGGGGGGGAAGAATAGCAAGTACTTGGGTCTCCAGCTGCTGGAGTCTAAACTACAAACTATTGGCTAATTGGGGATGATTGAAAATGCAGTCAACATCTGGAGAGCTAAAGGCTGTCTTCCCCTTGTCTAGACAGCCCAAAATACTCCTCAGCTGTGGGTGAATCCAACATGACAACCAGAACATTTAGAGGATAAACTTCCAATAATAAAACACTTAACTTATTATGGTCATAGGATTCAAAGAGGTCCCTATGAAGTATGATCATGCCTCCATGCTGTCAGAAAGTATTTCCTGATTATCTGAACAGTTATAATTTTAACTCAAAATTGACAGCAGTGGGGGTGGCCTTGTTTTACTCAGCAGGAAAAGTCCTGTAACAAAGGTATTCATAGAACTCTGCAGAACCCCAGTTTATCAGTCACAGAGCATTGTAATAAGATGTAATGCAACACACAATCATCCACTAAAACCAGTTTAAAAAGTTTTAACATCTTTATTTACATAAATATATTTATTTATTAAAATATTATTTTTTCCTCTCAGTCTAGTAGACTACATGAGCAGCAGCAGTATTGCTTGCCAGGGTAAAAAGTGTTCTGTAGGCTCCTAGTCGTCCCATTCATCATCATCCGTCTCATCATCTGCAAAATATATATTTATTTAAAAAAAAAAAAAAAAAAAAAAAAAAATGCAAAACATTAGTTGTTGGTAGCTTGAGGAACTGGGTTGGCCACCCATGCCATAGACTATCTGGCTCAAAAGCACACAAAAAGTCAGAGGCTGTGAACACTACTTCTATGTTAGTTTCCAGCCAAGGATGGTGGGGGCAGTTTTCAGATCCATTAAACGGCTGTTAAAAAGCAGTCTCATTTAATTTTACGCCTCCCACCCAAGTGCCCACAATAGAGAGAAGGGGGGGAAGAAAAAAAAAAAAAAAAAGGGGGAGTTATGCAACATTCCTTAGCTCTGAAGCACAGGAGGTGGTGGTGTTCATCTACTGGTCCTACCTACTTGTGTAGAGTCACCATGTGGAGGGGCATATGCACATTCAAAGCATTGCAAACAGATGTCAAGCTTCTGGTTATCCAGTCCTAGTTTTGTTTTGTCCCCCACTTCTCTTCGGTGTGCTACCTAGAGAGCCTGATTGACAGGTAAAAATGGTTTCCATTACTTTTCCTTCAGGTCTCTTGGGAGCACAGGCTTCCCTGCCTAGTGTTTTTGCCCAAATAATATTTTTGCAAATTTGCCTTTATGAAGTAGATGGCCTCTCTGTATAAACAAGAAGTGCCACCAGCTGAATGATTGACAGGTTTATATCTCCCAGTACTTGTCACTCAGGAGCTGAAGAGAAAACCCATAAGGTGGCATGTGGCAGAACAGGAACTCCATGGATGTTATAAATCAATGTATGAGGAGAGGGATGACATCCAGAGTGAAGCTCTACCAATTCCCATGTTATTCTATTGAGAACATGCACCAACATCTTTCCAAATTTTGTATCTGTGTTCAGACTGCATATTACAGTTGCATGTTGAAGATGGTCTCCTCTTTATCACCCTTGTGTGCATCTCTCTTAGAACTATATAAAGACTGAAGTAATACCTCCAGTTCTTTTCAGTATTGCGCTGCTGATGGGGTGGGTGCATGTTTCAGCCAGGCTCCTACACCAAGAATCATGTTTCATGATGAGCAAAACACTTCAGGTTTTGACAGTCTGATCTGTGGTTTATACGGGGAACTATGCCCTAGTAAGTCAAAGCTCTTGGCTTTCATCTGAGACTGCAGATCATATGTACCCCCACCCCCGATTAACTATTTAAATTGGGCAGTTAACAAGTAAACCTTCATGTATTCCACCTAGGACAGTCACAGTTACCATTCCCATGGGGGTACACCAAACAAAGCTGGGCATAAGATTTCCCAGACTAGAAAATGCATGAAGTTTTGCCACTGGGCATTTACAACACCAGTCAATGTTACTTGCACACTTGATAGAGCTTATCTGGGGTGAAATTATTACCATTACCATGCACTGGAAAGCTCATTGTGGCAGAAAGTGCAATATTTTATATGGGATGAAGGTTAATGTGCTTGACAGGTATTGTCCTACCTACCTAGGTGCGTGCCCCTAATAGAACAGTTAGTTATGTTTTTTTCTGCAATATATTATATATATATATATATATATATATATATATATATATATATATATATATATATTTTATATTGATCTTCACTGGAGGTCTCTAGATCACACCTCACAGACATGCTTCAGTAGGTCTGAATACATTGTAAGAGATGCTAGTCTTAGACTGTAAAATTAAGAACTAGCAGACAAACATCTAATTAAAATAAAATGGATAAGATGACTGCCATTTATAGGAGGATTTGTAAAAGGTAGAAGTCAAAGACACAAAAGGAAGGACACCCCCTCCCCTCCCTTACATATAGGGAGGGTGAAATGCATTGCATAACAGATGCTCAAGGGATTGAGCCATTTATTCTTAGGTTACAGTTCTCCTTTAGACCAACCCCAGCAGCATCTAGTCCAGCAAGCAGATCCAGCACAGGTGTGAAAACACACTTACCCGAGGAGTGCAGGGCCTTGTTCCTTCGCTGTATGACGTCCATTAGTGCAGACACCAAGTCAGAACAGCCAGAGGATTCCTCCTTCAAAGTTTGTGAAACCTACAACATATGTTGATAAGTGAGATCATGAACAAGTCTAAACACTTCCCAATAGATTTAATTTTAAGTCAGGCTAATGGATTTCTATCCTGGGGTCTAGATCAACACTGACAGTTCTTAGGTATATAGTTATATCACATTAGGTTGAAGGGGGGACCACACACACACACACGACAAGTCCAACCTTTGCTACAAACAGCAGTTTTCAAAACATGTCCCTACCTGAGCGCTAGAACTAAAGCAGAATGAAAAATTCACTAGTTACATGCCTGTACCCATTGGGGCGGGAGGAACTATAACCCGCACAGTTAGGAAAAACTAAAAAAAATACTCCTATAACTATGGACCTAAACACCTAATAACAAACACCTATTTATTTACCGTGGCCAGGATTCCCAGTAGCCACTATGCATTTTGCCCTGCTCCTTTGTTAAACAGATCACATCCAGGACTCAAAATTATGTCCAGAGGCAGACATGGCATTTGTTAGCAGGAGCACAGGACCACAAAAATCTGATCACTACAAATTTAAAGCCCAGAGAGGTATGCATCATCTGGTCCTTAACCCTTTTGGTGCCAGATAGATACGCAACACATTGCAAAGCAATGAGTTCTGTACCCCACTGATGCTGAAAGGGTTAACCCCTTAAGGGCCAGCAGTCTAGTGAAGTTACCTTCCCTTTAGGACCACTTTGATCCTTTCCAACACACTGGTACACGTGACCTCTTAAGTGTTTCGGGCTCCAAGTGGGGGGGTCAGAGAAAAAAAAAAAAAAAAAAAAAAATCATATCATGAGATTTAAAATTACAGATATACATCTCAGACATCCTAATTCAGGGAGCAACCAGTGTACCCAGAAGAAAACCCTTGGAATACAAACAACCACAGAACGAACAGTGTGCCATTAGTAGTCACCTACAATCCCCAGCCTGAAGTACAGCATAAAAGCTCAAGACAGCCAAATACGACTACATACAGATAACATTTCCAGATACTCCTCACCTATAAACCGGTGAAGTCGGAGCTCACTTAAAAAGAGATTGTATGTCAGTCTGCCCACGCAGTAAAGCAAGGGTACTCCCACTACTGAAAGGTGTTTTATTCCCACTTTAGAGCTCAAACTTTAGGTGTTTTTTGTAGCATCAGTGGCCTAAATTTGTACATTGGGGCTGTTACTATACCATCCTATGGACAGCTCAGGTCAGTTGACCATATGTAGAAACTGTGTACACCTATGTTCCACATTCCCAATAAAGCCACAAAGGACACAGTCTCCTGCACATCATCTAATGTTTTCTACTTTATCATGCATGTGAAGTGTCCTAACAGTATGTCCTGTCCTACAAAAAAATCCTAAGACAAACTGGTTAACTCACGAGGTACATTGTTAACAAGACGGCACCCCTAGTGGGGCAACATTTCTGCAGAGAAAAAAAAAAAAAAAAAAAAAAAAAAACACCCTCTTCACAGCATAAACATCTAATTGTGACTGTACGGATGGAGGTTTGAAGTCAGAGGGACAGAAAGATCTGCAAGTATAAAATGACAAACTTAAAAATATTTTTGGCCCTTTAGGTGTCAACAAAACAAACAGAGACCCAGAGAGCTCAGGTGGATGACTAAGGAGGCAAAGTAGAGATAACCGATGGCCTTTGTACATATGTCAAAGAGTCAGCACCAAAACCCAAAATGTGACTATGCACCTCTTGTCTGGAATCAAAAAGGTAAACCATTTTAAATTGCACCTGTCCTGCACAAGACTCTGGAATGTTGCAAAGGAGACCCATAAGGAATGAAACAGTGTCTAACGTTTGAAAGAAGAGCCAGAGGTTTCAAGTCACAAATCAGAGAGGTTCTGGCCCATCCAATGGGCCTCAGTCTCAAGAATTTTACAGTTAAATCAAGACTGTCACGGGAACCGGACTACACCAACCATTTGTGTGGAAATCGTGGGATTTTAACCCTGTGAAGACTCATTGTGTGGAAAACATTTTGTTTTGTTTTAATTCACCAGTGGTTTAACTGATTCTAGTACTAAGGAAGCAGAGGCTGATGGTGACACCCAGGCAGGGTGTCCACTGGTACCATCACAAAGACTTCAAAGAAACGGATGCAAATTCACACATCTAGCATTCTGTTGTCTTATTACAGCTAAAATTTGCAACACCACCACTTGATACATGGCACCTTATTCATCAAGGAAAAAGGAAGGGGTAATTATGGAGTAAGCCAACTGAACTGTGGGGTTGGGCACATTCTGCAAATTCCCATGGTCAAAGTTTTTTTAGCCCTCAATACCAGAGAACTGGCACATTGCTTTGCAGCATGCGTGGAGACCATGCATTTAAGGAGTGGAGTCCCATTTAAAAATCAGCATTAATTAGTTAATTTGCCCCCCCCCCTTATTGTACACAGTTTGCTTCCTCCAGAATTGCTCCTCTTTAGACTGATTAGACTGTCCATGGGGTCTCAAAGCCAGTAGGATACTCACAGACTTTAGGTGCACCCCCAGCTTGATCTGATCCAGGAAAGTTGGCAGATTCTGCTGCCCAGTTTCTTTATTGGAAATAATCTTGCATCCATTTGTCATCTCACTGCTCTGTGCCCTTCTTAACTGGGTTATGGGTGGAATTGTTGCATCATTGCAAAGAAAGTCAGGAGAAAGTGCAGATGAAGAGTCACCCCTGGGACAACATTTTTTAAGTGGTGGAAGAGGGGGTGGTGGGGGCACCGTAACCACTGTAGGGTCCACACTTGGGGAAGATGCTGGTTGTGGCACTTGATAGGGAAGAGAGGTCTCCGTTTGACCAAGATTGGTAGGAGGGGAACATGAACGACCCAGAATTTGCTTATTAATGGGGGTAGTAGGTGTCCAGGTCAGGAGAGGGGTATTTTCTGGCATATCATCCGTGAGTGGGTTCTTATTTGATGCTATAGATTCACAGGCTTTATTGTCTTGAGATGGAATAAATATGGGAGAAGGGGAAAATTCCCTTAAATATGGAGGTGGAGAAGGTAGGGGACTCCTACATGGAAAGAGGCTGAAAGGTGGAGGTGTGGCCATGGGTGGAGGTACTTTACTGAGAGTAGGCATGTAGCTGAATGGAGCAGAAGGTAAGCAAGTGGCAGGAATTTTAGCTGCATGAGGAGAGGGTACAGCAGTGTGGTTCTGTCTCTTGGAAGGCGTTAGGTGTGAAGATGACCAGGAGCGGAGTCTGTAACGAGTGCTGGGCATCTCTGCACATGCTGGAGAGTAGAGGAAAAAAAATAATAAATACAAATATGTATAGCAGTATGACATCATTCTGCCCCATAACACCACTGGCAACTTAAATGTAAACAGCAGTAGAATTATGGGGGGGGGGGGCATATTGTAGAGATTTTTCTGTGTAGTAAAAACAAGGCTCCTGAAAGTTCTTTGTTTTACTCTGGAGGAAAATTCCTGCAATACAGCTTTTTCTACTTATTTAAAGTGTTGTAACAGTTCCTGCTTGTGTGATGAGTAGGTCTGATCCCCAACAGCTTGAAGTCCAACTGTTGGCAAGCATTGTTCTATTGCAGGACTGTAATATAGCAACTGCTAGTAGTGGGGGTATGTGGCATGGTTTTGTCTGTTGAGTTCAACTAATTGCGTAATTTTTTACATCATTACTGCTCCTTTAAATGGATATCAAAGCCATTCAAGCAAGTAATTTAAAGTTTTATCCCTGAACACATTTGTGTCAAAACTAACATTTTAAACAGCTTGTCCCCCAGAGGCTGAAGTGTGGATAGCCGCTTTGTTAATAGAAATGGGGTGTTGGTGAGATTACTTACCACAGAAGGTGGCGAGGATGGAATGTAGATATTACCTATACATGGATAGAATATGGGCCCACTCACAGGAAACACTATAGCATAGAGATTACAAACCCAAGGCCCCAACATCCATTACCTAGCAATTCCCATACACCTTATATTTTGTGGAACTCCCCCTGGAAAATTATCAAGATATTAAGCCTTTTGAATGCATGCCAAAGGCCTTCTCTACATTGATCTGCAGTGTGTTGAAGACCTGTAGCATCCAAGGTGCTGAAGTAGTATAGATATCAGTTGTCTGATCAACTTAACGTTACAAGTAGATGGTCACTTGCCCACATTGTCTCATCAGTGGGAACATCCATCTTGACAGGATCTCAGTTGCACGAAATAAGTAACTGACAAAATTAGCCAGTACTGACTGGCAGGTGGGAGAGCAAGGTGCAAATTTTGTAGCCATCTAGCATGGCCAACAGTACTGTAATCTGCATGACCTAAAGTTAAAATAGCAAACTATTGTTTGTATAATAATGGTCAATATAGGCCTTACAATCAAGTAATTACAAATGGTAATTTTAAAATAAAAACTGCACTATGTGGAACATTTCAAATGCCCATGTCTATGGATGGTTACAGAAGGGGGGGGGGGGGAGAAACACACATCAAACACCCCCCCCCCCCAGACCATGGTGGTCAATATTTGGATCTCCAGCTGTTAGGGGACTACAACTCCTCACCAACTGGACAATTATTCATTAAAAGGGATAGTAATACTTAAAATGAAAAATAAATAAATATGTTGTAGGGTTTATCCCCCTGAGTAAAACAAAACAAGAGTACTCCCACTGCTGAAAGGTGTTTCATTCAAAAGTTATTAATTTTCAAAGTTGAATTTTTTTAGGTGCGATATCACAGTGGCCTGAAGTTTTACAGTGGAGCTGTTGCTACACCATCCTATGGAGATTTATGGTCCCGGGACCAGATCTGTCCATAGGATCGTGTAGCAACAGCGCCACTGTACAATTTCGGGCCACTGTGATATTGCACCTAAAAAATTTCAACTTTGAAAATTTAATAACTTTTGAATGAAACCTTTCAGCAGTGGGAGTACTCTTGTTTTACTGGGGGGGGGGGGATAAATCCTACAACATTTATTTTTTTACATTTTAAGTATTACTATCCCTTTAAGCATGATGGTAAACAGCTGAAAGTCCAAAGACTGACTAACCCTGGCCAAAGCTTGTTCCATTGAATTTCTTCAGTCAACATAAGGCATTTGCCTCATTACAAATGTTTCCATATTTAAATGCACTTCAAATCACTTCAGGAATAAGGCATGTTATTTACTCGACATATCCCTGTCTCCACTCCCCTTAGCTACATTACAGGAAAAAAAATGCAAAATAGTGATGTAGTTACAGAACACTACATTGACCCTTTAAGGACCAGAGGTGCAAGGCATTTGTCCTTGAAGGGTTAGTGTAGTCTTTGTCCAACTACATTGTTAACTTTTCTAGAACATAAGCAGCTTGGAACATGCATTCCTTTACTGCAATGTAGCCAATCCTATTGATGCTAGGTCTTCTGCTCTTAAACCCTTGGGATGTGAACAATTCACAAGGTAATGTTCTTGAACAAGTTTGACCTTAGAGGACAAAATATTTCCCACCGATTACATGGTGTTTTAATCCCTTAAGTTGCTAGAGAGGTTTCCAATGCATTCAGAGTGTTGTAGACTCAGTCTAGCATTCAAGGGATTAAAATCAATTTAACATGAAGTTGGAGGTTTTAAGTCTACTCTTTGTTGAAGTGGATTGTTACCAAATAGGTTCTTTAACATTTTGAGTCTGGCCACATGTCTAGAGTAGGTGAAGAGGAAAAGCAACTTTGGCCTGTCACATCCAGAGAGTTTAAAAGTACCTTTATTAGCAAGGTAGTTCAGCAACATTCAATCTGCACTACAGAGGTCAGATTAACAGTTTCCATTCTTTTAAAATGTGTCTTGACCTCTTTAATACTAGTGATCTATTCAAGGTATTAAAATAAGAAACTCCTCCAAAGTCTCCATTGCTCTTAGGTTGTAGATTGTTTGCCCCCAGAATCACACCTCTGTTTTGATGACTATAACCAAGTTCATTAAATTGAATACTTTTTTGGTCCCTTTTGCTTATACAAGTAATTTGTATAGTACTGGGGGAGGGGGGGAATCATTTGAACATACTTCTCTTAAGAGTCTCCTTGCGCACAGCTTCCATGCCTCCTTTCTGCTCTATCACCTCAAAGATTTTGCGGGACAGCTCCCAGTCTTTCAAGTGCTCCTGCCTAATGCCAGCCAGAGTAAACAGTCTCTTCAGGTCTACATCAGACCCAGCCTGGAACACAGGTGTATCACATGCACAGCAAACAAGTTAGCCATTTACTAGCTTTCATAGGAAGCTGAAGCTTGGCTATATACAATTAGGGCTGTAGTTTTATAAAGCTGCTACGCCAAGGTGGTAAAATAAAACACAAAGCAATACTAAAAGAATGAGAGTTGCTCTACACACTAGTATAATGGCTTTAAAATTTCCCCCTCATTTCCCTGCATCAGCCAGCATTGTGATAGCAACCTACCCATCAGAATCCCCACCAGATCTCCAGACGAGATCTTAGCATCCAAGGGGTTAATAGCTTATGCTGAGAATTATATATTTGAAGGAATGATTGAGAACCCACATTAAAGTCAATGGGGATTTTTTTTTTTTTTTTTTTTTTTTTTAATTTGCTCTTAGGTTGCAGTTGGGATGCACAAGAATTCAAACGGAGCGATAGGATCTGACACAAGTAGAACGCAACAGTCACTTTGTGGATTTATACCAGGTCTCCAGTACAGCTGGGTTATTCATTTAGCGGGATTGTGTGTTTCACCCAGAACATGCCAACTGAGGTTTGGTGCAGTAATACTGTTAGTGGCTTGCAGTTACTTCAACAGCAACACCACCCCAAAACCTGTAGAACCAGTTTCAGTGCAATTTCAAATATATAACTAGATGCATTTTCAGCACAATGTACTTGCCAATTTTTATATTGAGTCAAAGGAATGATGATGTGGAGAAGGTGGGTGTTGGGGGGGGGGGATGGGGGGAGGGACAGGGCCCAGGCCCAGCTAAACAGTTTTTGTAGAAGACATCAAAATTAGCTTAACACCTTGAGTGCTAAAGGTATATATGAGGTTACCATTTATCTGGATATTTCAAGTCTTTTGCAGAGGGGGGCTGAAAAGTGTCCTTTTGAAATTAGCTCTCAAGCCAGTTTTAAAGTGGTACTCTCACTTCAATTCACATATGCATATTTGAAAACTGCACTAAAACACAGACTCATGTTAGCCAAGAGTCCAGCAGATGTATAATTTAGGAGATCTTCACACTTCTTTCTGGGAAAAGTGAAGGTGAAGATTTCCAGGTAATTCACAAAGCTTAATTTGCATATAAAATGTCATTGAAACCTTTGTCACTGAAAATACATCAGTATTCAAAATGTCATTGACTGGCTCGATTTGAATATGAAGAAGTCACCGGCACTGCATGGGTACCGCAATTAGCATATGAAAAGACTCAACCAAAATGACCAACAAATGTATAGTTAACATTACAGGCAGTTTTTTTTTTTTTTTTTTTTTTTTTTTTTAGTGAAGTTACCAAATATGGAAATTAAGGTGATAGTTTTAACCCTCTGAGTGCCAGAGGGGTATGCAATGCATTGCTTTACAATGCATTGTGTACCCCTCTGGCATGCAAAGGGTTAAGAACAGAGCACCCAGACAGAACCAAGTACACTGTATGTACACATTATGAATCCTTACTTAGTTGTAGCCGGTTAGTGGGGAAAGCAGCTGTGTGTGTTGTGCCTCATTTATTACTGCCCACAGGATTATATTTGTTCCTTTCTGTAATTTAACTGTTGGGAAACAAATGTGAGGCTCCCTGAAACTGGAGTCTCTCTCCTCCCCCTGTATGCTCAGGTGTTAAAAAGCCTGCCTAGACAGGAGCGCAACACATAGCAAAGCTAAATCTTGCATGTTCTTATATTCCTTAAAGATTTAAGGTGAACCACCAGTGTCCTGAATTGCCTTGTAGTAGAAAGTAGATTGGCTTTCCACAGAGAATGTAATAAAGTGGAGAGCAGGAAGCATCCCCACAAGCTGCAACTAGGTTTCTACTGAGAACAATCTTCAGGAGGATGACCCTGACACAGGAGCAGATCAGATAACTGCCATCCACAAGTTTAGCACAATGCTTCTTTGTGCCTTGCTAAACCACCCCTTTCCACCAAAGTTTCTAGGAGCAGGCATGCCCAAGATATGAGCTCTATTAGAGCTCTCCCCGGCCTCCATGCACAAACCCTCAGCCTCTACTCTTCTAAAGGATCTGCAACATTGCACAAATGTTCAATGACATTAGGCCCAGCCAGAACCTCTAAGGGGGCTAAAAATCCCATTAAGGAGTAAGGTGTGTCCACCTCAGATGCCTTACTGCGGACATCATGGCCAATGGCCTTAGCAGCCAAGATGTTAGATAAACCCTTTTTCAGATGTATTCAGGAACCAGACAGTTGCATCACAGGGGACAAATAAAAATGTCAATTTTACAATTGCCAAAAGAAGATTGAAAAACTACATTCTCAATCCATGTATTACAACAGAAATATGTATACACTTATATGGCAGCTTGTGAGCAAATGGGGGCTTTCCCTACTCTGTCTCTGAAACCATGAAACCAGATAAGGAGTATTGGCCTGGATCTAAATATGCCAATACTATAAAAAGCCAGTGCATTTACAGAGTTTTAACTTGTCCCCAATTGCAGTTTGTTTTTCAATAATTGCTCCTCTTAGCTTCCACAGTATCGCTCTTTGGAAATTTTAATTTCAGTTGGTACTGTGATTTAAGTGGAGCTTTAATCCCTTGAATGCAATAGAGGTCTCCAACCACTATCTTTCAAGGGGTTAAAATAAAGCTTTTCCATCTGCTTATTTTGACCATACAGCCAGAGTACATCTCATTTATAAAGTCACCCTTGTGTATTACAGGGATCAGAAACCTGCACCCCTATGACTACTAGACAGTATCATCATCCCCAGAATGCTACGGAGAGGTACAGGATGAGAGTAGTTCTTAAGAGACAGTTCCCTTTACTGCAGAAGAACTTCTAAGACACTGGCAAAGATCCCATTTGTTATACTTACATCCAGACTGGCCGCTGTTGTGAATCCCATATGAGCCAAGTGCCTGCAGGAAGAAAAGGATAGAAGTAAACAGAAGTGCATCTCCATACCTAGTACATGGCCACTGGGCCTACGGATGCAGTATAAGAAGAAAAAACAAAACACACCTCTTGTAAAGAGGTACGCCACCACCACCCCAGTTTCCTTAATGTTCAGAAAATCCTAATGGCCACTATGTTTTGCTCTTAGGCCTTCTCTTCAGTCAGCCCTGGGAGGTCACGTCCATGGCAGATGTGATAGTGGATAGGGTTTTATACAGAAGCAGGCAGAGTGCAGGGGCCTCCTTAAAAGGAACAGTAACCTTTTCATTTTACAGTCAGATTATACTATTTTCATTCTTCCCTGCCCTAGTTTATATCTCCAGACAGAAAGCTACCTGTATTTGTGTTTCCATGTCACTAGACCATCAAAAGCAGGACAAACACAATGTTATGGTGTTACCAGGGGTATAAGTACAGGGAGTTCAGTTTTGTTTGGGCCCAGAATATAATAGATTCAAGTTCTGCATTTATTAACACAACACATAACACTAGACCAACTGTCATGCCAGGAGGAAGCCAAGTAAACAGACCCAAGAAGCTCACTGTCAAGAACAAAAATAAAAACAATTATAGGCAAGTTGACTTCATATCTCTAACCCTTTGAGTGCCAGAAGGCTACACAACGCATTGCAATGTGTTCTGTACCACCTGGTGCTCAAATGGTTAACAATGGAAGGAGCAGAGGGGCTGCTTGCATTGCAAAGTTTGTTTCACACCTCTCATGTTAACCTCTTTATTCAATCCTGAATGTCGCGTCCATGTAGGTGAGGTTAAACTGAACCAAAGAGTAATAGGGAGGTTTCATAAAGGCCATTAGGATTTTCTAGTCTTCTCTGTACCATTTGCATAAACTTAACAATACTGTGCATATGCCAATGAGATTGTAACACATCAAGTTATGAACACAAAGTGATCTCCAAACCATGACATTTTACACATCAGTAAACTGTCTTACCTTAGTCACATCTGTAAGCTTTGCCATAAAATGGTTTTGCACACACGACTCAAAGTACATGTAAATTTTGACGGGCAAACAGATGTGTTTGACCCACTTTAAGATGCAATGGGGGTGGGACGATTTCTAAGTCAAGATAAAGAGGTAATTCTGGAGCAAACACATGTTCCCTTTGCTTTAAATAAAGCTTTAACTCTTTGAATGCTAGCATTGCCTAACATTGCTTAGATGGAGATCTTTTGCATTCAATGTGTTAAATAGCAGTTTAAAGTAATGGGACTTCATTTCCCCTCTATGGTACAGATAAGTTGCGCCACAATTGCAGCTCTAGCTTGAATAAATGAGGCCCAAGGTCACCCTGAATGCAATAAAGTCCAGGGGAACCCAGTGTGAGATAGATAGATAGGATAGATAGATAGGATAGATAGAGAGTTGCACATACAAAGACACAGTAAATGTGCATAAAACATTTAGCAACTGTTTTCACAAAAAGTATAACCAAGTGGCAAAATAATTAGCCTTGTTTTGTAGACACAGCTGTATTCACCTCATCTTTGTAGGAGTCAAGAAAGATCCACATTGAATGCTGTTCAATATAAAGCTATACCTGGGAACCTGCTCATGCTTGGTCCCCTGGAGAAAAGCCACTGGGTTGGGGGGGGGGGGGGGGGAGAAGGTTAGTGCACCATGTGGCTGGGGTTTAACCAGAAATGGGTGGGTCTGAACGGAATTACCTGCAGTTACCAAACTCACCGAGAATGAACTTTTGTTCCCGGAGACCCAGTAATGCAGTCTGAAAACATGAGTCTCCAGGGAAGATCTGGAGAGTTCCCAGGTATGAATCACAGCTCTCTTAATTGGATGACAACCTAATAGCTCCTATGAATTTGCTCTTGCTCCATGGTTCGAGATCACATCTTCAGTTAGTCCTGAACATCATGGAGTTAGATATTACAGCTGTGGCCAGGACTACTGGATTTCAAATTCTGCTCACATCTCATGGTAATCCTAACCCTTTATGAACCAGAGGGAGATGCAACAGGTTGCTTTGCAATGCATTGCATACCCATCTAGTTCATAACCCCTTGGGTGCCAGAGGTGCAATGCATTGCAGCAACACTTTTTGTAACCCCTGGCACTAGAGAGGTTAGAGAGTCCAATGACTCGTGTACTCTCCCTGCTTTATTGTATCAAACTCACTTGCATCAAATGTGGATGACTACTTCCATGTACATGACATCTAGGACAGACTGAACACAAGGAACAATGGCAACATACATAGAGTCAGTAAAGAGTTTTTGGCCATAGCGAAGGCAAGTCTGTGGATGTATGATGACTTTAGTGCATGATCAATAATGCCAAATACAATCCCTCTAGGATTAAATTGCTCCAGACTAATTTAACCCCTTAAGGACTAGTGATGTGTCAGGACCGTCACAAATGTAATCGACCGGTGATGGTCCCGTAAAATCACAACTTTATCAAAGCATTCCTGCGGGCATGCTGTTCATAACGGGAGTCTAAAACGGACTGCTCAAAAAGACAATTTCAGCGAGCAGGTACATGTGATCTCTCATGAATGTAGTCGATCTGTCCTTCAGGGGAGAAGTAGCCCAGGTCCACTGGTCGTTAAGAGGTTAAACAGAATTTTATGCAAAACTCTGCAGACTACACACTGGACAGAGTGCAGAAGGATTTTGATAAATAGCGCGAGTGGGCAGAAAAGTGGCATATAATGTTTAATGTACATGAATGTAAGGTTTTACATTTGGGCTGTAGAAACAAACATGCTACATGTACACCACATGGGAAGCAACATGGGGAATCCTCATTTTAGGAGTACTGATAGATGATAGACTTCACAGCAGTGTGCAGAGTCACTCAGCTGCTGCAAGAGCAAATAGGGTACTAGCCTGCATAAAGAGGCACAGATGCACAGCATATTATTGTTCTACTTCTATAGAAATCAATTGTTATGCCTCATCTAGAGTATGATTGACATTTTTGGGCATCAGTTCTTAAAAACAAGAACAACCACACACATTATTGAACTTGAAAAAGTGCAGAGACATGCAACAAAACTGATAAAAGGGACTGGAGGATCCGAGTTATAAAGAGACTAGCCAACATGGGTTTGTTTACAGTAGCGAAGAAATGTCTAAGGGGTGATATGATTACCATTTACAGATATATTCAAGATCAATACAATTAATTATTTAAGCAAAGAGCTGAGCTACGAAGGAGAAATTATCCATTAAAGGGATAGTAATGTTTCATAATAAAAGCAGCTCTAATTAATCATCATAGTATTTGGACTTTGGAGAGTGTCATTTCAATTCTGTCAGAGTTATAGTTCAAGAGTAATTCAATGACGAAGTATCCCCCTCCCGCCCCTTTTACTGATGTAACACTGTTCAGCCAGAGTAGGAGGGAGGTGCCCAGGTAGACTGCAGAGAGGGACAATCTTCAATTAAGGGAAAAACCTGGAAAACTTGTCAAGGGGGCAGGGTTTTCATAGGAAGAAGATTGTCCCCTTCTGTTCTGTCTGGTCTTTGGACTGGATTCCACATCTGAGAAGAGATGGCTTACACTAGGTAAAAGGGGAGGGAGAGGAAACTTTGCTTGTGAATTTCTCTCAAACCATGAAGGTTTGAGAGATAAGACAAATCGTTCATGTTTTTAATGCCTACAAAATTTAAGATAAAACAAAGGCAAGGATTCCCCCCACCACCACCACAAGGTAAAGCTATGGAATTCTTTGCATCAGGATGTTGTGCTTGCAGATACTGTAATGCTTCCAAAAGAATAATGATACCTATCTGGCACAGAACAATACTGAGTTGATACAGTTGGCTTCAAAGCAGATATGATGTTGATTCACAGAAATATCAGACTGCCATTCAGAGACAGGAGGGAATTTTTTTTAACCCATTTGGGGCTTAATTGGAAATGGCTTCAGTGTTTTTTTTGCCTTCCTCTGAATCAACAGGTATGATTTGGCATGCGCCAAACTTGTTGGATGCAAGTACTTTTTCAGCCTCATCAGTTGTAACTATAATCACACAGATTGTGTAGACAGGCAACATTGGATATTGTTATGCTGTTAACCTCCAGTGACTGACTTACATGAGAATCAGCCAACACATGCGAGTAAGGCCTTCTGACACTTTTGCTGTGCTCCCCTTTCCCAAAGCAAGATCATCCCTGGTGGAATGCAGAACATCTACACAAAAATGATCAGGGGCAGATTGGTTTTTCTTAAGGCCTTTTTCATGGAGCAGGCCAAAGTTTGCCTTTAATCCCCCCCCCCCCTTCCGTGAAAGGCACATGTGACGTTTCAACAGCTGACTGCACAATTCTCTGGCGAACAGAGTGTTATATAAAATCTAATATTGCCAAACGATGATGCCAAACTATGTATATATGTTCTATACATACACACATTCTAGGCAAGACGAGGCTAGGTATGACTCACTTAAAGTTGCTTGGGGTGCCAATATCGGCTTTGCTCAGTTTGCCTTTTGGAGTCCGACTTTTGAGACTTTGTTTTGGAGTGTAATAAACTGAAGAATTCCGGGTTCGGCTCTCTGGCACCTGGAACATAGATCCTGCACGACAAGAAAGGTAACAATTATTTGCAGGGAGACATCTGTATGTCCCCCAAGAGTACAAAAGCAAACAAGAATTAAAGTACAGATGCAGAAAATACAGGCACTTATAACACTACTAGTATCCTTCCATTCTATAATGAGAGGGATATAGATATAGAGAATATATATAATTTTACACACACCTTAGTTTATCTCTCCCCCCTCCCCCGAGGAGAACAAGGGCACTCTGACCGCTGAAAGGCATTTTATTATTAAGTTATTAAAGCTCAAACTTGTTTTCTTAGGAGCAATATTACAGTTACTTGAAGTTACAGTGGCGCTTTTGCTACATGATCTTATGGAGCTTTATGGTCAGACCGGTTAATAGGATGGTGTAGCAACAGCACCACTGTGCAATTTCAGGCCATTGTGATACTGCACAAAACCATACCTCCCAACATTTCAAATTGCCAAAGAGGGACACTTGTGTTTTAGGGGATGTTGTTGGGGACGTGGCTGGTGGGCGGGCATTACTGAGAATTTTTAGGTTATTTCATGAACTATTGACACCTCCTTGTGTAACCTAATAAATGACATGTAACAAGACCAAGGTATTTTACTTACACAGGACTAGTGTATAAACACATATACTGACATTTAAACAAACATTAATGTGAGTTTTATTGCTGTGGTGATACACTTACACACACACACCACAATCTGATCTCCTAAAAAGAGGGACATCAGGGTGGGAAAGAGGGACTGTCCCTCCTAAAGAGTGACACTTGGGAGGTATGCAAAACACAAAATCCAACTTGGAGTTATAATACATTTTGAATAAAGTGTATTTCAGCAGTGGGAGTACCCTTCTTTTACTCAGGGGAGATAAACACTACAATATATTATGCTTTTGCATATTAAGTATTACTATCCCTTTAACACATGCTAACAAGCAAAGTGGGATTACAAAACCTCATCTTGCACATCTACAGTTCCCAGAGGCCCCTTTGTCCCCCAGGTGCACAACTGTTCTACAGACCTCTGGAGTATAGATCATGCATGGCACACTCACCTCTGGCACTCAAAGGGTTAAGTGTCATTTAAGTTAGATTTTTTTGTACCCTACGTTGCAGTTACTTTGCCCCAAATACAAATTCAGATCTCTTTTGAGCAGAAGACCCCAAACTTTATTTAACCCTTTGCGCACCAGAGGAGTAGAGAACAAATTGCAAAGCAATGCATTCTATACCCCCTCTGGCACTCAAAGGGTTAAAGATAAGACAACAGCAGACAGACAAAGAACCTTCAGTATGGTGTCTTAAAGTAGACCTAGCACATTTAAAAAAACCAAACAAAATATGTTCATCCTTTTAGATTTTCTTTTCCAGTTTCCCCCTCTCTCTATGAAGCATTTTAGGGTGGGGGATTATCACCTCTATAGTTCCTGCTTTCAGTGGGAACTTCCATCTTAAAATATTTTGCATGCTTATTCATCTTTATCACTTTATTCCACCCCTCTAGTGGAAACTGATAACCTTTTAGCAGCCCAGGAAGCTGGGGATGTTGTAGACATGAGCAATTTAGTAGCACTGCCAGCAAAGTCAGATGATAAAGTACCAATGACATTCAATTACCCAACAACATCTTAAAATAAGAACAAAACAAGAGAAAGAATCTATAAAATTAGCCTGTTTATATAATAAAAAGGGGGACTATAAAGTGGAGAAGGGAAGATTAGGCCTGACAAACCCTGAGCACACTCTACCATAACCTAAGAATGGCTTTATACACAGCTTAGAATAGCAAAGAACTAAAACACTGCACCACCATCCAACTTCTGCTTAGGATTGCCAGCAGGCCGATAAAAAATTGGCTTCTGTCCAGCATTAAGTCTATAGAGAGAATGCCACGGCCAGTATATATTATTTTTTTTTTAAGAAAAGGTGGCAACCCTACTTCTGCTTTGTACTTGGATTACACACAATATGAAGAAAGTGGGGGGCCCACTTACCAATCATGTTAAACAAAGCCATGCTCCACCACAAGGACGCTGGCTCACAGAGTTCCTCTATATCAGCACTACAGACACAACTCCCTCAGCAACTGCACCTCATAATTAATATGAAGCCTCACCTGAGGAGAGAAAGAGCAAACTAGCCAATTGCACACCACCTCACATACATGGGGCCTTTA
Organism: Rhinophrynus dorsalis; assembly: GCA_037306005.1. Classification (NCBI taxonomy): domain Eukaryota; kingdom Metazoa; phylum Chordata; class Amphibia; order Anura; family Rhinophrynidae; genus Rhinophrynus; species Rhinophrynus dorsalis. The sequence continues at coordinate 103,414,157 of CM074722.1, read as the reverse complement.
ACTGTTTAATAACCATCTACAACACATTGTTTAAAAAAAATAAATAAAAAAATCAGGAAATCAAATGTGGGGAAATTATGAAGCCAAACAATTGTGCCATTTGTAACAAATAGAAATTCCAGCTGATTTCAACCCAATGGGATACCTCTTTGGCACTCAAAGGGTCATATGGTGTATTTATCCCTTTGAATGTTAAGTCTGCAACACATTGTAGACCTCTCTACCATCCAAAAGGTTAATTTTATAAATACTGTGCATGCTAGTAAAATATATAAACAAATATATGCGATTAAAAAGGTAAATCATTGATTTACTAACCCTTTGAGTAGGCTGACCAGACCTCACCTTTAACCGGGGACGCACAGGAAAAATGCCTACTGCAGGACTGCTTTGTTTTCAGTGAAGTACTGAAAAATGGCTATTTCCTATGTGTCCCCAGTTAAAGGAGAGATCTGGTCAGCCTACCTTTGAGTGCCATAGGGGTACGCAATGCAGTACCCCTCTGGCACTCAAAGAGTTAAGTCGTAAAAAAAACCCTCAACATTCAAAAATATATATAGAAGCAGATTATTCACCGACACATTTTAAGACCCTATATGACATCACAAATCATAAAGTATAGGATATATATAGAGATCTAAAAAGATACATGCAATGTAATAATGACACATCAAAGGAAACAAATCTCACAAGATGTGTCCATATGATCACAAATGTTAGAAACATTTTGGACAATAAAAACAAACCAACATTCCTATGTGTCAAAAACTAATCTGTCTAAACTATATATGTATACTAGTTTTAAAGCCCATAAACACGGGCCAACACTGGCGGCGCTGCAGTCATGCGCAGTACTGACTGCCCGCGGCGCGGACAGTCAGTACTGAGCATGACTGCAGCGCATGCAGCCGTCTCTACTGTGCATGACAGCTTCTGACAAACATACTTAGCGAATTATAATATACAATTACAGCAAAATATGAATCACATTCTATAAATGTTGCAATCGAATTGTAGATATGAAAAGGGAAGAAAATATCTCTATGAGTGTCAGAAAACCTAAACACTTTATTCAAAACAATGTAATAACTGCACAGTCGTAAATAAAAATCCTGACTGGCTCATATCACTCTCAAAATAATGTGAATGGAATGGAATGGAATGGAATCAGAAAAAGATCCTACCAATATTGTGTATGTATCTCCATTTTACTGCAGGGATCTTAAAGGGGAACTTCCACCTCCACTAAAGTCTCCCTGCAATAACCCTCACTGCAACATTACATTTATTCCGTCACAATAACATTTTCTTAAAGCGGAACTACCACCTCCACTAAAGTAGCCCTGCAATACTTAGGCAGATGGCGACTAGCTTACTAATCATTACTTTACCTCTCAAAAGTGCCCACGAATAAAGTTATCCTTAAAGTTCCGAGACTGACGGCCAGGTTACTGCAGCCTGTGCGCCAGTCTCTTCCGGAGCAGTCCAGGCCAGTGCAATGCCTATGAAGGGTGAAGAGGAATGACAGCGCAGGCGTGCATTCAAGATGTCCTCGGAGATGCCTGGCTTCCGGTCTCGGAAGCTTAAGGATAATTTTATTTGTGGGCACTTTTGAGAGGTAAAATAATGATTAGTAAGCTAGACACCATCTGCCTAAGTATTGCAGGGCTACTTTAGTGGAGGTGGTAGTTCCGCTTTAAGAAAATGTTATTGTGACGGAATAAATGTAATGTTGCAGTGAGGGTTTTTCATAGACATCTTGAATTAAAGTGGACATCTGGTCAAATTACATACAATAAGGTTGCCCTGTAAAAGAGGACACAAGAAAAATGCTTGCTGGAGGGCGCCACAGTTTAATTATTAGGTTGAAATGGTTTTCATGTGTCCACTTTTAACCCTATGAGTGCCAGGGGTGAGCAACACATTGCTTTGCAATGCAGTGATTACCCTCTGGCACTCATAGGATTAAAGGGATGTTCTGGCAATCCTAGTAAAACACACACACAGTCAGTTGACCAGACCACCCATTTAACTGATAATATATCTGCAATGTGCATGCTGCAGGCTGTACTAAGCTCAATACATCCCTGCAATATGCATTTTTCTTATGTCCCCAGTTAAAGGGGAGCTGCTTTTATTATTAAACATTACTATCCCTTTAAGTACCCATGGGTGTATACCATCCGGCACCGGGGCTTTGTCTACCTTAACACCATTCAATTGCTGTGACTGTTCTGTAAAAGTAGTTTGCATGTTCTTGACCATCAGGTCTTCCTTGGTAAAAACAGAAGAAAAGAAATTATTTAAAATATCTGCTTTCTCTCTGTCCCCACTGACCATCTCACCCATGTCAGTATCTCTCAGTGTTGCAATATCACTCTCCAGACCTCTAATTTGTGCTTCCAGAAGGGCCACTTGCTCACCCTTGCCACAGCGGTATGGACCCTGGAACTGCTGTTGCAAGCATTCATACATATTAATTGATATATATATATATATATATATATATATAAAATGTGTTGGCCAGCAGGGATGTAGTAGATGAATATGTTTAAAACAAAGTATTGGCATGGCCAGGGTGGCAATTATATAAACATATAGGTATATACACATGTAAAGCGCATAAGACCCATTTTCATGTTCTGATGTTGTTGTCCTTTTATTGGTCTAAAGTCAGGAAGGTGTTAATGTGTAAGATCAAACTTTTTTTGTAGTAACACATTGGAGCTTTGAGAACTTTTTCTAGCTCTCTCAACACCCCATGCTCCCGCTGGCATTTCTTTGTCCTTTAAAATGGACTACTCATCAAAGAAAATTTTTAGGTATTCATCTTCTTAGGGATAGCTCTCTTCTTCATAGTGTTAATTTTGATCACATGCTTGCCAAACTTACCTCGAATTTCTACTCATGGAAGTCCCTACCCCTGACATATAATGGCCGCATAAACTCAATAAAAATGATAGTCTTCCCTTTGTACTTACTACATATGCTTCCATTATATCTGACAGCATTGGACATCCAAATTGCTTAATCGTCACTTCCAAGGTTTTATATGGGGTGGCAAACGCCCACGGATGAGTCTGGCTAAATTGACCCAACCTAAAAAGTCAAGGGGGTTCAACTTCCCACACCTGCGTTTCTATAATGTAACTTATCTACTTCAGTATGTGAAAGATCGACTGGAAGATACCTCGGTTTATACTGATTCCTATAGAGAGCAGAGATTTTGCCCATCCCATAGCCTTCCTTATCTGCTGCATGCCTCTTTATACGTTTTTCCGCTCCAAAGTGCTTCTAACCCATTATTGGTATCTACTATGAAGGCCTGGCAATATATCAGGTATTTGCTGTTTAAATCCCAGTCTATCTCCGTTTTCTTACCTTTTCTTACCTTTCACTCATAATTCTTCTTTTCAATGGGGTGAATCCGACAACCACTTCTTCCATTGGGCCTCTCAAGGTATCTGATCTGTTGATCATCTGTTGGATCCATTGACAAAGAGGCTTATTCATTCCCAGACTTACAATCTAAATATGAATTACCTTTCAACCATCTTTTTGCCTTTTTACAAGCTAAACACTATGTCTAATCTCTTCTGCCTGCCTTGTCTAATCAACTTGACGACAACCCACTGGATTGCCTGATTAAAAAACTTTCTGTGGTGGCATTCAAAACTTCACATATTTATACATTGCTTTTCTCGATGGTCCATGCCGACCGGTCTCAATTATGCTCTTCCGGTTGTTTAATGGATTTACCTGCAGTGATGGTGGACCTACTTGAGTCAAGTTTCTTGCGCTGACTGCGTTGTTCTCCATCTGCTTATTTTCACAACCTTTTGCATAGATTATTACATAGAACATATGTGACCCCTCCAATCGCCCATCACATTGGTCTAATTTCTACCTCGTCTTGCCCTAAATGTCAAGACCCCAACGCAACTCTGCTTCCTATGTTATAGTCTTGCCCACATGTTTATTCCTTTTGGTCCAAGGTACTCAATTACATTACAAAGAAGATTAGGATTTTGTTAGATCCAGTCACCCCAGCATTCCTTCTGGGGATATATTACTCTTCCTGCCAGTTGAAAGCCTGCCAGGTTCGATTGTTGGGTGCTGGACTTTGCTATCATGGTGACGTTAAAATGTATACTAACTTTCTGGCTATCTCCCAGCCCCCTCTCCTTCGACAATGGACTCTTAAAGGGATAGTAATACTTCATTTTAACTTTATTTTATTTTGTAGGCATTAAAAAAACATGAAGAATGATATAAGTCTTATCTCTGAAACCTTTAGGGTTTAAGAGATATTCACAAACAAAGTATCCCCCCCCCTGTTCAACCAAATCAGAAGGGAGATGCCCAGGTAGACTGCAGAGAGGGACAATCTTCAATTAAGATAATGGAAAAAGCTGAAAAACTTATCAAGGGGGGAAGGGCTTTCATTGTTTTCATACAAAGAAAATTGTCCCCTTCTGTTATCTGTACTGTCATACAACCAGACTCACATCTGAGAAGAGATTGTTTACACTAGGTAAAAGGGGCGGGGAGGGGAACTTTGCTTGTGAATATCTCATAAACCATAAAGGTTTGAGCGATAAGACTTATATCATTCTTCATGTTTTTTTAATGCCTACAAAATAAAATAAAGTTAAAACGAAGTGTTACTATCCCTTTAAAGTATTCCACTTCACTAGACTGCACTGGACTCTAGCCCTTTCTGACAAGGAGGTGCTGGGAGCCGGCTTCATTGCCTTATGGGAACCTTTTATCCTTACTCTACCTACCTCTCGTCAAGCGGATTTCTACTGCTGATTTCAATACACCTTGTAGCTGGAGGAGAGACTGTTGACTGATGGGACACTGGAGACCCTTTTGGAGACTGAGACAGGAGTGGCCGATACCTCATTGCCATATTTACCTGATATGGATGGGGGGGGACTCGGACACAGCTGGAGTACCATCTTGAACTTATCTTTTCTCAAAACATTTGGGATTTGGGTGGGGGAGCCTGGTCTCCCTCCTTGGAGTGTGCACTTGTTTTGTGTTTTTGATTTCATCATTTATTTTGTTGTATTTACTACTCTGGACATGTTTAGGATGTGGTGGTATTGCTGGGTACCCATATGGTTGCACGGCAACCCACACATATATTGCTTCTATAATATCTGTCATAACTTCTTCCGGAAGCCTTAGATATCTTTGCTTATGCTGTCTGTGTATGACTTTCTGCTCTAATAAGGGAGGAGGACTTATTATATTACACCTGGCACACTGGCACTGGGATATTCATTGTGAAAAATTACTTATATTTGTACAGTATCATGTCCATTCTACATGTTCAACTATGTCATTCTTGTTTATATAAAAACTGTTCAATAAAAAGTCAACATAAAAAAATTTGATCTGGCAAAGTGACATTTGTTTGTGCTAGCTATGGCCCCTGATGTACTGCTGGGTTTCTTTATGGCAAGATGGGGGCAACGTGTCACTTTCCAGCATTTGTTAAAAGATAACTTCCATCATCTTCAGCCATTGCTGTCATGGTGCTTCACTTGAAGTAAATTTTGCATCATATGACAAACTATGATGTCAGAAATTTTTTAAGAAGTGTCTTTCTAGCCCTAGCCTGGTGTGCACAAATGTTTCCAGTAGGTGGCACTAAAGGAAATTTGGAACAAGGCTGGAGAAGAAGACAGTGCATGTGTGAATCTATGGCTACCAGGACTTGGGCTAACTGGAACCCTGTGCAAAATCTGACAAAGGTGCCCCTCCATACTCCACTCTCTCCCCCACAAACAATATAAACAGCAACATAATTTATTACATACTGCCACTTCTCTTTAGTTATGTAAATGCAGTAACATGTAGAATATAAGTAAACAGACGTGCATCAAACATATATCTCTCTGATTCCCAGCATACATTGTCTGACACCCCCCAAGCCTTGTTCCCCTGCCATGGGTAGCCACTGATTCCCCTCATACACTGTGTGACCCTCCCAGCCTTGTTCTTTTGCCCACTGGTAGCCACAGATTCCCTGACTACATGGACTGACACCCCCAGATTTGTTTCCCTGCTCAGTGGTAGCCACAGATTCCTTATATATACTGTATGACCCCCTAGCCTTGTTCCCATGACCTCTGGTAGCTACGGACCCCACATACACGGTCTTTCTGAAAGGTAGTCAAGGGTAGTTAAGACTGGCCAGGTCAGGAGGATCTTGGATGAAGACAGTAGCTGCAGGCAGAGGGGTAGTCAAAATTAGGCCAGGTTGGTGTTGAGGAGGCAAATAGTAGCGACCAACAGAAGGGTAGTCAAACAGGCCGGGTCAGTATTGAGGAGGTGGACAGTAGCGGCAGGCAGAGGGGTAGTCAAAATCAGACTGAGACAGCAAAGAGGAATCAAACTACATTTACAAGGAATCAGGGGTACAGGATCGCATTCTGGCAAGAGGAGAAGGAAACAATTAAAAAGGTGGGGGGAAAATTATTGACAGGACATCAAAATGGGGCAGAGACAGCATACTGACAGGCACAAATTCCCCAAATACTCTGTCTGACCCCACCCAGCCTTGCTCCCCTGATCACTGGTAGCCACATGTTCCCCAAATACACTGTCTGATGCCCCCTCCCCATTACCTTCTGTTTCATTTAGGTAATGGTGGACAGCAGTGCTCCAACTCTGCCCTCCTTTTCAAATAGCACAGTGGAGCTGCTCCTCAGGCTCTCTCCTTACAAGGTAGTTCCGAGTTGCAACCAAGAAGTACATGGTAAAAATTGAGCAGGTGCAGGAATTGCTCCAATGTGCTTCTTCAAATGGAGGGCAGAGTGAGAGCCTTGCTCTTCAAAACTACCTACAGAAAAATAAAAAAAAATAAGTTAGGTATTATATCGAGCAGCCCATTGACCAGATGAGCTGCTAAATGAAGGCCGGTAAAACAGCTGGTAGGGCAAAATTGGCTACCGACCTACAGAATAAAATGTCCAAGTATCATCAGACCACAGGATCAGGTAAAGATCTGCAAAAGAGGGAGTGCTAGGGAGTGTCGCTGGTGTTTGGTGCTAGTAGATCAGTGACTGCCTACAGCGGGACCTTGCTGTGGCGAGGGGCTTATACAGGTGCTGGCCGCAAAGCCAGATGTCCGATCCCGGTTGAGCCGGGACCCTGACCTGGATGGTCTCCCTGTAAACAGTACAATCTCTCGTGCAGGGGAGAGCGAAGGCTATAGAGCGCAGACTAGGGATTGTGGATGGAGCGCGTAGGCCACAGAGTAGCTGGAACTCCCCAGGACAAGGCCCTAATGCACAGATACCGAATACCCCAAAATAAAAGGTACAGACCTGATAGCAGAAGGAACAGCAAGGTATCCAATAAGAAAGGCAGTAAGCGGGGCAAGACAGACCTGTTCGGTACACAGGAAAGTAACTGGATAGTACCGAGCTGGTAGAAGTCTCCAAGTCAAGACAAAGCTGTTTGGTACACAGGAGAGCAGCCGGAAGTTGGCTGAGACAGAAAGACAGCAGGTAGTCAGCTGTGGGGGAAAGAGGCATGACAGCCGGTAGCCGGCGGAGGAGAAAAGAGACATGACACCAAGTCAGTATTCAAAGGCCCTACCAGCTGAAAGCGCAACTGATGCTAGGCCACAGAAAAGGTCTTGTGGCCAAACGTCCGTTTTGTGCGTTAAATTCCCAAAACAAAGCTAAATAACGACAAATGGGAACATCAAAGGAAAAAAGCTAACGATCAGTGCCTAACACCTATCTTTAGCTTATTATCTGTGTGATCTTTACCTGTCATCCACTGCCCGCCTCATTCTCTCTTTCTTCTTTTTTCTCTAATCTTCTCTTCTCTCTTCCTTCTTTCTTCCCCTTGTCCTTCTTCTGTCTTCCATTGTCTCATCATGTACCTGTAACAAAGCAAAACAGATATCAATAAATGTTCCATAAAACAAACCAGCACATCTATGCATAGGTTAACCCCTTAAGTGCCAGAGCAATGCATTATTAACCTCTCTCACCCTTTGTGTTCCTCAAAGGGTTAAACAATGCATAGATGTGTGGGTCAATAGTTTATAAAATGCCCAAATTAAAAAAAAAATTTGACCTCATGAATTATAAAATGCCAAAAACATTTTGAATAAACATATTAGGCCTTATTTTCATTTATCCGCTGAAGTGTGCGGTGCAGGCAGCGAAAGTAAGCAGCAGCAACCCTCCACACAGAATTTGCACCTTACGGGCTGATGCCCGTTCACTGTGAAGGAATTTGAACAGAGACTGCCTTTATATATGGGCAGTCTCTGTTCTAAAGGACTCACAGCCATTGGCTGGGTTGTGTGCATAAACAACTCACAGCCAAGCAGCTTCAAGCACACATCCCAGCCAATGGCTGTGAGTCCTTTTGAACAGAGACTGCCCATATATAAAGGCAGTCTCTGTTCAAATTCCTTCATAATGGAATGGGCATCAGCGTGTAAGGTACAAAGGGGGTGGGTGCTGCTACTTACTTTCTCCACTTACACTTCTGTGTAAAAATAAGGCCTAACTTGTTTATTTAAAATGTTTTCGGGATTTTATAATTCATGGGGTCAAATTTTTTTTTTACTTTGAGCATTTTATAAACTATTGACCCACATATCTAAGCATTGTTTAACCCTTTGAGTCCCAGAGAGGTACTCGATGCATTGCTCGGCAATGGTTAAACTATGCATAGATGTGTGGGTTCTTTTATGAAACATTTATTGATATGTCTTCATTTTGTTACAGGTACATGATGAGAAGATGTAAGACAGAAGAAGGACCAAAGGAAGAAAGAAAAGAGAAGAAAGAAGATGGACAGTAGCTGACAAGGGTGCTGAAGACTACGCTGGACATCAGGATTCATTTTAAGTGTTACTTTTTAATTGGCTGTTGTTTCGTTACTTAGATTAACCCTGTGAGTGCCAGTGGGGTAATTATACCCCACTGGCACTTATAGGGTTAATTCTGCAAACTTTGGACACATTTTGGGTGTACTTTGGATGTATTGATAGGGGGCGTAGGGCCCCATATTAATACATCCACTGGAGACTTGGGGGGGGGGGCTTTTTTTGCATGCAATTCCTGCGTTGGCTGTTAAAAGTTGTGCTAAGGGGTTCTTCTCCCAAAAAAACTGGGTCTAGAATTTCCCACGATAAAGTGGGTCCCTTAGCGCATCTTAGCTCCTAACACAGTCTTTGAATTGCAGTGTAGGCCGTTTGTTGCATATTTTACTGGGTGAAATGGCCACTAAGTTTAACAGCCAATATTCTTCTTTTTCTGCCAGTAGATCTTCATAGCACAGTTCTTTAAATTGCTTTCTGTTCTTGAAAAACTGCCGTTGGATTTTTTTTTTTAAGTCAAGCCCTAGGTGTTGAGCCAGCATTCCACAGTCCCAGCATTATGTCTGGCCCAGGGGGCATTTGCCTCTGTTAACCCTCTATATTGAAGGCAAAGGGTGATCACACCAAATATCGATTTGATTTAGATTTTTCTTCTGTTCACTCACCTTGCACTTTGTTAATTGATAAAAATAAACTATTAAAGGGACAGTAATACTTCATTTTATCTTTATTTTATTTTGTAGGCATTAAAAAAAACATGAAGAATGATATAAGTCTTATCTCTCAAACCTTTATGGTTTGAGAGATATTCACAAGCAAAGTTTCCCCTCCTGCCCCTTTTACCTAGTGTAAGCCATCTCTTCTCAGATGTGGAATGCAGTCCATAGACCAGACAGATAACAGCAGGGGACAATCTTCTTCCCATGAGAACAATGAAAGCCCTGCCCCCCTTGACAAGTTTTTCAGGTTTTTCCCTTATCTTAATTGAAGATTGTCCCTCTCTGCAGTCTACCTGGGCACCTCCCTTCTGATCTGGCTGAGCAATGTTATATCAATAAAAGGGGCAGGAGGGGGATACTTTGTCATTGAATTACTCTTGAACTACAACTCTGACAAAATTTAAATAATACTCCCCAAAGTCCAAATGCTATGATGATTAATTAGAGCTGCTTTTATTATGAAACATTACTATCCTTTTAACATGTCTATTTTTGAACGCATTCTTACTTTACTGCATTTTTTCACACCTGCCTAAAACTTTTGCACAGTACTGTATATATTAAACATAGGACATATTCACACCATATTGGGGGGCATCAGGATACCTCCTAATGACACCTCCCCCCCCCCTGTTATTACTAGCCTAAACAATTGTGTAAATGATCAGTAGTGGTGACCAGAAAGCACTCACTGGTTTCCTTCTCTTGCCTTCCTCACTAGTCACAGTTTTGATCGATTATTGTGAAGGGTTCTGATGTCACCTAACAAGGTCTTATTTCTTCATTTTTAGTTGAAGGGTTAGTAATGCCTAATCATAACTTTATTTTGTGTTGAAGGTTTTAAAAAAGGAAATAATGTGGAGCAAATCCCATGGTTTGAGAGATATTCGCCGCTAAAGTTCCCCCTCCCTCCCCTTCTACTGATGACAGCTGTAAAGCTGAGAGCAGGAGATTTGAGTCAGCCGACACTTTATAGACCGTTCCAATGAAGTAATTATTTTTAAATAATGCTATTTTGTCTCTGCTGAAGAGCCGCTGGCTGTCCCCAGGACCTGGATCTCCTGCTGTCAGTAGAGTGCTGACGTCAGGAGAAGGGGAAAGAGGGGGGAACTTTAGCACAGAATATCTCTCTAACCATAAAGGTGTGAGAGATGGGATTTGCTCCACATCATTTCTTTTTTTTAAATCTACAATACAAAATAAAGTTATCGTTGGGCATTATTAACCTTTAATAGAAGAATAGTAAATGTGAAGTCAGTACACCATATGAGGTTAGTAACATGGGAACACTTTTTGAATAAGTATGGTTTATGGGCGTAACACTGAAGGGTTTAAAGGAACACTAAACCCTAACTTCCATATCTCACTAAAAGACTGCCCATGTGCCTCTGAGTACTGCTAAACTAATCCGGTATCTCAGGGCTTAATACCCTATTTCATTGGTGTTCCCACTCTGTATTTTTAAGATTAAGGGACTTCTGCCTCTGATTGGTGACTGGCACTATGGGAACTGTGACGGACAACTCAATCTCCCATAGAAAAAGTAGTCCTGCTCAGAGCCAAAATCTGAAGAAAGGTGCATTGTACTTAAACAAAGGTGGAGATTGTTTGTGGTAAGAGCAGTAAGAATATTGAATTCTTTAGCTCAAGATGCTGTGTTGGCAGATACTTTATATACTTTAAAAAGTATCAGATACCTTTTTAGCTCAGAACAATATTGAGAATTATGACAGATCTGAGATAGGATGTTGATCCAGGGCGATATGTAACTGCATTTTGGACCCAGGAAGGAATTTTTTTCACCACTTGGGGTATGACTGTAAGACGACTTCATCCAGCCACAACCCTCCAGTGTAAACCCCCAAATCATAACAACAGAATAACACAACATCTGGTGGTTTAACCCTTTGAGTGCCAGTGAGGTATCCGACATAGTGCAATGAAATGCATTAGATACCTCTCTGACACTCAAAGGTTTAAAGGCTGTGTCTGGCATTCAATCCCTCCCTGAAAGCCAATTTCCAGAACAAAGTAACTGTAACATACCTTTAACACTAACTGCTGCCAGCCCCTTTTGGTCCGAAGACCCTTTTGGTGTGCGTAGATCATTCCAGTCACCATATGCAGTAAGTATGTGACTAGACACTTCCCCAAGCCACAAAGGAAGTCCACAATGACCAAATCCGGCAAAAGGGGAGGGATGAAAATGGGGGAGGTAATGTTCTAACCCGCCAGCTCCAACATTTTCATTAAAAATGTATAAGATTCAATCGACACATAGCACTAGAATACCTGACTAATAAACAATACTAGCTACCCTACCAATCCTACTTAACAATGCCCTAACTAACTGACACAAAAATGGGTTACTGTATGTGAAGTATCATGAACTACGCACAGAACATAATTATAACAAATACTGTTTAGAACAAATACAAGATTAAACAAATGGAATAACACAACATATAAAAGAGTGCAAGAGGGAGTGATATCAATGGAAGTGGTCAATCTTGGCCACCCCTCAAAGAGCCTGCACAGCCCCCCCCCCCCATTCAAATACAATGTCACTTCTTCTGGACCAGGAGTAGTAGCTAGCCTTGGTCCTCAAAATCTACCAAAAGTACATGTTTTCAGGATATGCCAGGTGGAGCACATGTGGACTAATTAATGGATCAGTACCTTTAACTTGTCTACCTGTGCTTATTCGGGGATATCCTGAAAACATGCATAGTTGACAGCTCTTGAAAAGCAGGGTTGGCTACCACTCCTCTGGATCAAAAAAAACAAGGGTGATACAGCTAAGATTTTAACTGATGGACAAAATAGTGGGGGGTTTTGTGTTTTTACCTGTTAAAGCCTTTTCTCTTTAGTCTATATGGAACATAGGTACCATGAGGTTGAGTCCCTCCTTTTGTACAGCAGTACACATCTCAAAAGCCAGTGTCTTGTGGGTGGAGACTCCATTCTCCTCCTCCAGCTCAACCCTCCTCCACCTTGTAAACACCAGCATGTATGTGACCAAAGCCACACCAACAAGTCAAGCAGGGAAGAAGAAGGAAATCTCCTAAAAGAAAGACTCTAAAGACTCCGCATCCCAGTCAGGCAAGACCAAAATGAGGTCCCTTTCTATGGGTGGGAGACCTGTGTTAAATATGGACTAAAGAGAAAATGATTTAAAGAGTTAGTAACGTTTAACAAAAACAGCAGCTCCAATTAATCTTCATAGTATTAGGGTCATTGATAGTGTTATTTCAATACTGATAGAGTTGTACTTTAAGAGTAATTGAATTATAAAGTATCCCCCTCACACCCCTTTTTCTGATGTATCTCAGAGAGGGACACTCTTCAATTAGCATAAGTGAAAAACCTGTCAGGGGGGCAGGGTTTTCATTATGCTCACAGTAAGAAGACTGTCCCTTGCTGTGAGCTGTCTGTTCTCAAGACCAAATTCCACATCTGAGGGGAGGTGGATTACACTAGATAACAGGGGCGGGAAGGAGATACTTTATCATTCAATTACTCTTGAACTACAACTCTGCCAGTATTGAAATAGCACTCTCTATAACTCAAATACTGTTAAGATTAATTAAAGCTGTTGTTTTTGTGAAACATTACTATCCCATTCACAGGTAAGAACACTAAAATCCTATTTTCTCTTATGTCCTATATGGAACACAGGTACTATGGTGATATACCAACACTAAGCTCTCAGTGGGAAAAAAGGAGAAAGGACCTCACATTTGTCCCCATGATACTGGAGTTCCCCAGGACTATCCAGAATAGGAATCACACAAACAGAAAAGTGTCAATGGACACTGAACTTACACATGACACAAGAACAAGAGCCAATGGGGCTCAAACATCTGAACAACAGTAAAGCAAACAAGTGTGAGGGTCCCTAGACAGGCAGAGCTATCTGCAGGACCTTCGGGCCAAAGCTGGCATCAGCTGAATCCAGAACATTTACATGGTAGTGCTTAGCAAGGGTGTGCAAGGAGGACCAAGTTGCTCAGCTGAGGCCTGAGTCTTGTAGGCACAGGAGACCCCAGAGACTTAGTACAATGTGCTGTGGCCTTGAAGGGAACAGGTTTCTTCTGAACTTCATACACCTGGTGTATGGTGACCTTGGAAGCAGCCTGACCTGCCCTGGGACCCTCAGATATGAAAAAAGAGTCATGCTCAGTATGACTCACATACAATTTCAGGCAACAGACAACTTATAACAAATGGAGATCCTTCTCCTCAGTTTTAGTGTCAGGACAAAAGGAAGGCACAGCAATCTCATGACTGATGTGATACTCAGAAACCACTTAGGAAGAAACTCCTGAGAGGTTTGAAGCACTGCCTTGTCCTTATGAAAGACCAGGAAAGGTGGCTTGCAAGACAAAGCCTGCAACTCAGCAATTCTGTGAACCGAGACCACTGCCAAAATAAAAGACATCTTGAGCATCAACTGATGCAGAGGGATGGAAGTAAGGAGCTCAAAGAGAGGCCGCTGCAAAATATCCAAAAACCACATTAAGGTCCTATGGAGGAGTGGGAGTTTTAAAGGCAGTGAAGGCAGGGAATAAGAGATCAGCAAAGTATAAAGGGTCGTAATTTTGGAGCGAAGCCAAAAAAGATCAGTCTATATGAGGACGATATTGCAGTTACTTTAACAGATCCCATCTCTTCCATTATTTATTTAAGCTGGAGAAATATGGAAGAGTGTCAAATTATAAGTTAAATATGCATAAAAGCTCTGCGTGGATATCCAATGTGGGTGCAAAGGAGGAGAGGAGACTGAAACAGAATTTTCAGTATAATTGGACTGATGAGGAAGTTCTTCATCTTGGAATTAAAATGGTAAAGTCCCCAGACAAAATTGTGGAGATAAATTATAAAAGTCTATTGAATCAGACAAGAGAGAATTTTAAAATATGGAGTAATAAAGAAATATCATGGTGGGGTAGGGTGAATACTGTAAGATCTTATGTATTGCCTAAATGGATATATTTGTTCAGAATGATCCCATTGACTTTTCAGAAGAATTGGTTAAAAGAAATTCAGAGTCTGTTTGCCAAATACATTTGGTTGGGGAAATCACCAAGAATTAAAATGGGAATATTAAAGAAAAATAAGAGACAAGGAGGTATTGGGTTCCCAGAGATAATAAAGTATCATGATGCAGCGATTTTGGACCATGTGGCAAAATGGTATAAAAAGAAATTTGTAAAAGATATTTGGTACAAGATGGAGGAATCTGTCTTTGGTACGGAGGATCTGAGCTATGTGTTGTGGGCAGGAGATAAAGAGTTTAAGAAAGGGGGTGTACAGTATAATTTAATAATTAAAAATCTTTGGGAATTTTGGAAGAGATATAAACAAAGTAGGGAAATAGGTTTGATCCTGCTCCCGGACACGTCACTTGGGTTCTTAAAGTCAAACATAGATGATCTTCCTATAGTTAAATGGTTTGAAAGGGGGGTTAAAAAAATTTCAGGGAAGTGTTATGAAAAGTTTCGTACAACTTAAGGAAGAATTTGACTTACCGAATACTGAAATTTATACGTATTTAATGTTTAAAACATATATTGTTAAAGAACTTAATAGAACAAAATTCCCATTGAGAGAAGTGGTAGTTAAATTTTTTTAGTAGTGATATTAGAATTGCAAATATTGTTAATAATGGTATGGTGGATAAAAGAGAGCCAGAGGAAACATCATGTAGAGCTCAAAATAGCTGGGAGAAAGATATAGGTAAAGAAATACAGCAAGAGCAGTGGTATAAAAGTATTACCAATGTAAGGAAGATCACACATTGTTTGAATTTAATAGAATTACAGTAAAACTGATGTATAGGTGGTATTTGGTCCCTGATAGATTAAGTAAGATGTATATACGATATTCCAGTAATTGCTGGAGATGTCGAAAAACAATTGGAACATATGATCATATATGGTGGTCTTGTGATAGACTTCAAGAATCATGGGATATGGTGAAGTTCATTATAGAAGGTTTGGGGATCAATGAGTTAAAGAAAAATCGGGAGTCCTTTTTATTACATTTGAACTGGCCAAAAATCAGTAAAGTTAAGAATGATTTAGTTTCCCATGTTTTGATAGCGGCAAAGATGATAATAGCTAGACAATGGAGGTCACAAGACACAATAGCATGGATAAAACTGAGAGAACAAGTAGAATATCAATTACAGATGGAAAAGGGTCTGGAAATAAGAAATACAGCGGAAATAGCAAAGGAAGCACTAGAGAAATGGGAGGTATATTGTAGCCAGTAATAAGAATGGGGAGGGTTTTGGGTTCCTGTCCCTTTGATTATTTATAGAGATATCTTTCAAGATGCTCCCCTTTTAAGAAAGTAGGATTGGAGAATATTATGGGTGTCGCTCAGTCTTAGGTGTTGTGTGTTGGATATTTATGTATTGTTGGATTTTCTGTAAAATTGTGAAAAATGTTTATATATGTGTAAGCAACTGTAAGAAATTTTTGATACAATAAAAATATTATTAAATAAAATAAATAAATAAAGGCAGTGAAGGCATGAGTCACCCCCTGAAGGAACACTTTGACATGCAGGATGGTGGCAATAAGTCTCTGGAAGAATATAGAAAGTGCTGAAATCAGACCTTTTAAGGAGCTCAAGCTGAGTCCTTTGTTCATTCATCTTGAAGAAAGGATAACACCAAAGGAAGATCAAACTCCAGAGAGGACACAGATAACCCAGAACCACAGCCCAGCCACTCAGGCTGGCATCCATCATGACCAGAGTCCATTCTGATATCACAAAGGGTTTCCCTTTTTCCAGGTTGTGTTGGCACAGCCACCACTGAAGATCCTGTCTTGGTGGCTGGAGAGGTAGATCTAGAGATCCAGGTGCAACACATTCCCTGACATGTAGTTGAAGTTCTCTCGTGTGCAACTGAGAGTAAAGCACAGCCTCTAGTATTGACAATCGTCTGGCCAACACCTTCATATCATCCCTTATCATGGCTAAGGGCCACTCCAGGGCCTGAGACACCTCCTGCATTACCAGAAGAATTTTCTTCCCTGGCAGGAAAGCCGTCCCCTGGTGGGTGTTGAAACTCATCTCCAGGAACACCAGTTCCTTGGAAGGTACCGGAGAGGACTTCAGCATGTTCCGAATTCACCAGTGGTGGACCAACAGCAGATCACAGTTTTGAATGTGCTGGGCCAAGAGCTCCTCTCAGGGAGCCTTTAGCAAAGGTAGGGTGTCATGGAGATGCCCCTAGTGCGAATGAAGGCCACTAAGGCACCCATGACTCTGGTGTACACCCGAGGTGCAGAAGCCAGGCCAAATGGCAGAGCTGTGAACTGGTAATGATCAGAGCCGAAGACAAATCTCAGAATGCATTGGCTGTCTGGGTGGATAGAGATGTGTAGGTACGCATCCTGAAGGTCTAGAGACGCAAGATACTCCCCTGGGCACATAACTGCGATGACAGAATGCAAATATTCCATCTTGTATAAAGTAGTCACCACATATTTGTTGAGACTTTTAAGGACCAAAATGGGGTGACAGCCCCGTCCTTCTTCTGAACCACAAACAGGTGGAATAGAAACCTGAACCACATTCTGGGAGTGGTACTGGAATCAGAACCTTCTTTACCAGCAGTGAATTAACTACCTCCTGAAACAGGCCTGCCTTGTTTGACTCTTTTAGCACCCTTTTAGCACCCTTGGCAAAAAGAAACAATATGATGGAAGGGATCTGAAATCTATGCAGTACCCTTCTGAGATTATCCACAAAACCCACTGGTCGGCAACTGAGGACTCACAGGCATCTTGAAAAAGGTGAGGATCCCCCCTACAGGCAACAGTGGACCAGGATTCCACAAATCATTCAGAAGATTGCTTAACAGACTTAACCATTGGAGCTGTTCTTTTGGGCTGCCACTGATGTCTGGGATTGGCAGAGGAGCATGCATGTGAGGCCTGCAAACCTTGAGGCCTTTGCACCTCTGTTTGGTGGGGTGAACGAAAAATATGCAATTTCCTCTCCATAGTTGGATGTTTTATGGGCATCTAAGGTAACAAGGTGCTCTTACCCCCAGTAGCATCACCAATTATCTGTTTCAATTCAGGTCCAAACAGGGGCTTGACCTGAAAAGGTAAGGAAACCAGTGACTTCTTGGAAGACTGATCCACAGACCAAATGTTAAGCTACAGAGTGAATTGTGTAGCAGCAGAAAAATCTGAGGCTTTAGCAAACAACCTGAGGATAGAATCCAGCTTTTTGTCCTCTGGATCCTTCAGTCCGGCTGCATCTGCAGGGCAGTAGTCTTAGCCAACATGGAAACAGGGAGGTCAACGTTGGAGGAGAGATCCACTGCCCAAAGCTGCCCCTGAGAAGGCACACTGCTTAGAGAACCTCTTGATGATAGACAGCCATTTATCTGGGATCTTCCACTCATTAAAAAGGATCTGGTCATTAGAGGCATTAGGGGGAAAAAAGGGTGAATATTTCCTACACCTCTGGAAGACATCTGCAGAAAAAGAACCCTCATCAGACGTGTCAGAGACCTGAAGCATCTCCAAAACAGCTCTAATGAGTCCCTCAGATGATGGAAGGTGGTAATTCTCATAAGACTCCCCCATAAGGGTAGAAAGAATCCATGTCCTCAAATTCCCCCTCCTTATCTTTCCCATCTGACAGTTCTCCTCTGAGGAAGCCCCTAGGATCTGACCAACACTCTGAGATACAGGGACCACATATTTAAAGGTAGTGGAGGGCTTCCAGGACTGTAGCACTCCCTGAAGGGAGAAAGGAATTTGGGCCACTGAGGACAGAAGTGTTTCTACCCAAGCTGGCTCTTGGTCAGTGCTGGAGGATCCCGATGGAGTAGTTGGGACCACAACGCAAGAGGGTCAGAGTGATCTGGAATACTCTCTAGGGAGCCCCGTTTGGTATAAGGAATAGTAAGCGGGGGGGGGGGTAAGGGACGCCCCTGAGATTTACCCCCTTGCCCTTTAAAATCTGACATCCTGACAGTAAAAATATCCTGCGCTAGTTTAAAATACCAGTAACTATTCCCAGACCAGCCATTCACCCCAGAAAGCTCAGAAAATACACTTATCTGGCAGGTGAAGGGTTAATTATTACTCCCTACATTCTCCTGGACCTGTCAGCTGCCTTTGACACAGTGGATCACCCACTCCTCCTCCAAGCTTTCTATTCCCTAGGTCTCTGTGATACCTCCCTCTCTTGGTTCTCATCTTATCTCTGCAACCGTTCCTT
Organism: Rhinophrynus dorsalis; assembly: GCA_037306005.1. Lineage (NCBI taxonomy): Eukaryota > Metazoa > Chordata > Amphibia > Anura > Rhinophrynidae > Rhinophrynus > Rhinophrynus dorsalis. The sequence continues at coordinate 103,395,320 of CM074722.1, read as the reverse complement.
CAGTGTGTCCTACTCTGGCTCCACTTCTCCAACCCTCCCACTGTCTGTCGGAGCACCACAAGGTTCATTCCTGGGCACCTTGCACGTTTCAATCTATACATTGTAGGCAAACTAATAAACTCCAATGGCTTTCACCATCATCTCTATGCTGATGACACTCAAATCTATCTTTCCTATCCAGACCTCTCCCCTTCCCTCCTGTCCCAGGTATCTAATTGTCTCTCTGCAGTGTCTTCCTGGATGTCCTCCCGTTATCTCAAACTTAACCTTAGCAAAACTGAACTCATAATTTTTCTCCCTCTCCAACCAGCTTTACCCCATATATTGCCCTCACTGTTAACAGCTCCACCATCACAACAACCCCTACAACACGCTGCCTGGGTTGTCACCTTTGACTCAGCCCTATCCTTCATTCCCCACATTTAGTCAATTGCCAACTCATGCCACCTCCACTTCCGTAATATCTCTAGAATCCGACCTTTTCTCAACCAAGACACTACTAAAATTCTAATCCAAACACTTATCATGTCCCGTCTCAACTACTGTAACTTACTCCTAACTGGCCTTTCTCACTCCCCGCTAACCCCACTACAGTCCGTAATGAACTCTGCTGTAAGACTAATCTACCTCACATATCGCTTGTCGCTAACACTCTCCTTTGCCAATCCCTACACTAGCTCCCATTATAATATAGAATTAAATAAAAAATTCTGGTGATAACTTACAGAACCCACTGCAACCCCCCTATATTTCATCTTTTATTTACAAATACACTCCCACAAGCCATCTTCGCTCTGCACAGGATGACCTTCTCCTCTCTGCATCTCTTAGTACACCCTCCAACTCCCACCTGCAAGACTTCTCCCGTGGTACACTTGAGCTCTGGAATTCCCGCCCCCTTCCCATCAGACTCTCCTCCAGTCTTCAGATCTTCAGACGCTCCCTGAAAACTCAGCTCACTCAACTACCTCCATATCCGTTATGAGCAAGGTCACAACAACAGCCTGTTCAACATCTGCTCACTCTCATTCCCTACTAATATCACTCTTCCATCTACATCCCCATCACAACCTCATTGTTCACATAGTCTTTTCTCCCAAACAGATCCACCACTCCCCTGGACAACTGCACTCAATAGCACTTCTTTCTTCTACCCACTGACTGGCAATTCTGCAGCAAGAGGCACTTACACCCAATAACCCTTGCGCTGAAGAATAAATTGGGGCTATATAAATAAAGAATACTAATAATAATAATAATAATAATCTGGAGAAGGAGAGCAAGGAGAGTTTTCCTCTGTATAGGATAAGCAAGAGAGAGAGAAGTAAAATGGTAACTGCAAAACTTGCAACCAATGAAAGAAAGCCCACAAAATGAGAAATGTAGTCTTCTCAGTTGCTGAAGCCTAGAAAGGCCTACACTCTGACCATGGAATTGCCACTAGCCCTCTGGACATGAACCAGATGAAAGGGCATGGTCAGACAAGAAGTAAGAGCTCTCTGTGACTTCTGAATGTTAAACAAGTGCAGATATATGTTACAATGAAGTTTGCCCATAGAAGTCAACGGAGTAAAGATGGAGGCAGAGCGGGCTTCCGTTCATAAAGGTATAAAAAGCACCCAAGGGCCCCAAACCCCCAGGGAATATGTAAGGGAAACCTAAAAAGGAGACCCAAGACAGGGGAAAGCAGAAAAACAGACCCACAGTGCCCCAAACTAGAGAAACCAGCAGAGAAGGGGTTAATCCTATTAAACAACAGACATCCTTGCACCAGAGCCCAGGGAAGGAACAGACATAGTAAATGAAAATGCCCAACATGAATGCAGGAGCCAACAAGGACTCAAGAGAACCTCTGTATGGACAGACGCAGGATTGGGACAATGTGGACCAAAGGTTCTCATAGGGTTACTCACTGGTCTTCTTTCTTCAGGTTACAATTGTAATTGAGAGAAAGTAGAGCCCCAGGAGACTCAGCTGGGAGGGAAAACATGGCAGAAAGAGTTCCTCCACATGGCTGTAAGGGTCCACACATAATCTGTACCCTCATCAATCCAAGGGAAGCACTTTATTGGTAACCCACCTAATGGGAGAACTGTAAAATCCCCATAGAAAAAAAAACAATAAAAAGCTAAAAACTACAAGAGTGTCTCCTAGCCATACTTTTACCACATAGGACACCTTCATACTGCTGATTATAAGGCAGTACAGGGTTGAGCTGGAGGAGGAGCAGGCAGTCTCCACCCAAAACTCAACCCCATGGTATACAAGAAGATGGGGTTTGCAAGCAGCGCTTCAGGGGTATATGGCTGCCTTTTTTGGAAAATACCTAGGCATTTAATATGAGACAGTAAAACAATGTACAACAATGCATATAAGAATATATCAGAAAATAGTTCTTTATCCAGTAAAACAAGACTTCCTTGTCCTGAAAGTGGTCTTCTCTGTGCAGGTATCCGTCACTGTGTGCCCAGTTGTTTCATATAATAGTAAGGAAACATGTATTCAATATATATTATGTTGCACCAAACAAAAAAGGTATAAGCTCACTTACATGTAGGTTTGGAGCAATCAACTTCACTTCTGAGACTCGTTAGTGGTAATTATCAGTGGTCCTGTTTCCACATAGATCAAAGAAGAGAAGGCTTGATTACAATATGCAGTATGTTGCAAAATAAAAAGATGATAATATCTACTCACACTGAGGCAGAAATTCTTGCTCTGTTGATTCCTTTGATTGATGATGATTTTTTTCTTTTATTTCTTATTGGAGCACCGTGAAATCCGATTGTGATTAATTCGGTGTTCTCAGTTTCCCACATTCATATATGCAGGCATTCAATTCCCTGTTCTCCTTCTTAAATGGAATAAGAAATCTCTAGGGTATTGTTCCAATGGGTGGGTCAATCTAGGTACTAAAACTTGGGTCAACGTGCTAGCAAAAACATTTATTAGATAATAAAAGTTATACAAAATTAAACAGTACGATGCCTCCACTTATTGGTCACCTACAGCCCAAAATCTCCTTCTAGACACAGCGAACGTCCAGCGTCCGATGTCCTGCAAATTAACCTGCCTGTATTAAGGCCCTAGCGCCGGAAGGTAAAATTAGATAGCAGGAGTGATCTAAGTAGTGAACATGGTATTCACCCAACGCGTTTTGCGCATTGAGCACTTCCTCACAGCTGGACGTTCGGTGCAGTGTGTCGAGGGGATCCAATACGAAAGAAAAGATAAAAGAATCGTCATCAATCAAAGGAATCAACGGAGCACTGATAATTACCACTAACAAATCTCAGAAGTGAAGTTGATTGTTCCAAACCTACAAGTGAGCTTATACATTTTTTTATTTGGTGCAACATAATATACCCCCGCTGCTTGCAAACCCCTTCTTCTTGTATTCCTATTTTGTTTGTGATCGCAGACTAGCGAGCAGCTGCACATAAGGGTCATAGAACGTAGTGTGTATTTCATAGGATGCTGAAGCCCTCTCCCTTTTGTCAACACCATGGTACATGTGTTCCATATAGGACATAAGAGAAATTACTTTTTTGAACCTCATCAACAATGTTACTATGTTACCATCTGCCAACCATATCAGGAAGCATTATGGGGCTTATTCAATTGCTCTATACAGCAGTGATTCCCAGTCCTATCCTTAGGAGCACCTAACAAGATATGGCTTTAGGTTTTCATGTTTGTGCACAGGTGACTTAGTCAGAGACAAAGTTATTTAATTCTAACTTGTGCACAAGCCAGAAAACCTAAAGACATGGTCTGTTAGGTGCCTCTGAGGATCAGTCGGGAACCACTGCCCTATAGAGGGTAAACGAGTATTCACATTGGTATAAATGGGCCTTTTAACCTTTGCATGTTAAAGTGGTTTCCATCACAGTCTTTAACAATAAGTTGGATACCTCTCTAGAATTAAAGGGATTAAGGCCATGATTCAATTTTGTTTGTTAAGGCAAAAAAGCCCAATGAAAAAAAGGCCATGATGTGAGTTGAACTTGAACAACTGTCTACCCCTTAGCATACTAGGTGCCAGACTGTCCATATTTCGTTCCATCCACTGGTGTGATAATAAAGGTGTTAGCCAACCACGTACTTGGCTTAGATAATTCACTTGCAAGATAGATTATCAAAACAAGATATGTTGGGATTCACACTCTGATGAGGGAAAATTCATCACACACAACTGTTAATCTAAGGTTAATTATTGAGATGTGTTGTGTTTGACTACAAGACAGAAGCCTGAAAAAGCCACTAGTCGGGTCAATTACACCATGCAGGAAGAACATGGAAGAATTATTCAGTGAGGTGTGATAAACAGTTTATAAGGTGTAGATGACTTCTCTAGTGATATCCCTTCTCTAGTTCCTAAGTTTTCCTATGGAGCCTATGCACTAAGATTTTCCAAACTAGAGCAATCTTAGAGCATAGGCTCCATAGAATAACATAGGAACTGGAGAAGTGAGATCACTGCATAAGTTATCTCTACTTCATCACCTCCTCATCATCTCCTTGCATCAATACATATCAAACTCCATTTGTGGTCCCTGTTTAATCAATAGATGTCTGCTGTCAGGTATATGCCTTCATACATGGATACATAACTCCTAAATATTTAGCCATCTGGAGAAATGGCTAATCCAGCAATATCAACAGATACATATTGATTGTAGATGGGCTTCCTTTAGTATTGTTAACAACACATTAGAGCATAAACATGTCTGTATTGTACCAATATAGATCAAAGTCTTCTAAAAGCACCCAAACCGTATGTTTAACACAACAACTGGCTACTGAGGAAACAGTTTTCAGCTGCTCATAGGTTCTCTAAAAGGTACTTGAACTCTGAACAAGAGCAGTATTGCGTTACAGCTTTTTCCTCAGATCTTAGGCAACTCATCCTATATAATAATTCACTAAAAGTTTGTAATGACACAGTCATGCGCAGTAGAGACTGCCTGTGACACGGCTCCCGGTGAGCAGAGAGGATCATGGTCTGAATTCAGAGCGCCCCTCTCCGTATCAGCCGCATCACGGGCAGTCTCTACTACGCATGACTGAACCACGACCGGCCGGCACTGTTGCCCTTTTACACGGGCTCTTCAACTAGTACACATATATTTGAGCATTTTTCTAATATGTGAAAGGTTTTGCAGAGGTTGCTAACAACATCAGGTTTCACATTGAATACACACCAGCACTTGAGAACAGCAAGAGTTGAGCTTCATGGACATGGAGTCAATGTTTCACCAGAGTCAGCTGGACATTCCTCTGTTCCTTGATGGTTCATGCCACAGATGCCTATGGGAAGGCATGATAGGATTTGAAATTGCACCATCTAACTGTCAGTCATGCAAAAGATGAACCATCATTATCCCATTAACCTTTTGCATTCCAGAGGAGTAGACAAACCACTGCTTTGCACAAGGGGATGGCAACCAACCATATGTATGTGTGACTGGAACATTGAAGCAACAGATCATTAGTATGTGAACCAAACCCAGAAAAACAGTAGGACCGTTTGATAAAGCTGTGAGGCGAAACGATCGTTAGGGCTCTGAGCGCAAACTTTGTGTCTCAGTTATTCTGCTACCCTAGTTTTGCACACAATAATGTTATACTAACTAATATTTTCTTCTTTTCTCATTTTTTGGCCTATACGGATCACTTGCCCAGCGGGTCCATTACCCAATGATTTTTGCGGACTTAACTGCTGGGGGTTTGGAAGTGTGTAGCTTCAATTTTTAAGTGATTAACTTTTGCGTCCGCCTCTCTCTCTCTCTTTACTCTCTGTCCATTTATATGCAAGTATTTGTAGGCATATTGATTGAGGCATAGCTTTATGTGAATCGGATTATCTGTTGAAACAATCAGAACACTGGATTGAAATGTTCATCTAGTGTTTCTTGCTCCGATAGTCATCGCTACAATTACACTTAACATATGGTATAATTGGCTGAAGGGAATACACCTGTTCACCGGACAACAGAGACAGAATAACGTATACTGAGAGAGATATTGTGTTAATACTGATCAGATAGTGTCTGATTTCAGTATATCATGTTGAAGACACTAGGGTAGCTTTTTGATTTTAAATTCGCTGATTTTAGCAGGGTAGTAATAAAGGTTATATTTTAATTATTTTATTTTAGTTTTTTCTTTTCCTCCCCGTTTATACACTTACACCACAATCATCCACTAAGTCGAACATATAGGAGTGGGATTGGTGCTATTCAAAGAGATCTCTGTCTTTATTCTTTCTATGTATATGTATAAATAATCTCTAGCACATCCCCTTTATTCTGAGGAATAACCTATTTATACTCAATCAGGAGTGCCTCTATTATTTCTCAAACAGTAGGTGTTTGCGTGGCAAAGTCATTGTGCTGCGTGTGCACACGCACACACACACACACACTCAGGTGTCAGCATGGTGGGCCTTGCAACCTGACTCCCATATGGTTACGCCAATGCTGTAGACTAACACACAGTATATCCATCCCTATTCTTCTACATTGGGCATGGCACAACTATTGTTCTCAGGCTCCAATATCCCCTTAACACCTGGAATGACAGAGTGGTATCCAATGCATTGTATGTCATTGCACTGGATATTCCTTTTTTTGCTCCAAGTTTTCTAAGGTTGGTATGGCTATGTTCAACTCAATAGATGTTGTTTAGTGTCAGTTCAACTAAGGGATATGATGAACATGGGCAATGTCAGGAATCTTTGATCGCAGGGTGATGGATGATATCTTTGACGTGGCAAGGTCATCATGGCGGAAGGAATGGAAGATGCTAGTTGAATTCACACCCTCAATATGACACATCCATGGAATAGCTGCTTCATGGCTTAGATCCTGTAGCAGCTATGTGGTTGTAGCAGACAATATCAAAACTGTGTATGTGAGTCCTCTTGTAGAGTAAAACAGATCATTATGTGTTGTGTGAGCATGTTTACACACATTCCCCAAGCCTGATCATGTACATACATGCATTCTGTTTGATTCCTGTAATACACTCACAGGTGAAATAATCCCTGATGAGCTTGTCTCGTATCTGCACCCCTCTCAAAGTAACTTCATCCTCTGCAATGGGAACAGGGACTTCCATGAAGTGTTGTGGCTCCACATCCTCAATTAGACATGTGTCTACTGCTAGGTTGTGGAGTATTGCACACGCCAGGATTGTGTCATATGCCTTTCTGGGTGCATACTGCAGAGCCCCTCTGAGTGGTCCAGGCAACAGATTTCAGGAGGTCAAGAGCGCACTCTATGGCTTTCCTGGTTCTGACGTGTGCCTCATTATAGCGCTTCTGTGTAGTTGTGTGTGGTTTGGTTTACACCCATAGCCAGCATCACCTGTAGACATAGAGGCACATGGTGAGACAGGGACCACAGGTTAGGTGGAGGATGTAATATTTGTTTGTCATGACCATATTATGCTGTGTTTACATTAGTTGTGTGAGTGCACCTGTGGATGTGATGTGATGTTTGGTTTGTTGACTCACCCAAAAGACATCCTCCTGTATAGGTCCCACTGTCAAAATCCCTGTGGCAGAGGAGTGTCTGGGGATGGAGTAGTTGTGACAGCTGTCAGGATAGAAGGCATTTGGGGAATATTTATTTGCCCTTAATGTTTCCTTTAAAAAGCAACGCATGTGAGCTGGCTGAAAACTGACTTTGTGCGAAGAGGAACGCACAAAGGTAGCAAGCAGCTAGTATAATAGAAAAGAAGACAAGTACCACAAAAAAAGACGCGAAAACAGAAACACAAAAGACGAGAAAGGGCAAAAAAAGAGCAAGAGCGGCAAAAAACCGTGACAACGCGAAATCTCCAAAGAAGAGAGAAGGAGGGACCAAAAAAGAAACAAAAGCGGCGACCGAAGATGAGGAGGAGTACGCAAAGGGACTGAGCAGGCAGAAAAAGGGCTATGGAAGCCAAAATGCTGGTGAGGAAGAGCAGCTCAAAGGAGGAACAGGAGGAAAGAGCTGCCAGGTAAGGGAGCTCGACGAAAGCGCACTGAGAGCAGGGCAGGCTGAATACTTATGCCCTCAGTGCTCAGTGACGTGCGAGCCGGCTTGTCCCTGATTGGGGAAAGCAGGCTCACAGTTCTGCGCATGAGCGGCCGCTCGAGGAGAGCACGGGGAACCGCGCATGCGCGCATACCTGGAAGACGCGCCGGACTGCGGGCAGAAGCCGAATGCGATCCGGTAAGTGACAACACATAAGAAAAATGTATGCTGCAGGGCTGCAGTGATGATAAAATGCTGCAGTGGCTTCCAGGTAGCAATGGATCAAGTATTTTCCATACGCATCACTTCTGAAATGGATATTCTGGCAATCCTACCATATAGTTTAGTTAGATTGTTCCAGAATGTATGCCAGCATTAGCAAGTAAACCCCTTTGTTCATAATATAGTGTTATGAAGAGCTGACTTGTTATTGGAATTTGAAAATCACTTGGTATCATTGGCAGGTACAGACAGTGCCAGGTTTCAGGGACATAGCTAGAACCTACTGAACACTGGAGGGAAATCTACTATATCTCCTTCCCTGATCTAAGAATCAGAGGTCATCCATTAATACTAGTGGAAAGGCACTTTTGACTAAAACTAAAGAAGGAATTTTTTTATATTAAGGGCAGTAAAGTTATGAAATTATTTGCCTTGGGATGCTATGCTTGCAGATACTGTAACTGCTTTCAAAAAAGCAATGCATAACTATCTAGCACGGAACAATATTGAGAATTATGACAGTTGGCTTCAAATCAAATATAATATTAATCCAGGGAAATATCCGACTGCCAGTTGGAATTTTTTTTGTTTTGTTTTAGAAAGCTTTATTGCAAGAATAACGCAATTTTACATAACATAATAATAACACATGGCTATAGCCAGTTATATAGGTAACAATACAAGGGTAATAGTTAGCAATTCAAACCTGAAATTACAAATCGAATTATAGGCTATACCCACTCAGCTAAAGGCAATCGAAGTGGATGAGTAATAAAACATAGTAATAATGTTTGCGGAATCTCCTACAGAGAGGATAGAAAGGCCAAGTTTAATGGATATGCAGATATACATAAGCTGCAACTACTGATAAAGATAAATACTAAGGTAGGGAGACTGTAAATCATACTATGATGTTAGCAGACATTTGAGGAGTGTCAGACCCTAAACTAGCCAACGAGTGAGAATGAGTTACAGGGATTAGAAAACTGAGAGAAGAAAGTAAGAAAGATTACTAACAGAGAGAAACTAAAAAGGAATATAGAATGGACAGGGTGACGAGGCATATACCGGCACCCTGTCGAAATACCATGCAGGGGCCTCCGGAAGGTCTTGGGGGGGTGGGAGAGTCAGAAGAAGATGATAAGAAAGGAAGAGGGACAACATCGTGAATTTAGGCTATCCATAAACAAAGACACTAGTCTGACCCATACTAAAATGATGGAAACATCTAAGGCTAAGAATTATATAAACATATGTAAACATATACAAGTAAATATGAAATGTCTTATCTTGACTAGGTGTGAAATATTGAGCCAATAACATGAACCCTCCCCTCACTGAGCCTAGTAAATCACCCACACACTATAAAACTACAATGAATACTTGGGGATAAAGGCAAGGATATTTATGAAGTCAGGGACAAGTCTCGGGACAAGTAGCAGAGTATACTATCACACATGCAATTAAACCACTGACCCGCCTTATGAAGAAATGAAAGACAGAAACATAGGCAGTCCCTTGAAGAGATAATGGTGCAGACGACCCGTGGGCTAACCCCCCGGGCCTTAGAGGCACCCCAACACCACCAAGTCACTCAAGAGCTCCAGTCGGGGTTATATACTCCATAGAGCATCACCGAAGAATACAGTCCCGAGTTTCCTGCATACGGACCAGAAGAAGGTAACATAGTAACACAGTAAATTAGGTTGAAAAAAGACACAAGTCCATCAAGTTCAACCTTCGCCTCGTACCTCAGAACTAAGTTCCTGAAGAACCCTTGGATGTATACCATCAGGACCCGGTGCTTTGTCGGTCTTAATTTTGTTCAGTCTTCCCATGACATCTTCTTGAGTTAACCCAATATCTATTAATTGTATTGTTTTATTTGTTACTTGCGGAGGCTCTTCTACCATTCCTTGCTCCCTTGTGTATACTGATGCAAAGAAAGTGTTTAAAACATCGGCCTTTTCCTTATCCTCACTAACCAACTCACCCATCTCATTTTTGAAGGTAAGGGGACTACTCCTACAGTAATCAACAGCCATATGTCTCCCCCCAGTAAAAGTCAGAGTACACAACACCAACAAACTCGCTGAATCCAGAAGAGAAGACATGGTATATTCAAGACGAGGCACCTTTCGGTTTGTCACAAATCCCAGGGTCCCAGGGAGTAGCATCCCACACAAGCCTTCCAAAACACAATGGGAAGAGTGGTAGAGCAGGCTTCAACATTAGCAGCTGAACAAGGAACAACCTCCGCAGCCTGATCTCCAGAGTCCCCAGGTATGTATGAGAGAGTAAGTCTAAGGTAGTCAGCAGGGTCTTCCCAGGCATGAGTATAGGGAAATTAGAAACAAGCTGGACCCCACTCCTACTCCAATTTTCCTGGTCGGCAGTAAGACCTGGAGAATGATTAAGGGCCTCCTCATGGTGGTACGTAATAATTTTAAGTGCGCAAGGAGATGAGCCAGGACATCTGTACTTCTATCCAGGTTGATAAAGCTCCGATCCAGCCTCCCGTAGTCAAACCTCAAGCTCGCCAGTTTCTCCCAGACTACAGCCCTGATGTCTTCAACCAAAGTCTTGACATCTTCCCCAGTCAGGAGGTGCGTAATGTCCTCCTTTCTCAAAGGAATATCAGTCGCCATGTTGCTCAACCACCATGTGTAGCCTATCCAGTTGGAATTTTTTTTACACACTTGGAACTTAACTGGAAATGGTTTCAGTGCTTTCTCTGCATCAACAGGGGTGATCTCGTATGAGGTGGACTTGATAGGCAAATTATCACAGTCTACCTTTGAGGCCTAGTTCGCCTGTGCTTCCTTCCTCTGTGGTGTGTCGGCCGGTATCCTTGCGGCCACCTCCGCATTACGATGTCTGTTACAGGCACTGGCTCGGATGCCTGTTTATGGGCCTATTCTGGGTGGCCTAATTGGGTCCCGCCTCCTTCTGCTCCTTTATAGCCCTCCTTGGGGCTAGGAGTCATTGCCCTTACGTGGTGTTCCTGCTCGTTACTCTTTGCTCTCCTCTGTGACTCGTGTTTGCCTGAGAATCTCGCTCTGTGTATGACCCCGACTTGTCTGACTACCCACCTTGGTTCTGACCTGTGGCTCTGGCTGACTACTCGCTCAGTGTAGCCTCCGGTTACCTTTCCTGAGGGCCTGGTTACTTTCGCTCCTTGTAGTCTTCGGTTTGCCTGACCAGTGGCCCTGGCTCCTACTCACTCTGCATAGTCTCTGGTTGCCTGACCAGTGGCCTGGTTACTCTCGCTCCTTGTAGTCCCCAGCTTGTCTGACCTGTGATTACCGTGACAGTGAGCTGACCATTGATTAGACTCTGGGAGAGAGTAGAAAGTAGGAGAGAGCAGAACGATCTGCAAACACATGCAATATTAGTTGACCCAATTAGGATTTGTAGAGAGCAGTTTGTAGAAGAGAGTAGAACAATCTGCAAAGCACATTTAATAATTGCCAAAGTTGACATTGTACTGCGTGTTCTCCTGGTAGCCAGGAACGGATCTTCCGTCATTCTCTTCACCTCCCAGCCACTCACCTGGTGGAAGGAAGAGGCTGTCCTGAACCATCTGCTGCTGAGAGGAAGGATCATTCTGCTCTCTCCTACTTTCTGCTCTCTCCAACAGTCTAATTAATGGTCAGCTCACATTGGGTCAACTAATACGCTTGGCTGATGCTAAATTGAATGCAGAGTGGAAAGGGAAACTGAGAAGCACTGCATTGCTGTTCAAATCGTCAGTTTCAGTGTCAAGTTAGCTCTGCTCCCTGCTCTTTAATTATTCAAGCTATGCGACCGTTCAGTATGCGACATGAGAATCTCACACTCATGCAGACAGAGATTCTCATGTCGTCATTTTCATCATGTGACATAGTTAATGTGTCATGTGGTCGCACTCTCTTTTGCGTGCAACCTTTTAAAAGGATACCTTCCAGAAAAGATCTTGAAAAGCCCCCACAACACCCAGCTATTTATCCACTCTATTACATCCTGACCAGGGTGCTTTAAGCTATCAGGTTTCATGATTAGTGTCAACAAACTACGTCACAACTACATACCCAGATCATGCTCTACAGCTGTGAGGGTTAATGTCAATAAACGATGTCACCTCCGTGCCGAGTTCGTGCCAAGCCCTGTGTTCTGCAGGCTGCAAGATCAGCACTTCTTGCTATAACTGCATGTCCCTGAAATTGCAACACAAGGAAGGCCATGCACAGAAGGCTTGTAATAATCACATTAACCTCTCACTGCTTGGAATGGGACCATGCTGATTATTTTTAGGAGCTGTTAGTTCAAATTAAAAGTTGAATTAGTTGCATTTCTAAGGATCTTTCAAAGATAACAGATGTGTCAGCCATTAGGAAAATGTATGCAGGCGACAGTCATTGAAATAATAGCACATAAAAAACATAAGTTTAGTATAATGTCCCATATGTATAAAAGCAAACTGGAGTTATTCTGGAATAAACCAACCTCACCATAGAGCTTTTTAACCTCCTTGAATGCTCTAGAACTCAGAGTTTAAAAGCCCAATATAATTTAACAGGAATTTGTATTTGTCTCCTGTGGTGCAGTTGGTTTACTCCAGAATAACTCCAGTTTGCTTTTATTAATATGGGTCTTTATCCACAAAAGTAAAGAGGAGAAATGCTGATGCACCATACTGACTGCACCATAAGGGATAAATTGAAATTCCCATTGATTTTGTTTGGTGAAGGAGATGCAGTTTCCTACATCTTTAGTTCAACAATGTGTTAATCAGCAGTTTGTGACTCTTCCATAAAGACTAAAGATTGTGAACAGAGTGTGAATAACCAAACAGGGGCTAGGTTATGGTATGTTCACAAGGGCTACTCGGGACTCACTTTAAGCACAGCCTACTACCTCAGGCATCCTGCATTCTCCCATAGATTCTCTTGGATGGGGGGGGGGGGTGTAGTGGAGATATGTCATAATGCTGGCCCACAGAGAAGACAACCGTGTATTATTAGCTGATGCCCATGTGGATTGGCTCATTACTGGAGTATGGCAATAGAGTAGCATCCTCCAATGGCCAGTGGCCCATATGCCAACCATGAAGATCAGCATGTTGGAGCCTTGACTGTGCCCAGTGCATGAGAGCATCCAAGTTGCAGCATGCTGCATTATTGTGCATTCTGCAAAGAGAAAACCATTCCTGTGAACAGCAAACTAGTGGCAAGCTATTGTCAAAGAGTGAATTTAGCACAGCATTAGTAATGCTACCCTGAAATCATCCCACATGAACATAGCCTTATTCAGTTTTTAGGGCAACTAATGTGGCAAGGAGTTGCTAGATTCCCGAAAGACCAGGAAATTGGGCCAAAATAATGTTTAAGTAATATGTCATTACTAGTAGGGAGATTAGCAGCTGATGTTGCTTGTGTGAACAGGTCTTAAAGGGATAGTAATGTTTCATAATAAAAGCACCTCTAATTAATCATCATAGTATTTGGACTTTGGAGAGTGTTATTTCAATTCTGTCAGAGTTGTAGTTCCAGAGTAATTCAATGATAAAGTATCCCCCTCCCGTCCCTTTTACTGATGTCACACTGTTCAGCCACAGCAGAAGGGAGATGCCCAGGTAGACTGCAGCAAGGGACAATCTTCAATTAAGATAAGGGAAAAACCTGAAAAGCTTGTCAAGGGGGGCAGGGATTTCATTGTTCTCATAGGAATAAGAGTGTCCCCTTCTGTTATCTGTCCAGTCTATGGACTACATTCCATATCTGAGAAGAGATGGCTTACACTAGGTAAAAGGGGCGGGAGGGGGAACTTTGCTTGTGAATATCTCTCAAAACATAAAGGTTTGAGAGATAAGACATATCATTCTTCATGTTTTTAATGCCTACAAAATAAAATAAAGTTAAAATTAAGTATTACTATCCCTTTAAGAGTACTGCATACATGTAGGGTCTCACATTTAAAATGTCGTGTATTAAATATCGTGCGGCTGCATGACTCATTAAACATGTTCAGTGGTATAAAAAAGGCGTCATGAGAATCTGGCGCTGCTTATAAGCATGAAGTTCTCATGTCTCCTGTTTACAGGCCGCCCGACTTGTGCACTTAATCTTCCTAATCTATGGCTGCCCAGGTCTCTCTCCCCCTCCGGTGCGCACTGAAAGAACTGTTTGCAAGACAACCAACATGAAAATACATAAGAAGATATACCGGCAAGCACATCTTAACAAGCTGTACTGGTGCCACAGATTAGGTAATGCGCAGCGCTGACCATCTCTCTCCCCCTCTGCTCCACTTTGTCTTGAGTGCAGAATCTCTCTTTCCCCCTCCGGTGCGCACTGAAAGAACTGCAAATAAAATACCAGTGCTGTACAGCACTGCATGTCTGTCTCTCTCCCCCTCCGCAACCTTTCATGAGTGCCCTGTCAGTCTGCACTCAAGACAGAGTGGAGCGGAGGGGGAGCGAGATGGCTAGCGCTGTGCAGCACTTGTATTTTATTTGGCACCGCACTGTTTAGCAGACCTGTGCCCTCGTCACTAGCATGACCTAATCTGTTGCACCAGTGCAGCTTATTAAGATGTACTTGCAGGTATATCCTGTTAGTTGTCTTGTTCTTTCAGTGCTCACGGAGGGGGAGAGAGAGAGCCGGAAAGTGTGTTCTTTTTTAAAAAAAAATCTGCCCATTTGAAGAAATTCAAAGTTTAAATGTACCTCTGTTCCTACTTCAGAAAGACAGTACTGACCGGATCTGTACCGTAGTCTCAGCTTCTATCCAGCCTCCTCCGATGACAGAGACTGTCTGTCTCTAAACTGGAGGACTTTCATTGGCAGAGATCGATTTCTGGCCAATGATAGTGGATAGAAGCTGAGACTACGGTACAGATCTGGTCAGCACTGTCTGCCGGAAGTAGGAACAGAGGTACATTTAAACTTAGAATTTCTTTAAACGGGCTGATTTTTTTTTTAAAAAGAACACACGTTCCATTAGTTATTATTGGTAATGAAATGATTTAGCCAAAGTTGTGAAGGGGGAAAACATTCCCTTAAGTGCACAAGTCAGGCAGCCTTTAAACAGTGACATGAGAACCTTGCGTGTATAAGCAGCGCGAGTAGGGTTGCCACCTTTTCTTCAAAAAATTACCGGCCAAGGCATTCCCGCCATAGACTTAACATTGGAAAGAAGACAATTTTTTACCGGCATGCCGGTAAAATACCGGCTGGGTGGCAACCCTAAGCGCGAGATTCTCATGACGCCTTTTTAAACCACACAACATGTTTAGGTTTAGTAGACCTTTGCCCTTGTCACTAGCATGACCTAATCTGTGGCACCAGTGCAGCTTCTTAAAATGTACTTGCCGGTATATCCTGTTAGTTGTCTTGCAAACAGTTCTTTCAGTGCGCACCGGAGTGGGAGAGAGAGAGCTGGGCAGCCATAGATTAGGAAGACTAAGTCCACAAGTTGGGCGTCCTTTAAACAGGCGACATGAGAACCTCGCACTTATAAGCAGCTTGAGATTCTCATGATGCATTTTTAAACCACACGACATGTTTAATGTGGCGTGCAGCCGCACGATATTTAATACACAACATTTTAAAAGGATACCATATGTAAGTATATGCATTAGTCGGACTTTGTGCACTAAAAGTCTTATTTTAGTTCTTAGAGAAATTGTTACCAAACTGTGTTTCCTGGAACCCTGGGCAACCTGAAAAAGAGCAATGGGTTCTCTGATATAACTATTTACCCAATGCATTTTTGTCTAATAGTTTTAATTTACTGGTAACAACTAGCATACTAATAATTTATTATTGATACAATATTAACATCAATGCAATGCGTCGGATACCCCTCTGGCACTAAAAGGGTTAAAGTATTTGTTAGAATTCCAGTAGGATTCATTTGAAATCAAAAGGTCCTTCCACTGCAAACATTTTGAGACTCGTTGCCTTACAGTATTTCCTTACATAGTTTTTGTTCAGAAAGGACTTACGGTAAGTTCAAATGTTGGACTAACAAACTGTATGAGAGCAAAGAGGAATATTGTAGCCAGGGGGAAAGTGTGGGAGTGGCATATCTAAGAAGCAGCCTCTTTCCTGTACACAGTATCTAGGGCTGAGAAACGAAACTAGTAAGCTGGATCATTGCCAGACTTTTTTTCTTGTCCTCAGGAAACAACCCCATCACTCTCATACGCAGTTAAAAGAGATAAAGCAGAGATGACTGCATTATGGATGTTGTAAGGCCCTCTGATCTTTCTGTTTTCACCATTTGATTGTACTATTTAATACCTCTGTATGTCTATTCCCAATTGTACAGCGCTGAGAATTATTTGGCACTATAGAAATAAAGAATAATAATAATAATAATAATAATAATAAATAGTTTTAACCCCTTGAGTGCCAGAGGGGTATGCAACACACTGTGAAGCATTTAAAGGGCTAAAGGAGAACTACATCCTAAATCATTATGAACTAGATGGGTGTGCAATGCATTGCTCATTACACTGATCCCCAGGAGCCTAATTGCAATTGGTTTATTATTATTTTAATCAGAAGGACTTACCTAGAAAGACATCCTCAAATATTGAACAGTACTGTTTTTTTTGCATTTGATCTCTATTTTCGCTTACTGCTAGTTGTTTCAGATTATGATCTCATAAAGCATGGGTCTCTTACAAGTCATTTAGGTCTGTTGAAGCCCATTATTTGTTGTCAGGTGGTGTGGTCTAGACAGGGCCGGACTGGAAATACAAAGCATCCCTGGGAAAAAAAATGTATGCCAGTCCAATAATTCATTATGTTAGATAGTGTGTGTATCAGAGGTGTAACTAGACGCCACCGGGCCCTGGTGCAAGAATTGCCATGGGCCTCCCGACCACATTGGCCCCCTTGTCCACATTGGCCACCTCCTCATTGCCCCCCAATCTCCACATTGCCCCTTCATCTCCACAATGCCCCCTTCATCTCCACATTGCCCCTTCCACAATGCCCCTTCATCTCCACAATGCCCCCCTTCATCTCCACATTGCCCCTTCCACAATGCCCCCCTTCATCTCTACATTGCGCCTTCCACAATGCCCCCTTCATCTCCACAATGCCCCTTCCACAATGCCATCTCCAATTCATCTCCACATTTCCCCTTCCACAATGCCCCCATCTCCACATTGCCCCTTCATCTCCACATTTCCTCTTCATCTCCACATTGCCCCTTCCACAATACCCCTGGCCCTACCTCCAGTCCCTGGTGGTCTAGCGGCGTGGCTTGACAGATCTGTGCCTCCTTCGGCACAGATCTCTAGAACTGAAGCTCCCGCGCAACGCTCTAGTAATGCTGAGGCTAGTAGACGATGTCATCTCCCAGCGCTCTGTATTACTAGAGGGGCTAGCTGAGTGGGAGATCAGCTAAGCGACTGCTGCGGGCAAGGGGGTCGCTATTGTTACGCCACTGGTGTGTATATACACAGACACACATACACACACAGCCAGATATGCACACACTCATATACCTACAGACCCAGGCAAACATACACAGACACACATGTAGACATACAGAGTCACACTGACACACACAGCCAGATACACACACACAGGTATGCACACACTCATATACACACAGGTACACAGACACATGTACACATACAAATATAAATAACAATTTGCATATTTTAGCCACCCTCCTGTTTCCTTACCTTTTTGGTGTAGAAGGGTGGCTTCCCTGGGGTCCAGTGGGAGCCTGCAGGCAGTTATGGAAACCACAGGCACAACACTTCCTCAATCCCTCTCCTCCTCCCCATGCGACACACTGTCAGTTGGGAGGAAGTTCTGGGAAACTATCAAAGTGATAGGGGCCCAGTCCGGAGCAATGTTAAGGGGCCGCGGGCCCCTGAAATTAAGTTAAGACAATATTTTTGGCATAGTGGCTGCACAGCCAGGCCCCAGATGCCGCAGCCCACCGGTAAATTTCCTGGTATCCCGGTGGGCTAGTCTGGCCCTGGGACTAGAGGTGTTCATCAGTAGCAATCATATGCAGGAAACCACAAATATAATTGAAAAATATAGATAGATATTTTGTAAGGACATCCAAATAAGAAGATCAATATGTTAAACAAACTGAGACACTTTTTCCTAGGGTAACGTTAACCCCTTAAAGAGGCTTTGCTTTGGTAGTCGCTTAGGCCCAATGGGTGTTGTCTTACTTTAACTGTTAACATCCACCCTCTCTGCTTGCTGGAGAGCCTCAAGTTGCCCATTCTTGCCTTAGTTGCTAGTGAGGTCTTTCGTGTATTTCACTGGACACCTCTCTTCTCTAGTGTCTAAGGGGTTAAAAATAAACCATCTTGTCTTAAAAAAGTGAATCGTTCAAGCTCAGAGCAGTTTTGAAGTTCATATTTCCCTTAATTCTAATGATTTTAATCTGGAGTTCTTCTTGCCATTATGCCAGGCTGTTCTGCTCTGTCTGACAATGAAGATCCAGGGGTGAGGTCTCCAAATCACAACTTTACCCTCTAAATTGCTACTCATTTGGTGCATCTCACCCACTGCTCACCCCATTACTCAAATGAATTATTGCGAAGTAGTGTATTTACTCAGCTAATGCACAATAGCAAGGAAAATGCCTTGAAAAACAGCAGCTGTAAGTCAATATGGGAGTGACAACATATTGCAGAGCCACATTTCGTTTAGCACTTATCTAACGGAAAGGGTTAAGCCCATCCAGGCAGCCCCTCCTACAGCCAAACTTTAGGTTGTGCCTCGAATTGTGGAGTGAAGAACGGGGAGGCGCTCAGGAAGACACACACACGGGGTGATACAGGAGGGATAGGCAGACCAGTTCCAGTCTAACAGACACAGAGGACGTGTTTGAGCAGCTCCTGAATCCAGACCATGGCTATATCACCCATCAGTCTGCTTGTCGGTGCCCTGTGTGTCATCTTAGTGCCAGGAGGTTTGTATTCTTATAGGGTGCAGTGAATAATGACCGCATTATTCGCACGCGGTGGCCTAGAGGACTCGCTGCGTGCAGTGGGGTACCTCACTGGCATTCTGAGGCGCGCTTAACATCTTGAGTCCCAGAGGTTAGAGCAATGCGTTTTCATGCCTCTGGCACTCAAGGGCTTACGCTAAGCTACTTCTTATTTGCTGAATGGAGTTGACGTATTTGATTGGGTCACAAGTAGCAATAATTGTCATGGTGAACCCTCTGAGTGACATAGGGGTACACAATGAGTTGTAATGCCTTGCACACTCTTCCGACACCCGAATAGTTAATTATACAGCTGTTGAAATTCCGGGGGGGGGGGGCATAGGGGAAAACAATTCCCTTTGATCTAACCAATTGCGCAATGCTTTGGACACTTACCTGGTTTTCACGGAGCTACGGACAAGTGGGGTGCACGACCCTCTAGTTCTTAAACGGGTTCACACTGGACATTTTACCCTTGAGTGTTAGCGAAGGCTCCTCCAGTGCGCTGTGCGCTCCAGGGGTTAACCTTTTGAGTGCCAGAGGGGTAAGCAACGCATTGCAAGCAGTGCGTTGCGACCCCCGCCCAGCACTCAAAGAGTTAATATAGAACAATTTACGTTTTGGGGAATATTTTTTTTTCCAGGGCCGTTTTGACAGTAGGTGAGATGAGGTCAGGCAGCTGGCCAGGATCCACTAAAAGGGTCACACAGTCAGAAACTGATTCTTGTACATTTCCTTTGTTTTGTTTTTTTTTTTCTTAAATCTCTTTGTTTCTGTACCTCCCTCTCCACTGTGATCCAGGCCACACAACACAGTTTGCTCAACATATAAAACCAGAATATGCATACATGTGTGTGAAAACTCACTATTTTTAAAGCTACAATAGGTGTAAGCACTAAGGGTCATATGTTCAAAAAGAAAAGTGGGGGCGTTCTGGGGCAAACAATTTGCACTATAGGGAGGACTGAAAGCTATGAAAATTCGAATTTATTTAAAAGGGGATCTTAACTCCTTGACTTCTAGAGAGGTCTCACGATGCTTTGGAGGCCACTCTAGCAATCAAGGGATTAAAATCCCCATTTAAATCAATGGCATTTTCAGTTCTCCCCTATGGGAGGACCCTTAGCATTCTGTCAGCACAACATTCTTTGAAACCAGTTTAATGTAAATTGAAAATTGTGTGTTTTTTTCCCCCCTCAATTATATAAGTACTAGTGTAAAAGCCCGTGTACATGGGCCAAGGTCCAGGTAATGTTAACCCTTTGAGTGCCAGAGCACTCAAGGGGTTAAGCGGCCGCTTCATGTGCAGGAGAGACTGGCACTGCCTGAAAGCTCGCAGTCTCTACTGTGCATGACAGCTTCTGACAAACACCCTTAGAAAATTATTATATAGGATGAGTAGTTTTAGCAGAAGATAAAATGGGTGCAGTTATTACTTAACTCCTTGGATGCTGCAGAGGTCTTCAACAAATTGCAAAGCAATGAGTCACATAGCTCCACACAATGAGGGCGGTGCTTCATGGAAATGGGTGGGATGAGGGAAGGTGGAGGTTTCCTAATTCTCTGGACTATTTTAGCCTACATTTAGAAGGTTTTTTTGCTGAACAGGTCACATCCAAAGGGACACATAGGTAATTCTAAGTCTAAGGATTCAGGGGTCCATTTAACACCTGTTGTGCATTGCTTCGCATGGCAGACTGGGCTTCCACAGGAGTATTCAGGTACCTTATGTCCCTCTTGCACTGTGGTCCCTACTACTCCTCAGGGACCCTCCACTGCAGTGAAAGAGCCAGTTTGGGTCATTTGCTTCTATCCCTTCATTTATCCCAGGGGTTCTCCATTTTTTGTGTCCAGTGCCCTCTATCAGACACGCTGATACTGTCATTAGTGGCCAGTCTCAGTTGTTTGGAAATTCCTCAGTGGATGAGGTTGACACTGATGGGGAGGACATGGATTCTTCCTGTTCTTTTGGGGATGCCTATGAAGAAAACCCTTGCTTCTCTGCTGAGAGGTTAGAGATGTTGCAGATCTGTGAGCCTTCTGGTGTATGGTCTTCCTCTGGACATCCTTCAGCAGGGAAAAAGGGAATCACCCATTTTTCCTCCCCATCATTGTTTAGACCAGGTTATCATGGAAGATGCCTGATAGGAGACTCTTCTTTAACCCCTTAAGGACCGGCCGCACATGCATTAAAGCAAATCCAGCCATAACATACCAGGACCGTCAAGGGTCCTTAAAGGGATAGTAATACTTCAGTTTAACTTTATTTTATTTTGTAGGCATTAAAAAAACATGAAGAATGATATAAGTCTTATGTCTCAAACCTTTATGGTTTGAGATAATCACAAGCAAAGTTTCCCCCTCCCCGCCCATTTTACCTATTGTAAGCCATCTCTTCTCAGATGTGGAATCTGGTTGTAAGACCAGACAGGTAACAGAAGGGGACAATCTTCTTTGTATGAAAGCCCTCCCCCCCCCCTGACAAGTTTTTCAGCTTTTTCCCTTATCTTAATTGAAGATTGTCCCTCTCTGCAGTCTACCTGGGCACCTTCCTTCTGATCTGACTGAACGGGGGGGGGGGGGGATACCTTGCTTGTGAATATCTCTTAAACCATAAAGGTTTGAGAGATAAGACTTATATCATTCTTCATGGTTTTTAATGCCTATAAAATAAAGATAAAACAAAGTATTACTATCCCTTTAAGGGGTTAACCCCTTAACAACCAATGACGTAGATGTACCTCACGGGGTAGCTGTTCCTGAAGGACCAAGGACGTACATGTTCGTCACGGAATTCAGGGATCCCCGCGCAGCTGCATGCCGTTCAGGGAGCCCTGAATCCAGATCGAGGGGGGGGGGGGGGGGAAGGTCCGTTGTAGTTAAGTGCCGCCGCATGCATGTGCTGCCGGTCCTTAAGGTGTTAATAAACACCCCTCCAACCTTTATCCTTTCTCAGCTGAGCCACTGTCACAGCTGGCATCCCCACTGCAATTGATTCCCCCATGTCTTCCCCTGCTAAAAACACTGCTCTACCTTTGGCAGATTCTGCAGCCCTTAACCCCTTAAGGACTGGTGCGCACATGCGCTGCCGGCACTTAATTACCACTGGGCATTTTTTTTTTATTGATCTGATTCAGGGCTCCCCAGGCGGTGTGCAGCTGCGCAGGGAGCCCTGAATTCCATGACGTGCCTGGACCGTCACTGGTCCTTAACTGCTGGACAGCCGTGATGGTCCTGGCACGGCAATGGACGTTAAGGACTGGTGACGGTCCTGGTACGTCATATACTATTTACTTGCATTGCTTCTGCAGGAATGTTGTAAAGAGAAACTGTGTCTGAAATTGACCGCTCCAAGACTGGAGTGGTCTCTCTCAAACCCCCGCACGGTGTGGCGGCATGCTTAACTTCTCTGTCTGGTCCTTAAAGGGACAGTAATGTCCCATAAAAATGTTTTCTACTTTTATAGAGCAGAAGAAAATAAGAAGAATGGTGCAAACCCTATCTCTCAAACCGCTATGGTTTGAGAGATATAGGCACTGAAAGTTTGCCCCTCTTTCCCTTTCTCCTGATGTCAACTGTAAAGCTGACAGCAGGAGAGTCGAGTCGTATGACTTGAGGAGGCTCTGCAGCAGAGCCGAAATTGCGGTATTGCAAAAAAATTACTTCATTGGAAATGTCTACAAAGTGTGTTTGGTTTGCAAGCACACTTTGTAGACGTTTCCAATTCTTTTGCAATACCGCGATTTCGGCACTGCTGCAGAGCCACCGACTGGTCCCCGGACCGGAATCTCCTGCTGTCAGCTAGACGCTGACGTCAGGAGAAGGAGAAAGAGGGGGGGGACTTTCAGTGCAAATATCTCTCAAACCATAGCGGTTTGAGAGATAGGGTTTGCACCATTCTTCTTCTTTTCTGGAGCTGTACACAAATATAAAACGTTTTTATGGGACATTACAGTCCCTTTAACTGGACTTCCCCTCCAGGACCACCTCCAGGGTTAAGGATCAGGCTGATAAGAGCTTAGATTCCTTCTTAAAGGCACATTTCTTATTTTTCTTGGGTCACTAAAGCCATGGCTCTCTGGGGTGAACAGCTGTCAGATTCCATTAGGGGGGATGTTCCTAAAGAGAAACTACTAGTTATGCTAGCCAATATTATAGAGGCCAATGAATATCTCACTGAGACCTCTATAGCATTGAAGGGGTTAGAAAAGTGCTATTCAATTTAGGAATTTTTTGTTTGTCCCCTATGGTACAATAGATTTACTCCAGTATAACAGTTTGCTTTTAATCCTTTGAGTGCCAGTGGGGTATGCAATACATTGCTCTTTATCCACAAAAGTAAAGAGGAGCAATGATTATTCATACCGGCTGCATCATAAGCGGTACATTGAAATTCCCATTGATTTTAATGCAATTATAATCCATTGAACACACCGGAGATACACTTGCATTCAAGGGGTTAAAATCCTGATTTAAATAATTGAATTTCACCTCTATGAATTAGTTGTTTGCACCAGACTATCACCTCTTGACTCTGAGTGCCAGGGGGTATGCATTGTAAACTTGTTCTTTTTGTAATTATTCCTCCTCAGTTTTAGGCAACCATGTAGTATGCTGTGATTAATAAAAGCACAGGTCTGGTTTATTGCATGCCTTTAGTGTTCACAACGCATTGCTTAGCAATGCACTGTGTACCCCACTGGCATTCAAAGGGTTAACACACTACTTTATTTCTTGGTTTTGTCCTAGGAGGAACTGTCCCTTTAGATGTCCCCTGTGCAGCAGTTCCTTGGCTTTGGAATTGCACCAGTCCTTTGTACATCAGTCTGACTGTGCTTCCCTGCAACCACTCTATTGCTATTTAGACAGTAATTTACTCTCTCTCTCTTTTTAGTGCTGGCAGATGACTGTGCACCATATGTGGACTCCCAATTTGTGTTTCACCGGGGACAGACCTGTGTTCTGAGCTTCTGCTCTGGTACCTGCGTACAGAGGTATTGCAGCATTATTCCTGGTCTTGATCTGGATCAGTCCCAATTCCTCTGCGTGGTGACCAAGTAAGTATCAGCAGAGACTAAGGGTCTTATGTCATGTTCTAAAGAAAAATGGAGTAATTATATTTTATATATATATAGATAGATAGATAGATATTTGCTATTGTTCTGACCAGTATTTCTTTGAGGGCCTCCTGGCCATGTCTGAGAACAAAGGAGACATGGGCAAGTCAAAAACCACCAAAGCTTCTGGGGTCTTCCCATTAACCCTGTGCTCCTCATGTCAGATTAGTCTTCCCGGGGATTCTGCTGGTACTTTGTCGTTATTGCTCTGTGGCTCCTATACAACCTCTCCTGGGACCTTCTCCTAAACAGGAGCCTGTCTGGGTTAAAGCCCTTGTATCTTCTTTGAAGAATATTCCTTTCTCTATTCAGGAGCTCCATGAGTCTTGGAACCAGGACCATCCCATTTCCCTAAAAGAACACTTTTTCTGGGCGGTTCTCCCTGAATGTCTCCTCTGCCGAGGAGAGGGAAACTGATGAGGCCAATCTTGATATGTCCTTTACTCCTGGGGAGTAATTCAAGGAAGACTCTGGGTCACCTTCAGGGAGGAATAGGGAAGTTTAGAGACCTTGAAGGTCTCTGAGGCTTCTGACTTGAGCTCTTCATCCCCAGATATATTTTAAGAGTTGTGTTTTTTTTTCTTTTGTTTTTTTCCCCTTTATTTACCATCATTTCATGGACCAGGTATTTTTGGAGGAATTATGATTTTCTCTTATATTCCTTCTCTCCTGATGCTCAGTTGCAGTAGACCACCCAATCTCTAAAATTTCAAAGCTTACAGCATTGCCACTTGAGGATGAGTCAGCATTTAAAGGGATAGTAATGTTTCCTAATAAAAGCAGATCTAATTAATCAACATAGTATTTGGACTTTGACAGAATTGAAATAACACTCTCCAGAGTTGTAGTTCAAGAGTAATTCAATGACAAAGTATCCCCCTCCTGCCCATTTTACTGATGTAACGCTGTTCAGCCAGATCAGAAGGGAGGTGCCCAGGTAGACTGCAGAGAGGGACAATCTTCAATTAAGATAAGGGAAAAACCTGTCAAGGGGGGCAGGGTTTTCATAGAAAGAAGATTGTCCCCTGCTGTTATCTGTCTGGTCTATGGACTGCATTCCACATCTGAGAAGAGATGTCTTACACTACGTAAAAGGGGCAGGAGGGGAAACTTTGCTTGTGAATATCTCTCAATCCATAAAGGTTTGAGAGATAAGACTTATATCGTTCTTCATGTTTTTTTAATGCCTACAAAATAAAATAAAGATAAAATGAAGTATTTCTATCCCTTTAAGGATCAGGCTGACAAATGACTGGATTCTCCCCCTCAGGCTTTTGGTGCCTCTTACACTACCGGTCAAAAGTTTTAGAAAACCTCAATTTTTGCTACTTTTAGTTATTGCCATATAATTTGGCAAAAACATTAGAACAACATGTAAACATTGGGTATTTCCAAACTCAAGACAAATATTCTAATTTATTTAGCAGGGTTTTTTGTGGGTACATTAAATGAGTAAGAGGAAAATTACAGCTAAACACAAACACAGTAGGAAGTGTTAAAACAGCCATTGTCCAGAAAGACAAAAAAAAGTTCCAAACCTCTGGTCCTTAAAGCGGAACTACCACCTGAACACAACTTTAGCTTAAATAACTCCCCATCTGGCGACTGGCTGCTTAGTAGTGCTAGTCGCCAGAATTATTACCTTGACAAATAGATTTAGCCTTTCTTCCCGGGCTGACAGAATCACAGAACGCGGACATCTAGCTATAATGATGTCTGCACGCCTGTGCTGTCAGTCCCAGCCAGGTCTAGGAGGCGTTGCTAGGAGCTGTCCAGCTCCAAGAGGGACTGACAGCACAGGCTGGGAAATAGTTCCCACCCTGGAATTGTGAATAGCTTTGGTATATCTCCATGGTTCTTGTGTTGCACATTAGATGAAAGAAGAAAGGGGATTTTTATATATTTATCAATAAATCCTTTTCTCTTATTCCAAGTAGAACTTCCCTCCCGGAGAAAAACCATGCTGTTTTGAATTCCAGGCATGGAGGTCCTTTTGGGTTTTCTGGGTCAGGTGATCCCCTCTACTTTTGATCTATGCTATACATTAAAACTGAGCATGTCTGGTGGGGGGTAAAGTGGAGTAGGGGGTTCGCCACCTCCAGAGAGCTCTTTTAGGCAATTGCCCTGCCCTTCTGGCTGGAGGATACTTTTCCCCATGGTTACTGTGTTGTTTTTTTTTTTTTGTTTGTTTTTTTTTTTTTTTTTAAGGCTAAATTTAAGGGAATGGAGGATTTGAAGTATGAATAACATCTTGCCAAACAGTTTATTTACTGTAGAGAAAAGGCACCTAAGAGAGGATCTTGTTATATTGTATAAGTGTATGCAAAGTCAATACAAGGATCTCTGTGGTGAGCTTTTCATTGCAAGGCTGGATCAATTAAGTAGGGGCCACGCCTTACAATTAGAAGAAAGAAGGTCTCAACCTCAGCGGAGGAAGAGGCTTTTTACAGTAACTTCTGATAAGTTGTGGAATTCTTTGCCCAAGGATGTGGTAATGACAGATACAATGGATACATTTAAGGGAAGATAAGATGCATTTCTTTCAAGAGGGAACATGCAGGGTTATACTGTGTATTAGTAGATAAAATAGGAAGTTCTGGTAAATAGAACCCCTTAGCGACCGGCGGTCCTGGGACTTTTCCGTCCCATAAGGACCGCGTTGATGCACGCCGATGCGCCGGTACACGTGACCTGTTGCTTGTATCAGCGCGTCACATTTGGGCCTGATAGAGATCGCTCCGATCTTGGAACGGTCAATTTCAGGCCCTATTTTTACTTACAGCGCTCCCAGTAGAGCGCTGTAAGTAAAAAGTATGTGACGTACTATGACCGTCATGGGTCCTTAAGTATTTCAAGGACTGTGACGGTCATAGTACGTCACATGGGGTTAACACAGATCTAAAAGTATAATTGTTGTTGGTTTTTTTTGGGGGGGCGAGGGGGGGTGTATAAAAAAAAAACAAAAAAAAACATTTGATAAGAAATACTAATATAACAAACACTATAATCAAACCTGAATAAAGAAAAATAGCTCTCAGTGCTAACTCACCGTAGTGTATAGTAATATATACTATATAATAAAATTTATATTAAGTGAATATTGAAAGAAATAGTGTTGCTGAAGTGTACAGCTAGGAATGAGAGGGTTCGCCAGTCCCCCAAACATCAGGCAGAAGTCCAAAGTGCAAACATAAAACAAACAACAAACCTGCACTCCTCCAGTCTAGTAGTGAATAGTGTGCCCTGTGTTAGGCATGTATAATAACACTGTTGATAAATAATGAGGGTTTAGTGCCCACGTTTTGGCCAAAATGGAGGTGTAAGCTTGCCAACCCTATAAGGTATTTCAAGTATATGGCAAGTACCTACTCTAAATGCCTGAAACCCCTACCCCTTAGATGGTAGAGAAAAGCAATAAGTTAGGAAAATTAAACTGTTTCATGGTAATGCCCCTTTTTGGTGTTGACATCAGTGCAGTGATGAGTTGGATCTGTCGCCGTGATGAAAGGTAACCTGCTCGACTTTGATGCCCTTTACATGAAAAACTTTCACCTTATGTAATAGTGCCAAAGTCTAGCATGCTGCGTTCTAGTCTGTTTTGGGACACAGAACAGATATAAGTGTAGATATGTGGGCGACAGGTCTGTCAAAGGAGGCTGCAACAGTTCTGTTCATCATGTGAAAGAAGCCTTAGTGTTCAACAGCAATTTTAACTAAAACATTCTACCACAACAAACAGTTAGAGAACCTCTCTGTGCCACTTTATGCTAATACTCTGCACAGTATAGTATGCCAGTTTTGTTTGAGGCCAGACTTATTGTTGCCAACAAATGCCCTCCCCCTTTAACCTTCAATCTTCTAAATGGATGGCGAGGAATTTTCAGGGGTTTTAAAACCAACTGACACCTTTTTAAGGGATTGACTTTGAACAGTAGAGGTCACATTGACCCCTTATTTCTCATCAAGAATGAGTTGAGGCTGATTGAAATGGCTAAGTGATAATCAACAAGGTCCTTGTTCCTCATATTCACCCCCTTCCTCCCCCCCAAAGAAAATAAGTTTAATCATCGGACATCTGAATATAAAAGGTCCTTATCTGCAGTGCAAGAAAGAAAATACCCCCACAAATAAAAACTATTTATGTGCATTATTTTTTATTACGTGTACACTGAATTACAGTGGTAGAGTGAGGAAATATGACCTTGTGATATCATTCTACCTCCACCAAAATGTGATTGAGTAGTTTCCTACCTCCAGTATCAATCCACTTAATTCTACAACATCATGGTACCAGGTGTCATCATACTGTGACTTCACTTCTCGGCTATCAAAATTAAATGTATAATTTTCAAGGGATTGTAATATGAGAAAGTAAACGGATCTCCGATTCACCAGTATACTTTTTTTAACCATGCAGAGCGGTATATCATTGTTCTGGACTTGTAGTTCAACAGTAATTCAATTATAAAGGATCCCCCTCCCGCCCCTTTTTATTTGCGTAACGCTGCTTCTCATGCAGGTCTGGATGGAGCACAACGAGGGACAATCTTCAGAGAGCATAAGGAAAATCCTGCCCTCCTTTGTCAAGGGGGCGGGTTTTCCTTATACTCGGTGTATGAAGATTGTCCCTGTCTGTTAGCTGTCCGGTCCCAGGACCGGATACCGCATCTGAGGGGAGGTGGCATTCCTGAGATAAAAGGGACGGGAGGTGGACTGTTTATAATTGAATTGCTCTTGAACTACAAGTCCAGTACCATTGATATACCTCTCCACATGGTTAAAAAAGTATGATGAATTGGAGCTCTGTTTATTTTCTTATATTACTATCCCTTTCATGTCTGTCAGTCCTACAGGATTACAGATAAGAATGTTGTTAGTACCTCCCCTTGAAGGGTTACATAAATGTTTAATTTACGTACTGCAATATTTCATTGCCTGATTAATCTCTTATTGCTTCTACAGCCTTTGGTTTGTTGTTGGAGCTGGCATCGTAATCTTCCTGTTGATTATTATTGGTGTTATCACTTGTATCTGCAAATCCTTCTGTGCCTTGTGCAATTTGTGCTGCCCGAAACGTAAGTATAACTTCATCTAAGTCAAGGGACTGTATGAATTTTAGATGTACAGATCAGTAGTTAATAAATTGTATTACGTGGAATTCCAGGGTTCCCTGAAGAATGTATAGGGTGTTCCACAGAAGAAATTGAAATAATGGTGGACAGTGGAACAGGGCTAGAGGGACAGTATCTGTGTGGTTCTGTGACTACCAGTGGAAGTGTGGAAGCATTTCAGAGTTTACAGTCATCTAAAAAATATATTGAAATGAGCACTCCTTAAAACAAATGCTCTTTTTATACGAAAGAACGGATATTGGTTTAACCTCTTTAGAGTTATTTTATTTGTGAAATAGCAGGTTACAAAATTCACACCTAGTAACATAGTTGATGAGGGAAAAAAAGACATGCATCCATCAAGTCCAGCCCATTCCAGGTCACCCCTGTTGATCCAGAGGAAGGCAACCCCACCTCAAAAAAAACAAACATTGAAGCCATTTCCATTTAAAGCGGAACTTTCACCCGCTATAAAGTCACCCTGCAATAATTAAGCAGGTAGCGACTAGCTTTTATAATAAATGTTACCTCTGAAATTTAGCTGATTATTAAGAAATCCTTTACGGTAGGAGTGTGCCACAAGGTAACCTGAAGGGACTGACTGCGCAGACTGCACTAACCTGTCGGTCAGTCTCTTACAATAAAGGATTTCTTAATAATCAGCTACATTTCAGAGGTAATATATCTATTATAAAGCTAGTCGCTACCTGCTTAATTATTGCAGGGCGACTTAATAGCGGGTGAATGTTATGCTTTAAGCCCCAAGTGTGGGGGGAAAAAAAAACAAAACTGTTTTGTGCTTGATAGTGAAGACAAAAGAACAAGAAGGCGCTCCTGGTGTATTAAGGTTTTTCAGATGCTTCACCCCAACCCTTCACCAGTATAAGAATACTGTGAAAAATTCCACTTACATGGTAGATAAAGTAACTTTCAAACACCGCATATAGTTTCCTGGCCAGGAACAAAGTAGCATCTTCACCAATGCAACGCGTTTCACATGGTAACGTGCTTTATCAAACTTAAAAAGCGAAGAAAGCTCATTGAAAAGTATCAGGAGTTCAGTGCATATGTATAAAGAGAAAAATGGACCAACTTTGGGGCAAAATAACCGCAGAATATAAAAAAAAAACCTTGGATGCTAGAGAGGCCTATAACTCATTCCAAAGCAATGCAGTGCAGACTTCTAGCACCCAAGCAGTTAAAAAACACCTCTAAATCAGTGGTACGTTGTGTGTGTTCCATATGGTGCGTCTGATGCACCAGAATTGCTCCTATTTTCTTTTTATTTATATTGACCATTCAAGGCAAAAGAAAATGGATTCCATTTGTTAACCCCTTGAGGACCAGAGGGGGTGTGCAATGCATTACTTTGCAATCTGTTGCACACCACTCTGGTCCTTAAGGGGTTAAAACACTGCACATGAATAGTGCTATTCTAATACACTTAAATATGTGTTAGGAAATACAGAGAGCAGGGCTCTACCCTTGGGTGTCACAGAGATATTAGCATCCATGGGGTTAACTAAATATTAGAGAGGCTTCCAGGGAATTGAATAAATCCTATTACTGTTTGATGGTCTGGTTTTGCTTCAATGTGACCTATGTAGAAAAGAGGAGAAATTCCTAGGCAAAACAGCTGACCAATATTTAAGTAACCACTCATAGGCGTGCGCAGCCAATTGCATTAGGGTGTTCACCCAAAGCACAAACACACACGTGCGTGCGCGTATGTAATATATATGTGTGTGTGCTAGCTAAATAAATGATTGCCCCCCATCTGCTCCATATTGCCCCCATTAGCTCCAACGTATCCCCCATCAACTCCATATTGCCCTCACATTGCCCCCATCAGCTCCAACTTGCCCCCATCAGCTCCAACTTGCCCTAACATTGCCCCCATAATCTCCACATTGCCCTCAGCTCTGACTTGCCCCCATCAGCTCCAACTTGCCCTCACATTGCCCCCATCAGCTCCAACTTGCCCTCATCAGCTCCAACTTGCCCTAACGTTGCCCCCATCAGCTCTAACTTGCCACCAGCTCCAACTTACCCCCATCAGCTCCAACTTGCCCTCACACTGCCATCAGCTCCAACTTGCCCTCACATTGCCCCCATCAGCTCTAACTTGCCCTCAGCTCCAACTTGCCCCCATCAGCTCCAACTTGCCCTAACATTGCCCCCATCAGCTGCAACTTGCCCTCAGCTCCAACTTGCCCTCACATTGCCCCCATCAGCTCCAACTTGCCCCCATCAGCTCCAACTTGCCCTCACATTGCCCCCATCAGCTCCAACTTGCCCTCACATTGCCCCCATCAGCTCCAACTTGCCCTCACATTGCCCCCATCAGCTCTAACTTGCCACCAGCTCCAACTTACCCCCATCAGCTCCAACTTGCCCTCACACTGCCATCAGCTCCAACTTGCCCTCACATTGCCCCCATCAGCTCTAACTTGCCCTCAGCTCCAACTTGCCCCCATCAGCTCCAACTTGCCCTAACATTGCCCCCATCAGCTGCAACTTGCCCTCAGCTCCAACTTGCCCTCACATTGCCCCCATCAGCTCCAACTTGCCCCCATCAGCTCCAACTTGCCCCCATCAGCTCCAACTTGCCCCCATCAGCTCCAACTTGCCCTCACATTGCCCCCATCAGCTCCAACTTGCCCTCACATTGCCCCCATCAGCTCCAACTTGCCCTCACATTGCCCCCATCAGCTCCAACTTGCCCTCACATTGCCCCCATCAGCTCCAACTTGCCCTCACATTGCCCCCATCAGCTCCAACTTGCCCTCACATTGCCCCCATCAGCTCTAACTTGCCCTCAGCTCCAACTTGCCCTCACATTGACATCAGCTCATCTTCACATTGCCCCCTTCCATAATGCCCCTTCATCTCCACAATGCCCCATTCATCTCCACAATGCCCCCTCCATCCCCTACCTTCAGTCCCTGGTGGTCTAGCGGTGTGCCATAAGAGAGCTCTGTGCCTCCTTCGGCACAGAGCTGACGCTCCCGCGCGCTGCTCTCAGTAATGCAGAGCGCTGGGAGATGATGTCATCTCCCAGCGCTCTGTATTACTACAGAGCCTGGGTCTCGCTGCGGCTTGTCACATAGATGCCGCGAGGGAGCGCTTGGTAGTTTAAATCAGCGCTCCCTCACGGCAGATATATTAAAAAGAAAAAAAAATCACCAGCTTCCCTGGCCGGTGCGCACGGGGCCGATTAGGGTGTGCCTGGGCACACCCGGCACACCCCGTGCGCACGCCTATGTAACCACTTGAATGCTACAGAGGTCTTCAATGCCTTGCTTTGCCACGTGTTTCATACCGTTCTACTATGCAATAAAGTTTTAATCAACACAAATATTTCTTTATTACATACTAGCTGAAGAGCCCGTTACACAGGCCACAGTGCCACTGCCAGCCGGTCACGGGGCAGTCATGCACAGTAGAGACTGCCCTTCGGAGTGTCCCGCTCTGTATCAGCCTTGTCACAGGCAGTCTCTACTGCGCATGACTGCGTCGTTAAACACGTTTTAGCAAATTATTATATAGGATGGTGCATGGTTTTTTTGCTCCAGAATTGCTCCATGTATGACTTTATACATATGTCCCAATGTGTTGTGCCTGCTGACACCTGAACGGGATCATGTGGTGATGTTGTGACCCCACCCGGGCTGAGATGCACTCTGCTGCTTTTGTCTGGACAGTATCACTGAACAGCAGAAAGAAAATGTGGTCATTCAGATATAGAGGTAGAATTATATACCATCTATATCCTTTTTATATAGGACAGTACCCTATTGGCCTTTGCAGCGGCTGAGTGGCATTACATACTGCTGTGAAGTCTATTGTCTATCAGCAAAGTTCCCATGTAGTGTATATTTAGCATGATTGCTTGTGCAGCCCAAATGCATAAACTATTAGTTTCTATAATAAATCTCATCTGCCACATTTCTGCCCCTTCACTCAATTTATCCAAATCCTACTCTGTATGTATTTCCTTACACAGCTTAGTGTCCTCAGAAAAGAAGGCTGTAAATATAGCATCTGCATTTTCAAGAATACGGCACCTAGGTGTTAGAACAGATGAGGTTAAAAAAAGCCCTGCTAAATTATTTAACCCTTTGAGTGCCCGAGGGGTTGAGTTCCATACCCCTCTGGCACTTAGGGTTATTGTTGCACCTTTTAAATATATAGCCATCAGTAGGATTTTTTAACCCATTGAAGGCTTTACAATATGCTGAATATGTTTCTAGCACTAAAGGGGTTCATTATACATGGTCACTTTATTGTAGGAGTAAAAAGCCCCATTAACCGTTGATTGTCTGGATACAATTTTTCCCTCCGGTTTTCCAACAGACACCAACTGGAATTTTTGTGTTTAAGATTCAGTGATGACATTTTAAAAAATAGAGGCTCGCTTAATAGGGACTGGGACGATTGTAGGGCAAACCAGCTGTGCACCAGCAGGAGCAAATAATATTTCCTCAAATTGCCATTGATTTAACTCCTTGAATGCTATGGTGGTCTCTAGTGCATTGCATACAAATATTTCTAACTTTCAAGAGTTAAAATTCTCCATTTAAATCAATGGGACTTTGTGTTTTGTCTCCTTAAAGGGATAGTAATGTTTCACAATAAAAGCAGCTCCAATTAATCTCCATAGCAGGGATTATAATTTTAAATCCCTTGCTACTAGCCAGACCTGAAAAGTTACTTGCCACTGCAAGCCAAAACATACCCACCAGGGCTGAATTTCTACTCGCCACGGCTAAATTTTCACTCGCCAGTGGCAAGTGGAAATTTTGCGCCCTGTTCATAATATTTGGGCCATGGAGCGTGTTATTTCAATTCTGTCAAGAATTGTAGTTCAAGAGTAACTGAGTGATAAAGTGTCCCCCTCCTGCCACTTTTCCTGGTGAAACACTGCTCAGCTCAGAGCCCTGGTGTCCAGGTGGATCACAGAGATGGATACTCTTCAGTGAGCATAACGAAAAATCTGATTAACTTGTCAAGGGGGCAGGACTTTCATTGTTCTCACAGTAAGAAGATTGTCCCTTGCTGTGAGTTGTCTGGTCACAGGACCAGATTCCACATCTGAGGGGAGGCGGCTTGCATTAGGTAAAATGTGTGGGAGGGGGATACTTTATCATTCATTTACTCTTGAACTACAACTCTGACAGTATTGAAATAACACTCCACGGCCCCAATACTATGAAAATGAATTTAAGCTGCTTTTATTGTGAAACATTACTATCCCTTTAAGTTGTAGTTGGTTTTCACCAGCCTTATAACTTTATAAAGGGTTTTATCTACAAATTTCTCAATAGAACTCAATCGGACTCACATAAAAGCACTTATCACATATCTACTGCAATGTAATGTAGGCCACAATCAGGGATAATTTTGTTTTGTTGGCTACCTGAGGAGCACTGTAAAAAACTGCATTTTCCATTGCTCTTACTAATACTATTGCTTCTACTAATAGTGATTGATATTTTTTTTTTCTTCTTTAGCACAGTATAGTTCTCATGTTGCAGTCACCAACGTTATGCCCCGGCAGCCCATGGTGCCAGTGGGTGCCATGGCAATGTCCCCTCCAATGTACCAGCCAGTTCCCAGCCAGCCCAATAAAGGTGTTCTACCTCCACCATACCCAGGTGAGGCACAAGACCAGTTCTACAACTATCCAACTAAGTAAGATGTGGTGAGTAAGTGCCATCTCTGTATACATACCACCTGCAGTGCCAGCAATGTGCATGGGCTGTGCTGCATACACTATAAAAGTCAATCTGTTTGCTGAAAACCCTGCCCTTCTCTGTCTCTCTCTCTCTCTCTCTCTCTATATATATATATATATATATATATATATATATATATATATATATATATATATAAATATATTCTTTATGATTACCTTTTTAACATTGTATGTAACCAGGGCAACAGTAATGTTCACAAAAGGCCTGGGGCTTGGGACATACCCAGTGCTTTATTAGTGCACCATGCAGCCCATTTGTACCATTTCTAGTATGGAGATCAGCACCGTTAGCTGTCAACAAGGTATGGGTCTTCTAGCATGAGACGTGATGCTTTAAAATCTCAGTAAACCTCCTTTTTGGCTTTATATTTTGCAAGTGCATGTGTGAAGTCAGATGATCTATACTCTTCATAATTTTTTCATCTTTATCTATTTTATTTTTTTTTATATACTTTTCTGACCCTAACAATAAGCCTTCTGGCACTGTGTTTCTATTGACCTTTGTGTTTGTGTCACTATTCCTGCTTTGACAGCCCCTGACAGCCCTCTGAAAATATAGCATTTGAGGTAGCACACTGCCAGACACAGAAGTGTAAAAGAGTGAGTGAGTGTGTGTGTGTGTGTGTTGGGGGGGGGGGGGAATTGTGAAGATGATGTAACCCTCTGGCACTTAAAAGGTTAAGTCAAAAAGGATGTTTACTGTTACTTTAACCCCCTCTTGGTGACTACATAGCAACACCCCACATGTAATTATTAAATGAGAACGAACAGGTTCTGTGAATAACCCTTCTTCCCTTAATCCTTTGCAATGCATTGCGTACCCCTGTCACTCAAAGGGTTAATCTGGACAGAAAATCCTGATGGCCACAATTTCATCTTTCAAGGGCCTGAGGAGTGTGCAGCTTATTGCTATGCAATACTTTGCACACACCCACTTGTCCTTAAAGGAACACTAATGTCCAATAATAACTTTATGTTTTGCAGATTTTTAAAAAATAAATGATGTGGCACAAATCCTCTCTCTGACACGTATACAGTTTGAGAGATATTCACATCTAAAGCTCCCCCCTCGTCTCCTGACATCCGCACTCTACTGCCAGTAGGAGATCCCGGTCCTGGGACCAGCCGGAGGCTATGCAACAGAGCCTTAATAGCGATACTGGAAAAGAATTACTTCATTGTAATGGTTTCCAACGTGTGCCTGGTTTGCAAGCACACTTTGTAGTCCGTACCAATGAAATAGTTCTTTTTAAATATCTGTATTGTAGCTGATACGGATCTCCTTCTGTCAGCTTTACCGCTGACATCAGGAGAGGGTACTGATTATGATTTCCACAGAGGCGGACGTGATGCTTTGTTGCACGCCTTCCACTGGACTCCTAAAAAGACTTCATTGAAAGGAGTCTGAGATCCGAGAACCTTGTTTACCTCACTGTAAAAGTAACGTGTATAGGCTAACAAATTGGTCTTGAAAGCTTGCACTCTAAAGCTATTCATTTAGCCAGTAGAGGTATGACTTTTACTAGTTTCCTGTTTTAATGCCTTAGTCTTGTGTAACTCATTAGTATGTCCTTTTTGTCTTTGCAGCTGCAGAAAACATGGCATTTGTGGAATACCCTTAGGTCTCAGACCCACTTCTCTTACTGTTTGTATGTCAAGTTGTTTTTCTGAGCTATCGGATAAAGAGAAATGGCTTTTGTGTTTCTGGGTGTTAAACATTACCTCCATGAAATGACCAGTGCATTAATCTTATGGGTCTCTTAGTATTCTCTAGTACAGTTAATTTTTCAGAGGATATTTATCAATATACTATATTTCCCTGGTTTTGTCAGTGTGAGAGAAGCAGGTGACGAATTGTCTTTTGGACCTGCTTATAATTTTTCGAGTTAAGTGTAAAGCAGTTTTTGTGTAGCCACTAAACAAAGGTGCACTCGAATATGTTTTTTTCAGATCAAAATTAAAAGGATGACAATCTACTTAGGAACAACTCAGTTTGGATGTCTTCAGCACATTGCATTTAGCATCTTAGGGGTTAACATGTTTTGGCACCTTCATTTCAAAACTTTTTCCACATTGTATTGTCCACTCTTTACTACTCTCATTCGCTGTGAACAAATATCCGTTTGTCATCCACGTTAGAATTAGAATCCTCTGCAAGACTTCATTTATTTCCTTTTTTTTTTTCCCCTTCGCAAGTTCTTTTGTTAATAAAAATAAAATAAAAGGGTAAAATTCAGATTCCAAAGGTCAGTTGAATATGCTCGTTAGTTTACTAATCATTCCCCAAGAGGAGGATTATTTAATTGGAAAGCACATCCAATTATGCATCAAGCTCAATGTTATTCTCCTTGAAATTCGGAGTTCAAATAATTATACATCCATTTACACCTGGTTCTGCATGATGTATTTATAAGGCTGTGTTTACATAGATGACAATTGCAGCAGTGATTTTGTTCTTTATTGTGATAGTGTAACAAGGTGGTTATGTGTTACTTTTCTACCCCTTCTCCCAGCATTCCCTTCTCGAAATATAAACCGCAGTGAGTAACCTGCACAGTAATCTTGGACTCTACCTGTGAGATTTGTGTGTCCAGGAAAGCCATTCTACAAATTTTGTTGTTGTTAACTTTTATTGAGAAATTGGGGCAAGTGGCATCACAAACTGAATATTGTCAGTCATGCAATCAACCCCATCCCACACAATATAGTAAATAGCGCAGTCATCCATTTGCAGCAGTCATCCATTTGAACAAAGCCTAAATGAACAGAAGTGGAGTACTCAACAGTCTTAAATATGTTGGTTACAGCACTTTATAGGACTTATGTATTAGAAAAAAAAGCAGAGTAATTTTTGGCAAAGCAACTATATCATAGGGCACAAATGATGATTCTCCAAATTTCCGTTAACTAAAATGGGTCAAAGCAATGTGTTGGAGTCCTAGCATTCAAAAGTCCCATTTAAATCAATAGAAATGTTGAGTTGGTGCAGCTGATTTCTCCTAATTGCCTATATAGTAGTCATGACTGTCAGTAGTGTGCGCTGTGAGTAAACCACATCTTTTTATTTTAGACCCATATGTGCACCACATTCCTGGATGTATACTATGTTTATCATGTTTTGTTACCTTTGTAGAATTTAATCTTTGTAAATGTAATATAGAAATCTTTACTTTTTACATAAAAATAAATACAACAGTTTTTGAACTTTGTTAAAACTCAGTTGTTGTCTGTTCGTACAATGTTACTCGGCTATGAAGGAAGGAAGAAGTTGCATAAAAATGTTGAATGTCGTCCTATGCTTTGGAATTGCTCTGTTCCAGACAAAGATTCATATAGAGGGATGTGTGTATGAGAAACACTCCACTGTTGTTCTATGGAGTCACTTTTTCAAGTATAAGAGATCTGAGTTGACTCCATTCAATGACATAAGAAGTGGAGAGGTTCTTACTTTAGTGTATCTCCCCCATAGAATAACCTTCTGGCAGAGATGGCCTTTTCTTACTCTGTGTTTACTGGCTCCAGTTTTGTGGACTAATAGTGCAGGTTTTCATGATCTCCTCACTTGATCAGTCAGTAAATAATCCTATATAATAATTTGCTAAAACGTGTGTAACAATGCCGTCATGTTCAGTAGAGACTGCCTGCTCCGCAGCTGATAGACCTGGACACTCTAAAGGAGCGTCTAGCTCTGTATCAGCCGTGGCGCTGGTAGTCTTTACTGCGCATGACTGCCCCGCGACCGGCTGCCAGTGGCACTGTGGCCCATGTAACGGGCTCTTCAACTAGTTGTGAATAAAACCACCTGTGCTAATGGTGATGATTATGTAGTCTTGTTAGGATATATTGAAAACCTGTAGTGTTTGGTCAGACGAGCAACATTCTTAGTGCTTCTAACAGGCCTAAAAACAAAACGCATTCAACTCAAATGGCTTGTTCATATCACAAAGGTGCTTTTAACTTCAACTTTAAGGTCCAGCTTTTTTGCAACTGTAACAGAGATTGCAGGAAATGTTTGTCATAGACAGTCTGCATAGAGGTGTATGGGGCCATGGATTATTAAAATGATAGTCTTAGACGTAGTTACTCATTGCAGCATTTAATGAATGGCTGGTTCACGTAGAAGTCAGCCAATCATGTATTGCTGATGATGGGCTGATCATTTTAGTCGCACACCGATCACGGAGATTAAGGCCTAGATTTAAAGGCAGCCGTTAAACCATCCGCTAAGTAAAAAAGGCACGTCGGCCGCAAAGAACACATGTTTTACGGCAGATTCAAAGGTAAGCGTTCAAGAATAGCTATCGGGCGTAGGCACTACAAAAACACGTTAAACAAAAACCAGCGTCGCACCTGATTTTGCATCACCGTGCGTCCCAAACACCCGTTAAAACACAACTTAAGTCAAAATGTTACATTACGGCTGCCGTTGTCTAGCAACCCTGATAGATGCACAAACAAAATTCAAACCTACAGCCAATCCCAAGGCCCCAAAGTATCAAAAATGTCCAAATACACCTATATATACCTCAAAATAACGGTTACACCCTGTCTGTGTTTCGAGTTTCAGCAAGCTAGAGCACAGGACCCAGGAGTGGAGGATAGCATTTAGAGAGAGAGAGAGAGAGAGAGAGAGAAGCATACAGAGGAGTAAGGTAGAAGGATTTTGGAGAGGAGAGAGTTACATTTAAATAGACACATAGCACACTTTTGCACATAGCACATACATCCATACAAACACATACACATGCATACACATAGTCTTTTTTTTTTCATCACACCTTACACATTTTAAACTTTATTTTTACAGTGTGAATCCGTGAGTGAAAGTGTGTGACAGAGAGTGAGTGGGATCGAGTGTGTCTGTGAGGGCGTGTGAGAGTGCCTGGGTGTGAGTGGGTGAATGATGGCCAGGAGAGGAGGACAGGAGAGAGGGATGGGGAGACTAGTGGAGGAGGAGGAGGAGGAAGGTCAGGAGGGGATCCCTCAGCAGAGCAGGGGTGGGAGAGGGAGATACGCAGGGCGGAGGGGGACCAGGCCCACAAGAACAGGCACACAAAGAAGAAGAGGGACAGATCCTGCAGTGGGACGAGGGGTAGTGCCTGGGGACCACCACACACAGGCAGGGGCAGAGCAGGCAGGACACTCCGGGTCTGACTCCTCGAATGCCGGAGCTGAGGGGGACAGGGTCAGGGATCCCCGATATACCGAGGAAGAAAACACGGCCCTCGTGGAGGCTGTGCTGGAGAGGGAGAGTGTCCTCTTCCCGGGGGACAGACTCCCTGGCCTGTCTGCGAGGAGGAGAGCTGCCTGGAGTCAAATCTGCAGCAGAGTTAATGCGGTGGCCACCTGCAGACGGGATGTGGACTCAATCAAGAAGAGATGGGGCGACTGCAAAAGGCAGGTGAAGAGGAAGATGGGGGATGCCGCCCTGCACGCCAGAGCCACCGGAGGTGGGCCACCTGTCCCCATCACCTACAGCGCATGGGAGGAGAGGCTGCGGCAGACACTGTCATCCACCCTCATTGAGGGGGTCCCTGGAGGATCAGACACTGGGGAGGAGAGGAGCCTCCACACCACCGGTAAGTGCATCACCCCAAAACCACACACCACCCCAAACCACACACCCATCACAAACAAGCACTCACATCCCAACATCTGCTCTTCATTCAACCACACAATTGCACCAACACAGCACCCTGAGGGTTTAAACAGGGATCAAGACAAGGACAAATGTCAATGTTCAACAAGGCCAAAACCTGTCCAACTCCCTGGTTAACCCTCATGTTGCTGTGCTCATCACACACAATACACACAAACCATGCTCAGTAAAGTGTTGTATGTTAAACATCACAATTGTTGTCACACAGTGTTACCCATGTTCACACAGGGAATCCAGCACATAACCCCATGAGTGCCAGAGGGATCATCAATGCATCGATCAACAATGCTTTGGCAACCCCTCTGGTACTCAAAGGGTTAACCAGACAACAAACACATGTCGATAGGTTAACAATTACATGACACATAGGGGACATTCACTAAGCGGTGAAAAAGAGCTGATGTAGTGAATTTGACACTTGCATACCCTCACTTTACCAATTACAATGTTAGTCTATGGAGAACATCCAATAACAGGATTCAAGCTGCACAGGCCCCATTGTGTGGACTCCATAGAAAACATTGCAGATGGTGAAATGAGGTCAGCGGAGAAGTCAGCATCATAATCAGTTCATCAGGTCCACTTAACCGCTTACTGAATCACCAACAGGATGGATCAGGTCACAAATCACAGTGCCACTGAGAATAAATGCTTGTATGTGCAACACACAGGCCAAAAACAATCACACATAAGTAAAGGTGAAAAAGTTGGCCTTGGTGTTGTGTATGCAATCATTTACTCTAACTTCAATTTACATAGCTCACATTTGATTCACATATAGATCCTCAGGAGTGCTGATGCCATGGATGGATGGTACACCAGACACTATTTGCAGGATAAATATGGGAACCAAATATGAACCATTGAGGTTTGGTCAATAACAGGCCAGGGATTATGGATATCTATGATCGGGTCTGGCTGCCTCACACAGAAGGATGGATGGGCTGATCCAGGAAAAAAAAGGCCTCAATCAATGATATCCTTCAAGACTGGCTTGATTGTTGCCCCTCAGGATTCAACTTGAACAGACCTCATGGACAGAATCCTGTAATGTACATCAATCCCTGATTGCCACGGTGGTATCCCATGCATCACAATGCTATGCATAGGATACCATCATGACAACCAGAGAGGGACATGTCTAATCTGACAAAATCCAGCACTGTACGGGATGAACTGATAACATAGGGATGAATACTACTTGAATCACACTGCAGATCTCTTCAAAAAAGATATGTACAGAAAGAAAAACAACCAGATTTGTATGTGGATATGTCCCTTTCAAATGGGTACAAATAGGTCCCAACAAGATGTAAACCCAGAGTTCGTTTCAGTACGTGTGATTGTCCAACTGCCCATATATGTGCACCCTCAACAAAATAACTCATATTGATATCATCATCACAGTACATATACCCAGTATATTACACCTACTTGGATGGGTATCACTTGTATCTATGAAAGTTCATTTGTGATGGCTGTACATATATAGGCAGTTAGACAATCACATGTTCTGAACAGATCTCTGGGTTCATATCTATCAAGGATATGTTTGTACCCGTATGAAAGGTACATATACACACATATCAGACCATATTCCTCACTGTGTACCTTGGCATGGCAATGGTTAATTTCACTTGATGTAACCTTGCAGGCATCATAAAGAGATGTTTAGAAAGATGTTACTGTATGTGACAGCTGGAGATGTCAGTCATATGACCACACGGAGGCTCTTCAGCAGACCCAAAATTGAAACAATTGGAGATGGATCCATCATTGACATGGTCCACAGAGCGTGCTTACAAACCAGGAACACTTAGTAGACAATGGCAAAGATGTAGTTATCTCCAAATGGGTCAATGTGGAGTCTGCTGAAGAGCCTCCGTGTGGTCAAATGACTGACATCTCCAGCTGTCACATACAGCAACATCTTTCTAAACATCTCTCTATGATGCCTGCAATGTTACATCAAGGTGAAATTAACCATTGCTATCCCGTTAAAGAGATAGTAATACCTAAAATGTGAAAGGAAAAATACATGTCATAGGATTGATCCACCGGGTAATGTAAGGGTATCCCCACTACTGAAAGGTGTTTCATCACAAGAGTATAACAGCTCAAAGTTGAATATTCCAGGGACAATATCACTGTGGCCTGAAAATGTACTATGCCAATGTTGCCAGACCATCCTCTGGCTAGCTTTGGTCCAGGGAACAGATATCCACAAAGGATGATGTGGCAACAGCGCAAATGTACAATTTCAGGCCACTGGGATGTGGCACCAAAGGAATTCAACTCTGAGCTGCAATACATGTAGAATACAACACCCATCACCAGTAGGAGTACCGTT
This sequence comes from Rhinophrynus dorsalis, assembly GCA_037306005.1. NCBI lineage: Eukaryota > Metazoa > Chordata > Amphibia > Anura > Rhinophrynidae > Rhinophrynus > Rhinophrynus dorsalis. Next base: position 103,352,121 of record CM074722.1, on the reverse strand, counting down.
GTTTCACACAGGGGGATACACCATACAACATATATGTTCCTTTACACATTTCAAGTATTAATATCAATTTGACACCATCATGGCTAAGTTTACTGATCACACAATCTCAATCCTCCACACAGGTTATGTGTCTCCAGCACATCAGGAGCCCATGGAGGAGGCCACCTCACCACCCAGTGAGGAGTATTTGGAGGAGGGGACCAGCCAGTGGGCACCGTACCCAACGACATCCACACCTCTTGGCCAGCTGGATGCACCAACTCTGCCTGCACCAACTCTGCCTGCACCAACTCTGCCTGCACCAACTCTGCCTGCACCAACTCTGCCTGCACCGACTTATTACAGTGACTGGATGCCCCCCACCACCTCCAGGAGCTATTATCCCCCAGCAGCAGCAGCAGCACCACCACCACCAGGGAGGCAATGGCTGCCCGGTGATGTGGCCACCACCCAATACGGGCCATACCCACAGATTGACCTACCCTCCTGGATGGCTCCCCAGCATGGCCCCAGGTATGATCCTAGGTGGGGGCCAAGCACATACCAGTGGCCAAGGTTTGACCCTTGGCCACTCGACTACCAACACCTGGGCCTGCTTGGGGAGCCCCAACAGCCTATGCGAAGGGACGTGTTTACCCCACCACCTCCACCAGCACAGACATCGGTGGGCAGCAGTGGGTCAATTGATGTGGTGGGCACATACCCATCTGCAGCACAACCAGCACCAGCAGAGGAGGACACAGCACCAGCAGAGGAGGACACAGCACCAGCAGAGGAGGACACAGCACCAGCAGAGGAGGACACAGCAGCAGCTGATTCACCAGGCACAAGCATCACCAGCAGTGAACGGCCCATGGGGATGGAAGCTGAGTGTATGGCTCTGCAAAGGAGACTACTCAGGTCAAGCCTCCGCACCAATGACAACATCACCAGGAGCCGTAGGGAATCCCGTATAAACACTAACAGGATAGAGGCAAGGATCCATGCCCTGGAGTCGGAGGTCATGAGGATCAACACTCAACTCCATCGGCTACACACGGGGGTGATGGACCTGCTTGCACAGCTACTGGTGGAGTTGAGAGAGCTGAACCGCAGGGAGGACTTACGTTTGGAGAGGGAAAACCTGCGCTCCACAGAGGGATCCACTGCCCCCACCACCCCCTCTAATGTGACCCCCGAAGCCACACCTAGGGGGCAAAGGGTGACCAGGAGATCATCCAGGTTATCCACTTCTGCCACACAGTCTAAGCCCCCCCCCCCCCAAGAAAAAAAAATAAAATGCCCAACATGTTAAATTTCCCCTGAATAAAGGAACATTGTGCTTTTGAATCCTGTCTGATCTGCTTTGAATTTGGTCATAGATTTGGGTGGCAGAGTTGTCTCCAATGCATTGCCAAACAATTCAGTGAATACAACTCCTGCCTAGGTAAGATGTTTGTGGGATGTTACAACATGGGTTCACATACACATCGTTGTACAAAATCAACTGTAAAAACATCCCTGTTGCCATATTACACAACTGTGTTATATGGCAATGTTGTGTGTTGATTTTGCATAACAAAACATTCCCCTTAGCCCAACATTTGGTACAACATTGAACATTCATCTACATCATATGTAGTGTTTAACCCTTTGATATCCAGAGTGGTAGGCAACGCATTGCAAAGAAATGCGTTGGGTACCACTCTGGCACTCAGAGGGTTAAGGGGATAACCAAACAAACGGCTTAGCGGTGAGATAACAAGCAGGACAGATAAATGGGACATGTATCCATATTGTCTTGGATTCACACACTCATTGTGCAACAGACTGACTGGGGAAGCCAATGTTTTCAACCTAGGATTTCAATGTGTAGCACACACATTGATATCCTGGGGTGAGCATTGGGGCCTCCAGTAAGTTGACTTGTTGTTTTTTCTAAGGGTGTAACAGACTTCCCCAGTGAAAACACTTGTCCACTTGGTCATGTACTGTGATATGTCCCAGTGGAGCAATATCACTGAACATTGATTATACTGAGCAACACATTAACTGTGGACAGGAATTCACTGTGGAAGTATGTCCCCTTTATCACCTCTTTATCACTCCCACAACACATTAGTGTATCACTGCCACCATCTGTTAGCGTGAATACATCACTGAGTCCACTCACTTGCAAACAAGTGCTGGAGTCCTGTGATATGGGTGATGCCTTTCCATGTATGGGGATACTCTACCCTGGGTGTGGTAACGCATTGACAACTGTGTTCTCAAATATATCCTCCTACAGACACAGATAGAATGGTGATGGTTCATCTTTATTGTGTCTCAAAGTACATTAGGATGTACATGTGTTTTCTGTGTATTGCCTATATGCATTGAACACCTGTATGAGAACACTAAATGTACTTTGAAACAAAAAAATAGTACTTTAGTTACACTGCTGCCCAGCTCATGTGTTGTCCACAAGGTTTGACAACTCTGTAGCTGAGCATCCTAACTGTACAGGTTATAAAACTCAGGAATTAGTGTTTTCTGTGTCTATATGAAAATGATCCAGTAGAGGTTTGTGTGAACCTCAGGTCAAACTTTGCATCACCAACAACATCAACATAAACAGCAAGGGGTGATCTCCATGAAGGTGATGTCAAGACATCAATCCAGTCACATAGAAGAACTTCAGTTCAAGGATGGATCATGTTACGGATGCCTGTGGAAGAAGAGGACAGGATTTGGAGTAGTTGACTTGAACTGATCATCAAGCAACAACAATTTAGTCTTTTTGATCCCCTCAATTTTCACAGTTACAGGTGAGTACACAAACCATTGCTTGACAATGTGTTGTGTACTCATCTGTAACCAATTATGTGGAGAACTAAGGACATGTGCCCCAGCCCTATGGATATGTGCCCCTGACATGGATACACACATCAACAAGTGTTCTGAGAGCTCCATGGAAGTAATGAATTTGGGCTGCCACTGTTAATGTGACAGTGGCAGCCCAATGTCATTTGTTCCATGGAACTGTTAGGACACATTTGTTGATGTGTGTATTCATGTCGGGGGCACATATGTCTGCACACTCACAGGTCAGCATGGTGTCCCTGGTAATCTGATCTACGTCTCATGACCTCTACATTGTGTGCCCATACCACTGTACATCCACCCCTGTGCTGCTCTTCTCAGCTGTAGCACAGTACAGGTTCCATATTGAGTCCAATGGCCCTTTAACCCCTGATGTGACGGAGTATTATCCAATGCATAGCATTGGATAACACTCTTTCGCTACAAGGCTAGCATGGTTGCTCTGGCTATGCTCATGGCAAATCAAGTTAGCTGCTGTCAATCAAGCCCTGTAAGGCGATGAACATGGGTTATGTGTTGTACCTTGTTTCTCCTGAGGGTGTGCGTGATATCCTTGGGGTCTGTATGTCAACGTGGAGAGTGGAATGGAGGATGGTTTTTGAGTCCACACACACAATTTGCCATGTCCGCTGCAAGTGCAGTGCTGTGTCACTGTTCCTGTGGGGTGAGACAGAACAAAATGTGCAGTGTGGTTAGTGTCACAGGACTGATGGGGGACTTGCATGGATTGTTTGCATGCCTGTGTTATACTCACATGTAAAGTGTTCCGTGATGAGCCTGTCTCTGATCTGTGTCCCTCTCAGGGTCTCCTCAACGTGTCCGATGTCCATGGGCACTTCCTGTATGGGGGGGGCCTGGATGTGCTCCAGCAGCCTGGTGTCCACTGCGATGTTGTGCAGTATTGCGCACGCCACAATGATGTCGCACACCTTTCCAGGTGCATACTGCAGTGCTCCCCCCGAGTGGTCCAGACATCGGAATCTTGACTTGAGGAGGCCAAAGGTCCGCTCAATGGCATTCCTCGTTCTGCCATGAGCCTGGTTGTAGCTTTCCTGGGCATGTGTTCGAGGATTGGCCAGTGGGGTCAGTAGCCAGGACTTGCATCCATAGCCAGCATCACCTGTGTAATGTGAGTGACATGGTGAGACAGGGAGCACATGTTGTGTGAATGATGTTTTGTGTGGTAGACGTAGTAGCTGTGGGTCAGGAGCATGCTAAGCAGCGTTGTGTGTACGCCTGTGTATGTGATGTGATTTTGTATTGTGAACTCACCCAAAAGCCATCCCCCTGTAAAAGTTCCATTCTCGAAATCTCTGTGGACTGAGGAGTTTTGGAGAATGTATGAATCATGTGAGCTGCCAGGATACTTTGCACAGACATTCATTATCCTCATATGGCTGTCACACACCATCTGCACGTTGATGGAGTGAAAGTTCTTCCTGTTGATGAATATCTGTGCGTCACGTGCTGGGGCCTTAATTCGGACATGGGTGCAATCTATAGCACCCATGACCCTGGGCATGCCTCCCCTGGCGTAAAAGGCCTGCTTGACTTGTATCCAGTCCATGTCAGTGGTGGGGAAATGTATATAGGTACTGGCCTTGCTTTTGAGGGCTGGCAGGACCTGGGCCAGCACCCTGGAGAATGTGGCCTGTGACATGCCAGATGCGTAACCCTCTGTGGACTGGAAGGCCCCGCTTGCCATGAAGTGCATGGCACAGAGTAGTTTCTGCAGGCCAGTTAGGGCATGGTTGTGGATGTAGATGGGATCCACCTGCTCCTTGATGACCTCATACAAGGCAATGATGCTGTCAGGCCTCAACCTGTAGCGATCAATTACCTCATCATCGGTCATTCCAAAGAGGGTGACCCTTGGGCGGTATACCCTGGGCCTTGGTGGTCGTCTATACATCCTGTGCCCTCCAGGTGGGAATGGGCTCCTGTGTGGCTGCTGAGCCAGAGCCTCCTCACTTGCAACAGGTGGTGGCTGTTGATCAGGCATGCTTGGAGGTTGCTGATGTTCCCTAGCTCTCTCCCTTGCACGCCTTCTCTTCAGTCTTCGCAACAATATGTAACCCAACATACTGTTCTCTCTCTCTCTCTCTCTCTCTCTTCCCCCCCCCCCAGAGTGGAAAACAAGCCACAAGTGAGTGTGTTGAGTTGTCCCTTTAAGTACTTGCTAGGGCGTTGTGTGGGTGTGGTGATGAGGTGAGTGCTGACCAATGGTGAGTTGTTTTTGTCCAGGTAAGTGTTTGCAGGTGTGTGTGTGTTATAAGATGTGGTGTGTTGTGCTTGTTCTGTGTGTGCCATTTGCGGACATGCAGTTGTGGGGTGCAGGTGGCGTGTTGATGTTGCCCAGGTGAGCTTGTATTTGCAGGTGTCCGCTTTGTGTGATGACCCCCATTGTTCCGTGCCATGTTGTGTTGTTGTTTTTTAGTGTGTCGTTGTCCCTGTGGTGTTGGTTGTTGTTGTGTGTATAGTGATTTGTGTTGTGTGTGCATGTTTTTGTGTTGTTTTGGCATTGCACGGGTTCATTTTCACATTTACATGGTTGTGCGGTAAGCCTTTTGTGTCTTTTCCTATGTAACGGGTGTTTTGTTTTGGCCGTTAAGTGTCTAACGTGTGTGAAAAGTGGGTCTTAACTTTTAGCCGTTAGGTGTGTCTTTTTTTCAGCCGTTATCAGTACCGCAAGCCTTTGAATAGCTCTGGGGTATGTTTTTCCATGCGTCTGAATGCACGTAAGTGTATCGGCCGTAAGGATTGTACAACTGCCGTTAGCTGGTCTTTAGACGGATCTTTGAATTGCAACATGTCACTTAACGCACCCGTTAGTCATTTTTTTTGTTAACGGCTGCCTTTAAATCTACCCCTAAGTCAGGTAAGTAAACATGCAGCTTTAACAGAGATGCATCACTGCTCTTTTCATGTTGCCTGAGTGAACATAAGCATAGTCTTTAACAAGGTGTAGAAGGGTTTGTTTAAGGTTCTCTCAGCATTTGAGAAAGATTGAAATTATGGCACAATTTTATAAATAACAGACAGCAAAGTAACATTCTTAAAGAAATAATATTCTTTAAAGGGGTAGTAATGTTTGTTATAAAGTAGTTAGCTGAGATTTCTTTATATTAAAAGTAACACATTGCTCTATGTGTAGAAGCTTACTTGTATGTAGTTCAGAAGTTAAGTGGAGAAGGATCCTCTGCCCTCCCCTTCTGGCCACTCACACTGAATCTGCAGTCTGGTCCGAATGGATGCAGGGATGGACAAACATCAGTAAGCAAAGGAAAATCCTGCCCTCCTCCTTCAAAGGGGGGGGGGGGCGCAGAGTTTTGCTTTATACTTACTGAAGTTTGTCCCTCTCTGCATCTGTCCGGCCCCATGACCGGATTCCTCATTCAGTGGATCTTTCTCCACTTAATAACTTTTGAACTACATACAAGTAAGCTGCTACACACAGTGCAATGTGTTACTTTTAATATAAAGAAGACCCAGCAAACTACTTTATAACAAGCATTACTATCCCTTTAAGAATAACTAAATAAATCAAAAGGGTTGCTTTTTAATATAAGTGGTATTAATGAAGTTATGTATGCTCTCAATTCCCCTTCCTCAGAGGTCAGCTCATTCTGCAGTGAAGGAGCTGACATTATCAACTGATTTAAGAGTTGCCATGGTGACATTATTCACAAGCAAGGTGGAGACTAATATTCCTTCTCCGAGCTATTTCATGTGATGCTAAGCACTAAATACAACACAGGATCATGAGGACATAATGCAAGGAATTCCAGCCTTCTTTTCTCACTGTTGAGTAGGGTTGCTATGACAAACCTAGCTTGGTTGGTCAGTTGTATTTCCTCCTTCACTGCATAAGGGGCTAACTTCAGAGAATGGTGACAGAAGGGGCAGAATAAATTGTTCATAAATTCAGTAGCGCTGCAATTTTTTTTTTGTAAATCAAGTTTATTGAAATTTTCATTGTTTTTGAAGAAAAAAAGGGGAAAGGACGGGTGGGAAATGGGGAAACAAGAGTAAAATACATAAGACATAGCAAAAAATAGAAACCATACAATACATTTAGGCTAATGAAGTACATGGTATCAAATACCAATTGAATAGAAACAGCAACATCCAGCAATAATAAAGAATGTCAAGAGCTACAAAGAAGCAAAAGTCACATAGGAAGAGGGGAAAAAAGTAGAAGTAAAAGAGAAAAGTTAGAAAAAGAGAAACAGACACAGGAAAGGTCCAAGATCCAGCCGGGACCTAATCCAGGAGAAAGAAAGAAGGAAACGAAGAACAGAGTGTAGGAGAAGGGGAATCAAGTACCCTAGAAGCCTTCTCTATCTAGAAGAGTTCGTGCCTGCGGATCCTCCAAAAATTGAAGCCAAGCAAACCACGTATCGAGATATCGGTCCCGTTGACTGTCAGAATGTAGGATCAATTCCTCCATAGAGCAAGCACTCTCCACCCGTGAAACCCACTCGCGAATAGATGGAGAAGCAGTTTTGCCCCAGTACAAAGATATAAACACTTTAGCCACATTCAGCAGATGTTTAATGACCGATTTATTGTACCTGGAAACCGGCACATCAGTATGGTGTAATAAAAGGGGGGCAGGGAGGAAGGGCGGCGGGGCATCAGTAAATTTATGTAAGAGGGAATGGATTTGTTTCTAGAAGGGCGAAATGCAGGGACAGTCCCACCAGATGTGGAGTAAGGTACCCCAGGAGGCTGAGCACCTCCAACAAACATTTTGGCACCTCAGGGAAGAAAGTATGCAGCACTGTCAGGATCTGGTACCAATGGGAGAATAATTTGTAGGACATCTCCTGCGTCCTATTCTTAAGCAAACATTTATGTGTCAGTTGGAAAATCTTTTCCCATTGTGATTCTGAGCAGAGATCTGAAGTGCAGTCTCCCACTTTCCAACTAATTCCGGCAGAGAGATGTCACACTGGATAAGTAGCATTCCATTTAAAAGGGAGATGCCATGAGAAGGAAGTGTTGCACCACGAAACAAATCCTCGAAGGGAGTGGTGGGACGCACGAGGTTGTGTTTCCTAGGCATCAAGTGCCAGAAGTAGCCCAACTGGATATGGTGGAAGCGGTCGAGAGCCATCAGAGCCCGGTCGGGCACCAAGTCTTGTAAGGATTTAATCGGAGAATAAGAGGCCCAAAGCTCAGCCAGAGTGGACGGGTTCTCCAGGGAAGTGTGAAGCCACCAGAATTCATTCCCGGCAAAAAATCCGGGTTGTGTCGCAAGGGAGTCAGGGGTGATGGGTAAGTAGTAAGGCGTAAATGTCTGGAGACCGACACAGTAGCAAAAGTCAAGGGATTAGAAGCAGCGTATCGTTTGACATGATTGGGCCGCAACCACGGAAGCAAATGCAGCGGAATTGGCGGATCTGCCCCCTCATTGTCGATCCAGGTTTTGTGGGAAGGGAGAAAGGACCGCTCCAAGATGCGAAGTAGATGGGAAATCCGAAAGTACGTCCGTGGACATGGTGCAGCGAGCCCACCTCGCAATTTGGATTGCATCAGAAGGTCAAATCGGAGTCTGGGTTTTCTCCCGGCCCAGATAAACCTCAAGAACATACAAAGAGAAGAAAAAAAGGCCAGGGGAAGCTGAATAAAAAGTGTCTGGAATAGGTAAAGCACTCGCGGGAGAACAGACATCTTCAATGTGCTGACCCTGCCCATCCAGGAGACATGTAAAGGTGCCCAAGCCGCAAAGTCACTCTGCAAGGCCGCAAGGAAGGAAGGAAAGTTACGTTGGTAAAGCTGCGCAGGATCCCCAGTCAGCTACACCCCAAGGTACTTAAGCCCATCTCTACACCACTTAAAGGGAAAGGAAGCAGAGAGACGCCTCCCCTCCGCTGCAGGCATGGTAATATTTAAGATTTCAGATTTTGTATAGTTAGTTTTTAGGTTCACGAAAGAACCATAAGGCTCAAACTCCCATAGCAAATGGGAGCGAGAGTTTAACGTTTTTTTAGGACTCTCAGACCAGTAAGTGAAAATAAAACACACTTTATTTAAAATGAATAATGCACAAGATCGCCCTCTAGAGGCGGTAGGTAATACACAGATCAAGTAAACTGAGATATTACACTAGTAATAGCACAATAGACATAAATGCAAGACAGTATGCACTAGGATGATATGGGCCCCCAAGGGGTTAATGTCTAGATAACAGTCCGTCTCAGATGTGGAGGTTTGACACGCCCTGGATGTTAAAAGGCTGTGCTGGATAGACAAAGTTCCACAAGTGCTGAAGATCGAGCTGCCTTGCCAAGGTGTTTGGTTATTAAGCAGAATAGGAATCAACTTAGCCCCCACGGGCGTAGTTACAGGAACTGCTTTGGTTTGTGCAAGTGCAACTAGCCCCCACGGGCGTAACGGGAACCGGCCGACAATGCAAGAGCTAACAGCCTCCTCAAGCTTAATCGAATGCTGGAATGTGAATGCAAGAGCCACTAGCCCCCTCGGGCGAAGTACCGGATAAGCCAGCACTGAAGCCTTACTGCCAACACTCTGTGTCACTGATATCGCCGGTAACCAATACCGGAGAGCCTTAGGCGCCCAAACGACCCAAACAATGTGAACACTCTGCAATGGTGGACTAGAGTTGCCGACGGAGAGCGGCCAACTCAGCAGCAGTATCACGGGTAACGAGGCTCGTACTGGAGATAGAGTGTGAAATCGAGTCAGCACTGCAAGAGTTAAAAGGCACGTTCACGCGAGGCTTCAGCGCTACTGCAAAGGCTCTGCACGGAGAGGAAGGCCCACAGATTACCACACAGCTCTGCACAGATAACGAGGCACAGCACTTAATCGAGGGAAACACTAGGCAAGGCAGTCACACTGAAGCGGGCAACAGAGACTGATAATGTCGCGGCGGGCGACAACTGGAACGCAGGTCACTGGAACAAGCTGGAAGTCGATCTTCGGAGCAGGAAGTCAGCCGGGCCAGGTCGGAGCACGTAGGAGGCAGTCATACAAGCCGGGTCATACACAAGCAGGAACGTCAGTCTAGCCGGGTCAGGATCCAAGGGTGGTACGCAGACGAGCCGGGTCATACACAAGCAGGAACACTGGAGAATGGTCAGGACAAGCCGAATCGGTACACAGGAACTCAGAATACAGGAACACAGCAACAGCACTACTGCCTCAGGAACACCACGAAAGGGCATCTGACAGATGTGATAGCCAGGTATAAAAAGGTCATCAGGAGGCGGGTCAAACCCAGTCAGCAAATCAGTGACAGCCACAACTGAGTGACAGGAATCACAGGCACTGTGATAGAGAGTTTAGGTCTAGTGAGCACAAATAGAAGATCGTCGGCAAACCTAAGTACCTTATGCTGCACCCCACGATCCGTCAAACCCCCAATGTCCGGATTATGTCTAACTGCCTCCATGATGGGTTTTAAAGAAAGAATTAAAATCAAAGGGCGAGAGGGGACAGCCCTGTCCCGTGCCGTTAGATATCACAAAGGACTCAGAGAGGGCTCCATTAATCTGTAACCTAGCTGAGGGGCAGGAGTACAAGGAAGAGATCCAGGATAACATATGTGGACCAAAACCCACCTGTTGCAGGACCCCCAGTAAGAAAGTCCAATGAAGGCGACCAAACGCCTTCTCGGCATTGGTAGAAAGTAAGAGAGGAGTAGAGTTGGACCGGGCTCTATGGATCAAATTAATCGCCCTGATCATACAGTCCCTGGATTCCCGCCCCGGCACAAAACTGGCCTGGTCAGAATGAATCAAGGAGGCTATAAAAGGCATAATACTAGTAGCAAGAATTTTTAGAAAACAGTTTAGGTCTACATTAAGCAAAGAAATGGGCCTGTAATACCTCACAGTTCCAAATCTCTCCCCTCCTTTTGGTATCAGAGAAATAGTAGCTGAGAGCGTATGTGGATGAATAGTATGACCCACAAGTATAGAGTTAAGACACCATCTGAGGGCTAAGGATTTTCTGACAGAGTTTATAATACTGTACCGAGAGATCATCAGGGCCCGGACATTTGCCCGGTTTAGCAGATCGCAAATCCAAGTTCCGTTCATCCACTGAAATCAGTCGTTCGAGAAGGTCAGAGGCAGCAGCAGAGAGCCAAAGTTTCAATTCTCATTGTAGGTAGGCAGTAATCTTTAGATTTCAAATGCTCTTTATGCGCAGCCGTATCAAAGTCCGAAGATAAATTATACAATTTGGAATTGTAAGCAACAAATTGCTTAGCAATGTCAGAGGGAAGCTGCTTTATCGAACCCCCTCCACGGGCACGGATCTTGGGGATATAAGAAAGTTGGCGATTTTTCCAGAGGTACTTAGTCAAGATTTCCCTGGTTTATCCCCGTGTTCGTAGTATAACTGTCGGAGTTTAACCAGTTGCCGCCGCGCTTGTTTATGTAGGATAGAAGTTAATTCACGGCGTAGGACCAAGAGACACTGGAGATCTCCTCCACATAAAGAGGACTTATGGGAGTGTTCGAGGAGAGCAATCCGGGAGCATAAATCCCTAAGCTTTGCGGACCTCGCCGCGGAGGCAAGAGTAAGGAAATGTTTAGAGACTACACACTTATGGACCTCTCAGACTGTGAGCTAAGCTACATCAGGAGTGGAGTTTTCAGCAAAGTAGTCAGTCAAAAGCGCTTTACTGGAGAATAAATAAGCAGGATCCGCGAGTAGGGAATCGTTAAGCCGCCAGGAACATTGCGTAGGATGGGTAAGAGGGGAGGCGAGCGCCATGGACAGCAGGGCATGATCAGACCAGGGGGTGGGGCCATAATGCACCGATCTCAACAGAAGGAGGCGGTAATGCGATATAAAAAAATAGTTGATACGGGAATATCTACCATGCGGCGCAGAGAAGAAACTATAATCCCTGTCGTCAGGATGGAGAGCTCTCCAGCAATCGATCTGACGTAGAGTGTGTAACTGTGTGAGATGTGCCAGCAGACGTATCAATAGAGGGATCTAACGCTACATTGAAGTCCCCACCCAATATCGTAAACCCTTCCTGAAACCAGAGTAAAGTAGACATTATGGAAGCAAAGCAAAGATGTCAAACATTGGGAAGGTATATAGTAGCAAGAGTGTATTTTGATCAGCAATCGTACCTTTTGAGAAAGACATATCTACCTTCGGGGTCTAAGACATGAGCACTTTCCACGGAAGGTACATGTGTGGAGATAAGAATCGCAGTACCTTTAGTCTTCGAGCGTGAGTTATTACTATAGAAGCACTGAAGGAAGTCAAATGAGGTGCCGCAGAAATGGGTTTCCTGCAAGAAAGCAATAGGGACCCGCTGTGATTTAAGGTCGCGGAGTAGGTGCGAACGTTTCTCGGGAACAGTGAGACACTTTACATTGAGAGTCAGGAACTTGAGGTCAACTGGTACATAGGAAGGACCCGCAGACATAGTAACACAATGTGCAAAAGACACCCACTTACAGAAGTAGAGGGAGACATGGAAGGAGAGGAAAAGGAAAGCAAGAAAGAAAAAGGAGGTGGAGTAAGGGTAGACTAGTCAATGGGACCCCCACCGGCTTGTGTAGATACAACCCAAAGGGAGGGCCATCACCAGAGTAGAAGGAGAATATATGCTCCAGAGGGAGGACACTGACATAAAGAGTAACATATGGACCGTGTCCCCCTGTAGCCTCCGCGTCTTGTCAGTCCTCACCACCATCATAGCACAGAGAAGCAAATAGTGCCATCCCCTAGTATTGGGATCAGTGTTTTTATGAAAAGTGCAGCATTCCTAGTGGTGAATCAAGTGACCCCCAGCTAAGCACCCCCCCCCACCCACCCACTGCCAGGAAGGAGGGGAAACTGAGAAAATAATCTATAGTCGATCCGCAGACAAAGCAAGGAGGCACACTAAAGGGGAATGCCCAGGTCACCACCAGGATATGAGCAGCACAACACCCAGACCACACCTTGGAAAGCATAAGAGAGGCACCCCTTTGCGTCCGGGAAATGGGGTGCAACAGCGCGTGAATCCCACAGGGAGATAACATGCAGCTACCACGCACCACATCCCAGAACAAAGCCACGTTCAAGTAGCTCCCGTATCCAATGTCGAGCCCAGACGATGAGCAATAGCAAACAACCTCCTCCCTCCCCCTCCATGTTCTTTGGAATCATGCAAACACTCAGGGGCTCTACCCGCAAAGCAGGCCGAACCCCACATGAAAGATAGCCAGTGAGGTCGCTGTCTGGGCAAGAACACCACAAACCATATTATAACGGTACAGAAAACACAAGGAACACAAATAGATCAGGCAGAAACATTGGCTCCCGGTGGGGGAGTATGCGCATCCGGGAATGTCTGAGGTAAAGCGCTGCAGAGCAGAACCCCAGTCAGGAGAGGACCCCCATCCACCTCATACTCAGCCCGAGACATAAGCCGGGGGTACCAGCAATATCATGCCCCGGAATCGTCCAGGACAGCAAGGGCCAGGGGCCTGAGCACTCACGGCTATGGGGCAACCCAGGGAGATCAAGCGTCAAGGGCAAATGAGCGGGGATAGTGAAAGGGGAAACGGGGGGTGGAAGGGATTGCCAGCGCAGTTAAGCCACACACCCGGTGTAAGAGGGTAAGTGGCGGTCTTAGAGGTAGAATGGGCTAGGCAGTGGGCAGCATTGGGCTAACTAACCCGGGGCATATGTACAAAATGGCATGGGGAAGCACTAAGTGCACAACAGCAAACAGCACTCTAGGGTCACAAAAGTAGAACACAGCAAGGAGGGCCAGTCCCATCAAGTGGTGTCCATCATTCTAAATGCAGATGCCTCTGTCGAGACGAATACAAGCAGGATATCAGGTATAGCACGGGAACTCCAGGGATAACGCCTCACAGGCAGAGTCACTCCTCAATGTCCACATTTCTTCAAATGCTTTGTTCCATGACCCCCCACACGGATCAAGGGGAGAATCAGGCCTCTGGGCAGGACGAGTGTGAGATCGGCCCCTCATCGGGACCCGGGGTTCAGGGAGACTCCAGTCCTGGATCTGATGATCAGGGAAACCAACCTCCTCTAGGAAACCAGGCAGTTCATGATAATAATGTAGGGTCTGGGTTGAATCCTCCAGAAGGACTGTTAGACCAAAGGGATGGTTCCAATAATATCTAATATTCCTCTGCTGTAGCAAGAGAGTCAGGGGACGCAGAGCTTGACGGGCCTGTAATTTCAGATCTGAGAGATCTTGAAAGAAGGTAATAACGTGACCATCATGAGGCCAAGACCCCAGCTCTCGTGCCTTCTTCATGATCTCCTCCTTTAGCCTATAGTCTGCTAGGCAATATATGATATCCCTTGGTGGGCTTCCAGCAGGGCCTCGGGGGTGGAGGGCTCTATGCGCCCTATCCAATATAATCATGGAAGCAATAGGGCGGCCAAGGATCGCATTAAAAATGGTGATTAAGAGTTGTGCAACATCCTCGTCAGCCCGTGATTCTGCTTCAGGCACCCCCCGTACACAAATGTTTTTGCGTCGCCCACGGTTGTCCAGATCTTCCAGTTGCCGCCTGTAGTCTACTAGGAGTGCTTTGAGGAGAGTTTGGTAAGGCCCCGAAGGTCAGAGCGCAGTTTGGACACTTTATTCTGAACAGTATGTTTTAATTCGGTAAGTAGTTTATTGAAGTCGGACCTTCAGGGTGCAGAAGAGAAGGTCTGTGGAGATGAGTCAAAGTTAGAAGTACCCAGTATGGGTGGCGCTTCTTGTCCAACATCCAGGCTGTCCTCTCCAGAAGAATGGGAACAAGATGGCGATTCCGCCCTCAGATCATCTCCCATCTGGGAATCAACGGATGCCCGAGAAAGGCTTTCCCCCACCCCCAGGGGTAGAGGCACCTGCAGCAGTTCATCTGTTGCAGGCCCATAATGGCAAAGTAAAGACAGATTGCAGTGCAAAATAGGGAGGGCAGCGGAGCTCCGTATTCAAGCGGCCATTTTCTTCAGAGGCCAGCCATGCCCCCAGGGCTGCATTTTAACGTGTGTGACGGACATTGGTACTTAAAATAGGTAAAATATATTTCTTTTAAGCATTACTAATACTAGAAAAGGGCAACTTAGTGGAATAATTAAATCAGCACTACTACCCAGATTAGCCTCTGGTGATGCCATAGTTTAGACTTTAACACAAAAATACAAAGGGGGAGATTCACTAAGTGGAGATGACTTATCCACTTTATCACTTCTCCAGTTCCTATGTTATTCTATGGAGCCTATTCCCTAAGATCTCCAAAGCTGAAGAAATCTCATGGCATTCAGGACTGATTGATAGCAGCTCTGGACCCAAGGCAAAAGGGGTAAACATTCATAGCAGCCATTATGATTTTATAGCCATGGTTAAGTTGGGGTTATTAGAAGAATGTGTTACTGTTCATTTTTGTAACTATAAAAATAAGTGGCTTTTTAAATTAATACAATGACTTGTTTGTCTGTGTTCTCCTTACAGGCTTTTTTTTTTTTTTTTTTTTTTTTGTGAATTGAACAGTTGTAGTCTGTTGCAGGAAATACGCAGACTGCTACAAATCTCTGCCTGCTAGACACTGCAGATAAGTTCTTTATTGACATGCAGGGGTGACTATTAGTCAATTTTATTACAAGACCAGAAGCTCATATTTTGCATTTCTTTTCTTTATTAAACCTCAACAGCCAAGAGAAAACTTGCTTACAACAATAAAGAAAAAACAAACTGATAGTCACTGACATTTGTCATGACCAATCTTTCATCCTCTCTTAAACTGTCTTAACTGTTATAACTGCCTCTTTCTTTGCTGCTTCTTCACATTAGTATTATACAATTATCTACTTGTCCCTTTTACATTTGCTGTCTTATCTTTTCCCAACCCAATATATTTTAGTGACCCGTGTTTTCTTTCTTTATTACACTTCATTTTTTCCCCATTTTAACCTAAAAAAAAATCTCTAGAGTTAGGATAAAGACTTTAATTATTTTCAATACATTTTAAAATCATAACCTGTGGTATTTTTCTACCTACTCCTCTGAAAGCTTTTCTCTGGAAGAATATATTGTTTATTAACGTGTATAGCTATATTTATATATACACTACCTCAGTTTTAGTTATTGTCATACGTGTATGTGTGTATACATGTGCTTTTTACTAAGTGCTCTGGAATAAGTGGACAGTTTGGTGCAACACAGCATTGGAAAAGTGTTATAATACACTGATTTTGGGTTTACCTGCTAACTTGGCGTAAGAAGGATAAAGGGTTAGAGTTTAAAATGTTGTTCTGGGAATGTAATTAATTAAGGGTGGGTTTTGTGAACAATCACCTGTGTAGGCCTGTATATATCAAGGTACAGGACTCAAAGCGCGCTCACAAATACAGTGTACTCTTTACTAAGTTATCACGGATACCCAGAAAAGTTCAGGAGTCAGTATGGTATACTTAATGCAATTTTAACAACAAAATCAACAAAGAAAATATATACATTCAAAGGAACAGGCAAAGGGTTAAAGCCAGCAACCCTGCTATCAGAAATAATAGGATGCAAGGCTAAAAATCCATGCTAGAGACTAGGCCTTAGCCACTGGTAGTCTCAACAGGAGCAGGAACACAGGATCTTGATCAGATGTAGCGGGCGTACCGACTCACGCCTGCAGTCAGAATGGAGCGAACTCTGACTCACGCCTGCAGTCAGAATGGAAAATAGATAGCTGACTCGCCTGCAGGCAGTATCAGAGCTGGTCTACCAGAGCTCCAGGTCTGCACTAGATTGGGTGTCTGCTAGGTACAAGGAACAAATGTAAGAGTAGCCAGACAGAGCCACAAGTCAGAACCCGAGGGGGCAGTCAGACAAGCCAGGTCATACACAGCTCAGGTAGTCAGCCAGAGCCACAGGTCTGCACCAGGTTGGGTGTCCACTATAGGGAAAAGCTAAAGAATAGTCAGACAGAGCCACAGGTGAGCACCAGGTTGGATGGAAGACTAGCCAGGTCATATACAGAGCCCAAGGTAATAGAACTGCTATGCACAACAATGCAAGGGCAACTGAGTCAGGACTCAGACTGCCCTTTAAACCCCTCCACAGGAAGTAGGTAGGAGGAGCAGCTCAGAGGGAGGAAGTAGGTAGGAGGAGACTACAGGAAGCAAACATATAAAACAGAGGCCTGCTGCATGCTTGAAGCCTCGTGCCTGTAGATGATGCTGAAACCAAGCTAAGCTGTAACATAAGTGCTCTGGAATAAGTGGACAGTTGGTGCATCACAGCAGTTAGTGCAACAAAGTAGTTAGAGAAACAAAGGTAAGTTTAATTATTTACATTTTTAAAAACTCACATTCGCACCATACACAATGAGCAAGCTTGGAGATCTCACTCAGTGCACATCCTGCCATATGTATGCATTCTTGGAACAGCAGTTCCAGGGTCCATACCGCTGTGCAAGTGTGAGCAAGTGTCCTTTCTGGAAGCTGAAACTGGAGCTCTGGAGAGTCATATTGCAATACTGTGAGATATTGACAACCTTGAGAGGAGTCTCTTGATAACTGAGCAGAGTCTAGCTGTGTCACCTAGGAAAGAGGGAGGAGATCAGCTAGAAGGGAACCAAGCACATAGCTGGGTGACAGTTAGAAGTGGTTGCAGCGAGGGAGGGAAGAGGAAGAAGGCAGCCAGTCCAGAGTTTTTCCATCCCAACAAATTTGCTTATTTAAGTGAAGTTGGGGAGGCAGACCCAGAAGTGGAATTGCTTGAGAAGACTGTTCTCCCTAACAGATGGGATAACAGCTCCTCTAGCACAGAGGGGATCCAGAGGAAAGTGAAGCCTAGGCAGGTTGTGGTGGTAGGGGACTCTATTATTAAGAAAACAGATAGGGTAATATGTGGCTCTGATCGCAGCAACCGAATGGTTTGCTGTCTCCCGGTTGCCCGGGCTCGGCATGTTGCAGACAGGGTGGATAGATTATTGGGAGAGACTGGAGAGGATCCAGCTGTCTTGGTGCATATTGGTGCCCATGACAAAGTAAGAGGAAGTTGGAGAGTCCTAAAAGGTAATTTTAATGAGTAAGATTAGGAACTGGACCTCCAAGGTAGTAAAAAATGCCAACAAAACCTGTAAAAAGGTGATTCAATTAGCTAGACTGGAGAATGAAAAAATATTGCTCAGGAGAACAAGAGCAACCCAAAAAAATTATTTAAATGCATTAATGGCCAAAAATTAATGTCTGATAATGTTGGGTACTTGTTATCTCTCAGTAGGGACAGAGAGAAAGCAGATATATTAAATAATTTCTTTTCTTCTGTTTTACCAAGGAAGACCCAATGGACAAGAACCTGCAAACTACTTTTACAGAACAGTCACTGCAAGCATGGGATTGGCTAACACAAGAAAAAGTGTTAACAATTGAATGGTGTTAAGGAAGAAAAAGCCCTAGGGCCAGATGGTATACACCCACAGGTACTTAAAGAGCTAAGCCAGGCCCTGGCCAGATCATTATTTTTGATTTTCAGGGATTCTTTTATTTTAGGTATGGTGCCCATGGATTGGCGTAAAGCAGATGTGGTGCCCGTATTTAAAAAGGGATCAAAATCCCATTCAGAAAATTACAGACCTGTAAGCTTGACATCTGTGGTAGGGAAGCTGTTTGAAGGGTTGCTAAGGGAATATATTCAAGAATTCAGCTTGAACAGGAATATCATTAGCAGGAGCCAACATGGCTTTGTGAAAGATAGCTCTTGTCAAACTAACTTGATTGCATTTTATGAAAAAGTGAGTAAAAATATAGATGTATGAGCGGTGGTTAAGGTGATCTATTTAGACTTTGCCAAGGCATATGATACGGTTCCACACAAGAGGTTACTGTACAAATTGAATGAAATAGGCTTAGGGGAAAATGTGTGTGGATTGGAAATTGGCTGAAAGATAGAATGCAAAGAGTGATAATAAATGGGAAGTTCTCCAACTAGATAAACGTGATAAGTGAAGTACCTCATGGATCTGTCCTGGGTCCTCTTCTTCTTTTTAATTTGTTTATTAATGATCTCCCAGAGGGCACAGGGAGCCATGAATCAGTGTTTGCTGATGACACAAAATTAAGTAAGGTAATAAAAACTGAACTGGATGTGTGTTTATTACAAGAGGATTTGGACAAATTGGGTAACTGGGCAGGCAAATGAGATTCAACATAAACAAGTGTAAAGTTATGCATTTTGGTTATAATAATAAAAATGCAACACATATATATATAGTTTTAATGGTGATTCTCTGGGGAAATCTACTAATGAAAAATATTTGGGAGTAGTGGTAGACAATAGACTTAGCAGTAGCGTGCAGTGCCAGCTGGCAGCTGCAAAGGCCAACAAGATATTGGCATGTATTAAAAGGGGTCCATGGTAAGACCCCATCTAGAATGTGCTGTTCAATTCTGGGTGCCCTTTCTGAAAAAGGACATTATGGAACTAGAGAGAGTGCAGAGGAGAGCTACAAAACTAGTAAGGGGAATGGAAAGTTTTAGTTATGAAGGAAGGCTAGGAAAGTTAAACTTGTACACACTAAAGAAACAGCGTCTTAGAGGGGAAATGATAACACTATATAAATATGTTCAGGGCCCATACAAAGGGCTCTCCAAAGCCCTGTTCATTAACAGAACAGTACAAAGGACAAGGGGCCACCCGCTTAGACTTCAGGAAAGGAGATTTCTTCTACAACAACGGAATTGGTTCTTTATGGTAAGGACAATAAAGGTATGGAATTCACTGCCTGAGGAGGTGGTGCTATCGAGTACATTAGATGCCTTTAGAAAGGGCCTAGGTACTTATTTAAAAGAGCAGAAAATAGAGGGCTATGTATGTTAGTATTGGGATTAATATTTAGTTAGTGCTTGTTTATCCAAGGAGAAATCTGATTGCCGTTTGGAATCAATAAGGAATTTTTTCCTCCCATTCAAGGCAGAATTTGAAATTGCTGTATTGAGGGTTTTTTTTTTCTTTTTCTTGCCTTCTTTTGGATCAACGATGGTAAACAAGCCTCCATCAACTTTGGTCCTGTGTGTGTATGTATATGTGTGTGTGTGTATAGATATATTTATATGTAATATATAAATGCGCACACACACAGATACAAAACATGTATGTACAGTTACATATGGTTTAGCTACAAAAAAGCTGTTATTTTTAGGGATTTTAGAGAGAAGATCTGATTTTTTTTCGAGTAGGTTATTTTAGGCTTTGGGAGCGCTGAAGGAGAAGGCACATCAACAGGTTTCTTTCTTGTAGTGTGGAATACTCTGAGTTGTTAGCAGTGGATCAGAGGTTATATGCGGGATGGAACAAGCTGGAGTGAGCAGGTAGGTAGTCCGAGAGCTTTCTAGAGAAATGGTTTTAAACTAAGACAGAAAGGTGAAGGGCAAGTCTAGATATGAGAGTTAGGCCGTTTAGTTCAATAAATATATCACAGGACAAAGCGGCATAATGATTCATACAGAGTGCTGAGTTTACCAAGATGGATGTGTGGCCCAGAAGCATATATTACTTCCCTATAGTCTATGACTGGCATTAACATGTTCTGAACAATACATGTTCTTACGTGTGGACTTACACAGTATTTGTTTCTAAATAGAGCACCTATTTTAGGATAAAGTCTGGATGTTAATTTTATCAATATGAAGACCAAAAGTGAGGATGGGGTCGACCGGGGTCAAATTACGATTAGCATTTGTTACTATAGTTAAACAGGGGCACAAATCGGAAGTAAATGAGTAGAAAAGTAACTAAAAAGTGAATAAAAGTTATGAAGTCACTGCCACCACAGAACTGAATTCAGAGGAAAAAAAAGCTCAAGTGAACCCAGTTCACAAGGAACACCATGCCAAAGAGGCAGCACAAGGGTAAAAAGCAGTAGAGAAATTAAGGAGAGGAGGAACATTGGAACATTTCTGAAAATGCCTCTATGCTTTGAAAGTACTCCATAGAATTGAGTGCTAGTCAGGTTTCAACTTCACTGAGAGAAATTATGGCCGTCAGACATGGTAACAGGGACATACTCATAGGAAAATAATACATTCTCTTCAGTCTTCAGGCTCCTATATAGCAAGCAAGAGTTGTTTGGAGAAAGATGTGAGTATAAGGCTGCCTGGGTAAGCCATCCTTCACCATACCCAGATTCTTGAGGTTTGTGCTGTGCTTCAAACCAGCATTGGTGACTAGAGATAGGAACCCACACAAAGGGGGATTATACAGCCCCATGCCTTTTAGAAGAAAATGAAAAAGAAGGCTAACTAAGAGAATCTTTGCCTTGCTTCTAGCCAGCATGAGACACTTTTAATACTGAGCATGTTAAGGTGTAGCTAAAGAGGAAGAGGAGGGAGTCTGCCCAGAGAGCTCTTTCATCAAGTGCCCTGCGGCCCTGGAGGAGGAGACTTTACCTTATGGTCTTTGTGTTCCACATGGTACGCAAGAGAGAATACTTTAAACAGCTCCTGATAAGATTATTTTCTCTGTCGTCCAATATAAGTTACTGGTAACTTTGGGTAGGCGATCACCCCTTTAAGTAGGCAGGAACAATTCTTGAAGAGAATGCTGGGTGGAGCCTACCTTCTCTCCTTGGCTGCAACTAGCCACTTCCTCTCCAGAAAGATTTGTTCCTTGATGAAGGTACAAGGCAAAAGAACAGTTCTGCTATAGTTTTAGCTTATTTTAAATGTAACCCTTTTTCTGCCATTTGGGATCTCTTCTGGGGGTTTTCACACTTTTCCCCATAGGGTATGGTGTTTATTTGACTTAACTTGTTTTGTGGTATTTTTGCACTTCACTGTAAAATTTTGCAAACTTATGTTAAAGACGCGCTTTACAGTGGAGACGCCATGCTCCATTCACTTCTATGGGCCTTTACAGATTGGGACATATTTCTGCAACCGTTCAACGCAGCGACTTCAGAGATGGCTTGTTTTGTTTGTCTGCCCTTGCTCTATCATCCAGCCAATGTTCTGTGTAATTAGGGGGGCTCAGGGGGCTTCGGGCACTGTTGGGGTACTTTTTTAGGGAAAACTACATTTCTCATGAGCGCTTGCTTTGCGCACTTATTTCTGATTGACTCCCATCGCGGCAGCCATTTTCTGCTTTCCCTTCACGAGTATCCTATGCAGAGCTTGGACTCTCCTCTCCTCAGCAAATTAACCCTTCGCCTGCCAGATAAGTGCAAATTAGCGTTTCTGGGGTGAAATTTTAATCTCATACACTGTATTGGGTTGTTTCCTTATACTTGGGACGTTTTGACACTGTGAGGATGTCAAATCCATTGGACCTTGGGGCTAGACCTAAGACTAAGGATACTGGGGTGTCTGTATCCCCCATTGTGCACTGCTCCTCATATCAGTCGGTTACCTAGTGAGTACTCATTTATGCCCAGCATGTGCTGTTGCCCCTGCGTCTAACCCAGGGACCTCCAGCCATGCACAAGAGCCAGTTTGGATGCAAGAGTTTAAGGCCAGTACTAGAGACCTAAGGTCTACCTTACAACTACTTCCATCCCAGTTTCAGAGGTTGCTTCCAGTCTTGGCAGCCCCCTACTCCTATCAGGTCTTCCCTGCCCAAACCACAGGGTGTACCTCATGTATCTGACTCCTCTGAAGAGGAACTACTGGTGGATTCTGACAAGGGGAAATGTTCTGCGGTGGTCTCTTCCCAGTTCTTTGGGGACCCCTTTGAGTCTGACCCTGATGCCTCTGCTGAGGGCCTGATCAGGGCAGTGTTAAACACGCTAAACATTCCCTTGGTTCCTGAGGCTCTTGCGGACCCCTCTGATGAAGCAGAAGCAGTCTACCTGTTTTCCACCTAACCCCACTCTTGACCATCTTGTGTCTGACGAGTGGAAAGCTCCTGACAAGAAGCCTTCTGTTTCTAAAAAGTTGTACACCTTTTCTGAAGAGGCATTAGCTCAATGGACTCATCCACCCAAGGTGGATGCTCCAGGCTCTAGGTTTTCTAAGCACACTGTTTTACTTGTGGCAAATGCATCTGTCCTCAAGGACTGGACTGACCAGAAGCTTGAGACTTCCCTGAAGTCCATCTTTGCTACGGCTGGTACTTCCTTGGGTGAATAGGGCCATTGCAGTTTGGACTGAACAGCTCACTGTGGCTGTCCATCAGGGAGCTCCTACTGTTGACATGTTGCGGCTCTGTGCCAACATCTCTGAGGCTCAGCATTTTGTTTCTGTTGCTATTTTTGATCCCATCCACTTGGTGGCTAGAGTTTCTACCATGTCTGTGGTAGCCAGGCAGCTCTTTGGCTCAAGATCTGGTCTGCAGACACTACCTCTAAGAGCCTTTCTTTCGTTTCCTTTTCAGGGTACCTTTCTGTTTGGGCCGGAGCTTAAGGACTTCATTAGTGAGGAACCATGGGGTAAAGTCTCCTCCTGCAGGAGGGCAGGGCACTTTAAAAAGGTCTCTGAGCCTGACTCTCTCTCCTCCCTCCCACTTCACGCCATCTGCTAAACTCAGTTTTAAGATATAGCAAATCCAAGTGAAAATAAACAGAAGTGAAAGAATGAAAAGGCAATCCCTGAAAACAGAACTTCCCTACCTGGGTACTCAGTGGTTTTCTTCTCTGGCAGGGACTCCTGCATAACTATGCTAAAATCCTTCTCTTTCTGTTGTCCAGTGTGGAAAACTGGAACCAAGAGGATATAGCAAAGCTATCCACCAAGATTCCAGAGAGTGGAAAAAGAGAAAAACCATCTGTCACAGACCAGTGTCCACAGGACCAAACTAGTACAACATGAACATCGGATGTCAGACACCAAACTACCAAGTCCACTAACAGGAAACAAATAGTAAACCAATACAATTCTATTGTTGTGTAAAGCAAGGAGGACATCTATATAGGTACCACACCCTGTAAAAACTTTCACCAAAATTGGCTTCAGCAGACACCAGCATGTTCACATGGAAGGTAAGTATGTAGAGACAAAAATGTTTTCACCTTACACAACTGCTTCTCAGTGGCGTGATACTTGTAGAGCCAAGAAGCTCCCACCGACCTGGTATGAATGCACCCTGACCAAAAAGAGTACAGGTTTTTCCCTGAGAACATACAAATGGCGAATGATCCCTTATCCCAGGAAACAACAGTAACTTTAAATGACGCTTGACTCTTAAGCGGGAATGACAAAAAAGCAAATCGTATTTCCTAAAAGGCTGTGTGTGATGAAAATAGAACATCAAACACCTAACTACATCCAACAGATGCAAACAAAAAAACACAAGATATGTAGAAAGAAACACTGCACCATTTGCCATATTATTCATTCTAATTGGGAACTACTTCCTCCAATAGCTACAGAGGTAAGCGTGCCAGGTAGTAGAGATCAGGGCTTAAAATTGGAAGTCCTTTGCTACTAACAGACCTGAAAAGTTACTCACCACTACAAGACAAAACATACCAACCAGGGCTGATTTTCTATTCGCTAGGGCTAAATTTTCATTCGCCACTGGCTAGTGGTGAGTGGAAATTTTGAGCCCTGAGAGATTATATTCTAAAAAAGAAAAGAAAACTATCCTTAACCCTTTGAGTGCCAGAGGGGTACGCAACGCATTGCAAAGCAATACCAACCAGGGCTGATTTTCTATTCGCTAGGGCTAAATTTTCATTCGCCACTGGCTAGTGGTGAGTGGAAATTTTGAGCCCTGAGAGATTATATTCTAAAAAAGAAAAGAAAACTATCCTTAACCCTTTGAGTGCCAGAGGGGTACGCAACGCATTGCAAAGCAATGCGTTGCGTACCCCTCTGGCACTCAAAGGGTTAAAGGGATAGTAATGTTTCACAAAAACAGAAGCTCTAATTAATCTTCATAGTATTTGAGCCACAGAGAGTGTTATTTCAATACTGTCAGAGTTGTAGTTCAAGAGTAATTGAATGATAAGGTATCCCCCTCCTGCCCCTTTTAACTAGTGTAACACCGTTCTTACTCTGAGAACAATGAAAACCCTGCCCCACCTTGACAGGTTTTTCAGCTTTTTCCATTATCTTAATTGAAGATTGTCCCTCTCTGCAGTTTACCTGGGCACCTCCCAGCTATTCTGAGGTGAGCAGTGTTACATCCGTAAAAGGGGCAGGAGAGGGATACTTTATCATTCAATTATTCGAACTACAACTCTGACAGAATTGAAATAATTCTCTCCAAGGCCCAAATTCTATGATAATTAATTAGAGCTGCTTTTATTATGAAACATTACTATCCCTTTAAGGCACTCACTAATATCCCATTAAGTAAAAAACTAGTAATGACTCGTACACTTACCCCTCAAATCGACCTACCAGCAAAACTAATGTAGAACTGATTAACAGTCAAGAAAAAAATTCTCATAAAGTAAAAAATGAAGAAAAAAGGAAAAACAAAAAAACATATTTATTATTAAAAGTTCCTCAGTACCGATATGACATCTTTTTTATAAACGCTATCTCAGCAATGCTGCAGAGCTGCCTGGTGCAAGTAATACCGGATATCCCTGCAGTCAGCGTTCAGTCAGGGAAGGGGGAGGGAGGTGTTAACTTTGAGCGCTATCATCTCTCAAACCATAAGGGTTTGAGCGATGACACTGGGGGCAATAAGTTTATTTTTAATAAAGCTACAATATGGGGATTAGTAATTTGCAAGTATTACTATCCCTTTAACCCATTAAGGACCCATGACGGTCCAGGACCGTAAGGGATAAATGACAGCAGCGTGCCTCCGTGCACGTTGCTATCATTCCCAGATGAGATTGAATGCTCAGGTACTGGAGCATTCAGTCTCAGCCTTCTCAGTTGAGCCTGGTCATGTGATCACTGAAGCAGCAATCACATGTACCGGCATTCTCAAAGAATGAGACATTGCGATTTACACATCCTCTGAGTTTCTCCTCAACCCGTCTGTCCCTTACTAGCAAAGTAAGGGACAGAGAAGCAGAGAGGAGACACCTACTGGTGTAAAAAAAAAAAAAAAAAATCAGCAGCTGGGGGTATTAATCCATTCACTGCTGTGCTGAAGGCTGGCTGTTAGCAGGTCAATTTTTGACCTGCTAAAATCAACTTTTGCTTTCTTTTGTTTTTTTTTTAAAAAGACACAACACTTTTTTTTTGCAAAAAAAATTTTATTAAAAAAACAATATGTCAATTACCAAAAGAGGAAGTGTGATTGTTGTGGAGCCATGTAATACATTTGTATACACCGCCAAATTTAATCAATAATAAAAGTGGGAAAATAGGATGGGGAAAAAGGGACATGGGGATTTTCACCCAGGGGGACAGTGCCCACTTAAAACTGCCCATTTTGTAGGTATGACTGACCGGTCATAACTTTCATGCAGTCTCCATAAAAATGTAACCCATTGCACCCAAATGATCCCAAGAGAAAAAATGGTGTTGGTTTTTTTTTACATTTTTTTTTTTTTTTTTAATCTTTTTTTAAATTTTACTAAAATAAATGGTGGGCTAGCATATAAGTGTGGTATCAAAAGAAAGCCCTATTTGTGCGTAAAAAATGGTATATAATTTTCTTGGGTAAAATAAAGTACTTAGAGGGAAAACACTTGAACAAAGACCTCGTCAAAAAGGTCAGAATTGCTCCGGTCCTTAAGTGAAATCCACCTCAGATTTTCCCGTTCCTTAAGAGCTTAAAATTAAGTACTCAACCATGCTGCTCCAGAATGGAGATGCACTCCTGAATCTGTGTGCTTAAGATTACATCTGAAGGAGACTTGAATAAAAGGACTTTTAGGTAGATCCCCTGAGCATGGATGTGAGCCTCCAAGGTGGACATGACCTTTGTGAAGACCCTTGGAACACTACCCCAAAAATACGGGCAGTGAACTGGAAGTGACTGCCTTGAAAAGCAAAGTGCAGGAAGCACCGATGATCCAGCTGGATCAGAATGTGCAAATAAGTGTCCTTCAAGTCTAGGGGAGTATAAAGAGGCTAAAACCTCCCCTGGACACATAGCCACAATGACCGAATATAAAAGACTTCACTTTGAAATACGGGGCCTGCACACAATGGTTGAGGTACTTTAAGTGAAGAGATTTGAATAGAATCTGGCGAATGGTTCCTGAGAAGGAACAGGGATCAACACTTGCATGCCTAGGAGGGAAGAAACCGCTTCTAAGAAAAGACAACCTTGATCCAGATCCCGAGGATCTCTGGACAGAAAAAAAACAGTAAGGGGGAAGGGACTTGAAGTCTATGCAGTACCCTTCCAAAATTACCTGTAAAGCCTACTGATCTGTCATAGAAATGCTATAAGTTGTGGAAAAAACAGAGGCAACCGTATATGGGTAGAGATGGATCAGGTTCCAGAGAATCATGAGGAGGTGGACTTGTCAGCCTTAGGTTTCTGAGCAATTTCCTTGCCTGCCCAAGCCTTCTTGGGCTTTGGGGGAGGACACGCCTGTGCTGCTGAGGCAAGCAGTGAAAACTACACATCATCTGTGGAAAGAAGGCATTCTCAGGCATGACCTGAGGCAATAAAGTACAATTGTCCTCATTAGCATGGCAGATATCATTCTCCAGTTCAGAGCCAAACAATTGTTTGCCTGCAAGAAAGAGAGAGAGAAACCAGATACTTCTTGGGTGATTGCTAAACTGGCCATATCTCAATCCATGCAGCAACAGAAAAAGCAGTGGCTTTGCCAGAAAACCTAGTGACATCAAAAACCTCTTAAGCTAGATAAGCATTAGCTTCAAGGGCTTTGGAGACCACAAGGTTATTCTTAACAACATGCCTTTAGATGGCACCAAGGCTTGATCAACCCAGATAGCGATGGCCCTAGTTACCCATGCAATGGCAAAGCTAGAATGTAAGGTGGCAGAAGTGGCCACAAAATTCATTTTCAGGAAGGAGTCCAGGAGTTTATGCGCCTGATCTTTAAGGTCCACGGCATTTGCCAGTGGTGGCTCCTTGTTTGGAGAGACGAAAAATAAGGCGATCAACTGCAGTAGTGATAGCTCACTTCAAAAAGTTATACAGTTTAGAAAATAGGCTTTTAGTCTTACCTTGTTAAATACTCTTATCTTAGTCCATATGGAATACAGGTACCATGGGAGGTGGTCTTCCTTTGGAAGGAAGAACATATCAGAAGAGAAGATCTTGAGGGTGGAGCCTTCCCTTACCTTCTGCAGGCTGACCCAGCCCCCACCACCAGTTTTGATATGAGACAAGCTCTCTAGTATAGGATGAGAGAGAAGAAGTAAGCCCCTGTGAGAAAAGACCCAAATGAGGACTCCCATGTACAGATAGGCGAGACCAAGAGAGATCCCTTTCTCTGGGTGGGAGACCACAATACCATATGGACTAAGAGAAAAGGATTTAACAAGGTAAAACTAAAATCCTATTTTCTCGTTCATCGAATACAGGCACCATGGAATATACCAACAATAGGATCTCAGAGGTGGTAAGTAGGAGAAAGGACCTAGCGCCGGTCCTGATGATACCAGAGTTCCTAGTTCTGGATAGTCCTAAGTAACAGCCCAAACTGAACAGACACTTAAAAATAAGCACAGTACACAAGAACAAGAGCCAAATGGGCTCAAACAGTTGAGCAACAGCAAAACAGCAGCAAAACACAGGAAAAAGGAGGTCCTTAGACAAGCAGAACTGCCTGAAGGCTCTTCCTGCCAAAGCTGGCTTTAACCAAAGCTATATCATCCACACAGTAGTGCTTAGTACAGGTGTGCATGGAGGACCAAGTCGCAGCCTGGCACAACTGCTCAGCCGAGGCCTGATTCTTGTAAGCCCAAGAATCCCCAACAGACCTGGTGGAATGTGCTGTAACACAGAAAGGGAATAGGTTTCTTCGGGAGTTTTTATGCCCTATGAATAGTAGACTTGATTCAAGATGCAATGGTGACCTTGGAAGCAACCTGACCTGCCCTAGGACCCTCAGGAATGGCAAACAAGGCATCAGTCTTACGAAAATACTCTGTACGGTGCACATAGAACTTGAGACAGTGCACCACATCCAACAAGTGGAGATCCCTCTCCTTGTCAGACTTGGAAACAGGTAACTGTAAATGAAGGTACAACAATCTCCTGATTTATATGGAACTCAGAAACCACCTTAAGAAGGAATGCCTGGCAGGTTCAAAGAACAGCCTTGTCCTTGTGAAAAATTAGGAAAGTGGCTTGCAGGACAAACCCTGCAACTCTGCGGACAAAGACCACAGCCAGAAGAAAAGCCACCTTCCACATCATGGTGTGGGAGCCTTATAGGCAGGGGAAGCATGGGCAACCCCTTAAAAGAACACCATGACATCTGGCAGAATAGCAATTTGTCTCTGGAAAAATACAGAGAGTACAGAAGTCTGAACCTTCAATGAACTCAGAACTTTATTCACAACATCCTGAAGAAAGGACAGAACCACTGGGAGGTCAAACTCTTGGGAAGACGGATCCCTTTCCAACACCAAGAATGAAGAATGGACCAAACCCTGTGGTAAGCCGTAGAAGAGACAGGGTTCCTAGCCTGGATCATAGTGGAGATGACTTCAGGAGAGAAACCCTTCATCCTCAGGATGGTGGCTTCAACAGCCATCCCGTCAAAGCCAGATTCTTCATGTCCACTTTCCAAAGGTAGCCCTGAAGGAGGTTGTCTGGTCTGGGTGGCAATGGAAACGGATTCTGAATGGAAAGACACACCAGGTCCGAAAAACAAGCCCTCTTGGTTCAATAAGGTGCAACCACAATTGCCGTTCGACCATCCATCCTTATATTCCTGAGCACCCTGGGAATTAGATGAATCAGAATAAAGATGTAAGCGAGGTGAAAATGCAACGGAATCACCAGTGTGTCCGTGGTAAAGGCCAGAGGATCCTCCCAAAGAAAGCAAAACACTGGAACCTTCTTATTGTTCCTTGTGGCCATCAGGTCTATCTGAGGTACACTCCACTTTTGCACAATCAAGTCGAACACTTCCGGATGGCGTTCCAGTTCTCCTGGACCTACGTCATGGTGACTTAGGCAGTCAGCCAGGACGTTTTTCTACCCCTAGAATGTGAACAGTGGTGATGGCCAGAACGTAGGCTTCTGCCCAACCCAAAATGTACTTTACCTCAAACCATATGGTGGCGCTTTGAGTGCCTCATTGATGGTTGATGTAAGTCACGTCCGTGGCAGTGTCCGAATGGACCCATACTGGGTGACCCTTCAACTGAGGAGTCCAGTACACCAGAGCGAGACGGATTGCCCTGATCTCCAGAATATTGATGGACTGAAGAGATTATTCCACAGTTCATCTGCCCTGGATACCCTTGACATCTGGCAAGATGGCAATGCGTCACTGGGAAAAGACAGAGCTGAAGTCTGAACCTTCAAGGAGCTATGACTGAGCCCTTAGTTCACACCATCCTGTAAAAAGGACAGGACCACCTGGTAATCAAACTCTTGTGAGGATAGGTCCCTGTCCACACACCATGTCTGAAAAATGGACCAAACCCTATGGTAAGCTTTGGAGGAGACAGATTTCCTAGCCTGGATCATAGTGGAGATTACCTCAGGAGAAAATCCTGTGGAGGTTTCAACAGCATTGCCGTCAAAGCCATGTTGCTCCACGTCCTCCTTCCACAGCCTGAAGGAGGAGATCGGGTCTGAGTGGCAGTAGAAATGGATCCCAAATGGAGAGGGCCACAAGTTCTGGGAACCACAGCCTCCTGGTCCAGTAGGGGGCAATCATGATGACTGCCTGACCGTCAATCTGAATCTTCCTCAGCACCCTGAGGATGAGAGGGAGTGGAGGGAAGATGTAGGCCAGATGAAAGTGCCACAGAATTGCCAGAGCATCCACGGCAAAGGTCAGAGGATCCCTCCAACGGGAACAAAATATATGAACCTTTCTGTTGTCCCTGGTGGCCATCAGGTCTATATGAGGAAGACCCCACCTCTGCACCAAGAGTTCAAAAACATCAGGGTGGAGCTCCCACTCTCCAGGATCCACCTGTTGGCAGCTGAGGAAGTCCCCAGAATGCTGTCTACTCCTGGAATGTGCATGGAGGAAATGGCTGGAATGTGATCTTCTGCCCAGGTCAAGATAGACTTGACCTCTAATCAAGCAGGAGCGCTTCTTATGCCACCTTGCTTGTTGATGTACGCCATGGCTGTGGCATTGTCTGACTGAACGTGGACTGGATAACCCCTCAGAACATTGACTACAGAGGAATCCCTGCAGTCCATCAATCTGCCCTGAACACCCAGGTGACCCAGGACGGCTTGCCAGCCTCTTAGGCTGGTGTCCATTGTCACAAAGGTCCAGTCCTGGACCACAAATGGTTTCCCCTTCTCCAGGTTGGACCTGTCCAGCCACCAGAGCAGGACCTGCCTGACCTCCGGAGGGAGAGACACTCTGAGATCCAGGATTCCCATGCCAAGTGCAGATAGTGAATCTCTGGAGCTCCCTAGTGTGTGCTATGGAGTACAGAACAGCCTCCATAGTGGACATCATGCGGCCCATAAGGGTCATGCTCGGTATACCAGAGTCATGGTTTTTTGAATGGAGTCCTCTGTCAGGAAAACATTCCCTTGACAGGTATTGAACCTGTGTCCCAGAAAGACCAGAACCTGAGCACAGACTTCTCCTTGTTTAGAACCTACCCATGATAGAGGAGAATCTGAGCACAGTCCTGGACATGGTGGTCCAGGATTTCCCTGGACTGAGTCTTCAGCAGAAGGTCGTCCATATAGGTAGTTACCTGAATTCCCCAGGTGTGAAGGAAGGCAATCAATGCTCCTAAGACCCTGGCAAACACCAGAGTAGTGGACGTAAGCCCAAAGGGCAGAGCGGTGAACTGGAAGTGCCACAAGTCGCAAGCGAAACAGAGGTACTTCTGACTGTCTGAATTAATTGGGACATGCAAGTAAGCATCCTGCAGATCTCCTGGACACGTAGCTGCGATAACAGGCCTCAAATACTCCATCTTGAAGCATGTAGTCTCAACAAAAGAACTGAGGTCCAAGATAGGACGACTGCCGCCGTCCCTCTTGGCCACCACGAACAGGTTTTAATAAAAACCTGAACCTCTCTTTTGAAGAGGAACTGGAATCAAGACAGCCTGAACTTCCTCGTTGAAAAGACACAGCTTTTCTAGGCCCAGAGGAGTTTTGGACTGGAAGAACCTGTAGGGAGGAAGGGATTTGAAGGCAATCTTGTATCCTTCCGAAACCACCTGCAGAACCCACTGGTCCGCTATGATGTTGCCAAGGCATTTGAAAAATGGCACAGGAGGCCACCAACAGGCAGCTGCAGACCAGGATTCTGCGAGTCATGCAGAGGCAGACTTGGGCTTGGCAGTGGCGTGCTTTGAGTGCCACTGCTGTCTGGGCTTGGTGGTTCGGAGCGTGGTGCCAGTTTGAGACCTGCTCAGACTCGGCCTTAATGTCTCGTTTTGGCTAGGATGAAAAAGACGCTCTTTCCTTGCCATGTTAGGGAGTTTGGAGACCTGAGGCAACAGAGTGCTGTAGCCTCCAGTTGCCTCACTGCTAATCTGTTTCAGTTCAGGCCCAAAGAGAGATTTGCCCTGAAAAGTAAGAGAAATCAGTGACTTCTTAGAAGAAAGGTCAGCAGACCAAATCTTGAGCCACAATGTGCGTCTAGCAGAGACAGAGAAGGCAGAAGCCTTAGCTACAAGTTTGACAGCATCAAAAAAAGCTTCAGTGACATATGTCTGAGCCTCAGACATGTTGGCCAAGAGGGCTAAAAGGTTCTCCTTAGGGTAGCCATTTCTGACAGCCTCAGTAAATTGCTCGCCCCAGATGGCGAAAGCTGTAGTGACCCAAACATAAGCCAAGGTAGGCCTCAGGGCAGCCCCGATGGCAGCAAAATTAGATTTTAGGATAGCCTCCAGATTCCTATGAGTCATATCTTTGAGCACCGTAGCATCAGCAAAAGGCAGAGCAGTAGACTTAGAAAGTCTGGAAATAGGGGGTCAACTTGAGAAGGTGAAGCCCACTGAGCCAAAGCTACCTCAGAAAATGGGTACAGCTTTGAGAATCTCTTGGAAAGAGAAGGGTGCCTATCTGGCATCTTCCACTCATCCAGGATAACTTGGTCCAGAGAGGGATTGGGTGAAAACACAGTGTAGGACTTCTTGTGCCTTTAAAAGACGTCAGAAGAAAAGCTAATCTCCACAGGTTAGTGATCCTGGTAAATGAACCTATGCACTGCACAATCCATTAATGAGGAAGTCAGGAGTGGGTGCCCTCCTAAAGGAGGGAGGGAGTCTCCACCACAGAGACCTTTTTAGAAGTTTCCTGCCCTCCTGGTGGTGGAGAATTTACCCATGGCTGCTTTGTTGCACACTGGATGACAGAGAAATTCATTAACTGCAGAGTCTCTTTTTTTGGTATTGAGAGGATTACTTTAGGGCACAAAGTGTAGACATATACTCAGGTTCTTGTGGAAGTAAGAGGACACCTTGGGTGAAAATATTAGAGGTAAATTCAAATTATCAGAATCTTGGTTGACGACCATGTAAGGTGACTTAATGGAAAGTGCTAGACGTTCACACACTCTCATGGCCAAATACTGTATTAAGGAAAAGTATCTTCAAGCTCAAAGGGATTGACCGGCAGTGCTTTAAGGACTAAATATAATGATTTACCTGAGGACAGGTCTTGTTCAGGAGATGAAGTCTCAACAAAGGGAGGCACACACCCTCATAAAACGACACTAACGGAGGGCCTGTGAATGAAGACAGAACCCCATGCAAGGTCAGGTCCAGATTTCCAGGTACTGCAAGAACAGGCAAGTACATTGAAGTCCAAATGTCAAGGTCTCAGGATACAAACATGGACAGGTTCGGGCAATCTCCAGCAGTCCAAGTGCTTGAGTTATATCCAGTACCAACTGTTTGTCTCAAAAGGTAGGGCTTCAAGGTTGAAGTGGCTATGGTCAGGATACAGGAGTCCAAGATAAGCAGGGATGGTTTTAAGTGGGTGTCAAGGATGCAGTGCATCCCACTCTGCAACTTCACAGGCCCAGCATCCTCAGTGCTGCTTGGGGAGATAAGACATATACAGCAGGAACAAGCAGATGGTCACAGCCAGCAAGCGCTACTATCAGGAATAGTAGACTGCCAAGATTGATCACACTGCTGGAGACCAGGCTAAAGCCACTGGTAGTCTCAGCTGGAAGCAGGAGCTGGAACAGTAGCAGGAACCGGAACACAAAGTCTTAATCCAATGAGCGAGGAATACTCCTGACTCATGCCTGAAGTCAGTGTAGCGAAAGCAGATACTAGACTCACACCTGCAGTCAGCGGATCTCTGACTCACTCCTGTAATCAGTATAGCTAGTCTACCAGAGCCCCAGGTCCGCACCAGATTGGGTGTCTGCCATGTACAGGGGACAAACAAGATACTAGTCAGACAGAGCCACAGGTCAGCACCAGAGAGGGTAGTCAGACAAGCCAGGTCATACACAGTTCATGTAGTCAGCCAGAGCCACAGGTCTGCACCAGATTGGGTGTCCACTATCTAAGGATAAGGCCGGAGAATAGTCAGAGAGAGCCACAGGTCAGCACCAGATTGGATGGTCAGACAAGTCAGGTCATACACAGAGCCTAAGGACGCAGAACTGCTTTGTACAACAACGCAAAGGCAACTGAGTCAGGACTCAGTCTGCCCTTTAACCCCCTCCTCAGGAAGTAGGTAGAAGGAGCAGCTCAGAGGGAGGAAGTAGGTAGGAGGAGACTACAGGAAGCAAACACATAAAACAGAGGCCTGCTTCATTCAGAAGCATCGCACCTGCAAATGACGCATCTTGCTTTGATGCGTCCAACCTCTGCCATAATCCTGCGTCAATCCGTGCAGCATGGATAGCCGCTGAAGCGTCATTTTGAGCGTCGTCTGAAGCTGCGTGCTGGAACCAAGGTAAGCTGCGACAGGACAGTTCCTTCGACCCCACCCATGGAGCCGGCTGGAGTCTGTCAGGAAATCACGCATGAAATCTGCGCACTAAAACAGGCGCATGAACATTGCCAGCTGGAATCCAGGAGCACTCCTCTGGACCGTATCCCTTCCAATGAATAAAGTACTGTAGGTGCCCTCGAACCAAACGGGAGTCCAGAATATTTTGAACTTCATGATCTGCAACTCTCACGGGAGCAGGACGGACAGGAGCTGAGGTATACCGGTTGCAGATCAAGGGCTTTAACAGGGAAACATGGAACATATGAATGCGCATATTGGCAGGTAGCTCCAATGCATAAGCCACCTGGTTAATTTTGTGCAACATGTGGAAAGGACCAATGAATCGAGGAGCCAATTTGTTACAAGGAACCTGTAGGTACAAGATACGGGAAGACAACCACACTCTGTCTCCTACCTGGAAGGTAGGTGCCGGCAGTCGCCTATGGTCAAGCCTGCCTTTTTTGTTGCTGCACGGAACCACGTAGGGTATGCTGTACCTGAACCCAAGAGGAACGGAGTGCCCTCAAATGCTCGTCAAGAGCCGGAATCGCTTGTGCTTGGAAGGTCTCAGAAAGAACTGAGGGTTGGAACCCATAGTTGACCAAGAACGAGAAACTCTGAGTAGACGAGTTAACAGCACACTTTCTGGCAAACTCCACCCAAGGTAACAGGATAACCCAATTATCGTGGTGGTCAGAGATATAGCAGCGGAGGAAGGCTTGGTTTGACATTTCTGCCGCACCGTTAGATTGCGGGTGCTATGCGGAGGAGAATGCCAATTGAATTCCCATCTGAGCACAGAAACACCTCCAGAAGTGGGACACAAATTGACTTCCTCTATTGGACGCGATTGCTTTGGGTATACCATGGAGTCGGAATACTCCCTAGCAAAAACCATCTCCAATTCCTGCGTGGATGGTAAGCCTTTAAGTGGCACGAAGTGAGCCATCTTTCAAAATTTGTCCACAATCATCCGTATGACTGTACAACCCATGGAACTTGGAAGGTCGACCATAAAATTGAAGATAGATAGATAGATAGATAGATAGATAGATAGATAGATAGATAGGTAGATGTGACCAGGGACATTCCCCGTTGGCCACTGGCTGGAGCAAGCCCACCGGCAGGTGTCTAGGTGACTTATTTTGAGTGCAGGTTGTGCAAGGAGCAGTAAAGGCAGCACAATCGGGCCGGAGACTAGGCCACCAGAATACTCGCGACAAGGACCAAATCAATTGATCACGACCAATGTGGCCAGCAATTTTTGAGGCATGAAAGGTCTCCAACAGCTTAATGCGCAACTGAGCCAGAACGAAGC
This sequence comes from Rhinophrynus dorsalis, assembly GCA_037306005.1. Lineage (NCBI taxonomy): Eukaryota > Metazoa > Chordata > Amphibia > Anura > Rhinophrynidae > Rhinophrynus > Rhinophrynus dorsalis. The sequence goes on along the minus strand of CM074722.1, from coordinate 103,316,053 downwards.
AACAGCCATCAGGTTTGTCAGCAGGTGCTGAAGCTTGAGCAGCCAAAATCTCTTCTTCCAGAGTAGAAGTAATACAGGTTCGTATAGTAGCAAGGATATGATCAGCCGGAATGATCGGGGACGGTGGGACCTCCTCCCTGGAAGGCAAGCAAAACCGGCCTTAACATTTTTCGAGCCAGGAAGGTATGAGACAACAAAATTAAAACGGGAAAGGAACAATGCCCATATGGCTTGCCTGGAAGACAAGCACTTGGCCTCAGAAAGGTAAACAAGGTTCTTGTGGTCAGTCAAAATTAAGATAGGAGATTGAGTGCCCTCCAAGAGATGTCTCCATTCTTTCAGAGCCAGGATAATTGCCAGTAACTCTTTGCCCCAATTTGATATAACATCTCTGCTTTAGACAGTTTCCTGGAGAAATATCCACAAGGGTGCAAGGCCTTCCTAGGAGCTGAACGTTGTGTTAACAGGGCACCCACACCAATCTCGAATACGTCAACCTCCAGGGTAAAGGGCAGGGAGAGATTGGGATGCGCCAATATTGGGGCTGCAGCAAAAGCTGCCTTCAGTCTTTCAAAAGCCAAGATAGCTGTTTGGGACCATTCAGAGGTCTTGGCCTCTTTACATTTATGTCAGTAAGTTGTTATATATGTTCTGTAGTAATTAGGGAATCCCAAAAATCTTTGTATCGCTTTGAGTCCCATAGGATGAGGCCATTCCAGTACCGCAGACAACTTTTGAGGGTCCATGCCAAACCCGGAAGCGGAAATGATATACCCCAGAAACATTACTTGGGGCTTATGAAATTCACACTTTTCCAACTTGCAGAACAAGTTGTTCTAACGTAAGAAGCTCAAGAATTTGGATACATCGGAGCAATAGATCTCCAGAGTTGGAGAGTGAATGACGATGTCATCCAAATAAACAACCACGCAACTTTGTAGGAGTTCTCTTAAGACATAGTTGATGAACTCCTGGAAGACAGCCGGGGCATTGCACAAACTGAAGGGCATGAGCAAGTATTCCTAGTGCCTGTCCTCCATTCATGCCCTTCCTTTATTCGCTACAAATTGTAAGAGGCTCACAGAGGCCTGCTTCATTCAGAAGCCTCGCACCTGCAGATGACGCATCTTGCTCTGATGCATCCAACTGCTGCCATAATCCTGCGTCAATCCGTGCAGCATGGACGGCCGCCGACACTGAAATGTCATTTAGAGCGTCGCCTGAAGTGGCATGCTGGAACCAAGGTAAGCTGTGACACCGTGTACACCAGCTTCTATGCCGGTAGTGAAATAATCCAGATTGCCAGGATAGAACATGATACCCCAATGCTCTGTTATTGGACTGACTGAACACCGCTGGGGAACTGGATACAGAGCTCTGCGTTAAAGGAGGCACAGACCTCATTAGAAATGTTGCTGGACAACCAGGGATCATTATGAGGGTCCCTTCAGGTGTCAGCAAAGATAGGCAAGCAGGAGGGGGCATCTGGGTGGTGGTGGTGGTGGGGAGTTACTGAAGGGGAGAGAGAGAGAAGACAAAAAAATGGGTAAGTACTGGAGGAGGGGGTTTAAAGAACGTGAAAGCTTGATGGGGGTGAAAGGAGAAAACACAGGGTAAAAGATCGGAGGAGGGGCAGAGAGGGTGTGGAAAGACTGGGGGAGGAGTGGAAGTGAAACTCTGGGGGTAGAAAGAGGGGGGAAAAGCTGGAAAAAAGACTAGGGGGAAAGAGGGGGTGAAAACTGGTGATTACCAGTGGAACAAGGTTGGGGTATCAGACAATGTATGTGTGGGTAAATAACAAGGCTGGGATCAAAGACCATGCATGTATGAGTCTGTACAAGTGGGACATCAGAGATGGGATGTCAACCAGTTTATATGTGGATTTGTGACTACCGGTGGACAATACAAAAAGGCTGGAATGTCAGTGTATGTGTGGGGTTATGACTTCTGATGGACAATGGAACAAGGCTGGGATATCAGTGTGTGTGGATCCGTGTCTTCTGGTGGACAGTAGAACAAGGCCAAAATAGGATTTTAGTGTTCTTATCTAATCCTTTTCTCTTTAGTCCATATGTAATGCAGGTACCACAGGGGTTGAGTACCTCCTCCTGAAGGGCAGGGCACATCTCAAAAGACAGGGTCTTTGGGGTGGAGACTTCCTCTCTTCTTCCAGCTCGAACCCCCACCTACTTGCCAGAATTCAGGTGACAATAGCCACAGCAAAATAACTAAGAAGGTAAGAAGAAAATAAAATCTCCCAGGTCTAAGACCCCAAGAGGCCTTCTCTGCCAGGGAAAGTAACACAAGTACGTTTTTTTTCCTCCAGGTGGGAGAACATATGGACTAAAGAGAAAATGATTGAACAGAACAAACTTTTTCTCTTAATATGGAACAAAGGTACCATGGGGACATATCAAAGCATCCCACAATTCCATAGAGGGCAAAGATCTGAATAAGCATAGGTTTCAACAGACCTCAAATTAGCACAAAACACCAAACAAGAGCCAACTGGGCTCAAAAACTACTTAACAATGTAAATCAGTTAACGTGGTAGTGTTTGGTGAAAGTATGCAAGGAGGACCATGTTGCAGCCTTGCACAGCTGTTCAGCAGAGGCCTGGTTCTTGTAGGCCTATGAAGCACCACAGATCTGGTGGAGTGAGCTGTGATGCGGAAGGGAACAGGCTTCTCCCTGATGTCATATGCCTGGCATATGATAACCTTGATCCAAGAGGCAACTGGTTACTTTGGATGCAGCCTGACCTGCCCTAGGACCCTCAGGGATGACAAAAAGGGAGGGATGAGTGTGGTGCACATAATGCTTAAGGTATCTCATAACCTCCAACAGAAGGAGATTCCTCTCATGAGTGGACAGTGGGTCAGTACGAAAGGAAAGCACAATGATCTCCTGATTTATATTAAAACCAGAGACAGCTTTAGAAAGAAACTCCTGAGAAGTATTGCCTTGATGTAAAACAAGGAATGGAAATTTGCGAGACAGAGCTTGCATCTCCTCTGCACATAGACAACCTCTAGGAGAAAGGTCATCTTCAACATCAGGTTACGCAAGGAGATGGAGACCAGAGGCTCAAAGGGGGTCTCTGTAGGATGCCTAAGTCCAAATTGAGGTCCCACAGAGGTGTAGGATCCTGAAAGGAAGGAAGGGCGTGAGCCACCCCCTGAGGAAAAATCTTCGTCTCCCAGCGATACATCTCTGAAAAAGAAGAGAAAGGGCGGAGATATGAACCTTGAGAAGATTCAAGCTGAAACCCTTGTTGACTCCTATCCTTCCTAAAGGAAGGCTAACACCATAGGAAGGCCAAAGGCCTGTGGGGACATGTTGTCTGTACACTACTGGTGGAAAATGGACCAGACCCTATGGTATGTCTTATAGGAAATTGGATTCCAAGCCTGGATCATGATGGAGAGGACATCCTCGGACAATCCTTTCCGTTTCAGAATGGTGGTTGAAAAAGCCTGTAACGGATCCTACCCGTTACTGAGCCCTTGTCTGGACCTCAAACTATTTATTCAAAGACTATGGACATTTATTACTGTTTGGACTCTGTGCTGTGCCTTGGCGTACAAACTGGCCAGCTATTCCCTAAGAGAAAGACTTAAATTCATAGACTTTGGATCACATAGTATGTTTAATGTATGGCGAACGTTTTAGTTATTGTATATAGTATGTTGAGGGTTTACTCCCAGGGAATAGGCAGTGAGGGGTTAATTATTTCATTATGTATTGCAGACTCCCAAGCCTTTTGCTTAATTATTCAACCCCTGGCCATTGTTAAGGAAATGAATATTCTGGCCACTCAAGTCCTTGGAGTGAGAACTGTCCTGAGACCCCCCTGCTGTGTGTGTTAATCCATTCACACCCCTCAGTCTGTGAGTCACCTATTGTATAGCCTGAAACTCTGTTGCCAGCCCTTTGTATTATGTTGTGAGTTGATTACCTCTGTGAATGCTCTCATGGTGTCAGCCCTTGCCTTTTGTCTGATGTGTTTGATTTAATCATGTTCCCTATTGTACCAGGTTTCCCCATGTGATCCAATGTACTGTACTGTATATAAATATCTGTGGTTTGTGACAATAAAGTGAGTTCTGTTTTGGAGTGAACAAGGAGTCCTGGAGTCTTGTATTGCTTATGGTCTAAAGTATCCACTCTGATACCCATCTGCGCCAAGTATCCTGAATCGCCGACCGCCTGCTGCCAGCTTCCTGCGTCTCAACTTCTTATGCTGTCAGGCGGCGACGTGGACTCTTCCCTGCTTCCCTGCTTCCAGTGACCCTGTGACTGTTTCCAGTGACTGTTCATACTCCAACCGGTGCATCCGACGGCGCTTATCTGCGTCGAGAAGGAGAGACCCAGGAACGACGGCGGAAGGCGACGCGGTCCCTTCTCAGCTTCCGTTACAAAGCCATACCATCAAGGCCAGTCTTTCCAGGTCCTTGTAACACTAGAGCAACATATCCGGTCTGGGTGGCAGGCAGATCGGTTCCTGAATGGACTGACTAGGTCTGTGAACCACGCCCTCCTGTGCCAAAATGGAGGGATTAAGATGACCATCATTTTCTCGATCATGATCTTCCAGATCCCTTGTCTGAGCACAGACTTCGTTACCTTCCTGTTCGCCATCAGGTTAATTGCTGGGACCTTCAAGTGTTCAACTATCAAGTAGAATGCTTCCAGATGGAGCTCCCAGTTTCATGGATCTATGTTTTGATGACTGAGAAAGTCAGCTAGTAGGTTTTCCACTCCTATAATGTGTATGGCTTAGATGGCTGGAACGTAAGTTTCCATTCAAGTGAAGAGATCCTGCACTTCTCTCCACGTTATCTTGCTGGAGGTTCCACCTTGCTGGTTAATGTACGTCACTGCCATGTTGTCCGACTGAACTCTCACCAGAAGCTCTGTGAGTACCTGTGACCAACGAAAGAGTCAGACAAACCATTCTGCGCTCCCGAATGTTCATGGACAGTAGACACTCCTTCCCTGAGCTCGTAGGGGATCAAGAGTTGCACCCCAGCCCATAAAGGTGGCACCCTCTTGCCAGTTGTGGATGATGAAGCCTCCACCTCAGACCCTCCCTGGCTTCAGGAGACAGGGTCATCTAATGGGCCAGATGTTCTGGGTTCCTGGACCATGTTCTGAGAATGTCCCTCTTAAGTTCCCTCATGTAGAACTGTGAGTAGAAACCAGTTGGCCCTGGAATCTCATGTAGTCCCTGAATGTGACCGACTGCCACTTCAGAACCCACGAGACATCCTGGAACAAAAGCTGAATCTTCACTGTGAGGAACCCCCACCCCTGAAGGATGTTGAATTTCATCCCCAGGAACACCTAGACCTGGGATGGAAATGGGAGAGGATTTCTTGAGATTGAGAATCCAGTCGAGATGCAATAGAATGCTTGCTTGCTTTGGATATGGCAAGGAGGTTTTCAGAGGGTGCACTGGACAAGACATTGTCTAAATATAGTGTCAGAGAAATGCCTAAGGGATGGATGTACATGTCCAGGGCTGCCATGACCTTGTAAAGATTCTGGGTGCCAAAGCTAAGGCAAATGGCAAAGCCGTGAAATGGTAGTGATTGCAGCCGAAAGCAAAATGAAGGTAGTTGGCAGTCTGGGTGGATTGGGACATGACATGTGTGTCCTGAAGATCCAGGAAGGCTAGGGACTCTCCTGGGCACATCATTGCAATGACATATCACAAAGAGATCCATCTTGTGTGTAGCAAACACATCCCGGCTGAGAATTACAGGTCCAGGATAAGACAGCAGCTGCTGTCCCTTCTTGGGGACCACAAAAAGGTTAAAATAAAAACCTGAAAGGCATTCATGGGCTGGGACCAGCACCAGAAACTGTTTTTCCAGTAGAGGTGATACTGCTTTGTGGAAGAGCTGTGCGTTTTCTGGGTTCCATGGAAAATTTGACAGAAGAAGGGATGTAGAGAAAGGGATCTGAGATCTATGTAGTACCCTTCGGATACCACCTGTAAAACCCAACTGTACGTTACGGAAGATGCCTAGGCATCTTGAAAAAGGTAGATATGGTGTCCTACAGGCAATGACAAACCAGGAATTAGCATGTCATGTGGAGGTTTATCAGACATAGACTTTGCAGTCAAGCTCTTGTGCTGCCAAGTCTGTCTGGGCTTTGCTGTGGTGCACTGTTGGGAGATCTTAGGGGTTTGCGCCTTCTGTGCCATGGATTGATGGGGGTGGGGGGGTGAATGAAATCCACATGCTTTCCTTGGAAGAAATGACCTGTTGGTGGAAATCTGGGGAAACAGGGTGCTCATTCCACCCATCGCTAATGATCTGCTTCGGGTCAGGGCCTAATAGGGCTTTGCCAACACCAGTGACTTCTTAGAAGATTGATCCACTGACTGAATCTTGAGCCACAGAGTGCAGCTTGCAGAAACAGAGAGCACTGAGGATTTTCCTGAAAATCTTGCCATATAAAAGGATGGTAAGCATTGGCTTCCATGATGTTGCCCACCAAAACCAGCATGTCCTCCCTAGGGACATCAGCACTCATAGCTTCTGATAATTTCTCTACCCACACAGAGATGGCCCTATTGACCCAGGCAGAGGCAAAAATAGGCCTCATTGCTGCCTTGGTGGCTGCAAATAAGGAGTCAAGTTTCTTATCTATGTGGTCCTTGAGCACCACTGCATCCACAAGGGCAAGAGCAATGTTCTTTGCCATGTGTGAAATAGGGGGTCAAAGACAGAGAAGTCCACTGTGACAGAGCCTCAGTTCTAAAAGGGTATAGCTTAGAGAAGTGTTTATTAAGGAAAAGTCTCGTATCTGGAGTTTTTCAATTGTCCATAAGGATCTGATTAAGAGTGTTATTGGAGGGGAAGACAGAGGAGTCTTTCTTGAGTTGCTAGAAAATATGCAGAGAGGTAGACCCCCATTTGTGACCTCAGAAATTTGAAGAGTCTCTACCACCAACAGTGCCTTAAAAAAAAACATATGATATATAGCTATCAAAGTATAAATCACACTCACATTTGGTAAAACCTGTAATAGAGACGTATGTCTATATACAGCTATCAAGCATGCAGAGAATATATACCCACCTCTGCTCAGGTTCACTGTGTCAGCATTCCAGAAAATATGTAGAGATCACAACAGAAACTGCTTCAGCTAACAACACTGCTTTATCAAGTGTGTGGTCTGACAAAACCTGTCGGACCACACACTTGGCAAAGCAGCGTTATTAGCTGCGAAACTCTTCGTGTGTTAGTGGTAATATCAATGAGTTTTAAAATTATTTTAAATAAAGATATTGGAGAAGCAGTTTCTATCGTGATCTCTACAAATCTGCTGGAATGTTGATACTGCCAGCCTGAGCACAGACTGGTATATATTCTCTGCATGCCTGATGACTGTATATAGATAAACACGTCTGTTATAATCACTACCAAATGTGAGTGTGATTTATACTTTTATATATCATATGGTTTGATAAGGCACTGTTAGTGCCCCCTTTTAGTCTTGTCCTATATATCTCGCTCTGTGGGTGGAGAGGTTCTGGGTGAACAGCCGTGTATTGCATAGTAGTGTAAGAGATCTGGCCATACTGTCTAAGAGAGCAGTAGTTTATCCCACTATGTCTTTTGAGCTGGTCCTGTCACAGTACCTTGTAGCGCCGCCGCTTCTAGCGATGCTTACAATGATGCTCCAGCTTCATTTCCACGAGCGGTTGGACGCATCAATGCTAGATGCGTCATCTGCAGGCGTGAGGCTTCAGCACGCTGCAGGCCTCTGTTTTATGTGTTTGAGGCCTGTAGTCTCCTCCTACCTACTTCCTCCCTCTGAGCTGCTCCTTCTACCTACTTCCTGAGGAGGGGTTTAAAGGGAACACTGATTTCTGACTCTGTTACCCTTACGTTGTTGTTCTGAGCAGTTCATTATCTTGTATTCCTGATTCCTGTGTATGAGCCGGCTTGTCTGTCCATCCATTCTGGTGTTGACCTGTAGCTCTGTCTATTCTCCTTGGGCGCTCCAATTTGGCTCAGATATCCTTTCTGGTGCAAACCTGTGGCTCTGGCTGACTACCTGCTCCGTGTATGACCTAGGCTTGTCTGACTACCCACTCTGGTGTTGACCTGGGGCTCTGTTCACTGCACATCCAGCATTCTATTGCTTCAGTGGATATCCTATCTGGTGCAAACCTGTGGCTTTGGCTGACTACCCGCTCTGTGTATGACCAATGCTTGTCTGACTACCCACTCTGGTGTTGACCTGGGTCTCTGTCCACTGTACATCCAGCATTCTACCGCTTCAGTGGATATCCTATCTGGTGCAAACCTGTGGCTCTGGCGGACTACCCGCTCCGTGTATGACCTTGGCTCGTCTGACTATCCTATCTGGTACTTACTAGAAGGCTGTGTCTGCTCGCTCCGTGTGTTGGTTCCTTTCCTCAGACATCCTTCCTAGTACTGACCTGGGGCTCTAGCATACTCCTAGCTACTGACTGCAGGCTTGAGTCAGTAGCTTCCGTGTTGCACACGATTTAGACTCCGCTCCTAGACTGACTGCAGGTTGAGTCAGTGCTAGATCTGGGTGTTACCATACCTCGAGACTCCAGTAGGCTGAAGCCTTGTCTCGGACAGTGTGGTGGAGATATTGGGAGACTACTATTCCTGATACAGTACTCGCCTCTTCGATCACCCACCGTGTGTGTGTGTTATATATATATATATATATATATATAGCATTACTGTTATTATTCTCAAAATAAAGGTTATCTTAACTATACCGTCTGACTCCTGGTGTTGCTTGCCAACCATAACAGGTCAACACGTGTAGTTACATCACCATACTATGTGAGTAACATCTCATTTTAATAAGAAGATACTACACTAGGAGTGCCTCTTTGTTCTCTTTTTGTTTCCAACACAGTCTTGATGAGCCCCACAACAGTGGTATCCAGATCAGAATCATAGGAACCTCCATAGAAGGAAGAGTCCATGTTTTCATCGCCCTCTGAGTCCAGTTCCTCCTCAGAGGATACACCAACAACTCGAGAGTGACCCTCAGGTAAACAGAGCGTTGTGGGAACTGTAGTCTTCTCCCTTGATTATTGCCTAGCAATGCCTGCTACTTTGGCTGGGGGCTTATGTAGTGCTCTGTGGAGACTCAGAAAGCGGACCAGATGATAGAGCATGAAGAGACAACAAGATAGAGCCCTCTCTGACCACTGTAGCCCAAAGGGTTACAGAGATATGCCCCAAATAAATTTCCATAGAAGTCAATGGAGCTAAGATGGCCATGACATGAGAATCTTGCCCTGCGTGAAAACACGAGATTCTCATGTCACCGCACTAAACGTCTATTACAGAGTTTCCACACTGTTTCATTAACCTAAGGGCATGACAGGCTGATAGCTCCAGGACCTCTCTTGCTGTTGTACAACGCTTGTGTCCAGCTAAAACTTCACTCCGACACTGATGGGTCATTCCAAGGCATGCAGGATCACTTGGCTCCATCTTGCCGGCCGGGCAACACACAGATGTTACTTAGATTTACTAAGAGTTATTACATATGCTAAATACAGGGCACTTATGTTCACATTATATAGAGGAGCGCAGGACTGTCTTTTTTTGTCTGTGTTTTTCACTTTTGGATTTAGGCCTAATGTTAGGGGGACTGGAAAACCCTCTCATTCCTTGCTGCTATCTATATTTCAAACTTTATTCTTATATTAAACTATAATATGATATGGATATTTTATGGTGAGTAAGTGCTGTGAGCTTTCTTCTCTTTTCTGCTTTTGTTTCACACAGATGTTTTATGCCTGGATGTTTCATAGTACTGAGCTGGCGCATCGCTCAACAACAGTGAGGAATAACAGGGCTCCTATCAGGAGTGGGTGGGGGAAAATGGGCGACCAGCTCAGTACGATGAAACATCCAGGCATAAAAGTTTTGCGTTGCAACAGTGCCAAGTGATCTGGCTCACCATGGAGTGACCCATCAGTTTTGGAGTGAAATTTTAGCTGGCCAAAAATGTTGTACAACAGCAAGAGAGGTCCCAGAGCCATCAGGCTGTCATGCCCTTAGGTTAATGAAATAGAGTGGAAATGCTGTAATCATCCTTTAGTGCGGCGACATGAGAATCTCACTCTTTCATGCTGGGCGAGATTCTCATGTCGCTCTTTTGATTATGGCAACATGGTTAGTTCCCCTGAGTGTGCAACATTTTAAAAGTGAACTGAGGCACAGATGGCCACCGTGCAGGACCGGTTCTTAAAGGGACCGCATACCAAAAAGCGAGAACTAAAAATTAAGTAAAAAGTTGTAAAAAAAACAAAAAACCTATGGATACACCAGAGATAATTTTAAAATACACTAGCAATGATTCTGAGAATTGCAGGAGGGGAAATAAAGTGTCCAATAGCCTCAAATGTACTTACTGGCTCTGAAAGGGTTAAAATAGAAATAAACAACATAGCCATATGAAGGAAAGGGGAGACAGGAACAGAGTGAGTACCTATAGACACCACAGGATGTGGATGTGTGAGAATAGAAGACATAATAGAAAGAACCATGGCACTCATAGGGTTAAACTTATCAGCCTCTTTCTTCGGCTCCCATCTAGGTAAAGCAGATCCTCAGAGAGGTTCAGCAATGAGGAACAGACTTATCAAGTCAACATCCACAGGGAAAGGGTCCACAGAAACTCCTGTGAACTGGGCAATCGAAAAATAAAAAGTAGACCACAAAGCAATGTGTTGGAGACTCCTCTAGCATTAATGGGGTTAAAAGTCCTATTTAAATAAATGGGAGTTTGTAATTTTTATTTCTCCCCTACAGTGCAGTTCATTTAATCCTCTGAGCTCCAGATTGGTATCATTGCATACCTCTATAGCACTCAAAGGGTTAGCCCAGAATTGTTCCATGTTACACACAATGTCCTGTGTGGCTGGTTTTAGATTTATTAGAGAATACAACATCTAGATATCAATTCATAGCTTCCCTGTAGTTGCCAATAGGGTTCTGACTCAGAGAGAAAAACATCTACCTATGTAATTGTATGTATTAATACGGGAAAAGAAGTGGATGTCCTGGGCTCAACAATGAACACTGTTGTATATAATATCACAGTTCTGCACTGCTGATCTACCATCACCAAAATGTACAACAACCAGTGTGCAAGCAAACTAAAACACTTTGTGAAATAAAGCCAACTTTCTGGATAAACTCTTCATAGACTCTAATACTACTACAATTTGATTGGTTTATGCACAAATATTGGCTCTGGGGATAGCACAGATCACAATAAATCATTCTTATTCTTGTCTCTTCATTGCTCATCTGCAATTATTATTTAGGAACTGGAAACAAGTAATTTCTGTCCCAAAAGCCACCTCTGTGTTTAGAATGTTGTCTTTTTGGCAATGTGCTTTGAGTGGAACTGTACAGAAAAGGCTGTATATTATACCTGTACTGACACCCCTTGTACAGATCTACAGGGGTGTCTTAGTGTATATGCTCTACCAAATAATGGGAACTGGAGAACTGACCTCCTATTTATCACACCTTGCTTAGTGCATGTCCCGTCTGGTCTCTTCCATTCCCTGCTAATGAGCCTTATGCACAAAAGCAGAAAATTAGAAATTCTGGGGCAAACCAACAGCACAATATGAAGAAATAAAAATTCCCATAGATCTAAATGGTCTTTTTAACAGGATTAATGTTATAGACGTCTCCACCACATTACTGCATTGCACATTACATATCTAGCATTTAAGGGGTTAAAATAGGCATTTAAATCAGAGGGTATTTGGGCAATGGCATTTCCCCCTGTAGTGAAATTGATTTGCGTCAGAATTGCTGATCTTTTTTGTACACAAGACATTTTGTATTGTGACGTTAAAGAGTGAGATAACAGCAATTAGACGAGCAGTGTCCAAGTCCGATCCCGCAGGGCCACCTACAGCCGGGATGTAAGGATTTTCCTGATTAAGCACAGGTGAGTTAATCTGTGGCTCATTCATTCTGATTGCCATACCTGTGCTCAAACAGCGAATCCTTAAATCATGGACTGTTGGTAGCTCTTGAGGAATGAAGTTGGACAGCCCTGAAAAAGACAATCCTCTACTTTGAAAATAAAAATAGGATTACGGAGAATTGACATCAGGATTTAAACCCACAGACCAAGTATATTTCAGGCAGCAATTTTTTTTTTTTTTTTTTTACCATCTTTGAATTTATTTTAGGTTTTAAAAAAAGTACAGTATTCACAGTTCTATGGAAATTCTTTTTAAAATGTTCCAACTGAAATAAACGTAAGGTAGATCAAAAATTATCTTCAATATTCTTGCTAGGTTTGTGAATCCTTTCTCAGTCAGCAGGGCAAGCAATGAAGTCACTCTAGCAGAGAAACAGTTCATCCATCCTGTTGTGGGCATGAAAGATTAACCTTTTGAGTGCCAGAGTGGTACGGAATGCATTGCAAAGCAATGCATTCCGTACCACTCTGGCACTCAAAGGGTTAAAGAGGGCAGCCATGTATGACACAGCCACCCTAGCCCAGTCATGTGCAGTCCATGTATTCATCCTCTGTCTCTACTTCAGGAGGGAACAGCTCATCCAGGGCAAACTCTAAAACAAACAATTGACATGGTAAGAGTAACAGGAAAACGTAGATCATTCAATCAGTTGAACCATTATGTATCTTACACTGGGCATGCAAACCGTGCATGAAAAAGGAAGTATACTTTAAGCAGATTAAAGAGAAATGAAAAATACTGGTAAGAGATGCTCAGCTAGGAACAAACCAGTCATGGTATTTTGCAGGCTGTATAGGAATGGTATCCTACCCAGTGTGCAACCTCTTTTAGCTCACAAATGCCATACACAGAGAGGAAATATCCTAAAACACATCATACTGTCAGTCAGCTATGAAGTGCCAGCAAATTCCTCTCTGAACAAGAGAAACAGCCAAGCCCAAGTGTACGTTTCGGCCTTGCTCTTCATATTTCATCCTCTTGGGTTATACACACACACACACACACACATATGTATATTTATATATCAAAGGTATAAGGCAATGGCACACACTGTGTCAAATCCAATATTAGATAATAATAAATTGCAAAGGTGCACGTCCCATAGGTATAGCGATATACATGTACTCAGCCTGGGAATCCCTGGTTACAGCAAGAGACAGCACACTTCTTTGAAAAAATATTGAAGACTCTTTATTTTATAAACTGTTAGGCTGCGAAGCTCCCTGTGTGCGTAACAGCACATGCAGTCATGCTCAGTAGAGACTGGCGGAATGCGCCAATCTGGAGCGGGGTGCTCCGAAGGGCTCTCTCTCTCTCTCTCTATATCTATATATATATATATATATATATATATATATATATATATATATATATATATATATATATATATACAATATACATACACACACACACACATACACACACACACACACACACACACTATAAAAGTAGAAGTGGTCAGAAATTCTATGTCCGTGCCTCACACAACCCGGGGAGGCAGCTAGGAGAAGACAGAGGACGTATATGTATGTCCAGGAAGTCGGTGAGGGTAACGGGGGAAAAAAGTTCACCGGGCATTAAGTGCCAGCCACATTGATTGGGGCCGGTCACTAAGGGGTTAAATCTCCACTTATACTAAAACCATGAGCAGAGAATGAGTGTCCTGGGCAGCATACTTCACCACAAACATTCCCTGCACAGAGATTCAAAACACAAATACACATGTTATAAACTTTACGTGTCTTCCAATTGTAGCGGACTGCTGTGATCGAATTACTTTCCTGTCCCTCGCATTCTCTGTCTCTCTTTTATATTCCTGTGATAGCTAAACACTTTATTGCCAGCAGTCCTTTTGTCTGTCTTGTTTATATTACTTATATATTCTTTGAAGAATACAAGTTTTATCTGCTTACTCCTTTCCATTCTATTCCTGGTACCTGTGGGGAGTTATAGTTAGAATGGTCAGGACACCAATGAAGATATTAACCCTGTGTCTACATAAATGCACACACTGTGTGTTTACTCCCCTGAACCATTCTCAGGGAACGTGTGCATGTTTGCTGGGAAACAGATGTGTAAATAACACTATATGATTGCTAAATGCTTTCCCCCTCATGCCGTGGACAAGCCACACACACAAAACAAGAGATCCAGAAGAGTGACGTCCTGCTGACTCAGCTCCGGGACTGCACGGTCACCCTGGGTGGTAGCCCTGCCACCCACCATCTGCGGGCCTAAATGGCTGCACGGTGCTGTGTAGGCCTGTCTCATCATCAGTGTTTGTTCACGATTGCACCGGCTGCCTGTTTGCTTTCCTCTGCCAGCAGCTTTGGGCCCACAACACCATGGACAGCTGCTTCTACCTGCATGTCACCAGCCTGGCCATCATCGAGGACTGCAGCCATCAGCCCTTCGCTCCATTCACATGAAGCTACAAGGGCATCCAGAGTGATGATCAGTGAAGCTGAAGTCAAGCAGCAGCTCGAGAGCCACATTTTGCTCAAACTTGGTGACATGATCCCCAGCAAAGTCAGAGATCTGCAGCCTTCCAACTGTTAGACAGTGAACAGTCCATTAATCCTTTGAGTGCCAGTGGGATGTGCAATGCACTGCTCTTCAATGCGTTACACACATTACTGGCACTCAGGGGGTTAATCTGTACAGAGTTCTGCCTGACAGTAAAGTTACGGCCTTGTTTTTCATTATATATATATATATATATATGAAAAGCAAGACCAAAACGAACACTTGGGCTTGGCTGTTTCTCTTGTTTAGATAAGAATTTGCTGGCACATCATAGCTGACTGACATTTTGGCAGGATCAGTATGATGTGCTGTAGGATATTTCCTTTCTGTGTATGGCATTTTGTGAGCTAAAAGAGATCGCTATAGAGCCTGCAAAATATTCCTATATGTATATTTGTATTTATCCACTATGGCATACTTGGTTTGCCACAGAATTGCTCATCTTTATAACATTCTGAATATGGCTGGTGGATTGGAAGTGAGGGCAGCGGCAATTTTCTTACCTTCATTCTCCTTCAAAACATTAAACTTCCTGAAAACCTGTCGCACCGCTGGTACAGCTTGGTCATACTGGTGAAGGACCTCCAGGCAGTGCTCAGTGAAGTTCTTGTCCTTCTGTGAGAGGCTGTACAACAGTAGCACAGCATCTCGTAAAAACTGCACTGCTTTGATCTGGGCACCACTTGGGGGAAGGTGTATTAATCGACGGATGCCAAGCCACTCCTGTTGAAGCATCAAGACCACCGCTTTAATAACCTGTGTAGATAAAGTAATTTGGTTAGGCTCCATGGATGAAGTCTTCGTTTAACCCTTTGAGTGCCAGAAAGGTACGGAATGCATTGCAAAGCACCGTGTTCCATACCCCTCTGGCACTCAAAGGGATAAAGTTTTCCTTAAAAGGATAGTAATACTTAAAATGTAAAAAAATATATGTTGTAGGGTTTCTCCCCCTGAGTAAAACAAGGGTACTCGCACTGCTGAGAGAGATTTTATTAAAAAATTATAAACAGCTCAAACTTGAATTTTTTAAGTGCAATATCACAGTGGCCTGTAAATTTACAGTGGCGCTGTTGCTACACCATCCTATGGACTGCTCTGGTCTGTAGACCATAAATCTCCTTACTTAGCTATACTTTTAAATATCACATATTTCCTGTAAGCATGTTTTAAAAAATAATTTATTTTAGATCACTGAAATAAAATCCAAATCTAGCTTTTTAATGTATATGCCTTCCTCTGACACCACTTAATTAAGAGGTAAGGAAGTATATTTATTAGTACCCATCACTTATGTATTTAAAAAGGCTGGTTATCTAAGGCAGTGTAGAGATAAAGCACTGTCAATTCTCAGACACCTATCAAGATTGCTATGATAATGGAAGTCAGGGAGCTCTTCAAAAGGCAACAATATAATCACCTATGGATCATCTTTTCCACTAGATTTTAGGCCTCAGAAAACATACTTTTTTACGAACACGTTCCCGGCTCTGTAGCAGAGCAGCCTGACTGTCGTACGACAGGCTTCCCCTGCAGTCAGCTGCAATGCTGACTTCAGGGAAGGGGGAGGGAGGGGGGAACTTTGCGGGCGGTTATCTCTCAAACCATAAAGGTTCAAGAGATGACACTGGGACAATTAAATTCTTTTTAACATGCCTACAGTATGGGGTTTAATAATATTTAAGTATTACTATTCCTTTAAGAAAGCAAAACACAGGCGTCAACTGCTAAGGTAACTACATATCTGTCCATATGAACATAATCACTTAAAATGTAACATCAATAACCAATATGATTTTCTGATTTAGCCTGGTCCATGTTTATCTCTAGAAATATAACAATCAATGAATGTACAACTAACAAGAGTGTAGCATGTTTTTCAAGAATAATCAGCACCTAAGTCAAACAGACCATTCCCACATTCTGCCTGTAAAACAAGGGGATTTTTGTGCTACTTACCAATACATCATTGCTTATTATGGGGTTATGGTCCCTGCACTAGGACAAAAACATACCAGACTAATGTCAACATCAATACGAAAAATGGCCAGTGAAGAGGTCACCATTCCAGGGAGTACTTAGTAAAAGTGTAGAGATGTCCACATAGTAGACTTACACAATCACAAAGGATTCAGATAAGCTGAAGAAGTACTAAGAGATGATCAGTAAATCAAAGCGGTTAACCTGTCTCATGAAGACCCCACACCATGTTCATGGTTCTTTTTTTAACCTCCAGTTTATAAATGTCCTCCTCCTGGAGATTTGGTCTCTGAAACACTACACAGTACTCTAGGTGAGATCTTACCAGTAGATAGCGTGACATTAGTACCTCTCTCTTCCTGATACTACGGTTTCTTCTTAAACAACCGAGAAGCAGGTTTACTTTTCAAACTACTTTACTACATTGTGTGCCTTCCATCAAGTATCTCAAATCGAACTCCGGTCCCTTTTCTCTTATGTTTTGCCAGCATAATACCATCAACCTTGTATTCTATCTTTGGGTTTGTGTCCTAAAAGCAATATCTTGCACTATGCAGAATTAAATGTTAGACCGCATACTCTTGACCATTCCTCTGGTTCTCCTATATCGTCATGCATTTAGGTTTATTCCTCCTGGAGAGTAAACCCTGTTGCAGTCTTTTGTATGAGCTGCAGAAAAGCACACCTTACCTAAAATCTGTCTTTACTGACTGCTAACTCTGTAAGGGGTAGTAAATAATGAACTGCACTACTTGGTATCTCTTGAAATGATGAAACAGTACTAAGGCAGACCACATGATTTCCAAAAAGGAGTTTCCAAATAATAGAACGAAGCAATAATAATACCCAGGGATTTTTTTAATAGTTCTGCTTCAAATGTCAACATAGTTGCATTTGCAGAAACCGGGGGTTGAAAATCCAGCTATTGTTGGACTACAACTCTCATTATCTTCAGCTAGTCAACAACAACTGGAGAGCTAAAATTTGCCCACCACTTGAATAGTCAGAAGCACAACACAAGCACAGATGTATTATCATTGGGGTGATGTAATAGGCAGGGGTATTTATTTCTGGTATAACCTTGAGAATACTTACCTCTCGCTTACACTGACATATTACCCCAGAAGCATTAGGAAGAGAATTCCAACCCTGGACAGTCAGCTTGGTCAAGAATCGAATTACCTAAGGAAAATAGACTATACTGTTAGTGTATGAAATGCCAATATCATATATATATATATATATATATATATATATATATATATATATATATATATATATATATATATATATATATATATATAATGGGATACTTCCTCATGAAAGAACATTTACAGTCAGTTTTGGTCATTTGCAAAAGTGTGTGGCACTCAAAGGGTTAACTTCAAAAGAAAAGTGGTGCAGTACCAGTGCAAACCAAATGCACCATGAGGACAAATGAACATTCCTATTGTCATGTAAAAAGAGCCACAGTGTGAGGGCTGATGTATTATCCTTTGGGTGCTAGATAGATCTAACTCTTTACAGGTAATGAAGAGAATATATATCTGAGAGGATTTTTGTACTATTTACTGATACGTCCAGGAGCCCAGGAACAGGGGTTAAAGGTCACTTAACAACAAACTTGGTGATTTCAAAATCACCATATGTTTTAGCTGCCATTTTTTTAATTAGAAAACTAATTCTGAGATATTTAGATTTATAGAATATGCTAATTAAGGCCTGCCATTCAGGCACTTCCTGTGTTAACACTACATTATCTCCTTTACTCACTGAATGTAAGGTTTTTAGTGCTAGGGGGTGGGCAGTAAGCAATGCAGAGTGAAGATATTGTTACTGCATGCATGCCTTAAATAGCATAATCCATTAATCTAAATAAATGTAGAATTAGTTTTTTTAAATACAAAATGGATAATACAACATATAGGTGATTTTGAAAAACTTTCAAAATCACCAGTTATTTTTAGCTGACAATGTACCATTAAGCTCATGCCTGCTAAGCTTTTTCACCCCTAGGGTTCAATTTAATAGACACTGGTAAAAAAAAAAAAAAAAAAAAAAGGCAACGGTAGTTTTTCAAGCACAGTAAGCCATCCAAAAACTACCGCAGGGAAAACCCCCCCAAAAACACGTTGCACTATATTTTGCTCCCATTGGAAGCAGCTAAAAAGAGTTTGAATTTACAATTACTGCCCATAAGATGGGCAGTAACTTGCATTTAGGGACCCAATTTTATCACTAAAATGTACCCCACATGTTGTATTTTTTTTTTTTTTTGCATAGAATGCATGTTTTGAACTACTAACTTTGGAACTGAAGAGGAAAAAAACTGTAAAAAAAAACCTAAGTGACCAGTGGATGTATTGATATGGGCCCCTAAGCCCCATATCAATACATCCAAAGTACTGAAAAAATGTGTGTAATATGAGAAAAAATAACTCCATGAGTGTCAGTGGGGTATGCAACGCTTTAAAGAGCATTGCATACCCCACTGGCATTCACAGGGTTAACATGACTAAAACTACCATCCTCTCAAAATAAATACCTACCCGTAAGTCTGCTGTCCAGTGGGGTCTTCAGCACCCTGGTCATGCAGTTCAAGTCTTCTTCTTTAATCTTCTATCTTAAGTCTTCTTGTATCTTCTTATCTACTCATTTTCTTTCTTCTAAGCTGCCAAAATAAAATGCCACAATGAGTAAAAATTATATCAGTGTGTACAGAAGAAACGCCCCCAAAGATATGGCTGAACTGTATGCTGCAGCTGCCGGAAATCATGCCCCCACCCCTTACATAACTCTCATGCATTGCCCAAGTCATTCTGAGGAAAATTTGAAAAGAAAATGACTTTTACACGGCCAGTCTCCGTTCAAAATGGTACCCATGCTCCCATAGGCTGGGATGTGGGGTTATGTACCTCCAAGCCAATCAGCTTCTAGCATTTTTTTTTGCTCTGCTCTGATTTCCTGCCGTCGGTGCCAGGGGTGGCAGCATACAGTTCAGCAATACCTTTGGGGGCCTTTCTTCTGTAAACCTAGATATTCTTTTTATACATTGAGGCATTCTATTTTGGCAGCTTAGAAGAAAGAAGATGAGAAGATAAGAAGACAAGATAGAAGAATAAAAAAGAAGACTTGAACTAGACGACAGGTAAGTGTTATACAGCTATGGGGTTTGGGTGTTAGGGCTGGTATTGTTTCACTATATTGTTATGGGTAGTGTAGGCTTAGTGTTTGGGAGGGTGAATGTGTTTTAGCTCAGGCTTGGTGTAGCCGTTTTCCTTTCATGTTCCCATTTCTCACAATATTTAGTGCGAGTTTTGGGAACAAAAAAAACACACGAGTCTGGTTTTGTGTCCCAACGTACGTTGTGGTTCCTGATAGTAGGGCAATTGGATTCTTATGGTAACACAGTATGTGTACCACTCGGTATCTATTGTTGCCCTACTGACAGTTTTACCATTGACTATTAAATTGAGCCCCTAGAGTGCTAAGCATATTTTCACACTTATGTTGCAGTTTACAGTAAAATGTTGGCACTCTCCTGCGATCAACCCGCATCTCATACACTCCTTTTTCAGCACCAGTTTTAAAAGATACCATTAGTTTGCAGATATCCCCTACCATAACCAAAAATGTTACCCAGAACACAAAAAAAAGTTTTTGGTTTTTTTTTTTTAATTGAAATTCCAATAAAGTACATGACAAACAACTGTCCTGAAGTATATTTTTTCCATGTTCAGTTAGCAAATGTTTATGGTTCTCAGTTTAGCATTAAAGGGATAGGAATACTTAAAATGTAAAAAAAATAGATATTGTAGTGTTTATCCCCCTGAGTAAAACAAGAGTACTCCCACTGCTGAAGGATGTTCTATTCAAGCTCTTACAGCTCAAATTTGAATTTTTTGGTGCAGTATCACAGTGGCCTGAAATTGTACAGTGGCGCTGTTGTTACACCATCCTATGGACAGCTCTGGTCCGTAGACCATAAATCTCCATAGGATGGTGTAGCAACAGCACCACTGTACAATTTCAGGCCACTGTGATATTGCACCTAAAAAAATTCAAATTTGAGCTGTAATAACTTTTGAATAAAACACCTTTCAGCAGTGGGAGTACTCTTGTTTTACTCAGGGGGATAAACACTACAATATATATTTTTTTACATTTAAAGTATTACTATCCCTTTAATATGCCTTTACAAAATACCAGAAGTCATGTTTTCATGTAATTGAAAAAAAAAAAAAAATCTCTATTTCCATTTGCACCAGTCTACATATCAGGCACAAAATAAAGAGAAATAAACCATGTAACCATGCATGAAAACAGGATTTTAAATCCTTTTCTCTTAGTCCATATGGACTCGAGAGGGCAGGGCAAGGGTCTTTTGGGCAGAGATTCCCTCCTCCTCTTCTAGTTCAACCCCACCTTAATTTCCCACATTCATGTGTAGAAAAGGAACACATAAAATAAATAAAAGCTGGAAGAAAGGAAGGAAATCCCCTAAACAAAGACCTCAACAGGACTCATCAGCCTGGGGAAGAAAAGAGTTTGGTTTTTCTCTGGGTGGGGGTCCTGTGTTCCATATGGTCTAAGAGAAAAGGATTTAACAGTAAGCTCACTGAAATCCTGTTTTCATTTATGGAACACAGGAAGCATGGGAATACACCAAAGCACCCTTTAGATTCCAGGGAGGGAAAAGAGAAAATATACTCTCCTCATAGGATACCAGTATTCCACATGACTAAATTGTTTCTATGTAACCTCATGTGTCAACGGATACCGAACTCTCAAAGCAAACCAACAAAATAAGAGCCAGTTGGCTCAAACAACTGAACAGGACTTGACAGTAGAATAAAAAAGGGGAGTCTTTAAAGGGATAATAATGTTTCACAAAAAAAAAGCAGTTTCAATTAATGTTCATAGTATTTGGGCAGTGGAGAGCGTTATTTCAATACTGTCAGTTGTAGTTCAAGAGTAATTGAATGATAAAGTATCCCCCCTGCCACCCCTTTTACTGATGTAACACTGCTCACCTCAGAGCAGCAAGACTGACCGGATGGATCACAGATAGGGAGCATACGGAAAAACCAGAAAAACTTGTCAAGGAAGTTCAGGGTTTTCCTTATGCTCACAGTAAGAAGATTGTTGTTTGTTGTGACCTGTCGCGTCAAGTGACCAGATTCCACATCTGAGGGGAGGTGGCTTACACTAGGTAAAAGGGGCAGGAAGGGGAATACTTTATCATTCAATTACTCTTGAACTATTACTCAGACAGTACTGAAATAACACTTTCCATGGCCCAAATACTATGAAGATTAATCAGAGCTGCTTTTTTGTGAAACATTACTATCCCTTTAAACAGGCACTACGCCCTGGAGGATCTTCAGGCTAAATCTGGCCTTGGCCGGTAGTGTTTGATGAATGGAAGGAGGACCATATAGCAGCCTTGTACAGCAGTTCAGCAGAGGCCTGATTTTTTTTGTAGGCCCAGGAAGCACAGATTTGGTGGAGTGTGCTGTGACTCTGAAAGGAATAGGTTTCTTCTTGATCACAAACTCCTGGTGCATGGTAGTCTTGAACCAAGAAGCAATAGTAACTTTTGATGCAGACTGACCCACTCTAGGACCCTCACGAATGACAAAGAGAGAATCCACCTTGTGAACAGGATATGTACAATACACATAATACTTTAGGCATTGCACCACATCCAACAGGTAAAGATCCTTCTCCTGTTTTGATGAAGGGAGAGGATAAAAGGAAGGAAGATTTTCAGATTGATGAGAAAGTCTGAAACAACTTTACATAAGAAGCCTTTAGAAGTACATAATAACACCTTGTCCTGGTGAAATACTAGATAAGGAGGCTTAAAAGGCAAGGCTTGTAATTAAGCAACATTTCGTATAGAGACAATGGTTAAATGGAAAGCCATTTTAAGTGTCAAAAAATGCAGGGAAACCGATGAACGAGGTTCACAGGGAGGTCTTTGGAGAATGCCCAAGACCAATTTAAGGTCCCACGGGGACATGGAATCCCTGAAGGAGGGGGAAGGCATAAGCCACCCCTTAAACAAAGGTTTTAACATCTGATAAAAGATGGGCCAGATACTACTGTATGCTTTGGAAGAGAGGCTTCCTAACTTGGATGGTGGAAATTACATTCCCTTATGTTGGTCACAAGAGTGATGCCACTCAGGTTAACCTTTCCACCTCCTGGTACCAGATGGGACCCAGAGTTAGGAGATCCATAGTCTGTGGAAGGTGGAACAATTCTTCCATGGTCAGACTTAGGAGATCTGTAAACCAGGCCCGGTAGGGACAGAAGGGAGAAATTAGGATGACTAGAGCTTTCACAACCTGATATTCCGTATCACCTGGAAGAATTGGAGGAAACACATCGGAAAGATGGACGTTCCATGGAATGGTCATCTCATCTATTGCAAATGCCAAGGGATCCTTTGCCTTTGTGCAAAACAGAGTGGCTTTTCTGTTCTGGTGAAAGGTAATCAGATCCTCCAATGGGAGACCCCAAGGTTGGACTATGTGTTTGAACACTTCACAGTTGCCTGGATCTAGGCCTTGACAACTGAGAAAGTCCACACCAAAGATTTCTACCCCTGGAATGTGGACAGATGAGATGGCTGGAATGTGAATTTCTGCCCAGTGAAGGAGTTCTCACACGTCTGTCCAAGCTGACTCGCTTTGAGTTCCTCCTTGGTGGGTGATGCAAGCTACTGCAGTTGACTTGCCTGACAAAATCTGCACTGGTGTTCCCATCAGTACTTGAGACCAGTGAAGGAGTGCCAAGTGGATGGCACAAATCTCCAGAATGTTGACCGATAGGAAACTCTCCTCTCTGGTCCACCGTCCCTGAGCTGTCAGGGGACTCAGTGTTGCACCCCAGCCCCACAGGCTGGCATCCGTTGTGATCACATTCTGCAGTTACAATGGGACATCCCTGAGTCAGATAAGGATGATGCAGCCACCAACACAGATCCTCCCTCATTGAGGGGACAGGGTCATGGAGTGAGACAGGTGAGAACACTGTCAGGACCAGTTTCTGAGATGGTCCACTTGAACTTCTCTTGTGTGGAACAGGACATTAGCACTTCCGGAGTAATTACTAGGCATCCAGGATCCTCATGTAATTCCTTATTGTTGCTGAGGGGCATGCTAGTGCATTCTGAAACAGGATATGGATCTTGTTCTCCGATAAGAACACTTGTCCTTGAAGGGTGTTGAATTTCATTCCAAGGAAGAACAGGGTTGGGGATGGAAGTGGAGAGGACTTCTTGAGATTGAGAATTCAGCCATGATAAGCCAGGATGTCAGCACTTTCCTGGACACGGGTTACCAGAATTTCTTCTGAGGGCGCTTTGATCAGATTAATGAATTATGCATAATGAATTATGTAGCCAGGAGCTGCCATGCTCTTTGTGAAGATTCTGGGAGCTGAGGCTAAGCCAAAAGGCAGTGCAGTGAACTGGTAACAACTGCATGCAAAGGCTAAAGTCTAGATGAATGGAGACATGCAGATAGGCATCATGAAGATGTAGGGAAGACCGACATTAGTCTGGAAACATTGCTGAGATGACAGAGCACAAAGATTCCATTTTTAAGCATGTAGCAACCATGTAGTGGTTGAGACATTTCAAGTCCAGGATGGGACAGCAGATGCTGTCCTTCTTGGGACCACATAAAGGTTGAAATAAACACCTGACAATTGCTCCTGGGTTGGGACTGGAACCAGCACCTGCTTGTCCAACAGAGAGGAGATGGCATCTATAGACAAGATCACTCTGGGTCCTGAGGAACCCTTGACAAAAAGAAGAGATGAGGAGGAAGGGTCTTGAAATGTATGTAGTACAATTCTGAAACTGCCCACAAAACCCACTGGTCTGACTCGGAAGATGCCTAGGCATATTGAAAAAGACAGAGGAAGCCACCTACAGGTACGGATGGATTAGGACTCTGAGAGTCATGCAGAGGATGGCTTGTCAGACTTAGGCTTTGGACAGAAGAGTACTCTTGCCTCCAGTGGCATCTCTAATGACCAGTGATTTCTTGATATCTCTCTGATATACACAAAAGCAAAGATAAAGTGTAAATCGTTACCAAGCAGAGCAGCTACCTTTAACACACAGTCACATATAGGAAAGGGAATCCAATAAAAAATTAGTACATATTTACCACATGATGTGGGACACAGTATAAGATCATGGCACCCAAAGGGTCCCTCACCAGTGTTCTGTCTTCAGGCTCCCATATAGAAAAATCAACACCTCAGAGAGGTTCAGCAGTGAGGAACAGACATCATAAAGTCAACCTCCACTGGGAAATTGTTCAGATAGAAACTCCTTTGAACTGGATAATCCAACTCCAGGCAATCCAATGATGGGAGCCTGCCTAATTGGGGATTATACAGCCCCATATCTAAGGTACAAATAAAAAAGTAGACTGGAAAAACTCAGACAAGTGCCAGTTGCTTCCTGTTGCTAATGCAGAGCACATGAATCTGGGAATTAAGGTAGGAGTTGAGCTGGAAGATGAGATGTGAATGTCCACCCCAAATACCTATTTTTTTAAAGTGCCCTGCATAAGATAAATATTATATTATACACACAAACATATATATATGTATAGTTCAAATGCAGTTAAACATGGTTCAGTTTTCATGATTTTGGAGGCATCTCTAGCATCCAAGAGGTTAGAAGAGGGGTAGACAATCTTTGGTTCTTCAGCTTATGGGTACTGCAAATTCCATTATCTCCAAGGTGCCAGTGGCTGCTTGGGGATTATAAGAATTGTAGTCCTCAACAGATAGGGAGCCAAAGGTTGTGTAGCTGTGGAATGAAACAGGATAGCAGTAACTATCAAAAATATACCTCCAAGACAATTTATTTGTAAATTTAACTAAAAAAAATGTACTAGTGGTATACACCTCGTGCTCCATCTTAAGCCAAAGAGATTCCGATGCTATTTTGTCCGGTCTTGTAATGACATAAGTGTACAATGCAAGCAGGATGCAGCTTTCTGCAGAGACAGGAAACTGAATGTTAGATTCTCTGTGAAAAATGTTTACTGTACAGGTGTTGAGACATGGAGCAGTTTATCAACGGATATACTAAATAGCAGAAAAAAACAAACAGAAACTAATAAAGAGAAGACCTCCCCCTTTTCTGGTTTGCATTCAAAAATATAGAAGAATAAGAAGCTTTACATATATATTATAATCTTAAACCCATTAGATTCAGAAAACATTGCAATGCATTAGACAACTTCAACACCCAAAAGTTAATAACGTATCAGGTATTTAGTGCTAAATGGAGGTATATTGGGGATGATTTGCTAGTTAACGTACTTCATCTACAAACTGTATCCATTTTCTCCCATTTTAACACACACCTTTCATCTAAACAGGTATTCAACACATCTTGGCAATCTGTGTCTTGCATCCTATGTGCAGAGACAGATCATGGACAGGGAACCCTAGGTGCCTGACTAGTGCCCAACCCCCTGATATGCAAAGCTGAACTGGGGGACAATTGCTGTTCATTTGTACCAGCATGTCTGCAAAACAACCTCGGCTTACGGCACATGTGCCAGGGCTCTTCCTGTTGTCCTGTTGCACATGTGAATGCTTATGTGTGGGAGGGATGAAAAACATTTGTGGTTGCAAAGCTCACCGTCAATAAATTTGAAGAGCTTCCACCATACTCTCATTTTCTCCAATAAACGGTGGTGGCTACAGTGGCAGGTACCTGCACAGCTAAGCCAACTGAAGATGTACGTTCTGCAGACTGCACAATAATTCTGCGATATATATAATAGGATTTTAGTCTTACCTGTTAAATCCTTTTCACTTAGTCCATACAGGTTACTGGTACAATGGGAGGCGATCCACCCCTTTAAGTAGGCAGGAACATTCATCTAAATGTATGCAGGGGGTGGAGCCTCCCCTCCCTCTTAAGCTGCCTTCAGCCAGAACCAGCCAGAATGATTTGAGACACTAATACTGACCAGAGATAAGAAGGAAAAGGAAGACTCCTGTGAGCATGCCCCAAAGATCTCCCACTGAATGCCACAGGAGAGCCAAGCATGGTCCCTTGACAGGGTGGGAGACCACTAACCTGTATGGACTAAGTGAAAAGGATTTAACAGGTAAGACTAAAATCCTATTTTCACTGTCGTCCAATACAGGTTACTGGTACAATGGGATGTACAAACATTGAGCTTTCCCAGAGGCGGGAAGAAGGCAAGGACCAAGCGCAAGGCCCCAAAGTCACCAGAACTGCTATGAACCAATTAATCATAGAGCCCAATAACAGCACACTGAACTAGAGCCAACAGGGCTCAACAGCAAGGAAGCACTAAGAACCACAGAAGTAGAAGATCCTAGACAGGCAAGACTGCCTCCAGGACCTTCCTCCCAAAGCTGGCATCAGCCGAGGCCAGTACATCTACACGATAGTGCTTCGAGAATGTGTGCACAGAGGACCAAGTGGCCGCCTGGCACAGTTGATCAGCAGACACCTGATTTTTATAGGCCCAAGAGGCCCCAATTGATCTGGTGGAATGAGCAGTAACCCTGAAGGGAACGTGCTTATTCCGCAATTTGTAGGCTTCACGAATGGTAGATTTTATCCAAGATGCAATAGTCACCTTGGATGCCGGTCTCCCTGTCCTAGGCCCCTCAGGAATGACGAACAGAGCGTCAGTTTTCCTGATAGACTTAGTGCGATGAACATAAAATTTAAGACAACGCACAACATCCAACAAATGGAGATCCCTCTCCTTGTCAGAGGAAGGGTTAGGACAGAAGGAGGGCACCACAATCTCCTGATTGATGTGAAACTCGAAGACAACCTTGGGTAAAAACTCCTTGGAAGTGCGGAGCACAGCCTTATCCTTGTGGAACACCAGGTAAGGGGGTTTACAACACAGAGCTTGTAACTCCGCCACCCGGCGAACTGATACAATAGCCAAAAGAAAGGCCATTTTCCAGGTCAAAAGACGTAAAGGAATGGAAGCCAAGGATTCAAACGGGGGTCTCTGAAGAACCCCCAGCACCAAATTGAGGTCCTACTGGGGAGTTGGACTCTTGAAGGCAGGCCGAACATGAGCCACACCTTGGAAAAAAACTTTAACATCAGGAAGAATAGCAATGCGTTCCTGGAAAAATACAGACAGAGCAAGTCTGAACTTTGACAGAACTCAGGCTGAGTCCCTTTTCAACCCCATCCTGCAAAAAGGCCAGGACCATGGGAAGATGGAAATCAAGTGATAGATCCTTATCAGCACACCATGCAACAAAAGTTGACCATATGCGATGATAGATCTTGGAAGACACCGGCTTGCGAGCCCTAAGCATCGTAGACACCACAGAAGAGGAAAACCCTTTCTTCTTCAAAATTGAGGATTCAACATCCAAGCCATCAAATGAAGATGCTGAACATCCTCCTTCCACAGATATCCTTGAAGAAGCAGATCTGGACGGGCAGGAAGTGGGAAGGGATCCGCCACTGACATGGCCAGCAGGTCCGGATACCAGGACTGACGAGGCCAATTCGGGGTGATTAGGATGACAGGACAACGCTCCATCTTCAGCTTCTGGATGACTCTGATTAACAGAGGGAGAGGAGGGAAGATGTACACTAGGGAGAACTCCCAAGGGATTGACAAAGCGTCCACTGCTAGAGCAAGAGGGTTCCTCCACCGAGAGCAAAACACTGGCACCTTCCTGTTGTGTCTGGTAGCCATCAGATCCACCACAGGTACCCCCCACATCTGAGTTAGAAGGTGAAACACCTCTGAATGAAGTGCCCACTCTCCGCTGTCGACCGTGTGACGACTGAGAAATTCTGCCATGACGTTGTCTACGCCTGGAATGTGCACCGCTGAAATGACGGGAACATGAGCTTCTGCCCCAGATAAGATGGCTTTGACCTCTAACCAAGCGGTGAGACTTCTTGTGCCGCCTTGTCTGTTGATGTAGGCCACTGCGGTGGCGTTGTCGGACTCCACTCTGACTGGACAACCCTCCAGCTGAGATTCCCAGGGTCTCAGGGCTAGAAAGATGGCACGAAGTTCCAGAACATTGATGGAGAGGAGAGATTCTTCCAGTCCCCATTTCCCCTGAGCACTGAAACGACCCAACACTGTCCCCCAACCCCGGAGGCTGGAATCCGTTGTGACTGTGGTCCAATAGGGAATCTGAAAGGACCTCCCTTTCAGGAGGTGAGACAGGTCCAACCACCATTCCAAGCTCAGCTCGACATGAGGAGGCAGAGAGACTGACAGATGCTGATGATCTGGATGATTCCTGCACGTCTGAATCACAAACCTCTGAAGTTCCCTGGTGTGCGCCATGGCAAATGGCACTGCCTCTATTGTGTAAATGAATTTCCCCACCAGAGAAGTCAACTTCAGCACTGGAACCCTCTCGAGCTCCAGGATCTTGGATACACGGAGAGCAATCTGATGAGCCACTTCTTCCGGTAAAAACACCATGCACTGCTGAGTGTCGAACAGGAGACCCAAGAAAAGGATCTGTTGAGATGGGATCAAGTCTGACTTGTCCAGATTCACTATCCACCCGTGGCGATTGAGTGTCTGGATGCAAAACTGAACCTGCTGGTGAAGGATCTCCGCAGATGAAGCTTTCAGGAGCAGATCGTCCATGTAGGGAGTCACTCTGACACCATCTCGATGAAGCACAGCTATCAAAGCTCCCAATACTCTCTGAAAAACCTGAGGAGCTGAAGTCAGTCCAAAGGGAAGAGCTGAAAACTGAAAGTGGCCTTTGTGACAGGCAAACCTGAGATACCGCCTGCTCTCTGGATGAATAGGGATGTGAAGATATGCATCCTGAAGGCTTCCACTGGTATGTTTTAATGATAGAACGCCTTTTTTGTATAGTTTTTCTTATTTATTACTACATGCTCATAAACCAAAGATAACTGTATAAAGCTTTGGTGGGCAACATGAGACCCTTCAGATGTTGCTGAACTTCCCCTCCCATAATGATCTGTCAGCCCATGATTGGCAGAGGATGATGGGATGTGTAATCCAGCAGCAACTGGAGGGTTTAACATTGTCCACAATGTCATTAGAACATTATTTTTACTTTATGAGCATGTAGTAATAGCAACCTTACATGCTATTGTAATAATAGTAGCCTTACAATGGTCATTTTCATCTAATCCCCCCCTCCCATCCCTCATATACTCTCAAACTGTACATTTCTGTATTAACATCTTGGGTATCTGTGACTACTAGTATAACCAGATTGGGGAGGCAGATAGTGTATGTTAGCAGCTCCAAATTAGTTGCAAGTTCTGTGTTATTAAGAGTGTAGCCCCATTTCATTTGTAAGCTCTATGGGATCACTTATGGAGCCCCATTTTAATTGTAAGCTCCGTGGTTTCACTAGTGAAGCTCTATTTTGATTGTAGCTCTGTGGTATCATTAGTGTAGCTCCATCTAAACTGTAAGCTATGTGGTATCACTAATGTAGCCCAGTTTCAATTATAAGTTCTACTGGATCACTTATGGAGCCCCAATTAAATTCTAAGCTCTGTGGGATATCTTATGCAGTTCCATTTCAATTGTGTGCTCTGTGGTATCATTTTAAGTCCCATTTCAGTTATAGGCTCTGTGGAATCACTTGTGTAGCACCATTTTCTATTCTAAGCTCTGTGGTACTTTTTTTTTTTTTTAAATATATTTAAAGCATTCATTTTGTTTTTTATTAAGTTGGCACTAGTACCCCTGCCCACAAGAACAATGGGCAAACCAAGAAAGGATTCTGGAAGGGTTGGGGAGGGGGGTGGGCAAGCTGACGGGGAACCCCAATTTGAGATCCTGCCTAGGGTCCTATGGTGTCTTAATCCAGCTCTGCCTGTCTACCATCAATTAGTAAGTGTAACAGTCCTATGGTACGTTACAAGTGCATGTGTAACAGATGCTGGACCTGTTTTATGAAAATAATTTTGACTACAATTTTACACCCCCTGCAGGGGTTAAATTGTGGTATTCTTGTGTGCGATCACCTTATGGTCTTATATTGTAATTGTGTCTCACTGTCTGGTCCAGGTTTGATTAGGTGTTACTTCTCTAATCCCTTTACCACTATTGTCTTTTCACCAATGTTGTCTGTGTGATGAGATTAGTCTGGTACTGTGGTTTTTTGTAAAACCTACTTCCACTGTGCGGTGCGTTAATTGTGTTAATCTGTTCCTGTCCTGACTGCATGTCACATCCCCCTTCCCCTGGCAATGTGGCCATATAAACCCTGGACAGTTCCAATAAAGGACACAGTGTTCTAAGACTACAACAACTTGTGTGGTGTGTCTCCTTGGAATGGTATAGAGTCCTTTGACTCCCATTCCTCAGATCCTTATGACTTGGACAGGTATGGCTACTCCCTTGTAGCTGCATTACAGAGAGAGAGAAGCCTGGCACGACAGCCGGAACTAAACGGGTCTCCTGGTTCCCATTACAGTAAGCTAACTGGCTACCACTCCTATCTTTTGGACTGTTTGGGACAGTATATGAATCTCCTGTGCTAGATGTGCAAACATCTGAAGTGCTGCTTTTAAGTGCTTAATGGAGTTATATTGTTGAAGATCTGCTAGTTGACGGACGTCTTCAAACTGTTGCCAATTCCTCTGGCTTTAAACCATCTTAACAGACTGTCACCTTTCATCTAAACAAGTATTCCACACCACCTGGCAATCTGTGTCTCGCATCCTGTCGGTCTGCTATCAATTAGGATGTTAATTGGCTACCACTCCTATAATATGGACTGTTTGGGGCAGTGTAAGAATCTCCAGTAAGAGATGTGCAAACATCTTAAGTGTTACTCTGGAGTTTTACTGTAGTTGGACTGAAGGTGGACATCTCTCCCTTCAACAACACATGTTTCTAAGGTTTTATTTTTCCCTTCTACCTGTTCTATGTTAATACACAATGCAGTCTGCACTTTAACTACTATATCCAACTTTCATTTTCTATTGTAAAATCAAGCACTATATATATTTTCCTATTGCTAGTATCTTCTCTTCCCTCCTCTCATTTAATTCATTTTGAAATTATACCCTGTGTCGACTAGTCTATTCTGCTAATCCCACCCAACATCAGACAAAAATAACATTCCCACCTTCATACTAATGTGTGTTATTCTCCTCCTTGTGTCTGAGGCATCTCCCCAAATTCTGGCCATAACACACAAATCTCTCTCCACACTCTCACTTTCACCTGAAATGCAGCAGCGGGTCTCAGAATGCCTTCCTGGATGGCTCATCATCATTTAAAACTTAATACATCTAAGACTGAGCTATCTATCTTTCCTCCTACATCTGCACAATACCTCTGTTTTCTATAACCGACGAGGGTTCCACAGTTTACCCTGTGGACAAGGCATGTTGCTTAGGAAAAACTGTGTAATCATCTCTTTACTTCACATCCATATTACATAAGTAAAAAAACATGTTGCTTCTTTCTTCGAAATAAAGCAAAAATCCACCTGTTTCTTTATTGCTCTAAAACTAAAACTCATGCACGCTCCGATCCTTCCCCACCTGGACTACTGAAACTCTCCTTACTTATTGTTCTGCCTTCTACCTATATCTCTCGTCTTCAATCGATTCTTAACTCTGCCACCAGAATACTCCTCTCCAGAACAGTACTTACCCCTACATTACTAAAATCATTGTCATGGCTTCACAAAAAGCAATATATAACATTCAAAATCCTCCTCATTATCTTCAAGGCTCTCCAGCACTTGGCCACATGATATCCTGCCATATACTTGCATGTCCTCTATGATCTCCTTACAGAGGACAGCTCCTTAACCTTTGTTGCTGTATTGCGACCAAAGGCTTTTTCCCTTGATGCTTCCTACCTCTGGAACTCCATAGCACCCAGCATTTTCCAAGCCTCAACCCTCTACAACTTCAGATCCCTGCTAAATGAGGATTCTAGTCTTACCTGTTAAATACTGTTCCCTTAGTCCATATAATTTACAGGTACCATGGGGAGGAGAAAGCTCCTCCCTGCGGGCTAGAACAATTCTAGAAGAAGTGCAGGGTGAAGCTTCCCCTTCCTCCATATCAGGCTACCCCACTAGCCCTGCCCAGATAGACACAGGGAGTTGCGGGCCAGGATTCTAAGAGTGATGCAGAAGTAGGTTTGGCGAATTTGGGTTTGGCGGAGGAGTTCTTTGGACACCACTGCTGTCTGGGCTTGGTGTTCGAGCATGGGGTGCTGGCCTGAGACACACTCGGATTTGGCCTTTGAGCTTCACTTTGGCGGGAATGAAAAAGACTCTGCTTCCTCGCAAGGTTAGGGCGCTTGGATGGAAACAGAGTGCTCTTGCCCCCAGTGGCCTCAGTTCAGGCCAAAAAAGAGATGTGTCCCGAAAGGGGAGAGAAATCAGTGACTTCTTAGATGAAAGGTCAGCAGACCAAATCTTAAGCCACAATGTACATCTAGCAAAGACAGAGAAAGCAGAGCAAGTTTGACAGCATCAAAAAGAGCATCAGTGACATCCGCCTGAGCCTCAGACATGCTGGCCAAGAGGGCTAAAAGAACCTCTTTTGGGGCATCTTTTTGGATAGCCTGGGTAAGTTGTTCACCCCATATGGCAATGGCCCTAGTGACCGAAACAGAAGCCAAGGTAGGCCTCAAGGCAGCACCTATGGCAGCAAAGTTAGACTTCAGAACAGCCTCCAGCTTTCTATCAGTCATGTCCTTCAATGCTGTGGCGTCAGCCAGGGGTAGAGCAGTAGACTTAGAAAGTCGAAGGGATCAACCTGAGGTGTAGAAAGGGTACAGCTTGGATAATCTCTTAGGAAGAGAAATCGCCTGTCAGGAGTTTTCCAGTCATCTAAAATAACCTGGTCCTGAGTGGTATTAGTAGGAGACACCTTTAAAGATGTCAGAAGAATTCTGGCTCTCAGCAGGGTTAACAGTGACCTGCAGGGTAGTTAAAACTGCCTTAATGAGACCCTCAGGAGAGAGCTCAGGGTCAGCCTCAAAAGGGTCGCCATAAGCATATGAAAAAAACCCTTCTTCACACTACCCTTCCTCCATATCAGCCTCAAAGAAATCCTCCTCAGAGGTGTCAGTAAGGTCAGGAATGTCAGGGGCCTTAGGGGCCAGAAACCAGGACGAGGTGGAGGGGTTTCCAAGAATGGAGGACCACTTGGAGGGAAAGAGGAAACTGTACCATAGAGTACTTTAAAGCGGAACTAACACCGCTAACAAAGGTTGTCTTTAATAATTCCCTATCTGGCGACTAGCTGCTTAGTAGAGCTAGTCGCCAGAATTATTACCTCTTCATGAAGAAATTTGAAGTGATTCTCGGCTGACAAGCAGGACGGAGCGCGGACATCTTGCCTTAGTGACGTCCGCTCGCCTGCTCTGTCAGTCCCTTCCAGAGCCGAATGGCTCCTAGCAACGCCTCCTACAGCTGTTTGGGACTGACAGAGCAGGCGCGCGGACGTCACTAGGGCAAGATGTCCGCGCTCCGTCCTGCCTGTCAGCCAAGGATCACTTCAAATTTCTTCATGAAGAGGTAATAATTCTGGCGACTAGCGCTACTAAGCAGCTAGTCGCCAGATAGGGAATTATTAAAGACAACCTTTGTTAGCAGTGTTTGTTCCGCTTTAAATCCTGACCCAGAGTGGCTCTTCTTCAAGAGGGCCTGGGTGGAGATGTAGGGGCCACAGCGCATGAGGGGCATAAGTGTCCTGAGTATTCTCTAGTAAAAGAAACCCAACTACTGTCACCCAGATTAATAAATCACCTCAGAAAGCCCAAAAGGGTACTTCTCTGGAAGGCAAATAGTTAACTTGAGAAGGAAAGCAGGGAGCTACAAGCCTCTGCATAGGATACTCATGGGCCCCCAAGACACTGAGAATGTGAACTGGATGACAGAGCAAGAGAAGACAAGAAGAATGAGCCCTCTCTCAACTCTTGTAAGCGTATCGGTTGCAGAGATACGTCCCAAAGCAGTTTGTCCCATAGGATCAATGGAGCAATTGCGGACATGTGGTAAAGTGTGCCTTAAAAGGCGCAGAACTCAAAAAAATTCAAATTTTTACAAAAGTGAATAAAAGTACCCAAAAGTAAAAGAAAACATGTAGGGATAAATGAAAACATACAATTCCCAAATGATAAGTTAAAATAAGCCCCATAACCAGGAGAAACCAGCAGGGAAGGGGTTAACTACATAAAAAGCACCCATCCATGCTCCAATAGCCCAGGGATCAAACCAAATAAGATACCCAACATGAGTGCAGGAGTATGAAGACTCCTATAAGAACCCTGTGAGGAGGTGAACAGTGGGACAAGTGGACCATGGCACTCAAAGGGTTGCACACCCTTTGTTTTTTTGCATGACTTCTTTCTTCAGATTACCGCTGAAAGAAAGAGCCTCAGTGAGACCCAGTCAGGAGAGAGAAACATGAGTTGCATGATTCTCTCCACAGGGCTGCAAATGGTTCACAACAGCACCTGATAACTGGACAATCCTCCAGGGGAAGCCAGGAATGGTAATCCACCTAATGGGGGAATTTTTACACCCCATATCTAATAAGAAAATAATAAACGTACTCATAAACTAAGCAGAAATGTTCTCAGCCACTATCTAGGATCCTGGAACAAGTCTATCTGAGCGGGTCTAGTGGGGTAGCCTGATATGGAGGAAGGGGAGGTTCCATCCTGCACTTCTTCTAGAATTGCTCCAGCCCACAGGGAGGAGTTGTCACCTCCCCATGGTACCTGTAAGTTATATTGGATTACAGAGAAATGTAGAACGGTCAAAAATTGCAATTGCTCCTCTACTGCATTGTATCTGTCAACCATTCTATATTTAGATTGAAAGTTTTATAGAGCAGGGACCTCATATCCCAATGTATGCATACCTACTGTTCCCCTTAAGAAAAATGTCTGTGTAACCACTTAACTACTGCACTGTATCTTTTCTACAACTAAAATTAAGTTTTAAAGCATAAGTACCCCTGTTGTCACTATATAAATAAAAATATACATGCATATGGTATAGTACAGCCTCTCTTTTCCTTTGTTTGAAGGCTTTCCATGGCCCTTGGCAGTGGAAGAGTTAAATGATGGCGTTCCTTCTAATAGATTGGGAAATAAGACAGAAATACTTACCCGAGCAAGAACAGATGAGGCCAGACAGTATCTGTTGGTCAGAGAGTACAGCCAACAGTCTGACACTCATGTGGGCCACTGAGAGAGGGGACTCCAGGGACAGACACTGCAGCAGGGCACGCTTGGTGAACAAGCTCTGGAATCTTCAGAGATAAAAAGAAACGCAGCTCAAAGATGGTGATTTAAAAAAAAAAAAAAAAAATCACAACTAAACATGGTTATGGCTGATTTCTTTGTGTCTAAAACTGCCCACAATCAGATTGTCATGAACACACACATGCACATGTCTACTTTCTGGGAGTATGTTAGAAGAATCTGCGTGATCTGTAGTGACAAACTGAGGAATGTGTGATAAGCAAATCTGGGCAAATCAACTATACCATAAGGAAGAAATTAAATCACATTTTCACAGATTTAACTGGGGCTTTTTACTCTGTGAACTCTATGGACTGGAGACCTATCTATGGGGATAAAAGTCTAATTTAAATCAATGGGAATTTTGGAAATGTTTTTCCCTTATGGTGCAGGTGGTTTGCTCCAGACTTGTTCCATTTTTGCCATTACACATACCTCTGAGTGTATGTAAAGCGATTCCTTACAGCACATGTATATAGATTAGGCCTGTGTCCAACACAATTTCAATCTAACCTATAGAAGCTGAAAATATTTTGTATCAGATAGAAGAGAAACTTGAATGGGCTTTCAAAATCCGTTTATGCTGGATATTTTGTAATTTAACACTGTGTGTGCCAGAGGGGTGTGCAATGCATTGCACACATCTCTGGCATTCAAAGGGTTAATACTACCATTTACATGATATTTAGCTTTATTTTCTTTCCAGTTTATGTGCATTAACCAGTACTTCTTTGTAGGATGTGACAGTTGGGAGGGAGAGTGGACTGTTGGAATCTGACACACAATGCTGTGCCAGCTAGTACTGCATAACATACATATACTAACAAAAAAAAGTTAAACATCTTAAATTATAGCTTTAAATAAAGAACATTAATATAGTTTATTTTGAAAGCTCTTTATAAAGTGTTAGTTCCAATTTAAGGCTGCATTTGGTCACATAACTGCAAGCAAGTTAACAGAATGAATCTACTGCAACTCTATAAACTCTAAAATACTTCTCTAGCATTAGAGAGATAGTAATGTCTCAGTATAAATGAGAATTAAATTATTCCTTATAATTTGTAATAATACTCCGTACCATAGGCAATGTTGGGATCGCTGTAGTTTTTGTGTAATTATATTTTAAAATGTCCCCCTCCCACCCCTTTTTACAGGTGTCACTATTCTTCCGTCATATTTGAAATCCAGTCACTTGACTGGACAGATTGCAAGGAGGGACAATCTTGTGTCTATCAGTGT
The DNA here is from genome assembly GCA_037306005.1 of Rhinophrynus dorsalis. NCBI lineage: Eukaryota > Metazoa > Chordata > Amphibia > Anura > Rhinophrynidae > Rhinophrynus > Rhinophrynus dorsalis. The sequence continues at coordinate 103,278,967 of CM074722.1, read as the reverse complement.
AAGGAAACCCTGCCCCGCGTGACGAAGGAGGGCAGGTTTTTCCTTATGCTGATACAAGATTGTCCCTCGTCGCAATCCGTCCGGCCTGGCTTTCTGATCTGAAGACAGAATAGTGACGTCTGTTAAAGGGGCGGAAGGGGGAAACTTTAAAATATAACTACAAGAAAAACTACACTGTTCACAATATTGCCGAGGGCACAGAGCGTTATTACAAATTAAGGAATAGTTGAATGCTCATTTACACTGAGACATTACTTTCTCTTTAAAGGGGAACTTTCACCCCCAAGACACTATCTTATTTTATTATTGTACCCCAATGGTGTATGGATTGGAGTTTTTTTTGTTTTTTGTTTTTTTGTAAAAAAAAATAATAATACCTTAAGAGATATTACATGTTAAAGTTGGAGTTCTTGCAAGCACTTCAGCATTCTGTGGCACAAGGCTACTTTGGAACAGCTCTGCTGGACGTCCCCCCCCATGTCCTAAATTCTCCTCCCACCTCCCTCCCAGCTCTCCCTGTGAGTGCATTCATGCGCCTCTTTGTAGCATATTGGAACCAGCAAGTTCCCGTCAATGTACTGAAGAAGTAGCCTACAATTCAGAGCTGTGCCAAAGCAGCCTTGTGCCACAGAAAGCGGAAGTGCTTGCCAGAACTCCAGCTTTAACATGCAACATCTCTTAAGGTATTTTTTTATTTTATTTATTTATTTATTTTTTTACAAAAAACACGCCAATCCATACACCATTGGGGTACAATAATAAAACAAGATAGAGTGTCTTGCAAATCACTGCAATAACGAAAACACTTATTGGGAAAAGAAACTATTAAAACAACCTTTAAGTACATTCAAATCTGATGGTTTCTTTTGCTACCAAACTGATGTGTTGGTAGAGCCGAGCATGAAAATGTGGGTGTATGCCACTGCTGGGAGTTACTTAATTCAAATTATTACAGTTCAAACTGTTGTTTTTATATATTAAACTGTAGCAACAATGCCACCTGATATCCATGCAGTTCACTCGGTGTGCAATTATTGATAGTAACAACTCCTTGTGACAGTTTAATCAATTTTGTATTAAGCAACTGACAGATGTGAGAGTAGCTGTGTTGTACTCAGCAAAAAATGCCCTACAATGTGTTTTTCTGCAACATAAAAAGCACAGAAACTGCATTTTGTGAGTGCTTTTCTATCTATGAATAGAAAAATGTGACAAATTCTGCTGCCCCCAGGACACCCAGGGTCAGCAGTAAGGAGGAGTTATGCAAAACTCCTATACATTGCCTGTCCCATTGGTACAGCATGGGGCGTGATTTTCACTGGAGTGGGCAGGGGGGGTATCCCCCCGCCCACTCCTGTGAAAATCTCTGCAAGGACTTCACCCTCCACCACAGTACACACATCCTCCTTCTACACCCTCCCTCCGCTTGCCCTGTCAACTTTTGCCACTTCGCCTCCCTCTGCCTTCCATTCACTGTTTCATGTCCCCCTCCCTTCCATTCACCTCTTCGCCTTACTCTCCCTTTCATTCTCCACATAGTTTCCCCCTCCCTTCCATTTACCGTTTTGCCTCCCCATGAAACAAACAAAACAATCAGACCTCATTTTGGGGCATCAGGGCCCCTCCTGATGCCCCCAGCTACTGATCTCCCAGCCATCAATAGAGGTGACACAGGAGAGCAAGAGATCTCCCCCACTTCCATTATACCTGGCAATGCAACACAGATCAAGAAGAACACAACAGCAACTACAAATTCAACGAGAGAACCTGCAGTAATGATGCTTAAAGGGATAGTAAAGTCAGATTTTATTAAACTCTGATAGTTTATCATTGTAATAGTTACACTAAGTGATATAAGTCCCATCTCTCTAATCTTTATGGTTTGAGAAATATAAGAAGATAAAGCCCCCCCCCCCTTTCTCTGACGTGACCTGTAAAGCTGTCAGAGATTCTGGTCGCGTAACCAGATGGAGGCTCTTCAGCAGTGCAGAAATAGTACGATCTAAAAACAAATACTTCATTGGAACAGTCTACAAAGTGTGCCTGGTTTGCAGGCACACTTTGTAGACAGTTCCAGTGAAGTATTTGTTTCTAGATCCCGCTATTTCAGCTCTGCTGAAGAGCCTCTGTCTGATTCTGGGACCAGGTTATCCTGCAACCGGCTTTACAGGTCACATCATAGTAAGGGGAGGGGGGGAACATAAAGGTTAACGAGATGGGGCTTATATCACTTAGTTTATTATTGTAATAGCAACACTATCAAAGTTTAATAAAATTGGACTTTACTATCCATTTAAGCCATAGAATCCAAAGTTACCACTGTGGTGCAAAGTAATAGATTTAAATGTTTTGCGTACCCCTCAAGCACTAAAACATTTCAGTTGTTTGAGATTCTGCAAGTATCATGTTCAAAGCTAGGGACATGGATTAATCCATCAGACGTACATCTATAGAGGCAAAAATTGAGCAATTCTGGAACAAAACTGAACAACATGGAACAAATAAACATTACCATTGATACAAAAGGGTCTTTTAATACCTTGAATACTAGAAAGGTCTCCACTGCATTTCCCTGCAATGCATGGAGACGCCTCTAACAACAAAGGTGTTAATATGATAAATATCATGCAGTTTGCAGTTATTTTCTTCAAACATTGCACCACATTTGTCTTAACACATATGCTTCTGCAGATCAACCAAACTAACATTTTATTCAGACAAATAAACTCACCCTCCCCACTAGATGGATATGTGGATTTTCATGCAATCCCACCTCACTCCATGCGTCACCATTCACAGGCCATGTTGTAAGATATGGATAATTTAGTACTAATACCTTTGGCTCTCCAGCTCTTGGAAACTATGGCCCATATTTATAAATGCAAACTGGAGTTATTCTGGAGTAAATCAACTGCAATACGGGGAAAAAATGAGACTTCATTTTAAAGTTTTAACCATTTGAATGCTATAGAGGTCTCCAATAACCTGCTCCGCAATGTACTGGAGACCTCTCTGTCATACAAGGGGTTAAAAAGCTCTATTGAAATACATCGAAATGTGTCCCCTATGGTGCAGTTTGCTTTACTCCAGAAATATGGGCCTACATTTCTTACCACCACATACCAGCCAATGGCTGGTTGAGAATGATGGGAGTTGTGATCCACCAACAGCTGGAAAGCCAAAGGCTGTCAGGTCCTGGTATAGGCAAACTTTGTCTCTGTAGCTGTTGCAAACTACAACTCCAGTCATTCCCAAACAGGCATTAGATGGTTGGGGGTGATGGGTACTGTGGTCCCTGACAGCTATAGAGATAAATGATTGCCTACACCTAGTCCAGCACAAAGGCACAGTTTTAAACAGCTCCCCAATAGTTATTGTATTCAAGATCTCATCTTATGATCACATGTGGATCAATCATTGTGAAAAACCTGACTGACAGCACAGAACAGAGTATATCCTGAGAACCTGAACTGTTGAGGAGGGCTTGATGACCATATTGATTGAGTGCCCACCTTGGATTTTCAGTCTTGGATGCCATAATCGTCAACACATAGTAGATTTACATAAATAATGGTGTGAGAATAAGAATACAGTTTTACCTTGATAACAGTTCATTGGGAGAATTTTCTGCCAGTTTCACCAGTACTCTGAGGATCTGGTGTCGGACAGCGTCTTTCTGTAAGGTACCAGCAATGGAGCACAAGGGCAGTAAGAGTTTTTTAAATAAAGGATACAGAGTCTGCTCATCACAGGTCGTTTCCGTAGGTCTTACAGTCCTAGACTCCTGTTCTGTCTCTGAAGTGGGAGTAGTGCTCTGCAATAAGGTGGTCACCACCTCCAAACTGTAAAACACCAGATGATAAAGGATCCTGAGTGAAGCCAAAGTGGGCTCTATCAGACCTGTGAGGGCATCCTCAACACAGGACATCACACTTTGCTCTGGGCTGGATGAAGACATGGCCTGGTTTTCTGAGAGCCCCACTCCTGATTTCTCCAAAGTCTGCAGGGTCTGGCAGTAAGCAGTGAAGTGATACTCAACCAGGGGCAGCAGGTGTACAGCTCCTGGGATCCAGCTCATCTTATTTAGATGTAATACGCCCCTCTGGCTTTGTGCGTCTCTATTTTGCGACACATATTCACCCAATGCAATGGAATTCAGTCCTGTAATAGCCAACTGCTGAGCATCTCTTAGAGCAGAGCATCGAGGAGAGGACAGTGCACTGGAGCTGGATGTTCCATTGGTGCTATATAAAGGAAAAATCTGTTATAAATGTATAGTGCCATATGCATGAGACATGGAGCAGTTCTAGGGTAAAACGATCAACATCAGGGCTATGCTAGGTACTGGCTGAAGGGGCTAAAGCCCAAAGTCTTGTTGCCAGTTTCTCACTACTAGGAATGCTACAATTGGACTGCAGTTGATAATCATTGCCTTACAACCTTATGCTCTAAAGAAATGTAGAATAATTCTGGGACCAATCACCTGCACTACAGAGGAGGAATAAAAAAAAAAAATCCAACTTATTTAAAAGGGGCTTTTAATCCCCTGATTATGTGGTCTCAAACACACTGTGAAGTAATGCAATGGGGACATTGCATTCAAGTGGTTAAAAGCTCCATTGGGAATTTGGGGAACATTTACTTCTCCTATGTTGTACTTGGTTTAACCCAAAATTTCTACACTTTTCTTTTGAACAGGAGGCCCTTGGACTGAAAATCCATGAACATTCTGATTGTTGTATAAATAAAACGTGTGATTTTATGACTAAGTTGGTTGGTACTATATGTGGCTGAGCTTAGCACCAACAAAGCCTGAGAAGTAAGATGTGAACGAGGAATTTGATGCCCAAACACTTATTTATATGTAATCTTGATTTATCTCAGGTGTAATATTTAAAACACCTTAAGGACCGCGCCGTCCGGGGGTGGGCGGCCCTAAAGGACCACAGAACTTTTTTCCCAGCAATGCATTCTGGTATCGCAGAGCAGCGCACAGCAGAGCTGCAATCCCAGAATCACATGATGTGCCAGGACCGTCACCAGTCCTTAACGTCCGGACAGGTGTGACGGTCCTGGTTAAGGGGTTAAGGTCAGCTTCAGATCGGTAATTACATGTTTGCTTTTGTTGATGTGGTTAACAGACCGCATTTATCTGTTAGAGCTCCAGTTGTTGTGTCACTTTTGTTTACCCCTAAGACATAAGTGCGACCCTTGAGAAAAATAAGAATAAAATGAAAGATGAGCCATATAAATAGAACTATAACATCTATAATGTCTACATTGGTTACAAAGTCCAAATCCAGAATAGACTAGTGCAAACAACACACGTCTAATCACACAGTGAATGAATTTAAGCACAACACTGACCACTGGATATACGCATCCTAAAGCATATGTGCATAATCAGCATGATGATTCAAAAAATAAAAGCACTATACTTAAAAATAAAAAAAAAAGGAAAAAAATACATGTTATATTATCACAGTGTAAATCTCAATAAAGTAAACACTGTGAAATTTCAGCTGCCACTTCTAATCTTTAGATCTGGAGTGTCTTCCAAAAAGCATTAAATGTACAAGAGGCAAAGGGGAAAAACGAGAGCAGCATCAAGTGCAGTATTGCAATGAAAATTAATTTAAAGCACTTAAGAAGAAAAGAAAAGCAGGTATCATACTCGCAGTCTTATTGCAATTCCATAAAATCCTTCTGTCTGCTCTTTTGTGTCTCATGAGTTGCTAGCTTAAAAATGTCCATGTCAGAGGCAAACATCACCAACTGTGTCACTCTCCCATGTCTCAGGAGTACCTTAGTAGTGCTCTGTCTCCATCTAACAGCTGGATCCCTGCAGCATCCATTACTTGAAATTTCCCATATAACTGGAACAGTTTGTCAGTGCTTCAGTGAGGACCAAGAAGTTGTCTCATCTTTGAACTGATGAACTGTTCTTGTTATATGGGAAATTACAAGTAGAGGATGCTGCAGGGGACCACCTTTTAGATGGAGATGGGACACTGCCAAACTGCTACCGAGACATAGGAGAGTGAGGCAGTTTGAAAAGTTTGCTTTGTATAAGCCTATCTGTGGAAATTTCTGATCTAGCTTCTCTTGAGACAGGCACAGGGATTTTATAGACTTGCAATAAGGAGACTCTGTTGGGGAAAATGAACTGAATAAACTGGGTACCAATATGCAAAGGTGCTTACATTGAGGCCAGATACTGTCTCAAGTAAATACAAGTTTGAAACTTGCTTTTATTTATTTTTTTAAATACATAAGGGACATTGAGTAGAATAGTAAACATAGAACAACGATTTCCCAAGAAGAGTTGCTGAATAAAATGCATAGTGCAAAAAGAAATGTGATTTCATTTAAGTATTCACTGAGACATTGAAATCAGTATTCTTCCTCCTACCCCCGTGGAGAGATATTTTGCACACATTAAAGAGTCAGGTCTTCTGCCTCTCACCCCCAAAGAACTGAGTGAGCAAGAGGACAGGACAAGAGTTGTGCTTGGGAAAAGCCTACAGATCACGGCTTCCCATCTGCAGAAGGAAGACCAAAGGCCATGCCTCTGGCCCCAAAAAAGAAAAGAAATAAAATAAAAGGGAATTAAAAAAAAAAACAAAAAACAAAACTATAATTTCCCCTCAGGGGAAGAGTCCTGATACTCGTGAGGACACTCAAAAACTGAACTAGATGACATTGGAGAGGTGTATATAGGGCAGGGTGTGGGTGGAGTTTCAACTTAAGTGCCCTGCCTCCTGGGGGAGGACTCTATACCCCGTGGTCCTTGCACTCCTAAATAAACACTAGAAGACAATTGTGGAGACAATTCTTACTTGCTTGTGTGGCTGCTGTGTACAGGGGACCCAGGGAAACCCTCTGGACTACTACTGAGAAGGTGGCACAAGCCAAGTGATCCTGGGCATACAGGCTGCTGCATCAAGGCATTCAGTAAAACGGAACCTGCAGACAAACAAAGCACAACACCTACATAAGAATCCACTGTCTTTACTACATGACTGTGGGTTACACAACCAATGCCCACCGCACAGTACGCAGTATTTAGGAAGCTAAGAAGGATAGTAACATTTAATATGTAAAAAAAAATATATATTGTAAGATTTATCCTCCTGAGGGGAAACAAGGGTACTCCCATTGCAGAGAGGTGTTTTATTCAAGAGTTATTGCAGCTCAGACTTACATTTTTTTAGGTGCAGTTTCTAAATGGTGTGAAGTTTTTACAGTGGTGCTGTTGCTGCACCATCCTATGGACAGCTCTGGCAGTTGACAGTAAACCTTCCTAGGATGGTGTAACAATATTATTATTATTTTTTATTTATTTATTTTACAAATTAAGTGTTACTATCCCTACACATTAAAGGGGAACTACCACCCGACACAAAAGCGGTAGTTCTGCTTTAAGTGGTACTATCCCTTTAAGTGGTTCAATTCTGGAGCAAACCAGCTGCACCAAAGGGGACAAAAGAAGTGAGAACATTCTTGGGGAAACCAACAGCACCTCAGAAGACAATTAAACATTCCTACACTTTTGCTCCAGAATTGCTCCTCTTTATCTTGTGCAATACAGCCCTAAAAGACCACATTCATCATATAAGCTGCAGGGAACCTCTTCTCAACAGTGGGTTAGTGCAATAGGAACAAGGATTCTACAGAAATCACAGAATTAAGTTCTCGGGGTAGGGGAGAAGCCGATGACTTAACCCCATTTGTGCTAGAGACTTAACGTAGTAAAAGTCTATTTAATTCACAAACTTTGCTAGATGTGCTCACCTTGGTTGTTCTTCCTTTGGGTTAAATACAAAGAGGTAAACCTTTTCACTTGCTTAACTGTTGTTTGCAATGCCTCATTACCTGCAAAAAATAAATAAAAATAAAGCCAGGTGAGGGAAAAAAAATATAAAAAGTAAGAAACATCTCCCAAAAGTGGGAGTACCAAAGTCAGCAGAGAAAGCTCTAAAAGCTCTATTACACATTTCCTGTTTTTTTTTGTTTGTTTTTTTTAAACACATAGAAATCAGAGATTCTTCCATTTTACGGACCTCATCAAGACCCAAGGTAGGGGTTCAATAGAAGAATTAACTATGTCCATGTTTCAAAGGAAAAAGAAGCAGATCTAGTTGTTATACTCAAATGTGAGAAGAGTGGGATCAGAGGATATTTAGGAAGAACTTTATTTTTTTTTTGTTGACACATAATTAAGTATGGATTTATACAATGAAGTATCAATTAAATAAGTAAAATAAATAGATACCAAAGTACCGGGAATATAAATGAAAATCAAGAGTTGCATAGGGTTTGTGGTTCTGTTGTTGTATGGTTATGTTGCATTTAAAATGCTATTTTGCCCAAAAGATGCTCTAATCCTATATAATAATTCGCTAAGTTGTGTGTAACGCCGGACATGCGCAGTAGAGACTGCTGCGCGTGCGGCAGTCATGCGCAGTAGAGACTGCTGGCGCCGTGGCTGATACAGAGCTGGGCGCTCCGAAGGAGCCTCCAGCTCTGTATCAGCCGGGGCGCGGCGCGGGCAGTCTCCACTGCGTGTGACTGCCCAGCGACTGGCTGCCAGAGGCACTGTGGCCCGTGTAACGGGCTGTTCAACTAGTAATAACATAATACACCCAGGGACTGCAGCTAATTACTGGATGCTGTACTGCAAACTAACAAGTAAAACTCTAAAATGCAAGGGGTAAAAGTAGGCATAGTTTAAATTTAGTTAATTTTACAGAGAAGTAAAAACTGCCTATATGTTGTCCTAGCTATTTGTTGGTACAAAAGACTCAAAGGGAGGTCGCTGCAAAACACCCAGAACCAAATTAAGGTCCCATGGAGAAGTGGGAGTCTTGTAGGCAGGGAAAGCATGAGGAACCCCCTGAATGAACACCTTGAAGAGTGGCAACAGGTCTCTGGAAAAACACAGGAAGAGCAGAAATCTGAACCCTCAAGGAACTCAAGCCGAGACCACTGTTGATGCCATCCTGGAGAAAAGAGAGAACCACCGGAAGGTCAAAGTCCTGTGAAGACAGGTCCCTGTCCATATATTAGGAATGAAAAATGGACCAAACCCTATGGTAGGCCTTAGAGGAAAAAGGCTTCCTAGCTTGGATCATAGTAAAAATGACCTCAGTGGAGAAACCCTTTCACTGTCGTCCAATACAGGTCACTGGTACTTCTGGGAGGCGATTTGCCCCTTTAATAGGCAGGAACAATTATGCAAATGATTGCAGGGGGCGGAGCCTCCCCTCCTACTTAAGCCACCTTCAGGCCAGAGCCACTAGATTGATTTGTTCCTGGGTGCTGTGCACACCAGGTAGAGAACATCTATGCATTCAACTTAGTATTTTGTTATTTTTTTATTCAAATATGGAATACCACCATTAGGAGGGTGACCATGGCTGTGAATTGCCCTCTTTAAAGTGGCTGGTGCAGCTTCCAGGGATTTTCTGTGGACCTTATGCCCTGAAGAGGGAACAGCTTGAGTTAAGCAGCTTCCCTACTGGGGAATTTACCTCTGGTCTATTCCCAATTCATCATGGTCACCTGAAGACAGAAGTCCTGCAGGAAAGGTGAGCCACCCATTGAGTGCTGAAGGTCCACTTGTCCCCACAGTGTCCCTTTGCTGGGCTTGTATTTGGGAGTTTGCTTTGCACTCCAGCACTCATAGGGTGTTTTTATTTGCATTCAATGTTTTAATGCAGTTTCTGTGGTATTCTCTGGGTTTGGAGCCTTGAATAGTGTTTATTTATGTGTTTTATGTATGTTTCGGCACTTTTTAATGTTTTGTTAAATTTTATTGAAATTGGTGTTCCGCGCCTTTAAGCGCGGCTTTTCCCGCTTAGACGCTATGGCTCCTTTACTCTCTATGAGATTTCACAGTGTGGGACATATCTCTGGAACCGCTTGTCACAGCAACTCCAGAGAGGGCTCATTTTAATGCTAAGCTCTTGCTCTATCATCCGGTGTGTGTTTTATTAGTGTGGGGTGTTCAGGGGGGGCTTCGGGCACTGTTTGGGGTACTTGTATGGGGAAAACTACATTTCCCATGAGCGCCCGGTTCGCGCTCGTTTCTGATTGGCTATCCTGACGGCCGCCATTTTGTGGAGCTCTTCCTCAGCGAGTACACTACTCAGGGACCGAGCCTTCTCTCCCCTCAACAGATTAACCCTTCGCTGGCCAGATAAGTCCAAATTTAGGCATTTCTGGGGTGAAACTTTAATCTTCCACACTTTTACTGGGTGATAGAGTTTAAAGTGGGGTATATTGACGCTGTGAGCATGTCTACTTCACTGGAGCTAGGGGCTAGACCCAAGTCAAAGGAGGATGGGGGGTCTGCTCCCCCCATGGCGTTTTGCTCCTCTTGTCACACTGGGCTATCTAGTGATACTGTGGGGGATCTATGCCCTAACTGCACTGGTCAAGATAGCAACCCTGGGCTTCCCAGCCATGCTATTGAGCCATCTTGGGTGAGGGAGTTTAAAGCTGCCACTAGGGATCTCAGATCCACTCTTCAACTCTTTCCCTCTCAGGTACAGGGGGCTCTCCAGGTCTGGCAGACCCCCGCTACAATCAGGACCTCCCTGCCTAAGCCACAGGGGGCTCCTGATGTGTCTGATTCTTCTGAGGAAGAACTCTTGCAGGATTCTGATACTGAGGAACGCACTGTTATTGAGTCTAAGAGGTCCATTGGGGACCCTTATGAATGTGACCCTGAAGTCTCGGCTGAGGGTCTGATTAGAGCTGTACTGAATACGCTCAACCTTCCTCTGACTCAGGAATCCACTTATGATCCTACTGACGTTTTTCAAAAGAAACCATCTAAGCCTGTTGTTTGTTTTCCAACTAACCCTACCCTTGCCCGTCTAGTCTCTGAGGCATGGAAGAATCCTGATAGATCCTCTTCTGTCTCCAAAAAGTTTGCTAAACTGTACCCTTTTCCTGAGACTGAGCTGGCAAAATGGGTTCATCCCCCCAAGGTGGATGCTCCTGTTTCCAGGCTATCCAAGTCTACTGCCTTGGCTGTCTCTGATGCCTCTGCCCTGCAGGATTGGACGGATAAAAAGCTAGAGCTTTCTCTTAAGTCTATTTTTGCCTCCATTGGCACTGCCATGCGTCCAACCTTTGCAGTAGCGTGGGTTAATAGAGCCATTGCGGCCTGGACTGAACGACTGACTGACGCAGTTCGCCAGGATGCACCAGTATCTGAACAGTTGCAGCTTCTTGCTAATATCACTGAAGCCCAGAATTATGTTGCTGACGCTGCCTTTGATGCTGTGCGCATGATGGCGAGGGCCTCCACTGCTTCTGTGGTGGCTAGACGTGCCCTTTGGGTGAAAATTTGGTCTGCTGACACAGCCTCTAAGAAAGCCTTGCTTTCCTTGCCCTTTCAGGGGAATTTGCTATTTGGGTCTGAACTCAAAGAAATGATCAGTGAGGCTACTGGCGGTAAAAGTACTCTTCTACCCTCAGTCTTTAAGAAAAAGTTTCCAGCCAAACGCAATCGGTCCTTTTGTTCCTTTCAGACTGAGACACGCTCCTCGGCCCAAACGGGTCCTCCCACTACGCTCTCCTCCTCCAAGCCAAAACAGTCCTGGAAGCCCAAAGTGGCCCCCAAGGCCAAGACCTCCATGACTGCTTCGGGTCCGCATCCGGCTGTAGGTGGATGTCTCCGCATCTTTCGCCGGACTTGGGAGGAGTCAGTGGCGGACCCATGGGTTCTTCAGGTGGTGTCAGAGGGATACAGGATCCCTTTCTCCTCCCTTCCTCCTTTTCGGTTCCATTTTACTTGTCCTTCTCAGGAACCCACAAAAAGACGTCTGTTCGACGACGCTATTCAGGATCTCTTGGACAAAGAGGTCCTGGAAGTGGTTCCTCCGGAGGACACAGGTTCAGGATTTTATTCCAACCTGTTTGTGGTGGCCAAAAAGGACGGAGGGGCTAGTCCTATTTTGGATCTCAAAGATCTCAATGCCTATGTGGTGACTTCCCACTTCCGCCAGGAGTCCCTGCGCTCTGTGATTGCAGCAATGTCTCCAGGGGAGTTCCTTGCCTCCCTGGACCTTCAGGATGCTTATCTTCACATCCCTATTCATCCAGAGAGCAGGCGGTATCTCAGGATTGCCTGCCACACGGGACACTTTCAGTTTTCAGCTCTTCCCTTTGGGCTGACTTCAGCTCCTCAGGTCTTCCAGAGGGTGTTGGGTTCCTTGATAGCTGTGCTTCATCAGGACGGGGTCAGGGTGACCCCCTACATGGACGATCTCCTCCTCAAAGCTTCCTCGGCGGAGCTTCTGCACCAGCAACTGCAGAGGTGTATTCACACTCTGACCCGCCATGGCTGGATCCTGAATCTGGACGAGTCGGACTTGGTCCCATCTCAGAGGCTTCTGTTCCTGGGTCTCCTGTTCGACACTCGCCAATGCATGGTGTTTCTGCCGGAGGATGTGGCTCATCAGATAGCCATCCGAGTGGCGGGGATTCTGGAACTGGACTTAGTGCCGGTAACAAAGTTGACGTCTCTGGTGGGGAAGTTCATTTCCACGATCGAAGCGGTACCATTTGCCATGGCCCACTCCAGGGAACTTCAGAGATTTGTGATCCAGACATGCAAGAATCATCCAGATCATCAGCATCTGTCAGTCTCTCTACCTCCTCATGTGGAATCGAGTCTGCACTGGTGGTTGGATCTCTCACATCTCCTGAAAGGGAGATCCTTTCAAGTTCCTTGTTGGACCACGATCACAACGGATGCCAGCCTTCGGGGCTGGGGTGCTGTGTTGGGTCGCTTCAGTGCTCAGGGGAAATGGGGTCTGGAGGAATCTCTTCTCTCCATCAATGTTCTGGAACTACGTGCCATTCGGCTTGCCCTGAGATACTGGGAATCTCAACTGACCGGTCGTCCGATCAGAGTGGAGTCCGACAATGCCACTGCGGTGGCTTACATCAACAGGCAAGGCGGCACAAGAAGCGGCACCGCCTGGTTGGAGGTCAAGGATATTTTGGCTTGGGCAGAAGATCACGTGCCTGTCATCTCTGCAGTTCATATTCCAGGCGTGGACAACGTCATGGCGGACTTCCTCAGTCGTCATACCGTCGACAGCGGAGAATGGGCTCTTCATCCAGAGGTGTTTCACTTGCTCACCCAGAGGTGGGGGATGCCGGAGGTGGACCTGATGGCCTCCAGACACAACAGGAAGGTTCCGGTGTTTTGCTCCCGGCGGAGGGACTCCCTTGCTCTGGCAGTGGATGCCTTATCGATTCCTTGGGATTTTTCTCTGGCTTACATCTTTCCTCCTCTTCCTCTATTGATCAGAGTTATTCAGAAACTGAAGCAGGAGCGTTGTCCTGTTATCCTGATCGCTCCAAACTGGCCTCGCCAGTCCTGGTATCCGGAGTTGATGGCCATGTCAGTGGCGGATCCGTTCCCACTTCCTGCCCGTCCGGACCTACTTCTTCAGGGATATCTGTGGAAGGAGGATGTTCACTCTCTCCATTTGATGGCATGGCGGTTGAATCCTCGATTCTAGCAAAGAAAGGATTTTCTCCTTCTGTGGTGTCGACTATGCTCAGTGCTCGTAAGCCTGTGTCCTCCAAGATTTATCATCGCATATGGTCAACCTTCGTTGCATGGTGCTCTGAGAAGAAATTATCCCTTGAGTTTCATCTTCCCACTGTCCTGGCCTTCTTGCAGGACGGTGTTGATAAGGGGCTCAGTTTGAGTTCCCTCAAAGTTCAGACTTCTGCCTTGTCTGTGTTTTTCCAGGAAAGGATTGCTATCCTTCCTGATGTCAAGATTTTCTTCCAAGGTGTGACTCATGTTCGGCCTGCCTTCAAGAGTCCTGCTCCCCAGTGGGACCTCAATTTGGTGCTGGGAGTTCTCCAGCGACCCCCGTTTGAATCCTTGGCTTCCATTCCATTACGTCTCTTGACTTGGAAGATGGCCTTCCTTTTGGCTATTGTTTCAGTTCGCCGGGTAGCAGAGTTACAAGCTCTGTCTTGTAAACCTCCTTACCTGGTGTTCCACAAGGATAAGGCTGTGCTTCGCACTACCAAGGAATTCTTACCCAAGGTTGTGTCTGAGTTTCACATCAATCAGGAGATTGTGGTTCCCTCTTTCTGCCCTAATCCTTCATCTGACAAGGAAAGAGATCTCCATCTGTTGGATGTGGTGCGTTGCCTCAAGTTTTATGTTCATCGCACCGAGTCTATCAGGAAGTCTGACGCTCTATTCGTCATTCCTGAGGGGCCTAGGGCAGGGAGACCGGCTTCCAAAGTTACCATTGCCTCTTGGATTAAGGCTACTGTCTGTGAAGCCTATAAATTGCGGAATAAGCATGTTCCCTTCCGGGTGACTGCCCATTCCACCAGATCTATTGGGGCCTCTTGGGCCTACAAGAATCAGGCTTCTGCTGATCAACTGTGCAGAGCGGCCACTTGGTCCTCTGTGCACACCTTTTCTAAGCACTATCGAGTTGATGTACTGGCTTCGGCTGATGCCAGTTTTGGAAGGAAGGTCCTGGAGGCAGTTTTGCCTGTGTAGGTCTTCCGCTCTGTGATCCTTAGTGCTTCCTTACTGTTGAGCCCAGTTGGCTCTAGTTCCGTGTGCTGTGTTAGTTCAGGGATTGTTCCCTTGCTTGGTGTCCGTTGACACTTACAGTTTGGGCTATGTAATTAACTGGTTCATAGCAGTTTTAATGACTTGGGCCTTGTTCTGGTCCTTGCCTTATTCCCACCTCTGGATCAGCTCAATGTTTGTACATCCCAGAAGTACCAGTGACCTGTATTGGACGACAGTGAAAATAGGATTTTAGTCTTACCTGTTAAATCCTTTTCACTTAGTCCATACAGGTCACTGGTCTCCCACCCTGTCAAGGGACCAGACCTGGCTCTCCTGGGGCATTCAGTGGGAGACCTTTGGGGCATGCTCACAGGAGTCTTTCTTCTTGCTTACCTGGGGTCAGTTTTAGGGTCTCAAATCAATCTAGTGGCTCTGGCCTGAAGGTGGCTTAAGTAGGAGGGGAGGCTCCGCCCCCTGCAATCATTTGCATAATTGTTCCTGCCTATTAAAGGGGCGAATCGCCTCCCAGAAGTACCAGTGACCTGTATGGACTAAGTGAAAAGGATTTAACAGGTAAGACTAAAATCCTATTTTCTCCTCAAGATGAGGGTTTCAACAGCCATGCCATCAAAGCCAGCTTTTCCACATCCCCTTTCCAAAGGTAGCCCTGTAGAAGGAGTTCAGGTCTGGGTAGCAGTAGATATGGATCCCGAATGAAAGACTCACCAGTTCCGCAAACCATGGCCTCTTGGTCCAACAAGAATCACAGTTGCACCGTCCATCCTCATCCTCTTCCGGAGAACCCTGGGAAGGAGAGGAATCCAAGGAAAGACATAAGCGAGGTGGAAGTGCCACAGAATCAACATCGTGTCAGTGGCAAATGTCAGAGGATTCCCCCCAATGGGAGCAAAATACCGGAACCTTTCTGTTGTAACTCATGGCCATCAGTTCGATCAGTGGCAGTCCCCACTTTCGCACAATCAAGTTGAACACTACTGGATTCAGTTCCCACTTGCTGGATCTACATCTTGGCTACTTAGAAATTCTGAGAGAATGTTTTCTACCCCTGGAATGTGAACGGCGGAGGTGGCCAGAATGTGGGTTTTTGCTCTGCCCAGAATGTACTTCACATTATGCCAGGCGGTGGTACTTCAATTGCCACTCAACTCTGGATGTAAGCCACAGCTGTGGCATTGTCCAGTTGGATTCGTACTGGGTGGTCCTTCAACTGGGAGGTCCAGTACACCAGAGTGAGATGGATAGCCATGAGCACCACAACACTGATGGACTGAAGAGATTCCTCTCCAGTCCACCTGCCCTGGATCCCCAGGGGATACAGCACTCCCCCCCCCCCCCCAAGCCACTCAGGCTGGCATCCATCGTGACCATAGTCCATTCTGGGATCAAGAATGACTTCCCCAGGTACAGGTGGTGCAATTGCAACCACCACTGCAGATCCCGTCTGGCTTTTGGAGAGAGGGAGAGCTGCTGATCCAGGAGATCTGAATTCCAGTGCCACTTCTGGATGACAAGTCTCTGGAGTTCCCTGGTGTGCACTTGAGAGTAAGGCTCCACTTCTAGGGTAGACACTAGTTGGCTCAGAACCCACATGTACTCCCTGACCATGAACGAGGGCCACTCCAGAGCTTGAGACACATCCTGCGTGGTCTGCAGGATATTGTCCTCCAGTAAGAAGACCTTCCCCAGGTGGGTGTCAAACCTCATGCCAAGGAACACCAGCTCCTGGGACAGCACTGGAGAGGACTTCCACATGTTGAGAATCTACCCATGGCGGACCAGGAGTCGAGCACATTCTTGGATCTGCTGGATCAAGAGCTCCTCCGAAGGAGCCTTGATCAAAAGATCATCCAAATAAGGAGTTATATGAATGTCCTGGGTTTGAATGAAGGTCAATAAGGCCCCATGAACTTGGTAAACACCTGAGGCCAGGCCAAAAGGCAGAGAGATGAACTGGTAGTGCTCAGAGCCTAACGCAAAATGCAGATATTGTTGACTTTTCGGATGGATCGGGATGTGCAGATACGCATCCTGAAGGTCCAGAGATGCCAGATTCCCCCCCAGGCACATTGAAGCGAGCAGTCTCCACATACATGTTGAGACACTTGAGGTCCAGGATGGAATAAAAACCTGAACCTTGCTCTTGGGGAGGTACTGGAACCAGAACTTGCTTCCTGGAACAACTTCAACTTGGCCAAACTGGAAAAAAAGAAAGGGAGGAAGGGCTTTGAAACCCATTCTGTACAAGGCTTCTGAAATTTAAAGGGGAACTACCACCCCACAATAATTTAACATGTATTCATTCTTCATCTGGCGACTAGCTGCTTAGTAGAGCTAGTCTCCAGAAATATTACCTGGTTCCAAAGATTTCTCAGTTTTACCGATGCTCACAGGAGCAGGAAGCACGGACATCTCGTCACAGTGACATCCGTGCGCCTGCGCTGTCAGTCCCTTTTGGAGCCAAGTGGCATCGGTAAAACGGAGAAATCTTTGGAACCAGGTAATATTTCTGGCGACTAGCGCTACTAAGCAGCTAGTCGTCAGATGAAGAATGAATACATGTTAAGTTATTGCGGGGTGGTAGTTCCCCTTTAAGTGTTTGACTCATTCATGTTGGCCAAAAAGACCAACAAGTCCTCCTTGGGATCATCTGCAAAGACAGCTTCAATCATTTGTTCATCCCAAACAACAACATCCCTGTTGACCCAGGCAGAGTCAAATATAAGCCTCAACACAGCCCACGTGGCCACAAAATTAGACTGGAGGATAGAATCAAGTTTCTTATACGCCACGTCTTTGCATCCCGCTGCATTCGCCAAAAGCAGAGCAGTGAACTTAGGTAGCCTAGAGATTGGAGGGGGGTCCACAGAAGGGTCTCCAGAACAGCCTTAAGTCCCTCAGTCGAGGGGAGAGAGATTGCCTCAAAAGAGTCCCCCCTTATGTTCTCTCTAAGAAAATTTCTCCTCAGAGGAGCCCCATGAGAGCAGGCATACTCTGAGATATAGGGGCCACATAATTAAAAGTGGTAGGGGGCTTCAAAGACTGAAGAAAACCTTGGTTGTAAAGAGGAATTAGGCCATAGTGAACAACAATATTTTGACCCAAGCTGGTTCTTGTCCAGTGCTGGATGGGACTGGTGGAGTAGTGGTGGCCACAGCTCAGGAGGGGCAGAAAGATCCAGAATACTCTCTAAGAAACCCCGTTTGACATGAGGAACAGTAAGCAAGAAGGATCAGAGATGCCCCTGAGTCCACAGCCTTAGGTCTAGCCCTATGTCCCTTAGGATCCTACATCGTGAAAAGACTAGTGTCTAAAACTAGCAAAAGCACTAGAAACAGTTCCCCAGACTCATAGTTCACCCAAGAAAAGCCAATAAAGTACTTATCTGGCAGGCGAAAGGTTAATCTGGTGAAGGAGAGAAAGGAGAGTAAGTCTTCATAGGATAAGCAAGAGAGAAGTAAATGGTGATTGCAAAACAGGCAGTCAATCGGGGGAAAGCCCGCAAAACAGGCATTCTGGGTAATGTAGTCTTCTCTGCTGCAGTTGCCTAGCAATGCCTACAACTTCATTTGAGGATCCTCAAGACACACAGGATGTGAACCGGATGAAAGGGCATGAGAAGACAAGAAGAAAAGAGGACCTGTTAAATCCTTTTCTCTTAGTCCATATGACATACAGGTACCATGGGGGAGGCGACAGCTCCTCCCTGTAGGCTAGAACATTTCTAGAAAGAAGATGTGGGTGGAGCCTCCCCTCCTCTTTATCAGGCTATCCCACTATCCCCGCCCCAGTTAGACGAGACAAGTCTACTAAGTCAGATAGCAAAAAAGAAGAAAGTAAAACTCCTGTGAGCAACAGCCCAAGAGGACTACCATATCCAGCTAAGCTAAGCTTGGTCCCTTTCACTGGGTGGGAGACCTGTATATCATATGGACTAAGAGAAAAGGATTTAACAAAAAAGACTAAAACCCTCTTTTCTCTGTCCTCCAATATGACATACAGGTACCATGGGGATGTACCAACATTAAGTTCCTAGGGTGGAAAGAGAAAGAAAGGACCAAGTGCTGGTCCCCATGATACCTGAGTTCCCAAGGATTATCCAGGACAAGGAACAGCCCAAATGTAACTGTCAACGGACACTGCAAAACAATAGCACAGCACACAATAACAAAATACAATCGGGCTCAAACAGTTAAAGAACAGAAAGGCAAAGGAATGTAAAGGTCCTAAATAGGCAGAACTGCCTCCAGGACCTTCCTGCCAAAGCTGGCTTCAGCCGAAGCCACAACATCAACACGAGAGTGTTTGGCAAAGGTGTGTACAGAAGACCAAGTGGATACCTTGCACAGCTGTTCAGCCGAGGCCTGATTCTTGTAGGCCGAGCAGGCCCCAACAGACCTGGTGGAGTGCCCT
Source organism: Rhinophrynus dorsalis (assembly GCA_037306005.1). Taxonomy (NCBI): domain Eukaryota; kingdom Metazoa; phylum Chordata; class Amphibia; order Anura; family Rhinophrynidae; genus Rhinophrynus; species Rhinophrynus dorsalis. Next base: position 103,259,958 of record CM074722.1, on the reverse strand, counting down.
GTAATGTGGAAAGGAACAAGTTTCTTCCTGAGTTTGTAAGCTTTGCAAATGGTAGACTTAATCCAAGATGCAATAGTGTCCTTAGATGCAGCCATACCTGCCCTAGGACCCTCAGGAATGACAAATAAGGCCTCAGTCTTATGTACAGACTCAGTAGAGTGCACGCAGAATTTGAGGCAGCGTACCACATCCAACAAGTGGAGATCCCTCTCCTTGTCAGATTTGGGGTCAGGACAAAAGGAAGGCTCAACAATGTCATTACTGATGTGGAACTCTGAGACCACTTTAGAAAGGAATTCCTGGAAGGTAAGAAGAACAGCCTTATCCCTGTGAAACACCAGGAAAGGTGGTTTGCAGAACAAGGCTTGCAATTCAGCAGCTCTGTGGACAGAGACCACAGCCAGCAGAAAACCCATCTTCCACTTCAGAAGGTGAAGAGGAATGACAGCCAAGAACTCAAAGGGAGGCCGCTGCAGTCTTCCAAAACCAGATTAAGGCCCCACTGGGGAGGGGGAGCCTTATAGGCAGGGAAGGCACGAGTCACACCATGAAAGAAGACCTTGACATCTGGCAAGATGGCAATGCGTCTCTGGAAAAACACAGAGAGAGAGATAATGTCTGAACATTCAAGGAGCAAAGACTGAGCCCTTTGTTCACACCATCCTGTAAAAAAAAGACATGATCACCAGAAGATCAAACTCCTGGGAGGACAGGTCTCTGTCCAAAATACCAAGACTGAAAAATAGACCAGACCCGGTGGTAAGCCATGGAAGAGACCAGCTTCCGAGCCTGGATCATAGTGGAGATCACCTCAGGAGTAAATACTTTACTACTTAAGATGGAGGCTTCAACAGCCATGCCATCAAAGCCACGCGCTCCATGGCCTCCTTCCACAGGTAACCCTGGGTCTGGGAGGTAGTAGAAACGGATCCCGAATGGAGACAGCCACTAGTTCTGGGAACCAAGGCCTCCTGGTCAAGTAAGGGGCAATCATGATGACCACCGGACCGTCCATCCGAATCTTCCTCAGAACCCTGGGGATGAGCGGGATTGGAGGGAATATGTAAGCTAGATGAAAGTGCCATGGAATCGCCAGAGCATCCACCACAAACACCAGATGATCCCGCCAATGGGGGCAAAACAGCTGAACCTTCCTGTTGTGTCTGGTGGCCATCAGGTCTATCTGAGGAAGACCCCCCCCACTGCACCAACAGGTCGAAAACGTCTGGGTGGAGCTCCCACCCTCCTGGGTCCACCTGTTGGTGGCTGAGTAAGTCCGCCAGGAAATCTTCTGCCCAGATCAAAATAGACTTGACCTTGGACCAAACAGAAATGCTTCTTGTGCCTCCTTGCTTGTTGATGTACTCCACCGCCACGGTATTGTCTGAATGTACGCGGACTAGACAGCCCCTCAGAGGAGAGGACCAGTACATCAGAGCATGCAGAATTGCTGGGTTCCAGAACACTTATGGACTGTAGGGTCTCCTCCGCAGTCCATCTGCCCTCAACCCCCAGGTGACCCAAGACGGCTCCCCAGACCCTCAGACTGGCATCTGTCATCACAGTCCTGAATCATAAAGGGTTTCCCCTTCTTCAGGCTGGACCTGTCCAGCCACCAGAGCAGGTCCTGCATGACCTCCAGAGGGAGAGACAATCTGAGATCCAAGAGGTCGGGGTTCCCATGCCAAATGCAGATAGTGAATCTCTGGAGCTCCCTGGTTTGATCCATGGAGTAAGGAACCACCTCCATAGTGGACACCATGCGGCCTGAAAGGGTCAAGAACTTGCCGACCAGAGCTGAGGGCCACTCCAGAGCTCAGGATACCAGATGCATGGTTTGCTGGATGGAATCCTCCGACAGAAACACCTTCCCTTGGCAGGTATCGAACCGGAGTACAAGTAAGACCAGGAATTGAGAGGGGACTAAAGCAGCTTTCTCTATGTTTATGATCCACCCATGGTGGAGGAGAATCTGAGCACAGTCCTGGATGTGCTGGTCCAGGAGTTCCCTGAACGGAGCCTTCAGCAGAAGGTCGTCCATATAGGGAGCTACTTGAATCCCCCGGGAGTGCAGGAAGGCAATTAATGCTCTTAAGACCCTGGCAAACACCTGAGGAGAGCAGTGAACTGGAAGTGCCCCAAGTCACAGGCAAACTGAGGTACTTTTGACTTTCCAGATGAATTGGGACATGCAAGTAAGCATCCTGCAGATCCAGAGGGCCAAAAATTCTCCTGGGCCCGGGAAGTGTAGTAGGGGCCACAGCACAAGGGGCATAAGTGTCTCAACTATCCTATAGGGAGCCCCGTCTGGCATAAGGAACAATAAGCAAGGGGGGGTCAGAAACACCCATGGATCCTTTGACTTAGGTCTAGCCCAATGTCATTTTGGATCCGATATCCTAACAGGAGAAAGTGTCTAAACAGTATAAGAAACCCAAATACTGTAACCCAGATTAAAAAATCATCTCAGAAAGCCCAAGAAAGTACTTACCTGGCTGGAGAATGGTTAACATGAGAAGGAGAGCAAGGAGAGTCCAACAAAGAGAGAAAATGGTGTCTGTAACAGTAGCAGCCAATCGGAAGACAGTCAGGAAAACAGGGATTCCGGGAGTTGTAGTTTTCTCTCTTTGATGTTAACTAGCAATGCTCAAACCCATACTCACTGGGACCCAGGGGCCCCCTAGACACCGGAGATGTGAACCTGATCACAGGGCAAGATGAGACAAGAAGAATGAGCCCTCTCTCAACCCTGTATGTCAAATGGTTGCAGAGATATGTCCCAAACAGTTTGTCCCATAGAAGTCAATGGAGCAAGTGCTGCCGCACGGTAAGCGGAACTCGAAAAAAAAATAAAAAATAAAAATAAAAGTTTACAAAAGCAAATAAAGTTACCCAAATATGTAGGGATGAATAAAAGCAGACAAATGCAAATGGAAAAATCAAAATCAAAATGAGCCCCATAACCTGGAGAAAATAGCAGAGAATGGGTTAATTACCAAAAATGCAGCCATCCAAGCTCCAAAAACCCTGGGATCAAATTAAATAGGATACCCAATATGAGTGCAGGTGTTCCCGACTCCAAGAAGACCCTTGTATGAAGTGGACAATAGAACTCAAAGGGTTACCCACCATTTACTTGACTTCTGTCTTCAGATTACCATTGAGAGAAAGAGCCTTAGAGAGACCCAGTCAGGAGAGAGAAACATGGTTGCGCGATTCTCTTCCCCAGTGCTGCAAGGGTTCACAACAGCACGTCAGCCGGAGAATCCTCCAGGGGAAGCCAGGAATGGTAATCCACTTAATGTGAGAATTGCGACAACCCATATCTAACATTTCTTTCTAGAAATGTTCCAGCCTACAGGGAGGAGTGGTTGCCTCCCCCATGGTACCTGCAAGTCATATTGGACGACAGAGAAAGAGCCCAATCTGACCTCTTTCTAACAAAGAAGTTTGCCTGTAGAAGTAAATGGAGCAAATATGGCGTCGAGGATGGAAGCGTTCTTAAAGCCGCACATACAAAAAACAGACAATTTTAAAAGGTACCCCAAATTACCAAATGACCCCAGAGACCATGAGGGGGTGTTAAAGAAACAGGCCCCTGAAGGGATAAGTCTAGGAAAAGCCCCCAACCTGGAGAAAACAGCAGAGAAGGGGTTAAGTAGTCCAAATACAGCATCCATGCGCCATATCTCAGGGGGGGTAACCTTGAATAAAATACCCAACAGGAGTACAAGAGCCTCAAGGCTCAAGGGGAAACCCTTGCAAGAGTTACAAGTAGGGACAAAGTGGACCAAGCCACTCAAAGGGTTACTCACCAACCCTCAAATCTTCTGTATTCTGGTTACCATTGTGAAGGAAGCAGAGCCCCAGAGAGGCAATGTTGGGAGTTAAAACTTGGGTGACAAGATTCTCTCCACAGGGCTGCAAGGGCCCACACAGCACCTGCACACTGTTAAATCCACTCCAGGGGAAGTCTAGTAATTGCTCCAGTAATTGCAACCCACCTAATGAGGGAATTATAACAGCCCCATATCTAAGAAAAAAATAAAAATAAAGATGCTAAAAGTAAGAGAAGTGTTCTAAGATATCCTCACACTTTGAAGAACACATCATGACTGGAGGTGGGAGGGGTTGGCCTGCAGAAGGAGCTGGTAATCTCCACCCACAAGACCGTGTCTTTTTGATTGTGTTCTACCCTCCAAAGGAGAAGCCCAACCCCACGGTACCTGTGTTCCAAATTGGACTATAGAGTAAAGCGCTTATTGAGGAAAAGCCTTTTATCTGGCATTTCCCACCCATCCATAAGGATGTGATCAAGAATGTCATTTAGGTAGAAAAATGAGGGAAGACTTCTAATGTCTCCAGAAAATAAACTGAGCAGGAGCTCTCTGATCAGATACATCAGAGAACTGAAGGACTGCCCTGATGAGCCCCTAAACAGAGGGGAGCAGATTAGCCTCAAAGGAATCTCCATATCCTCATGCTCTCCCCCCTCATCATCATCATCCTCTTCTGAGAGCAATTCGTCCTCAGAGGAATCCCCAATAACCTGTGAATGACCCCTAGATATGGGATGCTTTTTCCCAAGCACTGAACGGACCTTTCATCCTTGTCTCACTGCACTGGTAGCCAACTGACCCCCAGCTTTGTCCCATGTTGGTAATTTGAAGGAAGGGCAATGTAAGGCTCTCCAGCTGCAGTGAGAATACAACTCACTTTATTCCCATCAATGTTGAGAGATGCAGTCTTGACAGCAGTTGAAGGGTCTCTCATTGCCGACCACTGCCACAGAACCACAAATACTGAACCACTAACCTTGCCGCACTGTATTGGTAGCCACAGAACCACACATATTTGTATAGATTAGAGGCAAGGCTGGTATATAGGAAGTCAGCCAAAAAGAGGTTTCAGTAGTCAAGTTAGGACATGATAACACCCAGCAATTCATTCTACTATTATTTTACATTCAATATAATATTAGATTTATCCATTGAACTGTTAAAGGAACAATAACACAAAAAATGAAATAAGCCAATACAGATTTAAGTATCATGTACTTACAGCTAGCATGTGTAAAAATCATGTTATATCCCCAAAATATAATCCTAAATGTGCTCTAAACACATGTGAAAACGGTCTTGTTTAGAGAACATTTATTTAATAAGAGACAAAGTCAGTTAATTGACATTGATTAGGGCCCTCTGTTCTTGTCATTTTATCTTATTTCAGCCCATTCACAGATAATTCTAGACAATTAGTTAGAGCCACTGCTCCCTCAGAGAATATGTAAGACTAGATTTTAGGTTTCAGAAAACAGAATTTTTACAGAAGATAACACAAAATACAGGTATTTACAGTGTACATAACCCCAGTCCATTTTTAGGCATTAGTGATTTGATTTAAAAACTTAAAAATACTTATCTCACTAGGTAAAACCCCTTTCCCAATTAGGATTTTCTTGAAATTAATACACCTTACCAGCCATTATAGGTGGAGTCTGGGTAGAATGAGATATGGATGTGGGTGGTTTGAGGTTCATATCAGCATTAAAGGATTCCTTGGTAGGGAAACTGCTTCTCCTGGACTGTGGAGAGGAAGACGCCTCAGACTTCAGGGCTCGAGAGGGACTTTTCTTGGGGCTTGAGAGGTAAAGAAACACTTTACTTTAAGGATAACAGAGCATATCAATACAAACACGTATTATGTTATTTACAGATATGTCTATAGAAAACAAAGTTCAGGAACTCAATAGTTTTTGGAACACAGAATCCATGAGGTAAAGCTCTCCTCCTGCAGAGGAAAGGCCAAGTCAAAAAAAGGTGTGCTCCAAAACTGGAGCACACGAGTCACATGGTTAATTTGTGTCCAATCCGTTTCCATCTCTCCAACATTGTGACGCATCGGGTCCAAAAAAATGAAACACCTCCCATTAGAGGATATCCAACAGAAGTTCCCTTAGTATAACACAGTAAAGAATCCACAACGCTTCTAAATACCCAATAAAAAACATACATCTGAAGTCCCATAAGGTACGGTCATCCAATGGAAGCTTGGAACTATAGATGGGATACAAACTTCTCTGACCTATCTCTAAGCGTCTCAAACAAAAATTAACCACTTAAGGACCCATGACGGTCCTGGACCGTCATGGGTTGCTATCCCCTTAAGGACCCATGACGGTCCAGGACCGTCATGGGTTAAATGATAGCAGCGTGCCTCCGTGCACGCTGCAATCATTAATTACAGGCTGAGACTGAGCGCTCCAAGACCGGGGCGTTCAGTCTCAGCCCTTCTTGCTTGTGCCGGTTCATGTGATTGCCGTAGCAGCGATCACATGTAGCGGCATAGTGACAGACAGAGGCAGCATGCTGACTCTGAGTGTCTCCTCTGCCTCTGTCTCCCCTGCTATCAAAGTAAGGGAGAGAGAAGTAGAGAGAAGACACCTAGTGGTAGAAAAAAAAAAATACAGCAGCTGGGGGTATTAACCACTTCACTACTGGTGCAGGAGGCTGGCTAAATGCAGGTCAATTTTTGACCTGCAATGATACACCTTTTTTTTTTTTTTTTTTTTTAAAAAACACAACACACTTTTTTTTGTTACAAAAATATTTTATTTAAATACAAAAAAAACCCAAAAACATATCATTAAACAATATTGGAAGTGTGATTGTTGTGGAGCCATGTAATACACTTATACACACCACCAAATGTCAGGGATAAAAAAAAAGTGTGAAAATAGGGTGGGAAAAAGGGACATGGGGATTTTTACCCGGGGGGGGGGCAGTGGCCACTTTAAACTTCACATTTTGTAGGTATGACTGACCGGTCATACTTTTCATGCAGTCTCCATAAAAATTTAACCCTTTGTGCCTAATTGATACCAAAAAACAAAAATGGTGGGTTTTTTTACTTTTTTTTTTTTTATTTTCATAAAGTAAATGGTGGGTTATCCATATAAGTAGGGTATCAAAAGAAAGCCCTATTTGTGCGTAGAAAAACAGTATATAATTCATGGGGGTGGAATAAAAGACTTAGAGAGAAAACACTGTTGAAAAAAGACATAGTCAAAAAGGTCAGAATTGCTCCAGTCCTTAAGGGAAAACTACCTCAGATTTTACCGGTCCTTAAGGGGTTAAAGAACAAAAAAGAATAGAAAATAAAACAAACCTATATCACAAGTGTATCTCAATACAGTGGTAACAACATGAATAAGATATCCAGAAAAAAATACAAAGTGGTCATGTGACTCACAATGGCATGAGGTTCTCTCATGGAAAATTGAATAAAATTGAGCAGAAAGGGACTATAAATCCATTTAGGGAGACAGAGTAAAATATGTCTATATTGAGGTTGAATAGTACTGGACCTAAGTCGAATGGGGATAAGGTGAATTTACATACAAGTAACCAAACTCAGCCCGTATTGAAAAATGATACAAGACCAAAATAAATAAGGATAGCCCAGTGCCAAATGAACTCATTGATTTGAACATAAACCCGCTAGATGATCCTGAGGAAGGCCCATCTACAAAACATTCTAAGGGTGAGACCTCTAATTCTTCAACTCCCTCAATGCATTTTTGGGGACAAAAAGGGAATCCACCGGTCCCTTGGTGGCACAGTCAGAATAGGTTTTTCCCCTTGATGATATAAAGTACCCCAAAAAGAGGAAGCATAGAGGTAGAAGAGGCAGAGGCCTAACAACCAAAAAAGAACAAAGTGGTCCACAAATCAGTTGTATATTTAATTTATCCAAATACAAGTTGACTCTAGATAAACAGAGAGTATTGGAGAAAGGGCTGTCATTTTGTCATCTGAACCCAACATGTTTGATCTGTTTGTTGATCTTTAAAGTTATGTCGCTTAAGCAATATTTTGAGAACAAAAAATTTAAGAACAATTCAGAAATAATCCTGATCACAACAGATCTCAACATGGTGGATGTTGAGAGTAATTCGATCATACCTTATATAGATATCTCAACTGAATATATAGTAAATGGAATAGTTCCGTCGGGTCTTAAACCAAAGTCAAAATTCTTTCCTACTGAGTGGAAGGGTAATCATGTGGATGTCTTCCAGTCAGTGGTGATGAATGATTTTAAAAAGCTATCCACCGGTAGAGCCATTAATGGTGTAAATAGGAATAATCTGACAGGGAGAGAAAAGAGAACCACTGATACACTGAAGTATAACCCAAACATAATAATAAAAGGACACGCCACAGAGATGGCTCAGTTGGTTAAGGCACCAGCTGTAGAGTCTGCTCAGACCGTGAGGTTGCAGGTTCTAGTCCCGGCAAGGTCAGCTGAGCCTTTCACCTTTCTAAGGTAGATAAAATGAGTCCAGGACATACTTGAAAACGAGAGACAATCTCAATGTATTCTTCCTGGTAAAATACTTTCAGAAAAAAAAAAAAAAAAAAAAAAAAGCTGCAGACAAGGGAGGAGGTCTAGTGGTTCAAGATGTGGATTGCTACACAAAAGAAGCACATAGAATCTTATTAGATAGTATCTATTAGAAACCACTTAAGGGGGACCCTGCTATTGCATATCAACAGGAATTGAAGGAAATGTTAGATAATGCCGTGGATGGGGGCCTGCTTGGGGTATCGGAGAGAGACTTCATATATGTACCAGATCCCAAAATGGCGATATATTATCATCTTCCTAAGATCCATAAGTCTCTCTCCGACCCCCCAGACAGGCCCATCATCTCTGGCATAGGTTCTTTGACCTCCAATCTCTCTTCCTATGTAGATTATCATCTTCAGCGTTGGGTGGTGAGCCGGACATCTTACCTCCAGGACATATCTCATGTATTAGCTTTGTTGCATGATTTTGTGTGGGAGGAGGATTACCATTGGGCCACCCTCGACGTTGTTGGTTTATATTATAATATTCCGCATGGTGGAGGTTTGGAGGCCACTAGATTTTTTCTTTCGGAAGACCCTCTTATGCCACCTAGACAAGTGGATTTCATTATCCAGGCCATTGATTTCACCCTTTCACACAACTATTTTGAGTTTGACCGGCAGATATATCTGCAGGTCAAAGGTACAGCAATGGGAACCAAGTTCGCGCCAAGTTATGCAAATTTATTTATGGCCTACTTTGAACATCTCAAGGTATATCAACATTGCCCTTTTGGCGCAAACTTGGTGCTTTATCTCTGGTACATAGATGATAATATGGCTGTGTGGAGGGGTGAAAAAGATAGGCTACAGGATTTGGCCCTTTTTATGAATGGCAATCCTTGGGGAATGCAGTTTTCGAGCACTGTCAATTCCAATACCATACAATTTTTGGATTTGGAGTTGACTGATGAGCCCCAAAAAGTTGTATCTACAAGGACATTTTTTAAAAAGGTTGATTCCAATAGCTTTCTGGATTTCCGGAGTTGCCATCATAAACCATGGCTCCGTAATGTACCTTACGTACAAGTCAGACATATTAAGAGGAATTGTACAGAACTGAAGGATAATGAAATCCAATCAGAAATACTGAAATCTAGATTTATTGAAAATAAATATCCATCTAATTTGATAGAAGATTCTTATAAGAGGATGAAGAATCATGAAATTAATCCTGAAGAACCAACAAGATCTGGTAGAATTAAGGAATTAAATCTGAAACAAACTGAGGATAGGGGTATTTTCACAAATTTGGTTACCAAATACAATTCACAAAGCAACTCAATAAGAAGTATAATGTCCAAACATTGGAGCATCCTAACAAATTATGTCTTATTGAAAGACATCATTCCACAGAGACTTAAGGTTACATTTAGAAGAAGACTCTCAAAAACATTCTTACCCCAAGCAAATTTATTCATAAAGAAACTTTCAAGAACCAGAAATCAGTAGGGTTGCACGAGGTTGGAAATGGAGGTAATACACCTAGTACTCTTTCACGGGGACTTGTGAGAGGGTCTATAGGTGTTTGTCCAGCCATTGCCTGATGTGGCAGTTTCAGTTCTTTCTTGACTGAAGAGACGTTTCAGATCAAATCCCACATGACTTGTGCAATGAGATATGTGGTCTAGCTCCTCTCATGGCTGTGCAACCGCTAATATGTGGGAAGTACCACCCAATGCCTAAGGAAAAGGTTAGGTCAACACAGATGCAACATCAAGAATAAATCTCTTTTACATAGTGTTTCTAGGCACTTTATGGATGTGCATGGTGGTAACCCTGAGTCTTTGAAAGTGGTCCCAATAGAGTGGATACATCCTTCAGCTAAACCTAGTAGACTCCAACGACTAATGAGAGAGTCATATTGGATCTATAGGTAAGATACTATGTAATCTAGGGGACTGAATGAAAGTATCGAAATTGCGTGGTAACTACTTGCGATATGATACATGTTCTATATATATGTATGTTTGATATTCACATCTAACATGTTTTCATTCAGATATTTACTAGACAAAGATGGAGTTAACTAGAGTTTCACATACACCATCACATATATATATATATATATATTATAGGTAAGGGAATTTTAATTTATTTTATTCATACACATTTAATCACACACACTTTTTTTTTATTCTCTCTCAATATATATATATATATATATATATATATATATATATATATATATATATATATATATATATAGAGAGAGAGAGAGAGAGATTATTTTATATTTAATTATATACCTGCCCTATTGTTGGTATTAAGGAGAGGGACATTTTATATTTATTACTAGTTTGGGTCTACATGTATCACGTGGATCCAGATAGCAAAATACTTAGCACTTCCATTATAGAAATTTCACTTTTGGAACATATGTCATTATAGTTTATGGATATCTTATTCATGTTGTTACCACTGGATTGCGATACACTTGTGATATAGGTTTGTTTTATTTTCTATTCTTTTTTATTCTTTATTTTTTGTTTGAGACATGTTTAGAGAGAGGTCAGAGAACTTTGTATCCCATCTACAGTTCCACGCTTCTGTTGGATGACTGTACCTTATGGGACTTCGGATGTATGGTTCTTATTGGGTATTTAGAAGCGTTGTGGGTTCTTTCCTGTGTTATGCTAAGGGAACTTCCGTTGGATATCCTCTAATGGGAGGTGTTTAATTTTTTTTAACCCGATGTCACAATGTTGGAGCGATGGAAATAGATTGGACACAAATTAACCATGTGACTTATGCACTGCAGTTTTGGAGCGCACGGTAGAGTGGAGTGTAGATTGGTCATGTGATATAGTCAGAGTTCGCTCCGACATTTGTATAAACGCAGAAACATTTAATATCAGTTCCAACATATTTGAGGTACCAATTGATTATGTGACTTGTGCGTTCCAAGTTTGAAATGCACCGTCATGAGCTATGATGATCGGTTATGTCATGTAGTTCAGATATGTCTTGATAACTGTGCATACGTAAGAATATTTGACATTCATTTTGGCACAACTGAGATTATTAGACAATATGCAGTCAATATGGGTGTATTAAAGAGAGGTAAGATATGGTTTAGTACCATTGAGATTACCCCTCCTGCTAACATTCTAAAGTATTTCCGTGTAGTAAACGTCAAGAAGACGGATCATGACTTCTGTTTTTTTCAGATAAACATTTTGGATCATTTCGTTCTTTCATTTTAGTTTATCTTGATTGACAATTGTTGAAATTAAATAAGAAATATGTATAAATGTTTAGGGGGAAATCTGGATAATTTTAAACTGATTTTTTTAATTATCTACGAACTTGTTTGGACCAATAGAAGGTATGAACTCATTATCCAATTAGAATAGAGAGTGATGTTTTTAAAAAATTGTTTTCTTCATGCTGCTTTGTTTTGTGTCTTTGATGAGGCTAAACGCTACTTCTGAGGAAGTGGTTGTGTAACCACAAAATATTATTTATTATAGCTTGCCTTTGTTTTATAAAATTTTTTATTTTGACAATAAAATAGTTTTTCTCAAAGACTAAAGAGCAGCATGATTTGGATCCATTAAACAGACATCTGGGTCACCTGAACATAGACAGGATAATTTCTCTGTGAGCTCGATTTGTTGTGTTTTGACGTATGTCCTCACATAACCATCACCTTTGTGAGTATAATTTGATCTGTGAAAGAGATTTGTTGTAATAAGTTAACAGGCACCTTTGAGCACCCTCTCCTTTTTGTGTTTTCTTTTACATACTACTACCTTTGGGAAGTTGCATCGAGGAGCAGTCCGGTTGGTCAATACTGTATTGGGGACAGTGAAAATATCCCATAAGTGTTCTCCCAGTTGACATATAAGTGCTTAGTTGAATATTGGTGATGGGATGTTGATATAATCCAAATAAGACGTTATTGCACTAAGAGCGCCTTCTGTGTGTTCTTTTTTTTACTGAAACTAACATGGTTCTGATCTTAAAAAAAAAAAAAAAAAAGCAAGCAAGAAGTATTTGCATACCAGCACAAATGCCTGAATGCTCTTCCAGGTAAAGCTGGCCACAGCTGAGGCCAGGAGAATTCACATGTTGCGGCTTTGCACAGCTGCTCAACAGTGGCTTGATTTGTATAGGCCCACCGATCTGGTGGGATACGCCATGACTCAGAATGGAACAGGTTTCTTCCTGAGGACAAACACCTGGAGGATGGTTGCATTAATCAAGGAAGTGATCATAACTTAGACACAGCCTAACCCACACAGGGCCCTCAGGGATGACAAGAAGTGATTCAGATTTCCGAAACGGCTGCATGCAATGAAAATAATACTTCAAGCAACATAAAATTACCAATGTATGTACGCGCTTCTGTCTATTAGAAGACGGAAGAAAAACCTCCTGGTTGATGAGAAATTCGTAAACAACCTTGGGCAAAAAACTGTAGGAGTACATAAAACCACCCTAACCTGGTGAAAAGCCAGAAAGGGGGCTTACATGACAAAGCCTGGCTTTTGGCCTCCCACAGAACAGACACAACAGCCAGGTGAAATGCTGTCAGAAGGTGCAAGGAAGCAGCTGAAAGAAGCTGAAAAGGGGGCTTCCAGAGTACTCAGCAAGCAAAATACAAAGAAAATGGTGGCTCCAAAGAACGCGTATACCACATGTAGTATTCAGACTCAGCCCAAAGAAAAAATATAGTAACAGTCCGTGTTAATCTGGCACAGGAAGCAACATGCAAAAGATAATATCGCCCAATGCTCTTTATTGAGTCTGCAAACAATACAAACATAGAAGTATGCACTGAAGCGCCACATGATGCCCTTAAATAATGCGCAGCTCACAAGTAAAAAGGCAAAACTTTAATCAAGGCTGTTAAGACGCACATATATAAATGAACTGCACATAAGACGAACAATAGGAAGTCAGCAATGATAGAGTAGGAAATAGTCAGAAACAGTTAATTCATGTGATCACACATTACTTAAAGGCATCATGTGGTGCTACAGTGCAAACTTCTATGTTTGTATTGTTGGCTTCCAGAGTACTCCCAATATTAAGTTCAAGTACCACAGAGGAGTGGGATTCTGAAAGACAGTAGGCTTGAGCTACTCCATGAATGAACTAACCCCTATGTGAGAGTCTTCACATCAGGGAGCAAAGCAATAGACCACTAGAAAAGGCCAAAATGAGATGATATCTGAGCCTTAACTGAACTAAAACTAAGACTTTACTGAGCACAGTCTTTAAGAAAGACCAAAACCACCAGACCCCTAAGAGGCAATGGTCATGAACCATAATCATCGCACCAATTGTAGAAGAGCGGCCAACCCCTATGATAGGCCTTGGAAGAAACCAGTTTTCTAGCCTGGAGCATAGTAGAAATGACAGCGTCCAAAAAAAAAAAAAAAAAAACATCAAAAAAAAAAAAAAAAAAAAAAAAAAAAAAAAGACAAAAACTTTTTTGTTCAAGGTGCTGGCCTCAAGAGTCAAGCCATCAAAGTCAATAAAAGTATAGAATAAAAATGCACCTATTAAGAAACATTTGTCTGTCACACGTCTTCCACTCTTCCAGGAGAACCTAGTCTAAAGAATGATTAGATAAGGGTGGTCCTTGTGACACTTCAGATAAATCGAGCAAAGGTCCTTCTCGTAAACATCCACTAATGTTATTAAGTCATTAAGTGCCTAATGGGGGCACAGGACATCCAACCGACCAAGAGAGTTGAATAGATACGGAGTAGAAAAGACTGAAGAGATAAGAGCCTTAACCCTAACTGGTTCCTGCTCAACAGATGAGGGCCCAGAGGTGGAGTGGGGGCCACAGTGCAAGAGAGACATAAGGTACCAGAATACTCCCTAGGAAGCTCAGTCTGGCCTGAGGAGCAATGGGATAAATGGGTTAAGGGGAACACAGAACTCTTCTAACATGTTCAGAAAAACCCCCTAAAGAGGACAAAAGTAATCAAAATAGCAGAATAGTAAGAGAACAGATCTCAAATATGTAGAAGTTTGTAGTGTTAATATGCATACAAAGAAAAAGGTGGCTAGAACGCATAGCTTCAGATAGTTGTTCGCCACACACATCAATAGCCCTATTGACCCAGGCAGAGACAAAACAGACCTCAGAGCTGCTCCAGTGGCCATAAAGTTGGCCTTATGTAAGGAGTTAAGCCCTTTGTTGGCTGCCTTTGAATCCTGCAGCATCTGCAAGGAGAAGGGAAGTGTTGTTTGCCAAATGTGAGACAGGGGGTCAACAGCAGGGTGTCGTGGAGCCCACTGCAGCAGCGCCTCAGCTGCAAAAGGGTATAGCTTAGAAAAGCATTTATGAAGAAAAATTATCTTATCTGGAGAGTTCCATTAATCCATAAGGAGCGGATTAAGAGCATTATATGGGAGGGGGCAGAGGTGTCTTTCTTGTGCCTCTGGAAAATATCAAGAGAGGTAGACCACCACACCCATCTGTGGCCTTGGAGACCTGGAAACCTTCAACACCGCTTTGATGAGCCCCTCAACAGCATGGACAGGGTAAGCCTCATAGGAATCTACGTAGGAGAAGGAAGAGTGCATAACCTTGCCATCCTCTGAGTGCAATTCCTCCTCAGACGATAACATAATAACCTGTGTGTTACCACTGAACATAGGCTTAACCTGTTTATAGGTGGGAAAATGTTTCAAAGAACAGAGAACCCATGAACTGAAAAAGGGATAACTGCCACTGAGGATACACGTATTTTAACCCAAGCAGGCGCTTGCTCAGTGCTGCAGTGCCCCAGCGGAATGGTAGGGGCCACAATACAAGTAGGGCATAGAGACGCAGATATTCCATTGGAACCCAGTATAGCATGTGGAACAGTGGGTAAGAGGAGTAAGAAAAGTAAGAAAAGCCCCAGAATGTTTAGCTCTATATTTTCCCATATGCCCTTTAGAGTCAGACAAGTACAAGAGAAAGTGTCTAAAAACTAGAACTAGTTTAACCCCTTTATGACCACCTGACTCTGAGGTGGGTGGCCGTTAAGGACCAAGGAACTTTTTTTCCCCACAGTGAATTCTGGGGATGGCAGACTGGCATGCAGCCAAGAATTACACAACGTGCCAGGGCCGTCACCGGTCCTTAGCATCTAGACGGGAGTGACGGTCCTGACACATCATATGACGTTAAGGAGTTAAAATATCCCCTGTTTAAAGCAAAGCCCCCAGAAAGGCCTAAAAGAGTACTTATCTGGTGTGCACAAGGTTAAACTGGAAAAGAAAGCAGGAAAGTCAGAAGTAAGGTGGCCACCAAGTATGCCATCCAATCGGAAGAAAGTCCATAAAACTGGGTATTATGGAAACTATAGTCTTCTCCCTTGCTTATTGCCTAGCTATACGTGGCTCTCCAGCTGCACGCCATGGCATGTTCTGGACACTTATGCAATAGAGCATGAAGAAACAAAAAGAAAATAGGATTTTAGTCTTACCTGTTAAATGCTTTTCACTTAGTCCATACAGGTCACTGGTACACTGGGAGGCGATCCGCCCCTTTAATAGGCAGGAATATTCATTCAAATGTGTGCAGGGGGTGGAGCCTCCCCTCCTACTTAAGCTGCCTTCAGGCCAGAGCCAAGCTAGATTGATTTGAGACACTAAACTGACCAGAGGTAAGAAGGAAAAGGAAGACTCCTGTCAGCATGCCCCGAAGGTCTCCCACTGAATGCCACAGGAGAGCCAAGCATGGTCCCTTGACAGGGTGGGAGACCAGTGACCTGTATGGACTAAGTGAAAAGGATTTAACAGGTAAGACTAAAATCCTATTTTCACTGTCGTCCAATACAGGTCACTAGTACACTGGGATGTACAAACATTGAGCTTTCCCAGAGGTGGGAAGTAAGGCAAGGACCAGGCGCAAGGCCCAAGTCACTAGAACTGCTATGAATCAATTAATCATATAGCCCAGTAACAGAAGTGTCAACGGACACCAACCAGGGGTAAAAACAAACCCCCGAACCAACACAGCACACTGAACTAGAGCCAACAGGGCTCAACAGCAAAGAAGCACTAAGAACCACAGAGTAGGAAGTCCTAAACAGGCAAGACTGCCTCCAGGACCTTCCTCCCAAAGCAGGCATCAGCCGAGGCCAGTACATCAACTCGATAGTGCTTCGAGAAAGTGTGCACAGAGGACCAAGTGGCCGCTTTGCACAGCTGATCAGCAGACGCCTGATTCTTATAGACCCAAGAGGCCCCAATTGATCTGGTGGAATGAGCAGTGACCCTGAAGGGGACATGTTTATTCCGCAGTTTGTAGGCTTCACGAATGGTAGATTTTATCCAAGAGGCAATAGTCACCTTGGATGCCGGTCTCCCTGCCCTAGGCCCCTCAGGAATGACGAACAAGGCATCAGACTTCCTGATAGACTCAGTGCGGTGAACATAAAATTTAAGACAACGCACAACATCCAACAAATGGAGATCTCTTTCCTTGTCAGAGGAAGGGTTAGGGCAGAAAGAGGGAACCACAATCTCCTGATTGATGTGAAAGTCGGAGACAACCTTGGGTAAAAACTCCTTGGAAGTGCGAAGCACTGCCTTATCTTTGTGAAACACCAAGTAAGGAGGTTTACAAGACAGAGCTTGTAACTCTGCTACCCGGCGAACTGAGACAATAGCTAAAAGAAAAGCCATTTTCCAGGTCAAGAGACGCAAAGGAATAGAAGCCAAGGATTCAAACGGGGGTCTCTGGAGAACCCCCAGCACCAAATTGAGATCCCACTGGGGAGCAGGGCTCTTGAAGGCAGGCCGAACATGAGCCACGCCTTGGAAGAAAACCTTGACATCAGGAAGAATAGCAATTCTTTCCTGGAAAAACACAGACAGAGCAGAGGTCTGAACTTTGAGAGAACTCAGGTTGAGTCCCTTCTCAACCCCATCCTGTAAAAAGGCTACAACTGTGGGAAGATGGAAATCTAGAGACAGATCCTTAGCAGTACACCATGCTACAAAGGTGGACCATATGTGATGATAGATCTTGTAAGACACATGTTTGCGAGCTCTAAGCATCGTGGACACCACTGAAGAGGAAAACCCTTTCTTCTTTAGAATTGAGGATTCAACCTCCAAGCCATCAAATGGAGATGCTGAACATCCTCCTTCCACAGATATCCCTGAAGAAGTAGATCTGGACGTGCAGGAAGCAGAACAGGATCCGTCACAGACATGGCTAGCAGTTCCGGATACCAGGACTGACGAGGCCAATTTGGAGTGATCAGGATGACAGGACAACGCTCCACCTTCAGCTTCTGGATGACTCGGATCAACAGAGGAAGAGGAGGGAAGATGTAAGCCAGAGGAAACGTCCAAGGGATTGACAAGGCATCCACTGCCAGAGCAAGAGGGTCCCTCCACCGGGAGCAAAACTCTGGCACATTCCTGTTGTGTCTGGTAGCCATCAGATCCACTACTGGCACCCCCCACATCTGGGTGAGAAGGTGAAACACTTCTGGATGAAGCGCCCATTCTCCGCTGTCGACTGTATGACGACTGAGAAAATCTGCCATGACGTTGTCTACGCCTGGAATGTGTACCACTGAGATGACGGGCACATGAGCTTCTGCCCAAGACAAAATGGCCTTGACCTCTAACCAGGCAGTGAGACTTTTCGTGCCTTTTCGCCTTGTCTGTTGATGTAGGCCACTGCGGTGGCGTTGTCGGACTCCACTCTGACTGGACAACCTTCCAGCTGAGATTCCCACTGCCTCAGGGCAAGAAAGATGGCACGGAGTTCCAGAACATTGATGGAGAGAAGAGATTCTTCCAGACCCCATTTCCCCTGAGCACTGAAACGACCCAACACTGCCCCCCAACCCCGGAGGCTGGCATCCGTCGTGACTGTTGTCCAATAGGGAACCTGAAAGGATCTCCCTTTCAGGAGATGAGACAGGTCCAACCACCACTCCAGGCTCAGCTCTACATGAGGGGGCAACGATACAGAGAGATGCTGGTGATTTGGATGAGATCTGCAAGTCTGAATCACAAACCTCTGGAGTTCCCTGGTGTGTGCCATGGCAAACGGCACCGCCTCTATCGTGGAAATAAACTTCCCCACCCGAGAAGACAACTTTGGTACTAGAACCCTGTCCATTTCCAGAATCCTGGCCACCCGGACAGCAATCTGATGAGACACTTCTTCCAGCAAAAACACCATGCACTGCTGAGTGTCGAACAGGAGACCCAGGAAGAGGAGCTGTTGAGATGGAACCACGTCTGACTTGTCCAGATTCACAATCCAGCCGTGGCGATTGAGTGTCTGTATGCACAACTGAGGCTGCTGGTGAAGGATCTCCGCAGATGAGGCTTTCAGGAGCAGATCGTCCATGTAAGGAGTCACCCTGACTCCATCTCGATGAAGCACAGCTATCAAAGCTCCCAATACCCTCTGAAAGACCTGAGGAGCTGAGGTCAGACCAAAGGGAAGAGCTGAAAACTGAAAGTGGCCTTTGTGACAGGCAAATCTGAGATACCGTCTGCTCTCTGGATGAATAGGGATGTGAAGGTATGCATCCTGGAGGTCCAGGGAGGCAAGGAACTCCCCTGGAGACATTGCTGCTATCACAGAACGCAGAGATTCCTGACGAAAGTGGGAACTCACAACAAAGGAATTGAGATCCTTGAGATCCAAAATAGGACGAGCACCTCCGTCCTTTTTGGCCACAACGAACAGGTTGGAATAGAATCCTGAACCTGTGTCTTCTGGTGGAACCAATTCCAGGACCTCTTTGTCCAAAAGATCCTGAATAGCGTCGTCGAACAGACGTCTTTTTGTAGGCTCCTGAGAAGGACGAGTAAAATGGAACTGAAAAGGAGGAAGGGAAGAGAAAGGGATTCTGTATCCCTCTGATACCACCTGAACAACCCAAGGGTCCGCCACAGACTCCTCCCAAACCCGGCGAAAGATGTGGAGACCTACAGCCGGATGCGGACCCGGGTTCGGCGAGTCATGCCGAAGCAGTCTTGGAGGTTTTGGCCTTAGGGGCAACTTTGGGCTTCCAGGACTGTTTGGGCTTGGAGGAGGAGCGCGTGGAAGACGAACCTGTCTGGGGCGTGGGGCGTGGAGCGTGTCTCAGTCTGGAAGGAACGAAAGGACCGATTGCGTTTGGCTGGAAACTTTTTCTTGAACACCGATGGCAGAAGAGTACTTTTGCCACCAGTGGCCTCACTAATCATCTCCTTAAGTTCAGATCCAAACAGTAAGGACCCCTGAAAGGGCAAAGAAAGCAAGGCTTTCTTAGATGCAGTGTCAGCGGACCAAATCTTCAACCAAAGAGCACGTCTAGCTACTATGGAGGAGGTAGAGGCCCTCGCCATCATGCGTACAGCATCAAAGGCAGCATCAGCAACATAATTTTGAGCTTCTAACATATTAGCAAGAAGCTGTAACTGCTCAGACACTGGTGCATCCTGGCGAACCGCCTCAGCCAGTTGCTCAGTCCAGGCCGCAATGGCCCTATTAACCCACGCCACTGCAAAAGTTGGACGCATGGCAGTGCCAACAGAGGCAAAAATGGATTTAAGGCAAATCTCTAACTTTTTGTCCGTCCAATCCTGCAGGGCCGAAGCATCAGACACCGCTAAAGCAGTAGATTTGGATAACCTAGAAATAGGAGCATCCACTTTAGGAGGATGAACCCATTTTGCCAGTTCAGTCTCAGGGAATGGATAAAGTTTAGCAAACTTTTTGGACACAGAAGAGGATTTTTCAGGGTTCCTCCATGCGTCTGAGACTAAACGGGCAAGGGTAGGGTTAGTAGGAAAACAAACCACAGCCTTTGATGGTTTTTGGAAAACATCAGTTGGATCATGAGTAGATTCCTGAGTCAGAGGAAGGTTGAGCGTAGTAAGTACAGCTCTGATCAAACCCTCAGCCGAAACTTCAGGGTCACATTCATAAGGGTCACCAATGGACCTAGTAGATTCAATAACAGTGCCTTCCTCAGCATCAGAATCCTGCAAAAGTTCTTCTTCAGAAGAATCAGACACATCAGGAGCCCCCTGTGGCTTAGGCAGGGAGGTCCTGATTGAGGAGGGGGTCTGCCAGACCTGCAGAGCCCCCTGAACCTGAGAGGGAAAGAGCTGAAGAGTGGATCTGAGATCCCTAGTGGCAGCTTTAAACTCTTTTACCCAAGTTGGCTCAATAGCATGTCTGGGAAGCCCAGGGTTGCTATCCTGACTTTCTGCACATTTTGGGCATAAATGACCTGAAAATTCTCTAGGCAGCCCAGAGTGACAAGAGGAGCAAAATGCAATGGGGGAAATAGTCACCCCAGCCTCTTTGGTCTTGGGTCTAGCCCCTGACTCCAGTGGAGTAGACATGCTCACAGCGTCAAATATACACCACTTAATAAAAACCACCCGGTAAAAGTGTTAAAGATTAAAGTTTCACCCCAGAAATGCCTAAAATCGGACTTATCTGGCCAGAGAAGGGTTAATCTGCTGAGAGGAGAGAAGGCTCGGTCCCTGCGTAGTATACTCGCTGAGAAAAACACCACAAAATGGCTGCCGCGACGGGAGCCAATCAGAAAACGAGCGCGAAACAGGCGCTCATGGGAAACGTAGTTTTCCTCAGAAGTACCCCTAAACAGTGCCCAAGGCCCCCCCAAACCCCCAACACACTGAATCTAGCCACCGGATGATAGAGCAGGGGAAGACCAACAAAATGAGCCCTCTCTGAAGTTGCTGTGACAAGCGGTTCCAGAGAAACGTCCCACACTGTGAAATCCCATAGAGAGTAAAGGAGCAATGGCATCCATGCGGGAAAAAGCGCGCTTAAAGGCGCGGAACTACTAAATAATAATAAAGTATATTAAAAGTAAAAAGTACACCAAACACACTTCTAACCATGGAAAACATGAGAGAATAAGGACCCAGTGCTCCAAAACCCAGGGAATACCACAGATATTGCATAATTACAAGCAATATGAATAAAAACACCCTATGAGTGCTGGAGTGCAAAATGAAAACTCCCAAATACAAGCCCAAGTAAGGGACACTGTGGGGACAAGTGGACCTTCAGCACTCAAAGGGTGGCTCACCTATCTGCAGGACTTCTGTCTTCAGGTGACCATGTTGAAATAGGAATTAACCAGAGGCAAATTCCCCAGCAGGGAAGCTACTTGACTCAAGCTGTTCCCTCTTCAGGGCTTAAGGTCCACCAGAAAATCCCTGGAAGCTGCACTAGCCACTTTGGAGAGGGCAATTCACAGCCACAGTCACCCGCCTAATGGTGGTATTCCATATTTGAAAGAAAACAATAAAAAAAACTAAAGTTGAATGAGAGATGTTCTCCATCTGGTGTGCACAGCACACAGGAACAAATCAATCTGGCTTGGCTCTGGCCTGAAGGCAGCTTAAGTAGGAGGGGAGGCTCCACCCCCTGCACACATTTGAATGAATGTTACTGCCTATTAAAGGGGCGGATCGCCTCCCAGTGTACCAGTGACCTGTATTGGACGACTGTGAAAGAGCCCTCTCTAATGGTTGAAGCCCAAAAGGTTACAGAGGTATGTCCCAAAGTAATTTCTTCCACAGAAGTCAATGGAGTAAAGATGGAAGTGGGCGGGATACAATTCTTAAAGGAGCTGTCAAATTAAAACCAGTCCAAAGTAAAAACTTAAGGAAAAAGTCCCAAAACCCTTGGGAATGGGAAAAAAAGACATGCTACAATAGTGGGGGAACAGAAATAACCACCCCAAAGAGCCCTAACCCAGTATTACACTCATAATAAAACCTACAGTGCAGAACAGCAGGGACAGACTTAAACTACTGCAGCCACCTGTACCCCTAGACCCAATGTAGAGAAGAAGCGCTGTAAGGGAGTGCATAGTATGATAAGATGAATATGGGACACACAGTGGACTAAGGCACTTAAAGGGATACTCACCAATCTTCTGTCTTCAGGCTTTCATCATAGAAAAAGAGCAGAATCTAAGAGTCTCAGCCATGAGGAACAGACTTGTCATAAAGTCATCCTCCACAGGGCAAAAGGTCCATAAGGCACCAACTCCAAGGAAACCAGTGATGTGATGGGATGCCAAATGGGGCACTATACAGCCCCATAGCTAAAGATAAAATAATAAAAACCTAAAGAATTCTGGAGGTAGACAGGGAGATGAGCCGGAGGAAGAGGGGAGAGTCTCCACTCCAAAGTCCCTGTCTTTTGTGATGTGCCCTGCCCTCCTGGAGGAGGGACTCAACCCCATGCTTTCTGTGTTCCCTATTGGACATAAAAGAAATTAATGTTACCTGTTAAACACTACACTAAAAAGACTGCAAGATTTTAACCCGTTAGCTATGGGTGACGTGCCAGCATTAATGACTGGTGACGGTCGTGGCACATAATGAAATTCCATGATCACAGCAGGCCTACAAGGTGCACTGTGATCACCTGGCAAGGGAAGAAAAAAAAAAAAAAAAAAAAAGAGTGCACCCCCACTCCTGGAAAGTGTGTTCCTTAAGGGGTTAAAAATCAGGATGGGTTAGATTTAGGTCAACGCCTCTTACTGTAGTGAAGGCTTTCTTACATGCAAGTTTTTTTTGATGAATGCATTTTAAAGCCTGCAATGTGGAACTCTGCCTCCAGATAGGCTAAACCCAGCCAATTCACCAACCTCAAGTAGTTGAAGCAGAAATCATGCAACCAGGAGCTGCAGTGACATTGGAAATCCTGATCATCTACAATGTAAGTGATCAAATGACAATTTCTGATGAAGTTGTATGGTCATTTTATCGGTACATTATCAGCCCGTGAACTGCCCTAATGGGTTAGAGAATCTGGAGGAATAAATATCCCATACAGATCTTTGTTTCTAAGAATAGTCTTCCCTGTGTCCAAATTACCACTTCTAAATTTTGGGTTGTCAATCTGTACCAAAATAATTAACACCTGCTCACAAGTATTATAAAGAGCTCATTCACATACCTAACCACTGGCCCAGCAATCCTATTGCTTCGCTCACAGTTTTTCAGTTTAGTTTTCAGTTCATTCATTTCTGCATCTTTAAACTGCAACTCTGACTGCAGGGATTGCATCTGAAACGAGAACAGCACAAATACAGAAAACAGAATCAGGTCACCCAATATGTCTCAATCCACTGTAATATCTCTGCAGACCAAATCAAAGTGAGGCTGCTGTTCTTGGAAGAAATGGAGCAATTCTTGATAATACCAACAGTACAGCAAGGGATAAAGACAAATCCCCCAAATTCCCACGGATTTAAAAGTGTATTTAAACCTTGTGAATGCTAGATGTCTCCAACACACTGGAAAGAAATGCATTAGCGACCTCTCTAGCATTAAAGAACGTCCAAAGAGTAATCTTTATTTGTCCCCTACTGTGCAGTTAGTTTGTTCCAGAATTACTCCGCTTCCTAGTCCATCAGCTTAAGTGGAATGTAACTTAAGTGGAAATTATTCTTTGTAACATGTAATTTTCAAAGAGTTTTAAAAAGCAGGTATCGTTTGTTAGTCTTTTTTTATATAAAACAATAATTTATAATATTATTGACTATTTATTTGTCAGTTAGTGCAGTTCTGGCAAGACCTGCAGTTACTGGGGACTACAACACCCATCATCCCCACCCATTCAACATCTGGAGAGCCAACAGTTCCCATTTAGTAGTCCGTGTGCAAGAGGGGTGTTCAATGCATTGAATAGCTAGGTGTTGGATATCCCACTGACAATCAATGGGTTTCAGCTTGAATGATTAAACAACTAGGGTACATTCCACTAACAATGTTTTCCCAAAAAAAACGTTGAAAAGCTGTACCTTTCTTGATAGCTCTTTCTCCCGCTCACTTTGAATATGAGACTTTTCTTTCTCCAGCAACATGTGGGATATTCTCTGCTGCTCCAGGTCTGACTCCGTCTGATGCAGCGCATCTCGCAAGACCTTAATTTCTCCATTTTTAACAAACACCTCACCTTGAAGCTCTTTTAACTGCAAAGGAAGAATCAATAAAAACCTGGTACACCAAGCAGTTGAGAGAGGGTATCAAGGCATATACGTCAAGCTGCAAAATTTTCTGTGCAGTCAATTTTTCAGCACAGTACACTGAAATAGTAATGTAGAATTATTTTATTTATTAAAAAGTGAAAACAAAACAGTTATACAAACCAACTGAAGACCCAATAAAATGGTTCTTGGAAAACCTGAAGGAGAACTACACACATATCAATAAGTGGCTCTTATTTTGTATAACCACTTTGCTTCAAAGCCATTTCACCCCCAGGTGGTAAGCAGTTTACAATTAAATAACAATTTGTAGTAATTTTTCTGAGATATGGCACTTTCAAAAAATACAGCTGCTTTGTGGATATCCCCAAAATTTTACCCAAAATACAAAAAAAAAAAACACGCTTTTTTTATTTCCCCATTTGACATTCCAGTAAAGTGGATGGCAAAAAACTGTACAAGAGATTATTTTTTTCTATATTCCACTAGCAAATGCCTACGGATCCAAGTTTAGTATCAACTCACCAACTGAAAATTGAAAAACAAAATGCAATTTTCGTTCATATATTTTCTCTTCCAAACATACTAAAATAGCTGAAAATCATGGAATCCTATATTATGTTAGGTAGCTAAGGGCCCTTGAGTAAAATGGTAACCCACTAGTTGCAGCTGACACACTAGGGGGTGCCATGATAACAAAACTACACACACCACAGTCATCTTTCTTATTTTTAAATCTGAATGACACACTTGCATTTAAACTAAACCTACTTACGATAAATATGGCACACCATTTTGGTAAGATGACAACAGCTACTGTATAAAACAAAGGCCCAATTGCTTTTCTACCCCTAGTCCAGTGTGTACAAATGTTTTTAAAGGATATTGAATTTCCTATTCTGCATCAAATATATTGATATCTTTGAAAACCATGGAGTGTCGTACTGTATGCAGTTCCTACTACAAGAAGGAGAAAAATTATACCTCATCAGAATGAGCTGACATACTGTAGAGGCTGCCAGAAGCACAAAGCCAGGTCTTCCATAATCTGTTGTTCATTTTTGAGTTTTTATCTTTTACATTATTCAAATACTAGTTGAATAGCCCGTGTACACAGGCCACAGTGCCAGGCAGCAACAGCTGCGGTGCAGTCATGCACAGTAGAGACTGCCCACGCACTGCTGATAACGAAGATAACCAGTTCCCTCAAAAAAGATGTCCCTTTCCTTTCTTTTCCTAGGATAGTGTGCATAAATATTTCCAGAAAACGTCACTATAATAAAAAGTATACATAGTTTGACATTGACACCATTTCTAAGACACAGTTATATTTGAAAACAGAGGATTTTTCTATTTGAGTCAGTTCCTAGTGCCAGCCAAAGAAAAAAATGGTAACCCAGTAGTATGTGCTGACATACTGTAGAGGGGCGCAAGGCACACTATACCACACTGCACATATAGATTGCATTTTTATTTTAGTACATCATATTAAATTTCAAAATGGCCCACAATAACCCCAATAAGATAAGATGGACATGTGTACTGATGTTTGAAAGAGGAATATCCCCTTTATCAAATTAAGGCATTCTAGTCCCAAATTAAGGCTCTCTAGGATGGGGGGATGCATGATTGTGAATATTTGGGGCCCCTTTATAATCTTCAGTACATATGCTCTAAATACTAATGTTGGTTGATCAAATGATCACTTCTCTCTTTCAAATGAGGCTAATCAACATCCTACTACAAGGTGCTGGTGTGTGCGTGAGAGGGGTGCGGGGCAGGGGTAGGCATGGAGCTCTTTTAGCCTACTCCATCCCTTTTGCTAGGTGATCAACTGATAACCCATCGTAATAATTTCTTGTAAACTACCTTCATCAGAATAAGAGACCTTCCATCTTTCAAATGTAGGTAAACCTAATCCCTGTGTTTATATATATATATATATATATATATATATATATATATATATATATATATATATATGGTATTGCAAGTCTATATTTAATAAACCTTACATTTCTGGAACATTGCCAATGCTCAATTTATTGCGAAAGACTGATACTTCTTTGGAAGGGAGATGTCTCCTTACAGAACAGTGGTCTTAAAGGGATAGTAATACCTAAAATGTAAAAAAAAATATGTTGTAGGGTTTATCCCTCTGAGTAAAACAAGAGTACTCCCACTGCTGAAAGGTGTTTTATTCAAAAGTTATTAATTTTCAAAGTTGATTTTTTTAGGTGCAATATCACAGTGGCCTGAAATTGTAGAGTGGTGCTGTTGCTACACGATCCTATGGACAGCTCTGGTCTCAGGACCATAAATCTCCATAGGATGGTGTAGCAACAGCGCCACTCTACAATTTCAGGCCACTGTGATATTGCACCTAAAAAATTCAACTTTGAAAATTAATAACTTTTGAATGAAACATCTTTCAGCAGTGGGAGTACTCTTGTTTTACTCAGGGGGATAAACCCTACAACATATTTTTTTTTACATTTTAGGTATTACTATCCCTTTAAGGCAAACTAACTCCTTGTATCTGTTGAGCATAATACATACAGGGGGGCTTTCTTATATGCTACAGCAGGTTTGCTCTTAGAAGGGCCTGTGCCCTGTGTGTTGTTTCTTGTCGTTTTGCAGTTGCTTGTGCTTTATACACTACACCTGTGTATAGTGGGTAGAGAACTTCTATGGGATGCTATTGGGAGAAGTTTTCTGCTACTTGACCTTTCTTAAGAATTAACTTTGAGGAATATCTACACGTCAAAAGTGTTTTGTGATTATATATTTATATTTTTAAACTTACCTTCATCCTTGCCATTCAACTATTTCACCTTCTTCTTTGCAATATATCAATTTATGTTTTAAGTACAGCAGATGTTAATATTTAAGTATACTATGTTACTGGTGGCGCTGAGATGGAAGAGACCGGAAAAAACGCTAACAGTCTACCAGAAGGAGTATCCCCCACTCCACTGATTCCAAACAAAATTACAAATATTTATTTATTATTGTGGCATTTAGGTTAGGTAAAGGACATATCTTACAAAATATAAAGGACTAGTTTTTATATATTATACATATATATTAAAAAATGATTTTGATATCTAACTAGCCCTTTATATTTTGTAAGCTACAATATGTACGTCCTATTACAGACCTAAACGCCAACATATATTTATAAGCTTTTATATTTATCTTTAAGTACCTTGACACAATCTCTGATATCCAGAACTTATTATTATTTATAATCTCTATTTATGTCTTTTTTATTTTTATCTTTGATATTGTTTGAATAAAACATAGTAAGCATTCATTAGCCCTTTCAGTGCCAGAGGAGTACGCAACACATTGCTTTGCAATGCGTTACTTACCCCTCTGGCACTCAAAGGGTTAGGGTTCCACTGTTGGAATGCATGAACTGTAGCAAAGTCTTTTCCACCAAGTAGTGTTGGTTGATAGAGATGTAAACTGTTAGTGTATTCCAACGCTGGAACACATGAACTGAATGTATCCATATGAGCTACGGTTTCCACTTTATTTCTGATGGGCTTTTGCCTTTATATTTTTTAACTTTTAAAAAAAAATGTATCTTTTGAAAGTGATATCTATAAAACATTTTTTATTATTTGGAATCTGAACCCTATAATTATACTTTCTAATCTTAGAGATAGCAATTGGACCCATTCTTCCTACCCCCTTTAATTATTTTCAGTCTCATCCATGATGCAGCTCCCTACTGTCACAGTGTACCTTGCAGAAGCGGTGGAAAGGGAGAGCCGTCTGCTTCCTGGTCCTGGCTACGAAGATGGACTGTGTTCCACATAGGAGGCTGGCATCTGAGGCACCGGCCACCCGCGTGGAACACAGTCCGTAGGAGCCAGGACTAGGAAGCGGACGACTCTCCCTTTTCGCCGCTTCCGCAAGGTATGCTATGACACCTACATAGTTTCCACTAAGCACCAGCCACTGACCCTTATTAAAGGAGACTGTGCTTTTCTATTTATTGATACCCAAGTCATATCCATTTTAAACAGTGCATAGAATTAGAGTATGTGATACAACTGCTGTTTAACAGACAGATCTAGAAAGGAATCTCCTTGTCTGCCCTGATTAATGAAAACACAAAATAGGTCCAGCATTCTCTGCTCTGTCTTGCTGCCAGCAGATCATACTCATTCTACCAACTCTCTGCAGCCTGGTATTTAAAGCAAGCTGCTACTTAATTAGTAACAGGTGAAGGGATGGAGGCTATGAAGGATCCTGCGTCCTAACCCTTTGAGTTCCAGAGGGGTAGGCAACACATTGACAGTCAAAGGGATAAATGCCTACTACCCTTCCATACACTCTGTCACAGTATTTATGATGATAGATTAGATTCGATAAGGGAGAGAGTCAAAATAACATATCTGCTATGTTTTTGTTACAGCAAAACAATTTCATATAATGGGGGGTGGTGAGGATCAAAACAAATGTACTGGGAAGGGGGGAAACATTATCTAGAAATAAATATAGTTCATACCCTTTTAAATATAATTTATTCTTTGACAATATGTAAAAAGATATTTCTTACACAAGTAATCCTATTTCTGTGGTTGAGTAGGCAGTTACACAAGACCATTTGACCAGTTTGTTTATACGAGCTCTTAAATGATAAGCAATGTATGTCATAACTGAGGTTAAAGGGATAGTACTGGCTTAAATTAATAAAAAGTAATATTGTAGATAATGCAAAAAGAAATTGATCGGTGTAAGTCCTATCTCTCAGACCTTTATGGTTTGAGAGAGAGAACATTTAAAGCTGACAGAAGGAGATGCGAGTCGTGCGACTAGTGGCAGCTCTTCAGCAGAGCTGAGATACCAAACTCTAAAAAGAAATACTTCATTGGAATGGTCTACAAGGTGTGTAGACCGTTCCAATGAAGTATTTCTTTTTAGATTCTGGTATCTTGGCACTGCTGAAGAGCCACCTGCTGGTCCCTGGACCAGGATCTCCTGCTGTCAGCTTACAGCTGAAGTCAGGGAAAGGGGAGGGAGGGGGGAACTTTAAAACGTTCTCTCTCTCAAACCATAAAGGTATGAGAGATTGGACTTGCACAGATTGATTTGTTTTTGCATTATCTACAATATTACATTTTATTCATTTAAGCCATTACTATCCCTTTAAATAAATAAAAGAGAGTAGTCTCATAAAAAACAGAAATGGAATAATTCTAATCTCAAAGCAATTATTTCCATTTTAGGTTGCATCAATATATTACAATCATGGTAGCAAATACTGCCAAAATGTGGTCCCTAGCATTCTTGCATATTCACTTATGTCATATTTAAGAATATTTGTAGACGTTTTTTGTACTTTTATCTGCTGTTCAATGGATCAGGAAACTGATCCCCTTGGCTGTGACACAACTTGGAAGTCTATAGCTCTCAACCTCAAACTCTTGGGTTGCTTTGTCTGGCTTTCAAGCCCAAAACAGAGGTTACGCAAGACAAGAGACTTGACTGTGAGACTTCAGTCTCTTCATAAGAGAGCACTGGGGGTCTATTTTCAGGCCTCTGCTGTGCTCCCCAGTTGATCCACTGAAGCTTTCAATGCAGCCCCAGCTTCTTTGTATGTCTGCTCCCAGGAGTGCAGACCTTCTGAAAGGACACCATCCTGATGACAGTTGCCTTTTAATTTGTAATCTTTATTTAAGGAGAAACTCACCTTGTGCTTTAGCTCTTCGTGCTTAGCATGCAAAACCTCCAGCCCAAACGTATCTTTATTTTCACTGGATTCTGAAAGAAAGGGTGATGAGTTTATACTTAAAAGGAAAAAGGGAGAGCATACTCAAAAATAAGGTATGCATAATTAACTGAATTTCAGTTTATTTATTATAAAATTGTGTGGCAATCATCAGACAAAATTCAACATATAACAGAGCTTAACTTATTTTCTGCTTATGTAAAACTTCAAAAGGGACAGTTTTCAGGCTGCAGCTGTTATTTATTACATTTGGCTGGATATTCCACACCCTAACATGTCTTCTGCTTCACAGCCGGGGAAGTAGGACACTTCTACAGCTGTCAACGTCCAAACAAAAGACCAGTGAGATGTAGAATGGGCTTCACAATAAACTCCCACTAACTGTCATGGTCTCCTGGAAACTGTTTGGGATGTGAAGTCCTGGAGACTGTTGTACTAAGAAAAAGAAACGCAATTCTGCGCAAACCAACTGCACCACAGGAGACAGTTACAATTTCCAACTGATTTAGATGGGGGTATTTAAGCCTTAGAAAGTAAGAGAAGTCACCAGAGCATTGCTTTCCAACATACTGGAACCCTCTAACATTCAAGGGGTTAAAAGCCACATTTTAATAAATGGGAAACTGGGGAAATATGTATTTTGCCTCTATAATTCAGGTGGTTTGTTCTATTCCATTGCCTCATGATTTCATACATATTATCTATGAAAGGAACAGAAGCCCTTCCTTGCACCTCCAAGATCCACCTGCAATGTACTCTCCAACACTTCTTTAAAGGAGCAGTAAACTTTTTTTTATGAAAAAATGTATATTGTAGGGATTTTCCTATTGAGTAAAATAAAGGTACTCCCACTGCCGAGAGATTTATATTTCCAGAGTTATTACAGTTTAAACCCATGTTTTTTACATTAGCAGTGCCCTCTAGTTGTCAAATTCTAATTATTTTTCCTGTTACATTCTAATGGAGAGGAAAGTCAGAAAAGTCAGTGACATACAGTTCTCCATAGAATGTGATAGAAACTGCCTGTCACTTCCTGTCAGTTAGAACAATCAGGAAGCAAACACAGTAAATTCACTTCCTGGTTATTTGAACTGCTATACATTTTGAATAAAACATCTGACAGTGATGGGAGTGACCTTGTTTTATTCAGCAGGAAATGCTCTGTAAAATATGTTTTCATAAAAAAAAGTTTACTGCTCCTTTAAATTTTCAGCTCCAACAACTACAACCCTGCCTCAGTGCCTTCCTCTGCTCTTAAAGGGACATAATCACCTGAAAATCAATCTATTTCCTAATACTTATTGTGTACTCCTAGCCAAACATCTGTAGAAATTATTTCTTATGTGAACAAGCCTGAAAACATGTCATAAGCATGGTTTTCCTATTCCCCAGTAGGTTGTGTATGACTGTTTGACCCCTCTTTGTTTATACACAGGTGACATAATGAAGCTATGTTGCTTTGGATTTGCTGACAATCCTGAAATTTCCAAAGCTTGGCTATGGTGCCTTTCACAGAGTAACTAAGTCTTTATGTGAACGCACCAAAGTCTAGCAAGCTGTTACTTTACTGCATTAAAGTGGAACTATCACGTTCCGACTTCCTCCCCCCAACTGATTTATGACCCTGAAACAACCCTAAAAATGGCCATGAAATCTATTTTATTTCTACCTCAAGATGTAAATATACCCATTTCCTTTGTCAGGAGACCCGCACTGCACTGGCAGTGAGAGGGGGGAAAATATATATCATTATTTCTCCACAAATCACCTTCCTGTTATTGCTCATTTCCTCTTAGACACACAAAAAGCTGTTGCGGGAGCAGAAGCGGAGAGGGGGAGCTTTGCAAAAAGAACAGTGCCCTTTTCAACATATTTTTAACCCTTTGAGCACCAAAGGGATATGCAACGCATTGCAATGCGCTGCATACACCTGTGTCACTCAAAGGGTTAAAAACATTTCTGCACGATTTTTGAAAAACGCTTTTCCTTCACCTGCCACTCACACCATACTAGTCTTTTGCCTTTCCGATCCTACATAATTTGCCCTCGATTGCATAGCTTCACAAACGTAATGGTAACACCTTCATGTACAACTTGCCCTCTTATATATGCGATCACACTCTTTTCTGCATGGCCACAAAGCTTTAACATGCTTCCCCAACATAATATACAGAAAAGAATAAGGGAAAACTGTTGCGGGAGCAGAAGCAGAGAGGGGTAGCTTTCCAACGACAACAGTGCCCTTTTTAACACATTTAACCCTTTGAGTGCCAAAGAGATATGCAATGCAATGCTCTGCATATGCCACAGGCACTCAAAGATTTAACATTCTGTTCCCAATCGCTAAACCTGGTGCTTCGTTTTTCCAGTAGGAGATCCAACAACTTGTGGAGTCAAACACATATCCAATGGTGCAGGCAGGAAAGGGGGAGGAATATGTAATGAAGGGAGCACGCTCGCTCCCAAGAAGAGCCGGGAAGGGAGGTAGGAGGAGAGTTTCTGAACAGGGGACATCCAGCAAAGTGTTTCCGTACAGCTTGTGGTGCCGCAACATGAAATGGTGATGTCACTAGGTACGTTTTTAAACATATCTGATAAAGTATTCATTTTTGAAGGAAAAAAACAAACAAACAAAAACCTAAAGACACTCTCATGTATTGAATCCAATGAGATAAAGTGTCCTGAGGTGAAAGTTCCCCTTTAATTATTTGACATTCACTTTGGAGACCCACCACCCAGGATCATGGCTATCCGGTCCAGACTCTGGCTCAAGTGGAGTTTTGTATTCTGTTTTGCAGCTGATACTTTAACCCCAGCATTTGCTGCAAGACTGTTCTGTCCCCAGAAACCACGCTGCTCAGACTTGTTCCCTAGCATAATATCTCAGCTGCGCAACCTAGTGAATCTTAGAATTCTACATCCTTTCGGTGACCGCCGGATCCGCATTCTGTTCATGATACCTTTCACACCATCAGCATTGGAAGTTGAGATGCTCATTGCTATCTCCAATGAATGGCCAACCCACATAGGTGCCAACCAAAAATATTGGCTGGACCTCACATGGATCAGCTGTACGTCATTACTCTCCTATCAGGATTGTCAGTGGAACCCAGCAGAAAGGCGAATGAAGTTATGTGTGTGACAGAACTGTTGCAGGAGATTGAAACAGTTCTGTCACCTGAAAGAGGCCTACAAGTGACAAAGCCAACATATGGTATGACTGAGGTAAATAAACAAATAAGAGATAAACGCTTCAGTGAACTATACTGGGTGGGTGCTGATTTCAAAATAATTTTTCTTCTGAGTGGTGTGTATAGTCTCCTCCCCTTAGCTGATGTAGCACCAATCAAGAAGTTTAAAGGGATTCTCTTCCTACCCCACTAGTAGTGTTTTTGGTCCAACAGCTGAGGTAGAAGAGCTGGTGTCCAGCTCCTGCTATTTTGTGTTATGGCCTTTACCCTACACGTTTGGGAAGCCTACATTTACCAAGGTTGTTTTTGTATACCTGCATTTGAATCAGTCACATGCAGTGCTGCCCTGCCGGGAGAGACTGGTTGATCCTCCTGAAGGGGTTAATCACACTCAACACTGGACTCAGCAGCTCTCACTTCCACTTGAACGGGTTCAACTATAAGTAAACAAAGTCCTTTCACGGATTGCTAATTTCACGTTTCAGTCTCACGACAGCATCTCCACACTGTAAAATAATCTTCGCTTACACAAAATATAATGATGCTTAGTGTGTGAATGAAAGAGTTCCTCCACAAACTCCCGTTAATGCACAAATTCAGAACTGGAAAAACTCTCACAACCATAGTCATGTAGTATGCAGTGATAAAACCAATGAAGCTTTATTGCGGTAATCAAATTTAAAAAGTTACAATGTACCTCCGTATTTGGACTGCAAATATTACAGGGAGAGACTTCAGTCATGGAGAGGCAGACAGTAGAAGCATTCTAGTGGCATCCCACCGATCAACAAGTTTCGCTTGTAATGCTTAATCATAAATTGACACAGTCAAAAATTATTATACAATGAAGCAGTAAAAAAAATAAAAAAAAAAAATCTTCTTTTAAACAGACCCAAAGTGCGACAAACTTTTAAACAGGGGAGGTTAGATCAATGTAATGATGGAACCAAAGCTTACTAATATTTCCATAACCAATATATTGATGCAAGACTCCATCCAACAGAAAGATGTTCATTCATTCTCTCCCTCAAAGAGCTAGTCATTTTGCCTATACAAAAGCGCATTCTTGACCATGCCATACAAATAAAAGATCATCTATAAATCTAACGAATCACAAAACCTACCCACTGTAAGGGTTCAAATCTCCAAACACAAATGACTCCTCCCACCAAACAATAAATAAGTTGGCATAAATGGGGGCACTTCGCCCCCATTGAAGTCCCATGTCTCTGGACATAAAAAGAACCATTGAACATAAAGAAGTTGTGGGTTAGGAGATATTTTATGGAGGTCAAAATAAATTCAATTAACGCATCTGAAAAATTGCTTTATCTGGATAAGTGGTATTTAAAGGCCCTAAACTGCAAAAATGGTGTGGGAAGTATGAATAAAGGGACTTAAAGTCACAACTAACCCAAAAATATCCTTCCTTCCATCTAATCTATTTCTCTTTGGAGGTATGAATCCTTACAGGGGGGAGGTTATGTGGTTTGGTAGATTTATAGATGATCTTTTATTTATATGGGATGGTCAAGAATCAGATATTGCACAATTCCTTTTTTATCTTAATCAGAATTATTTAAATTTCATTTTCACATCTGAAGTAGCCTCAGCCACTATACCATTCTTGTACTTACAGATCTCGGGCAATCCAACAACTGGAGAGATACATACAGATATCTTTCATAAGAATACAGCAGATAACAGTCTGCTTATAGCAGATAGCGGTCATCCCAGGCACATTGTACTTGGGATATCGGTGAGGCAGTTTCTCTGCTTACATAGGAATTGTTCTACTGAAGCCTCTTTTGAGGTTCAAGCGGAGAAGCTGTACCACAGGTTTCTTGAAAGAGGTTACTCTTGTTGGATGTTGAATAGAGCCCTGGTGAGAGCGAGAAATAGTAACAGAGAACAGTTACTACAAATATAAAACCAGTTCGGATTCATTACTGCCCAATGGGACAGGTATGCAAAACTCAAATCCTTGCGACAAAGTAATATTTTCGACAGCTTACAGGGTAGAATTTAAAGAGATAGTGAGGTAATTAAGAAGCATTTATCCGTTTTAAATGCAGATCTTCATTTACAAGTAGCTTTAAATTTGTGTCATGCAAGGCTCCCACGTTGTCCACCATGTTGTCTACTAGTCTATTTTATTTGACTCAGTTGAAAAATAGGACCAATTGATTGAGTACTGTGGGTACTTTTAAATATGGTGGGAAACGCTGTGGCTGTTGTAAGCTTATAGATGTTTCCAGATCTTTTTGCTCCACTTGGAGGGGCAAAGAGTATGAAATGAGAGAATATGCCAGCTGTGCCACTGGAGGGGTAGTAGATCTCATCACCTGTTCCTCTTGGAAGATCCAATATATTGGAAAAACAACAAGATCTTTGATGGAGAGGATGAATGAACATCTTAGTGATAGACGCAGTCGAGAACTGCAATCTGGTGTATCCTCTCACTTCAAGAACAAATGTGGTCTGGACTCATTTAGAGTTCAGGGCTTGGAACGAGTCTCCTTAGGTATACATGAGGGCAGTCTGGATGACAAGCTTTCCAGGAGGAAAGTATTCTGGATTTTTGAGTTGGAGACTAGATATCCACAAGGGCTTAATAGAGAATATGATGTTACCTGTTATGTCTGAAACAGATATACGCCATAATATGAAGTTCCTGAGGCTCTAGACTTTTACATTAGGTTTATAATTCAAGACCTTATTTTTTTACCTTGAGCCTCTGTTAACTCCTTTTATGTGTTTTATGTTTCTATGGTCCTAATCTCATGTCCACTATTGGAACTGTCACGGTACAAACAAGGAAACACAGGACGAGTACTTAAAGGGATAGTAATACTTAAAATGTAAAAAAAAATATGTTGTAGGGTTTATCCCCCTGAGTAAAACAAGAGCACTCCCATTGCTGAGAGGTGTTTCATTTAAAAGTTATTAATTTTCAAAGTTGAATTTTTTAGGTGCAATATCATAGTGCCCTGAAATTGTACAGTGGCTCTGTTGCTACACCATCCTATGGAGATTTATGGTCCTGGGACCAGAGCTGTCCATAGGATCGTGTAGCAACAGCACCACTGTACAATTTCAGGGCACTGTGATATTGCACCTAAAAAATTCAACTTTGAAAATTAATAACATCTGAATGAAACACCTTTCAGCAGTGGGAGTACTCTTGTTTTACTCAGGGGGATAAACCCTACAACATATTTTTTTTTACATTTTAAGTATTACTATCCCTTTAAAGGTAACACCAACTTTATTCAGGCAACACGATACAGAGATATCACAAGACAGTAAAATATGCAAGATATAAGAGAAGCATACACCGGTGCAAGAGACGACTACCAGGAATAGAAGCCTGCTACCGTGTGATTCGCTAGATAACCGTGTCCCAACAATGGAACAGGAGAGTCTGCAGTACCACAGGTCCACACCTGGGAGTAGCCAGACAGAGATAAGGGTACCCACGGTCTCAAGTCCGCACCTGAGAAAACCAGCAACGTAGGGAGGCAATAGGAAGGAGTCTACCAGAGCCCCAAACCTGCACCGGGTTGGTTATCCACTAAATGGAAGGCCACAAACAAGGTAGTAGATAACACCAACGGTCAGCACTAGATAGGGTGGTCAGACAAGCCAGAGGTCATGCACAGAGGGGGTCGTCAGCCAGAGCCACAGGTTTGCACCAAGATGTCCACTGAAGCGTTGGTATGCTGGATACGCAGTGGATAGAGCCCCAGGTCAACACCAGAACGGATAGCCAGACAAGCCAGAGGTCATACACGTAGAGGGTAGTCAGCCAAAGTCGGGAACGACACACAGAACGGTTAGTCTGCCAGAGCTGCAGGTCTGCACCAGAATGGATGTCCAACAAGCCAGGGGTCATACACGGAGCGGGTACTCAGACAGAGCCACAGGTCAGCACCAGATCAGTTATTCACACAAGCCGAATCATACACTGAGCCCAAACACTACAACTGCACTCGACACAAACGAAAGGGGAACTAAGCCCTGTGTCCAGGCAGTTCAAATAGGCAGGGGGACAGGAAGAGGAGGAGCAGCCAAGAGGTGGCTGTCACTTTAAATAGAGCGCACGTCCTAACTCTGGACGTGCGCCAAAAATGACGAGACTGCCGCCGCCCACCAGCAGGAGATGCTGCTGAGCCGCACGCAGCATCCCAGCGGCTGAGCCGCCAACACGAGCCTGCCTCACCGGAGGCAACCCCAAAGGACGGGCAATGCGGCTGGAGCCGCCAGAAGTAACTGTGGTCAGCTCAAGCAGCCGCCACATAAGTTGCCGACAGGAACTTTCTGTTGGATGAATTTTTGCATTAATACATTGGTTATGGAATTATTAGTGTGCATTGGTTCCATCATTAGATTGATCTAACCTCACCTGGTTAAAAGTTGGTCGCACTGTGGGTCTGTTTAAAAGAAGATTTTTTGAACTGATTCAATGTATAATAGTTTTTGACTGTCAATTTATAGGTCTACAGTCTATTGTACTTAAAGCCAGTTACACTGTGACTTGTATTATTAAAGGGGATCCATCATCCCAGTACAAATGTGTGTTAAACGTTAGATTACCTAGCGATTAGGTGGAATTCATGAATTATTTTATTTAATTTTTTTTAATCCTATGTTGGCGAAAATTAATGTATATAGACTGCACCTCCGGATAGACTGTGAGAACAGCTCTACATCCGCAGTCTGTAACTCTTCCTCCGCTCCCCTCCCTCTAGCCAGCCTCCTCCGATGATGGAGGCTTCTGTCTGTAGGCTGGAGTGGTCTCATTGTCAGAGACTGATATCTGGCCAATGAGAGGGCTCCAGCCTACAGACAGAAGCCTCCGTGATCGGAGGAGGTTAGCTAGAGGGAGGGGAGCAGAGGCAGAGTTACAGACTGCTGGTATAGAGCTGTACCGCAGTCTATCCGTAAGTGCAGTCTATAAACTTTAAAGGGATAGCAATACTTCATTTTATCTTTATTTTATTTTGTAGGCATTAACAAAAACATGAAGAACGATATAAGTCTCATCTCTCAAACCTTTATGATTTGAGAGATATTCACAAGCAAAGTTTCCCCTCCCGCCCCTTTTACCTAGTGTAAGCCATCTCTTCTCAGATGTGGAATGCAGTCCACAGACCAGACAGATAACAGAAGGGAACAATCTTCTTCCTATGAGAACAATGAAATCCCTGCCCCCCTTGACAAGTTCTTCAGGTTTTTCCCTTATCTTAATTGAAGATTGTCCCTCTCTGCAATCTACCTGGGTACCTCCCTTCTGCTCTGGCTGAGCAGTGTTACATCAGTAAAAGGGGAGGGAGGAGGATACTTTGTCACTGAATTACTGTAGAACTACAGCTCTGACAGAATTGAAATAACACTCACCAAAGTCCAAATGCTATGATGATTAATTAGAGCTGCTTTTATTATGAAACATTACTATCCCTTTAATTTTTGCCAACATAGGATAAAAAAATAAATAAATAAATAAATAAATCATGAATTCTACCTAATTGCTAGGTAATCTAACGTTTAACACACATTTATACTGGGGTGATAGATCCCCTTTAAAGAATGTTTTACTTAGATAACATTGACAAGACATTGGCAAATTTGAACTTTTGTTTTCTATTGTCCAATCTGGTGTTATCACCAATTTTTATGTTTGATGATTTAACTATACTGTGGTGTTACATTGGTGCATTTATTAAGTCATACTATACCTAGGATTATATTGCCCTGTTTAAGTCCGTCCGTTTGCTTTTTGAGAGTGGATGGTGATTAAGAATCCTCCTGTATCATTATTTTTAATTGTTTTTATTGTCTTTTGTGTATCCATTTTTGTAATAAAGCTTGCTTCTCACTACATCTTATTTGGATCATATCTGAATGCCTCTTTATGAATAAGCTCTTTTTAGGGGGTTCCTGGGAATTCTTTTTTTTTCCTTGTGAACTGCCCTTCTTTTTACCTTTAAGACCATCAACGGTGTGTCTTGCCTTAAGGACCGGTAATAGTACTGGTACATCAAGGTTTAACTCTCCCATCGCCGCCACACAGCGAAATCAGAGACCAGGGGTGTCACGGGAACCACCGGGCCCTTGGCTCCTGGAGGAGCCTGGGGGCCAGTCCCCTTCCTACAGCCTCTGTGGACTGTTTTAACCAGTTTTAAGACTATTGGAGTTAATATTGCTATGTAGAACTTTTGGACATTATATTGGCGGACAACTATGCCAAAAGGACTAAAAATAATAACCTGCTTTCAGGGGACTGGGCCGTTAGGGGTTGATTATTTCAGTTTACCTAAAGTTACTTGCAATGTGTATTGTAGTCACTCAAGCAAGTGTATTGTGAACTCTACTGAGACCCCCTGCTGTGTGTTAATTCATTCAAGCCCCTCAAGTCTTTGTGTCCATTGTCTGAGTTCAGCAACCCTTTTGTATTTGATATGTAATCAAGTCTGAGTCATTGTATTTGTTAGACCATTTGCCATTGACCTTTTGTCTACTGTGTGATTGAATTATGTTCCTAATGTATCTGCTTGGTCCATTTATTTGAATGTAAGGTTTGACTATAAATATGTGTGGTTTGTTTCAATAAAAGAGTTCTTGTCTTACCTACACTGGTGTTGTCTGGTGGGGTAAGCTTGCTGTATGCAGAGTGGGTGCTGGTTACCCTGATACTAGTTTTGCCTAGTTTTGGGGTATATTGCGGTATGCTGTTGGATGTCCATCTGGCTCGTAGCGGAAGTGGTGACCATTGACGGGGACACCAAGGCTGGGTGTCCGCTGGTACCGTCACAAGGGGGAAGGCTGCTACTAAGTGCTCCGGAATCAGGGTACTTAGTTTCAGTCATGTGAAAAGAGTGAATCACATGTGTTAGAAGCAATATGACAAAGGCAGTGTTTGTAAGCACTGCCCCGTCACTTGTCTCTGCCTCCCTCCTCTCACACACATCGTGAGGAGACATTGTTACAAAGTGATCCAGTGTTCAGGACAGCATTGTAGCCTTGCTACATTGTTAAAAGATAGAAAGAATAAACATTTCCCTTTTGATAACTGGAAGGGCAGTTATCAATTGATTACCCCTCTTTGATCACTAAATTTAGTGATCAATGGTTACATATTTACCCCTCCAACTCCATTTAATGTCTTTAGTTAGTTAGTTTTTTCTTGTAATTTAATTTGGGTTCTTTTTTTGTTCATTTTTTTTTATTATTATTACATTAATTTATTTAATAATGAACTAATTACTTAGATAGTTTGGGTGAGTAGTTTGTGTTAATAAGTAGGATTAGGGTTTACGTGGGTTAGACCAACGTTGAGGGTTAGGGTTTTGGTGCAGAAAAAAACCCAAAAAATCATATATAGTATTTACATAGGAATAGTGACCGGTTGGAGTTAGTTTTGTTTTGGGTTTTTTTTCGCAATTTGATTTGGTTAGTTATATAGCTTGGGTGGGTATTTACTTAATGAGGAATTAGGCTTTAGGTTGTTTTATAAAAAATATAATAATAAAAAATTATATAATTTACATAGTTGGGTAAGTTAAGTAGGTTAGCAAGTGTGGGTGGGTAGTTATTTAGTAGAAATTAGAAAGGAGTGTTACTAGTGGAGTACCTCAGGGATTTGTACTGGGGCCCATTCTTTCTTTTTAATATTTTTATTAGTGATATTGCAAAAGGTCTTCAAGGAAAGGTATGCCTTTTTGCAGATTATACCAAGATCTGCAATACGGTAGACATTCCAGGGGGAATAAGCCAAATGACAAATGATTTAGGTAAATTAGAAAAATGGACAAAAGTGTGGCAGATGCAGTTTAACGTTGATAAATGTAAAATAATGCCCTTGGGACGTAAAAATCCAAAGGAAAAATATACTATTAAGGGTACTGTGCTGTCAGAGACAACAGAGGAAAGGGATCTGGGAGTAATTATTTCTAATGACTTCAAGGGATAGTAATGTTTCATAATAAAAGCGGCTCTAATTAATCATCATAATATTTGGACTTTGGAGAGTGTTAGATCAATACTGTGAGACTTGTAGTTCAAGAGTAATTCAATGGCAAAGTATCCCCCTTCCGCCCCTTTTATTGATGTAACACTGTTCAGCCAAATCAGAAGGGAGATAGATTGCAGAGAGGGACAATCTTCAATTAAGATAAGGGAAAAACCTGAAAAACTTGTCAAGAGGGGCAGGGCTTTCATTGTTCTCATAGGAAGAAGATTATCCCCTTCTGTTATCTGTCTGGTCTATAGACTGGATTCCACATTTGAGAAGAGATGGCTTACACTAGGTAAAAGGGGCGGGAGGGGAAACTTTGCTTGTGAATATATCTCAAACCATAAAGGTTTGAGAGATGAGACTTATATTGTTCTTCATGTTTTTTTGATGCCTACAAAATAAAATAAAGATAAAACGAAGTATTACTATCCCTTTAAAGATAGGCAGTCAATGTAATAAAGTGGTGGAGAATGCAAGCAGGGTACTGGGTTGTATAGATAGGGGCATTAGTAGCAGAAAAAGGGAAGTGGTCATGCCACTGTAAAGATCTCTAGTTAGACCTCACCTAGAGTATTGTGTACAGTACTGGAGACCCCATCTCCAGAAGGATATAGATAGATTCATAGAAGGGCTACAAAAATGGTGACTGGTTTACACAAAAAGAAATATCAGGACAGACTAAAGAATCTGAACATGTATAGCTTGGAGGAGAGAAGAGAGAGAGGGGATATGATGGAAACATTCAAATACATGAAGGGATTCAACAAAGTGCAGGATGTAAGTATATTTCAAAGGAGTAGAAATGTTAGGACAAGAGGCCATAGTCTAAAACTAGAGGGACACAGGTTTAGATCTAATGTAAGAAAGTTTTACTTCACTGAGAGGGTAGCAGATAACTGGAATAGTCTACCAGCAGAAGTGGCAGACGTTAATACAGTGACAGAATTTAAGCATGCATGGGATAGGCATAAGGCTGTCCTTAACGTAAGAAAAGACCAGGGACCAAAAAAAGTTTGAAAGTTTTTACTATAGGAAAATGGGCCGAATGGTCCTTATCTGCCGTCAAATTCTATGTTTCTGTTTTTGTTTACTGCAGGTTGAGAGAGGGATTGGTGATAAGGTGGCCCTGTAAAAAAATGTTAAACTACACCTATAATGAAACCCTAGGATGTCTACTTTTCAAAATATATACTTTGGGTGGTACATTTTAAAGTTGAGCACTGCTAAGCAGCCCCAAATGAGACATGTCACCAGTTAAAGGGATGGTAATGTTTCACAATAAAAGCAGCTCCAATTTATCTTCAGTATTTGGGCCGTGTAGAGTGTTATTTCAATACTGTCAGAGTTGTAGTTCAAGAGTAATTGAATGATAAAGTATCCCCCTCCCACCCCTTTCACTTGATGTAACACTGCTCACCTCAGAGAAGCAAGATGGTGTCCAGGTGGATCGAAGAGAGGGACAATCTTCAATAGCATAAGGAAAAACCTTAAGAACCTGGGGCAGGGTCTTCCTTATGCTCACAGTAAGAAGATTGTCCCTTTCTGTGAGCTGTCCCAGGACCAGATTCCACATCTGAGGGGTGGTGGCTTACACTAGGTAAAAGGGGTGGGAGGGGGATACTTTACCATTCAATTACTCTTGAACTACAACTCTGACAATACTGAAATAACACTCTCTTTGGCTCAAATTCTATGAAGATTAATTGGAGCTGCTGTTTTTGTTAAACATTACTATCCCTTCAAGTAAGCTGTGTAAATTCCATGTGTGAAACTGGAAATGCGCATGATCCAATTTCAACTACCCCAAACACAGATGAACCTATGCATAAGGGGTATTGCCTCTCAGTAGCTGAACACTAATCAATGTATTTTTTTAATATCTGCAATGATTCTGTGCTTGAAATCCACAGCAAAATTGAAATATATGTGATTTTTTTTTTCGTACTGCAAGTTTTGAGAAAGATTGGTGGTAAATATGCGAAAAGCACCTAAAAATGAAAGCCTGGGTTGTCTGCATTTCAATAATACACACTTCTGTAGGGAAATTTTAAAGTGGAGCACTGGTACACTGAACCAAATGAGACATGGCACCAGTTAAGCAAGCTGTGAAAATTCCATGACTGAAACTAGAGACACGCATGTTCCAATTTGGGCCCTGTAGCTCCCCCAAACCCTGACACACCTATGCTCAAACTAAGCTATAATCCTCATGTGCCAAATATTGAAAAAGTACAGCTTGGAAATAACGGTGTTCATCTTGTAATATTTACCCTGTAAA
The DNA here is from genome assembly GCA_037306005.1 of Rhinophrynus dorsalis. Lineage (NCBI taxonomy): Eukaryota > Metazoa > Chordata > Amphibia > Anura > Rhinophrynidae > Rhinophrynus > Rhinophrynus dorsalis. The sequence continues at coordinate 103,216,350 of CM074722.1, read as the reverse complement.
TGTGAAAAACGGATTGAAATACTAGGCATGTGGGGTAACACTCATATTCAGAAGATGCAAATGAATATATTTGGGGGTAATTTTTTCAAATGGACTAATAGTGTACAAATCCTGATAGGAAAACATATACAATTAAATTTTTGTTTGTTTATTTTTTTCCTCTTTTTCTATATTTTAATCAAATTAAAAAGATGGGGTATCCATTTAAATGTGGTATCAAAAGAAAGCCCTACTTGTGTTTTTTAAAAACAGCAGTATATAATTTGTGTGGGTGCACTAAAGGAATTTGAGAGAAAATATGGCTGAACAAAGACATACTCAAAAAGGACAAAATTGTTCTGGTCCTTAAGTGCAAACCACCTCTGATTCACCTGGTCTTAAACGGTTAGTAATGTAAAAAAAAAAAAAAAGTGTTTTCTGCATTTAGAAGAGCTTAAAAAGCTGAGCTAAATGCAAAAAACCGTATATCTCAAACCACTATGGTTTGAGAGATACAGGCATTTAACATTCGATGTCTCCTTCTGACATCTGTAAAGCTGTCAGCAGGAGATCTGTGTTGGTCGACACGGAGGCTCTGCAGCAGAGCTGCAATTGCGTTATTGAAAACAAATCCCTTCACTTGAATGGTCTAAAACGTGTGCTTGCAAACCAGGCCGCGATTGCGGCTCTGCTGCAGAGCCACTGTGTTGACCAACACAGATCTCCTGCTGACAGCTTTACAGATGTCAGCAGGAGACATCGAACTTTAAATGCCTGTATCTCTCAAACCATAGCGGTTTGAGAGATACTTTTTTTGCATTCAGCTCAACTTTTTAAGCTCTTCTAAATGCAAAAAACTTTTTTTTACATTACTAACCCTTTAAAGAATTTTCTTCACACAATAGGGAGATACATTTGAGAATAATGTGTTGAAGATGTGTTTGACATACCCAGACCACCTTTTCCTTGTCTGCTTGGCACAGATTGGTGTGCAGTAGTGTTTACGGCATAGACTGATCCATTATTTGATAATGATTTGCCTCGTATGTCACTTTTATGGGCATATGTTGTCTCTGTGTCCTGTGTGTATGCTTGCGAGGCCAGGATGTCAATTTCTTCCAAGTCATCAGCTGTGAAATCTTCATTGTCACCAAAAGGGTCTTCTGTGTTGTGGGTTGTTCTGTAACGTTTTGGTGGAGGATACTTGCTTCTGTCATAGCCAGAGCCGTGTGCTTCTGCTGTACTGAAGGAGGGGTTTACATGTGCACGTCCTGTGCTGTAGAATAAGGAGCTATCCCTTTTCTTATTGGCAAACAGGGGATTTGCTGACATGATGTGTAAGCACAGATTCCTGCAAGAGAACAAAAGGATACTGAACACCTTTACTTATACAGGGTCTCTGTGACTTATTACTTAGGTTGACCTTTTTGGAATAGAAAAGTGATACTAAGGCCCTTCCCTCCAACAAATAATCCTTAGTGATGCCAACTACATTTATACTGCATGCCCCAAATTTCATAGAAATCCCCTTAATACTAAACCTACTGTTAGAAATAATTATCACTGTCAGAGATAAATGTAGAGATGGAGTGCTAAGCTGGACACCAAGATGGCAGTGTGCAGGTTCGAAGGATAAGGTGAAATTTACTCACTGATATTTATTTTTTTTCTGTGCACCTCTCCATGGCTAAATAATGGGTACTGTCTGCGCCTACCAGCGAGTAGGAAAATTTGAAAAGAGTAAAGGATCCCTCTTCCCTACTGTCTGTATTTAACTTTTGTCCAAACTGTAAAAGCGATGTAGTTAAAACCCAAGAATATGAAACAATAAAACAATGGAATTAGCCAAATCACCTTATTATTTAAAGGAGCAGTAAACTTTTTTTTTTACGAAAAAATAGGTATTGTAGGGATTTTCCTATTGAGTAAAATAAGGGTACTCCCATTGCCAAGAAATTTATAGTTCCAGACTTATTAACAGTTTAAAACTCATGTTTTTTTAACATTAGCAGTGCCCTCTAGTGGTCAAATTCTAGTTAGTTTTTCTGTTAGATTCTAATGGAGAGGAAAGTCAGAGACATACAGTTCACCATAGAATGTGATAGAAACTGCCTGTCACTTCCTGTCAGTTAGAACTATCAGGAAGTAAAGCACAGTAAATTCACTACCTGATTATTTGAACGGTTATAAATTTTGAATATATATCTGACAGCGGTGGGAGTGACCTTATTTTATTCAGCAGGAAATGCTCTATAAAATATGTTTTCATAAAAAAAAAAAAAAAAAGTTTACTGCTCCTTTAACCCCTTAACGACCCGCCCACTAAAGGACCACGGAGCATTTTTTTTTTTTTTTTTTGCCTATCCGACTCAGGGATCCCAGAACAGCCGTGCAAGGAGCCCTGAAATCCGCGACGAACCTGGTACGTTATGGGTCGTTCAGTCACTTTTACCCATGACGTACCAGGATCATCAAGGGTTGTTAAGGGGTTAACTTAGTTTGATATGTTAACCGATTAAGGAAAGGGAGTGCAGTGGAGAGGTGAACAGAAGAAAAAGAACTATTGGTGAGTAAATGACACCTTTTCTTCTGTGTGCCCTCCAATGCTAAATAATTGGACTTCCCAAAGCAGTACCATATTAGGGAAGGTAATAAGACAGAATATATATGAATATTCCCAGAACTGAATATGACAACATATACATGTATAAAATTAGGGTACATTTAAAGAAAGAAATAGATCCTACCCTTAACTTGAGATTACAGCTTGAAGGACTTTTCTTCCAAAGTGCGTGTTCGCTGAAGCTTGAACATCTAAACGGTAATGCTTTATAAAAGGTGGATAGGGATGTCCAAGTGGCCGCATTGCAAATTTCCTCCGGAGATTCTATCACCCTGTGAGCCCAGGATGTGGTTAAAAGCCCTTGTTGAATTAGTCTTTATATTAATTGGGTGCTACTTACTAGCTAGAAGGTAAGCCAGAATTATGCAAGTCCTTATCCACCAGGCAGTAGAAGCCTTGGAAGCTGCAGATCCTTTGAACTTCCCAAAAACAAGTGCACAAAAAACAGACTATGGTTATCTTAAAAGCCAAGTCCTTTTTAGATATTTATAAATGCATCTGACGAGATACAGATTATGTAAAACTTTCTCTGGAAATTTTGTTTTATCCTAATCTGAAGAATGACAAAGTTACCTTGGTCCTGAAGGAAGGCTTTGTTCTCGGCACAACCTTATCTTGGTAGATTGACAGATATATTGGACTACAGGGAAAGGCCTGTAGTTCACCAGCTCCTCTTGCTGTTTTTACTGCTGTTAAGAATATTGTATTGATAGTCAATTCTTTTATTGGAATAGCCTCTATAGGTTCAAATCCTTTATGGGTTGCCAGTTGCAGCAGAACCAGATTTAGATCCCAAGCAGGAATTATTTCTTTTATAGTTGGCTTTGTCTTAGAAATTGCTTTTATCAATCTCTTGACAATATCTTCTGCCAAGGGCAACACTAGGACAGCTGACAAAGATTACAGCTGTACCTTAAAGGGGATGTGTCACCGCTATACAAGTTAGCATGAATCGTTGGCTTATACAGCGAATATAAGTAAATGTGTATTCATTTTTTTTTTTTTTTTTTTTTTTGAAGCTCTGTAACCTAAGTACGTCACTCTGCCTCTGCTCCCCTCCCTATATCCAGCCTCCTCCAATGATGGAGGATTTCTGTCTGTAAGCTGGAGCGGTCTAGTTGGCAGAGATCGATATCTAGCCAATGAGAAGGCAGAGTGATGGACTGCGGTTACAGAGGAGGTAACCGCAGTTTGCCCGGAAGCAGATGCAGGGCAGATATTATAAATTCAATTTAGATGAATAGGAGCTTTAAAAAAATAAAAAATAATTAAAAAAAAAAAAATTAATACATATTTACTTATATTCGCTGTATAAGCCAACGATTCATGCTAACTTGTATAGGTGTGATACATCCCCTTTAATTGTTCTAATCCTTCTTGTAAAAATTCCAGAATGACACTCACTTTGAATTATCGCTGGAGATTTTTCCTGGCCTGACACCATTTACAAAGTGTTGCCCAAACTCTGTGGTATATTCTTGATGACAAAGATTTGCTGCCATCAATAATGGTAACGGCAACAGTTCTAGATACTCCCATGGCCATTAATGAGCTCGGGTCAAGCGCCAGGTTTGAGAAGGGTGGATCTGGATTCAGAATTGGTCCTTGATTCAAAAAGTTCTTAATGCTTGCCAGACGTATCGGGGGCAAAAGAGATATTTTCACCAAATATAAGAACCATGCCTTCCTCGGCCACCATAGAGTGATCAGGATGATGTTCACCTTGTCCTTCCTTATCTTCATTACTACCTCTCTTAGTATAAGTATTGGAGGGAAAACATACATCAAGAGGACAATTCTGATTTTTTTATGAGGGTGCCCGAAATGTGTGTTGCTGATAGGGCCAGCAAATTATTTTCTGCCAAGTTTAGAATTCTGGCTTCTTGATTGTTCAGACGTACACTTCTTGTGCCTACTTGGTTGGATATATACACTACTGTTGCTGTGTTGACCAACCTCACCTGAACCACTTTGCTTTTGAGGCTGGATCTGAGGGATCTCATCACATTCCATACAGCTTTCACTTCTAAAATACTGATATGAATCCTCTTCTCATGCTCTAACCACTGACCTTGTATGGGTTTGTCTCTCCCAGTAGACCTCCCCAGCCTGACAGTCTGGCACGTGTCCACAGGATCTCACATGACGACTCCTCTAAAGGTCCGAATATAAGTTTCTGTTCTTTTCTTGCAGAACCTAAAACAGGAATCTTCTGCAAGAAATTGGAGGAATCCTTTTCCAGAATGTCAAAAAATTGCTTTGACGCTTCTTGATATGGAATTTAGCCCACGGAACAATTTGAACTGTTTATGACACGTTCCACAAAGGTTTTGAGAAATCCCTGGCTGTGTGCACCTTGTTTTTCTGAAAAGCCAGTATCTTCTCTCTTCACATTTTCTGTTATCTGACAAGAACACTTTTCCTTCCAGGGTCTCGAATTGCACCCCCAGAAATAGTCTCTTCTGTGAAGGAACTAACTTGCTTTTCCCTGTGTTGATCATCAATCTATGCTGGTCAAAGATCCATACTCCTTCGGGACCTTTCTTCTGACTTGTATACTAGGAAGATGTTGTCTAGGTACAGGATTACTTTGATCCTTTGTTGTCTTAAGGCTGCTATGGATATAACCAGGATCTCTTGGTGCTGAGGATAGCTCAAAGGCAAGTACTCTGAAATGGAAATGTCAGTTCTTGACGGCAAACCACAGGAATCTTTTGGGGCTTTCCCTGATCAAGGTCTGATGGTATGCGCCTTATACATCTACACTTGCCAGAAAAACCCCTGGAAATATTGCCTTGATCACATGTGAGATAGACTACATCTTGAACCTTCTTTGTCTGATCTCTCTTTTTTAGCCACCAGAAATGCATAATAAACTCCTCCAGAGGATTTTGGTACTGGAAATAGAATGGAGTAGATTGCCTGTCCTTTCTGTTTTTTTGGCACTGGTTCGATCACCCTGTTGCTTAACATCTGATGAATTGCTTGAAACATACTTGAAGCTTTTTGTTGGAACAACGGCACAGAATAGAATTCCAGTGTGTACCCCATCTCCACAATCTGCAAAACCCAGAAAATGTTCCAGCCTGCCCCCACTGGAACTATGGCCCACTGAAACTCACTGAGGTTCTTTTAGGAATAATGCTCTCCTAGCGAAGTCCTTTCTGGAACCTACCCTAGCTACTTGTGCCATTTTTTTTTTTTTGTGCAACTACCTTCCAGGAAGGTAACGTCCAGCTGCCTCTAAGGATCTGAGCTGAGGATCTACAAGGTGACTGGCCTCTGCATCTTCTTTTTTGAGTCAGAAAAGAGCTCTTCCCACTGGATGATCTTTTAATAATGTTCTCTATTTGTTCACAAAATAAAGAGCTTCCAACAAAGGGAGGAAATACCTGCATCCCAAGATTTAAGCAGAGAGCTCTCCTGGCCGTGACAGAATGCAGATGACCCTGTGAGCAACATACAGTCTAGGAATGCATCACTTAAAAACCTGATTGCTTCTTTTACAGAAACAATCTAATTTAACAGCCTGGATCTAGATACTGATGACATCACCTTTTCTTCAAACTCTGTCAACCAGATCCTCAGGGTGCAGAAAATACAAGACATGGCTATCTCCACCTTTAAATTTTGAGTAATGGTAGCATATGGCTTTTTAAATGCACTGTCTGACTTTTTTGATTGGGTCCCTTAGGGAGGTACCGTCTTCCAGAAGGATAGCGGTCCTTCTAGAGATTTGTGCAACTGCAGCATTTACTTTAGTTTGAGTAACCCACAATGCCACTTCATCATCCTGAAAAGGGTACGTCCTTTGGAAATGTCTTGTATTAGAGGTCATGAGGACCCCTTGATTCCATTCTTTTGTTTTTATTGTATCCTGTATTGAATGATGAATGTGGAAGACTGTAGAAGATGTTTTATGACCTACTAGTGTAAAAGCCTGTGTACTCGGGTGTACTACCGCAGAACTACATGTGTCAGTTTGTAGTAGTGGTCTTGTCCCACTACCTTGTATGTTGGGATGGGTCAGTTTCTCCTTGCTGGCCGTTCATTCGGGCAGTCTCTACTGCGCCTGCGTTCAGGCAGTCTCTACTGTGCATTACCGCACAGGACAAACATACATCTGGCCGTTTATATTATAGGATGCAATGAAAGCTGCATCTAGAACATTCATATCGTTATGGATCTCTGTGAAGCCTAAGGTCTTCATCATAGATTTTATAAGTGCATCTAATGTATCCAAATTGAATTGGATCTTCAAACAATTCCCCTTCTTCAGCTGAGGAAGCTGAAAACAATATCCATCAAACTACCTTCCTCTTCTTCCTCATAGGGTGTAGATGAAACACCTTCCTCTGGGCCTGACGGTCTTGGCAGTTTCCTAGCTGCATCACGTTTTCATTTGCCATCATGTCTGCGTCATCTACCATCCTCCCTCCATATAATTGTATTTGATCTTTTCATATCATGCTTCCCTTCCTCCCTGACCTTACTGTATATTGTTCCATTCTGCAGCTTTGTAAAAATACACAGTGGCAGACAACACGTTTAAATTTTCCGCCTGCATCCATACTGATATCCATGTCATTTTTGGGTCCTGTCAATCACTTAGCAGACTCAAACCGGACTTGATTTGTCACTTCTGATTAGAGTCTGCACATTCATAGAAGGTCCTGTAAGGACCCAAAAAATGACGTGGATATCAGTATGGAGGCAGGCTGCGAATTTAAATGTGTCGCCTGCCACACTGCATTTCAGCTGCCAATTTGAACATTACACAACAAGGTACACGAAGGAAGGGAGACAGAAAGTCGTACTGGGTTTCTCGCTGGATTGGCTCTTCCATCAATCCAGCAGGCATCACGAATACAGGACGACCTCGAAAATAAGGCAAGGTCGTTTTCTCATGCTAAAACATAGGAAGAAAAAAAAAACAGTCATATTTAGCAAGTATGGTATTAAGAGGTCTTACTTTCCCTCTGTCTGCTTCTTTAAATAAGCCTCTGCGTTTTTTTGCTCAAATTGGAGTGTGTCCCATCCGTGGAACATACACTCCGCTCACTTACAGTTTGCCCTATGAGACAGGGCTAAACTCTTCCCACGTCATGTCATATCAAAGCAGATCCACTCCACAGGAGAACGTAGAAGAAGCGAGTCTGCTCTCCTAGAAGATGACACTCAGCCAGGTATTACTGCTTTTTCTTTTCATATGATCTTTTGTCCCATACAATCCTTACCAGTAAAGGGTCTGGGACCATGCCTCATATTTTTACAAGATATAACCCACAACTGTTGGTGGGATATACAGTGAACATAAAATAATATATTAGCATGTTTTAGGAGGTGCAGGCGCACTTTTGATCTCCAGCTGTGTAGGACCAATTCTAGCTACAGACAGTAGGGAAGAGGAATCCTTTATACTTTTCAATTGGTCCTACCAGCTGGAGGTACAGTCAATACACATAATTTAGCCATGCAGGAGACACAGAAGAAATACATACTTTTTCTAATATACCACAACCATATGTTCGGATACTGTAACACAGGTGTAGAAGCAAGGATTCCAATATTCCTATTGAAGCAGACCTGGGGGTGAATGAAAAGCTACATTTGGTAGCAATGTTCTGGTGTCTAACAACCATTTTAGGTGTCAAAATCTGTCATCCGCAGCTTCTGTAAAGTAAACAGGTACACTCCTTCTCACTTCTGGTGTGAAAAACAAGAGACACTCTATTATCTCTGACTGTACTCTGGATTTTACATTAGTGTCAGCAACTGTGACAGATCTGCCTATGCTGGAAAAGGTATTTCTTTGAAGTGGACCTATCAACTTAGGGGAAGTTTAATTTGTTTTATAGAGAAATAGAATCTGACTTTATGTTGTATTAAAGGACCAGTAAACTTTTTATGTAAAAACATATATTGCAGTGCATTTCCTGTTGAGTAACATAAAAGTGTTCCCGCTGCTGAAAAATGCATATTTCCAGAGTTATTACAGTTTAAACCTGTGTTTATTTGCATTAGTAGTGCCCTCTAGTGCTCCAATTCCAGTCAGCTCTCCTGTTACATTCTAATGGAGAGGAAAGTCAGTAACTAACAGTTCTCCACTGAATGTGACAGAACTGCCTGTCCCTTCCTGTCAGAACAATCCGGAAGTAAACACACAGTAAATTCACTTCTGATCATTTGAACTTTTGTAACTTCTGAACAAAACAACTGACAGCAGTGGGAGTTACCTTGTTTTACTCAGCAGGAAAAGCTACATAATATATACATTTTCATTAAAAAAAAAAAAAAGTTAACTGCTCCTTTAAAGATTTTTCTGTAAATAAAAGGTTTATATTTTGGTGACAGTGTGGCACTTCATCCTAATTCTCTGCACAGTATGCTAATGATTTATGATTAAAGTGGATGTGTCACCTCAATATGACGTAGCACAAATAATTAGCTCTATTTGTTGTAAATGTAAGCTATAAAGTCAGTCCTGCAGCCACTCCCGCATAGACTGCAGTCCATCACTCTGCCTCTGCTCCCCTCCCTATATCCAGCCTCCTCCGATGACGGAGGTGTCTGTCTGTAAGCTGGAGCGATCTCATTGGCTAGATATCAATCTCTGCCAATGAGACCGCTCCAGCTTACAGACTGAAGCCTCCATCATCGGAGGAGACCGGATAGAGGGAGGAGAGCAGAGGCAGAGCCACAGACTGCAGTTGCAGAGTAGGTAACAGCAGTCTATGAGGAAGTAGCCGCAGGACTGACTTTATAACTTAAATTTACAACAAATAAAGCTGGAAAAAAAAATTTAAGACAGTTTTAGTAATATTTGCTATAATAGCCTAACTATTTATGCTATGTTATGTTGAGGTAACACATCCACTTTAAAGCCAAACTTATTGGTCACTGTGCAATTAGAAGTAAGCCCAGTATGTGACTCTGCATAGATTAATGAACAGCACAGTGAGTGGTAATATTGGCCTAGCAAAGAAACTGGAGGTGAATGGCAATGCTTACGAATTAAGTGAGTTAAAGGGCAAACAGGTTTTAAAAGTTTGTTTACAAAGTGTGCCACTATGGGAGCAAAGATTAGGCTGACCATATTTCCTTGAGACAAAAATGGCACGGGGTGTGGGACAGACGGACAGTGGGACTCCATCACTCTGAGTCCGATTGCAGTAAGCTGCAAGCAGCGAGAACGCGTTTGCCCCGTCTCTTACTAGCAGTGTTCTCTCTCTCTGGCCAAAAAGCCTACCCCTGAAGTAAAATTGGAACTTCCTCTCTGTCACTCACACTAGTGGTTTTACTGTGTTTACTGTATGCACTGATTACCATAGAGTCTTCTGACTCCTCGTCATATCACTAAGAGACTCTATGGTAATTTACCACAGACTCGAGAGTCTTAGACAGTTATGAGTCACTCAAATCATAAGACTCTGCGGCAACCAATGTATACAGTAACACCACAGTAAAACCACTAGTGTGACGAAAAGAAGTTCCGATTTACTTTATCTTATGAGAAATAAACAAGCTACGTTCAGTTTTTTTCACAAAAAATTAAAAACTATGTTATATTAAAAACAGGACAAAATTCACATTTATATTAAAAAGACAGGAGACAGTCTGTAAATATGAAAAAAAAAAAAAAACCAGTACTGTCCCGTTTAAAAAAAAAAAAAAAAAGTACGTATGGTCAGCCTAGCAAAGGTAGTAAAAGATGCACACAAAAAAAAGGGTAGTGCTACACGTAATAAGAGTAACAGATATAATATACAATACGACACAGGTAATTTGTATATGTCGAGTTCTATAATATACAAGAAACAAGCAAATGATCAGTATAAAAAAAATAAAAATTAAAAAGTTACCAGCCATAAAAATGCATATCTAGTCACTGGTTAAACATATAATAATGATATGTCAAACTTGAGTGTTATGTCTGTTTGCCAATGATGATGCACATGAAGAAGATGAAATGGAGATGAAACAAATGGAATGGAATGGAATGATTGAAGAAATGTCACTTAATGTCCCTGGATGCCCTCTAATTCTGCCACCCGTGCTGCTACTCCAATAATGGTTCTGCGAACCACCAGTAAAGGATACTACCAAAAGAAGAAAGGGAGCGCACAAGGCAAACAAAACAGGGGTACAGATGTAAGTGTAGATTATTGAAACACCAATAATGTAAAAAGTATTTACAATTTTGCACTCACATGTTCCCCATCTTGGGGTATTGCATATCAGGGTCCCAACCCCCTCTTAGCCATGAAAACTGCATCCTTCAGAGCCTGGATCTCCCATAGTTAACTTCTTCCAGATATTGCCCGATTCTTCTAACAGTTCCAGAATGTTTTCAAATCTCATTGGGTTTATTTGCACTCTGCTGAGTCCCGCCCCACGCCCTCTGCAGGTTTCCTTCATCTTGGTTGAACTGAACTGATTCCCCAGTGTTTGACCCGATTGCGCGTGCAGCTTGACTGCTGACACGTTTGCCTCGATTTTTGAATTTACTATCTCCTCGGGCACTGGAAAGACGAACTTTAGATTTGGAAACATTCTAAAATGGTTAGAAGAATCAGGCAATATTTGGAAGAAGTTAACTCTGGGAGATCCAGGCTCTGAAGGATGCAGTTTTCATGGGTAAGAGGGGATTGAGACCCGGATATGCTATACCCCAAGATGGGGAACATGCGAGTGCAAAACTGTGAATACTTTTTATGTTTTTGGTGTTTCAATAAACTACACTTAGATCTGTAGCCCTGTTTTGTTTGCCTTGTGCGATCCCTTTCTTTTTTTGAACGATAGTAAAAAGCCTGGGACTTAGCCATCAGCTGTGTCAGTCATTCATGGTGGTCTATGGTTCACATGCATAAACATCTCCAAGTTGCATTCACAGTGCCATAGATCACAACGGTTTTGTTAGAAAACCAATCTTCAGCAGCCTATATGAGTGCTGGATTGGCTACAATGTGACTTTGAACTGTAAGACTTCAAATCTCACAGTTCAGAGTCAATTGTGGAATCAGCAATATTGGTTCACTTCTTTCATATCCATTCTGGGGCTCAATTCTATTAGGGCTGTTAAGGAAATTAAATTAAATGCTGTAGGTTTACGTTATAGTTTGGTATTCTATTACCTGTGCTGTGACATAGGTATAGAATAGATTAAACGATGTGCACTATATTAGCGCCCACTGAAATCAAGGGACAGCACTTCCACTCTCGATTCTATTGTACGTGCTGGCTGTCAAGGGGGTGCATTTCTGCTGGTAACTCAGTTCCTACCAAACACAGGAGTTGAGTCTCTATTGCATGTTAAAAAACACTAATGAACACTAGAAACACTAAGGCACACAAAACAAAACAATAAACCATTTGGGTGGCAGAGGGGTAGTGCATTGCATATATCTTTGTGATTCAAAGGGTTAAATAATAAAACTATGTCCCATGCCCTCTCCCCACACCTTAAAGTATCACTTACCTTGATGTTGGAGGTCTAGGGGTGTCTGCTACTCCCTGGTCATCATGGCTCACAAAATGAAATAAACATTAAAAACAAAATCCTAATACCCGCCCCCTTCCCTTGTCCTGCTTGTGCTGTTGTCCAAGTCAGTGCAAGCAAAAAATGAACAGGGATTAGCTTTTATATGGCCAATCCCTGTACAAATTAGTTCCCATGCTCCCATCGATCAAAATGTGGGGTTACACAGGGCAGGGATGCTCTTAATTCAGCAATCCAGCTATTCAACAATTGGCTAGCTGAAGTGGTGACATTACACACATCTGTGACCCCTCCGGCTAGATGCTGATTAGCCTGTAGGTGCGTTTACTCTAGAGTATATTCTGTGACATCCATAATCCACCATCCCAGCCAATGGGAGAATGGAAACTAATTTGAACCAGGATTGGCAATTTAAAAGCCAATCCTTGCTCATTTTTAAGACACTTGCTCAGGAAACACCACCAGCAGGACAGGACAGTACAGGACGGGACGGGGGTCTTGGAGGCAACGGTGGCAGAGTGGTATTAATGTTTTATTTTGGATGTTTATTTTATTTTGTGAGGTGGACCACGGCATAAAGGACAAAAAGCTGGAACTCTAACAGTAGGGTGGGGGAGCATAAATTAGTGTTAAAACTAGGAGGTTATTGTATTGGGGGGGTGACTGTGAAAGTGGCTGATGGTAAATTTTTGACACAATGTCAAGCACAGAATGTTAGCTAGGTTAGATAGTTTCCTTTGAAGTTCACACTTCTCAAGCTATTTAGAGTGAGTTGTGGGAACAGAAAGCCAAGACAGGCGTTTGTCCTCATTGTGATTACATGCGACTAAAGTTTGTTGTGGAGAATGTTGACCAGGTAATAGAATACTGACTGTACAATCATGTGTGTAACATCCAAAATTATTGTTGGTACCAACATGTTTTACTGGGCTCGACAGAATTGAGCCCTCCCCTCCTGCTGACCCGCCAGGGCTCATAATGCAGCCTCAACTTCATCAACAGGTCAGGTGAACAGAATTGCGGTTGGGGAACTAATCTGGGCCCAGAGAGTTTCATTCCTTCATCTGCTCAATCACCAAGTCCTGGTCTGTTAGTGTGCCTTGACAACATATTTGATTATCGCTATATACTAGACCAGGGTTCAAAATTTCCACTCACCACTAGCCAATAGCGAGTGAGATTTTAGCCCTGGCGAGTAGAAATTCAGCCCTGGTGGGTATGTTTTGGCTTGCAGTGGCGAGTAACTTTTCAGGTCTGGCTAGGAGCAAAGAACTTCAAATTTTAAGCCCTGTACTAGACTGTATTCCAGTAATTTCCAGGTGTTGCATATTCAAATTTCCATCATTCCCATCCAGTCAGCATCTGGTGTGCAAAAGAATGCCTAGCACTGAGGGTATGGGACATGTGTATAAAGACAACAGAGTAACAATTCTAAGGGTCTGGAATGCGTTGGAAACTTCTCTAACATCCAATGGGATAAGTCCCAAATGTAAATAAATAGTATATTGTATGTCTTACAGATGCTATTGTTTTGCCACAGAATTAGTCCACGTTGTGTTTATCTAAAAGTCCCAATATATGTACGTATACCTATTATTAGTTAGTGTATATGTCAATGGCAGCCATAGTTTGACTTCAAATGTATATTAATACTTGCTTTTGCTTTGTTGTTTCCCGTCAAATATTTTGCTAGTGTCCTTTGACAGCCTGTATGTTAAACGTACCAGTTTAAGTTAATTTTTATGAAAACTAGAGAGGCTCGATGTAGTCGTTTTTTGTCCATTACTATACCTTCCGGATGTCTTATTGCCGGACTCCGAGCCTTTTCTCCTCTTCAACCCGGCCCTGGGTCATACTTTGGCGGCTTCACAATCACTACCAACCCGAGGCTTCGGTGGGAGCGAGCAGCCAATGAGAAGCCCGCAAGTATCATTGACACGCCCAGTGTCTGGAAGAGTGAAAGCTGAGCTGTGAGAGGATAGCTGCCGCAATGCAAGTATTGCTGGGAGTTGTATCGTACGTTGCTAAGTTAGTTTTGCGTGGGATGTAACAGCCAGTGGTTTTTTCCAGTCTAATCTATGGGGTGCTTTGCATAACACATGTTAATGCCGATGTAAGAAAAAGCTATGCAATTAAAGGAGATGTCGCATTTTATAATAATCCACCACGTAATGTACTGTGCACTTTTACAGACGTGCCTTACTTATTGTGTCTGTATGACTTTAATCAATGCGGTGGGTCTAACTCTTTGAGTGCCGGAGGCAAACCCCTCTGGCACTGCAAGGGCCACAGTAGGGTGCAACGGCACGGTGGTGTGGTGCAGACGCCACCTTAGGGTGCCTCGTTTTAAAAAGCGTGACCAAATTGTGCATGACGAATTTAACCTTTTGCGTGTCAGATATGAACCACCTGGCACTCATAAGGTTAAAATGTATGCTTATAGAAATGATTATGCCAAATATTTGCTTTGTTATCCTAAGTAAGAAATATACATATACTAGCAATGTGGGATGGAGCTGCCCGTCAGGATATATAGGGAATTAATGCACACACTGATGCAAGACAACCACACACAGAGACACAGGCATGCACTGAGATGCATAAAGAGCGACAGGGTCACACACACATACGTGCAATGCACAGCATGCAGACACGTAGACATACCTGGGAACTCTCCGGATTTGCCCCGGAGACTCCGGTTCTGACAGAGCTTTACCGGGTCTCCGGGGCAGAGGCTGATTCCTCCGGATGTGGAGAGTTTCTATTGAAACTCTGCCACATCTGCTTTTCCTCCCGTTGTGCCTCAGTCCCCAGCCTTCAGTGTGACACATTTAACCCTCTGAGTGCCAGAGTGGTACGGAATGCATTGCTTTGCAATGCATTCCGTACCACTCTGGCATTCAAAGGGTTAAATCCCACCCAACACTCAAGTTAAGCCCCGCCACTTTTTGACGCGATTAGCGTCATTTTTGTTACCCCCTGCTGAACAGAGGACTACCCTCCGGGTAGCCCTCAACTGAAAGTTCCCAGGTATGCACATAGAGTGTGATACAGACATGTAACACACAGTGAAGAACACACAGGCACACACAGAAGTGAGTCATAAGGGGGTGACTTATGTGTCATTGTAATGAGTTTGTGTTTGTACTTATGCCTCCACTGTGGCATTCATTCATATAGTTGAAATGCATGTGGTGATTGCACATACTATGGTGGAAAGTGGATTGTGCTGGCTTCTGGGGTGTGAGTGAGAGTATGGTGGAAGGTGGATCTGCTGGCACCCGGGGTGTGTGTGTTTTGTCTGATGTGTCTGTGGTGTAGGAGCGAGTGGCAGCCATTTTGTTTTTTCAGTTACTTGGATAGTGGGGGCAGGCCAACTCCCTGCATGATTTAAATCACTCCCCCATTGATTCACCCAATGGGAGCAGTATCTCCTCCTTACTTAACCCTTTGAGTGCCAGAGGGGTACGCAACGCATTGCTTTGCAATGTGTTGCGTACCCCTCTGACACTCAAAGGGTTAAGTTATGGTAACATAGCAATTTAACACACAGTTGCTCTTCAGTGGATGCAGCTTAGCAATATGCTGAGGGAACAAATAGATAGTGGTGATTGAGGCTTGCCCTCTGTAACATACATCAAAGCATCTCTGTCCCTTTAAGGAGAAAGGGCGGGAATCAGGAAGCGGAAGAGTGACATTTTAAAACAGACAGTGAGGTTGACTGAAGAGATGAAAAGAGTTAAATAAAAGAGTTGTTCTTAAGTTTATCCCTGAGTTTGTATTTTATGGAAACATTACACCCTCGTACTGAAACAGAGTGTATGGAGGGTTACAATTATCTGTGGGAGGTGAAACTGTGTTTGTGGGGTCATGATCATGAGTGAGTGTGGACCAGGAGAAGTTACTGATATCCCCTACTTCAGGAGCGAGTGGCAGCTATATTTTTTTCTTGTCAGTTGGATAGTGGTGGGCGGGCCAACTCCCTGTATGAAGAACATGCTGTGACCAGATGGAATAATTTAGAACTATAACATTTGAAATATTGATCACGGTTTTGTACATTGTGTGACATTTGGTAAATCTGGGGAACCAGATTGCAGAGTGGGCTGTTAAGTCCAGCACTCTGGCTTGTTTAAAGAATACTGTATGTGCTAAGGAATGTGAATTGACTCCTACTGTGCTTTATTGACCAGTCAGGTGAGGTTATTATGGACCAGTTAAAATGTCCCTTTTTCAAGCACTAATTTGTATTCTTATCTTGATAAGAGTGTCTGGAAGTGTATATAAGCAGTGTGTTTTATCAATAAAGGCTGTTCTGTTCTGCCCTCCTTAATACAAGTCTCGGCTGTATTTCTGGAGGGGGCTTGGGCTGGGGAATTTTACCTTAGTCATTGCAGGAGCAAATTCACTTGCCTCGCCGGTCTGCTGATCCTATAAGATTTCCATTTGTCACACAAAAGGGAGAGGTAATTAAGAACTAGTTGAACAGGGGCCTTAAAGGGATCTATATCCTGTCCCACACACCAGCGAGACCAGGATCCCCAGGTGGAAGTGTAGCAATGCTGTATTCTGGGAGCCCATAAATCCCAGAGGAGTCTTTGAGCCGAGTCCGATAGTCCGTGGACGTTCCAAGATCACCTGAAAGAGACCAGGCCACCAGTCGCAAACGACCCTGTAGGACCAGAGGGTGCAGGTTCCCTTTCGGATCCGTCAGAAGGTCCGGAGTGGATGGAAGTAGGAGAGGATCCTGAAAAGAGAGGCAAAGAAGATCCGGAAACCAAGTTTGGCTCGGCCAGAGGGGGGCTACTAACGTGAGCTCTGACTTCAGCGTCCGTAGATGGTGTAATACCCTGGTGATAATTGCTAAAGGAGTAAGCGCATACGCACCCTTCCATGGCCAAACTTGGAGGAACGCATCCACTACTTTGGAGTCTGGATCCAGAAGCCAGCTGAAATAATCTGGTAAATGATGATTCATCCGAGAAGCAAAGAGGTCTAGGACTAGGAGACCTCGAGTCCTTGCTAGTTCAAGAAAGATAGAGCGATCTAGTATCTAATTTCTGGGTCTCTCCAGTGCCTTGAGTACCAATCTGCCTCCAGGTTCGTCTCGCCCTGTAAATACTCTGCTTGAAGGGTGATGTTTCTCTGAAAGCAGAAGCGAAAGATATCTTTCATCGCATCTGCGAGAGCCTTCGAGCGTGCTTCCCCAAGACGATTGATATATTGAGCCGCAGAGACGTTGTCCATGCGAAACAGTATACAGCAATCCGTCATGTTCTTGGCGAGACTGAGAATGGTGAAAGAACCGGCTAAGAGCTCCAGACAATTGATATGTAAGTCCTGTTCCGAGTGGCTCCAGATTCCCCCCGTGTATAAACCTGCGCAAGTTGCTCCTCATCCCCAGAGACTGGCATCTGAATTGATCACTAGGTCCAGAACCGTGCTGAAAATCACTCGGCCGTTCCATTCTTCCATGTAGCGAAGCCACCAGTTCAGCTCTGTACAGACGTCGGAGGAGAGCAGAACAAGTTGATCATATGACTGTTCATTCCTGAGGAATTGAGCTTTCAGGCGTTGCATAGCCCAGTAATAGAGGGGACCAAGGAAGATGGCCTGAATTGAAGATAAGAGCCCCACGATCCGAGCCAAAAGCCATAATGGGGTTGCTGACAGTCGAAGCGCTCGTTTGAGTTGTCTCCTGATGGAAATAATCTTGGTCCGAGGTAGTTTGAGAGTACAAGAGACGGAGTCTATCTTGAATCCGAGAAATTGGACCTTCCGAGAGGGAGTCAAAGCAGACTTGTCTTCGTTGATCAAGAAACCTAGACTTTCTAGAAGGGCGACAGCATATGTTATGTGTGTGAAGTTAGACGATCTTTGTCCCTGCCGAAGAACAGAATGTCTAGGTATACTATGCATCGTTTACCTAAGGATCGGAGGTGTGCAAACACTGGTTTGAGCAGCTTGGTGAAACACCAAGGGGCTGAACTTAGCCCGAATGGAAGACACGTGAACTGCCACGGGTCGCTGTCCCACAAGAAACTGAGGAATATCCAACAGGATGATTGAATCAAAATAGAAAGGTAGGCATCCATCAGGTCCAGGCGTGTAAACCAATCGTTTCTTTGCAATAGGTCCCTGAGTAGATGGACACCTTCCATCTTGAAATGCCGGTATCTGATGAAGGTATTGAGATGTTTCAGACTGATAACTTGTCTGGACTCTCCTGTCTTCATCACAAGGAAGATATTGCTGAAGAAACCTTTGAAGTCTGGCGCTCTTTGTATTGCTCCTTTGTCTCTGAGAGCAATAAGGTCCTCGTGAATGAGCTTCTGCTGGTAGAGAGACATGCGAGAGGGAATCGGAATTGAGTCCTGATGAGGGGTAGACAGGAATTCAATCTTGTATCCCTGCACCGTTTGGAGAATCCAAGCGTCCGAGGAGAGGAGCATACAATTCTGCAAGAAAAAGGGAAGTCTGCCTGCTGTGAACAGAGGGGGAAAATGGTTTAAAGCAGTTGGACTCACCTGGATGTAGTGTAGAACGTCCCTGGGAGTGTAATCCTTGAACTCCAGTGGTGCCTCTCTGAGGTTGGAACTGTGATCCTGCCGTTGAGGACTGGAAAAAAGGTTGATTTGGAGAGTTTCTGGGGCCTGTAGGCCAAAAACGGCTGGTGACATGGCCCCACTATCTCCCAGCCCTGCCAAAAGCACCCCTTTGAGGGTTGCTTCTGAACACTTTCTTCAAGGATATCTGAGCCTTGTTCAAAGATGAGACAATGTTGATGTGGCTTTGTAACTGCTTCAAAAAAGGTTCGCCAAACGGCATTCCATTCGCTGAAGAGCCAAGTTCCTTATTGCTAAGATCCGCCAATTTCGGGTCTATTGGGAGAAGTGCAGCTTTGCGCCTTTCATTTGAAATGGCTACATTGTCGTTTCCCACCATACAAATGCAGCGTTGAACCCATTCACAAATGGTATAGGGGTCTAGGACAGAGTCAGAGGACAACGCTGAATCTGCCAAATATAGAATTTTAGTTAAAGGACCTGTCACTTCTAAAAGTTTGTCTTGGGACGATTTTAAACCTTTTTTCAAGCCTTTACGTGGATCTCTGCCAGACCTGGCCATGAAAGTGTACATGGTCAGGTCAAATTCAGGTGTGAGGGCAACCGTATCCGAGATTACCAGACGCGGGCATTCGCCAGCAAAGGAGCTTAGACCTCTTTATCCAGAGGTTGTCGTAGCCAGAAGTGTAGATATTGGGCCAATTGGGGTGGTGGAACCCATTCTGCGGAACGGGGGTGTCTTATTCCTCTGGGGTCAAACATAGGTTTTCCCATAAAATCCATGATATCTTTGGTATCCTTCTTTTTCAAAGGATCCCTATGAGGAGGTTCATTTGAAGGTTGGGGCTCACCCATAAACTGTTTATCAAAGTGGGAAACATCATTGTAACTAGTGTCATTATCAGACTAATCTGCCTGCCAAGTGTCCACTTCTGTGAAATCAGGTGGCAAATCCAAGTCCTCCTCACCTCAGGACGATCTAGTAGCCCCATAAACCTCAGGGGTGGAGGTCAATTTGCAGTGTTAATGAGATCTTGTAAACTGTCAGTGTTTGGGACAGACCTCTGGGACTCTTCCATGTTGTCAAAGTATTATAAAGATGGAAATATACAAAATACATTTCTCTTATTTTTTATTTATGTATTTATTTTTTTAAAATAAAGGTGCAGAAAAAATACACACTGAATAAGAAGAAATAAATTAAGGGGCTCACCCAATATAGCTCTTATCAAAGAGTAGTGGGAAGTAAAATTCCATGGCAGGAGTTAGGAAATATATAATTTGTTTGTGTAGCACAATCGGAATAAAATTCGCTGCAGTATAGAATATAAGGGGGCTCACCCCAGATATGGATGAGAGGTGCTCACCCTCTTGATAAATAGGGCCGAAAAATGTAAAAAATATATATTTGAGAGGCACAATACCATAGACTCAACAAGCTGACGCTCCATCTGAATGAGGAGCTAAGATAGCGCGGAGAAACAAAATAGCGGTGAAATCTTGCAAGAATTTGCTGAAATGTCAGATCTACTGACAAGCACTTGAAGGGAAACAATGAGAAAAATGAGAGGGGAAAGACAACGCAGACAGTACAGAAGCATAGCCCAGTCAAGCAGAAAAACGAAAAGGAAGAGAAAAGGCAAAAGTAATTAGAAAATTCAATCAGACAGATGGAAGATGTTTTTAGTGAAATAAGGTGAGATAGAAAACAAAAGGGGAACAAGAGAAAAAGGGAGGAAAGAAATGAAATTGTTTCTAAGTACTTTTATTTAAAAAATGGAGTAAAAATAAAACAAAGGGACAACTTTTATATAGCAAAAACTAATATGGAAACAAAAACCTCTGACCTGTTTCCATAGAGGTGAGCAGTAAGAAAGAGGATGTGAACCTGTTTACACAACTACTTGTTACTGTGTCTTCCTCCTGATTGTCATTTTTGTGTTGTTCTTTGCTGCTATTGGAGGTTGAGTAGTAAAGAGTTATGCAAATATAAGCCTCCTGTCATTACTTAAAATTCATTAAGGACCAGAAGGGTGATGCATTAGAGTAAGGACCAGTGGGATGATGTGTTGCACACTTGTCTTGTCTGATCCTTAACCCCTTAAGGACCATTGACGTACCCGGACCGTCTCACTGGTCCGGCACTTAAGGACCAGTGGTGGTACGTCATGTACTTTTACTCACCGCGCTCCTGCAAGAGCGTGGTGAGTAATACCGGGGACTGAAGTTGATCGCTCAAGACCGGAGCGATCTCTTTCAGTCCCCCGTTCGGCGTGTCAGCACGCGTGATCAGTCACGTGGGACGGCACGTGAAACATTCCTATCTGGTCCTTAAAGGACCACACACCCTGGGACTGCTGGTCCATAAGGGGTTAAAGAGATGAAATGACCATTGCAGTGAGCAGAGTTTGTCATGCTTGCAACTGTCTTGTCCAGCTCCATGGACCTATCATCCAGGATTGTCCGACAGTGTTATCTTTTGGACCAAGGAAAAATTCAGAGTAGCCATTAGGAATTTCTTACCATAGTAAGGTATGTGGGGATTTAATAGGAAGTGTAAATCCCCTTTAACAGCACACTAGGTGCACCACAGGGAACAAATGAGATAAGAAAATAAAGTGGCACAACACACAAATACAGAGCAGTGATATGACAGCTGCAACGGAGGGAACAAATACAATGTCCCATTGATTTAATGGGTTTTATTCCCTTGAATGCTCTTGAGATCTGCAATGCATTGCTTAAAGGGATAGTAATACTTCATTTTAACTTCATTTTATTTTGTAGGCATTAAAAAAACATGAAGAATGATATAAGTCTTATCTCTGAAACCTTTATGGTTTAAGAGATATTCACAAACAAAGTATCCCCCCCCCTGTTCAATCAGATCAGAAGGGAGATGCCCAGGTAGACTGCAGAGAGGGACAATCTTCAATTAAGATAATGGAAAAAGCTGAAAAACTTGTCAAGGGGGGAAGGGCTTTCATTGTTTTCATACAAAGAAAACTGTCCCCTTCTGTTATCTGTACTGTCATACAACCAGAGTCACATCTGAGAAGAGATGGCTTACACTAGGTAAAAGGGGCGGGGAGGGGAACTTTGCTTGTGAATATCTCATAAACCATAAAGGTTTGAGAGATAAGACTTATATCATTCTTCATGTTTTTTTAATGCCTACAAAATAAAATAAAGTTAAAACGAAGTGTTACTATCCCTTTAAGTGGTGTTGCTGTAGGGGGGATGACGGTGGGTGGAGCATTACTGAGACTTTTTAGGTTAATTCATGGCTTATTGAAACCACATTATGTAAACAAATTATTTAGAACTAGTTGAAGAAACCATGTACACGGGCCATAGTGCCACCCAGCAACGGTCGCAGTGCAGTCATGCACAGTAGAGACTGCCCACGCTGCGGCTGATAACGAAGCGGGCCACTCCGAATTCAGACTGTAGCCCTCTCTGCGCCACTCTGGTCTGAATTCAGAGCCCCGCTCCATTATCAGCTGCGGCGTGGGGCAGTCTGTACTGCAAATGACTGCAGTGTGCGCAGCCATCTCTACTAAGCATGATGGCATCTGACAAACACACACTTAGCAAATTATTATATAGGATGAGACCAAAGTATATTATTTACACAGACAAATTTATAAACACATACACTGACATTTACCCAAATGTTAACGGGATAGTAATACTTAAAATTTACTAATACCCATATTGTAGGCATTAAAAAAAAAGAAATTATTTGCCCCCAGTGCAATCTCTCAAACCTTTATGGTTTGAGAGATAATCGCTCACAAAGTTCCCCCCTACCTCTCTTTTCCCTGAAGTCAGCGTTATAGCTGACTGAAGGGGAATCCGGTCTTACGTGCATCAGGTGGCTCTGCAGCAGAGCCGAGATCGCATTAATAAAATATCCTTCACTGAAACGGTCTTCTACGTGTGCTTGGTTTGCAAGCACACGTAGCTCTGCTGCAGAGCGGCCTGATGGTCGTACGACAGGATTCCCCTGCAGTCAGCTAGAACACTGACTTAAAGGGATAGTAATACTTCGTTTTATCTTTATTTTATTTTGTAGGCATTAAAAAAAACATGAAGAACGATATAAGTCTTATCTCTCAAACCTTTATGGTTTAAGAGATATTCACAAGCAAAATTTCCCCCTCCCGCCCCTTTTACCTAGTGTAAGCCATCTCTTCTCAGATGTGGAATGCAGTCCATAGACCAGACAGATAACAGCAGGGGACATTCTTCTTTCTATGAAAACAATGAAAGCCCTTCCCCCCTTGACAAGTTTTTCAGGTTTTTCCCTTATCTTAATTAAAGATTGTCCCTCTCTGCAATCTACCTGGGCACCTCCCTTCTGCTCTGGCTGAGCAGTGTTACATCAGTAAAAGGGGCGGGAGGGGGATACTTTGTCATTGAATTACTCTAGAACTACAACTGACAGAATTGAAATAACACTCTCCAAAGTCCAAATACTATGATGATTAACTAGAGCTGCTTTTATTATGAAACATTACTATCCCTTTAAGGGAAAGGGGAGGGAGGGGGAACTTTGCGAGCGATTATCCCTAAAGTGATATTTGCTGTATCATATTCATAGGTAAACAAAAGATTCAATTCCTTTCTATTCATATATGCCATGAAGGACTCCATCTCCTGATTACTCCCTCTCCAAATTAGGAGAAGATTGTCAATATATCTACTGTACCACACCACTTTCCCCCTATAGGGGTTCCCAGATCCAAAGATGCAGGACTCCTCCCACCACCCCATAAAAAGTTAGCATAGGAGGGGGATCACATCTGTTGTTAATCTATCAAGTATTGTCCTCCCTCCATCTCAAATATCACTTCTTGAGAGAGGATTGAATTTTGCCCTTAAGTGTCATTTTGATCTATTTCAAACAGTCATTGATGCCGGTGGTCGAGTCAACAGATCCTTTCAAGATTTGTGTACATTAACAGATCTGGAGTCCATTAGAAGTGAAGGTGGATCTCTAATAACTTCTGATTCCATTACAAGAGTTAAAGTTGATTTATCTACTAAGTCCATGTTTTACCCAGTTAATAGCAGGTTTAAAGTCTTGAATAATTTTCAATAATTAATTGAATGAGACCTTATCCATCTTAGTCAAAATTGTTCGAAGAGTTCTTGCAATTTCACTAAGGATGAGAAATCTGCATTATAAGAATTGAAACATAGGGATGATGTAATTATAAAAAGTGCGGACAAGGGGGGATCAGTAGTGGTTTTGGATACCATCTACTATCATGAGGAGGCTCTTAGACAGTTGGGAGATACAGAATCTTACATTAAGTTGAAGAGCAATCCAACCCGGGAATATGCCAGAGACTTGGAATCTATCTTGCGGTGCGGCCTATCTACTGGTGTATTAACTCATAAAGAAATGGACATGCTGTTGGTCTGTGATCCCATCACGCCCATTTTCCATCATTTACCTAAAATACATAAGAATCGAGCCGTGCCGCAGGATAGAGCCATTGTCTCTGGCATAAGTTCTTTAAACAAACTTTTAGGTCAATGGGTGGATCTCTTACTTCATCCTTGGATATTGAGACTTTATAGCTACCTGAAGGATACTACAAATGTTATTCAATTGTTGAGTGAAGTGATTTGGAAGGAGGAGTATAAGTGGCTCTACTGTGATATAAAGTAACTATACTCGTTTATACCTCATCACTTGGGTTTGAAGGCTTTGGCCTATCATTTGGATCACTACAGTAACTATTCTGATGCCTTGAAGGACTTAATCATCCTAGCCGTCAGATGTCTCCTTACCCACAACTTCTTCCTATTTGACGGGGGTTTCTACCTCCAGAGGTGCGGTACTTCAATGGGGGCAAAATTTGCCCCCTCCTACGCTAACCTCTTTATGGGGTGGTGGAAGGAGTCCTGCATCTTTGGAGCTGGGAACCCCTATAGGGGGGGAAGTTGTCTGGTACGGTAGATATATTGACAATCTTCTCATAATTTGGAGAGGGAGTAATCAGGAGATGGAGTCTTTCATGGCATATATGAATAGAAATTAGTTGAATTTTTCGTTTGCCTATGAATATGATACAGCAAATATCACTTTTTAGATTTAAACATTTCTTCAGATGAGGTTACAGGCAACATTATTACTCAGGTTTATCGTAAACCAGCTGCTGGGAACAGTCTTGTAAGGGCAGAGAGCTGCCATCCTAGGCAAACCATACGTGGTGTGCCAGTTGGACAGTTCATACGCCTGAAGCATACTTGTTCAATGGATGAGATATTTGAGATGCAAGTGAAGGATCTCTATAGCAGATTTCTGCAAAGAGGTTATGCATCATGGGTTTTAGATAAAGCCTGAAATACTGCCAGAAGGGGAGGGAGACAGCGCACCAAAGATCTAAGTGCAGTAAAAACTTAATCGTATATATGTTTAGATATCATTCAGATGCTTAGTACATAAAAAAATCAATGTTTAAAAAAATATTTTTATAATTTATGAAAAATAATCAATGGTAAATATTGCGATAAAGTAGTGCTTATAGACATAAAAACATGTAAGAACAATGTAGGATAAGTAATAGACAATACTATTAGAGTTTGCCTGAAAGTCAGACTCGTGCTAAAACCTAGCGCTAGTCTATATATATTCAACCGTGGTACATATACACATGTACTTCCAGGAGGATGTCACTCTAGGGTCACAATGATTGATACAGTATCAAAGTACCCACTTATTGGTCTATGGGAGAATACGTGTAGAGGGACAATCAGAGCTATAACAGCATTCGGGATACAACGGGTTGACAGCAGCGTTATCAAAATGACACCCGATCAATCAGATCTGCTTACCAGATACTTTCTTTATGAACAGCATATTGAGTGGTCTTTGCTGCGCTTTCCACCGTGTCCCAGTTGATTCTCTATGTTGTCTCTCCCGTGTATAATAATACTGCTGTGCGATGTGCTGGAGCTGCGTATTACCACATGTAGCCACAGGAGTATCGGTCCGCTCAATATAGTTAGGTATAAAATTTGTTCCGTGTTAGACTCCTTTACTCCTTGGGAACACCAGACAAGTGTATTGTACAATGTCACAGATCGTGTTAACTTGGTATTATTCAACGCGTTTCCGGGTAACAATCCCCTTCCTCAGGAACTTCCAAGTTAACACGATCTGTGACATTGTACAATACACTTGTCTGGTTTTCCCAAGGAGTAAAGGAGTCTAACACGGAACGAATTTATACCTAACTATATTGAGCGGACCAATACTCCGGTGGCTACATGCGGTAATACGTGGCTCCAGCACATCGCACAGCAGTATTATTATACACGGGAGAGACAACATAGAGAATCAACTGGGACATGGAGGAAAGCGCAGCAAAGACCACTCAATATGCTGTTCATAAAGAAAGTATCTGGTAAGCAGATCTGATTGATCAGGTGTCATTTTGATAACGCTGCTGCACCTCAAGTGCAGCGAGAAAGATTGGAGGATCGAGTGGTTTTCAGCACTAGTTATAGTGCTGAATATAAGCAGATAATAAAAATTGTTAAACACCGTCTTCCAATATTACTTGCTGATAGAGGTCTTCAACCATATTTGGAAAGAGGATGCAAGTTTGTGTCCAAAAAAGCTCCCACTTTAGCAAGAAAGGTTTCACCCAGTATGTACGTAGGAGATAGAAAGAGTCCACAAAATTATACGTGGTTGAGGACGGTAGGTAGTTTTCCTTGTGGTAATAATAGGTGTGCATCCTGTAGGTGGGTTGTTCCCACAAAAGAGTTCGTCTGCCACGAACGGGTCACAACACAAAATTAGACCCTATATAAATTGTGCAACAAAGTTCGTGATATATTTGATAACATGTGAAGCTTGTAATGTTCAGTATACAGGGAAAACATGTAGATCCCTTAGGGAGCGGATATGAGAACATATCAGTAATATAAACTGTGGGGAGCATAAAACAGGTGTTTCCCAACACTTTTGTTTAACCCCTTCAGTGCCAGAGGCTCGGGCCATTTCCTGTACCCTGCAGGCCAGACACTTTTTCAGCATTTTTGCTATCCTTCTGTTTAGGCTTGATTTCCTCTGGGGATTTTTAGTTAAATATGGAAAACTATATATTGTTTTTTTCAGAACGAATTGAGCTTTCTTGTGGTACCTTACATGAAGAGAATTTTACATCGTACAAAAAGTTATGATGTCATAATTACAAAAAAAGTGAAAATTTACTAATTTTGCTAAAATCACATAATATGTATCAAAAACATTTACCTTGATTGAAAAAGTTTCAACTATTTGAAAAAGCCCCGAGTCCACTGAGTAAAAAAATACCAAATTTGTATAGTTTTACCTACGTCCATGGCTAGCGTAGAGTCCTAATCACCAGCCGCACTAAATGACATTTTCAACTTTATAAACTAATATGCGCATTCTAGGGTTTTTGTGGTAAAACTACCCTAAAACAGTGGAATAACTATATAAAACTATATATTTCTGAAAAGTAGACAACCTGCCGCATCTAATGAGGGGTAACTTGCCTTCTTACCCCAAGCCTGGTGTGCACAAATGCCTCCAGAAGATGGCGCTAATGAAAAAAACAGGCATTTTCTTACATTTCTGCCCCTTCGAATGTACTAAAGTGCTTGAAAACCATGGCATTTCCAACTGTATTCATTAGCTAGTGCTCTTAGGAGAAAAATCACACCCCATTGGTATGAGTTTAACTACCTTAGGGGGCGCTAGAAGTGCAAAACGACACCTACTACAACCTCAAATTTTTCCAACATTTTTTCAAATATTACTTGTCTGTACACAAATGGTTATAATAACTACAGAAGTGAAGAAAGGGTACACAAACCATACCATTTTGAAAAGAAGACACTCTGCCGCATCTAATGATGGGTGACTTGCCTTGTTACCCCAAGCCTGGAGTGCACAAATGCCTCCAGAATGTGGCGCTAATGAAAAAAAAGGCATTTTCTTACATTTCTGCCCCTTCAAATGTACTGAAATTTGTGAAAACCATGGCATTTCCAACTGTATTCATTAGCTAGTGCTCTTAGGAGAAAAATGACACCCCATTGGTATGAGTTTAACTACCTCAGGGGGCGCTAGAAGTGCAAAACGACACCTACTACAACCTCAAATTTTTATAACATTTTCTCAAACATTACTTGTCTGTACACAAATAGTTATAACACCTACAGAAGTGAAGAAAGGGCACACAAACCATACAATTTTGGAAAGAAGACAACCTGCCGCATCTAATGAGGGGTGAATTTCATTATTACCCCAAGCCTGTTGTGCCCAAATTCTTCCAGAAGGTGGCACTAAACGAAAAAAATGGCATTTTCTTACATTGCTACCCCTTCATCTGTATGGAAATCTGTGAAAACCATGGAATTTCGAACTGTATTCATTAGCTAGTGCTCTTAGGAGAAAAATTACACCCCATTGGAATGAGTCGACCTACCTTAGGGATGCCAGAAGCACATAACTACACCTACCAGTCCATAACTGCTAGAGACATGAAGGAAAGGTATAAAAAAAAGTAGACTTTCTCCCGCATCAAGAGAGGGGTCACTTGCCTTTCTACCCCCTGGGCTGAAGTGCACAAATATTTCCAAAAGGTGGCGCTATGGGAATAAATACATGTTTTTTTACATTTCCACCACTTCAAAGATACTAAAATCTTTGAAAACCATAACATTTCCTGCTGTATTCCGTACCTGCTACCAACATGAGAAAAATGGTAGCCCATTTGTGTGGGTTAACATACAATATGTGGGTACTAGGAACACGTACGTAAACCTGACACTTTTGTTTTTGAAATTATCTGCTTGCACTAAAATGGTTATAACCATAATAGATATGCAGGAAAGGTAGAGAAACAATGCCATTTTGGAAAGAAAACAACCTGCCACATCTAATGAGGGGTCACTTGCCTTCTTACCCAAAGGTTGGTATGCACAAATGCTTCCAGGAGGTGGCGCTAATGAAAAAAAAAAAGGCATTTTCTTACATTTCTGCCCCTTCAAATGTATGGAGCTCTGTAAAAACCATGGAATTTTCAACTGCATTCATTAGCTAGTGCTCTTAGGAGTCAAACAACACCCTATTGGTATGAGTTGACCTACCTTAGGGGGTGCTAGAAGTAGAAAACTATACCTACTACAACCTCTGATGTTTCTAACATTTTCTCAAACCTGACTTGCCTGTACGAAAATGGCTATAACACCTTCAAAATTGAAGAAGAGGAAGATAAATTATACCATTTTGGAAAGAAGACAACCTGCAGCATCTAAGGAGGGGTCACTTGCCTTTTTACCCCTAAGTTAGTTGGCACAACTATTTCCAGAATGTGGTGCTACAGGAAAAAAAAACCCAAACATTTTTTTTACACATCAGTCACTTCAAATATACTAAAATGGTTCAATGGGGTGGGATTTCCTAGGAGGACTTCTTGCCACCCTAAGAAAAATGGTACCCCACTGCTGTGGGTTAACATACCAATTTACGCTACAGGAGCGTAGCTACCAGTGAAACAGAAATGGGAAAGCAAACAGTGTATGTGTGATTTTATGGCTAACAGATGAAAGAAGCTAGGGTGCCAGCCGGTGTACGTGCGGACCTGTGACTACAAGTGTAACAAAATGTGTGGGAGGGTGAGGGATTAGGCAGTGTGTGTGGGTATGAGCAGAGGAGCAAGGATGGTGGTGATGGTGGGTCAGTGTCTGATCTGTGTCTGATCTGTGACTACCAGTGTGCAATGTATGTCCCCTCATATGTCCCCTACGTTGGAGCCCCCCTCCTGTGGCACGTGCATTTTTTGGGGCTTTCCCCTGATATTTTTGTGTAGACCTCGGTGGGGACATCAGAACCCATACAATGAGGTCTAAATAAAAAATAAAGGGGGGAAAAAATCCTTTGTGTGCCACAGGGGTGTCCAGTGGATTGCAAAGCAATGCATTTGGGCCCTTGTGGCACACAAAGGGTTAATTTTTTTTAATCGTTACTTTGTATTCAGATGGCCACCAAACAAGCTCTGATCACAAAGTAATGATAAAAAGTCCTGTGTGTGCCACAGGAAGGGGGGCGGCATTGAACCCCCCCTCCCAGTGGCACACACAGGGTTAATTTTTGTTTTCATTTTTTTTTTTATTATATACCTCATTGAGGGGCATCAGGACCCCCTGATTCCTCCCCAATGAGGTCTTAGTAATAAAAAAATATATATGTCCACAAACGGAGTGACCCTGTGAGTGCCACAGGGGTCTCCAGCGCATTGCAAAGCAATGCATTGGATCCTTGTGGCACTCAGAGGGTTAATTTTTTTTTTTTATCATTACTTGGTAATCAGAGCTTGTTGGGGGGCCATCAGGACCAATCCTGATGGCCCCCCAACAATCTCTGATAACGAAGTAATGATAAATGCCCTGTGTGTGCCGCAGAAGGGGGGCTGCATTGGCCCCCCTTGTGGCACACACAGGGTTAATTTTTTTTTTCTTTACATTTTTTTTATTATGGACCTCATTGGTGGGTATCAGGACCCCTCTGATTCCCCCCAATGAGGTCTTACAAAAAAAAAAAAAGGAATCAAAATAAATGTCCCTGTGAGTGCCACAGGGGTCTCCAGCGCATTGCAAAGCAATGCATTGGACCCTTCTGGCACTCAGAGGGTTAATTTTTTTTATTATTACTTTGTAATCAGAGCTTGTTGGGGGGCCATCAGGACCAATCCTGATGGCCCCCCAACAAGGTCTAGTAACAAAGGAATGAGAAAAGCCCTGTGTGTGCCACAGGAGGGGGGGTGCATTGGCTGGGAGATCAATATGGCGACCGCAGGAGAGCAAAAGCTCTCCTGCCTTTCACTCCTACCACCGGTAGGAGTGAATCGGGTAAGGGAAACTTCCCTAACGTAATCGGTGACCATGTTGGGAGGATTCCCCCGGTCTCACCCACTCCTACCCGGAAGTTCGGGGTAGGAGAGCGGCGGAGGGAGAAGCTCTGTTTCTCAGACAGGGGCGGACTGACAGGACCCAGGGCCCCTGGTCCAAAAAGAGGTTTGGGCCCCCTGCTCAATGACATCATTGGCCTCTCCCTGTGACATCATTGGCCCCACCTTCCACTACATCCTCAGCACCGCACACCTACCTACCCTCCCCCCCCACACACACACTCCTCCCATCCAGAAGATTCACATTACACAAATTAAGGTACTCCACACCATTTTAGAAGTAAATCTGTTTTAATAAAATTAATCTTGCGTTTAAAAAAATAAATAAATAAATAAAACTAACCTTACACTGCTGGCTAGCTTCTTGCCGGTTGATTGAAGGCTACTGGCTGGATACCTTGAGGGTGTTCTGGATGTCTGGCCTGGTGGCTGTGCCTGTAGCGAGTACAATGTTCCATATATAATTTGCAAAGGTGTGGTTGCCTGGGGTATTGTATGGCCTGGGGGTACTGAATAGCCTGGGGGGCCTTTAGGCCATTCAGTACACCCCTCCAGGCCATCCAGTACCCTTCCTCCAGGCTATCCAGTACCCCCCTAGGCCATACAGTAACCCCCTCCAGGCCATACAGTAGCCCCCCATGACATCCAGTACCTGCCCCTTCCACAATGCCCCCATCTCCAATCTCCACATTGCCCCTCAATCTCCACAATGCCCCTTCCACAATGCCCCTCAGTCTCCACAATGCCCCGTCCACAATGCCCCTCAGTCTCCACAATGCCCCGTCCACAATGCCCCTCAGTCTCCAAAATGCCCCTCAATCTCCACAATGTGCCTTCCACAATGCCCCTCAATCTCCAAAATGCCCCTCAGTCTCCACAATGTGCCTTTCACAATGCCCCTCAATCTCCAAAATGCCCTTCAATCTTCACATTGCCCCCACAGCTTCTCATTGCCCTTCAATCTCCAAAATGTCCCTTCCCCAGTCCCCCTCAATCATTCCCCTACCTGAAGTCCCTGGTGGCCTACCAGACTGATCTGTGCCTCCTGGAGCTCCCGCGCGTTCTCAGTAATGCAGAGCGCTGGGAGATGACATCATCTCCCAGCGCTCTGTATTACTAGAGTGCCGGGTGCAATGCCAATACACAGTTGCTGCGGGCGCGTGGCGAGGGGGTCGCAGGGGGGCGGCCGGGCCCCTGGAGTGATGGGCCCGGCCACAGGTGCGACCCCTTTTACGCCACGGAGCAGTGCGCCTGCAGCGGACACCTACAAGGCAGCCCAATGGAGAGGGACAGCCAGGGCACTATTTCTGGTGGTGGCGGACCCCTTTCGGTCACGGGCCCTCGGTCCATGACCGAATTGCCCGATGGTCAGTCCGCCCCTGTTCTCAGAGCTTCTCCTTTGGCGATACTGATCTCCCAGCGCAATCGGCTGGGAGATCAATACGTGGGAGGACATGAGGAGTAATCCTCATGTCCTCCCAAGAGTGCCAGGCTGCATTTCAGCTGAAATGCGGCCACTGCCTGCCGGTTATACCGGCTTAAGCAGTGACCCCATTTTAGCTGTCAAATGTACGAGCGTGGCACAGCAGGTACAGCTGTGCCCACTCTTACATTGTACCCACCTGGCACTCTAGGGGTTAAATCATGGCTCAAGTCTTGAACATTTTTCTGTGGTAGGCATAGAAAGAGTGGTTACATCTGTTCAAGGTGGAGATAGGGATAGATTGCTATCCCAAAGGGAAGTGTTCTAGATCTTTAGCCTGTCTACTAGAATGCCACAGGGACTTAATAAGGCCTTTGATGTTTCTTTGTTTGTATAAAATTCTATTCTAAGAGGAAGGATATCTTAGTCCTGGATTTTATATTAGCTGCAAATAGATGTAAAATATATGTGTGTGAGATACATGTTTGATTTCCCTTGCATTTGTCTATTTGATTGCTTTAAAGACATTAAGAGGTTTTTTGATGTATTTTTAGTGCTTAATATTTTATCTTAAGGACGAATGGTCGTTTTGCATTATAGTTTATTTTTAGGTGTAATGGAAGAGATCTTGATATGGAGTTTTGGTGTAATACTCCTGGATTTGTTCATTTTGTCATCTTGGTCTTTGTAAATGCAATATGTAGCGTTTACTTTATATGTTATTACACGCATTTTAGTCCTCTGGGTGCTGTAAGGGCACGCGTTGCGTTGTTTATCGATGCGTTGTGGCTCCTCTGACGCCCGGAGTGTTGTGATATAGATTATTGGTATACTATTATGCTCAAACTCGGGAGTATACACCATTTAATTCCATCTACTAGTTTGGTTACTAGTCATTAAAGACTCCTAATATAAATTCAAATGTGGTATAGCCTCACAATGATTGATATAGTTGTATCAATAACTTTGCGATTAACATTTCTTGAAATTGTTTTATTGTATTTTCTATTAATTGTACTTTTGTATTTGAATGTATCCATCGTTCTCTTTAATTTGAGGTGTATGTTGTATTGTTAAGGTGTATAATGGGTTAATATTTACCTTTATTGCGATCTCATGATTATTCAGATTCATCATTTGTTATTCTAATGATGGCTTGCTACACCGCCCTTTAAAGGTTTGGATTGATGGGAGCTTCTCTAGTCTATGATTAAGCACCCAGGTGCGAAACGCGTGAGACTACTGCGGCATGTGTAACGTCTGTCCTGATACTCTGTAATAAAGATTACTACTGGTTTTATCTTCTATGTTGGAGTGCGGTTCACATTTGTTTGCTTGGTGATGGTGGGTGAAAGGGACCCTTTGAGCCAGCACCACGAAGAAGAGACCGGAAGGCGGTGAGTGAGTGATCTCTTGAAACATTGTATTTACATGGAAACTCTTCTGTAGCAGTGCCATTGTCTTTTCAATCGTCAATATAAATGCATACACACATTAGTAATAATATTGCAACATGAATCAATACAATGTGAATTCAACATGTAAGCAATTGTTATTAGCAAAGCACACAGCAACAATGCATCAAGAAGGGGCTCAAGAGGACAAAGTTCCCAGATATGGATTTTATTGACCATATCTCATTAAACATGCGGTGGGTGGGAACGAAGAGGAAGAACTCTGCAGCCTTCCTCCTGCTTCGAAATTAAAGGGTCAGTAATGTCCCAAAAAATACTTAGAGTTTTGTAGAGCTTCAAAAAATAAATTCTATGGCACAAAGCCTATCTCTCAAACCGCTATGGTTTGAGATATATATGCATTCAAAGTTCCCCCCTCCCTCTCCTTCTGATGTCAGCTGTAAAGCTGATAGCAGGAGATTCAAGTCATGCGACTCAAGTAGGCTCTTCAGCAGAGCCGAAGTCGCATTATTTAAAAATAATTACTTCATTGGAACGGTCTACAAAGTGTGCTTGCAAACCAGGCATACTTTGTAGACCTTTCCAGTAAAGTAATTATTTTCCAATAACGATATTTTGGCTCTGCAACAGAGCTGCTGGTTGGTCCTCGGACCACGATCTCCTGCTGTCAGCACAACGCTGAAGTCAGGAGAAGGGGGGGGGGGGAGCTTTCAATGCCTATATGTCTCAAACCATAGTGGTCTGAGAGTTAGGATTTTTGTCATATAATTTATTTTTTGAAGCTCTACAAATCTCTAAGAATTTTTTGGGGGAAATTACTGGCCCTTTATGGCAAATTATTTTAAACAGTTTGAATTTGAGATGATGTAAAACATAACCCTAAATGGGGCCAGATTTCCCTTTAGGCAGAGTAGGTAACAGCTTAATGTAACAGATTCTGAGGAGCTCTCAGCTGTGATTAACACACCCACGCTCTGAATTATGGAATGCTAGAGAGACCTAATTCGCAATGCTTTGGCAACCTCTCTAGTATTAAACTGTTGAAAATTCTAATTTAAATATTTGGAATTGTTATTTCTCCCCTATGGTGCACTTGGTTTGCGCCAGAATTAATTCCATTCTTCATAGTTACATAAGGCTCAATGCCATGACGATATAGCCAACATCATTATTATTATCATCATACTTTAATAACCACCAGCATATTCTATAGTGCTGTGCAATGTGGTGACAAAACACAGATATAGTAATATTAGTAAAAATTGTGACAGACAAAAACAAGAGGTAGTGAAGTCACTTCCTGGATTAGTTTACAGTTTAGATAGTAAGCTACTGTTCATGGCCTGCAATATATCTATTTTCCACTAAGGTGCAGTTCCCTCAGATACCACAAAGCGATGTGTTGCTAGGCAAATTATTAAAGGGAAGTGCTAGTCTGCTTGGTACAGTTGAGTTTTCTTTACCCTATCCCCCAAGAGACAGGCAGTTTGAACAGAATCTTTTTATTTTAGGCCTGCTACAGCTTTGTTTTGATTACAAGGCAGAGTTTGTGCTAGGTCTGAGAGAGGAAGTGAATTGCTGTGGTTAAGGTTCAAGAAAACAGGTGTGCAAAGCAATTACTTTGTGAGTTCCAGTCTGTTCAGAAGAAATACTAATAGAAGAAATATGAATGGATTAATTCTGCAGTGAACCAATTTATAGGGGAAAATTAACCCTTTATGTGGCAGAGGGGGTGTACTCAATGCATTGAAAAGCAGTATGTTCCAGTCCCTCTGGCACTCAAAGGGTTAAAAATCCCAAATGTTTTAAAAATCACCCCTGTTTGTCCAGAGGATGGCAAAAAAAACAACAACATATTGAAGCCATATCCAATTAAGCCTCATGTGGGTAAATTAAAATGCCTTCTTGACCCTAAATGGCAGTAATATGTTTTCAACATCCCATCTGCTTTGAAACAAACTGTATAATTCTAACCATCATAATTCTCCATTGCATCTTGTTCTACCAGTCAAGGGGATAGGGTGGATGAGAGGAATGGTAAAAGAGAGGAATGAGAGAGAGTGAAATACGGGAAGTAATTAAAGTAGACAGGAGGGGCAAAGAGAGGGAAATAAGAAGGGCAGAGGAAAGTGAGGCAAAGAGGAAAGGGGGCAGAGAGATATGAAGAGGAAAGAGGGGGCAGAGAGAAATGAGAAGCGGAGAGGAAAGAGAAGGTTGAGAGGAATGAGGGGGCAGATAGAAATGAGAAGCGGAGAGGAAAGAGAAGGTTGAGAGGAATGAGGGGGCAAAGAGAGGAATGAGAGTGGGGAGAGAAAAGAGGGGGCAGATAGAAATGAGAAGCGAAGAGGAAAGAGGCAAAGAAAGGAATGAGGGAGCAGAGAGAGAGCGGTAGTAACTCTTTGAGTACCAGAGCAATGCATTTGCGTACCCATCTGGCACTTAAAGAGTTAAGAGGCAAAGAGAGGAAGAGTTGGAAAAAGAGAGGAAGAGTTGGAAAAGATGGGAGAGAGGAGGCTGGAGAAGAAAAACAATGGGATAAATACCTTTTCCTCACCACCACTTCCACATACTGTGTGAACTCGCTTTTGGAATACAACTCGCATTACACAAAGCCAACCCACAATGCCAGAGGATGATGGGAGCTGTAGTGCAATAACAGGTAGAGAGACACAGGTTGCCTATGTCCTTCTAATTTCATGCTGTACTTAAAGAAGCAGTAAACTTTTTTTTATGAAAACACATATTTTATAGATCTTTTCCTACTGAATAAAACAAGGTCAATCCCATTGCTGTCAGATGTTCTATTCAAGATTTATATCAGTTCAAATAATCAGGAAGTGAATTTACTGCATTTACTTCCTGATAGTTGTAACTGACAGGAAGTGACAGGCAGTTTCTATCACATTCTATGGAGAACTGTATGTCACTGACTTTTTTGATTTTCCTCTCCATTAGAATGTAACAGGAAAAATAATTAGAATTTGACCACTAGAGGGCACTGCTAATGTAAAAAACAAACACGGGTTTAAACTTTAATAACTCTGGAAATATGAATCTCTTGGCAGTGAGAATACCCTTACTTTACTCAGTAGAAAAATCCCTACAATATATATTTTTTTTCATAAAAAATGTTTACTGCTTCTTTAAAGGGATGGTAATACTTAAAATGTAAAAAAAATATATGTTGTAGGGTTTATCCCCCTGAGTAAAACAAGAGTACTAAAAGAGTTGTGAGGAGCACACATCAAGCACGAACAAGATTAAGTGTCTTGTTCTAAGGCATGATAGCCTCTCAATGGTGCTACAACTCACGTTTTTCACTCCCATGTGCCATTGCAGAGAGGAAATCTCCATGTCCATATCAGACTGGTCCCGCCCACAGACAGTCCAGCTCCGAAATGTCAGGCAAATCCTCTCCGCACGAGAGAAACGGCAAAACCACAGACGTACGTTTCGGCCTATGTGGGCCTCGTCAGTGTGGTGCAGCCGAATCCCTCTAGGCACATGGAAGCAAGGGCCCATGCCTGGGATGCCCTTAAACTTAGGGAGACAAAAAGAGTTGTGAGGAGCACACATCAAGCACGAACAAGATTAAGTGTCTTGTTCTAAGGCATGATAGCCTCTCAATGGTGCTACAACTCACGTTTTTCACTCCCATGTGCCATTGCAGAGAGGAAATCTCCATGTCCATATCAGACTGGTCCCGCCCACAGACAGTTCAGCTCCGAAATGTCAGGCAAATCCTCTCCGCACGAGAGAAACGGCAAAACCACAGACGTACGTTTCGGCCTATGTGAGCCTCGTCAGTGTGGTGCAGCCGAATCCCTCTAGGCACATGGAAGCAAGGGCCCATGCCTGGGATGCCCTTAAACTTAGGGAGACAAAAAGAGTTGTGAGGAGCACACATCAAGCACGAACAAGATTAAGTGTCTTGTTCTAAGGCATGATAGCCTCTCAATGGTGCTACAACTCACGTTTTTCACTCCCATGTGCCATTGCAGAGAGGAAATCTCCATGTCCATATCAGACTGGTCCCGCCCACAGACAGTCCAGCTCCGAAATGTCAGGCAAATCCTCTCCGCACGAGAGAAACGGCAAAACCACAGACGTACGTTTCGGCCTATGTGAGCCTCGTCAGTGTGGTGCAGCCGAATCCCTCTAGGCACATGGAAGCAAGGGCCCATGCCTGGGATGCCCTTAAACTTAGGGAGACAAAAAGAGTTGTGAGGAGCACACATCAAGCACGAACAAGATTAAGTGTCTTGTTCTAAGGCATGATAGCCTCTCAATGGTGCTACAACTCACGTTTTTCACTCCCATGTGCCATTGCAGAGAGGAAATCTCCATGTCCATATCAGACTGGTCCCGCCCACAGACAGTCCAGCTCCGAAATGTCAGGCAAATCCTCTCCGCACGAGAGAAACGGCAAAACCACAGACATACGTTTCGGCCTATGTGAGCCTCATCAGTGTGGTGCAGCCGAATCCCTCTAGGCACATGGAAGCAAGGGCCCATGCCTGGGATGCCCTTAAACTTAGGGAGACAAAAAGAGTTGTGAGGAGCACACATCAAGCACGAACAAGATTAAGTGTCTTGTTCTAAGGCATGATAGCCTCTCAATGGTGCTACAACTCACGTTTTTCACTCCCATGTGCCATTGCAGAGAGGAAATCTCCATGTCCATATCAGACTGGTCCCGCCCACAGACAGTCCAGCTCCCAGGCATGGGCCCTTGCTTCCATGTGCCTAGAGGGATTCGGCTGCACCACACTGACGAGGCTCACATAGGCCGAAACGTACGTCTGTGGTTTTGCCGTTTCTCTCGTGCGGAGAGGATTTGCCTGACATTTCGGAGCTGGACTGTCTGTGGGCGGGACCAGTCTGATATGGACATGGAGATTTCCTCTCTGTAATGGCACATGGGAGTGAAAAACGTGAGTTGTAGCACCATTGAGAGGCTACCATGCCTTAGAACAAGACACTTAATCTTGTTCGTGCTTCATGTGTGCTCCTCACAACTCTTTTTGTCTCCCTAAGTTTAAGGGCATCCCAGGCATGGGCCCTTGCTTCCATGTGCCTAGAGGGATTCGGCTGCACCACACTGACGAGGCTCACATAGGCCGAAACTTACGTCTGTGGTTTTGCCGTTTCTCTCGTGCGGAGAGGATTTGCCTGATATTTCGGAGCTGGACTGTCTGTGGGCGGGACCAGTCTGATATGGACATGGAGATTTCCTCTCTGTAATGGCACATGGGAGTGAAAAACGTGAGTTGTAGCACCATTGAGAGGCTACCATGCCTTAGAACAAGACACTTAATCTTGTTCGTGCTTCATGTGTGCTCCTCACAACTCTTTTTGTCTCCCTAAGTTTAAGGGCATCCCAGGCATGGGCCCTTGCTTCCATGTGCCTAGAGGGATTCGGCTGCACCACACTGACGAAGCTCACATAGGCCGAAACGTACGTCTGTGGTTTTGCCGTTTCTCTCGTGCGGAGAGGATTTGCCTGACATTTCGGAGGTGGACTGTCTGTGGGCGGGACCAGTCTGATATGGACATGGAGATTTCCTCTCTGTAATGGCACATGGGAGTGAAAAACGTGAGTTGTAGCACCATTGAGAGGCTACCATGCCTTAGAACAAGACACTTAATCTTGTTCGTGCTTCATGTGTGCTCCTCACAACTCTTTTTGTCTCCCTAAGTTTAAGGGCATCCCAGGCATGGGCCCTTGCTTCCATGTGCCTAGAGGGATTCGGCTGCACCACACTGACGAGGCTCACATAGGCCGAAACGTACGTCTGTGGTTTTGCCGTTTCTCTCGTGCGGAGAGGATTTGCCTGACATTTCGGAGCTGGACTGTCTATGGGCGGAACCAGTCTGATATGGACATGGAGATTTCCTCTCTGTAATGGCACATGGGAGTGAAAAACGTGAGTTGTAGCACCATTGAGAGGCTACCATGCCTTAGAACAAGACACTTAATCTTGTTCGTGCTTCATGTGTGCTCCTCACAACTCTTTTTGTCTCCCTAAGTTTAAGGGCATCCCAGGCATGGGCCCTTGCTTCCATGTGCCTAGAGGGATTCGGCTGCACCACACTGACGAAGCTCACATAGGCCGAAACGTACGTCTGTGGTTTTGCCGTTTCTCTCGTGCGGAGAGGATTTGCCTGACATTTCGGAGGTGGACTGTCTGTGGGCGGGACCAGTCTGATATGGACATGGAGATTTCCTCTCTGTAATGGCACATGGGAGTGAAAAACGTGAGTTGTAGCACCATTGAGAGGCTACCATGCCTTAGAACAAGACACTTAATCTTGTTCGTGCTTGATGTGTGCTCCTCACAACTCTTTTTGTCTCCCTAAGTTTAAGGGCATCCCAGGCATGGGCCCTTGCTTCCATGTGCCTAGAGGGATTCGGCTGCACCACACTGACGAGGCTCACATAGGCCGAAACGTACGTCTGTGGTTTTGCCGTTTCTCTCGTGCGGAGAGGATTTGCCTGACATTTCGGAGCTGGACTGTCTATGGGCGGGACCAGTCTGATATGGACATGGAGATTTCCTCTCTGTAATGGCACATGGGAGTGAAAAACGTGAGTTGTAGCACCATTGAGAGGCTACCATGCCTTAGAACAAGACACTTAATCTTGTTCGTGCTTCATGTGTGCTCCTCACAACTCTTTTTGTCTCCCTAAGTTTAAGGGCATCCCAGGCATGGGCCCTTGCTTCCATGTGCCTAGAGGGATTCGGCTGCACCACACTGACGAGGCTCACATAGGCCGAAACGTACGTCTGTGGTTTTGCCGTTTCTCTCGTGCGGAGAGGATTTGCCTGACATTTCGGAGCTGGACTGTCTGTGGGCGGGACCAGTCTGATATGGACATGGAGATTTCCTCTCTGTAATGGCACATGGGAGTGAAAAATGTGAGTTGTAGCACCATTGAGAGGCTACCATGCCTTAGAACAAGACACTTAATCTTGTTCGTGCTTCATGTGTGCTCCTCACAACTCTTTTTGTCTCCCTAAGTTTAAGGGCATCCCAGGCATGGGCCCTTGCTTCCATGTGCCTAGAGGGATTCAGCTGCACCACACTGACGAGGCTCACATAGGCCGAAACGTACGTCTGTGGTTTTGCCGTTTCTCTCGTGCGGAGAGGATTTGCCTGACATTTCGGAGCTGGACTGTCTGTGGGCGGGACCAGTCTGATATGGACATGGAGATTTCCTCTCTGTAATGGCACATGGGAGTGAAAAACGTGAGTTGTAGCACCATTGAGAGGCTACCATGCCTTAGAACAAGACACTTAATCTTGTTCGTGCTTCATGTGTGCTCCTCACAACTCTTTTTGTCTCCCTAAGTTTAAGGGCATCCCAGGCATGGGCCCTTGCTTCCATGTGCCTAGAGGGATTCGGCTGCACCACACTGACGAGGCTCACATAGGCCGAAACGTACGTCTGTGGTTTTGCCGTTTCTCTCGTGCGGAGAGGATTTGCCTGACATTTCGGAGCTGGACTGTCTATGGGCGGGACCAGTCTGATATGGACATGGAGATTTCCTCTCTGTAATGGCACATGGGAGTGAAAAACGTGAGTTGTAGCACCATTGAGAGGCTACCATGCCTTAGAACAAGACACTTAATCTTGTTCGTGCTTCATGTGTGCTCCTCACAACTCTTTTTAAAACAAGAGTACTCCCACTGCTGAAAGGTGTTTCATTCAAAAGTTATTAATTTTCAAAGTTGAATTTTTTAGGTGCAATATCACAGTGGCCTGAAATTGTACAGTGGCGCTGTTGCTACACGATCCTATGGACAGCTCTGGTCCCGGGACCATAAATCTCCATAGGATGGTGTAGCAATAGCGCCACTGTACAATTTCAGGCCACTGTGATATTGCACCTAAAAAATTCAACTTTGAAAATTAATAACTTTTGAATGAAACATCTTTCAGAAGTGGGAGTACTTTTGTTTTACTCAGGGGGATAAACCCTACAACATATTTTTTTTTTTTACATTTTAAGTATTAAAATGCCAGCAACCCTACACTAGACCCCTTTTTTGCTGTGGCCCTGGCCTTTATGCTGGCAGCACACCCCTTAAAGGGATAGTAATGTTTCATAATAAAAGCAGCTCTAATTAATCATCATAGTATTTGGGCCCTGGAGAGTGTTATTTCAATTCTGTCAGAGTTGTAGTTCAAGAGTAATTGAACAATAAAGTATCCTCCTCCCGCCCCTTTTACTGATATAACATTGCTCAGCTCAGAGAAGCAGGGTGTGTCCAGGTAGATTGCAGAGAGGGACAATCTTCAATTAAGATAAGCGAAAAAACTGAAAAACCTGTCAAGGGGGGCAGGGTTTTCATTGTTCTCACAGTAAGGAGATTGTCTCTTGCTGTGAGCTGTCTGGTCTATGGACAGATTCCACATCTGAGGGGAGGTGGCTTACACTAGGTAAAAGGGGCGGGAGGGGGATACTTTATCATTCACTCTTGAACTACAACTCTGACAGTATTGAAATAACACTCTCCATGGCCCAAATACTATGAAGATTAATTGGAGCTGCTGTTTTTGTGAAACATTACAATCCCTTTAATTATGCTTCTTTCTCATCCGCATATACAGCATGCACAATCCTCCACTTGGTCTGCATTTAAAGGGGAGCTGGAGAAGGAAGTGTGCTAGTCTGTCAAAGACTAATTGGAGTGTGTGAAAGGTTAACAATGTGAGTATCGGGGGTGGGGGGTGAGCAGCACATTGCAGAACAATATGTCTGTTGTTCATCCCTTTTTCCCCAAAAATGTTAAAAGTATTTGGAGCTTGGGGAGATGTTTTTGATTCACTGTCTATATAACTAAGAAAAAAAAATCTGCTAATACTGAATTCTACTTTTTCCCAAGGTTTTCTCCCCC
Organism: Rhinophrynus dorsalis; assembly: GCA_037306005.1. Classification (NCBI taxonomy): domain Eukaryota; kingdom Metazoa; phylum Chordata; class Amphibia; order Anura; family Rhinophrynidae; genus Rhinophrynus; species Rhinophrynus dorsalis. Next base: position 103,173,975 of record CM074722.1, on the reverse strand, counting down.
CTGCAGTTTTGCACCCTAGGGAGAGTGGTCTAGGATGCCTATATGGTAATGCCGACCCAGGTGAAGCAATGAGTTGGAGACTGTTGTAGCATCCAAGGGGTTAATGTATTTTTTTCTCAATCCATAATTAGAATTTGTTTACTATAATTTGCAGCCCTTTAGTGGACTTCTAGGCCATATACATAGCCACTGGGGTGAATCTTGTTGCCTGTCACAGGTCTAGCAGCAAGAGTTCAATTAACCCTTTGAGTGTCAGACAGGTAAACAACGCTTTGCTTTGAAATGCATTGCGTACCTCTCTGGCACTCAAAGGTTAAAGATGTCTGGGAAAAAAAACAAAAAAAAAAAGATCAATACAGTCTCCCCTTGCTGGGAATGTTTTCTTATTACAGTTTGCACAGGAAAGGCAGTTGTTATTTTTTGCACTGGATTGGATAGTTAGGCACCACCACCCCTTGCCTCTGTTAATTTCCATTATAAAGGTCTGGCAGGCTCCCAAATTTTCTTAGATAAACATGGCAGTGTGGGTGTTCCCTTGCCACTGAAGCAACGTCCTGAGGCTGATGAACTGAAAACCACAGCACACCATCTTCATTATAGGGGACAAATAATTATACTAAAATTTCCCACTGATTTAAATGAGGATTTTAACCCACTGAACGGTAGCATTTAAAAGCTTAAAAGTCCATTTAAATCAATGGGAAGTTTTATTTGTCCCCATGGTATAGTTGGTTTGCACCAACATTTAATCCTATCCATATTTTACAATGGCTTTCTGAAGAGTGGTATTAACCGTTTGTGTACTAGAAGAGTGATCAAAGAACTGCTTCGCAATGATTTGCACACTTCTCTGGAAGAAAATTGTTTAAAAAGCTGTACTAGCACATTGTGTTAAATTAGCTCAATTTTGGAAAAAAAATAAAAGCTTTCTTTTTTGCAGATTACTAAAATCAAAGTAATGTAATATAGCCCCTATTATATTTTGTAAAGGTTTGTGATTTCTTGGCCCCCTACTTTGCCTACTTAGCATTATGTCTTTCTAAAATTTAGTGATATTTTCTCTGTCGTCCAATATAGGTTACTGGTAACTTTGGGGTAGGTGACCTCCCCTTTAAGTAGGCAGGAACAATTCTTGAAGAGAATGCTGGGTGGAGCCTACTTCGTCTACTTACCTACATCTAGTCACTCCCCTCCAGTAAGATTTGTTTCTTGCCGAAGATACAAGGCAAGAGTACATTACTACTAGAGTTTTAGCTTATTTTTTTTGTTTTCTGTTAGATATGGAATACCACAATTAGGTGGCTTACCATTACTGGCATTCCCTAGTGGATAGCTCAGTTTTCAGGTGCTATGGTGGACCTCTCTGCCCTCTGGAAAAAATCTTGTTTAGCGAGTTCTTTCCTTAGGAGTTGCCCACTGACGCTTCTTCTTTATCAATGGTAATCTGAAGACAGAAGACCTGCTTAAAAAAAAAAAAAAAAAAAAGGTGAGCAACCCTTTGAGTGCTGAGGTCCACTTGTCCCACTGCTTCCCCTCCTCACAGGGGTGAGGAGTTCGTAATACATGTTCCTGCACTCATTGGGTTTGTCTGTATGTCTGGTTGGTGGTTTGGAGCAGAGTTTCTGTAACGGTTTTCAAGACACTCAGACCAGCCGGTAAAATAAAACACAGTTTTATTAATTAAAAGGAATGACAAGGAACACCCTCTACAGGCGTCAACAGGAATAGGGAGCAATAGCAATAACAGTAAATATGAGAACAGACAAGAACTGTACTTTACTGATAGAAACTAATAGCCAGGCTACTCAAGGGTTAATACAACACAGTCTGTCTCAATTGAGGAGTTTGGCACACCCAAGGTGGTGATATATCTGCAGATGGTAATGCTCAGGAGGCTGACGACTGCACAATCGGTACTGCCTTAGATGATATTGGCGCATAACCCCCACGGGCGTAGCGCTAAAGGCCACAATAAGAGTTAGTGCTAGAGTCGGTAGCCCCCACGGGCGTCCCAAATGGAGACTGCTAGGTTGCAAGAACTGGCCAATAGCCCCCACGGGCGTATACCGGAGGAACCTGACAGAGCTTAAGCCAAAAGCCCCCACGGGCGTAATATCGAGACTGCTGTATAGCTGGAGATGGCCAATAGCCCCCACGGGAGTTTACCGGAGACAACGCTGAAGCCTATAGCGCCTCACCGGACACATCAATCAATACCGACTACTCTGCTAGATAGAGGAATTAGCTGCCGACTAAATAGGTGCACAAGCGGCCAGCATGACAGTAGTAGTGGTAACCAGGAGTAGGCTCAGTACGAAGTGGAATGGTTCACAAGAAGTATGCCAGCACTGATCGGGTTAAGCAGCTTGTTTAAATCAAGCTTAAATCGGAAAGAGATATGTTCTGCAAGTATCGAGTAGGCACTAAACGGAGGCTCAGTTCAGCAGTCGGTAACAGAGACTCAGCACGGGATGCTGCACATGAGGAGAACAGTGGCGAGGTACACACAGTCCGGTAAACAGCGTCAGCGGAAGTCAGAATGTCACCACGGCGACAGTGGTGCAGGAAGCAGTACACACAGGTCTCAGGAACAAGCCAGTTCAGGTCACAGAGAAGGAAGTCAGCCGGGCCGGATCAGTACACGGAGATGGTTCTCAGACAAGCCGGGTCAATCACAAGCAGGAACGTCAGCCAGCCCGGGTTGGTACACGGAGGTGATTCGCAGACAAGCCGGGTCAATCACAAGCAGGAACGTCAGCCGGGCCAGATCGGTACACCAAACAGGAACACAGGAGCGTAGTCAGGACAGGCCAAATCGGTACACGGGAATCAGTATCCACAGAGAACAGCAACACTGGCTCAGGAACACCACGAAAGCGAGTGACAGGTGTCAATGGCTGGTATAAAAAGGGTCACTGGGGGCGGGCCAACACTCCTCAGCCAATAGGATAGCAACCCAAAGGATACTGACAGAAAAGGGATCACGGGTTCCGTGATAGTTTCTGTGGTAAATTAACCCTTTGTCTGCTGATTTGGCATCTTTTAGGGGGTTTTAGCACTTTTCCCTTCAGGATATATTGTTTATTTGCTTTTTGAAATGTTTTGTGATGTTTTTTACAACTTTTTTACTTCACTGTAAAAATTTACAAATTTGAGTTCCGGAGTGCTTTACCGCATAAACGCCATGCTCCATTCACCTCTATGGGACGTTACAGTTTGGGACATATCTCTGCCACCGCTCAATGCAGCATCTTCAGAGACAGCTAATTTTTTTGTCTGTCCTTGGTTTATAATCCGGTCAAAGTTCTGTGTGTTTTGGGGGGCTCAGGGGGCTTCGGGCACTGTTGGGGTACTTTTTTAGGGAAAACTACATTTCAGGTCTTCCCTACCAAAACCGCATTGCAGAGCATTGCATACCCCACTGGCACTCACAGGGTTAATCCCACTAAAACTAACCTTACCGTCCCCTGAAAATAAACACTTACCTGTAAGTCTGCTGTCCAGGGGGTCTTCAGCACCCTGGTTATCCACTGTAAGTCTACTTCTTTAATCTTCTATCTTCCGTCATCTTTTTATTTTATTTTTTCTTATAGTCGTATCTTCCTCCTCTTCCATATACTAATGCCACCATAAAAAAAAAAACTTGTTCAAATAAGAATTGCCCTCAAAGATATGCCATAACTGTATGCTGCCAGCAGTGGAAGCAGCAGGAAGCAGAGGAAAAAAATCCCCCCCCCTCCCTTCAAGGTACCTTTCGGGCCAGTATCTGAGGTAAATTTAAACAGAGCATGGCTTTTATATGGCCAGTCTCTGTTAAAAATGGTTCCCATGCTACAATTGGCTCGGAAGTGGGGTTACGCACCTCTCAGCCAATCAGCTTCTAGCAGGAGGGATGGCAAACTTACTAGAAGCTGATTGGTTGAGAGGTGCGTAACCCCACATGCCAGCAAATTGTAGCATGGGACAATTTTGAACAGAGACTGGCCATATAAAAGCCAGTCTCTGTTCATATTTCCCTCAGTGTGGCTTGGGCAAAAGCTCGAGAGGTATCTTTATGGGGGATTTTTTTCTCTGCTTTTCTGCCGCTGCTACCAGCTGTGGTCGCAGCATACAGTTATGGCATATCTTTGGATGCAATTCTTAAGTGAACATTTTTTAATTAATGTATTTATAGTGGCATACATTTACAGAAGAGGAAGATAAGAAAGAAGATGACAGAAGATTACAGATAAAGAATTACAGTGGATGACAGGTAAGTGCTACAGCTCTGGGTTATGGTTGTTAGGATAATTTTGGGGCTAATATTGTTTCACTTTATTGTTACGGGTAAGGTATGGTTAGTGTTTGAGAGGGTGACTGTTTTTGAGCTCACGTTTTGTGTTTGAAAGTGTGTCAAACACTGACGCATTTGATGTTCCCATTACTCACGTTATTTAGCGTGAGGTTTGGGAACAAAAAACACACAAGGAAAGTTGGGCCATAAATGAAGTTCTGTGTACCAACGTTTGTCGTGGTTCCTGTTGGTAAGGCAATTGGATTCCCATAGTAACACTGTGTGTGTACCATTCGGTAGTCATTTTTGCCTTACCAACGGTTTTTTACTGGGGACAGTTGGATCTATCCCTTAATGTTTCTTCAGTTGGAACTGATTCCATGTCCAATTTATACTGCAATATAATTTGGGTAGTATTTTCTAACTGAACTTGCTTCTATGTCATACAGTCAACGGTGATACAGATGGTCCAGTTTCTAGAACTGTTATTAGATGTACATCCGTTCTTGTGATAGCTGTTGTTAGATTTTTCCTTGAATAAAGAAAAGATTTTAAAAACACAATATGCATTGCAATAGAATAATGTATATTGTTAGCTAAAACAGGTACAAAATATTGATAAAATGTTATATTCTCATTGTTTCTCTTTATTTTATCTTGGTGGCAGCATATATAATCCACTAAAGAAAGATACCAATAAAATGACCAACTGGTGCTGAAACCCCCCAAAATATAATTTGCACAGGTTTGTAGAAATAGCGAACAAAATCCTGAAAATGTATTTGATAACACAGCAGCCAATTACCCCTGGCAGTGAATAGGTTAAAGATTTAATCTTTCCTCTGCAGGTTGATGTTAAACATGCATAATCTATCTATTCAACAGGACTGAGGTCTGTGTATGTAGGCTGACCTTTACCCTCCCCCACAAAATCCATTCACTTGTCATATACTGTGGAATTGAATATCCAGTCATTACTGTGAGTAATAGGGTAGAAAGACGGCTGGAGATGACCCTTGTGTGAGCCCCTGATGCAGTATGTAATTTCTTCCTGACTCTTGTCTCCTATCTATGTAACTTGTTTATATACAAAAACAGTCACATTTTAGCACTAACACCTGCCTTTTGACTTTCCATATTCTTAAGGTATATATGCCAAGTCAAACTGCCTCTACCTTTTATTTATTTTTTTTACACTTTTGTGTTCCAGACAATGAGCAGGGATTCTGCTTCCATTGAGCTTTTTGTCAAGGAACATGAAAGCAGGGATAGTGATACAATGTAACACTATACCTGTTCCAGTCAGTGATCTGTATGCTGTATTTAATAGATTTGATACTGGGTTTTCTGCTGCAGCAATAATGTTACTGTCTCTGCTTTAACAGTCCCTAACAGAACTCTTTCTGTAAACAAAGATACACGAAGCTCCCTGACAGGGACATAAAAGTGTGACAAATAGATGAATATTGAAGACAATTGTATAGACTATTATGCACTCGGATAATATGTAAAGTAAAAAGGTTTGCTGTCACTTTAAATGGGGCTTTTAACCCATTGAATGCTAGAGAGGTCTTCAATGCATTGCTTTGCAATGTGTTGAAGACCTCTCTAGCACTCTGCGGTAAGCTAACCAGATGTTTCCTTTAAAGGGATAGTAATGTTTCACAAAAACAGCAGCTACGATTAATCTTCAGAGTATTTGAGCCATAGAGAGTGTTATTTAAATACTGTCAGAGTTGTAGTTCAAGAGTAATTGAATGATAAAGTATCCCCCTCCCACCCCTTTTACCTAGTGTAAGCCACCTCTCCTCAGATGTGGAACCTGGTCCACAGACCACACAGCTCACCGCATGGGACAATCTTCTTACTGTGAGAACAATGAAAACCCTGCCCCCCTTGACAGTTTCTTCAGGTTTTTCCCTTATGCTAATTGAAGATTGTCCCTCTCTGTGATCCACCTGGACACCATCTTTCTGCTCTTAGGTGAGCAGTGTTACATCAGTAAAAGGGACTGGAGGGGGATACTTTATCATTCAATCACTCTTGAACTACAACTCTGACAGATTTGAAATGACACTCTCCATGGCCCAAATATTATGAAGATTAATTGGATACAAAAGGATGAATGGCACTTCCGAAAATAATTAAAATCACATATAGCTTTATTTTGCTTTTTAAAACACAATGACAAATTAAGCAGGAAAGAGATGAGACAAAAAGGATCCCATATAAAGCATGACTTGCGAGCAAAGTCTAACACGTTTCGCGCTTACATAAGAGCTTAATTAATTGGAGCTAATTTTATTGTGAAACATTACTATCCCTTTAACTGGGGACACATGGGAAATAGGCTTATTTCAGGACTGCATTGAAATAAAAGCTGCCCTTCTATATGCATTTTTCATATGTGTCTGGTCACCCAATTCTAGGGGTGAAAAAGCCCCATTTTAATCCATAGGAATGCTCAGTTCTCCCCTGTGTTGCAGTTGAACACAGGGTCCTTATGTTTATTTTATTTCTTTATTATCACAACTAAACAACTAGTATAATCTTTAGTTGGGATCCAGAATGGTTAATTGGAATCAGTTGTGCAGATTTTGAAGAACCTTACTTGCTGACTGTGAACCTTTTTGTTCATCAGTGATGCAAATTTCATAATAAAGCACTTAATCTGCCAGCTGAGAAAACCTAATAAACTAACTTAATATATGCTGTAACCCTTTGATTTCCAGCACACTCCTCATACTCAATGCAGAGAATATGTTGGTAGAGCAGATAAAAATAACTGGCTTTTCTAGTCTGCTCACAACTGTACCCACATAAAAAAAAGATAATATGTAATCGCCATAATGAGATGGCTCAGTTGGTTAATGCTCCAGCTGTAGAATCTGTTCAAACCTCAAGGTCGCAGGTCCTAGTCCCAGCAAGGAGAGCTCAGCCTTTCACTCCTCTGAAGTAGATAAAATTAGTCCAATATACATACTTGAAAACAAAAGACAATCTCAATGTATTCTTCCTGGTAAAATACTTTCACAAAAAAATAATGCCTCTGTCTCTATCACAGGGCTCTTTCACACAAGTGATTTGAATAGGACTTTTTTGTGGCAGCTCACAAGGTTTTCCCAGCATCTCATTCTTTCTGTATAAAAGAAGTTCTAACATTGCAGAGAAAAAGTTCCTACCTGAGATAGTTATGAAATTTAAACACAATTCCGTTAAAATTTGCGTCATTATTGCCTCATTAGAAGAAATTTGCAGCGTGCTGCATCTCTTTCTGACAATCCAAGCATATGTTGCCGGTGTGAAATACCCCATAGAGCACAATCATTCTTAAGATACTTTTTTCCATGATTTCCTGACTCTGTGATAAAGTCCCCATGTAAAAGGGCCTTTCTGTAGTATTGTCTCTTGGCAGGCTATTCTATGTATCTACTACTTTCTTAAAGTGATACTTTCACTTATTTAGACAATTTATAATTTTCCTAGTATTCTTCTTTTCTGAAAAATGCCTCTCTTCTGAACCTTGGTAACCCTTTGAGTACCAGAGGGGTAGGCAACACATTGTAATCCGTGGCATACCCCTCTGGCATTCAAAAGGTTAAGTCCGTTAATAAATTTGATCATTTTTATTGCTTTTCCTCATGCCAGGAGTGTTACTAAGTACTTGGATAAGGGGCTAAAGCTCCAGGTTTCATGCTTAAATCTTGGGGCACGTAACGAAGCTGACCTCACTTCTATTAATGGTAGAATAAAACTGCAAAGTGTACTAAAATGCATTATATATGGCCCAAGATTTGGGTCTTTTCAGAACAGAGCAACTTTCCTGCCTCATATAATACACATCGCAGCAGCCAGACTCCAGGGGGAGCCTGGAACATCTGCCAGTGAAATGTGGATGATTATTTGTGTCTGTCCCCTCCAGCAACAATTCTGACTGCATGCATGCCTATTATAGCCTATTATATTTTAATAAAAATATAAAACAGAACAGATATAATCCACTGTAATACAGTGGATTATATCTGTTCTGTTTTATATTTTTATTAAAATATATGATTTTTAGTGGAGCCACGTGGTGTTTTGCTGTGTTATCTGGTGTTCCCGGTAGGAGACGGGTATATCTCCAAATGCGAGCTTTGTCAGTTATATAGCTGACCACCTCAATTGTGAGTACCTATTTATATATTTCTATCCATTCGTTTGGTCAAGACAATATTATACTATTAGGCGTTCCTTCCTTCTTTTCGTTATATATATGGTTGGTCGCTTTGGGGAGAGCGTTTTCTGGAAGGAGCAGGCCTGGTTTCAAGCTGAAGATTGCTGAGTTGCTGACTGGGGGGCAGCCTTAATAATCCCTCTGAGCGCTATATGCTGTACTGCACATAAGTGCATATACAGCAACTCTTTTTGTGAGTATAACTCACTTGGGTGATCGGTGGAGGTCAATTGGTCTATCTAATTCAACACAGGGTGTACCTCCTGGTTTTTCTCCCCTCTTTTTCTTTGCTTACATCAAAAGTTTGCTTCCTTTGAAGTGACCAAGTCCCCACAGAATCATCTAATTCTGGATTTCCTCTGTTTTCTGCACCACAATCCTCATATTGGTTGCAAGACAGGGCAGTTGCTTCCTAGAACATGTGCCATCCAAACACACTGTTTAACCTCTATTGCCCTTGGTCCTATAGCAACAGAAGCCTGTTCACAAGTGCCTGAGCCACATAAAGCATAAGCAGATATGTTTGGGGAAAAAAAAAAAAAAAAAGTTGAAACTCTGCCACATCACAGGTCATTGTGACTGCCACATTGATCTTCTCTCAGGAACCACTCCCCTAAGGCCAAAGCCATGGAAGAATAGATCTACAGCACCCTGGCAGACCCTCTTTCTACTGGTTCATTCTCCAAAAGAAGGGCTGCACTTTAAGGCCATATATAGTCTGTCATAGTCTGAATAAAATTAAGTAGAATAGCTACCCATACCTCACATCTCTGAGCTGTTTGACAGACTTTTGGGGTGGGGGCAACTATTTTCATCAAGTACGACCCTCACAGAGCCTAGAGTCTGGGGTGAATAGTACACCCATGTAACACTCACTTTGTGTATTATGAATATCTTGTGATTCCATATGGGTTATGTATTGCTCCATTCATGATTCAGTCTTTTTGTGAATGATATCTCCCATGACCTGCCACACATTTGCGTGGATATGTACCTTGATGACAAATTGATATTTTTCAAGAACATTGTGTCCAAATTGCCATGGTTCTTGTCCTCTTCCATACTCATGGGTCATACACAAAGTTGGAAGAATGTGAGCTTGAGAAGACCTATCTCAACTACCTGGGATATACGATCTATGCAGACATCCTCAGGGTCTTAAGGCTCTTCAGTGCTTTATTGTATTTTTCAACTTTTACAGGTGAGGTGAAAGAACTGCCCTTGTGTTGACACTGACTGATAGGAGCTCCTTCTTTATCTTCAAGCCCTTTGCTAGTGATGTTTTGCAGGGGTACGTGCATCCCAGCATCAAGATGCCATCTCCTGCAGAGAACCAACTTCAGGTATGTGACATTTTCTTCTTTTCATAGAAATTCTCTCATGTGATCTAGAACTATAATGGGGGTAACTAGGATCTTCTGGCAATTAAAATGGCTCTAGAGGAGCAGTGTTACTTGTTAAGGGGTGTTGTGACTCCTATTACAATTCTGAAGGATGATTGTTATTTAGGGTATTTGAGCAAGGCCAAGTGACTTGACTCAAGTCTGGTGAGCTGGGCCTTATTTTACAGTTGCTTAATTCTCAAAATACTCCAAGGGGGATGCCGTCTCTCAACAATTTGAAGGGAAGTTTTAATCCCCAGCTTCTCAGATTAGTGCCTTTTTGTCTGCTTCCCTCCTCCAGAAGATCTCAGCTGTTCAGATTCATATACCCATTGGCCTTAATGGTCCATCTGGGAGGAGGTTTGTCTAATCACTGAGGCCACAAAATCTGCACTGGGGGCCATCAGGCAGTTATGGATGTCCATTCCATGGTTAAATGCACCCTTAACCGTGTAGTCCACAATTTCTGGTGGCACGCCCTTATATCTGAAGTTATGGAATTCGTAACTTCCTGTAAGGATTTACTCCAGTCCCTTCCAATGGCAGCTTTGCCTTGGTCCAACCCTGCCATGGAATTTATTGTGGAATTTTTCCCTTCTCAAAGCATGACTGTTATCTGGGCTGTGGTAGATAGTTTTCAGGGTCATTTTGTGTCACTACCTAAACTGACATGCTCTGAAGAACTGGTAGATCCCTTTGTGAAAGAAATCTACCATTTGCACATCATACCTGAACACATTTTTCTGATAGTGGGTACCAGGTTGTATCTGGATTTTGATGAGGGATTTCTACCAACCTTTAGGAATTCACCTCAATTTCTCCTCTGCCTGTTACCCAAAATCCAATGGTCAGTCTTAGACCCTTAACCAGAAACTTAAGCAATTCCTTCTATGTTATTTTAATCCGCAGAAGACAATTAAATGGACTTATCCCTTTAGCCAAGTTCTCATAAAACTCTTTGCCCCAAGACTCTATTGGTGTACAATTGGTGTACTTTTGTCCTTTATTCCCAGTCAACTAGTATACCCACAGCTGATGCTCAAGCTGCCTCCCTGGTTGATCTCTGGCAAAGTGTTAGTGCCACCCTTTGGCTGCTCAGCCTCACAAAAAAAGATTGTCTACTATACACAACATCTCTGTATGCTCCTGTGGATATTGTCTATCTACCCAAAACATAAAATTACTCCAGCCATCAGATAAACTCAGCCCTCGCTATATTGGGTCTTACAAGGTTCTTCAGCACATTAACTAGGTCTCCAATAAGTTGGAGACTCCTAAAAACCCTCAATCTCTCCTACCTTCCATGTGTCTTTGCTCAAGCCATATACACACAATTGTTTTGTCCATTCTGCACTTTTCCCTCCCCATCCTCCTCTTCTATGGAAGAGCATGAAAAATGTATCCTTGACAAAATCCTAGACTGTTGTTTTTTCATAAGAAATCTTCAGCACCTGGTGAACTGAAAAGGCTATATCCCTAAGGAACTCTCTTTGGTATCCGCTTTGGATGTTCATGTCATGGCCTTCAAGAAAGCATTTCACTGGGAGTTCCCTTCTAAGCCACATCTCGGACCTCCGGGGGATCTGTGTGTAAGAACCTATTTTCTGCAGTTCTGTTTGCTTCTTTGGACACATCCACTCCACTTACTCCTGCTCTGAAATGCCTCTGCTTCTGATTATCTTGCTGGACACCCCTGAGGCCTATATCAATATGCCTCATTAGCACTGTAGTATGTGTGCTAAGTGTTTAAGCCTCCTGTGCCCCGGGAGTCTGCCCTCTGTCATTCAGCAAGACAAGAGTGCAAATGTGAAAACAACACTTTTTTTATACAGCTCCGTCTTCTGATGATTTTGTAACAAACCTGTCTTGGGGTAGAAATGCAAATGACTAGTCCCTGAAATACATGGTTTATTTCTCTTTATTTTGTGCCCAGAATGATGCAAAATGTTAAAGCGGAACTACCACCCCTGTTCAAATTTGGCCCAAATAAATACCCATCTGGCAACTCGCTGCTCAATAGCACTAGTCACCAGAATTATTACCTGGTTATTGAGAATTAAACATTGTTCCCGGACTGACAGGCAAGACTTCTTTCCCTAGTGATGTCTGCGTTCCTGCGCTGTCAGTCCCAGTCTGCTCTAGGAGACGTTGCTAGCAGCTGTTTGGCTCCAAAAGGCGTGCAGACGCCACTAGGGAAAGATGTCTGCGGTGTTTCCTACCTGTCAATCCTGGAACAATGTTTAATTCTTAATAACCGGGTAATAATTATATTTAGCAGCTAGTTGCCAGATGGGTATTTATTTGGGCCAAATTTGAACAAGGGTGGTAGTTCCGCTTTAAATAGGGAAAAGGTTACATTTTTCTTGTCAATAGCAAATTTTTTTAAGTCCCTGACTTAAAGCTATGAATGTTGGTGGTTTCAAAAGGTGTGTTAATACTACATTTTGAACAATAAGCATTTGTTAGTGGAACACAGAAAAAGTGCCCTCCATGACAGTTGTTTTTCAGTCACTTTATTTTAATTACAATAAAAAAAATGTTGCAGTCTGGGTAAAAATATTTGCTGTATGATATGTGGGTTGTTCACAGATAAGCACTAAAATCATCATTTAAATATTAACTGCAACAAGTGGGAAAACATGCTTAGAGGTGAAATGGTTAATATGTCAAAGATATGGCATTCTGAGGGAGCCGCCATCATCTGGGTACTTCTTCCCATGAGATGCAGTACTCCTCTTCGGCTTCACTGGGCCTGCCAAATTGTCCATGCTAGTGTGATAACTTCTCCTGAAAATGAATGTGTATTACATCCATTTAATTCAACTGAATATGTATGTACAAACTCATGTGTGACACAAATTAGAAGGGCAAGAAGAAACTGGAAGATTGGCAGACCAAGCAAGGCTGAAGTGAAAAACAAAAGAAACTGTCTGAGAGACCACCCGCCACAGGATATTCTAGTCAAGATACTTGTGGGTCAAAGATTCAAGGCAAAAACCTAAGCAAGTTTTGTTCAACAAAATAGCACCTTATTTATGAAATATTAATTAATATTAATCTTTTTGCCGTAAATGGCTCAATTTTTCTCAATATATAAGGATAAATGTATGTTGTGTCAGTAGAAGTACATAGTTTCCCTGTAGTTTTTCTAGATAGTTTCTATTACTTTTTTCTCTTCTCAATAAGTTTTTCTATAGTGGATTTTCCTGTGAAGTCTATTACCTCTGCTACTTAGCTATGTCATCATTCCATCACCCTTTGCAAGCAATTAACTCCGATATGTAACCTATTTTTCCAGCAATATACTTGTCTGCACTCATGATAGCGAAGGGGAAAATGGCATTCCACTCAAACTGTACAGTGGATCATGGCAGATTTTTCACAACTGCCAGCTGTCACTTATTTCGAAGGACAGTCTCTGGTTTTGGCTGCCTGTCCCTAGATCTGACTATCTGTGATTTTTAAAATTTTATCTCAATCCTATAATGTATGTGCTGGCATTCAAGGTTAAACAGGTTATGCAGACAAGTGTTCGGAGCTGTTTGTGTACCTGGATGTTATCTGGGGTACCTACAAAACATATGGGGGTTCAGCTTGGTGGCAGTACGATGAGCAAATCTGCCAGAAGCTTGCAGTGGTCCAGGGTCTCTGCTGGGCCAGAAGACAGCCCTGGCTCTCCCCTTTACGGGTGGCCAGCGTCTCGGCAGGGGCAGTCGGCCAAGAGTAGGCCAGGTGTCTGTTGGCTTTTCAATGAGAGTCAATGCCTTTGGCTGTCCTCATGTAGATACTGATACGAATGGGCCTTCTGCAGGGGGAGCCATCCTGCTTCCCGCTGTTTCCATAAGGCAAAGGTGGCTGCTTAGCCTTCCAGTGCAGTCGCGGTGGGGTATGGGGATGACTGCAGCGACCGGGGCAGGGATGGAGCAGTGGTTAGGCCTGTACCCCAGGAAGGTGTCACGGTATACCCTGGTAAAAACCAGGTGTCCAGTAGGGAGAGCACATGCACGTCATAATCTTCAACTGACATGCACACGCTCTTACGAGAAGTAGGCGGAACCCGGAAGTGCAGAGACAATGCAGCCAGTAGCGCAGGTACGCTGGCACGCATCGGACTGTAACAGTACTTCCCAGTAAAAGATCCCTCCCCCTTGGAAGAGGACCAGGTTTAAATGGAAAACGAGCATGAAAGCTCCGTAGGAAAGCAGGAACTTGAATATCCTGAGCTGCAACCCAGAAATGCTTCTCCTGTCCGTATCCCCTCCAGTGAACAAGTAACTGTAATTGGCATGCACAGACGTGTACTGGTTGCAGATCAGAGGTTTGAGAAGAGAAACATGAAATACGTTGGAAATCCACATATTTGCCAGGAGGTCTAAGGCATACGCGACCGGATTAACTTTACGGAGGAACCGAAAAGGTCCGACGTAGCGAGGTGGCCGTTTCCTAGAGGGTACTCGAAGGTTAAGGTTACGTAATGTTAGCCACACTCTCTCCCTGACCTGATACAATGGTGTGTGTACCCATCAGCGGTCAGCCCGGCGTTTATACCATTGCTTGGATCTCTGTAAGGATCTCTGAACCTGTACCCATGTGGAACAGAGCTCCCTGAGATGTTCCCCAAAAGCCGGAATATCATGATCCCGGAATGAGTCAGGCAGGAGAGCCGGTTGAAAGCCGTAGTTCCCCATGAACGGGGACAGCTAGGAAGAAGAGTTTACAGCACAGTCGCGGGCAAACTCCACCCAAGGTAACAGGTTAGCCCAATTGTCATGATGGTCCGAACTGTAGCAACGAAGGAACTGCTCCAAGGCTTGGTTAGACCTTTGGATGGCACCATTAGATTGAGGGTGGTAAGCCTAGGAGAAAGAGAGCTGAATACCCATTTGAGCACTAAAAGCACTCCAGAAGAACGAAACAAACTGACTGCCTCGATCCGAGACAATGACCTTAGGTAAACCGTGGAGCCGAAAAACCTCCAGAGCAAATATCACAGCCAATTCTCGAGCCAAAGGTAGTTTTTTGAGAGGAACGAAGTGGGCCATTTTAGAAAGACTATCTACGATCATAAGGATGACCATATTACCTTGCGAAGTGGGCAGATCAACCATGAAGTCAATAGACAGATGAGTCCATGGACGTTCCCCATTAGGGAAAGGTTGCAACAAACTCACTGGAAGATGCTGAGGGGTTTTACCTTGAGCGCAAGTAGCACATGCAGCCATAAAGGCATAGACGTCTGCTCTGAGTTTAGGCCACTAGAAGAATCGAGAGATAAACCATATTAACTGATCTCTCCCTATATAACCTGCTGCCTTATTAGTGTGGTACGTACGGAGTAATTTGACTAGTAGAGCCTCGGTACAAAACATTTACCATTAGGTGTCTCAGCTGGAGCCAGAGTCTGAGCTGCCAGAATCGCCTCCCCCAACGGAGAGGTAATACTCGTGCGGATAGCCGACAGTATACGGTCCAGAGGAACAATGAGTGCAGGAGGAACCTCCTCCTTAGAAGTGGAGTTGAATTGGCAAGATAAGGCATCTCCTCTAACATTCCTTGAACCAGGGAGATCTGAAACCACAAAGTTAAATCGTGAAAGGAACAAGGCCTACCTGGCCTGCCAGGGGGACAGACATTTGGCCTCAGAGAGGTAGGTTTTTGTGGTTGGTGAGACTGAGGATGGGCATAGTAGTGCCCTCAAGCAAATGCTGCCATTCACGAAGAGCCAAAACAATAGCCAGCAACTCTCGATCACCAATCTCATAATGACTCTCTGCCAGAGATAGCTTCTTAGAGAAAAAAACCACATGGTTGCCAAGAGTTACGGTTTTCTGACACTCAGACAAAAGTTAAAAGCAAAAACACAGTTTTATTGAAATAAAATTAAAGAACAGCGCCCCTGGGGGCCAGGACCGGTATAAACGGATAATGACAGAAATACAGGCCCAAATATGTAGGAGCAAACAGTAATGATCAGAATAAATGTAGGAACAAGGGTTAATGCTTAGAGCAACTGATCAGTCTCTGTGATGGTAATTAGCCAATGCCCAGCAGGTATTATCAGTCTCTTAGTGCAAAGGAAGGTGCAGTAGGCAACTGAACTGAATCACTCTCAGATAGCTGTACAATAGGACACCCAATGATACAGCAAAGACTGACCAGAGCTGAGCCAATACCCCCTTAGGGTGATATAACGGAGGAAAGCCACTGCTGGAGATAATGGGACCAGAACCTGGAACGCCCTTAGTTCTCTCAATGGAAGAAACCCTGCGTAGTGATTAGTCAGGGCGATACTACCAGCACAGTTCAGAATGTCGCCGGTAGGCGACCGAGATCTCACAGGAACACAGGAAACAATCACAGAGCAGGAGTGTCAGCCGGAACCGGGTCAATCACGAAGCAGGAACGTCAGCCAGATCCCGGTCAATCACGGAGCAGGAACAACAGCCAGAACCGGGTCAAATCACGAGCAGGAACTTCAGCCAGAGCCGGGTCAATCACGGAGCAGGAATGTCAGCCAAAGCCGGGTCAATCACGGAGCAGGAACATCAGCCGGAATGGGTCAATCCCGAACAGGAACAGCAGAATGGTCAGACGAGGCGAGTCGGTACGCAGGAACACAGCAACAAATGCGCAGGATCAGGAACACCATGAAAGGGCATCTGACAGGTGCCATAGACCCAGTATATAAAGGAACATCCTGGGCAGGCCAATCAGCCTCCTCCAATGCACCGGTATCATCTCAGAGATTGACAGGGAAACACTGGGACCGTGATACCAAGCCCCCCTCCGGAGTCGAACGCTGAGACAGGAGGGCGCCTATTTCTGACTCGAACGCATTGACCTCCAGAGTAAAGGGTTGTAATGGTTTTATTTGACACTCAGACACAGTAGATGAGATAAAACACAGTTTTATTGAACAGGCTTAGTAACGATAACCCTCACGGGTCCAGTAATATATATAGACACAGTACAGGTTACAGTAATTTATACCCACACGGGTCCAGTATATGTGCAATACAGAAATAACAATATACTGACACAGGTCAGGCAAAGTTTGTGTGATACTCAAACGAGGCAGCAATGAATGGGGTACTATTAGGCCAGGAATGCTGACAGGCCCTAACAGCGCGAGGCCCTTAAGACTCTCACTCTGCAGAGAGTGCACAAGTAGCGAGTAATGCCCAGTAGACAACGGAGGCCCAGGATAAGCTTGTGGACTGCCGAAGCAGTAACGAAGGACTGTGAAGGTATGCCCGGGAGGACACCCAACGGCAACTGCACGGTAGAATAGCCGGTAGCTAATGGCACCTTCCCCAAAGGGGTTAATGAACGCTAAGACCAATGTTGACTGCCCGATCGTAAGCACAGCCTGAGGTACCCAATGTAAGACCAACCTCAGAGTATTGGCAGGAAGGAGGGTCAAGTGTACCGTGGTGCACAGATGGAAGATAGACACAGGAATGTCGCCCTCACAACACAGAATGAACCGAGATTAGACTGCAGGAGTGGCAGTGAGGCAACAGTGACTCTGTCAGGAGACAGAGAGGAGCCCGGAGGTGAAACCCAAACCGAGGACCGGAATGGGACCACAGGCAGGAGTGATACACCGGGATGTAGCCCAACTGGGCCGGTACACCGAGCAGGAACGTCAGCCAATCCGAGTCGGTACACAGGGCAGGAATGGATACAGCAGAGTAGTCAGGCAGGATGGTACACAGAGATAACACAAGAACTGGACAAGGGCTGGTAACGGAAACACCACGAAAGGGCACCAGAGAAGTGACAAGGCCCAGTATTTAAGGACAAATACTGGGCAGGACAAAGTCACTCCAGCCAATAAGTGTCAGCAGTAAGCAAAGACTGACAGAATGTCGCCAGCATAGCATGGCACCGTGATGGTACCCCCCTCTCAAAGACCACCCCCCTCCTAGAAGAGGGGCCCGGTTTCTGAGGGTATTTAGAATGAAATTACACAGCAACCTGGGAGCATGGAGGTCATTCTGGTTAACCCAGGAACACTCTTCAGGGCCGTAGCCCTTCCAATGGACCAAATACTGCAATCTCCCTCTGAACCTTTATGAGTCAATAATATTCTGAACTTCGTACTCCTCCTGACCTTGCACTTGAACAGGACCGGGGACCGCAGGAGTGGTAGTGTAACTGTTGCATATCAATGGCTTCAGAAGGGATCCATGGAACACATTGTGAATTCGCATGGTTGCTGGGAGATCCAGGGCGTACGAGACTAGGTTAATTTTGCGGATAACTTTAAAAGGACCAATGAACTGGGAAGCCAACTAATTATAAGGAACTTGCAAATTGAAGTTTCTGGACGATAACCATACCCTATCCCCAACCTGGAAGGAGACCGCTGGCAACCATCTGCAATTAGCATGGCGCTGATAACGCTGGAACGAATTACTGAGGGTCCTTTGTACCTGTGTGTCACGGTTTGTTACGACTCTCTGACACAAGGTTTAGGTAAAAACACTTTATTGAAATAATTAAGATTATTCCTTAGGATTGTAAACACATACATATATACACAGAATGAATGGTAAATACAAATAATTCAGACTCTACCGGTCTTGCCAAATACCGGGCAAGACAGCCTGGGTAATCAGGAGTAAGAGGCTCTACCAACCTTGCCAATACCGGGTAAGGCAACCTTCAGATGGAATAATGTACAAGGTTCTACCGGCCTTACCGAAATACCGGGCAAGGCAGCCCAAGAGAACACAACGGTGTAGGCTCTACCGGCCTTGCCAATACCGGGTAAGGCAACCTCCAGATGGACTGAGGTGCAAGATTCTACCGGCCTTATCAATACCGGGCAAGGCAGCCCAAGTAAACACAACGGTGTAGGCTCTACCGGCCTTGCCAATACCGGGTAAGGCAACCTCCAGATGGACTGAGGTACAAGGTTCTACCGGCCTTACCAATACCGGGCAAGGCAGCCCAAGGATACGTGGAGTCGGACAAGGTCCCAAATGCTGTCAGGTGACAATGACAGTAGTAACTCAGTGAGTAGCCAGATCAGGGAGAGACCTAGGCAAACGGTAACCTGTGACAACAGGAGAGGCCAGAACGCCGCTGTTAGGACTGGACAGCGCTCAATGTCAGCAACACTTAAGGATCTGCCGACAGAGAGTAGCCTTAAGACTTGGAGCAAACCAGCGTCCGCACGCTGGGACAAACAAGGGAATCGTGTAGCCGCAAGGCTAGAAATAACCCAACGTCCACACGCTGGGACTAACAATATAATCGTATAGCCGCAAGGCTTTGGAGCAAACCAGCGTCCGCACGCTGGGACCTACAAGTGAATCGTATAGCCGCAAGGCTTTGGAGCAAACCAGCGTCCACACGCTGGGACCAACAACATGTATCGTATAGCCGCAAGGCTTTGGAGCAAACCAGCGTCCGCACGCTGGGACCAACAAGGGAATCGTATAGCCGCAAGGCTTTAGAGTAACCCAACGTCCGCACGCTGGGACTAACAATCTGTATCGTATAGCCGCAAGGCTTTGGAGTAACCCAACGTCCGCACACTGGGACTAACAATATGTATCGTATAGCCGCAAGGCTTTTGGAGCAAACCAGCGTCTGCACGCTGGGACCAACCAGTGAATCGTATAGCCGCAAGGCTTTGGAGTAAACCAGCGTCCGCATGCTGGGACCAACAAGTGAATCATATAGCCGCAAGGCTTTGGAGTAAACCAGCATCCGCACGCTGGGACCAACAAGGGAATCGTATAGCCACAAGGCTTAGGAGCAAACCAGCGTCTGCACGCTGGGACTGACAAGGAATGTCGCCTACGCGACCGAGCAGAAGGTCGCCAGGAACACAGGAGACAGGCCAGAAGATGACAGGAACCAGCAGGACGAACAGCCGGGTCAGGAAACAGCAGTGAAGACTGTCAGCAGGAAACAGCAACCTCAGGAGACTAGGCCGGAACCAGGACTGGAACAACTCTGCAGAAAGGAGGCACTGGAACCAGATGCAATCAGGAACTCAGGAACACAGCAAAAAGGCCCAAATGACTACTGGACATGGTGAAAGCGAATGTGGTCAGAGTCACCACGAAAGGGCAACCAAGGGGTGCCCAACCCAGGTTTAAATAGGCAATATGAGGCGGGCTAAAGGCAGACAGCCAATGGAAGCCCCCTACTGGTGATAGACAAGAAAATGCAGCAATCACGGGCACCGCGATACTGTGCCCAGGTGGAGCGGAGTTGCTCGATATGCTCGTCCAGAGCTGGAATCTGCTGCTTCTGAAATGAGTCCGGGAGCAAGCATGGTTGGAACCCGTAGTTAATGAGAAACAGGAATCTCCCGGACGATGAATTAAAACGCACAGTTCCTGGCGAACTCTGCCCATGGCAACAGGTCGGCCCAAATATCATGATGATCGGACACGACCAAGGACGCTCGCCATTAGGCACTGGTTGAAGTAACCCAACTGGGAAGTGTCTAGGGGACTTGGCACGGGCACATGTAGTACAAGCTGCTGTGAATGCGGTGCAGTCAGCATGTAGAGAAGGCCACCAAAACAACTGTGAAAGGACCAGATCAATTGATCTCTCCCTATGTGCCCAGCTGCTCGAGATACGTGATATGTTTCAAGTAGGCAGGTACAAAATGGCTCCGCTACAAAACACTTGCCCACTGGGGTGTCAGGGGGTGCAGCAGCCTGGGTAGCAAGAATCTCCTCCCCCAGGGGCTAAGTGATGCTGGTACGTAAGGTAGCTAAAATGCGATCAGGCTGAATGATGGGTATGGGGACCTCATCTTTATCTATCTCTGGACCAAATTGCCTGGACAGGGCATCTGCCCTAACATTCTTGGAACCAGGCAAGTAGGATACAATAGAATTGAAGCGGGACAGAAACAAGGCCCATCTGGCCTGTTGAGAGGACAACCTCTTAGCCTCCGAAAGGTACGTCAGGTTTTTATGGTCTGTCAAGATCAACACCGGAGTCCTACTACCTTCCAGCAAGTGGCGCCATTCTTTGAGAGCGAGAATAATTGCCAGGAGTTCTCCGTCCCCAATCTCATAATTACTCTGGGCACTAGACAACTTTTTGGAGAAGAACCCACATGGTCTCAGTATACTCCCAGAGACCATACGTTGTGACAACACTGCCCCTACCCCGGTCTCAGAGGCATCGACCTCCAAGGTGAATGGAAGGGAGGGGTTAGGGTGGCATAACACAGGAGCGGATGCAAAAGCGGACTTAAGTGTCACAAAGGCCTGTTCAGCTGCCTCAGACCATTGGGAGGGATTGGCGCCCTTATGCGTAAGGTCAGACAGTGGCTTAACAATCGTGGAGAAGTCTTGGATACATTTTCTATAATAAATGGCAAAACCGAGAAAGCGCTGGATTGCCTTAAGTCACTTGGGTCGTGGCCATTGCAACACTGCTGCAAGTTTTTCCTTATCCATAGCAATGCCATCTTTAGAACTCACAAAGCCCAGAAAAGGCACCATGGACTTGTGGAATTCGCATTTCTCGATTTTGCTAAATAATTTGTTCTTACGTAATCTGAGCAGAACTTCCAACACATCCTTGATGTGTTGTGACAAGCTAGATGAATGTATGAGTATATCGTCAAGATAAACCACCACACAACTGTAGCATATCACGGAGAATGTCGTTAATAAACTCCTGGAACACTGCAGGAGAGTTACATAGCCCAAACAGCATCACTAGGTATTCGTAGTGTCCAGATCTGGTACTGAACACCATTTTCCACTCGTCCCCGGCTCTTATTTTGATCAGGTTATAAGCAGCCCTTAGGTCTAACTTAGTAAAAACAGAGGAGCCTTTCAACCTGTCAAACAGTCCAGTGATGAGTGGTATCGGATAGGCATTTTTGGACATAAGCTTATTCAAACCACGATAATCGATGCATGGTCTTAACTCGCCACTCTTCTTTTTTACAAAAAAGAAACCAGCCCCCACGGGCGAGGTTGACTTTCTAATAATATCTCTTTCGAGGGCATCTGAGATATATTCCTCCATGGCCTGATTTTCCTCGCACGACAACTGGTACGTGCGGCCCCGGGGGGGGGACGGCGCCAGGAGGCAGATCAATAGCGCGATCGTAAGTTCGATGCTGATGCAAAGCTCTAGCCTCTCCCTTACTGAAAACGTCACTGAATTGATGATACTCAGCTGGCACAGAGGGAGAGGTACACATGATTTTAGTTGAATGAGAAACACAATGCCTCATACAAAATTCAGACCAAGACGTTATCTCACAAGTCTGCCAGTCAAACATAGGGTTGTGTAGATGTAACCATGGGAACCCCAGGATGACCGCATGGTGAGGGGACTGGATGATCTGGAACCGCTGTTTCTCCGTGTGGAGTGCCCCAATACTCATAGATAGCGGCATCGTTTCCATAGTGATTTGAGCTGGTACCAGGGGTCTGCCATTGATGGCCTCAATGACTAAAGGAGATTCCCTCTCAACCAGCGGAATCTTGTGTAGCGCAGCAAATGAGTTGTCCACTTAAGTAATGTCACGGTATGCCCTGGTAAGTAATAGTCAGAACCAAGGAATAAAAGAACACAGTTTTATTGAAATAATGTATAAAATAACACAATGCAGGATACAGCCAAACCACATAGGGAAACACTAGGCCAGCCACTGGTCGGAGGACTATGGAGGAGTAGTCAGCCAAGCCAATGGTCTAATGCCCAAGGAGGGAGTCAGCCAAGCCAATGGTCTAATGCCCAAGGAGGGAGTCAGCCAAGCCAATGGTCTAATGCCCAAGGAGGGAGTCAGCCAAGCCAATGGTCTAATGCCCAAGAAGGGAGTCAGCCAAGCCAATGGTCTAATGCCCAAGAAGGGAGTCAGCCAAGCCAATGGTCTAATGCCCAAGGAGGTAGTCAGTAAAGCCAAAAGTCAATGGCAGTAGAGGAGTCAAGCAAGCCAATGGTCAAGCCCAGGAGAATAATCAGCCAAGCAGAGGTCAAGTCCAGGGAGGAAGTCAGCAAAGCCAGAAGTCAAGCGCCCAAGGAGGTATACCAGACTGCACAGAGCCCTAACACACGTCTGCACCAGAGCACCACGTAAGTGCAACTGGTGTAAGCAGTCAGGGCAGTAGAAGTAGTACCAGCAAGTTGGAGAAGAAAGGAGCCCCACTGCTGGGTGTCCAATAGGATGTATGCAGGCACGTCATAATCTCCAACTGAAACGCGCACGCTCTCGTGAGAAGACAGAAGAACCTGGAAGTGCAGAGACAACGCGGCCAGCAGCGCAGGTATGCTGGCCCGCATCGGACTGTAACAGGAGAAACTAGCAGGACTCCTCAGGACGGGTTTCACTGAGGATTTTGGATCCTGTTCTCCCCTAATTCATGTTTTATTGAGTTTTGCAATAATTTGGGTGCCGCAAGGGAGCAGACTGCTAAGGAGGTAGCCTTGGGCTGGATGGGAGGCCCATTCCTGCCCCCCTTCCATAACCTGAGATTGTCCCCTCTCGGTCTGGTTCCCAAAAAAGGAACTAGTTTTGTCTCATTCATCACCTGTCATACCCATGTTGGTCATCCGTGAACGACAGGATTGACAAAGAGTCATGTCGAGTGTGTTACACCTCTTTTGACCGGGCTCTGGAGCTGGTGAGGGAGGTCGGCTCTGGGGTTTTGTTGGCAAAATCAGACATTAAGTCTGACTTCTGCCTGTTGAAGGTCCATCCTTATTATTTTCACCTGCTTGGCTGATGTCTCCCTGGCTAAGCTATTTTGACAAGTACTTTCCCATGGGGTGCTCCATTTCTTGTTACTACTTTGAGATGTTTAGCACCTTTCTGGAATCTCTGTCCGCTTTGAGTCAGGTTGTAACACGGTCATTCACTACCTGGATGATTTTCTGTTCACTGGTCCTGGTGAAAGTGACTAATGCAGTTGCTTGCTTGGTGGAGGACAAGACCGAAAGGCCGGCTTGGACCCTGAGTCTTTTAGGAATCAAGATTTATTCCTGTTGCATGGAGTTCCGTCTGACGGAGAATAAGCTGTCGGTTGGAGGACAGGGTACGTGGATCCTTGAAGATCCGTTTGAGCCTACTCCAGACACTGATGAGCCACTTGTGTTTGCCTGCAGGGTCATGCCCATGGGTAGGGTGTTGTGCGGGCATATGTCTCTGGTGGCTCAGTGAGACTCAAATCCGCTGTATTTTTTTTGAGTGTCTAGGGCAATAAGGATGACTTTGGGGACTGGCAGACCTTCCTGCCTGGTTTTAACGGCAGGACCTGTTTGTGGAGAGAGTAGTGTCGAACAGCAATTTGTTAAAAAGGTAAGTGATATGTCCCTGATGAAAGTGTCAATAATAGACTGAAACGTTGGATACATGTAAATATGTATGGACATTAAAAGTTAAGTTTTAATTGAAGAAAAAAGAGTGTGCCTGAATTTGATTTGCACTAAATCGGAGCACCTTACAGAATCCATAACGTGTGTGCGGCAGCGCCTTTTGCGAACAGCAATTTGTGCCTTTTTACGGATGCTGCAGGGTTGGTGGGTTTTGGGGCGTTTCTTGATGGCAGGTGGTACGTGGAACTGTGGCCTCCTGCTTGGCACAAATCAAAGGTAATTCGTAACATGACAGTGTTGGAGCTTTTCCCAATCGTAGTGGCAGTGGAGCTATGAGGATTGGAGATGCGGAAGAAATGCATTTTGTTCCAGACAGACAACACAATGGTTGTGTTCACTGTTAATTGAATGATGTCGGCATCTATTCCGGTCATGAACTTGCTGCAGCATCTGGATGTCACCAAGCGCTTCGCCATATGGCGCGTTGTGCATGGCTGGAAATTGGGTATGTCGACAGGGGATTCTATGCAGCCTTTTATGTTTTGGATTTTGCTTCAGGTTCTGTCAATTATCAGGCACATATGCAAATCTCCTTTTGAGATGGCACTGTTTTGGCGGCCTTTGCGCTGGCCTTTTTCGGGGCACTGCATATTGGAGAGTTGGTTGCACCCTCATGGACTAAGACTCGAGGGTTGGCGTTCACTGATGTGCTAGTTTCCTCCAGTGTGATCAGGTTGTTCCTGGCTCGGTCCAAAGTGGACAGCTTCAGGAAGGGCCAGTCTGTTACTTTACACGCTATAGGTGGGGAGTGTTGCTCTGTTGCGATAGTTTCTGCAAACGTTGTGAGCATGATGTCTGGTATGAAATTTTTGTCCCACGCCAGTGGAACAGTGCTTACACAGTATCAATTCCTGGTTATGTTCTGGAGAGCCTTGGCGAAGCTGGGCGTAGAGCCCTCAGGGCTTGACACCTACTCCTTTTTCATCGGGGCTGCTAAGCAGACGCATTTGTCAGGTTTGTTGGATCAATTAGGTTGAGCTTCTGGGGTGTTGAAAATTGAGGAGGTTTGCTAGCTCATCTGTGGCTAGATTCTGTTGCAGGTGCTAATTTTATGTCTGCCTTTATCTCCAGTTTTCCCCATAGACTTCAATAGGAAAATGTTTGATAAAACAGGTGTTAACATTTAGCACCTGCTATAGAATCTAGCTCCTGGTCTGCTAATTTCTGTATCATTGTCCTAGATTCCTTGCCTGTGGAAGTTTGGATCCTGTGCCATTCCTTTGTTGCCCGGGCAGCTTGCGGGCCCAATCATGGCCGATCGGCAAAGATTTGGGCTTCACTGCTGTGCGGGTACACTGGTAGGGTCTGAGCAGGTTGAGTTGGAATAACTTATTGTCTAGGGTGGTAGCACTGTAGGGTTAGGGTGATAGGGGCTTTAGTTCTGGTTTTGCATTGTTGGGGGAATGACTTGAGCTAGTTTAAAACATTGACTTGATTAATACTATTAAGTAATACCTGGATTTTTTTCAATGCTATGTTTCCTCGGGTGATAATAGTATGGTCGTAGATTATACGGAGGCTTTTTTTTGGAGGGGGGGACTCGGGATGAGAGGGCCATTGAGTGGTGCAGGAGGCTTTTAAACATGCGGTTTCCCTACATGTCCAGGAGACTGGCGGTGCGATACAGACAACTAGAGAATGATCAGAGTGGTTTGTTTTCTTCAGATGGGGTCCATTTGTCTGATATCGATCATGATGTCTTCTTGTGTGGACTGCAAGATGGGATGCAGAGGTTGTTATTCCTGTTGGGGGGGGGGCGGAGTCGATTCTAGGTCTAGCGCATACTCCTTGATTGTGGGTTGGTGGGGTCTAGGGCTAGCCATCCAGGTAAATTTGGACCCCACAGGGGCATGGGTGGGAAGCTAGGGCTGACCCAAGCAAAGGGGTTTACATGCACACCGAAAGGTGGCTGGCATGGGTTTACTCGCTCTCCTACCCATACCGGGAGGGGGCTGTTACAGACCAAGATTGGTAGGTCATTTTTGAGGGCTGGCCTGGGGTCCTAATCAGCTGTGCCATGGCCTTTACCCTCCACTTTGGTGTCTGGTCTTATTCTTGGTCTGATATTTATATTCATGGGTTGTGGTTGGTACAGATCTTCCAGTCATGGCAAATATGGGTTATTGCTAGTGCATACGATCCAGCATTTCACAAATTAAAATATGGACACACCTATATTAAGAAAAATATATACATTTTTTACATGGCATGATATTGTAATTTCCCCTTAATAAAATGTAATTAATGTGTATGTAAGCTCTCCTGTACCATTCCTTCTGTACTGCTTCTATGATCAGGACTTATCCCTTCACACTTACTGGATAAAACTCTTAGAAACGGGGAGTGATAATCAATATGTGCAATAGACTTGGGATGAAGCAAATCCCTACTTAAAAACAGGCCTAAAAACTTTAAAACTAAGGTACTATTCCTAGTAAAACTAGTGACATATACCGATTCACATCTTTAATACTTCCATGTATATAAGTGTAGCTGTCTCATTTTATGAATGAGCTTCTGTCGCTATCCCTCTGGCTGTCGGTACAACTCCTATCATCTGACTTAGGACAACGGAAGCTGTAATATAACAACCGGCGGAGAAGAAAGTTGCCCATCACTTGCGTAATGTTGCATAATCGTCTTTTTGTGTGCTCTCAATATTTCTTACTTCAACTTATCTCTTGCTGCCAAAAGTGGCTCAAGGATAAGTATCGTGTTAACCCCGTTTTCACCTGCTGGAAAACAAACTACCCCCAACTTCCCACTTGTTGCTAGGCAGATTCCCAGTCTCTGACGTGTCAGTACGGTCTGTGTGTTTATTTATACATTATAACTAACCAGTGTGGACGTGCAGCTGAGCTTCCATTGTGACGCTGGTTAAGGCGGAGACAGTTGTTGGCTCCACCTTGTTTACCAGGGGCCTGGAATGTTTTGCTTCCACGGTTTGGGTAGAAGGACACCAATACGTATTGTCGGTGATAACATCCAGTCTCTAAACAGAAGGCCAAGAGCAACTGAAGCTCCTGTCTAGTTTATCGCCCCCAGACACGAACTGGGCGGTACTTAGTACGGGGAGAGGAAAGCAAACAACGAACAATTTAATTACTTTATTCTACCCACCCCTTCCAAATCATCATCAACGGTACAACCTCTCTTACATTACCTCGAAAACAGGGGATCCAGCTGTGAAAAGGAGAGCTAAGGCAAATGCTGTTTTGCAACCCCGTTAACTATCATAACCCGACCCCCGAACTCCTGAGAAATTAGGAGGAACTGTAGGAAGTTGTACGAGCAACCGTAGAAAGAGAGAAACGGGCGTGTTATTTACTAGAAGTATTATCAGATATACTGAACCATACTGTAGAAGAACCCCCTCATTCCTAAAACATATTTACACACAGAAAAGAGGTAGACGTGATTTATGGTTTTGTTTGGATTAATCAATTAAACTTCCGTAGCGAAACAAAAGCGGTACAATGAAGACTGAAATCTCAACCGCCGCTGCTTTTGTCACAAGTTTGCTCAAAACAAGTGGCACGGTGGAAGAAAGCCAGCTGCAGCAGTTCTGCCAGTCCCTGCAGGAATCCATGAAAGGTGAGAATTGTTTGGGGGTGAAATAATTTAACATGATCTTTTCCATATGGTGTGGGGGTAAGTGGATGAAAGGAGTGTTTCCCTGTAAGAAGAGTATGTTTCACAAGGACTCTTACAGCAAGAACGACTGACTGGTTTGTTGCTGTTAACCATTTGAGTGCAAGAGGGGCATCCAAGGCATTGCTATTCCCTCGGGCGCTCAAAGGGTAAATTGTTGGTCAGCTTTAATACTCAGTGACTGCATTTATGTATCTCTTGTCTAATAAAATAAAAAACGTTTTTTAATTAATGTTGTATGAAGGAGGAACTGATACTACTTTACCAAGAATTACATATTAGAATCAAACGAGGCGATATTCAGTCTCCCAGAAGCCCCATTTTCGTTCCGTTGACCCTATCCGAGAGAGACAAAGTTTTAGCACCCTAATAATGATATTTTTTTATTGTATGCCAGCGGCGTGCACACTGCATCCATCCAGCTGTTGTTGGACTACGTTTTCCATTATCACTGATGGGAGTTGTAGTTTAACAACAGCTGGAGATAACGCGGGCAAATACAAAGATTGCCTGCTTGAGTAGGGGCATTATAGCTTGTTTACTACAATCTCTTTCACGTAACAATATTTTAAGTTAAAATATCAGAAACCAATTGAAACCTCTCATTTTGCCCCTTAAGGGTTCACATAACTTCTGTGGTGTCTGGAATGGGTAAAATAAGTGTTTTTAGAAGCATAGTAGAACTATTAAAAGCCTTATACGAAATACTATACTATAATAGGTCCTTTACTGACATAAGTCTTTGCATGCTTATGAAGTAAAATGCTTAATACATATTATTTTCTGCTAAACTGTGGGTTAACATAAATGTTCTGATCTACAAAATGTTCATACGATCAAGGATTGAGCAGCTGTTTTAGAATGAATAAGTGCTTACCATTCTTTTCCCCTCCCCCTTTCTACTCCTCCCCTTGCACTCTCGGTAACTCCCACACCCTGCACCCACCCCACCCCCCTCTGCTCTTTGTTTCCAACAGATCATTACAAACACCATTGGTTTCCTCAGACCCCTTGCAAAGGATCAGGGTATCGCTGTTTGAGAATCAACCACAAAATGGACCCTTTAATAGGACAAGCAGCAGGTCACATTGGGCTGAGCCACCAGAGACTATTCCAACTTCTCCCTAGTGAGTTGACACTTTGGGTTGATCCATTTGAAGTTTCCTACCGAATAGGCGAAGATGGATCAATCTGTGTACTGTATGAAGGTTCTACAGCAGTGTGCAGTTGTCAAGGCCACCACTCCAGCTGCAAAGACTCTCTTCGGATAGGCCAGAATAGCCCTTCCAAAAATTACACCATGATGACCGTTTCTAGTTAAAAACTCCAAAAATCAGAAATTGTAGGTATCCAACATCAGACTACTCTTTCACAATGAAGTTAGAAAAAAAATTGTCTCAACAGGCATTAAAATTGTAGTGCTGCCAAATCTTGTCATTTTCTTTAGT
Organism: Rhinophrynus dorsalis; assembly: GCA_037306005.1. Classification (NCBI taxonomy): domain Eukaryota; kingdom Metazoa; phylum Chordata; class Amphibia; order Anura; family Rhinophrynidae; genus Rhinophrynus; species Rhinophrynus dorsalis. Next base: position 103,144,626 of record CM074722.1, on the reverse strand, counting down.
TGTATGCCTTATGTTGCTCAGTCTCTGGAATTGTATATTGTAAATGATTGTGAGCCAAGAGAGAACTTATATTTTTGAACAATCATTGGTTCTTTTTAATAAAAGGCTATTTTACTTTAGTGCTGTCACTGGAGTCTTTTCAGAAGGCTCTAATTCAGTGGTGCTGTTACATTTCTCTTACAAGCACTGTTGGGAATTGCAATTCACATCATCCCTACAAAGATCAGATTGCCATTTTTATGCAGGCACTTATTAAAGGGATAGTAATGTATCAAAATGCAGCTGCAGTTCGTCCAGAGGCCGGTGAGATAGCTCAGTGGTAAATTTCCTGACCATGGAGCCTGTTCAAACCTTAAGGTTGCAGGTTCGAATCCCAGCAGGGTCAACTTAGCCCTTCATCCTTCCGAGGTCGATAAAATGAGTACCATTGATTGGGTAATAATAACATCTATTATTTCAGCTGCCAATTTGGTTAATTCCGAGAGCGTGCACTGAAAACGCTTTGAGTCCCACTGGGAGAAAGGCGCTATATAAATATTAATTATTATTATTCATAATAGTTTTCCCATGTAGAGCTGTATTTCAATACTATCAGACCCACTGTTCATCCTCAGTTGTATGAAAAAGTATCCCCCTCCCGCCCCTGCTACTTACATCACGCTGCTCTCCAAGCCAGTCCAGATGGAGCGCAGAGAGGGCCAATATTGTGAGCTTAAAGGGATAGTAATACTTCGTTTTAACTTTATTTTATTTTGTAGGCATTAAAAAATCATGAAGAATGATATAAGTCTTATGTCTCAAACCTTTATGGTTTAAGAGGTATTCACAAGCAAAGTTTTCCCCTCCTGCCCCTTTTTCCTAGTGTAAGCCATCTCTTCTCGGATGTGAATCTGGTTGTAAGACCAGACAGATAACAGCAGGGGACAATCTTCTTAATATGAAAAGAATGAAAGCCCTTCCCCCTTGACAAGTCTTTCAGCTTTTTCCCTTATCTTAATTGAAGATTGTCCCTCTCTGCAGTCTACCTGGGCACCTCCCTTCTGATCTAGCTGAACGGGGGGGATACTTTGCTTGTGAATATCTCTTAAACCATAAAGGTTTGAGAGATAAGACGTATATCATTCTTCATGTTTTTTTAATGCCTACAAAATAAAATAAAGATAAAAAGAAGTATTACTATCCCTTTAAGGAAAAACCTGCCCTCCTTTTATCAAGAGGGCCAGGGTTTTCCTTGTGCTCACAGAAAGGGGATTGTCCCTGTTGCGAGCTGTCCAGTCAAGCGCCCGGATTCCTCATCTGACGGGAGGTGTCTAAAAGGGGCAAGAGAGGTATACTTTCTTGTTCAATTACTGTTGAACTACAAGCCTGATAGTATTGAAATACAGCTTTACGTGGTACAATTAGTATGTAGATGAATTGGAGGTGCATTTTGTTTGATACATTACTATCCCTTTAAATTTTCATCCAGCAGTACAGAAACCATTGCAGTCCTCCAGCGCTGTGGAATAATTTGGAGCTATATAAATAAAGGAGAATAATAGTGTGTGTGTGTTTTAAAATGGGAAACTGGTCTCATTAATCATTCTTATCCAGTCAGTGACTGGAAGGGAATGATGGGAGTTGTAGTCTACCTACAGCTGGAGGTCCAAAGGTTGCCTATCCCTAACTTCGCCCCCTTCTATGGTATAATAATCTAATTTGCTAAACAATATATTTTAATCTTATAATTACAATTGACAAGTAGCTTTAAGTACATTTGACATTACAGGGTTAGGGTTTAAAGGGTTAGTGATGTCTAACCTTAACTAATTCTAATATTGAAGGTATTCAGAAGATAATCTTACTGTGCCAAGTTGGATCTCTCAAACTTTTATGGTTTGAGAGATACAAGTGCTTAAAGTTCCCCCTCCTGCTGATGAGCTGTAAAGCTGTCAGCAGTGGATCTGAGTCATGCGACTCGGCGGCTCTTCAGAGCTGAATGAGCGCTATCGAAAAACATACTTCACTTGAATGGTGTGCAAAGTGTGCTTGGTTTGCAAACACACTTTGCAGACCATTCAACTGAATTATTTGTTTTTCGATAGTGCGCATTCAGCTCCGCTAAAGAGTTGCCAGCTGGTCTGGGACCGGGATCTAATTAAGTCAGCTACATGCTGACGTCTGGAAAAAGGGGAGGGAGGTGGAACTTTAAGCGCTTATATCTCAAACCATGAAAGTTTGAGAGATCCAACATGGCACAGTAAGATTATCTTCTGAATACCTTCAATATTAGGGTTAGTTAATGTTAGACATTACTAACCCTTTAAGGTTCAAGTAGGATTTCACTTTCAGCATCAAGGTCCTGTAATTACGAGAGGTTTGATAGCAACTGCTCCAGTGTTTGGGTTTTTTTCTCTCTCTAGTTACAGGTATGTATACACCCCACTTTCAACATATTCCATAGTTGAAAAGCTGCTCCTCAGTCTTTTATTTGAACATTGTTAACAGCCAGATCAAATAATTGATGCTTATTAGCCTACTACAGGGATAGCCAACCCTGGTCCTCAAAAGCTATCAACAGTGCGTGTTTTCAGGATATCATACGTGGACTAGTTATTGGCTCAGTCCCTTTAATTGGTCCACTTGTGCTCATTCAGGGATATCCTGAAAACATGCATAGTTGGCAGCTCTTGAGGGACCAGGGTTGGCTATCCGTATTACTGGGAAAAGGTACTGGGCTTTTTTCAATATAGCAGTTTGGGAGACTGGGAAATTTAAAAGATGAATATGTAAGCCTTTTAGAAGCAAACTCAGACCTTCTGTTTCTGGGCCCTTGGTTTCTGAATGCAGACTCATGAAGAGAAAATATTTGATCTTTTGTATAATGGCAAAATTGAGCAGACCAGCTCTTTTATAAGGGAGGAATAAACATTTTGCAAATTCCCGTTGTTTCTTGTGGGGTTTTTAACAGCCTCAATCCTACAAAGGTCTCCAATGCATTGGAGACTTCTCTGGCATTAAAGGCTTTAAAAGCCTTTTAAATTCATGGGATTTTCATTGTTTTTTTCAGATGCAGTTGACTTGCTCTAAATGCATCCATTTTGTCTTTATACATAAGACCCAGAGTCTGGGTTTAAAATTGTGGAAAAAAAAAAAAGAGGGCTCTAACTTGAGGGTGTAAAAATACTGGAGATGTAAGGTCATATAAACAGTACTAATGGGACTTTTGCTATATGCAGAAAGAAGGTAACGATTAATCAACTTTTCAGTCCCATCCAGAACCTTTTATGAAGGTCTTGGATATGGGTCTGAGATGCTGAACAATAAAAATAGCATTTTTTGCATATCTCACTAGTGATGCTATCTTGATGGCTGCATAGGGAGACGGTAGCTATGCAATTGCTTTGGAGACGTTTCAATTGCCCAAAATCTCATCATTTAACAAAGAACAACACCGAAACATGAGACTGGGTTATATCATTTTATATGTCATGTACTTCCAACTGTTATCAGTAAAATTTAGTTATTTTATGCTTAAATACCTAAAATAATGGATTTTTTATTCATATATTTACTACATAGACACAATTTGGTTCATTTCTTGTAGAGAACCAAGGATGCTTCTGTTCAGAAAGGCTTATATCTCGGTCTGTTACAAACAATGAAATGCTATCTCTTCTGAGACCTATCAGTTTTGCTACTGTAGTGAGAGTCTTGGAAAGGACAGAAATGGGAGACCCACAGATCATTTATGAGTAGATTTTAGGTTTCTGAAAACAAACATAATTTTTTTTTTTACTGAGGCTAGTATGAAGTACAAGGTATTTAAAGGAACATGAACACCTAAAATGTAGGGTTATATGCTCCTCTGTTTTAAAAAAAAAATAATAATAATAATCTATTTGCATTCTCATGACTGTAATATGCTGTGTGGCGGCTCACGTTTCTGTATTTTCCAGGGTTCCCATTACCATAGAAATCTTGACAAGGTAACTAAGAATTGATTGTTATGCGACCCTTCAACTCTTTCAGCAAGCCGCATGGCTAAACAGCACAACGTGACAATCTCACAGTGCATGACAGCACGAGATTGTCACGTCACATAGCCAGTGGGCGCGTGCTGCAGATAAGCATATTTTATTTATTTATTTATTTTTGCCGTCTTCACATCTCTGAATTCAGTTTTTTGTCCTTCCCCTGGTTCTGAACCATTTTGTTTAAGCACACGTAGGCAGCTGGAGTGCCTCCGTATGCTGCAGATAATATTCCGTCCAGCAGCAGGCACAGGCTAGCGGGCGGCAGAAAGAGGATGGAGTATTATCTGCAGCACACGGAGGTGCTCCAGATGCCTCCGTGTGCTTAACAAATGGGTTCAGAACCAGGGGAAGGACACAAACTGAATTCAGAGATGTGAAGACAGCAAAAATAAAAATACGCTTATCTACAGCATACGCCCATTGACTTGTGACGTGATAATCTCGCGCTGTCATGAACTGCAAGATTGTCATGTTGCGCTGTTTAGCCATGCGATCTGCTGAAAGAGTTGAATGGTTGCATGCTCTTCTGCGTGCAACCATTCAAAAGGTTACCCAAGGAAGAAGGGCAGGCTTTTCTGTATACTGAAAGAAGATTGTACCACATCGCCATCCGCTTCCAGCTCAGAGATTCAAAGGATGACATAAGTATAAGGGGTGTGATGAGGGGATCTTTTATAATATTACTAGTTGAATAGCCCGTGTACACGGGCCACAGTGCCAGGCAGCAACGGCCGCGGTGCAGTCATGCTCCGTAGGGACTACCCACGCCGAATCGGTGCGCAGATAGGACTATGGTCTAAATGCGGAGGGCCCCGCTTCATTATGTGCTGCGCCTAACGGCTTCTGGCAAACATACATTAGCGAATTATTATATAGGATTTCAAGGGATGTAGACCGAATTCAGAATTACTAACGTCACTGATTAGTTGTATGCACTACAAGGGCGGACCGCAGCGTTGTTCTTATGGAAACAGGACTATCCCTTTAAATAGTATCACTTATAAATTGAAGTGACTCAGACATTTTCTAAATAATAATGGTGATCAGAACATGTGCTTTTGCAAGCTCTTTCAATATAATTATCTTTTTATTGGTGATCTGGCCATTTTAATTCAACTCTCTTGGTGAAGGGCCACATAAGATGAACCAACTTATAATTTATTTTAGGGGCCTATCCTTAGGACCTCCTCAAATGTGAATTTATTTTTTTTATTTAAAAGACCTCCTTACATGAACATTGATGAATCGGTCATTTAACCCTCGTGCCAGGACAGTAATGGGAGAAGTTGCCATAAGGACCCGTGACGATCCTGGCACGTTATGGAATTTGGGGCTCACTGCGTGGATATATGCTGTTCAGGAAGCCCTGAATTGTTTGTGGGGAAAAAAAACAAAACAAACAAAGCCCCATGGTACGTAACTGCCGGCCACGCAATGCCACCCTTCTTTAAGCAGTTAATCACCCTGAAGGATGTGCCTGAGCTAATGACATTCATATGTGTTTCAGGATATCCAGAAAACATGTTTTGGGGGGAGCTTGAGCACTGGTTTGAGCTCCCTTGCTTTATCTGATCTCAAATGTTATCATTTTATGGTATTATAAAGTTGTATGTTTTAGGCTTCTTTTACACTAATGACAGGACTGTTGTAGCACTTTGTAACAGCCCTAATGTCTGTGGATTTGTACTCTCCTCTCCTGCATTCCACCTCTGGCTGAAACAAATTGGAGCAGAGTGATGACTGGCCCATGTGAGTGCCAGCGAGTGTGACTGGCTGGTGCCTAAATGAGTCATAGGAAGTAGTGATGAGGATTACAACTTCCAACCCTGACAGTGTGAAAGGTTTAATGGCAGTGCCAATAGACCTTTGTGCAGACCTTCCTTATAGTAACTGTGGTGCAAGTAAACAAACCCATTGTATGTGTAAAAGGCTCCTTTGTCCGGCATCTTACCTTTCAACACGGATGACAGATCAATGTATTATTGCTGTGTTGGTCACCTATGTGATGGGAACCTTGTGACACTTTGTCATTGGTTTTAACTATTTAAAGGGGATGTGTCACCTATACAAGACTTAAGCTAAATAGGTTATATCAATAATAGCACTAAAAGTGTGTTTATTTTTTAAAATAAATCTTTGTTTTGTCAAAATTTAATTTATAAAGTATGGGCTGCAGGTACTTCCGGACAGACTGCAGTTACCTGCTTTGTAACCGCAGTCCGCCGCTCTGCCCCTGCTCCCCTCCCTGTAGCCAGCTTCCTGTGATAACAGAAGCTTCAGTCTGTAAGCTGGAGCAGTCTCATTGGCAGAGATCGATATCTAGCCAATGAGACTGCACCAGCTTACAGACAGAAGCCTCCGTCATCAGAGGAGGCTGGCTACAGGGAGGGGAGCAGAGGCAGAGCAATGGGCTGCAGTCTATGCGGAAGTAGCTGCAGCCCATACATATAACTTAAATTTTGAGAAAACAAAGCTTTTTTTTAAAAAAAAAAAAAAAATACACCCTTTTAGTACTATTATTGATATAACCTAACTATTTAGCTTGTCTTGTATAAGTGACACATCCCCTTTAAGGTCTCTCTAGGTTGTTCTTTTTTATTTTTATTTCAATACTTTATTAGATATGGGCTTTTAAAAATTAGTCTATGATATCATCAGTTCCTCTTTCTGCGGTATGAGATGTACTGCACAACTCTGCAGGATGTACCCTGTTCCTCAAATCTCCTCCCACCTCCCTCCCCAGCTCTTCTAGGACACCTTGAGGATGTGCAGAGGCTGGTAGGTGCCCTGCCCAAAGGGGAAAAGGCGGAGGACGGGGGCAGTTTTTGTTCATGCCACTGACGGATCTCCAAAGTTCTCCCATCTCATCTCGTTCTCTCTGTCAAACCCTGGCCAGTCGTCTTGGTCTGGTTGCTCCTCTTGTCTCTTAATTCTCACCGTGCTCAGATGCTGTATTCTGGAATCTGTTTCTTCTTAGGTTCCCATCTCATCAAAAAGCAAACCTAAAAGGGAGCAGAGTCCCAGAGTGTGGCATCTGCGCACGGTGAGAATTAAGAGACCAGAGGAGCAAGCCGGGAAGGAGAGGAGTGGTTGGGGTTTAGCAGAGAGAGTGTGAGATGAGAGGTTAGAGCCGCCAGCACTAGAGCTTTTAACATGAGCTATCCAGCTGGGGCCAGCCATTGAGAAAAGACTGCGGGCAGGCTTAGGGTGGAGGGAGAGCTCTGCCAATCATTCTAAATGTAATCAAGAAATATATAATTCCTTTAAGTCATATGATGGTGTATGTGCTCTTTTACAAGCTTGTGTTAGCATTTTTCTTTGCACTCTTTATCTCCTGGTTTGTCCTACACAGAAATGTAAAGCCTCCTGCCCAGCAAGTAAAGAGAGAAATGGGTAATCGCTTCCTGAAAAACAGTACATACAGTACTGTGTAGGTTATGGAAACATTCATGCACATTAGTGAAATGTTACTACATTTGCTTTCATAAATACACAACTTGTATTTCAGTATCAGTTGTCCTGTAGCATTCCACTTGTAATCGCTATAGTTTTCTGAGGATAACTTATTAAACCAGAGTATATTCAGTCATGAAACCGGGTAGATAATTACACATCACATTTTAGTTTTAAGTAACTATTGGTGATGTTGCATACAGACACGTATTGTACAAAGGATGGAATATCGCAACATGTTGTATTATAGTCTCCATGGCTCATTGCAAAACATGCTAGCAACCTCAATGGAGATGTCACTATGGTACAGTGTAAGTAGCACACAATGGAGAGATCAGGGAAGAGAGGGGCATAGAAAGGGTTAAAAAAAAACAAAAAACCCACAGGCGTAGCAAATGGAAGTGTAGAGGAGGAGGAAAAAGGAAATAAAATATAGGGCTAAGAACTGGGGGGGATGTGATAAGTGACAGGGAAGGTGCATGTACAAGCTGTAGCCTGAGAGAAACAGACCCAGGAATCAGTTTGGATAGCCAGAGGACACAACTGGTGGGTAGATGTATCAAGTGTATTGAATTCAAATACATTAAGATCTCCGTTTGTAAGTAACTGGAAAGTAGGAGTGCACCGAAATTTTGTCAGCTGAAATGTTTCGGACGAAAATGGCATTTTCAGCAAAAAGCTGAACTAAATTAATAAAAAAAAAAAAAAAAATGGACGAAAAACCGTGGCACTGGATTAGAGGTTACCTTGGGAGTAAGCAATTCAAATAAGCGAGTCTAATGGCGATTGGTTAAATAATCATGTCAGCGGGACTATGACAGCCTGTCATCCACTACAAGGCCTTAATGCCAACCTAGTCCCTATTGGTGATACCTTAGTGGGAGAAGTGTACAGCTTCACGCCGGAGGGAAGGAATACCCAGAGATCACATGACTGATAATAGGAAGGGAAACATGAGTCAATCCAGCACTGCTCCGGGCTCTCATTTAACCCTGATGGCATTAATAATAATAATATTTACCTTACCCTGCAATATCAGCATTAAACATCTCTATAAGATACAATAAATTGTGCTCCTCTCACGATCAGATTTGCCTGCTGAGTGCCGCTCCAGACTCTCTCTCCCCTCTTCAGGCATGCCCCTTGCTGTTCATTGTAATGCCTGCAGAGGGGGAGAGAGTCCAGAGCGGCGCTCAGTAGGCAAATCTGATCGTGAGAGGAGCACAATTTATTGTATCTTATAGCGATATTTAATGCTGATATTGCAGGGTAAGGTAAATATTATTATTAATGCCATTAGAGCTAGTCTGTCCTTGCATGACAGGTAAGCGCTTATTTCGTGTCTGCTGCACACAGGCCTGGGGGTGTAGGTGATGGGTACTATGCAGGTGTAGATGGGGATGTGATTGCTCGACAGCGGGGTGATGAGGGAGCCGCCGCGCCCTGGAGGTCGGGATATTACCCTCATGAGGCAGGGAGAAGCTGGGCTGGAGGAGGAGCAGGGGGAGGAACCACTGGAGCCCAGGTAATAATTGGTTTGCAGAAGGTATTTATGTATATGTGGATTTTCAGCTTTTGTTAGACTAAATCTTATTTTTTATCATGTGAATTGCCAGATGAGGGTAACGGAAGTTTTAGTTCATTAACAGCTGGTCAGTAGCCATTGATGCGATTGTAGTCCAAAAACAGGCAGAGAGCAACAGGTATTCACTAGTTGGGAATTTTGGGATTACAATGCAGTACCTGAAAACTATCATGGTAATGGCATCAAGGATAATGTCAATAACAGACTTTCACTTCCTAGTGTGCCATGTCTTGTTCCTTCCTAATAGAGAAGCTTTAGTATATGACTAATATAGACGTGTTCTCTTGCCTATATCAACTAATACAGATAGTAAGGTAGATAGCTGCAAATCTGGAACAAACCAAGTGCTTCATAGGGGACTAATGTAAAGTCCCAATGATTTAAATGGGGGCTTGAATTATGAATGGGTAAACACATTGTTAAGAAAAGTTAGAATGCATAATTTCACCTCTGTCCTCTTTAGCTCATTGAATTTTACTGAAGTTTGATGAGCTTCTACGGTTCATGTGCCCCTCAACCCCCAGATGCAGCACAGGTAAGCCAGTAGTACTGGATGTCATGGGGGGGGGGGGGGTTACTGGGAAAAAAGGTCATTTTCAGCTAAGTGCATTCTGAAGTTTTGGTTTTCGGCTCAGAAATTACATTTTGGTGCACCCCTACTGGAAAGTCTATTTAAGAAGGGATATCTAGAGGAGAGGTAGATTTCTGCTTCTGGGGCATATTCTGGAACACAAATCAATAAGGTATTATTTGGGGTTAAGGAGATATCAATATTAAGAGCTGCCTGGAGCTCCCTCTGCACCGCACCACTGTTTAGTAAGGTTCTATCAAAGGACGGACCTAGCCACTTATTACCTACAGTGCTAATGTATAAACAGATATACCATAAAGAATAAAATGATGCACTTAAAATGGACAATTAGAGTCTTTAGATACTTACTCAATTTTTGTTGCTGCCTTTCTCTGGCAAACCTCTGATATTAGCTCTCTATTAACATATGCAATGAAATACAAGAACGAGAGAAGGAGCACACAATCTAAGTGTAGATTGCAACCTTCTCTCTTTCTTGTGTACCAAATGACAGAAGAAGTGGATGACAGTCCTGTTCTGATTCATGCAAATTACCTAAGTATCCACCCAGTGTATAGCATATACCATAACACCATGTTATTTGCTTTGTATCACTCTCACTTAACAGGGTATACCCTGGGTGCTGGAGCTGAGTGCAACAAGCAGTGTACATCCAGATATGTAGAGTAACCAGCACTCACAAGATCATTTTTTTTTTTTTCTTAAGCAAAGAAGTGTTTCAGTGGACCACTGTGCATTTCATCTGGACAAAAATGCACAGTGGTGCATTGAAACGTTGACATTCTGAAATAAATACTCTGGTAATTTAAGTTTGTGTATATATATTTATAAATATACTCGTTAAAAACCCGTGTACATGGACCAAGGTCTGGGTGATGTTAACCCTTTGAGTGCCAGAGGGGTATACAACACAATGCTTTGCAATGTGTTGTGTACCCCTCTGGCACTCAAAGGGTTAAGAGGTCGGTCCTGTTCTGCATATTGCCGCTGCCCTACTGGCAGTGACACAATGCAGTCTCTACTGCGCCTGACTGCATTGGACAAACATTCTAGCGTTTTATTATATAGGATATAGATAGATAGATATAGAGAGAGACACACACAAAGGAAGGGGCAGCACCAGTGGGACCTTTAAATAGACAAAAATACTTTACTGAAGGTTGACTTTTCACAAGAACAGAAAAGTTAACCTTCAGTACCGTTTCTTTGCCTGTTTAAAAGTCCCACAGGTGCATATAACTGTGTAGGGTAGATCACCAGTCCTTTTTTCTTTTTAATGTATATATATATGTATAATATGCAGACACATGTGAGCAATCACATGTTCTGGCTCTCTGAGAGAGGGGCTAAAACCAACTGCTCCACCTTTGAGCAGTCCATTTTAGACTCCCGGCATGATTACAACATGCTTTCAGGTGCACTTTGATCTTAAAACTCATGATGTGCCAGGGCCGTCACTGGTCCTTAATGGACCACAAGTTGTGATGGTCCTGGTGCTGTCCTTAAAGGAGAACTACCACCCCACTCAATGTTTACCTTTACTATGTCCCCATCTGGCGATCAGCTGCTTAGTAGAACTAGTCGCTAGAATAATTACCGTATTTAATAGATTTCTCCTCTCTTCCATGGGCGACAGGCAGGACAGAGCGCGGACATCTTGCCATTGTGACATCACGTGCCTGTGCTGTCAGTCCCAGACGGGTCTAGGAGGCATTGCTAGGAGTGTTAGATTGGTGAAAGCTGGGTCACTGAATCAACAGCACATGTTTGGGGAAAGAAGGAAAGTAGACTCTAGAGAGAGAAATAAAGATGGCGTTTGGGGAAGGAAGAATAGGGAAAAAAGAATAAAAAGTCAGAAAAATAAGTACATCTATGAAAAGAAGGTGGAGCTTAGTGGCGGAGGTAGATTGAACCTTAGGAAATTATTGAAAACAATACCATGGAGAAGTTAGAAAGAGATAACCAGGAGCAGATGGGCAGGAGATAGGTGAAAAAAGTTGGGTTAATTTGCAGGAGGGGGAATGTTCTTAACTGGATATTTCTGAGGGGCACTGCTTCCTTGTGAGAGCTGCTTTGTCAGTGGCACAATTCCACCAAAAAACAGATATGAAGGAAGCCACACTAACAATCATGGCTGCTTTATCCATTGAACAAAGTGGGCATTTGCCCAGAGACCACCATCAACAGGAAGCCCAGTGACAGAGTCCCATTTGTTTTAACACTGCCACATTGCCCATTGGATAAAGGGTCCTTGCCGATACCTATTTCTTGCTGTGAGATCACCACAGACTTCATTAGTACCATCACTCAATTTATTTTCATTAACTGAGTGAAAACGTGAAAGAGCAGTAATGTATTGTGGAAAACTTGGAAGGCCATATGTTGCTAAGCATTTAGCAATATGTCTCATTCCAGGTTTCCAAAATGCATCAATTGGTCATTTACTCCTGGGTGGAGTGAATGAGCATATGCTCATTCACTCCACCCAGGGGTCTGTGGTGATGTCACAGAAATTAAAATCGTACATCTCCCAGCCGATGTTATACCCATTTCTTGCCATCTCGTGCCAAAGCTTCTGTCACTGTAAAGTGGTCTCATTGAAATTCAGCACAACAGCAGAGGACAGACTGAGAAGATGAATTCTTCTTACCAGCCCAGAGCAGCAGTACTGCAGACACCCATAAGTTATCTTTATCTTGTGCTGAATGTGTCATAAAGGGAATAGGAAGCTGGCAGCTTTAGACTATTACTACTGCAGAGGCTGAGAGGGGTGGCTGATGATGATGTGTGTATTAGATTGGTGGGAGGGTGAGGAATAAAATATTGAGATGGAAGCATCCATAAAGGAAAATAATAATATATCTGCTTCTTAATAAAGTTATATGACAGCATTTCTGTTACAAGAACCAGGTAAAGCTATTTAGTGTTGCCTTATTATTATTTTTTTATTGATTACCCCTCCCCCCAAAACCAATTCCTTCCTCCCTACTTGCCTCACAGACACTTAACCCTTTGGACTGGGTATATATATATATATATATATATATATATATATAAAATTATTTTTTTGCCTTTTATCTGTTCATTTGTGACAAAATACTGTGGCTGTTCCTCCCCTATGGCTGAGTGGGGAAATACAACAATCTAATGATTTACAACCTAACCAACAATAATGATCATCCTGAGCTCACTGTGGCCCTTTATAATCCTGTAGAGGCCTTTGTCTCTCTGAGTTGTAAGCCATACTCTTAATAACCACTGCGCTGAGCCTTATTACACAACTGGGCTTTCTTCATATTGCTGCAACCTTTCAGTTATCATCAGTAACAGATTCCCCCAAAATATTTACGAAACCATGGATGAGTTTGTTTTTGGAAGACATCTTGAAAATACTTGGCTCAAATGATCTGTCCTTGGCTTACACCACGACCAAAGCAGCAATAGCTAGGTTGTCTCCTGTTATTAACAAGTTATTAGATGGCTAAATACTCAAGGAATAAATCTCATGGTAACAGAATTGAAGTGCTGGAATGACATAGTAACTCTTGTGAGGCTGATGTTGCTCAGCTGCAATGCCAGTTATCTACTCTAATAAGCACTCCAACAACCAACCTCTTTCAGAAGAAATTAGAGGACCTTCAGAACCAAAATAGGAGAAATAATCTCAGGCTAATCAAGCTTCCAGAAACTGTCAAAGTGACAGATTTATGGGACTTCCTCTCAAAAACCTTTACCCAGCTGCTTCTTCAGGAGATCTCTGACCCATACTGTGTGATACAGAGCGTTCATAGTTTCTGCTACACAGATTATTCGGGCCGACACAGACCAAGGCCAGTCATATTCATAGTCCTTGAATTTTCAGGACAAAATGCAGTTGATGTTGGAATACAGAAAACAAAACAGAGTTGAGTTAGATTTGTGGTTGCCATTTATAAGATTATAATCCTGCCAAGTCTGCTGTAAACTAATTTTAAAATTAGTTTACAACAGACTTGGCAGGATTATAATCTTACAAATGGCAACCACAAATATGACTTTACTCTGTTTTGGCAAAATTCTATAGTGGTCATGTGTGGACCTATAATATATGTAGTGAAGCAGAAAATAGGAGGTCTGTATTTTTACCTGTTAAATCTTTTTCTGTTTAGCCCATATGGGATACAGGAACTGTATGAACTCCTCTTCCAGGAGGAAAGAGCACATCACAAAAGACAGGGTCTTTGGGCAGAGGCTCCCTCCTCTTCCTCCAGCTTAACCCAGGACTGCCAACTTTCTGATTAATGTGTGACAAGCAGCACAGAAAAAAGATCCTAAGATGACTCATCTGCCTGGGAAAGGAACAGTTGTGGCTTTTCTCAGAGTGGGAGCCCTGCGTTCCATATGGACGAAAGTGAAAAGAATTTAATAGAAGAACTATAAAATCCTATTTTCTCTTATGTGCAATATGGAATGCAGGATCCATGGGTATATACCAAAGCATCCCAAACATTCAGTGGAGAGGAAAAAAAGGAGAAAAAACTCACTCTTCCTCCCATGATACCAGTGTTCCCTAGGACCAAACTGGATCTGTATAACTGTAGGTGTAAAAGGACACCAAACTAGCACAGTACACCAAACAAGAGCCAGTGGGGCTCAAACTACTGTATAACAAATGGGGCAGTAGATAAAAAGGAAACGGATAGTCCTCATATTGGCAAAACCTCCTGAAGAATCTTCAGGCCACAGATGGCCGGAGTCAAGGCCAGGACATTGATACAGTAGTGTTTGGTGAATGTGTTCACGGAGGTCCACGTCACAGCCTTGCACAGGTGTTCAGCTGAGGCCTGGTTCTTTTAGGCCCAGTAAGCACCCACCAATCTGATGGAGTACACTGTGATCGTGAAAGGAACAGGCTTCTTCCAGATCATATACGCCTGGTATATGGTAACTTTGATTCAAGAGGAAATGGTAACCTTGGGTGCAGCCTGACCTGTCCTAGGACATCAGGGATGACAAAAAGAGAGTCAGGCTTGAGAAAGGGCTGAATGCAATGCACAACATCAAGTAGATGGACAACCTTCTCGTGTGGGCAAAGGGCCAGGACAAAAGGAAGGCACAAAAATTTCCTGACTGATGTGAAAATTAGATGAGGAATCCTGTGAGGTACGAAGCACTGCCTTGTACTGGTGAAACATCAGGAGTGTAGGTTTGCAAGACATAGGATGATGGCCGAGCTGTAACCTAACAGAGATAATTGCCAAAAAGATACACCATGTTCAGCATCAGTTGGCGCAAAGAGATAGAAGCCAGAGGCTCAAAAGGGAGCCTCAAAAGGACACCTGCATGCCAAATGAGATTTCCTGGAGGTGTGAGGTCATGAAAAGAGGGCAAAGCATAAACCACACCCTGTAGAAAGGTCTTCACATCTGGGATAATGGCAATGTGTCTCTGGAAGAGAACTGTGAGAGTTGAACTCTGTACCTTGGAGGTGCTCATGCTGAGACTCTTGTTAACGCCATCCTGAAGGAAGGACAACACCATGGGAAGATCAGAAACATGCACAGACACATTCTTGTCAGTGCACCACCTGTGAAAAATTGACCAGACCCTAAGGTGGTACTTAGAGGATACAGGCTTCCTAGCCTGGATCATGGTGGAGATGATGTCATCTGAGAATCCCTTCCATCTCCGAATGGTGGCCTCAAGAGCCATGCTGTCAAGTCCAGTCTCTCCACATGCTCGTACCACAAGGATCCCTGAAGCAGCAGTTCTGGTCTGGTACTGGACAGACTGATGAGGTCTGTAAACCAAGCCTTCCTGGGCCAGAATGACTAGTGCCTTTTCCATCCTGATCTTGGAGATCACCTGGGGATGAGATGAGTCGTGGGGAAAACACATAGGACAGGTGGAAGTTCCATGGAAAGGACGTGGCATCCATCTTGAATGCCAGTGGGTCACTTGTCCGTGCACAGAATGAGGACACCTTCCTGTTCTCCCTGCTTTACATCATGGTCTTTCTCTGGGACCCTCCAGAGTTGAACCATCAGGCACAATGCTTCTGGATAAAACTCCCAATTTCTTGTATCCATGTCTTGACAACTAAGGAAAGTCTGTATGTTTTGCACTCGTAGAATGTGGATGTCTGAGATAGCTGGGACATGTGCACTGCCCACTGGAGGAGATTCTTCATCTCTATCCACGCTTTCACTCTGCTGGTCCCCATTGACATTTGGTGTATGACATCACCATTGAATTGCCTGATTGAACCTTCACTGGAGTTCCAGCAAGTACCTGGGACCAGTGCAAGAGAGCCAGACAAACTGCTCATCATTCTAAGATGTTGATGGACAGGAGACCTTCCCTGGGCCTCCAGGTGAAATATGAAATAATGTGAAAAAGCAGCTACAATGAGAAGGAGAAAAGATATGCAAAAGCAAAGAAAAAACTCAGTGCTAGTCTAGCACTAGTCTAATTTGGGGGGCTTGGAGAATCCCCTTATTCCTTGCTGCAATCTATGCTTTATAGGAAGAGACCTAAGGTCTTGAAAGCTTGCATTCTAAATCTGCTTAGTTAGCCAATAAAAGGTACCAAAAACTGTATTTGCTCCTGTATTTCTTTGTATTTATTAGTTTCATTGCAAGCCTATTACACCATATTGTACCGTAACAAATATACTATCATGGTAGTGCTCCATTAATATCTATGTTTTTCCAATTTTTCTTGTGTATGTTGACATGATCTTAGACATGGGTGCACGGCGGCATTACTAAATAAGGTAATGACTTGCCGCTTTTGAATGATTTAACCCTGTCAGTGCTTCAGCTCTATCTCTTTTTTTCATAAATAGTTTACTTTCCAGATATGCTCCTTAAGGTCAGACATGTCCAGGAGAAAGTGTCTAAACTAGTAAGGAACTAGTTAACATATCCCCAGATTAAAGCAAAGCACGCAGAAAACCCCAAAAAGTACTTATCTGGTATGCAAAGGGTTAAACTGGAGAAGAGAACAGGAGAGTCAGGCTCTGCGTAGGATCAGTAATGTAGAAATAAGATGACCACAAGTGTGCCAGCCAATCAGAAAAAGCCTGGGACCAGGGGATTATAGGAATTGTTGTCTACTCCATTGCTTGTTGCCTAGCAATGCATGGCTCTCCAGCTGTGGCACACTCCATGGACCCTTACAAAATGGATCATGTGATAGAGCATGAAATGACAAGCAGCCATTGTAGCCCAAAGGGTTGTAGAGATATTTCCCACATAGGTTTCTCATATGAAAATCAATGGATCAGAGATGGCCGTGGGCAGGCTTCAGTTCTTAAAGGAGCCATGTTATTAAAATTGGACAAAGTCTAATAATCAATAAAAAGTCCCAAAACCCCCTGGGAATACCCGGGGGGTGAAAAAAGCATAATGAATTAGTGGGGGAATGGAAATAAGCCCCTCACAGTGCCCTAAACCAGCATTACTGCTACAATCAACCTACATTTCAGAAAAGCAAAGAAAGGATTAATCTACCGCAAACATCTGTACCCCAGACCCATTGCAGAGAATAAGAGAGATAAACACCAGTGAACTGCAAAGAATTGTATCCCCGGAGGGGAGTCCTGTGCTGCTGAAGAGGTGAGGAAAATTATGTGAATTGTGTCAAAAAGGGGCAGGGCTTAACAGGGGTGACACAAACAACAAAAATAAATTAGGAAAGGAAGAACACAGTGAGAAAAAGCAGATGTGGGCAGAGTTTAAGTAGAAACTTCCCACATCCAGAGACTCAGCCTCTGCCTCTCACCAATCTTCTGTCTTCAGGCTTCCACCTTAGAAAAAGGGCAGGATCGCTAGGAGACTTAGCTATGAGGAACAAACTTAATCATAAAGTCAACCTCCACAGGGCAAAAGGTCCACAAGATACCTGTGAACTGGACAGTCAAATTCCAGGAATGCTAGTGATGGGAGCCTGCCTAAAGGGGGACTATACAGCCCTGTATCTAAAGATAAAATAATAATAAAAAAAAAAAAAAAAACTAAAACAACTAAAAGGATGGCCACTGGAATTCCTTTCAGCTTGGTGATTTTGGAAGTTTGTAGGCAGATGATGAGCTGGAGGAAGAAGAGGAAGTCTCCACTCATAGACCCTGTCTTTTGTGATGTGCCCTTTCCTCCTGGAGAAGGATATCATTCCCATAGTTCCTGTGTTCCATAATGGACTAGAGAGAAATAAAGAAGTCAAAATTAAATCTCCTGCAACATACTCTATCCAACGCCTATCAGAAATTCCTTGCTCATAATCAAATGGTAATAGGGCCCTATACATTCCAGCTAAAGATGCTTATGAAACAGTCCTACAGGAAACATAACAATTGAAATCCAATTTAAAGTCTTGTAGATGGTTCATTCAAGCTATAAAGAAGTCAAACTCTTGGCCACTCTAAAATGGTTAAGGGAGAGAAGTCGGAACACTGTTTCCACCAAGATGATGCAGTCATGACAAACCACCTTGAAATAAACAATTTGCTTCTTATGACAACACGTTTATAATAAATACACACAGGATGACATCCTGGCAGCCAAATTCACCTCTGGTCTTGACCTCTCTAAACTAACACCAGTCCAACAGCCCTAATAGTGAAAGAGAGGATGATTTGATAGACGGCTCCTATCAGAATATTAAAAAATAATAGCTCCTGTTAGAGCCACTAACAAATTTACTAAATAACTTCTTACCAACTTTTTTTTCAGATTGAAAAGCATCATGCCCAGCATAACCTTAGAGGATCAGAGTAGTTTCATCCGTGCCAAGCATTCTATAAGAAATGTTCATAAAGCAGTAGCCACCATCATTCAGACCAGAGACTGCCTGGATAATCTCAATATGCTTCTCAGCCTTGATGCAGATAAAGCATTTGATCATATTTCTTGGAATCGTATATTCCATCTTCTTGACCTTCAACAGTTTGGCCCACAAGTAGCATTAGGCAACTTAGTAAATGACACAAAGTGGCCCTGCCTTGAGAATCAATGACTACCATTATGGTGGTTTTACCAGCCAAGATTGACAGATCTATGATAAAATCCACGGATAAATGGGTAAATAGTAGAGTTGGTACAGGAAAGGGGTGGAGTAATCCGAATGGTGTAGCGTGTGGAGCTTTCATCCAAACACAAACTGGACAAGAGGTATCATAAGTATGGACTTCCTGCCTACACCTAGTCCTCCAAAAGAAACAGGATATCAACTCATAGGTATGTTCCACTCCTGAATGACCAGCTGTGGTGGAATGGTGTGCCCATTGAAGTATCTCAGACCAACCGTGTTCAGGAACGGTCAACTAGGTATGAGGAAAAGGAGAATCATCAGGAGCTGGTGGTTGTGAGTCCCTTATGGCCCGTGGAGTCTGGGTTGAAAGAGTGGCCAAGATACCAGAAGGGGTACAATGGATTCAGGTTCTGAACCAGAAAGGGAATCAGGTTTGAACTGCAACAAAAGAACGTTAGCCTTGCAGTTGTTAGACCCTGGTATATAAGAGAAGGAGAAATCAAACCAGGAGAAGAACAATGACCATCTGGGTTGACATGCATTGAGGAGCTTAGCAGAGGCAAGGTAGGCAAGATTTTGATGGCCTGTTAGAACAATGATAGGATGGGGTAATCCCTTCAGAAAATAGCGATACTTTTCTAGGGCTAACTTTATAGCTAGAAGGTCACAATTCCTTGTGTCATAGTTACGCTCAGAAGCAGAGAAACAGAGAGAAAAATAGAAATATGGATACAAGATGCAGGAAGACACAGATCATTGTGACAGTTCTGTTCCTGCTGCTGATTTTGATGCATCAACCTCCACGGTAAAGGGTAGCAAGGGGTCTGAGAACGCACAGGAGCAGAAGTGTAAGGTTCCTTCAAGACAGAAAAGGCCTTAAGAGCCTTGGTGGACCAGTGCTGGCAGTTGGCTCCTTTACGAGTCATATGGGGGCTTGGTTGAATTAGCTTGGAGACATTCTTAATGAACTTATGATAATAATTAGAAAACCCTATGAAACATTGAATGGGGTTTTCAGTCCTTTAGGAAGTGGCCAGTCAAGAACTGCCTTCAAGGGTCTATAGGTAATCCATCAGCAGATACTATGTAACCAAAAACGTCATAGACTCCCTCTTGCAACTTGCATTCCTCCAGCTTGGCATAAAGGTGGTGTTCTCGCAGGTGGCATAAGACAATCTGGACTTGCTTTTAGTGTTCCTGTATTGATTTGGAGAAGTTGAGTATATCATCCAAATAAAGGACCACTAAGGTTAAGAGGAGGTCACCAAAAATGTTGTTGATCAGGGAACAGGTGGGGCATTACAAAGACCAAAAGGCATTACAAGATATTTGTAATGTCTGAAACAAGTGTTAAATGTCTTCTTCCACTCATCATTTTCCAGATTCCTATCTACTTATAAGCACCTCAGAGGTCCAGCTTTGTAAACACTATAGAGCCTCTCAGACATTCTAGGAGTTCAGGAATTAGCGGGTATTGGTAACAGTCATCTTATTTGGCCGCCTGTAATCCATACAGGGTCAAAGAGACCAGTCCTTCTTTGTAATAAGAAAGAAGCCAGCCCCAGCTGGTGAAGATGAAGAGCAGATAAAACCCCAGTTGAGGTTATCTTTAATATACCCCTCCAGTGTTGAAGTTTCTGGAAGTGACAATGGATATGTCATACCTCAAGGAGGCATGGTACCTTGGAGAAGCTCAATAGAGTAGTCATAGGATCTGTGCGGATGCAAGGACTCAGCCATGGCCTTGCTAATGACATTGGAGAATGCAGGGTAGGGTTCGGGAACCAAAATAAAACCTACAGTTGAAGACGTCATGACGTGCAGAGAAGCAACAGCAAGGACTGGTTCAGAGGGAACAGGTCCTAAACCTGACATAGAGATTGCCCTTTGAGCAGTGATACAAAGGCGATAGGATGGCTTTGGAAGTGAAGGAAACACTGATTCAGGAATCCTCTCAGGTTCTTGGCATTCCAGTCAAAATGATCTGCTAGAAGAATACAAGGGGATAGCAAAAGAAAAGAAGGACTCAGGGAAGTAACAGGAACCAGAGGCAGAGTAGATCTGGGTGACTCCATGAGCTGTTGCATAAGTTGCAACAGTGTTGTGATGGAGTCCAATTTTTGATCCAGGTGCTGGATCTGAGAGGCATGTTGCTCCAACAGGGCCTCCTGTTCTTTAGGACATGGTATAAAAGTATGGGAAGTCAAGCTCCCTATGGCGGTACACAAGAGTAATAGTAAGGCAGGATCCTACAGGACAGTGGGAGCTAGACGGCAGAGTCTAGGCTGCAGCGCTGGTGATTGTGGGCTACAATTGCTTGACTGTGCTGCAGACTCAGGCATATAAAGGTGCCAGCCATGAAGCTGAATAACACTCACCAGAAGAGCAAGTGAATGTTCAGGATGATCAAACATTTACAGGGTAAGCTCTCCAGTAGCAGAGAGTACAGGCTAGGGTACAAGGCTGAAGAGCAAGGCTAGCAAGCAGAACCCACCTGTGAAGGCAAAATAATTCTCCTGAAGATATAATAAGCACCACCACAAGTGGCCAGCAGAGTGCGCTAGAAGAATACAGCTAGCACAATATTCAGCAATGGGAGCAGGGTAGGTTGGAAGCAAAATGTCAAGAAGCATCTACTAGAGACTTGTCACGGTTTTTGATGAACGCTCAGACCCAATTGGTAAGGTTAAAATAACTTTATTAAGATAAAGTACATACAGCAAAGTAAGGCCCACAATTCCACAATAACAGTACAGCAAAGTACGATAACAAGCAATCCCTAGCGGCCTAGGGAGAAAAGGAGGCACCGGCTGGGTGATGAAAGTTCTGATCCTTGAACCCAATAGACTGGAGGCCCATGGTAGACTACTGGCAACCAATACCCTAGATGACTAGGGATATGCGGAGGCTACGCAGCCCAGGCACTGGCAACAGGACCCTAGGTCGCTAGGAGTCCAGAGGAAGGTAACTGGCATATAACCCAGGAGCCCTGAGAGACACGGAACCCAGCAGTAAACAAGGCAGCTCAGACCATAGCTCCCTAGGATCACAGCATGACCAAGGCAACCACTACTAGTAGGAGAAACCCTAGTATGCAAGGGGTGGATCGGGGCAGCTGAACACAGAAGGCAACTAGTGTCCCAGCACTAAAGTGCAATGATGTAATGTCACGCAACAGCTGGCTCTTGATCCTTGCGGCTACTGTAGGTAGCAAGCGAGTAATGACCCTGCCTAGAGGATCTAGGCACTGAAAGGGTCTGAGGTAACTCCCAGAAGAATATCTGCAACTCCCACAGGGAGCGAGCCCAGCTATGATAAGCGGAATGGAGGACACGTCTGGATCACAGAGTAACACAGTCAGAGCTATGCAGCACTGAATCGGTACTTCGCATGTGCACACCGCCTACAGCAGTTAACCAGTGTAAGCGGCTATAGCACAAGTGCCCAGCCTAAGGTTGGCAATATAAACTAAAACTCCACGCGATGCTACTTTAATGTGAGTGCAACAGACTAGGTAGCAGTGCGGGTTCACTAGCCAGATTGGTCAGCAGTGTAACGGTACTCAGCCAGGCCAGTAAGATAGCCAGATTGGTCAGCAATGGAGCGGGTTCTCAGCCAGATTGGTCAGCAATGGAGCGGGTTCTCAGCCAGATTGGTCAGCAATGGAGCGGGTTCTCAGCCAGATACAATCAGCAACGGAGCGGGTTCTCAGCCAGATACAATCAGCAACGGAGCGGGTTCTCAGCCAGATACAATCAGCAGCAGGAATCAGCAACTCAGGAAGTGCAGGAATGTCGTCAGGCAGACGAGGTCATACACGAGCAGAGAATACACAGGAACTAATGTCAGGAACAGGTACACCACGAAAGGGCGCCCAAGAATAGTTATGACAAGGTATATAAAGGCTGGCCCTGGGTTGAGTCATGATAACGTAACCAATAAAAGAAAGGAAGTAAACCAGAAAGTGATAATGTCGCTGCCTGCGACCAGGAGCACGGGCACCATGATAGTACTAGAATGTTGACGTAGACATACAAGCTGGGTTGAACACAGAGAAGGCAGCGGGGTAGTCGTACAGTCTTGGTCGAACATAGAGAAGCAAAGAGTATTCGTACAAGCGGGTGGAAGACAGATAAGCAAATGAGTAATCGTACAAGCTGAGTCGAACACAGAGAAGCAACGGAGTAGTCGTACAGGCCAGGTTAAACACAAGTCAATCTAGCTAAAATGAGATACACAGCCAAGGAGCACATGAACTCAAGACTGGGCACAGAAATGGCAGATAGTACACTGGTGAAAATTAAAGTGAGCTGGGGAATGAGTAACAAAAGGAGAAAAATGACACACAGTCAACAGCACCATTATGAAACTGATTGATAAATTAATATCCATAAAATGTATATAAATAACTGGACTACAAACACAGTGTAACGGTTTTGTAAGACACTCAGACCAGAGGTTAGAATAAAACACAGTTTTATTGAGAGAAACAAGGAACACGTTTGACACGTAAATGGATATAGATAATGGATGTCTTTGCAAGCACAGTATGGATTAGGAGCAATATTGTCATATACAAAGAAACAGTAGTAGCACAAGGGTTAAAGTCCAATGCAAGTAATCAGTCTCTGTAGTGGTGAGTTTAGACAACGCCCAGTAGATGGTAAGAGCAGCAAGAGACTGTGGTGCGAGGTGTGAAGCACCTTAGCAGTGAGGCAGAGCTGAACACTCCAAGAACAGGCGATAAACGAGATACCTAACACTTCTGCAAGAACTGAATGGAACTAGAGCCAAAAGCACCCTACCGGTGCGGTAACGGAGTCACACACACTGCAAGAGCTGAATGGGACCAGAGCCAATAGCACCCTTCCGGTGCGGTAACGGAGTCACAAACACTGCAAGAGCTGAATGGGACCAGAGCCAATAGCACCCTTCCGGTGCGGTAACGGAGTCACAAACACTGCAAGAGCTGAACGGTATCGCCCAATAGCACCACGCGGTGCGACAACTGCTATCCTGTGCTCGTAAGGTGTAAGATGGAAGCACAGTTAACGGAGGCCACAAATGCTCTGCAAGTGTTAATGGACAGGCTCGGTAACGGAGGCAACAAACTCAGCAAGTGTTAACGGACAGGCTCAGTATCGGAGGCAACAAGCTCAGCAAGTGTAACGGACAGGCTCAGTATTGGAGGCAACAAGCACTGCAAGTGTTAACGGACAGGCTCAGTAACGGAGGCAACAAGCTCTGCAAGTGTTAACGGACAGGCTCAGTAGTGGAGGCAACGGTGCTCAACAAGTGTTTAACGGACAGGCTCAGTATCGGAGGCAACAAGCTCTGCAAGGGTTAAGTGGATGATCAGTCTGCACTGCACTGTACTCTACAGTTCAAAAAGTCGCCAGGCGACATAGAATCAGGATCTCGCAGGAAACTCTCAGGACGACAGGAACACCGGAATCAGGTCACGGGGCAGGAACGTCAGCCAAGCTGGGTCAAACATGATGCTGGAACGTCAGCCAAGCCGGGTCAATCACGGAGCAGGAACGTCAGCCAAGCCGGGACAATCATGGAGCAGGAACGAACAAGAATAGTCAGAAGGGCCAAGTCGGTACACAGGAATGCAGGAACACAGCAACGGAAGTACTGGTACAGGAACACCACGAAAGGGCACCTGACAGGTACCAGAGACCCGGTATATGAAGGCCACACTGGGTGGGCTAAACAAGCTCCGCCAATGGGAGCGCACCACAGCAGAGAGTGACAGCGAGATCACGGGAACCGTGATACACAGCCCCACAGTTGGTTTGTAAAAGTTAAATATTTTATGTAACTCTTCTGGCTTCTGACCTTGCAGGACAGGGAGGTAGCAGAAGAAAAGTTTATGTTGGAGTCCTTTATAAAAATTCTATCTAGGGAAACTCAGAGACATTTCTATGCTAATTTCAACTATACATCTTGGATGGATGCTAGAGCCTTGAGGGATTGTGACTTGGGTGCAGTATTGTCAATGCCTTGGCACTGATGGCTGTGTCTGGGCACTCTTTGGAGAGGTGCTGTTCACACTACGATAACATTTTATAATGCTAACTTTAGGTACTGCCTTGGATTGGCTTGCTTTGGTGTTGGGGATTCCCTGGGGTCCAGGGTAAGGGGGCACTTGTAACTTTTTGTGTGTTGGTTTTGTTGTTTCTCAATTTAAATAAAAAAAAAATGACACCCTTATTTGGAATGCAGACTAGAATTGTATGGTCCTCCGCCACAAACACAATGTTTTTTGCCTGAACATTCCCTATATATCTACTCTATCGGGCTCTAAGGACTGATGCAGCTGGTAAATGTGGAACTGCATTGTGTGCAGAGCATAAATATACAGAGGGAGCATCAGTGGTCTCCTTTCAGACCTCTGTTCTGCTCCTGTGTTCGTGTCACAAGTCTCCTAATTCATCCCCAGATTAATCAAGTGGTGGGATCTCAGGGGAGCAGATCTGCCTATAGAGCAACTGTCTGATGATAGTTGCTCTTCAAAGGGACATTATGGCTTAAAAATAAAAAGGGTTGATACTTGTTTTAAATATCATGTACTCCTACCCAGCATCAGTAAAAATAATGTATTGTGTGCATATAACACAAAATACATTATAAACATGCTTTTCTTATTAATCTGGAGGCAACTGTGTATGACCGGATGACTGCTTAATGTTTATACAAGTGATAAGGACAATGCATGGTATAATTTATGTAAACAGATAACTATGAGATAACACCGTATGTCTTTTTCTGATTTTGTCAGTTTCCTAACAGGCCTGACAAAAGTAATATTTTTTTTCGATGCTGTCATTTTGTTGGGGGTGATAATTCCTTTGGTGCAGTTGTTTTACCTCAGAAATAATTCAGTTCTTCTCAGTACATCAACCTCAAAGGCTTAAAGGGATAGTAATACTTGCAAATTACTAATCCCCATATTGTAGCTTTGTTAAAAAGAAACTTATTGCCCCCAGTGTCATCTCTCAAACCCCCCTCCCTACCCCTTCCCTGACTGAACGCTGATTGCAGGGATATCCGTTATTACTTGCATCAGGCGGCTCTGCAGCATTGCCGAGATCGCGTTTGTAAAAAATAAATCTTTCACTAAAACGGTCTTCTACGTGTGCTTGCAAACCAAGCACATGTAGAAGACCGTTTCAGTGAAAGAATTATTTTTTATAAATGCAATCTCGGCTCAGGTGCAGAGCCGCCTGATGCACATAAGACTGTCATACGACAGCTTCCCCTGCAGTCATCATTCAGTCAGGGATGGGGGAGGGAGGGGGGAACTTTGAGAGCTATCACCTCTCAAACCATAAGGGTTTTAGAGATGACGCTGGGGGCAATAAGTTTCTTTTTAACAAAGCTACAATATGGGGATTAGTAATTTGAAAGTACTACTATACCTATCCACAACACTAATATTAGTTTTACATAGTAGAAGCTGTGATATTTTATAACTCATATTGTTATCCATAAAAACAATGGGGAAACTTACACTTCAACTGATCTACATTGTCCCAAAACAATGCCTCCAGGGAGAAGGAGGGTCACAACACAAACTGTCTTCTTTGTATTCTGTATGCAGACGATATCTAAATACAGCTGGGGCAAATGTATAGGTGATTACCATAAGACAACCAAATGAAGACAAAAACTGAAGTTAATAAGACTGTCATTTCCACATTTGAAACAATTAGCTCATAAATACAAAATAAATATCACTCTTGTAATACAAAAGCATTAGCATCTTAGTTTTTATTCATTGTAAGGCAAGAGTAGAATGTATTTTTAACCCTTTAACACAATGAATTCTTGAGAAGTCTCATGATTCATCACATTGTAAAACAACACACTGAAGACTGTTTAACATCTAATAGAGTTAACAGTAAGATGCAGTCAGGAAGTGAAAGGCTAGTAAGTTAATTGAAATCTCCTTAAAGGGATAGGAATGGCGTGTAAAAAGAAATAGCTATATTGCATAGCATTGCATAGCTGTAATACAAAGAGATGACCTGAGGTTATTCCTATCTCTCAAACCTTTATGGTTTGAGAGATATAGGAAAATAAAGTTCTCCGCTCCCTCCACTTTCTGCTTGACGAGCTGTAAAGCTGTCAGAAGCAGATTCTGGTCGCGCAACCAGATGGAAGCTCTAGTGATATCTAAAAATAAATACTTCATTGGCATGATCTACAAAGTGTGCTTGCAAACCTGGCACATTGTAGACCGTTCCAATGATTTATTTTTAGATATAGCTATGTGGGCTCTGCTGAAGAGCCGCCGTCTGGACTAGGATCTCATGCCGTCAGCTATACAGCTGATGTATGAGAAAGGGTAGGGAGCGGAGAACTTTATTTTCGTATATCTCTCAAACCATAAAGGTTTGAGAGATATACGAAGGTTGCATCCATTGCCTGAAATGTTATGGTGGCTCTGTTGCTACAACAGTCTATTGACAGCTCTGGTCAGTTGATCATAAACCAGCACCAGCACTCAGGCCATGGAAGCACTGCAACCAAAAAATGCAAAACTGAACTGCTATAAAATTTGAATAAAACATCTCACAGCAGAAGTGCGCAGGATAAATCATGCAATATTTTTTTTTTACAAAATTAATGATTACTATTCCTTTAAAGGGATAGTAATACTTCGTTTTATCTTTACTTTATTTTGTAGGCATTAAAAAAAACATAAAGGTTTGAGAGATATTCACAAGCAAAGTTTCCCCTCCCGCCCCTTTTACCTAGTGTAAGCCATCTCTTCTCAGATGTGGCATGCAGTCCATAGACCAGACAGATAACAGCAGGGGACAATCTTCTTCCTATGAGAACAATGAAAGCCCTTCTCCCCTTGACAAGTTTTTCAGGTTTTTCCCTTATCTTAATTGAAGATTGTCCCTCTCTGAAATCTACCTGGGCACCTCCCTTCTGCTCTGGCTGAGCAGTGTTACATCAGTAAAAGGGGCGGGAGGGGGACATTTTGTCATTGAATTACTCTAGAACTACAACTCTGACAGAATTGAAATAACACTCTCCAAAGTCCAAATACTATGATGATTAATTGGAGCTGCATTTATTATGAAACATTACTATCCCTTTAAGCAACCTAGGAGTCACTTATCCCTAGGAGGCATAATTCCTCTTTAAAGAAGAACTCCACTTTCCAGATGATTCAATACAATCCTCTAAGTGTGCTAACGCCATAGGACCTTATGGGAAATCGTGATGATTAGCTGAATAAGATGCAGTTGCACCTGTTCTCTTGAATTACTTTACCTGTTGCCTTCATTGAACAACACTTTTTTAGACAATTAAAAAAGAATTAAAATTGCTGGTCAAGGACTTTTACAACTAATGACAGATTATAAAATTTGAACTAGTTTGACAAATAACACATTACATACCCTCAAATCAGAAATGTGGTCTGGCAAGCAGAAAACAGGTCAGATAAGCTTTTCTGCACTGCTTGAAAGACTATGCAAACAGCTTGTCTGCAGGCGGCTTTATCATTGTCCCAGTTCAAAAGAGTTTGTGTTCTAAGTTATCAGCTGTCTGGGCAATGATTACAGCAGTGACATTTTATACACCTAAAGGGCAACTATCATTACCATAGTGGCCTATTGGCCTACTCTAGTGGGTGGAGACTGAAGAACCTGATGCTGCATTGTGAGACCTGGTACATCAACAGGGGTTTCAAAAAAGACCCCTTGTGCACCTCCATTGCTCTCTCAACAAGATATTGAACTGAAAGACTGACATCCCACAGTTTAGTATCTTTTCCTGAATGATGCAGGTCACCATAGGCCATTAGTTTTGGGCTTGAAAACCAGCCAAGAAGGTCAATTTCCTCACCCCTCCACCCCCCCAACAACTGATAGGAGCCATTATGGGGATGCAAAGCAAATCCCCAGGCCTTTTACTAAGTTTGCATCCATAGGGGCTGATTAAAATGTGATTATTGCCCTTTAAAGGTCTAGAAGTCTTATGCGGGAAGCAAGAGATAAGCAATTCTGGATCAAACCAACTATACCATAAGGGAAACATAAACATTCTTAAAGGGGATCTATCACCCCTGTACAAATGTGGCTTAAATGATAGCGTGTATAGTGAATATGACAATGTCTTCATTATTTCCAGATTTTAAATCTCTATTTCGCCAAAAAATAACGTTTAACGAGTGCTCTGCACCCTACTTCTGGATAGACTGCAGGTATAGCTCTGTACCCGCAGTCTATCACTCTGCTTCTGTGCCCGTCTCTCTAGCTAGCCTCCTCTGATGATGGAGGTTTCTGTCTGTAAGCTGGAGTGATCTCATTGGCTAGATATTAATCTCTGCCAATGAGAGTGCTCCAGCTTACAGACAGAAGCCTCTGTCATTGGAGGAGGCTGTCTAGAGGGATGGGAGCAGAGGCAGAGTAATAGACTGTGGGTAGAGAGCTGTACCCACAGTCTATCCAGAAGTAGGGTGCATGCTGTTAGTAGAAATATCTTTGATAGCTGTTCTGTGATGAAACAATAATAGTCTATCATGAGCCTTATCCATCCAGGAAATGCAGGGCCTGGATGGGAACAAAAATCAGCCCTACGTTTCATCGTGCTTTTTCATTATCCAGTAAGGTCAAGAATGTATAGATCATCTGAATACCACATAATCATACAAACTATATATTATAAGTATAGAGCATATGATTACTACAAAATCATGCAAACTGTATATTGCTAGTACAGAAAATCTGAATACCATGAAATCATGTTACAAAACAAAGAAAAGGAGGTGCATATATATATGCACATCCACAGTAGTACTTGTGGATATGGAAAAAATGGATAGCTCCAAGCCCAGTATGTAGTTACTCAGTAATATATTATATATCTTATCTATCTTCTATCTATATATATAAAAGAAGACTTCTGTGTGCCTGGCAAACACACCCAGGGGTGGTATTAAGGAGGAGTTACTGTTCCCATTGGGTGATTCAATCATGCAGGGAGTTGGCCCGCCCCCACTATGCAGCCCGCCCACCACTATCAAAGTAAGAAAAAACAATATGGCCGCTACTTGCTCCTACACCACAGACAAACACACATGCCTCACTCATACAGCACCACACAAACACACACAGACCACCACACACACACATGCCCCACTCACACAGTACCAAACACACATGCCCCCACTCACACACACAGCACCACATACACACACAAAGCCAGAAATAAATATGGCTGACACACACACACTCACTCACCCTGACTCCCAGTGGCCTCAGCAGGACCTGTAGTGCAGCACCAGGGGAACAAAATGGCACTCAAAGGGTTAAGGTAGGCCCTCATTGCTCAATTATTTCTTCACTGTCATCATTTGCCATGCAAGACACAGGACAGACAGCCATCAGGTACACACTTAACCCACTGACTGCCACAGGGTTGTGTATCAAGTCTTACCCCTCAGGGAGTGTGTTCAGACCCCTCACACTGTAAACTTGCATTTCCCTCCCACTTCTCCTCCTTCCCCCAGCCTATTACTAGCACTTTTCCATATTTATGTTAAGCCCCGCCCCTACTCATGATTAAGCCCCGCCCACTTTTAACCCAAATTGCCCCATTGCTCTTTCCACATCAGCACCACATGAGGGACTCCACAAGTAAAAGTTCACAGGTATTACACACACATGCCCCACTCACACAGCATCACCACACACACACAGCCAGAAAGAAATATGGCTGACACACAGTCACTCACCCTGACTCCGAGTGGCCTCAGCAGGACCTGTACTACAGCCACTGAAGGGTGTGACAGCACCAAGGGAACAAAATGGCACTCAGAGGGTTATGGTAGGCCCTGATTGCTCAATTATTTCTTCACTGTCATCATTTGCCATGCAAGACTCAGGACAGACAGCAATCAGGTACACACTTAACCCACTGACTGCCACAGGGTTGTGTATAAGGTTTTACCCCTCAGGGAGTGTGTTCAAACCCCTCACACTGTAAACTTGCATTTCCCTCCCACTTCTCCTCCTTCCCCATCCTATTACTAACACTTTTTCAACATTTATGTTAAGCCCCGCCCCCTACTCGCGATTAAGCCCCACCCACTTTTAACCCAGATTGCCCCATTTGTCTCTCCACATCAGCACCACATCAGTCCCCTCTAGGGACTACACAAATCAGTTCCCAGGTATGAATACACTTCCCACTGCTATTTATCTCTGACATGCCTCTCTATACATTAACCATTTGAGTGCCAGAGGGGTGCACAACTCATGCACGCATGTGTTTCTGCTCATATATGTTGTGTGTGTACATCTCTGTTACATATGTGTGTCCATGTGTGCATCTCCAGTGTGTCTGTGTGTACATGTCTTTTGCATGTTTCTGCCGCTCACTGTGTGTATGTGCATACCTCCCAACATTTCACATGGCGAAAGAGGGGCACTTAGTTTTAGGTGATATTGTTGGGGGCGTGGCTGGTGGCCAGGGCATTAGTAATAATTTTTAGGTTATTTCATGACCTATTACTGGCTATTTATGTAAGTGAATAAATGATTTAGTGCAAGACCAAAGTATTTTATTTGCACTCACTAATGTATAAACACATATACTGAAGTTTGCAAAAATATGTATATGAGCTTTATTGCTGTAGAGCAAAGTAATACACACCACACAGTCAGGGCTGGTGCAAGGATTTTTGCCACCCTAGGCAAAACCTAATTTTGCTGCCCATTTCGCTCCGCCCCTTGTGCCCCACCCCTTTATACCCCGGCCTACTTATACCCAACCTCTTTTCATGATTGTCCTCTCTCTGCCCCCTGGCCCAGTCTGCCCCTGGTCTGGAGATGCCTGTAACAGATGCCCCCCACCAGCTCCAACTTGCCCCTTATCAGCTTCACTTTGGCCCACCAGCTCCGCTTTGCCCCTGTCAGCTCCACTTTGTCCCCCATCAACTCCAACTTGCCACCTCAGCTCCTACTTGCCCCCATCAGCTCCACTTTGCCCCCCACCAGCTCCAACTTGCCCCCACCAGCTCCAC
The DNA here is from genome assembly GCA_037306005.1 of Rhinophrynus dorsalis. Classification (NCBI taxonomy): domain Eukaryota; kingdom Metazoa; phylum Chordata; class Amphibia; order Anura; family Rhinophrynidae; genus Rhinophrynus; species Rhinophrynus dorsalis. The sequence goes on along the minus strand of CM074722.1, from coordinate 103,112,917 downwards.
TTTGCCCCCCATCCACTCCAACTTGCCCCCACCAGCTCCACTATGCCCCCAGCAGCTCCAACTTGGCACCATCAGCTCCACTTTGCCCCCCATTCGCTCCAACTTGCCCCCATCAGCTCCACTTTGCCCCCCATCTGCTCTAACCTGCCCCCCCTCAGCTCCACTTTGCCCCCCTCAGCTCCACTTTGCCCCCTCAGCTCCAACTTGCCCCATCAGCTCCATTTTGACCCCCATCTGCTCCAACTTACCCCCATCAGCTCCACTTTGCCCCCCATCCGCTCCAACTTGCCCCCACCAGCTCCACTATGCCCCCTCAGCTCCAACTTGCCACCATCAGCTCCAACCTGCCACCATCAGCTCCAACTTGCCCCCCATCCGCTCTAACTTGCCCCCCATCCGCTCTAACTTGCCCCCACCAGCTCCACTTTGCCCCCCTTCAAGCTCCACTTTGCCCCCCTCAGCTTCACTTTGCCCCCCTCAGCTCCACTTTGCCCCCTCAGCTTCACTTTGCCCCCCTCAGCTCCACTTTGCCCCCCCTCAGCTCCACTTTACCCCCTCAGCTCCAATTTGCCCCCATCAGCTCCACTTTGACCCTCATCCGCTCCAACTTACCCCCATCAGCTCCACTTTGCCTCCACCAGCTCCACTATGCCCCCTCAGCTCCAGCTTTCCCCTATCAGCTCCAACTTGCCCCCATCAGCTCCACTTTGCCCCACATCCGCTCCAACTTGCCCCCAGCAGCTCCACTATGCCCCTTCAGTTCCAACTTGTCCCCCATCACATACCGGTAGCTCCCGCGCAGTCTTCTCTTCAGTAATGCAGAGCAAGGCGGGAGATCATGACTCCCAGCGCGCTCTGCATTACTAAAGATCCAACCCAATGAGGGAGCGCTGTAGCAACGCAGACCTGATTGTGTTGTGGTTCCCGGCGTGGTGTGTACGGGCGCAGCTCTTCTCCGCTGCATGCCCGCGCCCCGGTACGTGTGCGCCCTAGGCCGGCGCCTACCTCGCCTATAGGTGGAGCCGGCCCTGCACACAGTCTGACCTCCTAAAAAGAGGGACAGAGGGATCCGGCCCTCAAAGAGGGACTGTCCCTTCTAAAGAGGGACACTTGGGATGTATGGTATGTGTCTGCCTGTGTGTTGCATATGTCTGTGTTTATCAGTGTGTCTGCATTTCACACATGTGCGCCCAACGGTCATAACATGACGGGCAACGCCGTCCCACATTGCTAGTATATTATAAAACTTAAATCAAAAGCCTGCACTTCATTGCTTTTCGAGCTCTCAGCATTGCTTTATCAAGATATGTAGGTTAGCAAAAGGGCTATATTCACGAACGGAGTGGTTTTAAATTCCCTTTCAAGATCTGATTGGGCAATTCGGAGATGGAAACAAAATGATACTTACCCTGTCAGAAATGTAACATACATAAACATTCTATAGAGCAGACATTCAATTGTGCCTGCTGTTTAGTTAGATTGCTTAGACAGATTTCATTATGTGAGATATGAGTCTTTTATTGCTAGTAAATGGTGGACATACTGGCATGTTTCTATTTGTTAGTTAGCTTTTTATACATTTAATATATTGTTTTTGATTACCTGATTATGTTAATGTTAGAAGCTGAATTGTAAAATATTGGCTAATTCTTTAAAGGGACAGTAATATCCCAATAATTTTTTTACAGTTATGTAGAGTTTAATATATGAATCAAATCGCTCCAAACCCCATCTCTCAAACCACTATGATTTGAGAGATATAGGAATTAGATTGCCCCCCCTCCCCTTCTCCTGATGTCAGCGTGTAGCTCCCAGCAGGAGATCCCGGTCCGGGGACTAGCAGGCGGCTCTGCAGCAGAGCCAAAATCACGGTACTTAAAAATAATTAATTAATTGGAAAGGTCTTCAAAGTATGCTTGCAAACCAGGCACACTTTTTAGACCTTTTCAATGAATGAATTATTTTTAAGTAACATGATTTAGGCTCTGCTGCAGCGCCTCCTCGAGTCGTACAACTCGATTCTGCTGCTGTCAGCTTTACAGCTGACATCAGGAGAAGGGGAGGGAGCGGGGAACTTTGATTCCCTATTTCTCTCAAACCATAGCGGTTTCAGAGTTAGGGTTTGGAGCGATTTGATTAATGTTTTAAACTCTACATAACTGTAAAAAAATGTTTGGGACATTACTGTCTCTTTAAGTTAAAGTGATAGTAATGTTTCACAACAAAAGCAGCTACGATTAATCTTTATAGTATTTGGGCCATGGAGAGTGTTATTTCAATACTGTCAGAGTTGTAGTTCAAGACTAATTGAATGATAAAGTATTCCCCCGCCCCTTTTTCCTAGTGTAAGCCACCTCCCTCAGATGTGGAATCTGGTCTTAAGACCAGACAGATCACAGCAAGGGACAATCTTCTTACTGTGAGAACAATGAAAACTCTGCCCCCCTTGACAGGTCTTTCAGATTTTTCCCTTATGCTAATTGAAGATTGTCCCTCTCTGCAAGCCATCTGGACACCACCTTTCTGTTCTGAGGTGAGCAGTGATACATCAGTATACACGATCCTATGGAGAACTCTGGTCAGTTGACCATAAATCTCCATAGGATGGTGTAGCAACAGCGCCACTGTACAATTTCAGGCCACTGTGATATTGCACCTAAAAAATTCAACTTTGAAAATTAAGAACTTTTGAATGAAAGACCTCTCAGCAGTGGGAGTACTCTTGTTTTACTCAGGGGGATAAACCCTACAACATATTTTTTTTTACATTTTAAGTATTACTATCCCTTTAAGGAAGTGTCAAAGACCATTCAATCGTGACTTAAAGACCATTTATTCATGCATAGAAATGTTTAGAGTAGCTTTATGGCCTGTTGAAGCAGGCAATCTGACCTGTTTTGCTGTGATTCACCAGTTCGTTAGAGGGAACAGTAACAATTGAAATCATGGTTTTAAATACCTGAACGGCCAATAAGTACTTTTTGTATTTATTTTTTACTTTGAGCTTTTTTTTTTTTTTTTACACTTTCATTGTTCAGAATCAGTCAAGCTATACCTTATCTGCTGGTCAAAAGGAATAAAGAAAGAAATGTGACTAATTTAAAGGTCTGGCTTTCTTGCATTTAGGGATAAAGAAGATCTTATAACACATTTCATGTAACGTGATGTTCAATTATGATGATACAAAGAACCACGTCAATCAGTGTATTGTCTGTAAAAAATGCCTAGAAGTTTAAGAATCACCCAAAATAAGAAAACCCTTGATAAGGAATGCATAATCATCAGCCACTTATTGTACTGTATACACACAAATAGAATGATAATCCAAAAGCAGAAGAGATGGCACCATGTCCAAAGTTTTTGTAGTGTACCCAACAATGTTGTGATATAACATGTATAAATACACTAGTACAGGGGAGGGGAATTGACCCTGGGCCAGTCGTATGTCTGGGCTGGTAGGTCACTGCCTCACTCCCGCTTGCTGCTGTAAATGGAGTTACAGTAGTCATACCACAGAGCTACAATCCAAATGGAGCTAACAAATGATAGCACAGAGCTACAATCCAAACAGAGCTACACTAGTGATACCACAGAGCTTACACAGGAAATGGAGCTACATTAGTGATACCAAAGAGCTACAATCAAAAAAGAAACTACATTAGTAGCATAACCCATTTCACTTGTAAGCTCTATAGTATCACTAGTGTAGCATTACTTACATTGTAATCTCTGTAGTATCATTAGTGTTGCCCCAATTTAAATTGTAAGCTATGTGGTATCACTTCCCTTACTTCACAACAGTAAAGTTCATTTTAAAATTAACCAAAGGGGGTTGGCGGGGACAGTATGATGGAATGATTGTAGAAATGGGCCACTTGATTGTAGTTGCCCCCAGGCCACAAGTTGCCAGTCCTCTCCTGCATTAGTATAAAGAGAGTGAAAACAGTAGTTAGTTATGTTTAGTGGTCCTAAAATGTATGGCAGCACAGCGCTAAGGGTAAGGAAGGTTATGACAAAGATCCTTTACCCTTTCACCTTACTAGTTTAGGATTAGAACATAGTGGGCCTTATTCACAAAAGAAACGTGGAGCAATTCTGGAGCAAACCAACTGCACTATGGGGATAAATACATTTAAATGTATTTAAATGGGACTTTTAACCCATTCATTACTGCTTTGCAAAGCCTTGGAGCCCTCTCTAACATTCAATGGGTTAGAATACCCATTTAAATCAAAGGGAGTTTGGGGAATAATTATTACACCGCTATGGTTCAGTTGGTTTGCTCTAGATCAATTAAGAAGACATTTTGAGGCAAACCAACTACACCAAAGTGTACACATAAAATTGTGTTGGAGACCTCCCTAGCATTCATGGGCTTTAAGCCCCTTTTAAATGAAAGGGAAGTTTCATTTTTCAAATAGGATGCGCCTAATTTGTCCCCAAATTGCTTTCTTACATCAGTATCAGTGAGACTGATGGACCAAACAATACTGGAATAATCCTGGAGCACATCAACTGTACCACAGGGTGCACATAAAATGTCCCAAATTCCCATTTGTTTAACCCATTGCGTGCCATATTGAGTTGGCTACCTCTCTGGCACTCAAAGGGTTAAATGGGGCTTTTAAAAACACATTGAATGCTACAGAAGTCTCCAACCGATTGATCATTCAGATAAGTGAACACACTAAAGCTGATGTACCTAATAGATCTGGGGCAAACTAACTGCACCAGAGAGGAGAATTAAAGGGATAGTAATACTTCGTTTTAACTTTATTTTATTTTGTAGGCATTAAAAAAACATGAAGAATGATATAAGTCTTATCTCTCAAACCTTTATGGTTTATGAGATATTCACAAGCAAAGTTCCCCTCCCCGCCCCTTTTACCTAGTGTAAGCCATCTCTTCTCAGATGTGAGTCTGGTTGTATGACAGGACAGATAACAGAAGGGGACAATTTTCTTTGTATGAAAACAATGAAAGCCCTTCCCCCCTTGACAAGTTTTTCAGCTTTTTCCATTATCTCAATTGAAGATTGTCCCTCTCTGCAGTCTACCTGGGCATCTCCCTTCTGATCTGGTTGAACAGGGGGGGATACTTTGTTTGTGAATATCTCTTAAACCATAAATGTTTCAGAGATAAGACTTATATCATTCTTCATGTTTTTTTAATGCCTACAAAATAAAACAAAGTTAAAATGAAGTATTACTATCCCTTTAAGAATTCCAACATGGAAGCCTCATACACTTTTTGTATTTTTTGCTGCTCTGATTACAGAAAAGAAACCAAGGCTTTTAAATACTGCAACTGGAGTAATGATTCATTATAAAAGCAGCTCCAATTAATCTTCATAGTATTTGGGCCATGGAGAGTGTTATCTCAATACTGTAAGAGTTGTAGTTTGAGAGTAATTGATAAATTATCCCCCTCCCACCCCTTTTACTGATGTAACACTGCGCACGTCAGAGCAGCAGGGTGGTGTCTAAGTGGGCAGGAGTGGGATACTTTATCATTCAATTACTCTTGAACTACAACACTCACAGTATTGAAATAACACTCTCTATGGCCCAAATACTATGAAGATTAATTGGAACTGCTGTTTTTGTGAAACATTACTATCCCCTTAAATGAACACTTGCAACTAAAAAAAAAAACAAAATGATGGAAGACACAGTATTCACCCGGAAGCCCATTAAGGGACATATAGCCTGCTCCCTCCCTCAGCCCTGGTTGGGGGAGATGGAGTCCACAGGAACAATAGGGTGATCTGTCACTCCCCTCTCAGGGGATAGGTGAGGAGGATAGGAGAAGACAAGAGTAGGAGATAAAGGGGGTTGGATTTGGTGTATAGATGGGTTTACCTGTATCCAGATGAGCAGAAAAGTGTGAACTTTTTTCCCTCCTTCCTTATTTTTTCAGATTACAGGCACATATCTACTGTTGCAACATGAGGTCAGGCTTCGGACAGTGAGAAGTTTGGAAAGGAGAAGCATTAATAATCCCATATAGTTCTGTATATGTGGGTGTTTCCACGGCTCTGACACTGCTGCATAGCCAAGACAGTGAAGTTGGCCAGGCAGGTTTGTGCTTTATGACCAAGCTGCTCTGTAAAGAGGGTGGGCAATTAGCTTAAAGCACTGTGGGGTGGGGGAGGAATGGAGGTAGTATCATGGCAAATTGGCACTGGGGTATTTTTGTCTTCTCTGGTATGGTATATGGTCATGGGCATCTGCATATGTTATATGCATACCTGGGAACTCTCCGGTTTTGCCCCGGAGACTCCGGATTTCAGAATGAATTACCGGGTCTCCAGGGCAATGTGTAAATCACCGGGTGGGCAGAATTTAAGTAGAAACTCTGCCCACTTGTGCTCCATCCCGCCAGGTTCCTCCCCCTCCCTGCCCTCTTACCTCCATTTTGCAGGGTTTTTTTTTGTCCAGCCCCCCCCCACAACTAAGCCTCGTCCCTTTTATGACGCAAATCACGTCATTTTCCTCCCCTTTCGGCACCGACAGGGTTACCCTCCGGATAGCCCTGTTTCAAAAGTTCCCAGGTATGGTTATATGGTCATGGGCATCAGCGGAGTGGGGGGGTTAAACATAGGGCCTGGGGAACAAATTATGACTCCTCGCCCCCTGTAAAAAATTTCTGCAGACACCCATGTATGTGATATGAGAGGGCCCAGAGGTGGGGAAGCAGTGGTTTCCTGAAAGGCTCACCCTTTACTACCCATGACCTGGAGGCAAGTTCGCGCTTGACGCAAGCTGGAAGAGCCTTTTGGGGGAGGGTACTTGTGGGGCTCCCTTTAAATAGGGTCAGTGCCCAAATTAACCCCTTAAGAACCACACGGTCCAGAGGTGGGTGGCCCTAAAAGACCACAACACTTTTTTTTTCTATATACTGATAAATTCTGGGATGGCAGCTCGGGATGCAGCCACACTGCCATCCCAGAATTCCATGATGTGCCAACACTGTCACCGGTCCTTAATGTCCGGACAGGCGTGACAGTCCTGGCACATCACCAGATGTTAAGGAGTGAATAAAAGCTGGGACCTCATAATTTGCCACTATACTTCTGTTGTCTGCGTGTTCAAAAAACACCCCCTTTACCTATCACATTTTTTTTTAGTGTTTTTTTGTGCTAAAAGTTAATGGAGGGGTAATGGTCAGTATGGATCTTACTGGGTTATATAATTTTAAATATCATGTACTTCCAGCTGCCATCTGCAAAATGTAGTTATTTTATGTTAGATCCCTGAAACTTAATCCTAAAGTTGCATGTGTCTATCCTCTGAGTGCCAGAGGTGCATGCAAAACATTGTATACTTATTTGGCACTCAAAGGGTTAATTGTTTGTGCACAGCTAATGCTGCTAATGTATTGAGAATATAGCATCTACTGCTCTTCTGTTCGAAAAGGCTCGTCAATTATTCCAGACCATTTACACCAAAAAGATTAAATAGACTGATATAACTTCAAATATCATGTACTTACAGCTAACGTGTAATAATTGTTAATGTTACATCTCTAAAACAATTTTAAATTAGCTTTTTTACCTCTTAAGGACCCATGATGGTCCTAGCACATCATGGGTCCAACATGCGATAAGGACCCATGATGTGCCAGGACCGTCATGGATTTCAGGGCTCCCCGCGCGGCTGCATGCTGTTTGGGGGCCCTGAATTGGATAAGTAAAAAAATAAATAAAATGCTCCGTGATCCTGAAGTGCCGTCTGGTCCTTAAGGGGTTAATGCATGTCTATGTGTAAATTGGCCTGTTCAGATGCTGGCTGAGTGCTCTGTATTGAGAGTGAGTAAGTGGATTGTGATTAGTGCCCACTACTCTTGTATTATCTTATCTCAGCCTATTCACAGATAATCCTGGACAATCAATGGGAGCCCTGGAGACGGCAGGAATGTCTGCACCCTCAGAGCATATGTAAGTAGATTTTAGGCCTCAGGAAAAAAAATAGAAAATGTTTACAGAAATTAGCATGAAGTACAGGGTATTTAGGTGTATTTAACCCCAGTTCATTTTTGGGTGTTTGTATTGATGCTATCTGATAGCCTAGCACTAGTGTATGTGATAGAAGATCCATGGCTTTGCGTCCCCTGTCCTGACCACACTGCTGACCCACTCACATTTACTGCTCTTATCTGTATTTAATTGAACCAATAGCAGGAGTCACAATGTAGAGTGTTTAACACTAAGGCTGATCTACTAAGTAAAAGTAGTACAATTCCAGAGCAAACTGCACTATTAGCATCATACCTGGGAACTTTTGAAATGAGCTCACCCTGAGATATTTGAAATATTAACCCTTAACGCCCACAAGAAAGCAGAATATATGTGTTATGTCAATGTTTGCTCTAAAACAGAGATAATCCAATAAATTTTTAAGGCACCTTTCACATGCTACAGTTCTGAGATATAACTTCTTAAACACTCATAAGGCAAGCAGGACTCGTCCTCCTGCCTTTCTGGTAGAAATGTCATGGATTTGGACAATAAATAGGCAGTACATTGGTGTAAATCATATAGGAGGACACACTGGATTTGCTCACCCTGAAAATTTGGCCCTTCACCCTGCGACCCTGAGATTTGGTTCCAAACCCTGAGAGTTCCCAAGTATGATTAGCATATCTGGGAACTTTCATAAATAACTCACCCGGAAATTTAAAAAAAAATAAAACGTTGCTACCGTGTATATGTTCAGTCTACTTCCTCTGCTTCTGCTGTTTCTGCTCCTCAGACCTTGTCAACGTGACAGAGCGAAGTCATAGCAATTTTGCTCTTTCTTCTATGCCCACACAATTTGTGTGACCCAGTCACATTATTGACTTGTCCAATGAAACAACACTAGCGACAGTGCAGGTGTTTCATTGGACAGTTTAATGCAGAGACACAACCAACCGGCTTTGAGTATATTTTTCTCCTTTTAAGAAGAAACTGTGCAGGAGCGCAAAATGTTATCCAGAACCAGGAGAACTTAGGGCTTCATCCGGAGACACTGCCCAAAATCCGGAGTCTCCGGATGAAACCCGGCAAGTTCCCAGCTATGACCATTAGAATAAATAAATTCATATCCCCTATATTCCAAATTATTTGCGTGGATCTTTTAATCCCTTAGCAATGCATTGGAGTACTACCTAACATTCAAGTGACTAAAAGACCCATCTAAATGAATGTTCCTTAAAGGAGCAGTAAACTTTTTTTATGAGAAATATATATTGTAGGGATTTTCCTATTGAGTAAAATAAGGGTACTCCCACTGCTGAGAGATTTATATTTCCAGAGTTATTACAGTTTAAACCCATGTTTTTTACATTAGCAGTGCCCTCTAGTGGTCAAATTTTAATTAGATTTCCTGTTAGATTCTAATGGAGAGGAAAGTCAGAAAAGTCAGAGACATACAGTTCTCCATAGAATGTGATAGACGCTGCCTGTTACTTCCTGTCAGTTAGAACTATCAGGAAGTAAACACAGTAAATTCACTTCATGATTATTTAAACTGCTATAATTTTTGAATAAAACATCTGACATTGATGTGAGTGACCTTGTTGTATTCAGCAGAAAATGCTCTGTAAAATATGTGTTTTCATAAAAAAAAGTTTACTGCTCCTTTAAGGTGAAGTGGTTTGCTCCAGAATTGCACAACTTTTTCTTACTGAAGCTGATGATGAGCAAACCAGCTGTAACATAGGCAATAAGTAAAAAGTCCCCATATTCCCACTGGAATGAGTTGGTGATCTGTCTAAAATCCATCTGGTTAAAAGCACAGTTTAAAGCAATGGGTATTTTTAGCTAGTTCCCTAAGGTGCAATTGGCTTTCTGCAGAATTGTACCACTATTATTTAGTACATTGGCCTTAACCAGTGAGATGGCTTAGTTGGTTAAGGCACCTGCTGTAGAATCTGTTTAAGATGCAAAGTTGTAGGTTGTAGTCCCAGCAAGGTGAGCTCAGCCTTTCACCCCCCTGAGGTAGATAAAATGAGTCCAGGACATACTTGAAAATGAGAGACAATCTCAATGTATTCTTTCTGGTAAAATACTTTCACAAAAAACTGAGAGAGCTTAGCACGTGAGAGTAAAGAAAATGCATCCCTGCTTTGTAAATAAAAGCAATCATGAGAATATTATCAGCCCCCAGAACTCTTTGTTTATGTGCCCCTGTGTTATTACCCCAAACTAAACTGTGGTTTAATTAATCTTAACTCCTTGGATGCTTGGAGGTTTCTGGTATATTGCTTTAAAATATGTATGACATCTCTTTAGTATCAAAGAGACTAACACGTTGCACTGCATACCTCTCTGGCACTCAAAGGGTTAACCCTTTGAGTGCCAGAGGGGTGCGCAATGCATTACAATGTGCTGTGCACCCCACTGGCACTCAAAGGGTTAAACAATATAGTTTATTATGCCAGTGGTTTTTACCCTTCAAAATTGTCATCTTTTAACTTTTTCTTGACAAAGATACCAAAATAAAACACACGAGGGAGCCATTTCCTTGTCATAAAGACATTGCAGTTTTTATATATTGAAACTATTGTACACTGTAATGCTGATTTACTAAATAAAAGTATGCTATATGGGACAAATAAAAGTTCCCATTGATTTAAATAGGGCTTTTAACCAATTGACTGCTAGAGAGGTCTCCAAAGTATTGTTTCATAATATGCTGGAGACTAGCATCCCAGGGTTTATTAAAAGTCCCTTTTAAATAAATTGGACTTTTAGGGAGTTTATTTGCTACCTGTGATCGAGTTGCTTTGATATAAAATTGCTCTACTTTTCTTCAGTACTTGAGCTACAGTATTATCTTTAATGAAAAGCAAATTACTTAAGGGATTATGTATTAACATGGCATGCAGTATAATTAAATTGTTGAGTCTGATGCAAGTTTTTTAGCCATTTAATAGCAAGTTGTTGTTATAATACCTAAAGGTTAACTCAACATTAAAAAACACACACCTAATCAGCAGAATGTCAGTTGAAAGACAATTATAGATGTGAATTTAATTAGGGCTAGATGCCCTTTATCATGGGTAACAGGAATTGAGTAATGTTACTCATGCACACTTCTTTGTGGGAATGTATAAATGTGATTCTTCTGTAAAATAGGAGCAGGTGACCTGCTTTGTATACTATGCCTATATAATGCCCATGTAATAAATATAGGGGTGGTATGTATGGGAGTATATGAGCTTTTTGGGTATGCACTTCCTCAGCACATTTCTTCTATTTTCCTCAGAATGTAAGGGCTTGTTCCCATTACAGGCGTGTTCTGGTCAAGCTTGGAGGGCAGGGTGGCGAAAGCCCCCCAGGCTGGTCTGAAGTTAAGGGCTTCCGGCTGCTGCGTCAGAGCATATGCTGCTATAAACAGGGCTACATAATTCCCAAGTACCTTCGCTTTCCTGCTGGTGTTCCCGTAGACGCCTTTCTGTCTAGACATAGGGTTATGAAGGACTCTAAATCTTTGGAGATCTCCCTACAGGTCAAGGAATGCTTCAGGAATTCATTTAGCACTCATGTTAAGGCAGCTTCAGTGCCTCCAGCTCCCACTTTGTGCCAAACTCCACTGTGTAATGAGTGCCCTGTGTTAATTCCAGTATGGGTAAAATGTGGTACCATGTTAGTCATAGAAAATGCGCGAGACTAGTAGAGTAAAATGCATACCTTTATTGGCTGAGTGTCTATGATGCAAGCTTTCAAGACAACTAGGACTCTTCTTCATAAATAATAAGAATGAATGCATAGTACATGACTTTAAAACTCATGCACATTATTTTAACATTTAAATTCTACTGGCAGTAATATTCTTATCAGTATGGACCATAAAACATTCTCTAGGCTCTAGTAAAGTCTATTTGAAGTGGACAAGAAAATGAAAACATGATTATCTTTTTCATGCTGAATTTCAGTATTTAGCCAGAGATAGCAAACTCTAAACAAAGTATGGGATAACCCTCCAAGCGCCAAAGGGGTGCACAACCTATCCCTTACAAAAAATCTAAAAAATCTTTATTTTGAGGGATAATGTGACATAAATTCCTTGTCACGGTTCAGGCTACAGTGTGTTAGACTTGGTTATCAATTTATACTCACAGATCTTTCTATCACTTGGATGAATCTCATTTGGTCCAGTGGATTTATCCACTTTCAATTTTGATAACATCGGTAAATCTCATCCTCTGCAAACAGACTAGTGTTCGCTAGTTTAACATTAACATGTCTCCGGGTTCCCTTCTTCACATCCTTCTGTAAAGACTGAGCAGAAATAATTATTTAGACAGTTATTACCTTATCTCCTTCTTGCGGTTCATCTGATGTTGTTTACCTTATCATATTTGTAAAATATCCCCAAACAGGACTATATGTGGGTGAGACAGGACAGACCCTGAGAAAAAGGATGTATTCTCATAGGTCCAGTGTGAACAACAAAGTAGACACCCCAGTGGGTCAATATTTTTGCAAAACTGATCACAGCATTAAAGATCTCAAAGTAACTATAATGATGGGAACATTTAAGATACAGAGAGACAGAAAGATCTGGGAGTATAAATTGATAACCAAGTTTAACATTCTGAACTGTGACTTGAACCATGACAGAATTTATGTCACATTATCCCACCCATCAAACATTTTTTGGTCCCTTTGGGTGTTCGGTGATGCATGGCTCATTGTAAGCGATGGGATGTTTACTCCTCTGGTGCATGCAGGGTTAACCCATACATTCTATAACCTTAGGCATCTCTGGATAAATATTGAAATTCACTGGAGCATGAAAAAGGTAATTAATCTTGTTTGCTTTTCTAATCCATTTTAAGTAGACTTTACTAGAGCCTAGTGAATTATTTTTGGTCCATACTGATAAGAATATTACTGCCAGTAGAATTTAAATGGTAAAATAATATACTTGAATTTTAAAGTCATCTGTTGTGTTCAGCCTTCATTATTATTATACTTGAAGAGACCAAGTTGTCTTTAAAGCTTACATCCTAGAGCCACTTAGACAATAAATGTATCATTTTTACTCTACTTATTCCCAGAAGAGATGCTTCTGCTGCCGCTGTACAGTTCAGCCCCACCAAAAAAGTGACATTAGTACCACACTCTTCTTGATTTTAATGCCTTTTCCTCTACAACCAAGAAAACTGTTTTGCTTTTTCTACTATTTTACTGCATTTCTTGCTTACCTTCAAGTCATCTGAAATAATAACACACAAGTCCTTCCCCTCTGATTTTTGGTTAACACAGTACTGTCAAGCCTGTATTCCACCTCTGGGTTTCTGTATTTTAAATGCATTATCTTGCGATTTTCAGCATTAGATCCCATACCTTTTCATTCCTCTAGTTTTCCTGAAGCCTCATGCATTTGATTTATCCCTCCCTTATCAGATATTGATATCATCTGCAAAAAGGCACGCATTACTCTAAATGCCACTAGTAATGTCACTAAATAAGATATTGAAGAGAACATACCTTAGCACTGACCCCTGTGGCAGTGGCACTCCACTAGTATCCCATCCTTCCTCTAAATAAATACTGTTTCCTGTCCTTCAGACAATCATTATCCAATCAGGAAACTTTGAGTCCAGTCAAAAATGTTGCATTATATGAATCAGTTTGGTATGTGACAGAGTATCAAAATCTTTACTAAAATCAAAATTGGCTACGTGTACTGCTCCACCCTTGTGCATCACTTGAGTTACATAAAAAATTCAACCAGATTTGTTTGGCAAGATCTTTCTGTTTTATAGCTGTGCTGCCATGGATCTTGCATGTCATTAGACTTCAGATATGAAAGAATTCTTTCTTTCAATTGCATTTCTATTAAAGTGATAGTAATGTTTCACAAAAACAGCAGCCCCAATTAACATACCTGGGAAATTCCAATCGAGGTCTGCCCGGAGGGGAGTCCTCTGGTGCAGCAGGGGGTGACAATAATGATGAGAATCATGTCAAAAAGGGGCGGGGCTTGATGCGAGTTGGGGGGGCAGGGCTTAAAGGTGACACACAGAAAGCTGGGGAAGGAGGAACACTGGCAGAAACAGCAGATGTGGCAGAGTTTCAATAGAAACTCCCCATATCCAGAGGAATCTGCCTCTGCCCCGGAGACCCGGTAAAGCTCTGTCAAAACCGGAGTCTCCGGGGCAAATCTGGAGAGTTCCCAGGTATGCCAATTAATCTTCATAGTATTTGAGCCATAGAGAGTGTTATTTCAATTCTGTCAGAGTTGTGGTTCAAGAGTAATTGAAGGATAAAGTTTCCCCCTCCCGCCCCTTTTACCTAGTGTAAGCCCCCACTCCTCAGATGTGGAATCCAACCCATAGACCAGACAGCTCACATCAAGGGTCAAAATGCTTACTGTGAGAACAATGAAATCCCTGCTCCCCTTGACAGGTTGTTCAGCATTTTCCCTTATCTTTATTGAAGACTGTCCCTCTCTGCAATCTACCTGGACACTCCCTGCTGCTCTGAGGTGAGCAGTGTTACATCAGTAGAAGGGGCGGGAGGGGGATACTTTATCATTCAATTACTCCTGAACTACAACTCTGACAGATTTGAAATAACAGTCTCCAAGGCCCAAATACTATGAAGATTAATTAGCGTGGCTTTTATTATGAAACATTACTATCCCTTTAAGTTCCCAAATGCTGATATATCAGACTCATGGGCCTGTCATTGCCAGATTCCTCCCTACTGACCTTTTTGTGAATTTTTCAGTTATCTGGGACAACTCCTGTTAACAGAGATTGGGTAAACCTTATCAAGATGTATTCTCAGCACAGGTCTAAGGTCTTTTAATACTCTTGGATGAATCTCATCTAAACCAGTTGATTTATTCACTTTCAGCTTTGACAACATCAGTAACATCTCATCCTCTGCAAACAGACTAGTGTCCACTAGTTTAACATTAACAGTTCTCATTCATAATGGTGGGTTCCCTTCTTCACAACCTTCTGTAAAGACTGAGCAGAAATAATTATTTAGACAGTTATTTCCTTATCTCCTTCTACTTATAAACATACCTGGGAACTTTCAGAAGTAGCTCACCCTGAGATTCCCTGCGCCCCCCACCAAAAAAAAAATAATACACCTTTGCTACTGTGTTTAAATTGGACTAAACCACTTATAATTCATCAAGTTGGAGCTAGCCGGGGGACAACCAGTTTTTAGCAGGACCCTGGCTGTCTTGTGGTTAGTGGTACGTACTGTTTTTTTACTTTAAGCTAAGCATTTGAAATGCAGACCGTTCAGGGTCACTGACATAAATATACTAAACACTATAAATATAATTTATTATATATCTATTATGCAACTAAAGAAAATTGACCAAAATTACTGACACTGTTCATTCTTTGAATGAATGAACAGTGCCGTACTTTTGGTACATTTTCTTTAGTTGCATAATAGATATATAATAAATTATATTTATAGTGTTTAGTATATTTATGTCAGTGACCCTGAACTGTCTGCACATCAAATGCCTAGCTTAAGAGGAACACAGACCAGGCAGTAAATAACCAGACAGGGGCACAGGAGAATCTGATAAACAGGTTGTCCTCCTGTCTAGCTCCAAAGCTTCAACTTCCCCAGCCAGCCCATGATCATGATCAGATCAAAACACGTCTGTCAGTCACTCATCGAGTCAACCGTTCCCCCCAGCCCCAGATATGCAACCAATCATTTGATCTATGGCTCTATCATAAAATAAATTTAACTTATCAACACTGGCACAAGCTTTTTTTTGTTCCAGCTAACTTGTCACAGGTTCGGAGGTTCCACTTCTGGAGCTCTGCCAACCATGCTCTACCTCCAGCCCTCCACTCACTGGTGCTCTTTGTGCAGCTGTCCTGCGAAGTCTCAGCAATGACAGCAGCAACAATTGGCTGGCTCGCAATGTGTGTTACTCAGGAGGTGTGGGGTGATAGTGAGGGGGTCACATGGCAAGCGGAGAGATGGTGTGACGGATGCAGTGTGCAGACAACCTGCATAGACATCCGGCAGCACTACCATACTATTTAATAATATTTTTAAGCATTGCAAATGCCGCATGAATTAATGAAGTCAGAACTGATGGGTCTACCCGGAGATTTGAAGGTTTCATCCAGAGACCGAGCTCTAAATCCGGAGTCTCCGGGTGAAACCCGGCAAGTTCCCATGTATGCTTATATACCATTTTCTGACTTCAATCGTATAATGCTTTCTTTACTTTTTCTATTTTCTCTAAAATACCTAAAGAAAGTTTCGTTACCCTTTTTCACAGACTTTGCACCTTTTTGTTCTTGGGATTTACCACATCTTCTAATTCTCTTAGCTTTTGTCTGTTTAACCTTATAAACCTTTCTATCTTCCTCTGAGTCTGCCTGTATTTCCTGCATATGCTTTATTTATCCTTTATAATACTTGTTGCCTATCTAGAGAACCAGATTGTTTTTCTTTTTTATTTTAACTTTTGTTGACATGCCTGATGCAGAATTCATTTGCAGACAAAACTGAATTTTTTTAGTTGTTTCCATTGCCCCCTGCACACCATAAGGCAGTGATTCTCAACCAGGGTGCCGTGGCACTTTGGTGTGCCACGGGCATCAACTTAGGGTGACCTGTGTTTTCTATAAAGACTAACAAAAAATGGATTTTTAAATAAAGATTTATAGAAATAGTTATGCACAATATGTTTAGTTATGGTATTCTGATTATAAGACCTAATAATACTGTATATTTATGTATTGTCCCCTTCATTATGCCCTTGATAAAGTACATTAAATATGTTAGGGATGCCCTGAATGTTAAAGATTACGTGTTAGGGGTGCCCAGAGCAAAAAAAGATTGAGAACCACTGCCATAGGGCAATCTCCTTTCTGCTACGGCATTACTTATGCAGCATGATGGGTCACTGGTTAGCACTGTTGCCTTGCAGCACTGGGGGCCTAGGTTCAAATCCCACCAAGGACAACATCTGCAATGAGTTTGTATGTTCTCGCTGTGTTTGCGTGGGTTTCCTCCTGGTACTCCAGTTTCCTCCCACACTCCAAAATACATACTGATAGGGGAATTTAGATTGTGAGCCCCAATGGGGACAGGGATCAATATGAGTGTAAAGCGCTGTGGAATCTGTGTGCGCTATATAAAATAAAGAATTATGCGTTCCCCCATAACAGAAAAATGTGTCCTTCTAAAATGTAATACCTTTGTTTAGTTAATCAGAATCAGTCATTTAATGAACTGACCTTTGGACAAGCAGGAAAATCCTAAAGATATGACCTGTTACGAGCCCTTGGGCATATGGCGATGAGCCACCAAATTTGACTAACAGAGAGAGAACTTCAATGCACATTCTATAGCACACTAGAATTTTGAAAACAGAAATGAACCTAATAGGGTTAAAGTGGATCTGTCACCTTGAGTTTAGCCAGCATACTTGCATGTTATCTAAAAACAGCAGATGCATAATTTAGGACAGCCAACTACTTGTTGGGGATGCTGCAAGTGGTGGTCCCCAACAGCTGGCAAGCCAATGGTTGTTTACTCTGGTTAAAGGGGAACATTCACCTCATAATTTTTTTTAACATAGGTTTAGTTAATAAAGTAGTATTAGTTGTAAGCTCAGTATTATGCTAACCGGAGCTTGATGTAATGATAGAAGCCATTCACACCACACCGAAGGGAAGAGTGAACGCTGTCCCTGGGGAAGCTGGGAGGGAGGTGGGAGGAGAATTAGGAAGTGAAGAAGAGCTGTGCAGAAAATTCAGTATGCTGCATTTTGCTGTCCGGCACAGCTTGAAGATGAAATCTCTTTAAAAGGATGTACATATATAAGAAAAAAACACCTTTCCTAATACTACTTTATTAACTAAAACTATGGTAAAAAACATTTTATGAGGTGTATGTTCCCCTTTAAGAAGATAGTGAGGCTGATGTAAAAAGAATAACTAGCACAATTCTGGGAACAAATCAACTGCACCATAGTTGACAAATACACATTTTCATTAATTAAATTGGGCTTTTATTTCTTTGAATGCTACAGAAGTTTCCAGTGCATTACAAAACAATGTACTGAAGATCTTTAGCATTCAAGAGTTAGATAGCCTTTAAAGGGATAGTAATACTTCATTTTAACTTTATTTTATTTTGTAGGCATTAAAAAAACATGAAGAATGATATAAGTCTTATCTCTCAAACCTTTATGGTTTATGAGATATTCACAAGCAAAGTTTCCCCCTCCTGCCCCTTTTACCTAGTGTAAGCCATCTCTTCTCAGATGTCGAATGCAGTCCATAGACCAGACAGATAACAGCAGGGGACACTCTTATTCCTATGAAAACAATGAAATCCCTGCCCCCCTTGACAAGCTTTTCAGGTTTTTCCCTTATCTTAATTGAAGATTGTCCCTCTCTGCAGTCTACCTGGGCAGCTCCCTTCTGCTCTGGCTGAGAAGTGTTACATCAGTAAAAGGGGCGGGAGGGGGACACTTTGCTTGTGAATATCTCTTAAACCATAAAGGTTTGAGAGATAAGACTTATATAATTATTCATGTTTTTTTAATGCCTACAAAATAAAATAAAGTTAAAACGAAGTATTACTATCCCTTTAAATCAAATGGGATATGGGGAATGTAAATGTGTCTCCTATGATACTAGACTAGCTGTTGCAGAGCCGGATTATCCATGTGCCAGCCACTAGAACGCATCTATGGCCTGGAACCCTTACAGACACTGGAGGGAGCAGGGCCGGACTGGGAATAAAAACCAGCCCTGGAAAAATTGCTTTCCAGCCCCATAGCATTGCGTCCTTATACCAGCCCCCTGTGTCACTTTAGTCTCTCCTCCCAAACCCCTGTGTCACTGTTAGTCCCACAAGCCCCCTGTGTTACTCACTCTTAGCCTCCCCCAGCTCCATGTCCCTCTTAGCCCCCCAACCCTCTGTGTTACTCTTTGTACCCCCAACCCCCCTGTGTCACTCACTTTTAGCCCCCCCAGCTCCATGTCCCTCTTAGCCCCCCAACCCTCTGTGTCAGTCTTTGTACCCCCAAACCCCCTTTGTCAATCACTCTTAGCCCCCCCCAGCGCCATGTCCCTCTTAGCCCCCCCAACCCTCTGTGTCACTGTTTGTACCCCAAACCCCCTGTGTCACTCACTCTTGGCCCCCAAGGGCCCAGCTCCATATCCCTCTTAGCCCCCTAACCCTCTGTGTCACTCTTTGCTACCACAAGTTCCACCAGTATCGTCCATCCAGGCAGGGGCCAGGAACTTCAGGAAGCTGCCTCAGTCAGTCCTCCAGTCTGTCCTGCTGCACAGTCTGCTTCTTCTCCTGCTCAGACTCTCTCTCTGGCTGTGCCTACCCTCGCCCTCTAGGTGTGACCGACCTGGTGTGCAGACGCAGGCAGTGCTCACGTCGCTGCATGAGTCTAAAGTCACTGTGTCCAGACCCGGCCTCCTCCCTCACTCACATCTGTGACTCGCTCACTCACTGCGGCCACTGCAGTCCTTCATGTCTCGGCTGCATGGCTTGCCAAGCCCATGCTAAGTTATGCTGCTATTGATTTTTTTAAAGCATCGCAAGCTGTGCAGCCCTAGGGGAAGCCCAGTGCAGACGGCCTATCGGGAATTCTCCCAGTAGGCCAGTCCAGCCCTGGGAGGGAGCAGAAAACTTGGGCACACCTCTGCTGTTCTACCCTCTGCTCCATATCCTATAGTGTGAACTTCGTGGTGGAGGAGCAGTTCCCCAGACTTCCTCTTACCCCATACTTTCTTTTTGCACTGAAGTGCTCTCAAGGTGATTTCTTGAAGGTATGTGTGTTAGCAACTAAAATGAATAGGGGGCATACCATTTTAAATATCATGTACTCCTAGCTATAATGTGTAAAAATTATTCTTAGTTTCATAATCCTCACAATATATCATTAAAATGCTGTTCCTATTCATCGAGAGGCAGTTGTGCATGACCATTTGACCTCTTATTGCTTATACATGTAATGAGGGCATCCTTTAGTTAACCACTTAATGACCAGCAGTGCAAGGAAGTTACCTTCCCTTAAGGGCGCTTTGAGGGTTGTTGGCGTGCTGGCACAGGTGACCTGTTCCGTGTACCGGCACAGGAGCGCTGTAAGTAAAAAGTACATGATGTGCCAGAACTGTCACTGGTTCTTAAGGGGAAAAAATGGTGATAGTCCTGGCACATCACAGCAAGACTGTCCGGATGGATCACTGCAAGAGACAGTCTTCAATTAGCATAAGGGTAAAAACTGAAAATCCTGTCAAGGGGGTGGGGTTTTCCTTATGCTCACAGTAAGAAGATTGTCCCTTGCTGCAACCTGTCCTGTCCCAGGACCAGATTCCACATCTGAGGGGAGGGGAGCTTACACTAGGTAAAAGGGGTGGGAGGGGGATACTTTATCAATCAATTACTCTTGTACTACAGCTCTGACAGTATTGAAATAACACTTTCTATGGCTCAAATACTATGAAAATTAATTGGATCTGCTGTTTTGTGAAACATCACTATCCCTTTAAAGTGATAGTAATACTTGGTTAAAGTTAACTTTAATTATGTAGATATTAAAAAAATAAATAATTGCACCCAGTCCTATCTCTCAGACCTCTATGGTTTGAGAGATATAAGCTTTTAAAGTTCCCACTTCCCTCCCCGTGCACTGACGTCAGCTTTCTGTCTTAGAGAAGGTGATCCCGGTCCACAGACAGTCCTGCGGCTCTTCATCAGAGCCGAAATCGCACTAGTTAGAAAGAAACACTTCACTTGAATGGTCTACAAAGCGTTCAAATGAAGTATTTCTTTCTAACTAGCGTGATTACGGCTCTGCTGAAGAGCCGCAGGGCAGTCTGCAGACCAGGATCTCCTTCTCTAAGACAGAAAGCTGACGTCAGTGCACGGAGAGGGAAGGGGGAACTTTAAAAACTTATGTCTCTCAAACCATAGAGGTCTGAGAGATAGGACTGGGTGCAAATGTTTATTTTTTTAATATCTATATAATTAAAGTTACTTTTAACCAAGTATTACTATCACTTTAAAATAATTTCAACCCCTTTTCCTTTATGGTGGTAATGGCCCATATTTATAAAGGCAAATACAATTTTTTTAATTACCATGCCCTTGAATACAGCTTTTCAACCCTTTGAATGCCAGAGAGATCTCCAGTGCATTGCTTGGCAATACATTGGAGACCTCCCTAGCATTAAAGGGGGGTAAACACACAATTTAATTGGAATTTTGTGTCCGCCTATGGTGTTATAAAATATTAGCCAATGTCCCTTTAAGCATGTGACTTTTATCTGTGCTCTGCCCAAATCAATAAACAGCAGACTGGTGATCTTTTATAGCAGGGCTTTCCCCGTTATCTTGTCTTTCCCTGATAGCTGATCTGTGTGGGGAATACCCCGGTGTTCTATCCTGTATCTCAGGGCAGTAAGATAAAGGTTTCAGCAGTTTGTTTAGTGGAGAAGAAGGGATAAAAGTAAACAATAGCAAGTCAAGCAAAATTATTACACTCAAATTGGAAAACTCCTAGGTTAAAGGGATAGTAATGTTTCATAATAAAAGCAGCTCTAATTAATCATCATTGTATTTGGACTTTGGAGAGTGTTATTTCAATACTGTCAGACTTGTAGTTCAAGAGTAATTCAATGATAAAGTATCCCCTCCCGCCCCTTTTACTGATGTAACACTGCTTAGCCAGAGCAGAAGGGAGGTGCCCAGGTAGATTGCAGAAAGGGACAATCTTCAATTAAGATAAGGGAAAAACCTGATAAACTTGTCAAGGGGGGCAGGGCTTTCATTGTTCTCATAGGAAGAATATTGTCCCTTGCTGTTATCTGTCTGGTCTTACAACCAGATTCCACATCTGAGAAGAGATGGTTTACACTAGGTAAAAGGGGTGGGAGGGGGGAAACTTTGCTTGTGAATATCTCTCAAACCATAAGGGTTTGAGAGAAAAGACTTATATCGGTCTTCATGCTTTTTTAATGCCTACAAATTAAAATAAAGATAAAACAAAGTATTACTATCCCTTTAATGATGTCACAATTAGACCAAGTGAATTAGTACAAAAGAAATTCACTCATATTTTATTGTAGCAACTGTAAAGGTAGGCAGTAGCAAATAAGCATGTGGATGAGATTGTGCTGCCTCCATAAAATCTTGGCACAGCTTCTCACCACTGGATACTCACTCTCAAAATCTTGGTAGAGAGAGAAAATAAGCCAGCAGAACTACAACAAGTAGGAGTGCTCTCAACATGATATATAAAACTTTGTTAACATCATAAATAGTACTCACATGTACACTTAATTGGTCTGTGTAAATAAACCGGATAACAACAGGGATAATGCACTCCTGTACAGGTACATCAATCAAGATAAATAGATGAGGCAATGGATCAAATGTACGGTATATATTGAAATACAAAATAATAGATCAATCCATCGATATGTTTCAAAGCACGCCTGGCTCTTTCTACTGGATAAAATTACCTGCTGGCACGTCTCAAATTTATAAAAGGAGGTGATATCTGAGGTGCCCAATAGGATGCTGCTATCTAGGATATAACCAAGACAGAAGCTTGGACTGTCTTGCCTCATTTTTGGCAAAACAACAAATAAAAGAACATAAATTTATATAAAAATAAAAAATATGGACCCCCCCCAGAATCTCATAAATATATACAAGAGTAAAGATATCATTAAAATATAACGTATAGATCGTGTAAACTCCAATCCATGTCCAACTTCAAAGTATGCACTAAACACATGTGCAAGGCCTAACACCCAAACCTTGATTTCGTATGAAAGGACCACACTGAGTATGCACAAACACAAGTGTAGACCCGAGTGAGCATCGGCAACCATCAAGCTTATACATTGAAAAGAAATGTAACTAAAATAAAAAGATAAATAACTGAATAAATAACAAAACTAAATGTATGAAAAACAAACCTGGAAAATTTTAATAACTAATTACAAAAGTATGTGCACATATATAGGCTAAACTTTACATGTGCATATATCAAATCTCCCCACATTTAAAGCCCCCAGGCACTCCTCAAACATATTGTAAATATACATAGATGCACCAAAATATAATACAATAAAAACAGATTCAACAATAAACTATATACTAATCAATATAACAGTACAACAATCCAAAAAATAAAATGTTTTGTATAAATAAATATTAAAAAATATATATGTACATTATCATTCAAAAGTTTGGGGTCACTTAGAAATTTCCCTTGTTTTCCATAAAAACATACACCAAATGAGTTGCAAAATGAATAGGAAATACAGTCAAGACGTTGACAAGGTTAGAAATAACAGAAATGCATTATACAGAGAGAATTGAGAACATTATGGACAATGATCCAGGATAAATGCCAGGTTTCCCAAAACAAGGTCTCTAGAAGGGCAATTAGACGAGACATTGTACAGAGTACAGAAAGAGGCAGAAAAAATGAAAAAGATAGAAGGAAGGATTGGTCAGGATCTCCCAAGGCAGACAAGCCAAAGAAGAATCGTCAACAAGGGTAAGGGGAAAAGACAGTGTTCTCAACACTAATAGCCTGGCCGCTATCATCTATAATAGAAAAGTGTGAGGCCGCCTGCACCAGAGGCAGTGAGTCCGACCCAGTAGACTCCATGGGATTTTGGCAGGGTTGCCAGATCTTATGAAACAGCTCTATAGATCCAGAGTGGATATGGGTGAGGTTTTCATAAAGCATAATATCATGATGTGAAGGATCAGTATCCGGGTGCCCAAATGTTCGGAACCTAATGAAACTGGACAGCGGCGCTGGGGAGTGTAGTTCAGGAACATTGACGATGGCACCTCTCCCTTGCTGTGGCTAAAGCCAGATAAAGGTGCTAGCTGCAAAGGCAGAAGTCCGATCCCAGTTGAGCCGGGACCCTGACCAGGATGGAAGCAGTTGCACACCGGTGTTGGTCTCAGACAAAGGACCCACTGAGGCCCCCACATGCAGACCTTCTAAGCTCACAATCAACCCAAAAAGATATGCCCAAGGTTCGCCAGTAGGGCAATAAGGACTAGCCCTTTAAATGTAGCAGGTTCGGTTTGCTTAAAGTTCAACCATAGGGCAATAGAGACTAGTCCTTTAAATGTAGCAGTCTGGGACTGTTTAAGGTTCACCCAAAACACATAAGAAATATCTCTCACCATACAGCGGTGAAGGAGATGGGGTTAGACAGCAATGCCAAGTGTTAAGTACTCCCAACCACTGTTAAAACAAAATACAACTAGGATCGACAAAACTCTAATAACCCCAGAGATGGAGAAAAGTGGAGCAGTACCACCACCAACTGATTGACTAATACTAGTAAGACTCCTACACCACAAGTAACCAAAGGGATATAGGGTAACAAAGTCAAGGTAACAGATCCGAAAACAGAGAAAAGAGAGGAGAGGCTCATAGTGTACACATCCAAGATCTTATTTTCAATATCAACAGAGGAATTTTATATACTCACATTTGGGATATGTCATGGAAATATTCCCAATGACCATGAAAGCTTGTGGAGGATATTCAAATTGCCTTCACACAGATATACGAATTCAGTCACTCAGTCCTTCAAAAAACCTCCACCTCACAGCGGGGCTTGAAAAAACAACACAGAAAAAAGGAAGTACAAGGACAACTGTACTATCGATGCCAAACTAATATATAGATCTGATTATATAAAATTCTCACACTATATATCTAACTGGTTCCAATCAATGGCAACCGGTATAGAAGCTCGTAGGGATTTTTTGATGCTGATTCTCCCTGCTAAAGAACTACTTGGCTGGGCATCTCTTGATCATTCGGATATTAACCACATGAAGATCAATGGAGATTCAAAAAGCAGCAGCAGACCAGTCAAATCCAAACATATAAAACTTATTATTAAAATGTAAATTTAAATTTAAAAATCCTCAACATGTTTCGTGGTTGCAAACCACTTCATTGGGAGGACAAGAACAAAAATACAAACTGTATAGAACTGGATAGAATTGGTGGAGGACCTCCAGAATCCTGTACCAATGAAAAAGGAATTTGTAATTAGTCTCAACTGCAGTCAAGTTCCAAGAAGAGAAAAGAGCAACTCTAACAGCCTTGATCCAGGTTTCCTCAGGAATAGAGATCCCCAATTCCCCTTCCCAGGACGACCGATGCTGACCATCAAAGGTTTCCAGTGTTACCCCCCAAGCATCTTAAACAATTTAGAGATGGAGCATGAGAGTGGTCTCCCAGGGGTAGGGCCACAAAGTCGCTCAAAAGGTAAGAGGTCAGTAAATGTTTGGAGGGTTGGGAAGAGATAAAGTGGGAAACCTTAAGATATCTCCAATAATGTTGGGATTGCAAATGTAAGCGCTCCTGCAGGGCAGAGAAGGTGGGCAAAGACCCTTCTACGATAAGGTCCGTAAGATGGAGACGACTTTCAGTACGCTAATATAAAAAAGCAGAAGGTGCGTGTCTGGGGGGAAAATTAGGGTGAGAGAGTAAAGAGAGAAGAGAAGAGGGGATGCTGGGTAGTGAGTTGACCACTGAATCCCACATAGCAAAGATGGGGAGCAGGAGGGGAGAGATGAAAACAGATCCATGGTCGAGAAGAAGGTGGCATTCAAAGTACAGCAGTCAGCGGTAACTGCAGGGATAGCGATTGGTGCATCTGTACCCACTGTTTCATGGGAATTGAGTGGAACCAATGGAGAACTGAGAAAAGATGGACAGCTTGGTAGTATTGAAAATCGGAGTCTAGCAAGTTTATAGTTCTAATCGAAAGAGGAAAATGTGTGCTGAAGCGATTTTAAATAAGTCTGAGATAGGGTAATAGGGAGTGTTTGAAAAAGGGACAGGACTTTAGGCAAAAAGAAGGATTTTAACATATGTGGCCAGTCTAAGAAAGTAAACGAGCTCTTAGATTCTTAAGGTCACGCAAAACCAGTATCAGTAGGGGGAGATAATTGGCACTAAATATGGAACAGTCGGTAGGGGTGAGACAAATGCCTAAATAGGGAATAGATGAGTTAGACCACCTAAAAGGGACCAGAGAGGAGAGAGATTGAATTTGATGCTGAGGTACTGTAAGATTAAGGATTTCAGATTTTTGAGCATAGCTTTAAAATTCTGACCAAACCAAATTGTTTGAATTCTGACGGCCAGAAGAGAAGTGGATGAGTTAGTGAGTAAAAATATAAGGTCATCCTCAAAGAGGGCCAACTTGTGTTCTTTTTGAGTCATAGGAATGTCACTAATGTTCGAAGACAAGCAAATTCTATTGGCTAGGATTTCCATGACTAGAATGAAAATAATGGGCGAATGAGGGTGTGACGGTACCAGGATTTACCGGACCCTTTTGGGGTCATCGGTTCCTGTACCGCCGCTGCTGCTGCTCTTCCCTGGCTGGCTGGAGCCCTGCTGCTTCCTGGAGGTCCTGGATACTCAGGCAGGAAAAACTGGATGCTGCCCCCTGGCAGATTGGCAGAGCTAGGGAATTCAGCTGCAGAATCCTAGGTGGGGTTTCTTGAGGCCCTACACCAGTAGACCGGCGAGGCAAGTGAATTCGCTCCTGCAGTGGCTAAGGTGAGAAACCCCAGCCCAAGTCCCCTCCAGAAATATAGCCGAGACTTGTATTAAGGAGGGTAGAACAGAACAGCTTTATTGATGAAACACACTGCATATCAGGGCCGGATTTACATCTCAGGAGCCTGTAGGCACAGAAATGTGAAGCGCCCCCCCCCCCATTGGCCATCTCCACTTGACACCTCCACAATGCTCCAAATCTCCACAAAACCCCCCATATCCATATTCCCCTCACATGGCCCCCCATCAGCTCCAACTTGCCCCATCAGCTCCAACTTGCCCTCACATTACCCCCATCAGCTCCACATTGCCACCATCAGCTCTAACTTGCCCTCACATTACCCCCATCAGCTCCAACTTGCCCCCATCAGCTCCAACTTGTCCTCACATTACCCCCATCATTTCCAACTTGCCCCATCAGCTCCAACTTGCCCTCATATTACCCTCATCATCTCCACATTGCCCCCATCAGCTCCAACTTGCACTCACATTACCCCCATCATCTCCAACTTGCACCATCAGCTCCACATTGCCCCGTTTCCTACCTCCCTGGTGGTCCAGCAGCAGGAAAAGTCTGTGCCTGCTTCTGCACAGAACTGTAGCTCCCGTTGCTCCTGCACGGTCTTCTCTTTAAGAATGAAGAGCGCTGGGAGATGATGTCATTTCCCAGCGCTCTGCATTACTAAAGAGCCACCGAGGGATCAATAGCAGGATCTCTCCGGGTGGCAGGCAGCAGGTAGGGTGAATGAAAGTATTAAAAAAAAAATAAAATAAATAATTGATTCCAATGACAGGTGCCCCTCTGTGGGGTGTGCCTGTAGGCAGATGCCTACTTTGCCTTATGGCAAATCCGGCCCTGCTGCTTATATATACTTCCAGACACTTATCAAGATTAGAATGTAAATTAGTGCTTGGGACAGTGTTGCTATGTTTGACCAATCAGATAATGGCCTACATTTCCAGTCACTCTTACCAAGATAAGAATACAAAGTAGGGTTTGAAAAAAGGGCATTTTGACTGGACCATAATAACGTCCCATGATTGGTCAAGGAAGCACAGCAGGAGTCAATCAACATTCCGGTCATTCTCTAGCCAAGTTACACAGATCTGAAGTATATTGTAAGCAAGACAAAGTGCTGGGCATAACCTTTATTTTCTCTGCACTCTGGCTCCCAACTATTATATCCCTTTACATGAATTACAGTAAAACACCACCCAAAGTATTACATTACGGCACACAATGTACAACAAAGGGATCAATATTTCAAGCAGTATAGTCATAAATCACTCCATCTGGTGACAGGGGGCATCCCTGCCTAGTACCATTTCAAAGTAAAGAGTCAGAAAGGGTCCAATTAACCCTCACTCAGGCAGAAGGATTAGAATAAAGGGAGTGAACATAAGAGATAAACCTAGCACCCAAACCAAATCCCTTGAGAACACAAGTGATAAACTTCCAATTTACCCCATCAAACGCCTTCTGGGTGTCTATGGAAAGGAAAAGCGGACTCATTAAGGACAGAATGGACATGATCAATCAGGGCAAATAACCACATAGTTTTATCCTTGGCCTCCCTGCCGGGTACAAAGCCTGTCTGATCTGGATGGATTAGTTGAGGGAGGTAGTCATTTAAGCGGCTGGCCAGAATTTTGGATTTTAAGGTCTATATTAAAGAGGGAAAATGGGCGATAGCTAGAGCAGAATGAAGGGTCGTTACCTGGTTGAGGTATGACAGTGATATGAGCTTCAGTTAGGAGAGGATGAGCAGAGATAGAATTCAGCAAATCATTGAAAGCAGAGGTAAGAAGGGGAACCAACTGATCTGAAAAAGGCAATACAAGCATAGAGGAAGACCACCTGGTCCAGGGCCTTTCCCTGTAGAAGCAGAAGAACTTCTTTTTCAGTAATATCATGTTCCAACTCTTGGGACTGAGCAGGGTTAAGGGAAGACATAATGATTTTTAATTTAAATGATAATTGTGTCCGTCAAACTTTGCAGCAAATGTAGAAATTCCGTTCAAAATCAGCAGTTTCCAGCTACAATAGTCATTTAAAACATTAACAATGTCTACGCTGTATTTCTTATCCATTTGATGTTATTATAATGGACAAAATTTGCTTTTCTTTCAAAAACAAGGAGATTTCAAAGTGACCCCAAACTTTTGAATGGCAGTCTATATACATACATATATGTATGCACAGTGCACAGCACTGCACATCCATAACAAGCTATAAATAACCAAAAAAATACCATAATCCCAAATAACCACAAAAGACAATGTTTCTATGTTGTTTCTGTGTGCTCTCTGTGGAACTACAATCCATATTTCTAATGATTTGAAACTCTTCTTCTGTAGATGTGCTCTTTATTGAAGTGACAAATGGGTCTGAAGATTGAATGGACCAGTGTTTATTCAAAATTTGTCTAATTTGATTTTTCAAAATCAAAGAATCTCTATCAAAAATTTCGATTCTGCTACAATTTCTTCAATTTTCAACGGAAATTACTGAATGGAACATTCTTTTTCCACCATAAAGATGACAACTAAAATAGTCAAGGAAACTATTTTCATCCACTGATTTAAAGAAAGTTTTAGAACATATCTCATCTTCCTCTTTGATAAAGATCTAAAAATGTAATATAACGTTATTATACCTCTGCCGTTAATTGAATACCTAAAGTACTGTTATTTGGAAAATAAAGGAATATATATGCTCCTCACATCCCAAACTATAATAATATAATCTATAAAATGTCTGTAGAGGACCAAATTTTGTTATGAACAAAAAATGCAAAAAATATCCTATAAGTAAATTTGCAAAACTTGGGACAAATTTTGTCCCCATAGCCATACCCCTAGTTTGTAGATAAAACCAACCCAAAAATGTAAAATAATTATGAGTAGGGATATATTGAATAGAATCCAATATGAATTTGATTTGTTTACAGAACATAAGCTAATCTTGTATAGGAGAATAGCTAACACCTTTAATTCCCAAATTATGTATAATATTGTAATAGAGATTGGGCATCCAAAAGCAGTATTCAGACCATCCAATATTCACTAGATTCTACAAGTGGTGGCTGACAGGTATATAAAATCAAGTATACAGCTATGCAATCTCCATAGACACAATTTGGTAGTAGAATGGCCTATACTACAGAGCTCAGTAACTTTCAACATGGCACCATCATAGAATACCAACTTTTGAACAAGTCATTTGTCAAATGTTTGCCCTACTAGAGCAGCCCTTGTCCACTGTAAGTGCTGTTATTGTGAAGTGAAAATATCTAGGAGCAACAATAGCTCAGCCAAGTGATAAGCCACACAAGTTCACAGAACAGAACCACAGACTGCTTAAGTGAGTATTGTGTAAAACTCATCTATCCTTAGTTGCAACACTTATTACCAAGTTCCAAACTGCCTCTGGAAGCATTTTCAGTTCATTGAGACCTTCAGGAAATGGGTTTCCATGGCAGAGCAGCCACACACAAGCCTAAGATCACCATGCACAATGCCAATCTTCAGCTGGAGTGATGTAAAGCTTGCCTCCATTGGTTGAACTCTGGACCAGTGGAGTGATGACTCTGTTTCACCATCTGGCAGCCCAACAGACAACTCTAGATTTGGCAGATGCCAGGAGGAATAATGGTCTGAGGCTGTTTTTCTTGGTTCGGGCTTGAAGGTACATAGAGCATACAATTACATTTTAGGTGATTTTGTTCTTCCAACTTTGTGGCACCATTTTATGGAAGGCCCTTTCCTGTTTCAGCATGACAATGCCCCTGTGTACAAAGAGAGGTCCATAGAGATATTTGTTAAGAAAGGTGTGGAAGAACTTGGCTGACCTACACAGATTCCTGACCTCAAACCCATCGAAAAGCTTTGGGATGAACTGAAACGCTGACTGCAAGCCAGGCCTAATCACACAACATCAGTGCCCGACCAGACTAATGCTTTTTGTGACTGAATGAAAGCAAATTCCCATAGCAATGTTCCAACATCTAGCGGAAAGCCTTCCTAGAAGAGTGAAGGGTGTTATAGCAGCAATGGGGTGACCAGCTCTGCAATGCGTTGTGTACCCCTCTGGCACTCAAAGGGTTAATGCCTATGATTTTGGAATGAGACGGTGTCCACATACTCTGGCCATGTATTTTAGTAACTGGCGAGACCCTGGTAATATGCCCCAAATTTGCATAACCAGGCTGTGCTGATAACTGTAGTTAGAAATGTGAACAAATAACTTAGGAAAACACACATATTACAGGGTTGCACTCATTACTATGCAGTCCTGCAGAATGACAGTTTCATAAGCATCCTGCAATAAAATAGAGATCTGGTCAATATTCGGTGAATGTATTTACTTAGCAGAAATCATATAAACATAGATTTTTGGCAACAGATAATAACCAATTTGCTCAATAAGCCTACCACATTTCCTGTCTAATTATTTCCTATCTCCAAATGTACTTATGTCTGTCCCAGACATTTTTATTTTCCTTACTGTATAATCCCAAATGCATTGGGGAGTTGCACGAATCTATCAGCCATATTGTAATGTAATACTTATGCACAATATTTTTTAGTCTTCTACCCTCTAATAATCATAGTAATAATCATAATCATCATCATAATTTAGATCATGTAGGATAACCTCTAAGTAAACTGAACTCTCCAGACCTCCCCCTTAACTGGCAACACCTATTTAAAAAGAAGTCTATAAGACTGCTTTGATCACACTGTAGCCCAGAAATCTGCATATTTTATATGGTCTCCTAGATAAAGGGGAGGTCTGGTCAGCTTAATATAACCAATACTAACCTCTGGTTTAATTTCTCATCTAGGTTTGCCACCTAAATGGCAGGCCAGCAAAAAATATGACTTAGAGTCAGTAATATATCAGTGGCACTGGAAGGAACCATCATTTTATTTTTAGCACAATAATGACAAACCTACACTCACCCTTAATTATGCCTCTGGTCAAGTTACGGTCACACCATACCATGCAACTATTTAGCAGGTAACTTTTTTGAGCTTCTGTACCTTATAAAACAGCATGAGCATTTTCTAAATGGTTACCATCTGTCCAGTTTTAATGTGGTCAGTCCGTTTTTTTTTTTTGTTCCCTATCTGGGGCTTTACTTTTTGTTCTGGTTTCATTGGTCCTGACAGATTAATTTTTTTACCCCCAGCCATGGCCTACACACTAAGTAATTCGTCACACACCTCTATGATTCTTAAAGGGTTAACATGCATGTTCACTTCTGCCACTGATCATTCTCACGCAGAGAGGCAACAGATTCAGGGCTAGATTTAAAGCCAGCCGTTAACATAGCCGGTAGGGCCAAAGTGAATACCGGCTGTTAAACTAACATGTTTAACGTGGTATTCAAAGGCCCTACCAGCTAGAACTCCAAAGGACGTTAAGCCACAAAAACAGTCTTGTGGCTGAACGTCCGTTTGGTACGTTTAGCTCTCAAAACGCCGCTAAAAGCAGCGATATTGGGAACGTGAAAAACAATTAACTATCGGTGCTTGACATACTGCCAAGCACCGATCGTTAACAGATCCATGTTACACTTACCTGTCATCCACTGTCCTTCTGTCTTCTTTCTTCAGTCTCCCTGTGAAAAAAAAGAAATATATTAGCATTAAGCATGAACAAATACATTCCAGAAACCTTTGAGTGGCAGAGGGGTACGCAATGCATTGCAAAGCAATGCTTTGCGTACCTCACTGTCACTAAAAGGGTGTAATTTTAGTGTCCCATACATATAGCCACATATGCCTCCATGTAATGCCCCATAAAATACATGCCCATGAATAAAAAGGTCCATAGATACAGCAATCAATGTAACTCACACATGCCCAATGTTACTTAGCTTATATTTGTTGTCTCCACCGCTTGGAGCGGCCGCGAGGGCGGTGGCGGCGGAGACAGAAATGTCTCACGACGATCCTCATTAGCTATGTATGGGCAGATGCCCGTAACACACTGAGGGCATTCTATTGCCCTCACTGCCATTGGCAGTCGCTCGAATCTGGTTGGCTGGGATGTGAAGAACATCCAAGCCAATGGCAGTGAGGGCAGTAGAAGTGAGCCTGCCCATATATAAAGGCAGGTTCACTTCAAATGCCCTCAGTGTGTTACAGACATCGGCCCGTACACAGCTAATGAGGATCATTGTGGGACAATTCTGTCTCCACCGCCGCCGCCCTCCCGGCCGCTCCAAGGGATTTTACCTTTTTTTCTTCTCCACATGATCGTTACTTTCGATTGGATATCTTCTACTTTCCCACCGTCATTTGCACTTAGTGAGGTGCATATTGGTAACATCACTTGGTGCGATCACGCCCCTGTATCACTACGGGTACGAATCCCCTCCCTGTCCCGTCGTACGACTCAGTGGAGGTTGAATGAAGCTCTTTTGAAAGACCCCACTATCAGTGATCAGGAGGGCACCTTATTAGTCTGGGTGCCTATAAGAAGCGTCAGCAATCTGCCAAATTGGTCCAGATTCTTGACGGGATTTCCAGATATGAGCGGCCTCATAAATTGACTTTGTCCCCGGCAGATTTCCAGGAACTATCCAAAGTACGTGTTGAACTAGCAGACATCTGCAAAAGTCAGATGCAACGCACCTTTCAACTTGTACGGAGTTCGTATTACGCACATGGTAACAAACCGAGAAGACTCTTGGCCAAATCTCTTAAGACTAAACAAGCTAGCTCTTTTATACCTAAGATTCGTTCTAGTTCCGGGGCTCTTCATCATCTCACTGAAGAGATTGATGACTCTTTCCTCTGCTATTATCATACACTATATAATATACATTCCTCCTCCCCATCCCGCACTTACCTGCTATATCTGATTATTTACAATCTTTCATGCTGCGTCGACTATCCAAGCTTGTCGCTGACTCTTTTGAGGTTCCGCTCACGTTAGACAGGGTTGCGTTGGCTTTGAAGTCCTCCACAACTGGAAAAAGTCCGGGGCCTGATGGTCTAACAACCATGTACTATAAGACCTTTCAAGACATCTTGCTTCCAGAATTTGTGCAGTTTTAATTCTAATTCTCTGGATCGTAAATGCCATCTTACCCCACACTCACTCACTGCTCACATTAAGGTTCTCCCCAAACCAGGGAAGGACCCTGAACTGTGCTCGAGATGCCGACCAATATCTCTTTTGAACGTAGATGTTAAGCTCTTTGCGAAGGTCCTAAGCTTGAGGCTGAGCCCTCTGTTGTCAGATTTAATACATGGGGATCAAGTGGGCTTTGTCCCAGGATGAGAAGCCCGTGATAACACGGTTAAGGCACTCAATTTAATATATTTCGCCCATTCTCAGAAGATTCCTGCACTCTTGTTGTCAACTGACGTGGAAAAAGCATTCGACAGGGTGAGCTGGTCCTTTTGACACAAGTTCTTCGGCATGTAGGTCTTGGAGATCGTATGTTGGGGTGGATTCTTTCCTTATACTGCCTTCCCAGTGCTTGTGTACGAGTAAATGGCACTCATTCTGGACCGCTCACTCTGTCAAACGGAATGCGTCAGGGCTGCACATTGTCGTCACTTCTTTTTGTCCTTGCCCTGGAGCCATTTTTGAACGCTGTTCATTCTAACCCTGCAATCCATGGCATTGCTTTGCCCACTCATGTCTTTAAGATTGCGGCTTTTGCCGATGACCTATTTTTTAAATGCCAATCACGGATCTCCCTCCCAAACCTCATGCAGGACATAGCTGTCTATGGATGTTTATCTAATTTTAAAATCAATATGGACAAATCTGAGACCCTTAATATTACCCTGACACCTTGAGACTGTGAGTCGCTAAAGAATTCTTTCCGATTTTGTTGGCAACCTGACAGGGTAAAATATCTAGGCATCTATCTAACTGTAGATCCAGCCCATCCCAGCCCGTCTGTTTCATTTTAATTTTGCTCCACTACGTCTGACTATTCAGGTGGATATTACCTGATGGACTAAGATGAAGTTTTCGTGGTTTGGAAGGGTGGCGGTCATTAAAATGAACAATTTACCTCGGATCTTGTATGTCCTTCAGACACTGCCCATAGTGGTCCCAAGGTCCTATTATAGACCTTTCAGACGGATACTTTTGTACTTTGTCTGGCGTTCTGCAACTAGGAGATTGGGATACAATTACCTAAAGACTTGGGAGGCCTAGGTCTCCCTGATTTGGAATCTTATTATGACGCGGAGATGGCTTCCAGGGTACTTGAATGGTCTGTCTCTTCTCATAAGCTTTGGGTATTGTTGAAACAGGCTGATCGTTTGGTTCCCTCTCCTGTGGCTGCATGGGTGGGCCTCCGTCAGAGAGTTTATTCGGATGTCACTCACTCCACCATCCCGGCTACACTTAGGTCCTGGAAAAAACTGAGATACCTACGGGGCTTTCTTCACTTCCCCTCTTCCCTGCTCTGACATGTAACAAAGATTTCCCACCAGGTTTTAAGGGAGGCCACTTTCGGAAGTTGTTACCGGGAACATGTCTCTTCCCCCGACTGAAGGATGTCACCTCAGATGCTGAACTTGAATTGCTCCCTGCCATCTTGGAAGGTAGGGAATATTATAGTTCTCTGCCTTACTTTTATGGCCAGTTATGTCACTTTGTAAATGCGCTCCCTTCTGTACCACTTGACTTTCTTACCCCTACTCCTTTTGAGGCCCTGTGTCTCTCGGATCCATTTCCTAGGAAGTCAATATCCATCTTCCACAGACTACTGCTGGCTCTTACAGATTCTTCTAGACCGCATTTTATTAGATCCTGGGAGACCGACTGTAGAGTTGCTTTGACTGAGGAGCAATGAACAAAAATTTCGATTCTTTCCCACAAATGCTCAGTGTCTTCTAGAGTTCAGGGAAATTCATATAAGATTTTGACTAGATGGTACAGAGTGCCCGCCTTCTTATATTGCTTATATCTGGCAGTTTCAGATACTTGCTGGAGGTGTAGGGCTGACAGAGGTGATTTCCTGCATGTCTGGTGGTCCTGCCAGCTTTTGGTGGAGTTTTGGAGGGCGGTAGGTAATATGATCCGACTCCTGGCGGACCCCGACTTTCCAATGGAGCCTATGGTTGCTCTTCTACATCACACCACTTCTCCCTTTGGGAAATATAC
This sequence comes from Rhinophrynus dorsalis, assembly GCA_037306005.1. Lineage (NCBI taxonomy): Eukaryota > Metazoa > Chordata > Amphibia > Anura > Rhinophrynidae > Rhinophrynus > Rhinophrynus dorsalis. Next base: position 103,077,178 of record CM074722.1, on the reverse strand, counting down.
CAGATTACTTATGATTCACTTGCTGAATGCAGCAAAGAAGTTAATCCCAAAACTCTGGAAGTAGTCCCGAACCCCTTCATATAGGGAGTGGGTGGGTTCTGTTGAGGACATACGATTAGCTGAAGATGGTATACATACAGCAGAGGGTAGGGGCATGGCACATGCTACACGGTGGCTCCGCTGGTCCGAATTCTTGGAGAGTGATGAATTTCAACTGTGGTTAACATGGTTCAACTGAATTTATTCATTGCTTTTATCCATCCAGACGAGACTTTTCCTTTTCCTTGCTTGTCCTTTCTTTCTTTTTCTTTTCTTTCATTATCTTTTTTATTCCTTTCTTTCTGTATCTCTTTTTTATTTCCTTTTTTTTATTTCGCTTTTTTGTCTGTTTTCACATTGTTCTCATGTATTTTTATTCTTCTTTTGTTTTCAACACCACACAAGCCTTTCCTGACCCACTATTTTATGGTCCCCTTGTTGGGTCCTAATGCACTGAAACTGGCTCCATTTGTGATACACACTGGATCTTCATATACAGGGGTTTGGGATCTCCTAATTGGCAATGCGGTCCCCCAGTGGGCTTTCTATTTTTTAGTGGGATGACCTCTTCGCAGGTCCTGTTTCTATATGTGGGGGGGCCCTATGTGAATACCAACAGATGATATTTCATATGTCGAACTGTATATTCTGTATCCTTTGTTGTATATGTTATTCATTGTATGTTTGAATTATAAAAATTCAATAAAGAGATATTAAAAAAAAAAATCTTGAGATGCAATTACTGCAGCTCAATGTAGGGCATACCTAACAACAGGTTACTGCAGAAATTAAAAAGGCTTTGGTTTGGGAGGTGATATCTGTGCATGGATAGAGAACTGGATAAAGCTGTTGTAAATGGAACCCTTTCATGTTGGTCTAAAGTTTAGTCCATAGCTTTTTAATTTGTTTAATAATGATCTAGAAATGGGTATTGAAAGTAGTTTCTCAATCTATGCTGATGACACTAAGCTATGTAAGGAAATACCCGCAGATCAGGATGCCTTTGCTCTGCAGAAAGATTTGGATAAACTGAGTGAATGGGTGGAAAAAGAGGCAGATGAAATTTAACCCTTTGATTTCCAGAGGGGGTACGCAACGTATTGCTTTGCATGGTTTAATCTATTAGTGACAATAATAAATGCAATTTATATGTCTTATCCAGAAGGTATGCAATATTGAAAACAGTAGATAAATATTGAAATTATATTTATCTAAATCTGGGATTTTATTCCAGATAAGTTTTTCTAAATTATAGATTTTTATATAGTACAAGGAGATTGTTATAAGACTTGGTTTTCAAGTTAGAACCTACTCACATGACAACATCCCTTAGACCTTAATTAGCATAGTTGATACAGATTAATACAACTGTATTATAACTAATTGTAAGGCTCAATTAACCCATTCTGTGCTGCTGTGTTCAATTATTTTTACCCAATACCTCTGGATACACCTATGTAATGTTAACCCTGTTGGTGCTGTTAATACTATTTTGTGATATTGGATTTTGAATTACTGTATGTCTATTTCAGTTGGTGCTCATTTATTTATATAATTGTTGATTACACTTATATATAATTATTTTACTTAAATTATATATATATTTTTGCACAAATATGCGTAATCTATTATTTCAATCAATTCTTTACTGTGAAGTAGCGTGTCAATACTTAGTATTGTGTAAAGTTCTCAAATTAATTTAATTTTATCTATTTATATGAAGATTTACAACCTAATTGGGTGTCCTGTTTAACCCTTTCCTGTGTATCCTCAACAGGGATGATGTGGCATGCGTGGAACTTGATGAACATATTTCTTTTTTCATCACCCAGGCACATAAGTGAACACAGGCATACTTTGTAATAAGATTTTCTTTACAGGTCAGAAACATATCATGTACAGAAAATCTCGATGACAACTTCCATGCACAGAACTTGTGTGTGTGTCCCCTATGGTAGATCAGATGCACACAGAGCAGAAGCTGTGAGTGTACCTTTTTTAATTTGAGAAACGTTGTAGTGTATGTCATACTGATACCATAAAACACAGGCAATTTTGCACATTTCCAGAGAATTTAGCATATCATATATCATTTAAATGGCAATGATAATGCTTTCTCATATGGGAGCATATTTAGAGACTTATGTTCAAAAGAAAATTGGAGTAATTCTGGAGCAAATCAGATGTAGTAGGGTAGAAATAAATATATCTGTCTGTCTGTGTATTTTATGCATCATGCCTGCAGATTCCTGTATACAGTGATTCATTTTGAAATCTACTGCTAGGGCACATGTCTTACAATAAATTATAGGTCTGAATATGCCTTAATGGATTGTAATGGACAAGAATTGTTATCAGATTTTAAACAAACTATTAGCAACAGACTACGAGAAAGCAAAACCAACTGAAATAGCATTTTAGTGACACTTACCATTAAATCCTTTTCTCTTTAGTCAATATGGAACACAGGAACCATGTGGATGAGCTCCTCATCCAGGAGGGCAGGGCACATCACAAAAGAAAGGGGCTGTTGGGCAGAGGCTCCCTCCTGTTCCTCCAGCTCACCCTCCCCCACCCATCAAATTCATGTGTCATAAGTACCACAGACAAAGGAACGTAAGTGGGTAAGAAGAAAAGGAAACACCTAAGACTAAGACCCAAAGATGTCTCCTCTGCCCAGGGAAGGGAACTCAGGTAGGTTTTTTTCCGTCTGGGAGTCCTGTGTTCCTTATGGACTAAAGAGAAAAGGATTTAACGGTAAGAGTCAGTAAAATCCTATTTTCTCTTAAGGCCAATATGGAACATAGGGATATACCAAAGCATCTCAAAGATATTGGGGAGGGAAAGCAGAAAAAAATCACTCCTCCCTATGATACCAGTGTTCCCTAGGACCAGACTGGATCTTATAATCGTAAGTGTCAATGGACTCCGAACTAGCACAGCAAACCAAACAAGAGCCAACGGGCCTCAAACTACTGAACAATGAACTGGGCAAAAGATGAATAAGAAAAAGAATGGTCCTTAGACAGGCAAGATTGCATGAAGAACCTTACGGCCAAAGGTGTCCTTAGCCGAGGCTAGAACATTGACACTATAGTATCACTGTTCCCGTGATTCTCTCCCTGTCACTCTCGCTTGTGCTGCTCTCCTATTGGTTGAGCCTATTTGGCCTGCCCCTGGTGACCTTTTTATACCTGCAAATTGGCACCTGTCAGGTGCCCTTTCGTGGTGTTTCAGAGCCAGTGTTGCTGTTGCTGTGTTCCTGCGTTCCTGATTCCTGTGTACCGATTTGGCTTGTTTTGACTACGCTCCTGTGTTCCTGCTCCGTGATCTGACCCGGCCTGGCTGACGTTCCTGCTTGTGACTGATCTGGCTTGTCTGAGAATCTCCTCCGTGATCTGACCCGGCCTGGCTGACATTCCTGCTCGTGACTGATCTGGCTCGTCTGAGAATCTCCTCTGTGATCTGACCTGGCCTGGCTGACTTCCTGCTCCGTGACCTGTACCGGCTTGCTCCAGCCTTTGCCACCGTTCCGGCTTCCTGCTGCTGTTGTCGCTCTGGCGACATTCTGACTCTAGCTGTGTTCGTAACTGGGCTGATCGAGACTGCTACCATTTATTCCTGCAGAGCCGTGTCTTCAGAGCTGAGTCTCCTTTTACATTTGCAGAGCTGTGCTTCCATAGCTGAGTCTTCCTTGGCACTTGCAGAGCGATACCTTTACACGCTGAGCCTCCAGTTGTACTTGCAGAGCTACATATCCTACCCTTCTGCTGTTGTTAACTCTTGCAGTGCTACTGTCTCCCTGACCTGAGCCTTCTTAACACTTGCAGAGCCGTTGCAGTTATCCGATACTCCTGCTGAGCCGGCCACATTATCTGCCTCAGTTAGTCGGCGGCTCACATTGTCAACCAAGCAGATCAGTCGGTCTTTCTTTACCGTGCCCGCGGGAGGCACTATTGGCTCTAGCTCTATCCGTGTTACTCTCAGTTACTGCCCGGTGGGGCTATTGGCTCAAGCACTTGCAGAGCAGGTGGTTTCCGTGACTGTACCTATGGGGGCTATCTGCTCAAGCTCTTGCTGTACCCAGTCTCCGTTGTTACGCCCGTAGGGGCTATTGGCTTACGCTCTAGCAGTGCAAGTTGTCTCCATTACACGCCCGTGGGGGCTATTGGCTCAAGCTATCACTGTAGGTTGGTCTCCGTTATTACGCCCGTGGGGGCTATCCGCAAGTTCTGGCAGTGTAGGCATCTCCGTGGTTACGCCCGTGGGGGCTATTGGCTCATGCTCCTGCAGTACAAGCTGTCTCTGGTATATGCCCGTGGGGGCTATGTGCTGATACTACTCTGCAGTGTTCTGCCTCAGTTCCTGTACTGTGTAGCAGCTCTCTACACTTGATGGACTTAAGGTGTTGCATCATCTAACACCAATTGTTGCCTCTTTCTCCACCTTGGGCGTGCCAAACACCACAACAGAGATTGACTGTTCATTTGTATTTAACCATTGAGTACCAGTTGCTATTCTGTGCCTGTCCTGTGACAGTATATGTATTTTCCTTACTTCTGTATACTGGTCCTGAGAGGGCATATGTAGCCTATCTACTGCTGTATATTGTGTTGCCTATAGAGGGCGATCTTTGTTCTTTATTTTTTTAAATAAAACAGTGTTTTATTCAAACCTGCTGCCTGAGTGTCTGAAAAACCGTTACATATAGTGTTTGTTGAATGTATACAAGGAAGACCATGTCACAGACTGTCAATGTTCTAAGGGTAGAAGAGTGAGATGGGCAACCCAGTTGCTAGAGAGCGAAGATTGAGGTACGTAACTTGGGTACAAAGGCAGTTATTGGAGGATCCTTGCTGCGGCTAAGGCCATGGTAGAGGTGCTGACCGCAAAGCCACATAACAGGATAGACCTCTCCAGAAACTGCAAGCAGGTGTCCAAAAATAAGGAGTGACTAGATTCTGGGTATAGAATAGTCCAAATATATTGAACCATGTGATAAAAGGTAGTGTCCTGGAGCAGGGAAGGGGAGCAGCAAAGTATTAACTCAATGGTGTAGTAAATAACTGGATCGACTGAGTAGGATGAAGTCGACTGAGAAGGTCAGCGTCAAGCTGGCTTGGTCAGAGTCAGGCAATCGGATGTTATCAACTTCTTCGGAAGTACCGACAACCGGTTTGGACGTTGAAGGATTGTCAAAGTCGTAGTAGTTGTAGTTGGACGTAATCGACTCTGGAAGTACTGACAACCGGTTTGGTCGTAGTAAGTTTGTCATAGTCGGATGTAATCGACTTGACTTCAGCGGGAGACCCAGGGGAAAGTCTCTAAGCACCTGGAGCTGGTAGGTCAGAAGGTCGAGCAGGCCAGGGCTGTCTCCAATTGGGCAACGCACGATGCAGCAGGATCAGGTCAGAAGACAAGCTGGGGGCAGTAACCAGTAGATGGAAGAAATCAGCAGGCAGAAACTTAGAGGATAGCTGAGTCAGAGCCAGAGATCAGTTAGGTCAGAATCAGCAGGCAAGGAGCAAGGTTGTGTACACACCAAGTCAGAGCATGGAAGTCAGGAACTGTAAATGCAGATACTGGATCAACAGGAAGTCTCAGGAATAGATCACAAAGATCAAGAAAGTGCTAGAGCCTCAAGCAGGTAGATAAAGGTAGAGGCAGCCAATGATAACTTGAGGGAGGAAGTACAACAGATAAGAGTGTGACACAGCCTTACACAGCTGTTCTGCTGAAGCCTGGCTCTTGTAGGCCCAGGAAGCACCCACAGATCTGGTGAAGTGCGCTGTGATCTTGAAAAGAACATACTTCTTCCTGGTGACATACTCCTGAAGTACGGTAGTGTTACGGTTTTTCGACACTCAGACCAAGGTTAGAAATAAAACACAGTTTTATTGAAGTAAAAAATAAGGAACAGTGCCCCTGGGGGCCAGAATAGGTAATAGCAGTAAGGCAAGTAATAGATAAAAATACAGGCCCAATATAGCAGGAACAGGTAGAATACAGCAGAATCGCTAGATAAGGGTTAATGCCCAATATAGGTATTCAGTCTCTGTGGTGGTGATTAAGCCAACACCCGGTGCTATAAACAGTCCCAGAAGAAGTGATGAAAGCAAGCTCAAGCAGTGCGACTCAACTGAATCAAAACCAGATAGCTGTATCGTAATGTCCAAAACTACAGCAAGGACCAACTGGAGCTGGAGCCAATGCCCCCACTTTGGTGCAATAACGGATGAGAGACACTGCCAGAGCCAAAGGAGCCAGAGCCAGTAGCACCCCTAGGTGCGGTAACTGAGGAGACACTGCATATGCAAATAGAACCGGAGCCAAGAGCACCCCTTTGGTGCGGTAACGGAGGAGACACTGCACAAGCCAATATACCGTGAGCCAAACGCACTTCCAAGTGCGATCTGATGGAACAAAACTGTGAGCGATATGAGACCAGAGCCAAGGCACCCTTCCGGTGCCGGTACGGAGCAACACACTGCCAGAGTAACAGAATGCCCAATAGCACCACGAGGTACGACAACTCTTAGGAAACAAGCACCTAGATAGAGGTACTGCTCTGCAGTGTAAATGGATAGGCTCGGTGATGGAGGCGCTCAGCTCAACAAGTGTTAAACGGCTCAGGATCGGAGGCAGCAAGCTCGGCAAGTGTATACAGACAGGCTCGGTAACGGAGGCAACCAGCACAGCAAGTGTTCTCTGACAAACTCGGTAACAAGGGCAACAGCTCGGCAGGTACTCTCTGACAGGCTCGGTAACGGAGGCCACAGACAGGCTCAATAATGGAGGCCACAGTAAACACAGGAGGCGTGATCAGTCAGTGCAAGCTGCGAGCAAGCTCAGAATGTCGCCAGGCAGGAACATCAGTCAGAGCTGGGTCTATCCGGAGCAGGGATGTCAGCCAGAACCAGAACAATCACGGAGCAGGAACATCAGCCAGAACCGGGTCAATCACGGAGCAGGAAGTCAGCCAGAGCCGGGTCAATCACGGAGCAGGAATGTCAGCCAGAACCGGGTCAATCACGGAGCAGGAATGTCAGCCAGAACCGTGTCAATCACGGAGCAGGAACAGCAGAGTAGTCAGACGAGCCGAGTCGGTACACAGGAATGCAAGAACACAGCAACAAAGGCGCAGGAACAGGAACACCACGAAAGGGCACCTGACAGGTGCCATAGGCCCAGTATATAAAGGGACACCCTGGGCGGGCCAATCAAGCTCCGCCAATGGAAGAGCACCACCACAGAGAGCGACAAGGAATCACGGGGACCGTGATAGGTAGCCTTGATCGAAGAGGAAATGGTAACCTTGGACGCAGCCTGACCCTCCCTAGGACCCTCAGGGATTACCAAAAAAAGTCAACCTTGAGGAAAGGCTTAATGCAATGCTCATAATACTTAAGACAGCGCATATCAGCCAGCTGATGGAGATCCCTCTCATGTGTGGACGGAGGGTCAGGACAAAAGGAAGGCACAACAACTCCTGATTGATGTGAAATTCAGAGCCAACCTCGTGCAGGGTACAAAGAATCACCTTGTCCTGGTGAAACACCAGGACATTTAGTTTGCAAGGCAGAGCTTACAACTCAGCTACCCTCCTAACAGAGACAACTGCCAAAAGAAAATCATCTTCAGCATCAGCTGAAGCAAAGGCATAATAGCCGGAGGTTCAAAAGGAGGCATCTGAAGGACATCTAATACCGAACTGAGTTCCCATGGAGGAGTGGTATCCTGAAAGGCAGGGAAGGCATGAGCTTCCCCCTGAAGAAAGGTCTTCACGTCCGGCATAATGACAATATGTATCTGAAATCAAACAGAGATAATTGAGATCTGTACCTTAAGGGAACTCAAACTGAGACCCTTGTTGATTTCATCCTGAAGGGGGCACAGTACCATAGGAAGATTAGACGTCTGAGCAGACACATTCTTGTCAGCAATCCACTGGTGAAAAATTAACCAGACCCTTACATGAAACCGCCTTAGAGGGAATTGCCTTCCTAGCTTGGATCATTGTGGAGATGATGTCATCAGATAATCATTTTCTTCTCAGAATGCTTGCCTCAAGAGCCAGGCAGTCAAGGCCAGTTTCTCAACATCCTTGTACCATAAGGGTCCCTGAAGCAACAGGTCTGGTCTCGGTGTCAGATGGAGTGGTTCATGAATGGACAGACTGATAAGATCTGCAAACCAAGCCTGCCTGAGCCAGAATGCGGTGATTAGAATGACTAGCATCTTCTCCATCCTGATCTTCAGAATCACACTGGAGATGAGAGGAATAGGGAGAAACACATAAGACAGGTGAAAATTCTATGGAATGGACGTGGCGTCCACTGTGAAAGCCAGACGGTCCCGTGTCCATTCACAGAACATAGGTACTTTCCTCTTCTCCCTGGTTGCCATCAGGTCTATTGGTGGAACACCCCAGATAGAATACGTCTGGGTGAAGCTCCCAGGTTCCTGGGACCACTTCTTGTAGACTGAAGAAGTTGGTGACTACATTTTCTGCCCCCTTGTCGGTTGATGTATGCCACCACTGTTCAGTTGTCTGATTGAACCCACAACGTGGTCACCACAATGACCCAGGACCAGTGCAGGAGAGCCAGACAAACCACTTGGAGTTCCAGAATGTTGATGGAAAGGAGACTCTCTTCCCCTGACCACCTGCCCTTGGGCCCCAGGTGTCTCAGGATTGCCCCCCTTCCTCTCAGACTAGCATCCTTTGTCATCGGGTTCCACTCCATGATCACAAAGGGTCTTTCTTGATTTAGGTGTCACAGATAAAGCCACCAATGAATATCCTGCTTGGCTTGTAGTGAGAGTGTCATCTGATGAGTGAGATGCTTTGGTCTCTGGGACCACATTCTGAGTATGTCCCTCTGAAGTTCCCTTGTGTGGAACTGAGTATAGGGGATTGCTTTCAGGGCAGACACCAGGTGACCTAGGACTCGCATGTAGTCCCTGATTTTGGCAGAGGGCCACTCCAGTGCCTGTGAGTATCACGGTGCCCGTGATTTGCTGCAGTTACTTGTCTGTCACCAGTAGGGGGCTTCTATTGGCTGTCTGCAGATAGCCCGCCTCTTATTGACTATTTAAACCTGGATTGGGCACCCTTTGAGTGCCCTTTCGTGTTGTTTCTGACCTTCTTGCTATCACTATGCTAGTGATAGCTGGGCCTCTGTTCCAGTGTTCCTGAGTTCCTGATCTCATGTGTTCCTGAGTTCCTGATCTCTACTGTTCCAGTGTTTCCTGCATGCTGAAGTACTTCCAGTCCTGGTTCCGGCCTAGTCTCTGGTGTTGCAGTTCCTGCTGAACTTCTCTGCTGTTTTCTGACCTGACTGATCGTTGCTGGTTCCTGTCATCTCATCACCTGTCTTCAGTATCCTGGCGACCTTCTGCCTGGTCGCGTTGGTGACATTGCTACAATTCCATGTTGGTCCCAGCGTGCGGACGCTGGTTTGCTCCCAAGCCTTGCGGCTATACAAACTCACTTGTTACACCAGTGTGCGGTCACTGGTTTGCTCCAAAGCCTTTCAGCTATACAAATCTGTGTTGGTCCCAGCGTGCGGACGCTGGTTTGCTCCTAAGCCTTGCGGCTATACAAACTCGCTTGTTACACCAGTGTGCGGTCACTGGTTTGCTCCAAAGCCTATCAGCTATACAATTCTGTGTTGGTCCCAGCGTGCGGATGCTGGTTTGCTCCTAAGCCTTGCGCCTATACAAACTCGCTTGTTACACCAGTGTGCGGTCACTGGTTTGCTCCTAAGCCTATCAGCTATACTAATCTGTGTTGGTCCCAGCGTGCGGACGCTGGTTTGCTCCTAAGCCTTGCGGCTATACTACTCGCTTGTTACTCCAGTGTGCGGTCACTGGTTTGCTCGCTAAGCCTAACGGCTATACTATTCAGTGTTGTTTCCAGCGTGCGGACGCTGGTTTGCTCCAAAGTCTTGCTGCTTAACGATTCTGCTAATTTGCCAGTGCCATCTGACTGCTGCTATTATCTCTGGGCTGCCCTGCCCGGTATTGGTAAGGCCGGTAGAACCTTTTACCACATTCCATCTGAGGTTGCCTTACCCGGTATTGGCAGGGCCGGTAGAGCCTACATTGTGTATCTATTGAGGCTGCCTTGCCCGGTAATTTGGTAAGGCCGGTAAAACCGTTAAGCTATTCCATCTGCAGGTTGCCTTACCCGGTATTGGCAAGGCCGGTAGAGTCTAAAGACTGTCCTGTCCGGTATATTGACAGGACCGGTAGAGTCTGCCTTCTGTCTGTGCTTATTCTGTATATATATATATGTATGTTATTGCCATCCTAAGTTATCATTTATTATTTCAATAAAATTGATTTTTTTTTACCTAAAACTTGTGTCTGAGAATCATAATAAACCGTGACAGTACGAAAGGGCCATGACCTCAGACAGCAAGGGTCAAGGTAACGCACAGAATATCCATTGGAGGATGGATGTGCTCGAGCAACGTTTGGATCAGTTGGCAGTTGCAATTCAAACGATCCTTGAACGCACGGTACCTGCTGACCAATCTAGCTCTAGCCCGGTGGTCTCGCCAAGTCAGACACCGGAAAGTGATACCAGACCCCTAGGGGGTACTGTTAAAGGGTTAACGGCTTCTGCACCCTTGCCGCTAAGATATGATGGTGACCCTAGTCTCTGCAGAGGGTTCATCAATCAACTCGAAATCTTTATGGAATTGACGGCACACGCATTTCCCAATGATCGTAGTAAAGTGGGGTTCACGATATCACTGCTCACTGGCAGAGCATTGGCCTGGGCTAACCCCTTGTGGGAGAATGCTAAACCTTGTACTAAGAACTTTAGTGAATTTGTGCGTTCCTTTCGAAGAGTGTTTGAGCCTCCTGGTAAAACCACCTCTGCTGCCAAACGCCTTATGGAGATACAACAGGGCAGGCGTACAGTGGGCGACTATGCCATCGAATTCCGCACATTGGCAGCAGAGGTAGGTTGGAATAACGAGGCATTATTGGCAGCCTTCTCTCAAGGCCTGAATGACCATATTAAAGACGAAATCGCTGCTAAAGATCTACCTATTGATCTAGATGATTACATTGAGTATGTTATGATAATTGACTCCAGAATACGTGAGAGATCAATTGCCAGAGATCGTAAGTTACGGTCAAAAAATAATGAGCCTAGTAGCATGTTTTGCCCACCCATCCCTCCCTTGGCATTGAAGTCTAGTGAACCAGTACGGGAAACAAGTGAACCTATGGAAATAGGCTTCACTAGACTATCCAAGGCAGAGAGACTATATCGCAAAAAACAAGGGTTATGTTTATACTGCGGTAAAAAAGGGCACTTGCTAAATTCCTGTCCGGTACGTCCGGGAAACGCACACACCTAGGGTATCTTGGGGGACAGGCCCTAGGTGGTGTACAATCGTCCCCAGTGTCGGGCATAATGAAACCCACCATACAGGTGGTATTGTCTTGGGCACAACGCTCTGTGGAGGTTTTGGCCTTGGTTGACTCCGGTGCAGCAGGGTATTTTATGGATAATACCTTTGCTGAATTGCACGGAGTTCCACGCATTGAAAGAGAAAACCCCTTGACTATTGAAGCGATTGATGGTAGACCCTTAGAACCGCCTCAGGTTATATTTGAAACCATGCCATTGTCTATGACTATTGGGGCACTTCACAGAGAAGAGCAGCAGTTTCAACTGATTAATTCCCCGCACCATGCGGTGATATTGGGATTTCCGTGGTTACAGTTACATAACCCACAATTCGATTGGAAAAAGTGTGAAATTGCTGCTTGGTCCCAGTTTTGTATGGACAAGTGTGTCATCCAGCCTATTAAGGTCATGTGCACCTCCTCTGCTATGCCGGATGTGTACCAACAGTTTAGCGATGTTTTTAGCAAAGGAGAGGCTAGTATGCTACCCCAGCATAGACCTTATGATTGTTGCATTGAATTGCAGCCTGGTGCAGTACCTCCGAAAGGACGCACTTATCCATTATCTTGTGATGAAAATAAGGCTATGGAGGATTACATTTCTGATGCCCTTGCTAGAGGGATCATACGTAAATCTACCTCTCCAGCTGGGGCTGGGTTCTTTTTTGTAAAAAAGAAAAATGGCGAACTAAGACCATGCATTGACTACCGGGGCTTGAATAAACTAATGGCAAAAAACGCATACCCAATACCACTCATCACCGAGCTTTTTGACAGGCTTAAGGGCGCTTCGATATTTACCAAGTTGGACCTACGGGCCGCTTACAATCTGGTTCGCATTCGAGCAGGTGATGAGTGGAAAACTGCCTTTAATACTCGAGCTGGGCACTACGAGTATCTAGTAATGCCTTTTGGGCTGTGTAATGCACCCGCAGTTTTCCAGGAACTGATAAATGATGTTCTGAGAGATATGTTACAGACATGTGTTGTGGTGTACCTCGACGATATACTGATTTACTCCCAAAACATGGCACAGCACATCAAAGATGTATCCGCAGTATTGCTACGACTCCGTGAGAACAAATTATTTTGTAAAATGGAAAAATGTGAGTTTCATAGAACCAGTGTGCCATTCTTGGGGTTCATAATTGGCAATGATGGCATTGCCATGGACAAAGAAAAGTTGTCAGCTGTCCTACAATGGCCAAAACCCAAGGGTCTTAAAGCCATACAGCGTTTCCTGGGTTTCGCTAATTATTATAGGAGGTTTATTAAGAACTTTTCTTCCATTGTCAAACCTCTGTCCGATCTTACGCACAAGGGTGCTAATCCTTCTTGTTGGCCGGTATCTGCTGAGAAAGCCTTTGAGAATTTGAAGCTGGCATTTGCTGCGGCTCCTGTGTTATCCCACCCCAATCCTTTACTTCCATTTACGTTAGAGGTTGATGCCTCAGATATTGGGGTCGGGGCAGTACTTTCGCAGCGACACGATAAAGGTGGAACTCTCAGACCTTGTGGGTTTTTCTCTAAAAAGTTGACTGTCACTCAAAGCCACTATGAGATAGGTGACAGAGAATTATTGGCCATTATCCTTGCTCTTAAGGAATGGCGTCATTTGCTTGAAGGTACTAAGAATCCTGTCTTAATCCTAACAGATCATAAGAATCTGACCTATCTCTCGGAGGCCAAGAGATTGTCCTCTCGTCAGGCCAGGTGGGCACTGTTCCTGTCTCGATTTAATTTCATTGTATCATATTTGCCAGGGTCAAAAAATATCAGGGCTGATGCACTGTCAAGACAATTTGAGGCCGACAGTGACAGAGTGGAAGCACCAGCTCCTATCATCCAACCTGATAGAATACTGGCTACTATACGCACGAGTATCACTTCTCCTCTAGGGGAGGAGATTCTGGCCTCTCAGGGGTCCGCTCCCCATGAAACCCCAGTGGGCAAATGTTTTGTCGCTGAATCATTTCGTACTAGGCTGCTCGAAACCTACCATTCCTCTAAGGCTGCGGGACATATTGGTAGAGACCAATTGTTATGGTCCCTTTCTCAGTTATTTTGGTGGCCTTCCATGAGAAACGATTGTGCCGAATTTACGAATGCCTGTGCCACCTGCGCCCGCGCTAAGACCCCGAGACATCTCCCTGTGGGCTTGCTTCAACCGGTGCCTAATGGCGAACGCCCCTGGTCTCATGTTTCCATTGATTTTATGGGAGAGTTGCCTATGTCGAAGGGGTACTCCTTTATATTCATGGTGGTGGACAGGTTTTCTAAAATGGCTCATTTCGTGCCCCTCCGTGGTCTTCCTTCAGCGAAGGAATTGGCAATGGTGTTCGCCAGAGAAGTATTCCGGTTGCATGGAGTGCCTAGGGTACTGGTGTCTGACAGGGGGAGCCAGTTTGTGTCCAGATTTTGGAGGGCATTTTGCCAACAGATGGGCATACAGCTGTCCTTCTCCTCTGCCTACCATCCCCAGACCAATGGAGCCGCTGAACGAGCTAATCAGGGCTTGGAACAATTTCTCCGTTGTTTCGTTACTGACCATCATGATAATTGGTCCGACTTGTTGCCTTGGGCAGAGTTCGCCAGGAACTGTGCGGTCAATTCTTCATCTGGGAGCTCTCCGTTTCTGATTAATTATGGGTTCCAGCCCTGTTTGCTTCCAGACTCATTTCAGACGCAACAGATTCCAGCTCTGGATGAGCATATCGAGCAACTCCGTTCCACATGGGCACAAGTTCAGAGGGCACTTGGTCAGTCATTTCAGCGTCATCAGCGCCATGCTAATCGCAGAAGGCTTCCAGCGGTTTCCTTTCAGGTTGGGGATAGAGTATGGCTTTCCTCCAGAAATCTCAAGCTGCAGGTTCCGTCTAATAAGTTGGCTCCTCGGTTTATTGGTCCATACAGAGTTATTCGCAAAATTAACCCTGTCTCCTATGCACTAGACCTACCTGCATCCATGCGTATCCATAATGTGTTCCATGTGTCCCTTCTTAAGCCTCTGGTTTGCAATCGCTATACTACCACACCTGTGGTGCCAGGACCTGTTGAGGTCGAGGGCCAGGAGGAGTACGAGGTTCAGAGCATTATTGATTCCCGTAGGCTTAGAGGAAGGGTACAGTACCTGGTACATTGGAAAGGGTATGGTCCTGAGGATCGGTCATGGGTGGATAGTACGGACCTTCATGCACCTAGGTTAACCAGGGCCTTTCATGCCAATTACCCGCAGAAACCTAAACCCTATTCTAGGAGAGGGGGTCTTTGAAAGGGGGGTACTATCACGGTGCCCGTGATTTGCTGCAGTTACTTGTCTGTCACCAGTAGGGGGCTTCTATTGGCTGTCTGCAGATAGCCCGCCTCTTATTGACTATTTAAACCTGGATTGGGCACCCTTTGAGTGCCCTTTCGTGTTGTTTCTGACCTTCTTGCTATCACTATGCTAGTGATAGCTGGGCCTCTGTTCCAGTGTTCCTGAGTTCCTGATCTCATGTGTTCCTGAGTTCCTGATCTCTACTGTTCCAGTGTTTCCTGCATGCTGAAGTACTTCCAGTCCTGGTTCCGGCCTAGTCTCTGGTGTTGCAGTTCCTGCTGAACTTCTCTGCTGTTTTCTGACCTGACTGATCGTTGCTGGTTCCTGTCATCTCATCACCTGTCTTCAGTATCCTGGCGACCTTCTGCCTGGTCGCGTTGGTGACATTGCTACAATTCCATGTTGGTCCCAGCGTGCGGACGCTGGTTTGCTCCCAAGCCTTGCGGCTATACAAACTCACTTGTTACACCAGTGTGCGGTCACTGGTTTGCTCCAAAGCCTTTCAGCTATACAAATCTGTGTTGGTCCCAGCGTGCGGACGCTGGTTTGCTCCTAAGCCTTGCGGCTATACAAACTCGCTTGTTACACCAGTGTGCGGTCACTGGTTTGCTCCAAAGCCTATCAGCTATACAATTCTGTGTTGGTCCCAGCGTGCGGATGCTGGTTTGCTCCTAAGCCTTGCGCCTATACAAACTCGCTTGTTACACCAGTGTGCGGTCACTGGTTTGCTCCTAAGCCTATCAGCTATACTAATCTGTGTTGGTCCCAGCGTGCGGACGCTGGTTTGCTCCTAAGCCTTGCGGCTATACTACTCGCTTGTTACTCCAGTGTGCGGTCACTGGTTTGCTCGCTAAGCCTAACGGCTATACTATTCAGTGTTGTTTCCAGCGTGCGGACGCTGGTTTGCTCCAAAGTCTTGCTGCTTAACGATTCTGCTAATTTGCCAGTGCCATCTGACTGCTGCTATTATCTCTGGGCTGCCCTGCCCGGTATTGGTAAGGCCGGTAGAACCTTTTACCACATTCCATCTGAGGTTGCCTTACCCGGTATTGGCAGGGCCGGTAGAGCCTACATTGTGTATCTATTGAGGCTGCCTTGCCCGGTAATTTGGTAAGGCCGGTAAAACCGTTAAGCTATTCCATCTGCAGGTTGCCTTACCCGGTATTGGCAAGGCCGGTAGAGTCTAAAGACTGTCCTGTCCGGTATATTGACAGGACCGGTAGAGTCTGCCTTCTGTCTGTGCTTATTCTGTATATATATATGTGTGTGTTATTGCCATCCTAAGTTATCATTTATTATTTCAATAAAATTGATTTTTTTTTACCTAAAACTTGTGTCTGAGAATCATAATAAACCGTGACAGTACGAAAGGGCCATGACCTCAGACAGCAAGGGTCAAGGTAACGCACAGAATATCCATTGGAGGATGGATGTGCTCGAGCAACGTTTGGATCAGTTGGCAGTTGCAATTCAAACGATCCTTGAACGCACGGTACCTGCTGACCAATCTAGCTCTAGCCCGGTGGTCTCGCCAAGTCAGACACCGGAAAGTGATACCAGACCCCTAGGGGGTACTGTTAAAGGGTTAACGGCTTCTGCACCCTTGCCGCTAAGATATGATGGTGACCCTAGTCTCTGCAGAGGGTTCATCAATCAACTCGAAATCTTTATGGAATTGACGGCACACGCATTTCCCAATGATCGTAGTAAAGTGGGGTTCACGATATCACTGCTCACTGGCAGAGCATTGGCCTGGGCTAACCCCTTGTGGGAGAATGCTAAACCTTGTACTAAGAACTTTAGTGAATTTGTGCGTTCCTTTCGAAGAGTGTTTGAGCCTCCTGGTAAAACCACCTCTGCTGCCAAACGCCTTATGGAGATACAACAGGGCAGGCGTACAGTGGGCGACTATGCCATCGAATTCCGCACATTGGCAGCAGAGGTAGGTTGGAATAACGAGGCATTATTGGCAGCCTTCTCTCAAGGCCTGAATGACCATATTAAAGACGAAATCGCTGCTAAAGATCTACCTATTGATCTAGATGATTACATTGAGTATGTTATGATAATTGACTCCAGAATACGTGAGAGATCAATTGCCAGAGATCGTAAGTTACGGTCAAAAAATAATGAGCCTAGTAGCATGTTTTGCCCACCCATCCCTCCCTTGGCATTGAAGTCTAGTGAACCAGTACGGGAAACAAGTGAACCTATGGAAATAGGCTTCACTAGACTATCCAAGGCAGAGAGACTATATCGCAAAAAACAAGGGTTATGTTTATACTGCGGTAAAAAAGGGCACTTGCTAAATTCCTGTCCGGTACGTCCGGGAAACGCACACACCTAGGGTATCTTGGGGGACAGGCCCTAGGTGGTGTACAATCGTCCCCAGTGTCGGGCATAATGAAACCCACCATACAGGTGGTATTGTCTTGGGCACAACGCTCTGTGGAGGTTTTGGCCTTGGTTGACTCCGGTGCAGCAGGGTATTTTATGGATAATACCTTTGCTGAATTGCACGGAGTTCCACGCATTGAAAGAGAAAACCCCTTGACTATTGAAGCGATTGATGGTAGACCCTTAGAACCGCCTCAGGTTATATTTGAAACCATGCCATTGTCTATGACTATTGGGGCACTTCACAGAGAAGAGCAGCAGTTTCAACTGATTAATTCCCCGCACCATGCGGTGATATTGGGATTTCCGTGGTTACAGTTACATAACCCACAATTCGATTGGAAAAAGTGTGAAATTGCTGCTTGGTCCCAGTTTTGTATGGACAAGTGTGTCATCCAGCCTATTAAGGTCATGTGCACCTCCTCTGCTATGCCGGATGTGTACCAACAGTTTGGCGATGTTTTTAGCAAAGGAGAGGCTAGTATGCTACCCCAGCATAGACCTTATGATTGTTGCATTGAATTGCAGCCTGGTGCAGTACCTCCGAAAGGACGCACTTATCCATTATCTTGTGATGAAAATAAGGCTATGGAGGATTACATTTCTGATGCCCTTGCTAGAGGGATCATACGTAAATCTACCTCTCCAGCTGGGGCTGGGTTCTTTTTTGTAAAAAAGAAAAATGGCGAACTAAGACCATGCATTGACTACCGGGGCTTGAATAAACTAATGGCAAAAAACGCATACCCAATACCACTCATCACCGAGCTTTTTGACAGGCTTAAGGGCGCTTCGATATTTACCAAGTTGGACCTACGGGCCGCTTACAATCTGGTTCGCATTCGAGCAGGTGATGAGTGGAAAACTGCCTTTAATACTCGAGCTGGGCACTACGAGTATCTAGTAATGCCTTTTGGGCTGTGTAATGCACCCGCAGTTTTCCAGGAACTGATAAATGATGTTCTGAGAGATATGTTACAGACATGTGTTGTGGTGTACCTCGACGATATACTGATTTACTCCCAAAACATGGCACAGCACATCAAAGATGTATCCGCAGTATTGCTACGACTCCGTGAGAACAAATTATTTTGTAAAATGGAAAAATGTGAGTTTCATAGAACCAGTGTGCCATTCTTGGGGTTCATAATTGGCAATGATGGCATTGCCATGGACAAAGAAAAGTTGTCAGCTGTCCTACAATGGCCAAAACCCAAGGGTCTTAAAGCCATACAGCGTTTCCTGGGTTTCGCTAATTATTATAGGAGGTTTATTAAGAACTTTTCTTCCATTGTCAAACCTCTGTCCGATCTTACGCACAAGGGTGCTAATCCTTCTTGTTGGCCGGTATCTGCTGAGAAAGCCTTTGAGAATTTGAAGCTGGCATTTGCTGCGGCTCCTGTGTTATCCCACCCCAATCCTTTACTTCCATTTACGTTAGAGGTTGATGCCTCAGATATTGGGGTCGGGGCAGTACTTTCGCAGCGACACGATAAAGGTGGAACTCTCAGACCTTGTGGGTTTTTCTCTAAAAAGTTGACTGTCACTCAAAGCCACTATGAGATAGGTGACAGAGAATTATTGGCCATTATCCTTGCTCTTAAGGAATGGCGTCATTTGCTTGAAGGTACTAAGAATCCTGTCTTAATCCTAACAGATCATAAGAATCTGACCTATCTCTCGGAGGCCAAGAGATTGTCCTCTCGTCAGGCCAGGTGGGCACTGTTCCTGTCTCGATTTAATTTCATTGTATCATATTTGCCAGGGTCAAAAAATATCAGGGCTGATGCACTGTCAAGACAATTTGAGGCCGACAGTGACAGAGTGGAAGCACCAGCTCCTATCATCCAACCTGATAGAATACTGGCTACTATACGCACGAGTATCACTTCTCCTCTAGGGGAGGAGATTCTGGCCTCTCAGGGGTCCGCTCCCCATGAAACCCCAGTGGGCAAATGTTTTGTCGCTGAATCATTTCGTACTAGGCTGCTCGAAACCTACCATTCCTCTAAGGCTGCGGGACATATTGGTAGAGACCAATTGTTATGGTCCCTTTCTCAGTTATTTTGGTGGCCTTCCATGAGAAACGATTGTGCCGAATTTACGAATGCCTGTGCCACCTGCGCCCGCGCTAAGACCCCGAGACATCTCCCTGTGGGCTTGCTTCAACCGGTGCCTAATGGCGAACGCCCCTGGTCTCATGTTTCCATTGATTTTATGGGAGAGTTGCCTATGTCGAAGGGGTACTCCTTTATATTCATGGTGGTGGACAGGTTTTCTAAAATGGCTCATTTCGTGCCCCTCCGTGGTCTTCCTTCAGCGAAGGAATTGGCAATGGTGTTCGCCAGAGAAGTATTCCGGTTGCATGGAGTGCCTAGGGTACTGGTGTCTGACAGGGGGAGCCAGTTTGTGTCCAGATTTTGGAGGGCATTTTGCCAACAGATGGGCATACAGCTGTCCTTCTCCTCTGCCTACCATCCCCAGACCAATGGAGCCGCTGAACGAGCTAATCAGGGCTTGGAACAATTTCTCCGTTGTTTCGTTACTGACCATCATGATAATTGGTCCGACTTGTTGCCTTGGGCAGAGTTCGCCAGGAACTGTGCGGTCAATTCTTCATCTGGGAGCTCTCCGTTTCTGATTAATTATGGGTTCCAGCCCTGTTTGCTTCCAGACTCATTTCAGACGCAACAGATTCCAGCTCTGGATGAGCATATCGAGCAACTCCGTTCCACATGGGCACAAGTTCAGAGGGCACTTGGTCAGTCATTTCAGCGTCATCAGCGCCATGCTAATCGCAGAAGGCTTCCAGCGGTTTCCTTTCAGGTTGGGGATAGAGTATGGCTTTCCTCCAGAAATCTCAAGCTGCAGGTTCCGTCTAATAAGTTGGCTCCTCGGTTTATTGGTCCATACAGAGTTATTCGCAAAATTAACCCTGTCTCCTATGCACTAGACCTACCTGCATCCATGCGTATCCATAATGTGTTCCATGTGTCCCTTCTTAAGCCTCTGGTTTGCAATCGCTATACTACCACACCTGTGGTGCCAGGACCTGTTGAGGTCGAGGGCCAGGAGGAGTACGAGGTTCAGAGCATTATTGATTCCCGTAGGCTTAGAGGAAGGGTACAGTACCTGGTACATTGGAAAGGGTATGGTCCTGAGGATCGGTCATGGGTGGATAGTACGGACCTTCATGCACCTAGGTTAACTAGGGCCTTTCATGCCAATTACCCGCAGAAACCTAAACCCTATTCTAGGAGAGGGGGTCTTTGAAAGGGGGGTACTATCACGGTGCCCGTGATTTGCTGCAGTTACTTGTCTGTCACCAGTAGGGGGCTTCTATTGGCTGTCTGCAGATAGCCCGCCTCTTATTGACTATTTAAACCTGGATTGGGCACCCTTTGAGTGCCCTTTCGTGTTGTTTCTGACCTTCTTGCTATCACTATGCTAGTGATAGCTGGGCCTCTGTTCCAGTGTTCCTGAGTTCCTGATCTCATGTGTTCCTGAGTTCCTGATCTCTACTGTTCCAGTGTTTCCTGCATGCTGAAGTACTTCCAGTCCTGGTTCCGGCCTAGTCTCTGGTGTTGCAGTTCCTGCTGAACTTCTCTGCTGTTTTCTGACCTGACTGATCGTTGCTGGTTCCTGTCATCTCATCACCTGTCTTCAGTATCCTGGCGACCTTCAGCCTGGTCGCGTTGGTGACATTGCTACAATTCCATGTTGGTCCCAGCGTGCGGACGCTGGTTTGCTCCCAAGCCTTGCGGCTATACAAACTCACTTGTTACACCAGTGTGCGGTCACTGGTTTGCTCCAAAGCCTTTCAGCTATACAAATCTGTGTTGGTCCCAGCGTGCGGACGCTGGTTTGCTCCTAAGCCTTGCGGCTATACAAACTCGCTTGTTACACCAGTGTGCGGTCACTGGTTTGCTCCAAAGCCTATCAGCTATACAATTCTGTGTTGGTCCCAGCGTGCGGATGCTGGTTTGCTCCTAAGCCTTGCGCCTATACAAACTCGCTTGTTACACCAGTGTGCGGTCACTGGTTTGCTCCTAAGCCTATCAGCTATACTAATCTGTGTTGGTCCCAGCGTGCGGACGCTGGTTTGCTCCTAAGCCTTGCGGCTATACTACTCGCTTGTTACTCCAGTGTGCGGTCACTGGTTTGCTCGCTAAGCCTAACGGCTATACTATTCAGTGTTGTTTCCAGCGTGCGGACGCTGGTTTGCTCCAAAGTCTTGCTGCTTAACGATTCTGCTAATTTGCCAGTGCCATCTGACTGCTGCTATTATCTCTGGGCTGCCCTGCCCGGTATTGGTAAGGCCGGTAGAACCTTTTACCACATTCCATCTGAGGTTGCCTTACCCGGTATTGGCAGGGCCGGTAGAGCCTACATTGTGTATCTATTGAGGCTGCCTTGCCCGGTAATTTGGTAAGGCCGGTAAAACCGTTAAGCTATTCCATCTGCAGGTTGCCTTACCCGGTATTGGCAAGGCCGGTAGAGTCTAAAGACTGTCCTGTCCGGTATATTGACAGGACCGGTAGAGTCTGCCTTCTGTCTGTGCTTATTCTGTATATATATATATGTATGTTATTGCCATCCTAAGTTATCATTTATTATTTCAATAAAATTGATTTTTTTTTACCTAAAACTTGTGTCTGAGAATCATAATAAACCGTGACAGTGAGACACCCTGAAACAGAAGCTGGATCTTCTCCTCTGTGTGAAACACCTTCCCCTGGAAGGAGTCGAATCTCAGGCACACCAATACCTGTAATGGGATAGGAGAGAAATTCTTTAGGTTGAGAATCCAACCGTGATGCAATAGATTGCGTGCATACTCTTGTAAATGGAGAGCCAAGATTTCTTCTGACGTTGCCTTGATCAGCAGATCGTCCAAATACGGTGTCAGAGAAATGCTGTGGGCATGGAGTTGAAAGCCAGGCGAAACGGCAGAGCTGTGAACTAATAGTAATTGCAAGTTAAAGCAAAACGCAGGAAACGTTGGGGGTCCAGGTGGATCAGGACATGCAGATACACTTCCTGAGGATCCAGGGAGGCTAGAAACTCCCTCAGCACATTGCTGCGATGACATAATGCAAATATTCCATCTTAAAACATGTAGCAACCAACTACTGGTTCAGACATTTCAGGTCTAAAATAGGACCGCATCATCCATCCTCTTGGGAACCACAAAAAGGTTAGAAGAGAAACCTGACAAAGCACTCTTGGGCTGGGATGGGTACCAGAACTTGTTCCTCCAGAAGAGTAGAGACAGTATTGTTGAAAAAAATGTGCTTTTTCTGGGCTGCCAAGGAACCTTTGACAAAAAGAAGAGATTTGGAGGAAGGGGCCTGAAATCTATGTGGTACCCCTCTGATACCACCCACAAAACCCACTGATCCTTTACATAGGATGCCCAGGCATCTTGGAAAAGGAATAGATGGACTCCTACAAGCATTGACAGATCAGGATTATGCGAATCATGCAGAGGTCCAATCCTGTATAACAAGGCATAAATTGAGGGTATAGATCAGAAATATACTGATAAAGCATGGCCAAAACACAAATACAATTATACATATATACAGAACATATTTACAGCCACATCTTGAAATATTTAAAGAGCAACCTGGTACCAATAAGGACAAAAATAATGAGAAACGAATATCATAAGTCCACTATTGAAACCACTAGAAATGGATCTCAAAAAGAAATATATAAGCAAACAAATTAAATACATTAAATAAATAAAGATAGAGATAAGGGAATGCCAACTCACTATACATATAACAGAGTCAGCCTAATGTTTTGTGGGTAAAGAATATAATCGCACAACCACTCTCCCTGTTTCACTGATGATGAATAAATAGACATCATGCTAATGTCTTTTGGTGAATGGGTGTCTAAATATAGAATCCACTTGACCTCACACTTGTCAAGCAAAATCTAAATATCCCCTCCTCGCTCTGATAAGGCCACTCTTTCTATTCCCTGAAATGGCAATGTATTAAGATCACAGCATTTGCAGCTAAAGAAATGTTTACTAACATCCTTATTATTCATGTACAAAACATATTCATATATCCTCTCTTCTAAGGCCCGGGTAGTCCTATTCACATACCAGATACCACATAATGCCATTGTGAACACATAATAAGGTTAACCACATGTGTTCTGTGGCAATTGATGTATTGTTTCATACTATATTTTGTCTTAGTAACCGTACTCTCAAATTTGGATCCCTCCTTAACATACATGCCCCGGATGAACCTTCTTTCACCACACTCATACATGCATCTTGTATTCAACCAGGTGGGTATCTTCCTGGGGGTACTATGAAAAAGACTGGGTGACAATCTTCTGCCCAGAGTGGGCTCTTATCTGGCAACAAATCTTAAGCCAGTCTTTATGGCTGTTCTCAAACATATATCTCCTAGAAGGATAGGCAGATGTTTTATAATTATCCTCTTTATTTGATTAAAATTAGCACTGCATTCTGTAACAAAACAAAACTCAGGTTTTTTGTTAGACTTCTTCCACTTATGTTTATTTTGGAACAACAGACTTTATCTCTCAGTTTATTTCGCTTTTGGGTAGGCTTGCTGAATAATACCCATTGAATAACCTTGTTCCAAAAAACGGTCAATGAGTATTTCTGACTGTTTATTGAACTGATCATCCACTGAGCAGTTCCTACGAATACGTAGGAACTGTCCCATAGAATCTCTCTAATCACATGTTTAGGATGACATGATCTAGCATGTAAAAGAGAATTCCCAGCACAAGACTTCCTATACACTGAGGTTTGAATTCATCAACAGAAAGACTCAAGGAAAGATCCAGAAATGTAATATTCTGCTGCTGAAATTCAGAGGTAAACACCAGATTAAGATCATTCAAATTCATGTATTGAACTAATTAATCAAATTGTACCTCAGTACTCATCCATATAAAAAGTAATTCATCAATATATAAATATATATAGGTGAGCACTTATATTGACAATGTGTATATATAAAAAAGGAATAGGTGATATAATATTAAAATAATATTAAATCTAATAATATAAGCAGCTCTAAGCCTCTGTCTTATAAACAATGATATGAATAGTGGACTAGATATTTAAATACATATTAACCCCTTAAGGACCGGGAAAATCTGAGTTACATTTGACTTAAGGACCGGAGCAATTTTTACTTTTTTGACTATGTCTTTGTTCAACCATATTTTCTCTTTAATTCCTTTTGTGCACCCACATAAATTATATACTGTTTTTTTAAGCACAAGTAGGGCTTTCTTTTGATACCACAATTATATGAATACCTCATTGTTTAATTTGATTAAAATAGAAAAAAAGAGGAAAAAAATTGAAAAAAAAACAACATTTTGCTTATATTTTCGTGTCAGGATTTGCATACAATTAGTTTATGACAAAAAAATACCCCTAAATATATTCATTTGCTTCTCCTGAATATAAGAATACCCCATATGCCTAGTATTTCAATCACTTCCTCACATTTACAAGGTAAATATTACAAGATGGATGCCATTGTTTCCAACTTGTAATTTCTCAATTGGCATGTGAGCATCATAGCTTAGCTGACGGTGCCAGAACCAAAAATGTCCCACAAAGGTATATGTTTCTGAAAACTACACAACATAAAGTAAATAATCAGGAGAATTTGGGAGTTTTTCATGCAGCTATTTTTCCAGAAAAAAATTTCAAAATTGTGGTAATATTTTGTTTTTTTGCAGTTTTCACACTTACATTTCAATACTACTGTTGATATCAAGCACATGATAGGTGAAGATTTTTAAAAATGCATTGTTTAGTGTTCAGCTCCTTCTTCTGAGTACGGCAATACCCCATATGCATAGGTTTCTCAAGGTTTGGGAGAGCTACGGGGCCCAAATTGGAACATGCGCGTTTCCAGTTTCACACTTTGAATTTTCACAGCTTGCATCACTGGTGCCATGTCTCATTTGGGGCTGTGTAACAGTGCTCCACTCTAAGATTTCCCCCCAAAAGTATATATTTTCGGAAAGTAGACACCCCAGGCTTTCATTTTATGTATGTTTTCAATTTTTTTACGCAGCCATTTTACCACCAATCGCTCGTAAATCTTGACGTAAGTTAAAAAAACAGTGTTTTTCACACTTGCACTTCAATGTTGATGTGAATTTCAAGCACAGGATAGGTGAAGATTTTTAAAAATGCATTGTTTAGTGTTCAGCTCCTTCTTCTGAGTACGGCAATACCCCATATGCATAGGTTATTCAAGGTTTGCGGGAGCTATGGGGCCCAAATTGGAACATGCCGTTTCCAGTTTCACACTTTGAATTTTCACAGCTTGCATCACTGGTGCCATGTCTCATTTGGGGCTGTGTAACAGTGCTCCACTCTAAGATTTCCCCCCAAACGTATATATTTTTGGAAAGTAGACACCCCAGGCTTTCATTTTATGTATGTTTTCAATTTTTTTACGCAGCCATTTTACCATCAATCGCTCGTAAATCTTGACGTAAGTTAAAAAACAGCGTTTTTCACACTTGCACTTCAATGTTGATGTGAATTTCAAGCACAGGATAGGTGAAGATTTTTAAAAATGCATTGTTTAGTGTTCAGCTCCTTCTTCTGAGTACGGAAATACCCCATATGCATAAGTTATTCAAGGTTTGCGGGAGCTATGGGGCCCAAATTGGAACATGCGCGTTTCCAGTTTCACACTTTGAATTTTCACAGCTTGCATCACTGGTGCCATGTCTCATTTGGGGCTGTGTAACAGTGCTCCACTCTAAGATTTCCCCCCAAAAGTATATATTTTTGGAAAGTAGACACTCCAGGCTTTCATTTTGTGTATGTTTTCAATTTTTTTACGCAGCCATTTTACCACCAATCGCTCGTAAATCTTGACGTAAGTTAAAAAAACAGCGTTTTTCACACTTGCATTTCAATGTTGATGTGAATTTCAAGCACATGATAGGTGAAGATTTTTAAAAATGCATTGTTTAGTGTTCAGCTCCTTCTTCTGAGTATGGCAATACCCCATATGCATAGGTTTCTCAAGGTTTGGGGGAGCTACGGGGCCCAATTTTGAACAAATATTGAATTTTCACATCTTGGTTAACTGGTGCCATTACTCATTTTGGGCTATGTTCCAGTGCTGGACTTTAGAATTTCCCCCCAAAAGTGTATATTTTTGGAATGTAGACACCCCCAGCTTTCATTTTAGGTGTGTTTTCAAATTTTTTACACAGCCATTTTACCACCACTTTCTTGTAAACTTGACGTAAGTAAAAAAACAGCGTTTTTCACACTTTGCCTTCAATGTTGTTGTGAATTTCAAGCACAGAATAGGTGAAGATTTTATAAACTGAATTGATTAGTGTTCAGCTCCTCCTTCTGAGTACGGCAATACCCCATATGCATAGCTTTCTCATGGTTTGGGGGAGCTACGGGGCCCAAATTGGAACATGCGCGTTTCCAGGTTCACACTTTGAATCTTCACAGCTTGCGTTACTGGTGCCATGTCTCATTTGGGGCTGTGTAACAGTGCTCTTTTTTTAAGATTTCCCCCCAAAAGTGTATATTTTTGGAAAGTAGACACCCCAGGCTCTCGTTTTAGGTGTGTTTTCCAATTTTCTACACAGCCATTTTACCACCAATCCTGTGAAAATTTGACGTAAGTAAAAAAAATTCAGCATTTTTCAAACTTTGCCTTCAATGTTGATGTGAATTTCAAGCACAGAATAGGTGAAGATTTTATAAACTGAATTGATTAGTGTTCAGCTCCTTCTTCTGAGTACGGCAATACCCCATATGCATAGCTTTCTCATGGTTTGGGGGAGCTACGGGGCCCAAATTGGAACATGCGCGTTTCCAGGTTCACACTTTGAATCTTCACAGCTTGCGTTACTGGTGCCATGTCTCATTTGGGGCTGTGTAACAGTGCTCTTTTTTTAAGATTTCCCCCCAAAAGTGTATATTTTTGGAAAGTAGACACCCCAGGCTCTCGTTTTAGGTGTGTTTTCCAATTTTCTACACAGCCATTTTACCACCAATCCTGTGAAAATTTGACGTAAGTAAAAAAAATTCAGCATTTTTCACACTTTGCCTTCAATGTTGATGTGAATTTCAAGCACAGAATAGGTGAAGATTTTAAAAACTGAATTGATTAGTGTTCAGCTCCTTCTTCTGAGTACGGCAATACCCCATATGCATAGCTTTCTCATGGTTTGGGGGAGCTACGGGGGCCAAATTGGAACATGCGCGTTTCCAGGTTCACACTTTGAATCTTCACAGCTTGCGTTACTGGTGCCATGTCTCATTTGGGGCTGTGTAACAGTGCTCTTTTTTAAGATTTCCCCCCAAAAGTGTATATTTTTGGAAAGTAGACACCCCAGGCTCTCGTTTTAGGTGTGTTTTCCAATTTTATACACAGCCATTTTACCACCAATCCCTTGTAAACCATGACGTAAGTAAAAAAAAAAAAAAAAACAGCGTTTTTCACACTTAGGGTTGGCGGCAGTATACTGGGCTGCATACAAATTGGTTTGGGACACAATTTCACCTAAAATGTCTTCCCCCAAAAACAAATAAAAAAAAATGATCATGGGTAAATCCTTCCACATCAGTTTGAATCTCTGGGTTGCCTGTGAATTCTGAGATTTGTGGCCATAAATTGATACCCATTCATTAGGATCCGGAGTGGCAGGTGTTGGGGCATTTCTTTGGGCAGGTCTTTTGGCAGGTCTTTGGGCAGATCTTTTGGCAGGTGCTGGGGCAGTTGCCAGGGCAGCTCTTGGGGCAGCACTTGGGGCATTTCTTTGGTAGGTCTTTGGGCAGATCTTTTGGCAGGTGCTGGGGCAGTTGCCAGGGCAGCTCTTGGGGCAGCACTTTGGGCATTTCTTTCGGCAGGTATTTTGGTAGGTCTTTGGGCAGTTCTTGTGGCAGGTGCTGGGGCAGTTGCCAGAGCAGCTCTTGGGGCAGTGCGTCTTTTCTTGACAGAAGGCCCAGCGTCATCACTAGAGCTGCTCTCACTTTCTGAAAACTGCGCTATGTCAAAATCTGACGCAGTGTCTGTTGCCTCAGAGTCAGACGCCAAAAAGGCATATGCCTCTTCAACGCTATACCTGCGCTGCATTTTGCCCACTAAAAATTTTTTTTTTTTTCTTACGCTATCCCTAAACCTAAATCTAACCCTAAAACTTACCCTAGCCTACGTATATCCTGAACCTACCTAACCCAAGTGAACTACCTATCTAAACTGCACTTATTATATATTTTTTTTTTTGGGGGGGGGGGGTTTGGGGTTTTTTTTTTTTTTTTATTACGTTATCCCTAAACCTAAATCTAACCCTAAAACTTACCCTAGCCTACGTATATCCTGAACCTACCTAACCCAAGTGAACTACCTATCTAAACTGCACTTATTATATATATATTTTTTTTTGGGGGGGGGTTTGGGTTTTTTTTTTTCTTACGCTATCCCTAAACCTAAATCTAACCCTAAAACTTACCCTAACCTACGTATATCCTGAACCTACCTAACCAAATTGAACTACCTATCTAAACTGCGCTTATTATATATATATTTTTTTTTTGGGGGGGGGGGTTGGTTTGTTTTTTTTCCCCTAAACCTAAATCTATCCCTAAAACTTTCCCTAACACACGTCTACACTAAACCTACCCAACTACCTACCAAAATACCTAAACTATATTTACTATTTAAAAAAAAAAAAAATTGAAAAAAATTGAAAAAAAAATGTAAACATTTTAAAAAAATCTAAAAAAATTCAAGGGGGATGGGGGTGTCCCACAGATCAGAAAACACTGATCTGCAGCAAATTGATCACTCCAAGAGTGATCAGATGGGGGGGGACTTATTGATCACTGCAGAACAGTGATCAAAGGGTTAATTTTCTTTATTTAAACTTTTTTTTGACTTTTTTTTTTTTTACAGGTACACTGGAACACCATGTCTCTCTGTCTCTCTCCACCTCAGCAGTATGCAAGGTGGAGGGAGGCAGAGAGATCTGACAGGGACAGTATTTACAAATACTGTCCCTGTCATTCAGGTTTTGCAACATATGTTTCGCTTTTGAAGCGAATCGCATGTTGCAACAATGTTTCTACCGCTTGTTACTAAGTGTCCCGATACCGGGACACTTAGTAACAAGCGGCTTGAACTCTTCCATCGCTCCGTGCGGCCGCGATGGAAGAGTTTATCCCTTGACGTACCGGGACCGTCAAGGGTCGTTGGAGCACATTTACCCTTGACGGTCCTGGTACGTCAAGGGTCCTTAAGGGGTTAAATCTGAAAACAGATAGGAAAATGTAGCATGGAATACTATATGTTAAACTCCCTCGCTCTAGTATTCCTTATATAAATACATAACATCAGATTCAAAATAATTATAATGACACATAAATAAATAACATTTGATTTACGTGCAAAAATGAATCTCAATATACAAAAAAGTATATGCATACAATGTGTAAACAAATTTGAAATAGGCACTTACAAATCTATGTAATATGCAGGTTGTTCTGTATCTTTCTTCAAAAGATCACATATCCAGTATATAATAATGCTCGATTTGTGTCAAACACGTAAAAAAAGGAAGCAACAACACATAATGTGATCTGTTTAACGTTCCTGTTGTTCTTGTATTCCTTGTATATATAAGATCAATGTATAATAAAGTGAAGAAAAGTCGAAAAGTCCGCTTAGAGGCCAAATATAAGTGAACAATCGAATAGAATTTCTTCTAAGTTGGAGAACTCACTTTTGTGCATATGCGGTTGTCCCGCTAATTGAGTGGACAAGCTAGGGTGGTGTATGGGGTGAATTATTAGGGCTGCCCTGTCACGCTTTCAAGAGAATAATTCAGGAGTCAAATCGGTATAGTAAAAATGACAATCTTTATTAAACAATACAAACAGACTATAACAATAAACAGGAGTAATCACAGGCAATAGACACAAGGAACAGTGCAGGTCACACTAGAGGTCAGCAACTCTGTCAGGAATAGGAGTCTGCCTAAACAAGGGAACCTCTACCAGAGACAGGCACGAGTCCCTGTAGTCTCTGTATCCGGGAAGGTACTTAGGAAGCTCTGCTAGAGACAACCTGACTCAAGTCTGCAGTCAGAGGGAAGGCAGAGGGATCTTCCAAAGGACAGTTATGGGAAGATACACTGATGCACGCCTGCCGTCAGTACCAAGGAGTGGTCAGATGCACACCTGCCATCAGTTACAAGGAACATTAAATTGAACGTTAGTCTTAACCAGAGCCACAGGTCCGCACCAGATTGGGTGTGTGCTATACACAAGGAATAGGCAGGAAAATAGTCAGACAGAGCCACAGGTCAGCACCAGGATGGATGGTCAGACAAGCCGGGTCATACACAGTTAGTCAGCCAGAGCCACAGGTCTGTACCAGATAGGGTGTCCGCTATACACAAGAAGTAGGCAGGAAAATAGTCGGATAGAGCCACAGGTCAGCACCAGGATGGATGGTCAGACAAGCCAGGTCATACACAGAGCCCAAGGAAACCCAACTGTGTAGAACAACAATGCAAAGGCAACTGAGAATTGGATCAGATCCCTCTTAAAGCCCAGCCCAGGAAGTGGATGGGAGGAGATTACAGCCAAGCAGTACAAAATAGGGGTCTGTGTCATTCTG
Organism: Rhinophrynus dorsalis; assembly: GCA_037306005.1. NCBI lineage: Eukaryota > Metazoa > Chordata > Amphibia > Anura > Rhinophrynidae > Rhinophrynus > Rhinophrynus dorsalis. The sequence continues at coordinate 103,046,305 of CM074722.1, read as the reverse complement.
CCACGATGCGTCAAACCAGTGTCCCGCACCTGAATCAAAACGAGCGCCAAATCCAGCTGGCAAGAGGACATGGGCGGCCAATGATATCGCCAGGGGAGCTCAAACCAGGCGTAGCCAGGCATAGTCAGCGACATATGGGGGGGAACGACCGCGACATATTGACACCTCCTGCGTCCTCATTGGCAACGTCGCTGGAACTAGGTAACTGTCTCATGCCCTCACTCAGCCTAACTGTGTTTATGTTCCAGGGGTAATCTCCTCTGTTTGTATAACAAGTGTAATCAGGTTACTCACTTGTCCCGTTAGCCTGGGAGTGCGGTTCACAACCTGGGACTGATATGGCATGTTGGGCTAATTATGGACCGTCTCCACTTGGTCTCCTCAATATGGATCCTTTATTCCAAAAGGGTCCCAGATATCTGTATGAAAATAAAAGCTGGCTTCTTGGATAGACTGAAAAAAAGAGTGACACTTTGGGCTATATAAGTAAAACAAATGGTCATAAGACAATATTTATTGACATTTAAAAGTAAAAATGGATTTGTACAAATATTTAAAAATTAGTTATCAACGCGTTTCATAGCAACACAGGCTATTTCATCAACACTTCAGTCCTTATGAAATAGCCTGTGTTGCTATGAAACATATTGGTAACTAATTTTTAAATATTTGTACAAATCCATTTTTACTTTTATATGTCAATAAATATCATCTTATGACGATTTGTTTTACTTATATTGTCCAAATTGTCACTCTTTTTTTCAATCTATCCAAGAAGCCAACCAGCAAAGGGAGCTGACAAATGGAAAAATGCTATGTAGTCTAGAGGGTGTACCATTTATAAATAAACTTATAACTGACTTCTAGTATTTGCAAGGAAATAGATGAAGTCACTGTAGATTTCTAGATTTCGAGCCAGTCATCTAAGGATAGAGATACTTCCAGTGCAGCTGTGTCTTTAAAGAAGAAATGATGAGGAAGATTAAATGAGTAGGCGGTATAGCCGACCTAAGTATCTTCAGTGTGAACCTGTGGACAGAAGGATTTGAACAGTGTTGTGGGTCTGCTTTATCAGTATATTGCTGATTGCTATACCCTCAATGTATGCCTTATCATAGAGAATTGGACCGGGAGGACTTGAACTACAGTTTTAGTCCCTCTGGGTACTCCGTTTTTAGCATATCCAGTTGTGTTGTATTGCTACATGTGATGCATCTCATGTAGGTGTGTTATGGGCTGTTGAAAGAAATGAGCATGTGGTGGGTTATCAACACTCTGGAGAAATATTTGTCATGTAACATGATTCCTAGGGGTCTGTGAATTAGTAAGACTCCCACCTTTGCTGCTGATGATGAAGGGTTCATAACAAAATGGAATTCTGTTCTGTCTGATTATTCCATTTAGCTTATGAATCTTATTGTGGCTTATAAAAGGGAATCATATATGGCCTTGAAAATGAGCTTTATAAGCTCCAGAAACAAGCCAAATTTCACCAGAATTAATCTTTATATGTTGAGCTTGAGACTGATATTAATACCAAGTTACAGCGGGTAGAGCACGACATCACTCTACTTAAAGCCAAGATGTTTGGTAGGGATAAGGAGGATTATAATAAATCAAGAGTGTATACATGGCCTAGAGCAGTGGTTCTCAACTCCTTTCCTCAGGACCCACTAACAGGCCGGGATTTGATGATTTCCTTGTTAAAGCATAGGTGAGTTATCAGTGTGAATGAGCCTATGATCACCACACCTGTGCTCTAGCAGAGAAAACCCTAAGTCCTGGCCTGTTAGTGTGTCCTGAGGACAGGAGTTGAGAAACACTGGGCTAGAGAAAGGAGAGAGAAGGAATAAGTCTCCAAGCCTAGTTCTAAAAAAAAAATCTACTTTATGTTCTGAAATAGAGAGTAAAAGAGTTAACTTCTCTAGCGTAGAACAGGATTTGAGTGACTTGGAACAGAGTACTGCATCCCTTCTTCCTTATTCACAGGCTAATATGATAAATACAGCAAATGAGGTATTCTTGGACACTAGGGTAGGACAACTCTCGGGTACCCCAAAGAACTTCAGGGACAGGCAGAATCCCATACAAGAGATGAGACTATAAAGTGATGAGACAAGGAACCCATGGGAGGAAGGGGAAGAGGTTGAGGTTTTCCAAAAAGGGGTCATGGCAGGAGGTTTTTTACCTCTCCAGCACACAAATGACTCCCATGGAGAACAAACTCTTATCCATATGTTTAGGTTTTGATCTTCTAAACACCATTCTAGATGTGAATAGCTTCACTCGACAATTGACCCTTAAAAATTATATGGGGATCAGGAAGCATTATCCTCTGATGAAGACTATTGGATCATATGGGGGGTCCCTCTTACTGATATTGAGCCTTTAGATTCTACTTCATTTCTCAGTATATGCTCTATTTTGTCTGTACACCAACACGTCCCTGAGTCATTTATGTTTTCTAATCTTACATAAATGTTAATATACACAAAGGGAATCTATACCATATGTTACATATACCATTGGTTTGTCTTCAATCAGGAAAAATTGAGGTTCTTAGACAGAGGCCAGATTTTTATCCTGTCCAGTGTAGTAGGGATTATATAGATGTATTCCAGTCTTTAGTAGACAAAGAACTTATACAGCTGACTGAAAGCATATCTAAAGAGAGGTTATATCACGGTTCCCGTGATCTCTCTGTCACTCTTTGCTGTGGTGTGCTCCTATTGGCTGAGCTTGTTTGGCCCGCCCAGTATGGCCTTCATATACCAGGCCTCTGGCACCTATCAGGGGCCCTTTCGTGGTGTTCCTGTACCAGTGCTACTGTTGCTGTGTTCTTGCGTTCCTGTGTACCGACTTGGCCCGTCTGACTACGCTTATTGGTTCCTGCTCCGTGATTGACCCGGCCTGGCTGACGTTTCTGCTCCGTGACCTGATTCCGGCTATCCTGACATCGTGAGAGTGTTCCAGCTGTGATCCTGATCCTGTGTCGCTTGGTGACATTCTGAACTTTCATAGTACCAGTGTTTGTGCAGACTGAACATTCCGTTAACTCTTGTAGAGCCTGTTGCCTCTGTATACTGAGCCTTTCCGTTAACACTTGCTGAGCACTGTTGCCTCCGTTATACTGAGCCTTTCCGTTAACACTTGCAGAGCACTGTTGCCTCCGTTATACTGAGCCTGTCCGTTAACACTTGCTGAGCACTGTTGCCTCCGTTATACTGAGCCTTTCCGTTAACACTTGCTGAGCACTGTTGCCTCTGTTATACCGAGCCTCCTGGTTACACTTGCAGAGCATTGTGGCCTCCGTTAACACTGTGCTTCCGCTTAACCCTTACTACGCGCAGTGTATTACTTACCGCACCGGGTGGTGCTATTGGGCGATTCCATCAGCTCTCGCAGTTTACAGGGTTCCGTTACCGCACAGGAAGGGTGCTATTGGCTCTGGTTCCATCCAGCTCTTGCATTGCTTGTGACTCCGTTATCTCACCGGAAGGGTGCTATTGGCTCTGGTTCCATTCAGCTCTTGCAGTGTTTGTGACTCGGTTACCACACCGGAAGGGTGCTATTGGCTCTGGTCCCATTCAGCTCTTGCAGTGTTTGTGACTCCGTTATCTCACCGGAAGGGTGCTATTGGCTCTGGTCCCATTCAGCTCTTGCAGTGTTTGTGACTCCGTTACCGCACCGGAAGGGTGCTATTGGCTCTGGTTCCATTCAGCTCTTGCAGTGTTTGTGACTCCGTTACCGCACTGGAAGGGTGCTAATGGCTCTGGTCCCCCAGCTCTAGCAGTGTGCATTGCCTCCGTTACGGCACCGCACAGGTGCCCACGGCTCAACAGTAGTGCTAGCTCTTCCAGAGTGTTGTGTATCTCCTCTCCTTGCCTGACCTGGGAGTGTGTCAGTACTGCCTCACTGCTAAGGTGGTTCCACATCTTGCATCACAGTCTCTTGCTACTTTTAAAATCTACTGGGCGTTGTCAAACACACCACAACAGAGACTGATTACCTACCTAGAACTTTAGCTTATTTGATCTGTTACTTCTTATTTATGCCTGTCCTGTGACAGTATTTGTTCTTGCTCTATATACTGGGCCTGAGAGGGCATACATATACCTGTATATCATTTACCTATCATTCCATACTAGTCTGTAGTGGGCAGTGTTCCTTGTCTTTAATAAAACTGTGTTTTATTCTAACCTCCTGGTCTGAGTGTTACAGGTTACTAATGAGTAATTTAACTAAGGAAGAGAGAATGGCCTTGGATGCTTTGACAGCAGATTCACCCATTATAATATGTAATGCTGACAAAGGGGGGGGGGGTTGTGATTTTGGAGTCCAGTCAATATCATGCAGAATCTCTCAGACAATTAAGGGATATGAGTTCCTATCTTCTATTAGGGTATAGTAGCAACCTACTGGGAAAACTGGAGACGTACCTTGGGTCTCAGAAGATACTAGCAGCTGAATCAAGGAGTTGAATGACTAGCAGTATCCTAGGCCAGAAGAGAATTTGACTGAGGGTCAAATTAGTTGTACATAGACTGGAACTGAGGAGAAGCAGATGACTGTAGGAGTCAAAGTTTGGCTGCAGGTAGAGAGTGTACTGTTTATGAAAGATTACCATGCTTCTTAGTAAAGGCCACTGGCCGCTTTTATTTATCAACATACAGGCAGGAGATCTCAGGTACACAAGACTTTAGAGAGCAGCTCACTATGAATGAACTCGGCACGTCCACAGGGGCTGGAGTCCAGCGGGGGATGGTGGCAATGGGGAGGGGGACATGATGGCATGGTGGAAGGGTTTCTGTCCTGCAGGACAGGAGTGGGCTCTGGGAAGGGGGAAGGGTAACAAGTCCTTGCTGCCTGGGGTCTAGATATCACAGAGGGTCTCGACTGGTGGTCGTAATGGTTGGTGGTCGACCTGCAAGCCCTTTGCTTTGACTACCATCTGAGCAAGTCGAAGGAAGGAAAGAATATTCGGAGTTCAACTAGGTCAGAGCAGGGAGAGCCAGTAGTCGTATAGGCATGGAAACCACTCTCTGGAGTGGCCAGGGAAATACTGGTGTACAGGAGAGACAACCTTCGACAAGAAGGGCTAGAGAAGCAGAACGGTCATACAGGCTGGGTTGGTAATGGAGAAACAGGGTACAAAATCAGTTGAATAACAGAGCCGGGTCGAAACGGAGAATCCACTGAAGCCAAGTACACGAGCAAGAGACAGAAGGGAGGTTTGTATACAACGCCAAGGTCAGAAACTAGGAACCAATATAAGGTAGGATAGAAGGACGCTTGAACAACTAGAATTCAGACTGGAATACTAAGATCGCGCACAAGCTCAGAGACACTGGTGCCAGATAAAGGTACCAGAACAAAGAGAAATCCAGGACAGGAGCAAGGAATTCGGTGGAACAAGGCAACCAAATAAGACCAGTGTCACTGTTTTGTAAGAACACTCAGACAGTTAGGTAAGGTAAGAAAAAGCTTTATTGAAAATAAATAACAATCAATCACCCTACTCAGGTCCAGATGAGGTCCGTACCGTGGTACTTCCCAAATCTGACACAGGTCAGGATGGACAGAAATATCAGTGAGCAATTAACAGTAGGACGCTGCTGGCTTGATCCGTAGACAGGTTACAGGAACAAGGAAAACCACAACAGCACCACACCGTGGCAAGGCCCTGATATAGCAGTGGGTAACTACAGGGCAACTCCCTAGGAGGCTAGGGATAGCGGAGGCAACCCAGATATGAAACTGGCAAATGGCTAGGTCCCTAGAACACTAGGGATAACGGAGGCAGCACAGATAGGACACTGGTAAGTGACCAAATCCCTAGAAAGCTAGAGATAGCGGAGGCAGCACAGATAGGACACTGGCAAGTGACCAAATCCCTAGAACGCTAGGGATAGCAGAGGCAGCACAGATAGGACACTGGCAAGTGACCAAATCCCTAGAACTCTAAGGATAGCAGAGGCAGCACAGATAGGACACTGGCAAGTGACCAAATCCCTAGAACGCTAGGGATAGTGGAGGCAGCACAGATAGGACACTGGCAAGTGACCAAATCCCTAGAACGCTAGGGATAGCGGAGGCAGCACAGATAGGACACTGGCAAGTGACCAAATCCCTAGAACGCTAGGGATAGTGGAGGCAGCACAGATAGGACACTGGCAAGTGACCAAATCCCTAGAACGCTAGGGATAGTGGAGGCAGCACAGATAGGACACTGGCAAGAGACTCAATCCCTAGAATGCTAGGGATAGCGGAGGCAGAACTACAGATACTGGCAAGTGACCAGAGCTACCCGCAGCACAGTCTCCCAGATGACTTCGGGAGGGACAGGCCAGGCAGGCGCTGTTGCGGTATTACTGTAAGTGAGAGTAGGCAGAATGGAACACAGGGTACGCACCCTGAAAGGTCTGAAGCCAGAACTGCCAAATCAGTACTCACAGAGGTAATAGCCAGTCCTAGTCAGTAATGGAATCGGGTATTCGGCCAAAATCAGGTCGGTGCACACGGAGGTAGTCAGCAACAGAATCAGGTACTCAGCCAAGCCAGGTCTGTACACACAAAGGTAGTCAGCCAGTCCTAGTCAGCAACGGAATCAGATACTCATCCAAGCCAGGTTGGTACACAGGGAGGTAGTCAGCCAGCCCTAGTCAGCAACAGAATAGGAACACAGGAGCGACAGGAGCAAAGTCAGGCGAACCGGGTCATACACAGAACAGGAACAAGCAGTAACTCAAACGCTAGGAACAGGTACACCATGAAAGGGTGCTGAAAAGATGACAGGGGAGAGCTTAAAAAGGCTAACCCTGGGAGGAGCCAGAGCCCAAAAGCCAATAAGAATCGTGCAAGGGAAAACCCGGAAGTAATAATGTCGCCCTGCCGCCAGAATCACGGGCACCGTGATAACCAGTAGACATGTGCGAATTCATTCGGAGACATTCGGATTTCGTCGAAAATGGGGTCATTCGGAGACATTCGGCCAATCCGAAACTCAAGGCTCATTCGGAAAAAATGATCCGACTCCGAACAGCCCAGGTCCGAAATTCGTCGAAACTTTCGGAAGTTTCGGCAATCGACACATTTCCAAAAGTTTTGACTACTTTTGACCAGGACTTTTTTGTACTTCCTGTGTGCGCTCAATTACTTTCCCTCCATAATTTTCCCTCCATGTCTCTAGTCCAATTCCATTCTCCGTTTCATGCACTACTTCCCTCTTTTGTCTGTATTCGAATAGCCTTCTTCATTTCATGATAGGGGTTGGACTAATGACACAGTCACACAGACAGACAGCCTGCATTTCCTCATTGCGTTGTTGGAGCTCAGAGAGAGAAGAGATTAGAGAGTGTACAGTTGTTGTGTAGGCAGGCAGGTAGCATTAGGCTAGGCAATAGGTAGGCAGCCAGCATTAGTTCCAGTTATTGCCACTGCAAGAGCAAGTAATATTTGTTCCTGTGCAAAATATAAAAAAATATTAGGTATTTGTTCGAATACAGGGCCGGCCCTTACACGGGTCCCAGTGGGTCCATGGACCCAGGCGGCACTTTGACAGGGGCGGCAATTTGCCGTCTTATAGCAAGTTTATTTTGTGCTCTTACGCCAGTTCTGTGTTGCAGGGTGTCCCATCAGTGTGACTGTCAGCAGCCGGGCAGCCCTATGCTCACTCAGTGGCGATGCCTGTTGGCTGCTTCAGTGACGTGAATTATGTGATAGTGAAACATTATGCCTATTTTGTATTGTTTATCACCCACTTAAAGTCAAGACTTGAGTAAATAGGTCTACCGTCCCATATTTGCTAGAGAGGTTTTACAAATACAGGAGGGTGCCCCCTGTACGAAATGAGTCTAAACATTTGGGATCCCTAGTATGAGTGCACAACAGTGCATGATGTGTCCTGAACAGGATTGCTGTGAGGTATCTCCACCCAGAAGGTGCTGTCTGGGCTGAGCTTCAACATTGTGACGAGTGACCAACTAAGAGCACCGTGCCGTGCAGCCATAGCATCACCCCCTCCTACTCTCCGGGTCCCGCTGACTGGCAATAACAGGTGAGTCACTAAGAGATCTGAAGCCTTTCTGGAAGTCCTTTCACTTGGAAAGGGGCTAGTATTACTTGGGGGAGTTGCCTCATGTGTAAATAATTTCTAGGTGGGAGATGAATGTGCATCACTTATGTGTTTCCTAACAGTAGTTAGAATACAGCTCCCATCATCCCCTGATTATGACGTTGGGAAATGCCCAGCAATTACCGTAGAGCCCTGTATTGCACACTCACGGAAAACGGTGATATTGCTATACTAAGACAATGCTGTGGACCCCTCTTCAGAATAGATGTCAAGCATTTTTTTTTTATTTCTCTCCTGTGTTGCAGTTTGTTCACAACAGAATGTCTCAATTTTTCTTTTTAACACATTACATCTATCACATTACAATCATTGATGTTTATTCTTGATGTAGTATTGTAACAGTTTTTAGGACACTCAGACCAGTATGTGAAATAAAACACAAATTTATTAGAATGACAATAATGCAAACGATCGCCCTCTAGTGGCGGTAGTAATAGACACACAGTGAAGACTGATATGTTACAAGAGATAATGCACAATATAGTTGACATGCACAATACTATGCAGATAATGGTGTTCTCTACCACAAAGGGTTAAGAGCTTAACTCAGTCAGTCTCAGATGTGGTGGTTTGGCACGCCCTGGGTGTTAAAAGGAGGTGCTGATAGAGACAGTCCACAATGTACTGGAAACGTAGATGCCTAGCCAAAGTGACCGAGTAGTAAACAGAACAGAGATCCAAATAGCCCCCGCGGGCGTACCTACTGGAAAACTGCTTCTGCGAGTGCTAGTGTGTGTAGCCCCCACGGGCGTAACGGAAACCGGCCTGCAATGCAAGAGCTGCCTAAGCCTCCTCAGACTTAACCGGATACCAGTAGTGGTAGTGCTAGAGCCAATAGCCCCCACGGGCGTATGCAACGGAATCTGCCAGAGCTGAAGCCTTCCCTCTATCGCCACTCTGCTTTAATAGATATCACCCAGTAAACAACGAGAAGGGAGAGCCTAAGGCGCCCAACCGGCCCACAATAAGTGACTACTCTGCAACGGAATGGAGTGAGTCGCCGTCGGTAAGCGGCCAACTCAGCAGACGTAGCACCACGGAAGAGGCTCTATTCTGGGAATCGAGGTAGCGAGAGCAAGGCAGCACTGCTAGGGTTAATATGCACGTTTACACGAGGCTCTGCAAACAACGAGGCTCTGCAAGTATAGTGAGGCTCACTGAGGCACGCACAGCTCTGCAAGTATAGCGGTACACTGCACTGATTAGATGGCAACACCAGGCAAGGCGGTCACACTGTGGCTGGCAGCAGCGGTTGAGAATGTCGCGGCGGCGACAACGAGAACGGAGGTCACTGGAACAGGCTGGAAGTCGATCTTCGGAGCAGGAAGTCAGCCGGGCCGGGTCGGAGCACGCAGGAGGTAGTCATACAAGCCGGGTCATACACGAACAGGAACGTCAGCCAAGCCGGGTCAGGATACAGAGGTGGTTCGCAGACAAGCCGGGTCATACACAAACAGGAACACTGGAGCGTAGTCAGGACAAGCCACGTTGGTACACAGGAATCCGGAACACTGGAACACAGCAACAGCACTACTGGCTCAGAAACACCACGAAAGGGCATCTGACAGGTGTCTGGGCCAGGCATAAGAAGGTCACCAGGGGCGGGCCAAACTGGCTCAGCAAATCAGAGCGAACCACAAGTAAGAGTGACAAGAATCACAGGCACTGTGATAAGTATGAAACACTACAATGTATATACACATAGAGTTATCTGATATGAGGGGAAATCAGGATAGGAAAACGAGAGAGAGGAATTTGGGTTTTAAAAGGGACAGTAGGGTAGGAGGCTGGTACCAGAAAATGAAACCTTAATCTTTACCCATGTACTAACATAGAATGTGACATGTAGTTTGTTCATGTTCGAGTCGACCACTTATGTTGAGTAGGATGTGACAGGCATGGGTTTTCGATGTTCGAGCATATGCTATATTGAAGGACAGGCATGGGGTTTCGATGTTCGAACATGCTAAATTGAATGACAGGCATGGGTTCTCGATGTTCGACGTTTGCATTGTGACTGGCATCCCATGCTGGAGTAGAGGTGACATGCACAGACTGGCAATGTACGGCAATGTCAGTTTTTGGGATGGATCTTTTTCTAAATGCACACCCTGTCTGCAAAGAATGATAGCAGCGTGCACGGAGGCGCACTGCTATAATTTAACCCATGTTAAATTCGGCAGAATAATTCGGAATGGATCAGAATTTCGTCCGAATCGAATAGGCCCGGTCAGAAATTAGGATCATCCGAATTAGAAAAATTCGTCCGAATTCGAATTTTACCGAAAATGTTGCCCGTGCACAAGTCTAATAACCAGCCCTGGAACGGTAAAAGATGACCAGAAAGGTAGACAGAACGTGACATAAGGCTAGGGTTTCAGTGGCATTTTAATTGATTTTTTTTTCCAGTGGGTTTGTAAAGGAGCCTGCTAGGATGAGCTTTCCCAGGGCCCACCAGAGTCTTAAAGCAGCCCTGTCCACTGCCTAGAATAAGCATGGGAGTAGTAAGATGGCCACCAGACAATTGGAAGAAAGCCGGGGGAACAGGGGAATTGTAGTCTTCTTCCTTGCTTGTTGCCTAGCAACACATGGCTCTCCAGTTGTGGAGTGAGGTACACTCCGTGGCACTCACCATGCAATAGACCATGAGGAAACAAGAAGGAGGAGCCCTCTCTGATCGTTATAGCTCAAACGGTTGCAGAGATATGTCCCATAGAATTTCTGCCATTCAAATCAGTGGAACAAAGATGGCTGCATGCGGGCACCAGTTCTTAAAGGAGCCATGCTATGAAAATCAAACTAAAAGTTAAAAGTGGTCAAAAGTCGCTAAACTTCCTGGGGTTAAATAAACACCAGAAATAAGCACCCCAAAGCACAAAAAACCATATTGACATACAGTAACAGAATACATAGATTGCAGCAGAGAAAGGGTTAATCTTGAAATTTGCACTGCAGCTATCCGTACCCCCAGACTAAGGTAGAAAACAAAAGCTATACACTAGTGCATAAAACAGACATACTGGTTGTATGAGAAAACTCAGCATGGGATATATATAGTGGACCAAGGCACTCAAAGGGTTACTTACCGATCTTCCGTCAGTCTCCCATCTAGAAAGTATATACAAATAAATTCCTATATAGAAGAAATTATTCAAAATCTAATGTATTATCAGACAAAGACAGAAGATTGTCAAAATATAATGTATTATCAGACAAAGACAGAAGATTGATGTGTCTGGTCTGAAACCTGGTTAGATGATACATATGACTTAGCAGTCAATCTAGAAGGTTATTCACTTTTTAGGATGGATAGGGTTAATAAAAGGAGAGGAGGGGTATGTCTATATGTAAAGCATGCTTTAAAACCTAGTTTAAAGGGATAATAATACTTTGTTTTAGCTTTATTTTATTTTGTAGGCATTAAAAAAACATGAAGAACGATATGAGTCTTATCTCTCAAACCTTTATGGTGTGAGAGATATTCACAAGCAAAGTTTCCCCTCCTGCCCCTTTTACCTAGTGTAAGCCATCTCTTCTTAGATGTGGAATATGGTTGTAAGACCAGACAGATAACGGAAGGGGACAATTTTCTTCCCATGAGAACAATGAAGGCCCTGCCCCCCTTGACAAGTTTTTCAGGTTTTTCCCTTATCTTAATTGAAGATTGTCCCTCTCTGCAGTCTACCTGGGCACCTCCCTTCTGATCTGGCTGAGCAGTGTTACATCAGTAAGAGTGGCGCGAGGGGGATACTTTGTCATTGAATTACTCTTGAACTACAACTCTGACACAATTGAAATAACACTCCCCAAAGTCCAAATACTATGATGATTAATTAGAGCTACTTTTATTATGAAACATTACTATCCCTTTAAAGGAAGATATAAATGAAGGGTCCAATGAAAAGGTAGAGACCTTGTGGGTTGGAATACACACTGGGGGCACACATAATAAAAAAATGTTAGTGGGGGTTTGCTATAAGCCACCTAATATTGGTGAGTTGGAGGAAGCCCAACTTTTACTGCAAATGGAAAAGGCTTCTAGATCAGCAAAGGTAATTATAGTTGGAGATTTCAACTATCCTGAAATTGACTGGAGCAATATGACTTCCGGCACAACAAAGGGAAATCATTTCTTAAGTATGATAAATGCCTTGCTTGACCTAGTGCTCTTAAACAATTCCAACAAGATAAACAATGTACAAGTAAGGGAAGCAGTGACCACAATATGGTATCAGTTGAAATTTATTATGAGAAAACCAATAGCAAGGGTTTAACTAAAACATTCAATTTTTAAAAGGCTAATTTTTCAAAGCTAAAATAAGTATTTAAGGATATTCAGTGGGATGTAATTTTCAAAGATAAAATGCAGAAGAATCATGGAAAGTATTTAAAATGCTCTTAGACAAATATACACATCAATATACCATTTGGGAATAAGCACAAGAGGAGTGAAGGGAAACCAATGTGGCTTAATAATGAGGTTTGCAGAGAAACGAGAAATAAAAAACAGGCTTTTAAAGTGTTTAAGTCAAATAGGTCAGGTGCATCATTTAAAAAATATAAAGAATGTAATCAAATCTGCAAACAAGCAATTAAGCTAGCTAAAATTGAAAATGAGAGAAATATTGCTAATAAGCAAGAAAAACCCTAAACAATTCTACAAATATATTAATAACAAAAAGTTAAGGTTGATATTGGTCCTCTTAGGACTGAGACGGGTGAATTGATTAGTGAGGATAAGGCTATCGCTGACATCCTAATTTCATTATTTGCTTCAGTATATACAAAGGAAACAGCAATGGCAGGCTATGGACAAACAGACAAAACAACAGAATTTCCTCCATTATTTACATGGCTTACTGAGGACAAGGTCCAAAAGAGTCTGGAGAGGGTTATGGTGAATAAAGCACCTGGACGTGACGGAAGGGTACTTAAGGTACTTAGTTCAGTAATAGCAAGACCATTATACTTTAATATTTATTGATTCGCTTTCATCAGGCATAGTGCCCTGTGATTGGAGGAAAGATGATGTAGTTCCATTGTTTAAAAAGGGAGCAAGATCCAAACCAGGAAATTATAGACTTGTGATCTTGACTTCCATAGTGGGTAAGATATTAGAAGGATTACTAACTGACACTATTCAGAACTATGTGAAGATAAACAATATCATTAGTAGGAATCAGCATGGTTTCATGAAGAATAGATCATGTCAGACTAATTTACTTGCATTTTATGAAAGAGTAAGTAGTAGTTTGGACAGGGGAATTGCTGTATATGTAGTATACTTTGATTTTGCAAAAGCCTTTGATACAGTGCCACACAACAGGTTATTGCATAAATTAAAAGGCTTCAGTTTGGGCTGTGTTATCTGTACATGAATTGAGAACTGGTTAAATGATAGATGGCAGAGAGTTGTTGTAAATTGAACTTTTTCAAATTGGTCTAAAGTGAGGTTCCGCAGGGTTCAGTCCTGGGCCCAATGCTTTTTCATTAGTTTATGAATGATCTAGAAGTGGGAATTGAAAGTAGCATCTCAATGTTTACTGATGACACTAAGCTATGTAAGGAAATATGTACAGAGCTGGCTGTTTTTTCTCTGCAGAAGGATTTAGATAAACTGAGTGAATGGGGAGAAAAGTGGCAGATGACATTTAATGTAGATAAATGTAAGGTTATGCATTTGGGCTGTAGAAACACACTTGTTACATATACACTAAATGGGAAACAACTTGGGGAATCTTCATTAGAGAAAGATTTAGGAGTGCCGATAGACGATATACTTCACAGCAGTGTACAGAGTAACTCAGCTGCTGCATGAGCAAATAGGGCACTAGCCTGCATAAAAAGTAGATGCAAGGGATTCTAATATTATCCTACCTCTGTATAAATCCTTGGTTAGGCCTCATCTAGAATATGGAGTACAATTTTGGGTGCCAGTTCTTAAAAAATACATTGTTGAACTGGAAAAGGTGCAGAGATGTGCAACAAAAGTGATAAAGAGATTGGAGGATCTGAGTTATAAAGAGAGACTAGCCAAACTGGGTTTGTTTACATTAGAGAAGAGACATCTAAGGGGTGATATGATTACCATTTACAAATACATTCAAGGTCAATACAAAGAACTAGCCAATGAATTATTTACACAAAGAGCGAAGCTAAGAACAAAAGGTCATCCATTAAGACTAGAGGAAAGGCATTTTCGACTAAAGCAAAGGCAGAGATTCTTTACAGTAAGGGTGGTAAAGCTATGGAATTCTTTGCCTCAGCATGTTGTACTTGCAGATAATGCAACTGCTTTAAAAAAAACAAAAAACAATGGATGCTTATCTTGCACAGTACAATATTGAAAATTATGACAGATGGTTTCAAAGCAGATAGGATGTTGATCCAGGGAAATATCTGACTGCCATTTGGAGTCAGGAAGGATTTTTTTTTACCCACTTGGGGCTAAATGAGAAATTGCTCCAGAGGTTTTTTTTTTACTTCCTCTGGATTAACCGGGGTGTTTTTGGCATGGGCTTGTCTTGAAGGACACGTGTCTTTTCAGCCTCATCAACTATGTAAGAAGAAAATATGTAGATTTTTAAATTTTATATTAGTATAGCTTGATTTGGTTTCTGTAGCTTCACTTTCCACATATAGAGACCAGTTTGGTACAGCTAGTCATTTGCCATTTCGATATCATTAAGACTTAACTTTTATTGGTCTTAGTAAAATAGATATAGAATACCTTTTATGAATTCGGTGGTATTCTTAAAATATCTTGGAGTAGCACTAATTGATAACTCTCAAGATTCTTAAAAACAACAACACCTTAATCTCCTTATTCTAGATGTGTCCCTTACAAATTGTGCGAATTGCAGCTAGGAGGCTACACCTATATTGCCCAATCTGATAAAAGTGTTAAGATTCTTCCTACAGAGCCAGTTATTCTAGCCAACATCCTCCCATCGCAGACTTTGCTCTGTGTTACAATGTGGAAATCCACTTGTGGTTTTTTTGCTTGTAATTAAGTGTGGGGATGAAAATTTATGATAGTTTATTGCTTTGTGATCACTCTGGATTGAGTTACATTTCCTCTGTAGGGTGATAAGAGCGGGTGTGGCACTAACCTTTGACAGACTGTAATTGATGGAAACTTTCGCCTATACACAAGGGCACTATGCACTATAGAAATATCTGGTAACTCTCTGGTTCTGACCTGGAGACTGGTTTTACACTTAATTTCCTGGGGGAAATGACAAAGAGTCATGCTATGGTAATATGTGCCTGTTCATGTGTGGTGAGCACAACTCCTTAGTGACAGAGAAACACATTGTTATAGGCATTAAGAATTAGGGATGCAAAGGGAGGGGGAGACTGTGGTTATTAGCATATAATTTTGTTGTAAAGGTGTCAATGTTTGGTGGAAGGCAGGGAGGGAGCAGAGAGGCTGCAGCACCAAGAATAGTAGCCCCCACTCAACCCTTTTTGCAAATGGGATAATAAAGGCATTGCAGTGCAATGTACTGGATACTTCAACTGGTTAATGAATATAAAGAAGGAACAAAAATAAGGACCTATTAATTAACCTGTTAAAACCTGTTAATGACCCATGAGGTGCCAGGACCGTCATGTCAGTTCGGCACTTAAAGGGGTAGTAATGTTTCATAATAAAAGCAGCTCTAATTAATCATCATAGTATTTGGACTTTGGAGAGTGTTATTTCAATTATGTCAGAGTTGTAGTACAAAAATAATTCAATGACAAAGTATCCCCCTCCTGCCCCTTTTACTGATGTAACACTGTTCAGCCAGCTCAGAAGGGAGGTGCCCAGGTAGACTGCAAAGAGGGACAATCTTCAGTTAAGATAAGGGAAAAACCTGAAAAACTTGTCAAGGGGGGCAGGGCTTTCATTGTTTTCATAGGAAAAAGATTGTCCCCTGCTGTTATCTGTCTGGTCTATGGATTGCATTCCATATGTGAGAAGAGATGGCTTACACTAGGTAAAAGGGGCGGGAGGGGAAACTTTGCTTGTGAATATCTCATAAACCATAAAGGTTTGAGAGATAAGACTTATATCGTTCTTCATGTTTTTTTAATACCTACAAAATAAAATAAAGATAAAACTAAATATTACTATCCCTTTAAGGATCGGTGACAATACGCCATGGAATTTCAGGGTCCCCACGCTGCTGCATGCAACTTGGGGACCCCGGAATTGAATGCACAAAAAAAATGACCCGTGGTCCTTCACAGCCGGCCGTGCGCTGATGAGGCTGGTTGTTAAGGGGTTAAAGAAATGATCTGGAACTAGAACAAAGCATTTTACTTGGACAGACTAATTTATAAACACATATAGTGACACACAAACATTAATGTGAGTTGTATTGGAACAATGTGATACAAACATACACACTACACATACTGATATCGTAAAGTGAAGGAAAGTAATTGCAGGTTTAATTTGTCTTTCTTCTTAATATTCATAACTTCCTTACTGTAATAAGCAGTGGCGTAAAAAAATTATGCCCCCCTGCAAACTCTGTTGGTGGGCCATGCTGCTGGGACATAATGGGTCCACTGGTAGTGACAGATTCACACCATACACAGTCTGTCACCCCAGCCTTGTTCTACTGGCAATCACAGAACTAGACGTACATTGTCCACCATCCAATCTTGTTTTACTGGTAGTCACAGAGCCACACATACACTGTCTGACACCCCAGTCTTTTTCCACTGTCCACTGGTAGCCTCAGAACCAAAAATTACACTGTCTGACACCCCAGCAGTGTTCCACTGCCCACTGGAAGCCACACAGCCCCATATACACAGTCTGACCCTTGCTTTACTTGTAGTCACAGATACCCACATACACTGTCTGACCCCCACCTCCTTCCTGGTTCCACTGCCCATTGGTAGTCACAGATGTCAACATGTGCACTGTATGACCCTAAAGCCTAGTCCCACTACCCATTGGAAGTCACAGATATCCAAATACACTGTATCACACTCCAGCCTGGTTCTACTGTCCACATATTCCCTAAATATACTATATGACACCCCAGCCTGGATCCCCTGTACACTAGCAGCCACAGATCCCCACATACAGTCTGACCCACTCCAGACTTGTTTCCCTGTCCACTGGTAGCCACAGTTCCCCACATACACAGTGTGCCCCCTCCCCAGACTTTTTACTCTGCCCACAGGAAGCCACAGATACCCACAAACACTGTCTGCCCCTCCCCGCCTTGTTACCCTCTCCACTGGTAGCCACAGTTCCCCACATATACTGTGCTCCCCCAGCCTTACCCCTGTCCACTGGTAGCCGCTGATTCCAAAAACACTATCTGAGCCCCACCCCAGCATTGGTCCCCTGCACACTGGTAGCCATACATTCAAAAACACTGTTTGGCCCCCAGCCTTGTTCCCCTGCCCACCGGTAGCCAGTTATTCCCCACATATGCTGTGCCCCCAGTCTGGTACCCCATGCTTATTGGTAGCCATTTATTTTCCACATGCTCTGTGCCTCTCAGCCGTGTTCCCCTGCCCAATGGAGGCCACAGATTCCAAAAACACTGTATGTCTTCCCCCCAGCCTTATTCCCCTGCCCACTGGTAGCCAGTTATTCCCCACATAATCTGTGCCCCCCAACCTTGTTCCCCTGCCCACTGATGGCCAATTATTCCCAACATACACTGTGTCCCAGCCTTATTCCCCTGCCCACTGGTAGCCAATTATTCCCCACAAAAGCAGTGCCACCCCAGCCTTGTTCCCCTGCCATCTGGTAGCCAATTATTTCTCAGATACACTGTGTCCCCCAGCCTTGTTCAACTGCCCACTTACAGCCATTTATTCCCCACATACATTCCCTACAGTCTTCTTGCACTGCCTACTGGTAGTCACAGATCCCCAAATATACACTGTCTGACCCCCCCAGCTGTATTCCCCTACCCATCTGTAGTTAATTATTCTCCACATACACTGTGTCCCCCGTCTTCTACTTCTGCCCACTGGTAGCCACGGATTCCAAAACAGTCTGAACCTCCACCCTTTTTTCCACTGCACACTGGTAGTAAGTTATTCCCCGTATACACTGTGCCCCATAGCATTGTTCCCATGCCCAGTGGTAGTCAATTATTCCCCACATATTCTGTGCCCCCCTGATAATCACAGATCCCCAAATATATACTGTCTGACCCCACAGCTGTATTCCCCTTCCCACTGGTAGCCAATTATTACCCACAAAGGCTGTGCCTCCCAACCTTGTTCCCCTGTCAACTGGTAGCCAATTATTCCCCAAATACACTGTGCCCCCACAACCTTGTTCATCTGCCCACTGGCAGCCATTTATTCCCCACATACACTGTGCCCCACAGCCTTCTTGCACTGCCCATTGGTAGTCACAGATCCCCACATATACACTGTCTGACCACCCAGATGTATTCCCCTGCCCACTCATAGCCAATTATTCCACACATACATTGTGCCCCCCAGTCTTGTTCCCCTGCCCATTGACAGATAATTATTCCCCACAAACACTGTGCCCCCACGGCCTTCTTGCACTGCCCACTAGGAGTCACAGATCCTCAAATATACACTATTTGCCACCCCAGCATTATTCCCCTGCCCACTGATAGCCAATTATTCCTCACATACATTGGGCTCCCCAACCTTGATCCTCTGCCAATTGGTAGCCAATTATTTCCCATATACACTGTGCCCCCCAGCCTTGTTCCCCTGCCAACTGATAGACAATTATTCACCATATACACTGTCCCCTGTCCACAGGTAACCAATTATTCAGTGCATATACTGACTCTCAGCCTACTTCTCCTGCCCATTGGTAGCCACAGATTTCAAAAACATTGTTTGATCTCCCTCAAGAATTGTTCCGACTGGTAGCCAATAATTCCCCACATACACCGTGCCCCCCTGTCCTTGTTCTTTTGCTCCTGGTAGCCAATTTTTCCTCACATATACTGTTCCCCCAACCTTGTTCCCCTGCCCACTGGTAGCCAACTATTCCCTCTTCCCCTTACCTTATGTTTTCCTGTAGGTAGCAGAGGAGCACTCACACGCTGCTCTACATTTCAAACAACACAGTGGAGTGGCTCCTTACACTCACTCCTTACTAGGTACTTCTGTATTGCAACCTGGAAGTACATAGTCATGACTTGGAGAAACTGCTCTACTGTACTGATTAAAACAGAGGGCAGCCAGCGTAAGAGTGATGCTATTTTCTAATACACACAGAAATAAAAAAGTATTTAAATGCACTGCCTCCATAGGGACCCCCAATGATCAATGTGGTTCACACTTTCTGGGGGCCCCCAAATCCAGCATGTGGGGGCCTCCGTTATGCCACTACCTATAGTATGCATTAAAAATGGCAAATCACAAGAAGTCTAATAAAGTAGAAGCACACAAAAAGATTACCAAAACAGTTTGCATGCGCGACTTGAAAGGTTTCATTATAATGCTGCTCAAGCAGCCCATGTTACTTAGCTGTTATAGTAACATAGTAAATTAGGTTGAAAAAAGTCACAAGTCCATCAAGTTCAACCTTTGCCTCATAACCTAGAGAAATGAGAATAATATATGCTTTTCTATTGCCGAATAAGTCAGTCTTTATCTGAACTGCCTGTTTTGCCTACTATTACACAGTATAACCTTGTATGTTACCTCTTGAAAGAAATGTATCTAATCTTATCTTAAATTTATCCATTGTATCTGCGATTACAACATCCTTGGGCAAGGAATTCACAATCTAACAGATCTTACTGTAAAAAACCCTTCCTCTGCTGAAGTTGAAATCTCCTTTGCTCTAATCTCAAGGGATGTCCCATGGTTCTTTGATAAGGCCTTGGAGTGAATAGTTCACCAGAAAGATGCTTGTGACTTCTGATATTGTAACGGTTTTCAGTACACTCAGACGCAGACTGTTTGGTAAAACACAGTTTTATTGAAATCAGACTGAATTAAGTAACCCTCGCGGGTCCAGCAATAGTTAACAATCAATGCTGACACAGGACAGGTTACAATATAACATTAACCCACACAGGTCCAGTATATATATCAGAGAGCAGTACATATACTGACACAGGTCAGGAACAGTTCGTGTGAAAACAGTGAGACACTGATATGTAGGTGCTATTAGGCCGGGAGGCTGGGAGGCCCTAATAGCGAGGCCCAAGAAGCACTCTCTGTGGAAGAGTATCACAATAGCGACTAGGCCCAGGAAGGGTGAGCGAGGCCCTGGATGGATCACAGACTACCGGCAGTACTGCAACCGGAGGAATAGCGGAATGCCCAGGAATCAGCACAGACTGCGACCCAAGGTAATGGTACCAGACAACAAATGTAACAACACTAGGCTCGATGGCAAACGCCGGGTGACAGAGCCAACTGAGATGCCCAGGATACCAACCTCAGTTAAGGAGCAGTGATAAGCCAGCATATAGTGTGCCAATAGAATAGCTCCTACCCAGGTGAGCACCGGACAGCCCTGGTAATAGGCTTCTCAGAACTGGAATGTCAGCCAGGCCGGGTCGGTACACTGAGCAGGAATGTCAGCCAATCCAAGTAGGTACATGGACCAGGAACGTCAGCCAGGCCGGGTCGGTACACGGAGCAGGAACAGAATAAGAGAGAGTAGTCAGGCAGTCCGGATCATACACAAGATTTCACACGATAACGACAGCAAGCTCTTAGCAACGGGAACACCACAAAAGGGCCCTGTAGAAATGACAGGGCTCAGTACTTAAAGGCTACCACTGGGTGGAGCAATATCACGCTAGCCAATAAGAAGAACTCAGGCACAATGCTGTAAAATGTCGCCAGAAATACACGGGCACCGTGATAGATATATTTATACGTTGTGGTAAGTTCTCATCTTGGTCGCCTTTTCTCTAGAGTAAATAAACCAAGTCTTCCATTCCCTTAATTAATGCTGTTGCTCTTCATCATACTATCTATAGTTCTAGAATATCCTTTTTTTAGAACTGGTGCACGAAATTGCACTGCATGTTTGAGGTGATGTCTTACCAATGATGTGTAGTAGCAAAACTGTTACCCACTCTTGCTTCAATACCCCTTTTTATGCAAGACAAGACTTTGCTTGCTTTTGCCTCTGCTATTAGTCACTGGTCACTGCTTTTCAAGTTTGTAGTTTACAAGGATTTCCAGATCTTTCTGTAGCAACGAGTCCCCTAAAATGATTCCACTAAGTTCATAAGTAGCATTGGGATTTTTTCTTCCCAAATGCATGACTTTACACTTTCCGACTTAGTTTTTCACACATGGCTTCTCCATTTTGTTTTTATTTTTGTTAAATAATTCATGACACGGTGTAATATGTCATGTGTTGCTGTTCATCTGAGGTTGTATTTACCTAAATGTTAGACCTGCTAAGTAACAGATGATTGTTATTATGTCCTGATATGTAAAACCATAGAATTCAGAGAGGGTGTACTTTCTTTTTCACATGACTGTATTGTCATGTCGTTATTGATAATAATAATGCTCATGTTAACAATTTGCAAAGTGGCTCCACTGGATGATGTACAGATGAAGCATATTGCAAATTTTATGTGCCCAATGCAGAATGTATTCAGTTACAAATGCTCTGTTCCTGTGTGTTTCGTGAGGATGAGATTCTCTTTGTGAAGGGCACTACAGGGGCAATACGTTTCACTAATATCATCAATATGAACCTACCCTTAAATCTGTGCTGTCACTTTATTCCTCTACTGCAGGATGTGAGACAAAAAGAGGGGGGGTGTCTTGGAGCAGAAACACATGATCTCATATCTGCTTACATCACCAGACATACTGTGCTCAGTGTCTGGTGATGTGAATGGATGTGTTCTACTGTATTATATGCTAGTTTCACTCCTACTCTGCAATGTACTGGATGAGACTTCAAATAGATATCAGTCTTCCATTGCCATTATATATATATTGCCCTGGCTCACACATGGTGCAGCATGAAGTTTTAAATTTAACTTTTGGGACAGAAAGAATTGTTTCTCAGTGAGATGGGTATGACTCTAACATTGATGACAGTGGCCAACAACACATACATTGTTGATTCCTCTGGCAACAAAAGAACTGCAGTTACCATATAACTGATGTAAATTATCCTATTCTTACCCCTGGTAACCCTAAATCCTATCAGTGAAAGAGTTTTGCTAAGATCATTGAAGCACTCATCACTGAACCTTTGAGTGCTAGAGGGTTGATCAATGGATTGCTCTGCAGTACATTACTTACTCCACTGGCACTCAAAGGGTTAAGGGTGTGAGGGGTAACCATGGCACTAGCTGCATAGAAAGCTAAAAGGAGATTTCAATGTCCCCAACCTGTTTGGTGATGTTGGGACTGTGAACAACAAAAGCACAGGAAGCTATAAGAGCTTAGTGCACACATACATTAACATATAAACACACCCACATGAATACAGGAATTGCTCATTAAAGAGAGAGCAATGGCACAATAAAAAAGTCATATATGATTAATCATTATACTATTTTATAATGCTCTTTACTTTAGTATTTGTCCATATCGGTATATTTGTCTTGTAATTTTATTTTAAAGTTTCCCTCTCCTGCCCTTTTTCCCTTTGTCATGCAGAATTTCCTTAGATCTGCAATGAGGGACAATATTGTGTCTGTCATTTTAAGGAAAACCCTGCCTCCCTTTAGATATGAGGAGACTCTGTGCGATGTAGGGAAAAGGGGTGGGAGGTGGGAAGCTTTAAAATAAAATTACAAGAAGACTGCACTGATATGGATAATTACAAAGGTATAAAAAAGTATAATGATTAATCATATATGACTTTTTATCATACTGTTACTATTTCTTTAAGTTGCATTTCAGTGTGTTATTGTCAAAGTAGTCAGTGCAAAATCATAAACCTGTAGAAGGCATGGAGGATTCATGGCAGTGTGGGTGTATTTGAAACATATTCATAGAGATATGATTGTGATGACATCTTAGTGTATATTGTTGATATGTCATTAACACTAATAAACACTGATCCCTTATCAAATGTGAGTGTTTCTGGGGACAGAGGCTGATTATCAGGGCTCAGTGAGTTGCTTTGTGGCTCCCCCCACTTCACTGTCACTTACAGTCAGTCTCCACATAGTTCTTCCCACTTTTCACACATTTTAAGGGCAAACCTCTCCTTCCTGCCCCCCCAATCCAACCCACTCAGTTAAGCAATACCGTCTTTATGATGCAAACACATCATTTGTTCCCAATGGAGCAAGTTGGTTTGCGCTGTAATTGTTCCACTTTGCCTTTATATCCTAAGAATGGTGGATGCTGTCGTCCAATAGGAGTTAGAGAACCAAAAGTGGCCTACACCTGCTCAAGAACTACAATAATGCCTAGGCAGCCCTGCAGCATACATCTATTATAAGTGCTGACAATAACCCTTTATGGACAAGTTGTTTCACCTTGTCTCGGATACATAGCACAGCATCTCTGACACGAGAAGTGAGATGGTCCATCTTGCAAATAGAAGTGTGAACATGTGAAGGTTTGTTAATATATTTATGTTTACATTTATTATCATTACTTGTACATATATTGTATACACTTTTCCAGTCCTGAGTCCAAAGGGAAGAAGGGGATGGGGCTGCTACTAGTTATCTGGTAGCTTCATCATTACCCCTTTTTCCCTGTTATTGGATAGATATTAATGAACTGGTGCCAGATATTTATTGGTTGCTACAAGGATTTATTATGTCATACTGAATCCCCTACTGTATCACTCAGTAGATCATTTTACTAAGCACTCCTTGGAGATGCCTCTGATTGGCTGAGGAACATTTAAAGAACATCCTGCCATATTTGGCATTCTCTTAATTTCCTAAACCCTGACAAAGGGGTCACCTTGAACCCCGAAATTTGAGTAATTTATTACATTTGCACTTCATCCTTTGACCTACTATAGCAACTTCAACCCTCTGTTTAGCACTGCCACTCTTTGCATTGATATAGCCAGACATTCTCTCTTAAACTTGCTTTGCCTATACCCTCCTTATTTACATTTAGTCCTTATAATCTCTCTTTCTATAACATTCCTAATGATAAGTTGTCTGAAAAGCTTGCACTCTAAACTATTCAGCCAATAAGGGTATCATGTTCACTCCACTAGTCTCTCTTTTTATCCCCAGCTGGTACCACCCTTTAGCTATTTTACATTTGAGAAGAGAAGTCCAAAGGATGATATGTTTAGTATAAATGAATATATTCAATAACAATGCATGGAGCTATCTGTGGATCTATTTATTCAAAGGACTTCATACAAAATAATGGGATCATCCATTAAAATGAGAGGAAAGGAGTTACAGGAAAGTATTTTTTTTTTACAGTAAAGATATGGATTATTTGCCTTGGGGGCATGTGCTTACATATACAGTACATTTTTTTAACCCTTTGAGTACCAGAGGGGTACACATGCATTGCAAAAAAATGTGTTGCATATCCCTCTGGCACTCAAAGGGTTAATAAACATAATATCTTTTCATGTAAGATCAATATACAGAATTTTGTCAGCTGGATTCAGCACAGTTAAGGAGAATCCCAACTGTCATTTTAAATTCAGGAATGAATTGGAATTGGAAATTGCTTCACTGAGGTAGCAAACACTAACAATCTTCTTAGCTATGTAATTATATGGCTATACATTGTAAAGCCTCCAGTGGTTTAAGGGGATATCAATAAAATCTACCTTATCCCCTTAAGGACTACGTGACGTACTATGACTGTCATGGTTAGAGTACGTCACATACTTTTTACTTACAGCGCTCCACCAGGAGAGCTGTAAGTAAAAATGGGGCCTAAAATTGACCATTCCAGGACTGGAGCGATCTCTTTTAGTCCCCAAAGCGGCGTGCCGATACACTCAACAGGTCACATGTACCGGCGCGTTGGCAAGGATCAAAGTGGTCCTTATGGGATGGAAACGTCCCAGGACCGCTGGTCCTTAAGGGGTTAAAGAAACACTAACTCCCTAATAATATATACGCACCTACCTTAATCTGGGCAGAAAATTCTAATAACCACTGTGAATCACCTGTGCTTGGACTGGTTCTCCAGAAGTAATCTTTAACTAGAACTGAATATCATGTCCATGGGGGGCAGGATTTTTTTGGTTGCAATTCAGGACCACAAACTCATTCCTCTGAAGTCTGCTTAGGAAGTTTGGGGTCCTGGAATCTGGCAAGACCGTAGTCCCTGAAGAAGCCGTGACCGTACATAGTGAAACACGGTGGGGAATTAGAATGGGGTATTTTTGCTGAGAAGTTCTGTTTCAGACCCTGGGAATGTGGTACTTTACATTTAAAATACTGAAGCAATAAAAGCTTTTAACTTTACGACTATGCATTTATGAAGTGACTTAGGGACTTATTGTTAACGTCTTAGTCTTGGGTCTCATTTTCTTTTGCTTTCAACTTTGGGAGGTTATATGTAAACAGAGTTAACTACCGTAAGAAACATCTAAACTAATTGCTTGTCCTCTCTAAATAAAGTTGATATAAACCGTCATGTACTGCAGCTGCTAAGGGCTAATCAGCTGTGGAGTTAATTACTGATTCACTCCTCAATCTTTTGAACAATATCTTTCAGCAATCCCATTTAAAACATTACTGTTTTTATTTGGATGGCAGCAGTTTGTAGATGATTACTACATCTGGAATTTTTAAGCAATTCATTGACTTGTGCAACAATAACATGTATTTTTTAAGCAGACTAATAAAAGTATTAAGACTACATATTGGGTATACTGGTGGGCCAGTCAATGTACGGTAATGGTCTGTTCCTGTTTGAGGATATGTGTTATTGTTTACTGAATCTGTTACATAGACAGGGTTATTTTTTCTTTTTTATGTTACATGTACACAGTTTACTTAGGCCTTCTGTAATAAATGCATTTATATATCACCATTACTTGGCCCTGTAATCTGGCAGAAAACAATCAGGTCTGGCTCTACCGTGAACACATTTCAGTTCTGTCATTCAGGTACACTGCAGAGAGAAAAGTGCACTACAGAGTTCTAAACACTAGAGGGAGAACTGCCCATTGACTGCTGAGACAGAAAGTGATGTCTGTGGTGGGTGACAAGAAAATGTAGATCAAGCCCAAAGCCTTAGACTAGCATTGCACTATAACACAAAATGCACTGCAGCTCCTGACTGATCAAGGCTCAGTTCTCTAATGTGTGTAGAGCTCTGTCTTGAAATTATTTTCTTGTAGCCCAGCAGAGACATCAGATTCTGTCACATTAGGCAATAGGAAGTTCTTGTAGTGTTTGGAACTCTGTGCTCTGGAGTCTTCATTCCTGGGCTTTGTATTGTCCCAGAAGAGGGGTGACCTGGACAAGGGACACTTAAAATCCGGGACTGTCCCAGGCAATCCAGGACACGTGGCCATCCTATCTAGCTCTATGGATATATTATCCAGTACAAATTAATGGTTAATTCTGGACAAGGGCACCCAAATCCATAGTGGTCATTAGCATTCTTCTCCATATCAACATAAGTGGAGGTTTCATATAAAGAGGTGTTAGTGTTCCTTTAACCCATTGGATGCTAGAGAGGTAGCCAACATATTGTTTTACAATGTGTTTGAGATCACTATGGCAGTGTTTCTCAAATGTAGTATTTGCTGTACACAAAACAGTGCACACGTTCAGGTTAGCTCTGCTTAATCACAGGTGAGTGATCTGTGGCTCAGTAATAGTGATTGATCCTCCTGTGTTTAAGTAGTGATGTCTAGAAATCATGACCTGTTGGTTGCCCTGAGGACTGGAACAGAGAATCACTGCTCTATAGAATCTAGGGTAGGGTAGTTAATTGTTTACTCTCCATCTGTTGGGAACTACAACTATCAACACCAAGCAGCCAGGAGTTATAATTTCCAACAACTGAAGTGCCAACAATTGAATACCCTAACGTAGAGTTATTTACAACAAAATGTACTAAAACAGAGGTTGTGGAAAGAAAAAAAAAGCTTTTCCTGAGCCTTTCTGTAACAAGAATGCTGTTTTGATGTCTTTCCCAGATATCATGTAAAGTATTTGGGAGTTCCTAAGGAACTGCATGTTGGGATTTGTTAGCGAACATATTTCTGTGGCAAGGCAAAGACAGGTCTGATCTGGGAACAGCAGACACAACCAGACCCTCCAACATTTCACAGCTGCTACATCTATATAACGGCTAAAACACACATTCTCTGTGTATATTGACCTGACAGACTCAACACACACAGCAGCAGTATGCAAGAAATGGTCATAGACTTAATGAGATTCTCTTTAAATGGCATAATACATTTCTGTCCTGTAAAAGAATTCTCATTACAGTGTATGCCTGTGATCCCTCCTAAACAGGAGTATCTCTTACTTTCTTGCAGAGCTCCCTTTTCCTACTGTCCTGAAAAAAAGTCCAAAATGCTCATGCTGTTTAACAAGATACACGATGGAAAAAAATATACTGTATCTGCTAAAAAGTTACCGTGGCAGGATACAGACAACACGGGGCACTCAGGAGTATAGTAGTCATGTCTAACAATTAATATGGCCTGGTTTTGTGATTCGTCTATGTGTCAGCAACCTCAGATTGTTTTTTTAGCAAGCAACCTTTGTTCTGAGGCAGACATTTATTGATTTTCAAGAGGTTGAAGGTTTTACCTATATTGCAATAAAAGAGGAAAATAGTTTTTCCTATGAATGGAAGTAAAATAATATGTCACCGGAAATAAATATTTTAAAGTATTAGGGCCATATTGAGAATGCTGAAGTTGAGCAATTTTGTATCAAAACAAGGTAGGAGACCTCTCTCGCATTCCAATGTTTAACTGCCCCTTTTAGAAGAACTGGAGTTTAGGTTGTATTTATTTTCTGCTAAGATAGGAGTTGTTTGTTCATCTGTAGCTTCTATCCCTAAGCCTACTACTGTCCACTGAAATTGCTGTTAATGATTTCTAAATTCCTGATAAGCTTCAACATAGCTTCAACATAGCTTTCCTTTCCAAGTCCTGCTTACCCCCCCTTGACGCCAACACAACAATGATCCCCGCACACCAACATCCTGCCTAAGTAAAGCTTTTTACACTCTAATGAAAATAAAGACACGACACAGTAATTGTGGGATAAATGGAGGTCAGGGTTTATTTAAGGCCTATTTAACTATTTAAACCCTTGGACCCACCCTCATAATGTGGAGCTCCTGGGCCATGGTGTCCTGGCATGGGATCGGCCAGGCCTGCACCCCCGCCAGGGCAGCTACCTAGATGGGGAGGCTTTATCAGACATTCTTAGCCCCACCTCCCCACCTTCTCGCGGCGGCTCACCACTTCTGCCATTGGTGTTGGTACTTGGCAAAACCTTTTCCCCTCAGGCCACACCAGCCGCACAACCGGTGTCCTGACTTAAACGTAACCTTCAGGTATGCCCCACCGACACAGTGCCCAGGAGAGACACATTTCGCCACCCAAAAAGAGGGAAATTACTTGGACCTCTTTACCCCACTAAACCGCACCTCCAATATCTAGGATAGTCCTAATGCTATGGCCGAATTAAACCTATCCAGATCTGTAAGGGACAAATGGACCCCATTAGCCCTATAAAGACTGGTGTCAGAAGCCACCAATTCCTTATGGCTAATAACGTGGCCCCCGCAAGAGAGCATAAACTTCCTGACTGAGCGATTAACCTTTTCTCTGGACTTCTCAATGGACCTGTTAGAAGCTGCTCCTCTCCATTCAACCCTCTGAACAATTTCAGAGCAAGCAATTACCATCCGGGGAGAGAGACCACACCACGCTGCATGCTTGCTGAATGTCCAGAATCAGCTGCATCGAATTGCAGGAGGTAAGATCGTTCCCATCTGCATGCAATGATGTCTTGCTCTCCCCACCTGGTCCTTGCCTGCTCCAGCCTACCGGCCATCTCAGTCCATTGAAGGCCTCGTTTCCCCAGCCACCTCAGTCTAAATCTCTCTCGCGGCAGCCCAATCTGACCCCCGATGTGTCTGGTAGCGGTGTGCCTTTCCGCCCATAGCTGAAGGAGTGGCCAATAAGCCACACCTGCACCGTAACCTTGACTGAACCTGAAACACATCATGCATCCTGATTAGTACACGATAACACCTAATTGTTAGTATAAGACCCCCTACCCAAAACAGAATAACTATATATATATATATATTTTTTTATTTATTTATTTATTTATTTATTATTTATTTATGGCCTAACGTAACGTTTGCAGGCCCCAGAGCGCCATCTCTCCACACTCTTAATTTCTTCCACTGACTGACCCCTTATGGCAGCCTCTGTTGTTGCCCCAATCCTAAAAGAGTGGGTGCCATACGCTTTGGGGTCCAAACCCAACTTCGTCCGTGTTGTGATAAACACAGCTTTAAATTGAAAAACAGATAACGCAGAACCGTCTGCATGTCTTAAAAAGGCACCCCTACATGGGTCCTAACTGACCTGTAGCTCAATACCGCTTGCAAAGGACAACCTGCCCCCCTGTGGCCTTCAATAGTGCAAAGTGCATTGACCGGGAATCGAACCCTGGCCCCCCCCAAATTGGTCAGTGCATACTTGTGGCAATATGTTTATTAGGACCCCAATCTAGCCCTATCCACTGGTCTCCTCCTGCCCTTATGTATGTGATCCCACTTATCCCAACCCTTGAGAATTCGCCTGACTGCAGACCTGGTGGCCAGATCCTCCCTCCCCAACATCTTAAAATAAAATGATAAGCTCACCAATTTTGCAGTCACTGAACTCTTAGACAAGCCCTGCACTTTCAAAGCTACCAAAAATTGCAATATTTGGACCCTGGGAGCTAGCTGGCTAATCTCCGGTCTCTGAATGAACTCACCCCAGGATCGCCATGCACTGGCATATGCTGTACATGTCTTAGGAGCCAATGATCGCTGCACCAGAGTTTAGATGGACATTCAATACCATTAGGATGTGCATGAGGTGCCAACTTATAAAACTCTTCCCACCATTCCCTAGACAGAGCATCTGCAATTTGTTGTCTACCCCTGGGAGATGATTAGCTTTGGACCAGATATTATGGCGCATGCATAACAATACTGCAATTTTGTTGTCCACACCGGGACATGCTTAGCTTTAAACAAAATATTATGGCCCATGCATAACAATGCCACCTGCCTAAGTATCCCCAAGTCCTGTGGAGATGAGGAAGTTAGCAAATTAATGTCATAAACCACGCTCATGTTGTCCATCCAGAACACCACTGCCTTATTTGCCAACTCCTCATGCCACAATTCCAGTGCCCCCAAGATGGAAAAAATATCCTGGTGAGGCCCTTGGGCTCCCAGACATACCTCCCAACATTTCCAATTGCCAAAAGAGAGACACTTGTGTTTTAGGGGGGTGTGACTGGTGGGCGTGGCAATACCAATAATTTTTTAGACTATTTCATGACCCATTGACACCCATTTGTGTAACCTAATAACTGATTTAGATCAAGACCAAAGTATTTTATTTACGCAGACTTATTTATATACACATATACTGACAATTATACAAACACTAATGTGAGTTTTATTGCTGTAGACAAGTATGATACACTTATATACCCACCACACAGTCTGACCCCCTAAAAAGAGGGACATCAGGGTGGGAAAGAGGGACAGAGGAATTTGGGTCTAAAAGAGGGACTGTCCGTCCTAAAGAGGGACGCTTGGCACCACTTGCCTCTCAAGTATGTCCCTACACCACCTGCTAAATCAATGAACAGCTCCACTTCCTGAATAGACCGCCCCCTAGACACCCACAGCCTAGCACCATTGAAATCGTTAATGAACTGGTCCCACACCCTAAGATCCTCCTGTAGCTGCCTGGTCAACCTTATCTTGAACTGCGGCTTCTACACACCCGCCGTTGCCATCCGCAACCTGCGACAAAAAACCCTACCAATTAGTTTTTTGGGGTTTTTTTTTTATACAAAACTGACATGATTCAAAGGAAGGTGCTTTATCCAGGTTGTTATTTACTGAGCTACCCTCATGATAAATGTAGAATCAGCGCAACCTTTCCTGAATCCTCCCTAGGTATTACACCTATAGGGGAGACTTCCAGGCCGTGCATTGGAGCTGAATCAAAGGGGGCCCATTAGCTCTTTCCACCATGTAGTTCAATAACATGGGAAGCTGCTATGCAGAATGCAGCAGAGGAAATTAAAATAAAATGAGTGAGAGATACATGGAATAGCCCCAGTGGAAAATGCAGAGACCTGAAAACAGAACAATGAATTGAAGAACTTTTGTGATAGGTCCTTGGCCATTGTAAGGCTTAACTAACTAATGTTTTAATATAATGGGAACCACATGTTTATATTTATCCTGATAAAATAAACCCTTAATACTTGTATTTGCATGATCAATAATTACCTATATTTGGTTTATCAGCATACCTGGGAACTCTCCGGATTTGCCCCGGAGACTCCGGTTCTGACAGAATTTTACCGGGTCTCCGGGGCAGAGGCTGATTCCTCCGGATGTGGAGAGTTTCTATTGAAACTCTGCCACATCCGCTTTTTCTCCCGCTGATCCTCAGTCCCCAGCCTTTTGTGTGACACCTTTAACCCTCTGAGTGCCAGAGTGGTAAGGAATGCATTGCTTTGCAATGCATTCCGTACCACTCTGGCACTCAAAGGGTTAAGTCCCCCCCTCAGTCGCGGCAAGCCCCTCCCCTTTTTGACGCGATTAGCGTCATTTTTGTCACCCCCTGGTGAACAGAGGACTACCCTCCGGGTAGCCCTCAACTGGAAGTTCCCAGGTATGTTTATCACACTGTGAGGTTGCACAAAACATTGATAACAGGCAAAGACCTCAAACCCCCTGACAATAACAAAAGGCCTGAATTAATAAGATTAGTGAAAAGAAAAGACCTCAATGCATTAAAAACAACAAATGGCAGGCAACTCATGAGACAACTGCCCCCTCCCCCCCATTGTTACCGAGTCAAGGACAAAGGCCACACTTTTGCTACTCAGAGGGGGGGTCTACTGTAACCCACACCATGCATTGTAAACACAGACAATGGTCCATGTACCTGCTTTGCCAACTCCTTAAGATATAATCTGGACTACACCCTTCACCCAGACTATATTCTACCCAGACTATATATTACACACACATACATACACACATACACATATCTATATATACACACATATACACATAAACACATATATATATATATATATATATATATATATATATATACATACATACATATACACATACATACATATAAACACATACACATTTTCTATATGTTATGCTCAGAAAAATATTCCTTATAGTTCACCTCCTATTCCATTATAACGGTGTTGCTAAATAACATTCACTGATTCCAGGTAGGATAGTGTTGAAGCATTGCAGTAGTATTTGTATGTATCTAGAGAACTGTATTGATTTGATGTTATTTTCTCCCAACAGGTATTAACTTATAAAAGGGGGGAATATGTTTATCTAGATACCTTGACTTACAAGCAATGTAACTTCTGAATATTAATAATATACAGTTCCATAAATGTATCAAGAAACAGTAGCCACCAACTTCACTCAATGAGATATTAAATGTGGGAAGAACAAAAGGCTCCCATACCACCCAAGAAAAGCACCGTACGTGAATATGGATGCCAAGAAAGTTATACTATATGGCCCACTGTCCTGGAAAATATTCCAATGTGTAAATTGAAATATCACCCCACTATACTTTATCAAATAAGCAGTAATTGGCTTGAAAAACAGGGACCTGAAATTCCATGCAACTCTCTCTCTGAAAACAAAACAAGTGGTAGAGAATGGATGGAAAATACAAGATATATGGCCTTCTATAGTTTTTGCCAGAAATACTTAACTATTGCATTATGAGACACATATGACCCCCTGGTACAATAAATGCCTACATCCCTGTTTACAAGAAATGACAATGTATTATAATTCATTAAAGAAACCAATGATTAATGTACTCAATTACAATATCACAACTGACCGCTGTTTAGTGAGTGATATATTCGCCTCCAGGTCATGGACCTCATAAACATTTTGTATTAAATAATATCACTACCTTACTACTGTTCTCATTTGTTGCCACTAGCCTGTTTTATTACTACTAGTGTTGAGCGAGCATGCTCGGCCGATGCTCGGATCGGCTCGAGCATCGCTCTGCTCGGCACATGGCGGTACTCGTACGAGTACCGCATGTGCTCGCCCGCCATGTTCGGGTCTCCTCCCCGCACGTTTTGCGGCTGCTGCGCAGCCAATAAACGTGCAGGGAGGCTCTGACATCGGTGTAATGCCAGCAGCCATGTTGGCTGCTGGCATTACACTGATTGGCTGGCCAGAACCCGTGGTCGGGTGCTGTATAGCACCTGACCATCGAGTTCGGCTCAGTCTGAGCCAGGGAGAGCTGAGGATAGGAAGGGAAAGGCAGTGTAGGGAGGAAAAAAACAAAAATTGTGAAAAAAAAGAACCGAAAGTCCTTTTTAGGACTACTGTGTGTGGGGGCAGCAGGTTATTTTGTGTGGGGGGGAAAAAACAAAAAAAAAAAAAAAAAAATATTCTGTTTAGTGTGAAAAGTTGCAGATTAGAGCACATTCTGTTTAGTGTGCACAGTTGCAGATTAGAGCACATTCTGTTTAGTGTGCAAAGTTGCAGATTAGAGCACATTCTGTTTAGTGTGCAAAGTTGCAGATTAGAGCACATTCTGTTTAGTGTGCAAAGTTGCAGATTAGAGCACATTCTGTTAAGTCTTCAAACTAAAATATCAAAGTCACATATTCCATTCAGTGTGCGTCGCCGCAGTTTAGCAGCACATTCTGTGTACTGTGCAGAGTTGCAGAATAGGAAGAAATACTGTTAAGTCTTCAAACTAAAATATCAAAGTCACATATTCCATTCAGTGTGCTTCGCCGCAGTTTAGCAGCACATTCTGTGTACTGTGCAGAGTTGCAGAATAGGAAGAAATACTGTTAAGTCTTCAAACTAAAATATCAAAGTCACATATTCCATTCAGTGTGCTTCGCCGCAGTTTAGCAGCACATTCTGTGTACTGTGCAGAGTTGCAGAATAGGAAGAAATACTGTTAAGTCTTCAAACTAAAATATCAAAGTCACATATTCCATTCAGTGTGCTTCGCCGCAGTTTAGCAGCACATTCGGTGTACTCTGCAGAGTTGCAGAATAGTAAGAAATAGTGTTAAGTTTTCAAACTCAAATATCAAAGTCACATATTCCATTCAGTGTGTATCACCGCCGTTTAGCAGCCTATTCTGTGTACTCTGCAGAGTTGCAGAATAGGAAGAAATAGTGTTAAGTTTTCAAACTCAAATATTAAAGTCACATATTCCATTCAGTGTGTATCACCGCCGTTTAGCAGCCTATTCTGTGTACTCTGCAGAGTTGCAGAATAGGAAGAAATACTGTTAAGTTTTCAAACTCAAATATTAAAGTCACTTATTCCATTCAGTGTGTTTCACCGCCGTTTAGCAGCCTATTCTGTGTACTCTGCAGAGTTGCAGAATAGTAAGAAATAGTGTTAAGTTTTCAAACTCAAATATTAAAGTCACATATTCCATTCAGTGTGTTTCACCGCCGTTTAGCAGCCTATTCTGTGTACTCTGCAGAGTTGCAGAATAGGAAGAAATAGTGTTAAGTTTTCAAACTCAAATATTAAAGTCACATATTCCATTCAGTGTGTTTCACCGCCGTTTAGCAGCCTATTCTGTGTACTCTGCACAGTTGCAGAATAGTAAGAAATAGTGTTAAGTTTTCAAACTCAAATATTAAAGTCACATATTCCATTCAGTGTGTTTCACCGCCGTTTAGCAGCCTATTCTGTGTACTCTGCACAGTTGCAGAATAGGAAGAAATACTGTTAAGTTTTCAAACTCAAATATTAAAGTCACTTATTCCATTCAGTGTGTGTCACCGCAGTTTAGCAGCCTATTCTGTGTACTCTGCAGAGTTGCAGAATAGGAAGAAATACTGTTAAGTTTTCAAACTCAAATATTAAAGTCACATATTCCATTCAGTGTGTTTCACCGCCGTTTAGCAGCCTATTCTGTGTACTCTGCAGAGTTGCAGAATAGTAAGAAATAGTGTTAAGTTTTCAAACTCAAATATTAAAGTCACATATTCCATTCAGTGTGTTTCACCGCCGTTTAGCAGCCTATTCTGTGTACTCTGCAGAGTTGCAGAATAGTAAGAAATAGTGTTAAGTTTTCAAACTCAAATATTAAAGTCACATATTCCATTCAGTGTGTTTCACCGCCGTTTAGCAGCCTATTCTGTGTACTCTGCAGAGTTGCAGAATAGGAAGAAATACTGTTAAGTTTTCAAACTCAAATATTAAAGTCACATATTCCATTCAGTGTGTTTCACCGCCGTTTAGCAGCCTATTCTGTGTACTCTGCAGAGTTGCAGAATAGTAAGAAATAGTGTTAAGTTTTCAAACTCAAATATTAAAGTCACATATTCCATTCAGTGTGTTTCACCGCCGTTTAGCAGCCTATTCTGTGTACTCTGCAGAGTTGCAGAATAGTAAGAAATAGTGTTAAGTTTTCAAACTCAAATATTAAAGTCACATATTCCATTCAGTGTGTTTCACCGCCGTTTAGCAGCCTATTCTGTGTACTCTGCACAGTTGCAGAATAGGAAGAAATACTGTTAAGTTTTCAAACTCAAATATTAAAGTCACTTATTCCATTCAGTGTGTGTCACCGCAGTTTAGCAGCCTATTCTGTGTACTCTGCAGAGTTGCAGAATAGGAAGAAATACTGTTAAGTTTTCAAACTCAAATATTAAAGTCACATATTCTGTGTAAGATGAAGAAGGCGGGTAAAAAGGGACGGGGAAGTGGACGTGATCCTGAAAGTTCAGGGCGCGGGTCAGGACGCGGAGAAACTGTGCCTGGTGCCAGAGCACAAGAAAGAAAGACATCCACCATACCTAGCTTCATGTGTAATTTTACAGGGCATCGCAGGACATCACTCTCGAGGTCCGACCACTGCGAACAGGTGGTCGGTTGGATGACAGCTGATACTGCTTCCAGTCGGTTAAGCACCACCCTGTCTTCCACCAAGTCCACTCTCAGTAGCCAAGAGTCTGGTCAAAATAATCCTCACTCTGATCATCCTTCCTCCCACCATACACGGTCTGGTCAAAGAAGTGATCCCACACTGGGATATAGTGAGGAGCTCGTCTCATCACCAATCCTTCATTTGACCCTCTCTCCAAGCACGCTTGCAGAGGAACATGACATCTTGTGCCCTGATTCACAACCTCTAGAGGCTACCCAATCACAAGAAGATGACAGATGTGAACGGCATTTAAGGTCAAAGGAAGTAGTGGATGATGATGATGATGATGAGACACAGTTGCCATTAAATCAACCACTATTTCCGTCTCAAGACCTTGTTGAGGAGAATGTTATACAGTTGTCAATGACTGAGTATGTGGTGGGATCAAGACTTGAGGAGGATGATCAGAGTGAGGAAGTGGAGGAGGACTTGGTGGACGATGAGGTGACTGACCCCACCTGGGAAGGTGTAGAGCCGAGCGATGTCAGCAGTCCTGAGGGTGAGCCATCTGCAGCACCGCAACAGGCTGGAAGAGGCAGTGGTGTGGCTACAGAAAGAAGGCGGACCGCACCAAACCGGCCCGCAAATGTTCCACGGAGCACCCCCTTGCGTAAATCTACCTTGCTAAAGGGTAGGTGTTCCGCGGTATGGCGTTTTTTTAAGGAAAGTGCGGACGACAAAAGAATTGTAGTTTGCAACCTGTGCCACACCAGAATGAGCCGAGGCATGAACACTAGAAACCTCACCACCACCAGCATGATCCGACACATGGCATCCAAGCACCGTAGTAAGTGGGAGGAACGCCTGGATCGCCCATCTGTGTCTGCAGGCCACACCACTGCCTCCTCTTCCCCTGTTTTCGGTGCCGGCCAATCGCCTGTCGAAGGCGCAGGCCCGCATACCTCCCGCCCTGCACCTGTACCATCTGAAGCACCATCAGCGACCACATCCACTTCCCTGTCCCAGCACAGCGTCCAAATGTCGTTACCCCAGGCATTTGAGCGCAAGAGAAAGTACCCAGCCACCCACCCACAGGCCATAGCACTAACCTCACACCTTTCAAAATTACTGGCCATCGAAATGCTGCCATTTAGGCTTGTGGACACTGAGTCCTTCCGCAGCCTGATGGCAGCAGCTGTCCCTCGGTACGCGGTCCCCAGCCGCCACTACTTTTCCCGGTGTGCCATCCCCGCATTACACCACCATGTGTCCCGTAACATCACCCGTGCCCTGACCAACGCAGTTACTGGGAAGGTCCACTTAACGACTGACACATGGACAAGTGCTTGTGGCCAGGGACGCTACATTTCCCTGACGGCACACTGGGTGAATGTCGTGGAGGCTGGGAGCGACTCGGACCCTGGGATGGCACGGGTGCTACCCACGCCGAGGATTGCGGGCCCTACCTCCATCAGGGTTTCCACCAGCACCTACGTTATTGGCTCCTCCTCCTCCGTTTCCACCTCCGAATTCTCTACACGCAGCGCCACTCCCCCATCAGCCAGTAGCTGGAAGCAGTGTAGCACTGCAGTGGGGAAGCGTCAACAGGCCGTGCTGAAGCTGATCTGCCTTGGGGACAAACAGCACACGGCCTCAGAGCTGTTGCAGGGGATTAGTCACCAGACCGAGCAGTGGCTCTCGCCACTCAACCTGCAACCAGGCATGGTTGTGTGTGATAATGGGCGTAACTTGGTGGCGGCTTTGGAGCTCGGCAAGCTCACACACGTACCATGCCTAGCGCATGTATTTAATTTAGTGGTGCAGCGATTTCTAAAAACCTACCCCAATGTGCATGATCTCTTGACCAAGGTGCGCCGCGTGTGTGCACATTTCCGTAAGTCATCAACAGCTTCAGCCGGCCTGTTGAAGCTGCAGCAGCGCTTACAATTGCCAGCTCACCGGCTGCTGTGTGACGTGAGCACGCGCTGGAACTCCACCTTCCACATGTCGGCCCGGCTTTGTGAGCAGCAGAGGGCAGTAGTGGAGTACCAGCTGTTACACGGTCGTCGCCTCTCCGTTCAACTTCCTGTAATCAGAAGTGAGGAGTGGGAATGGATGTCAGACCTCTGTGAGGTTTTACGCAATTTTGAGGAATCGACACAGATGGTGAGCGGCGATAACGCTATTATCAGTGTAACCATCCCACTTCTGTGTCTACTGAAACGCTCGCTGCTCACAATTAAAACCGACGCTTTGCATGTGGAAGAGGTGGAAATGGGGGAGGAAGAGCTTACACAAGGTGATAGCCAGAGCACCCTCACTTCGTCTTCTCAGCGACAATTGGAGGAGGCGGAGGAGGAGGAGGAGGAGGAGGAGGAGGAGGAAGACACGGTTGCCTCCGCTACAGAGGGTAGCCATGGAACTTTAGTTCCATCTCTTCAGCGTGGGTGGGCAGAAGAGGAGGAAGAGGATGAGGATATTGAGAGTCATCCTCCTGGTGAGGACAGCGAAATCTTGACTGTTGGTACTCTGGCACACATGGCTGACTTTATGTTAGGCTGCCTTTCCCGTGACCCACGCGTTATACGCATTTTAAACAACACGGATTACTGGGTGTTCACCCTTCTGGACCCCCGCTACAAAGAGAATTTCTCATCTCTCATTCCTCCGGTGGAGAGGACAAGCAAAATGGTGCAATACCAGAAGGTTCTTGTTGAAAAATTGCTCCAAAATTTTCCATCTGACAACGCTGGCGGCAGAGTACGTGCTACCTTGGCCAACCGAGAAGGGGAGAAAAGGGGAGCACACAGCAGTTCCGACAAAGGCAGGGCAACACTCTCCAAGGCGTGGGACACCTTCATGACACCCCGCCAGCACCCTCACCCTGATGCGCAGCCTAGTGTCACAAGGAGGGAAAAGTTTTGGAAGATGGTGAAGGAGTACGTAGCAGACCGTGTCAGCGTCCTCAATGATCCCTCTGTGCCTTACAACTACTGGGTGTCCAAGCTGGACACGTGGTATGAACTGGCACTCTACGCCTTGGAGGTGCTGGCCTGCCCTGCCGCCAGCGTTCTGTCTGAGCGGGTATTTAGTGCTGCTGGTGGCATCATAACAGATAAGCGTATCCGCCTTTCCACCGACAATGCTGATAGGTTGACACTTATAAAAATGAACAAGGCCTGGATTTCCCCTGACTTCTCCACTCCACTGGAGGAAAGCCCCGGGGGAACATAAACTCACTTTATATATGTTATTTACAATGATGGGAATACTCTGTATTCCCATTCACCCCTTCCACCCAAAAAACGGGTATATGGTTGACTCTTAATCTTCTCATCCTCCTCCTCCTCTTCCATATGCCCTGTGCTATAATTTTTATATAGGGCCAGCTCACCAGCGGGCCCTGTGCTATAATTTTTATATAGGGCCAGCTCACCAGCGGGCCCTGTGATATAATTTTTATATAGGGTCAGCTCACCAGCGGGCCCTGTTTGCCAATTTTTATATAGGTCAGCTCACCAGCGGGCCTTCTCATATAATGTTTTATTGGGTCAGCTCTCTAGCGGGCCCTCTCATATAATGTTTTATAGCGTCAGCTCACTAGCGGGCCTTCGCATATAATGTTTAGGATGGTCAGCTCTGCAGCAGACCCTCACCCATAATGTTTTAGATGGTCAGCTCAGCGCACGTTTCCCTCTTAATCATGGCCTCAGTTCAATAAAATCAAGGAAATTTTTGGGAGAATTTGCCTCTGTGCACGTTTCCCTCTTAATCATGGCCTCAGTTCTGAAAATCAAGGAAATTTTTGGGAGAATTTGCCTCTGCGCACGTTTCCCTCTTAATCATGGCCTCAGTTCTGAAAATCAAGGAAATTTTTGGGAGAATTTGCCTCTGCGCACGTTTCCCTCTTAATCATGGCCTCACTTCCGAAAATCAAGGAAATTTTTGGGAGAATTTGCAGATGATATACAAGTAAATATACAGCAAATATTGTTTGGTAACAATTTTTCGCCTAAAGTCGTTTTTATTCTCCTTTTTGTGTGTTTTATGGTCAGTCTGTAAAAATGGCGTACTACGGGCGAAAGATCGTTCCCAGCAGCGATGTTGGAGTCCAAGATGCATCCAGACATCCTCCCTATGCTGTCCCTGAACCATTTCTGTAGTGTTTCCATCTTTTTCTGCCCTTTTCCTATGGACCAGGCACCCTCCCCTCATCAGAGCAGGGGGTGCCTGGTGTAATGCTCGAGTCCTCCCATTGACTTCAATGGGGCTCGGGTGCTCGGCCGAGCACTCGAGCCTCAGGGGGTGCTCGGTCAGAGCACCCGAACACCCGAGCATTGGGGTGCTCGCTCATCACTAATTACTACCTGTCCTTATTGTACTTAATAAAGTTTTATATTAAGTTCATCTGTACTTGTCACTGTGTTAATTTCATAGTCACACCGTGACAACCGTTCACCCCTCCTATTTACTTTCTCATTCTTTACTTTTTTTCTCTACTCTCCTTTTCTCTTGCTTCTCTCATTATCCCTCTTCTTGCGCTATCACTCTCTTGCTGTCTCCCTTTTTCTCTCCCCCCCATATATTTTTCTTGCTCCCCCTCTCCATTATGCATTTCTCTCTGACTCGCTGCTGTGTGGGTGCCTGTCTGTTGGAATAAGACAGCTGGGGAGATCTGGAAGAGATTTCTGTCTGGGTGCCTGTCTCTGGCGCAGCGAGGGACGCAGCTCTGCTGGTGACACCGTGCAGGGGGGAGCGTTGGTGACAGGAAGAGCAAGAAAAGTGACAGGGACACTGGTTGCTAAACGGTTGAGCAGATCTTTAATGCCACACATGTGAGGCAGACACCATTGATGGCAAAACTGCATGTGTGTTTCAGTATATGTGATGGGATGTTCAAATGCCAAAATGTTTGTTTGTGTTCATGTATGTATGTGTATATATATATATATATATATATATATATATATATATATATGGTTTGCATGTGTCCCAATATATGCCTCATTTGGGTGGAAAATTATCTTCTGCATAAACATATGGATATTGTGTGCATGTCACTGTGGATATGTTTGTGCATAATCACTAGACTTGTGCACGGGCAAAATTTTCGGTAAAATTCGAATTCGGACGAATTTTTTTTTTTCTAATTCGGATGATCCTAATTTCGGACCGGGCCTATTCGATTCGGACGAAATTCTGATCCATTCCGAATTATTCGGCCGAATTTAACATGGGTTAAATTATAGCAGTGCGCCTCTGTGCACGCTGCTATCATTATTTGCAGACAGGGTGTGCATTTAGAAAAAGATCCATCCCAAAAACTGACATTGTCGTACATTGAAAGTCTGTGCATGTCACCTCTACTCTAGCATGGGATGCCAGTCACAATGCAAATGTCGAACATCGAAAACCCATGCCTGTCCTTCAATATAGCATATGTTCGAACATCGAAACCTCATGCCTGTCATTCAATTTAGCATATGCTCGACATCGAAAACCCATGCCTGTCACATCCTACTCAACATAAGTGGTCGACTCGAACATGGACAAACTACATGTCACATTCTATGTTAGTACATGGGTAAAGATTAAGGTTTCATTTTCTGGTACCAGCCTCCTACCCTACTGTCCCTCTTTAGTACTCAAATTCCTCTCTCTCGTTTTCCTATCCTGATTTCCCCTCATATCAGATAACTCTATGTGTATATACATTGTAGAGTTTCATACTACATCAAGAATAAACATCAATGATTGTAATGTGATAGATGTAATGTGTTAAAAAGAAAAATTGAGACATTCTGTTGTGAACAAACTGCAACACAGGAGAGAAATAAAAAAAAATGCTTGACATCTATACTGAAGAGGGGTCCACAGCATTGTCTTAGTATAGCAATATCACCGTTTTCCGTGAGTGTGCAATACAGGGCTCTACGGTAATTGCTGGGCATTTCCCAATGTCATAATCAGGGGATGATGGGAGTTGTATTCTAACTACTGTTAGGAAACACATAAGTGATGCACATTCATCTCCCACCTAGAAATTATTTACACATGAGGCAACTCCCACAAGTAATACCTAGCCCCTTTCCAAGTGAAAGGACTTCCAGAAAGGCTTCAGATCTCTTAGTGACTCACCTGTTATTGCCAATCAGCGGGACCCGGAGAGTAGGAGGGGGTGATGCTATGCATGGCATGGTGCTCTTAGTTGGTCACTTGTCGCAATGTTGAAGCTCAGCCCGGCCAGCACCTTCTGGGTGGAGACACCTCACAGCAATCCTGTTCAGGACACATCATGCACTGTTGTGCACTCATACTAGGGATCCCAAATGTTTAGACTCATTTTGTACAGGGGACACCCTCCTGTATTTGTAAAACCTCTCTAGCAAATCTGGGACGATAGACCTGTTTACTCAAGTCTTGACTTTAGGTGGGCGATAAACAATACAAAATAGGCATAATGTTTCACTATCACATAATTCACGTCACTGAAGCAGCCAGCAGGCATCACCACTGAGTGAGCATAGGGCT
This sequence comes from Rhinophrynus dorsalis, assembly GCA_037306005.1. NCBI lineage: Eukaryota > Metazoa > Chordata > Amphibia > Anura > Rhinophrynidae > Rhinophrynus > Rhinophrynus dorsalis. The sequence continues at coordinate 103,003,577 of CM074722.1, read as the reverse complement.
GTCCGGCTGCTGACAGTCACACTGATGGGACACCCTGCAACACAGAAATGGTGGAAGAGCACAAAATAAACATGCTATGGGATGGCAAATTGCCGCCCCTGTCAAAGTGCCGCCTGGGTCCATGGACCCACTGGGATCCATGTAAGGGCCGGCCCTGTATTCGAACAAATACCTAATATTTTTTTATATTTTGCACAGGAACAAATATTACTTGCTCTTGCAGTGGCAATAACTGGAACTAATGCTGGCTGCCTACCTGTGCCTAGCCTAATGCTACCTGCCTGCCTACACAACAACTGTACACTCTCTAATCTCTTCTCTCTCTGAGCTCCAACAACCCAATGAGGAAATGCAGGCTGTCTGTCTGTGTGACTGTGTCATTAGTCCAACCCCCATCATGAAACGAAGAAGGCTATTCGAATACAGACAAAAGAGGGAAGTAGTGCATGAAACGGAGAATGGAATTGGACTAGAGACATGGAGGGAAAATTATGGAGGGAAAGTAATTGAGCGTGCACAGGAAGTACAAAAAAGTCCTGGTCAAAAGTAGTCAAAAGTTTTGGAAATGTGTCGATTGGCGAAACTTCCGAAAGTTTCAACGAATTTCGGACCTGGGCTGTTCGGAGTCGGATCATTTTTTCCGAATAACCTTTGAGTTTCGGATTGGCCGAATGTCTCCGAATGACCCCATTTTCGACGAAATCCGAATGTCTCCGAATGAATTCGCACATGTCTAATAATCACACTGACGTGCTAAATTAACACACCATATGTACGTACATATATGTTAATATGCCAGTATTTACTTGTGTGTCTATTTGAATGCTGATGTTTTGTATGTAAATATATCTAAGTGCACAGTGAGTGTGTTCTTCTATGCCACTTTATATTTATACTAGCAAAAGAGCCATGGCGTTACCCATGGAGACGGTCCTTTCGGTGTTTGAGGGGTGTTCAATGCATTAATGGACAATGGTTTGGGTATGTTTGTGACAATGAAAGTTTCAGTGTTTCAGAGACAAACAGGTAACCATGTAGTGGAATGTGTTGCATACCTGTTTGGCAATGAAGGAGTTTAAAGAAATCAAACAAAATGTGCAGTGTGTTGGGTTCCTTCAGTGCCAAAGTGGTATGCAACACATTGCACTGCATGGATATGTCTTTGCCTCTCAAACACTTAATCTAAACCAAAAACCTCAATGGACTTAATGCTACGGGCAACACCGTTCCCCTTTTGCAATATATACACACACATAATACACACTCACAATACACACACACAATACACATACACAGTATACTTGACACACACAATATAAACACACATGCAAGAAACACACGAAATATATACACACACTACACGTACTTTACACACAAATCTATGGGCAAAATCCTATGCTGAAAAGGTTACGTGCAATATATACAACACTATACACCAAATGCCATAGGTACAATGCAGAATTATAAACGCAATATGCCAAAAGCTGTACTACAAATGGTATATGCAATACTCTATACACAATACATGCCAAACACTATACATGAAACCCAAACGCTATACATGAAACCCAAACGCTATACATAGAATGCTATATGCCAAACAATGTTTGCAATATGCCAAATGCTGTTCTCCATACGCCAAACACAATATACTATACGCCAAACGATATATGCCCAACGGTTATAGACAAAATATACAAAAAAAACAACAAGATCAGCGCTAAGATGTCCAACCTGAGATTAATACTATGGCACTCCCCGTAGACAGATGTATTCTGCAGGGACTACCACAGACTAGCACTAAAATCGGACCCCCCCCAGTAATAATCGATTGGTTGTTTCCTACCCCGCGATATATCTGACAGACAGTCCACACATGTCCACATCCCTCTCAGTCAGGAGATCAATATAACATCTTCCCGTTATGCCACCCAGGGCATCCTAATCGAGATACATACAACATCAACAAAATCCTAAAATACTTGGATGATAGCTATCACAGTAAAAAAAATACAATCTGTCAATATAATTGAAGACCAACGCTGCAAATATAGTTGCAGCTTGATCCTCAATACAACCCAATTGTTACTATGTGACTAACTACCATCAACAGAAAACCTTATATTAGGAATTTGTTGGTGGAAATTCACATACATTAAACCAGCATAATGCAACACAATAACTTTAAAAAATCAGGATGATCATCCCCCCTAAAAAATGAAAATTAATAAAAAAGCAAAAAAATAGTCTCTCATAGAAAAATGCAAAGCACAGATATTCATGTTTATTTGTATTACACTCCAATCCTTTATGAAATAATTTAGAATTCTGTGTCTAACAATCGAAACAAAATAAAAAAAATCCCTTTAAGGGAAAATAGATGTTAAATTTCAATCTCTCTTGCAACTCGTCCGTACTGATGTATCTACAGTCTCGGCAGTCCTTATGACACAAAAAATATATTGCTAGAATTGAGATATTTGAAGATATGTCACCTCTTTAGTGATTTTATTACACCATACAGATCCAGATCTCTTAAAGGCAATGTCGATGATTAAACTTTTCTTTCACCACCGTATAGATTTTCTTCTAAAATTCTCAAACTTCCAAGTTATAGCATACAGATTTTAATATCTCATATCTTCACTCACGCCTCACATCTGAAAACATTTCTTTTTATCCAGGTATTATTCACAGGACACCTGCATTCGTTTTCTTCGCGTGCTGACCGTGCTCCACACACCTGTTCACTGATGTGTCTATTGGAGTCTTACAAGTGCTTTTGAAATGGCGTCTGTTCTTAATGATTCATAGGTGGCATACATAGCGCTTTGAAACGCGTTGGAGAGAAGGAGAGGAGGGTGATATTTATACTCAATACGTCAAACACTATACATTATAATCCATACACAAAATGCTATTTGGCAATAAGCTATACTCAGTACACTATATGCAAAACATTATACACAATATACACGAAACACACAAGCTCACACACACAAACTCTCTCACTCGCACACGCTCGGGGCCACACAAGGCCTCTCTCACACACTCTGTTGCTCAAACACCCTCTCAGACGCTGTTGTTCAAACACACTTACACAGGCATGCTCGCACACACATACGCTCACTGATGGAGAGTTGTATAACGCAGTGCTTTGCAATGCATTGCACACCATTTTGGACCTGAAAGGGCTAAGCACTGAAAATTCAACAAACCAGTCATTAAAGCAGTCATTGTTTTATTAACCACACAGGCAACACCATGCCATTACTGCTAGTATGTATATGTTTGTTTTTTTTATCCAGTGCTCTTTGACACCTGCTTGAAAAGTGCAGGTAGACCTGTCTGTGGAGGGTATCTGAGTTTGAGAGATGGGACAACAGGAGAACAAGACTGTGGTGTCAGGCTGTGTGACAATCAATGGAACAAGGCTGAAATGTCAGACTATGTATATGTGTTTCTGTGCCAGACAGCGTACTTGTGACTATGAGGCTACCATTGGACAATGTAAGAAGAATGGAGTGGCAAACAGCATACGAGTGATGTTGTGACCACTAGTGCGACAAGAGTGGGGAAGCAGACTGTATCCGGAATTCTATAACTATCAGTGTACTGACTGCAGGGATATCCGGTCTGACTTTCATCAGGCAGCTCTGCAGCAGAGCCACAATTTCATTAGTGAAAAATAATTATTTCATTGAAACGGTCTTCTACATGTGCTTGCAAACCAAGCACATGTAGAAGACCGTTTCAGTGAAATAATTCTTTTTCACTAATGTGATCTCGGCTCTGCAGCTGCAGAGCCGCAAGCCTGTCGTACGACAGACTTCCCCTGCAGTCAGTACAATGCTGACTTCAGGGAAGGGGGAGGGAGGGGGGAACTTTGCGTTTGGTTATCTCTCAAACCATAAAGGTTTGAGAGATGAACCTGGGGGTTATTAAATTCTTTTGCAAATATCTACAATATGGGGAATATAGTAATAATAAAGTATTACTATCCCTTTAACATCCGTCGTGCTTGTACCCGGTAGGACATTTGAACACAGACCTAGACATTTTCTTTTGTCTCTAGGTATCCATTTTGCCCTACCGGCTTTTTTAGAGCAAACATTTGGATCGAGCCCTAAACGTTTTGTTAGTTAAACTGCAATTTTCTATTGTGGACACTGTTGCTGTTCCTATCAGTTACTGTGAAGAGTAGTAGTCTATAGCTCAAAGTCTCCCACAGATTGCTTTATAAAAAGCTAGTGCAAAAGCCCATGCACATGGGCCAAGGTCCGGGTAATTTTAATCCTTTGAGTGCCAGAGGGGTATGCAACGCATTGCTTTGCAATGTGTTGCACACCCCTCTGGCACTCAAAGGGTTAAGTGGCCGCTACTTCACTGGTCCACACGATGCAGTCTTGGGTTGCCTCACTCATGAAACGCAATCATGCACAGTAGAGACTGGCCGAACGCGGAGCAGTCTGTACTGTGCATGACTGCATCGTGACAAACATCCTAGCGAATTATTATATATGATGATGATGATGATGATCATTGGCTTTGTGAAACCAGGAAACAAATGGTATATAAAATTGCACATAAATAATAAATACACAAATAAATACATTAATAAAAATCTCCCAGCAGTGTGAGTACCTTTGTTTTACTCAACAGGAAAAACCTTTAACATTTATTTTTCTTTCAAATAAAGTTTATGGCTCCTTTAAGTTACATTACTTTTCTTACACACGTCACAGAAATCTTATTGTTCCCAACCCTATAATTAAAAAACATGTGCCATGACTTAACCCTTTGGACTCTAAAAATGTGTCCAAAGCATTGCTTTGCAATTGATTGGAGAGGTCTCTAGAATTCAGGGGGTAAAGACATTGGTAGCATCTGTCTGTAAGTTAGTGGGGCAAATAAAATGTGCTCCCAAATGTTGGATTTACCCTTTGAGTATCAGATTTGAGTTAAGATCTGAAAGGGTTAACATTCAGTTGTATTGTAGTAACAAAAAATTGTAATTGTTATGTTTATATTATTAATTACTTTCATAATAGCATTTAATAGAATGCTACGCTATCCTAGATCAGCTGCATGCTCTGTTGGGTTTGTATTCTCTCCCACTACCATGCTCATTGTACTACTGTAAAATGCAGCCTTTGTACAGGAGATCAAGCAGGTACACCTCATTTGTGTTTCCTGTTTGCTTTTGGCTATTGTCCTAGATAAACAAGACCTGTGCAGCTTTTTGGAACATGCATGCGTATACAAATGGAAGCAGTGTTATTTCTGCTTTACATAACAAATAACCCTTACTTTTAAACTCTTAACCCCTCCTAATTTTCCCACCTTATACCTGCTGTCACACACACTCTTTCTCTCTGTCTCTGTCTCTCTCACTCAATCACTGCCGGATTTCCCAATAGGCAGACTTGGAAACTGCATAGAGCTCCAAATTTTGAGGGGCACCTCAAAAGTGCTGGCCGCGCCCATATTCTCTGTTGTGGATGTGGCCAGAGCAATTTCAGTGTCCCTTCACCAGTTTGATACCCAACTGCAAGCTATTATTTAACCTAGTGGATGCTAGAAAGATATGTGCTGGAGATCTCTCTCGTAATTAATGGGTTAAAGCTTTTAGTTCATGCTGGTTAAAGACTAAGGGTATTTTCTGTGCCAGGAAATAGTGGATGGAAATGGGGGCAGGGTCATGTGTGAAGTGGGGTTGCAGCTGTAGGCAGACATACACACTCAATAACCCAGCAAAGAGGAGAAAAAGGCAGGGCCTGCAGCCACCTTAATGAGCCTCAGGTGCAGGCTTGTACCTTCAGTCATTTTCATGCAAATCTTTGGACATTTCATTTACAGCATAGACCGCAAATCCTGCATATCGTCCCCACTTAAATCAGAACTATTGCTCCGACAGCATCCATTTGGCATCTGTTCTCCCCCAACAGCAGACCTTTAGATGGATCCACGGCTTCTTTGCAAGCCCCTGCAGACTAACAGGAAACATAAGAGAGGTCTGAACATTGATCACTGGGGCTCCCTCTTTCATCACACAAGACAAGACTGAACTACAAGACCAATGTGTTACAGTTCAGTCTCTATCCTACATAACGCAGGTCTTGTGGTGCCCTCTGACTTGGGTCTACAGGGCCTAATCATGCAGCCCACAAAGTTTGTGGTTGAGAGCCTAATGCTTATGGGTTGCAGAAGAGATCAGTCAATTTTATCTCTCTTGGATGGCTGATAGGAGCCATTTGGAGGCTGCAAGGAACAGCTCTGGCCTTTTTACTAAGTCTTCACCCAGACTTAGAAGTTGATTATTGTCTTTTTAAAGCTGTGATTCTAAACTAAAGTCTAAGGAACACAGCAACAGGTAAGATTTTCTGTGTACTCCTATTTAAGCACAGGAAGATCAGTCATAATGAGCAATCCACTGATTTCCCATTAGTGATCAAGCTGGAAGAGTCTGAAAAACTGTCTTGTTGTGTGCCCTGAAGGCCTTTGCAGTGCAATGCTAACCCCTCTGGTCTTCAGGGTGTTAAAGTTGTGTGCAGGCATATCACAACCTCAGTCCTCTTCTTTTATCCTTTGCTTGTGTGTTTTCTTTTAACCTCCTCCAGTACCAGTGCATTATATAAAGCGTTCTGCCCCAACCAAACATGCAATTCTGGAAGCCAAAGATGAACAGTTATGTACCAAACAAACTGTACCATAGGGGTAAATAAAATTCCAATACATTTAAATGGGGCTTCTAATGCTAGGTAGGTTTCCAAAACATTTAAATAAAATAGTATTTTAGTCTTACTTGATAAATCCTATTCTTTTGGCCCATATAGAACACAGGTACTGTGAGGAGTTGATCTTCCTTTGGAAGGCAGAACACATCAAAAAGGCACGTTCTTGTGGGTGGAGCCTCTCCTCCCTTTCTGCAGGCCAACTGTCATGTTTCTTGTTTTTTTTCCGGGTTTTCCTGTGTTTTCTGGGATTTATGTTTCTCCCTTCTGGTCTCTCTTGTATCCGCCTTGGGGTTACACCCTTTTCTTGGGCCTATATCAAGCACCGATGCCCTTACATCGTTGTGTGATAAAAGCGTTCCTGAGATCGAGTTCTGTTGTGTTACTAGAGTTTTTAGTGTATTGACCCTGCTTTCTACAACTTCCTCTCTTTGACCTTGGCCTGTTCTACGACTCTTCTCCTGCCTGCTGATTTTGTACCTTGCTGCTTGACTGGTTCTGACCCTGGTTTGTTCGACTAGCCCTTTGTCTCACTCTCAGGTAGATGGCCAGTGTGTCGTCCAACGTTGTCAACACCCCATCGGGTTCAATTACTCTGAACCACAGTCGCCCTGTAAATCTTGCGACCCCCAGTCATATGGTAAAACTTAAGACTCATGGTGCTGCTGACCCAGAGTTCAACAGTGACATCCATACTACTGGTAGGTTATTATTAACGCTGCTTCCAGACCTGATGAGTAGTTGTCTGTATTCTAGGTGGCTGTCCTGTCATCGGGCTTCGCGGCCTGCTACACCACCCGCCTTTGGCCGCAGCAAGGCCTCCTGGAAGCAGCCACCCACCGCTAGCAGCACTCTCAAGCCATCGAACTCCAGCTTCTGGCTCATTGGGGCCCACTTAGTAAGTATTACTGTATTGTCTACTGTTGGTGTATACATTATACATATTAAATTAGCAGCCTGCTACCTCTTGTGGGGTTCTCCCTCCTTAAGGTTCTCTGGCAGCTTACATTGGGCGCTTCAGTCAGAGTGTCACATTAACCCCTCCCTGCCTCTGGTTTTATGATGTGAGAGAACCACAACAAATTTGGACAGCGAGAGAAGAACAAGAAAGCTCCTGTGAGAAAAGACCCTAGAAGGACTCCCACGCCCAGATAGGCGAGGCCAAGAGAGGTGCTTCGTTGAGAGTATCACATTTTAATCACGCCAATGACTTATCCGGCTGGTATGTTACGGGTTGTAGCCCATCAGGGCGCACAGCATGATCAGCATACCGCACAGATCACTCAGATGGACTCTAAACTGGATGCTATTGTGGCTATGCTGCAGCAGATGCAGTTAAGATTTGATGCAACCAGTCCTCCAGCTAGTCATCCTGCTCCTACGTCTGTGATCCCCCTGCCTGCTAGCTATCTTCTGTGCAAGATGTCGTTACCCAACCGGTTCAACAGATCTTCAACCGATCTTAGAGGGTTCTTGAACCAATGTTATCTGCATTTTCAGAACCAGCCTGAGGTCTTTGCTACTAATCAAGCCTGTATTACTTTTGTAGTGTCTCTTCTTTGCGTGTCTGCCTTGGCGTGGGTTCCCCCCTATTAGACCACGGATACCCCATCCTGGCTACTTTCCATTCCTTTGTTGCCACTTTCCGCTCTATTTTTGACACCCCTGGACGGCAGGCAAGAGCCGAAGTGGCCATTCTTGATATACAACAGGGATCCTGCACCCATGTGCAATACGCGGTAGAATTCCGCACCTGGGCATACATTGCAGAATGGGATGAGCGGGCCTTGAAGGCCATGTTCAGGAGAGGCCTCTCTGACAGACTCAAGGATGACCTTACTACCCAAACTATCCCTGATACCCTTGAGGGTTTGATAGCCCTATGCTCCACACTGGAGCACAGTATCCAGGAGCGTCTCTCTGAACACGATCATGATCGCAGCAAGAGACCACCTATCACACCGCCTGGCACCAAGGTTCCAGACCCCAGTGTCATCGTCCATGGTTCCTGAAGAGCCTGTGGAGGTAGGTTGGGTCCTTCGTCTCTCAGACGACGAGAAAACCAGGAGACACACTTCAGGTTTGTGCCTATATTGCGCTCAGCCTGGGCACTATGCTCAGTCTTGTCCAAACAAGTCGGGAAACAATCGGACTATACAGGTAACCGCCTTTGGTGACTCTGGAGTGGCAGGGCTCTTTATGGACGCTGCCTTTGCCACCCTCCATGGCATCCCATCTATGTCCAAGAAGGTCCCTATCTGGATTGTGACTGTTGATTGCTCCCCTTTAGGGGCTGGCCTCATCACCCTCGCTACAGCTCCTCTTGCCATGTGAATGGGTTCTTCCTACTCGGAGACACTGTCTTTCGACATTATTTCATGCCCACCAGCCCGGTTATTCTGGGTTATCCCTGGCTGAAAAGGAACAATCCCATCGTTAACTGGGTTGCTGGTACCCTCTTATTCCCTGGACTTCCGGTGGACACTACCAAGGTCGTACTATCCACACTTGATAGCTATCACGGTGCCCGTGCTCCCTTGTTGTTTTCTGTCAGTCTAATCCTGTGCTCTGCTGCCATTGGCTACTGTGTGTTTGTCCCGCCCAGTATGACCTTTATATACTGGGCTTTGGCACCCATCCGGTGCCCTTTCGTGGTGTTCTTGTGCCAGTGCTTGTTTCTGCTCAGTGTTTCCCAGTGTACCGACTTGGCCTGCCTGACTACTCTGCATCTTGTCTCCTGCTCCTGTGTACTGACCCGGATTGCCTGACTATTCTTCTGCGCCTGCTCCTGTGTACTGACCCGGCTTGGCTGACGTTTCTGCTCCTGTGTATCGACCCAACTCGGCTGAAGTTCCTGCTCCTGTGTACCAACCCGGCTTGGCTGACGTTCCTGCTCTGTGATCCGACCTGGCTTGGCTGACGTTCCTGCTCCGTGATTCGACCTGGCTTGGTTGGCGTTCCTGCGCTGTGTTGCCTTGGCGACATTCTGATTGTCAGGCAACTGTGTCTCCATTTCCTCCTGCAGAGTACAAGTGGCCTAGTCCCCGTTACAGCTACAGCAGTGTGCCATTGGCCTTGTCCTCCGTTACTGCACCTGCAGTGTACTAGTGGCCTAGTCTCAGTTATTGCCTCTGCAGAGGGCAAGTGCCTGTCTCCGTTACTGCTACGACAGTGTGCCCTGGGCCTAGTCTCCGTTACTGCTTCTGCAGAGTGCAAGTGTCTGCCTCAGTTACTGCTATGGCAGTGAGCCACCAGTTTGTCTCCGTTACTGCTTCTGCAGAGTGCATGTGTCTGCCTCCGTTACTGCTACGGCAGTGTGCCACCGGTCTAGTCTCCGTTATTGCTACAGCAATGGGCCATTGGTCTTGTCTCCGTTGCTGCTCAGGCAGAGTGCAAGTAGTCTGGTCTCCTTACTGCTACAGCAGTGCCTTATGTGACTCAGTTCCCATTACTACCTTGGCAGTTCACGTTTGTTCTGCTAACCTGTTGCTGGGCGTTACTAATCCTTCAGCTGTCTATCTGTACAGATCCCCATCACAGACCTCTCTGCACATGGGACTGTTTACACTCAAAGAAGACCATTAACCCATGCAATACCTCGCTCCTGGGAATCCATTATATTCTGCCTGACCTGTGTCAGTATAGACTGATGTGGACTTTATGTTTATGCTTGACCTGTGTAGGCATATGTATAAGTAACCTGTCGTGTGTCTGTATTATTCAGCTTATATACTACAGGACCTGTAAGGGTTATTTTATTACTGTGACTTCAATAAAACTGTGTTTTATCCTAAACCACTGTGTCTGTGTGTCAAACAAACTGTTACAATAGTGTACCATCTTCTCTTCCGAGACCATACTTAGCCTTCGCAGACATGTTCTGTAAAACCAAGGCAGGGATGTTACCCCCTCACCGTCCTTACGACTGTCCGGTAGATCTTTTACCGGTGCTACTCCTCGAGGAATACATTAAGGACAGCCTGGCCAGTGGGTTTATCCTTCCACATCCCCTGTGGGGGCCGGGATATTTTGTCTCCAAAAAAGGATGGCGGCCTCCATCCATGCGTGGATTATAGAGGGTTGTATCTCATAACCTGGAAGAATTGCTACCCTCTGCCCCTAATACCGGAATTGCTGGACTGGCTCGGAGGTGCCCGGTACTTCACAAAGCTAGATCTGAGGGGTGCCTACAACCTGGTTAGAGTGAAAGAGGGCAACGAGTGGAAAACGGCATTTAATACCAGGTTCGGGCATTACGATTATCTGGTTATGCCCTTTGGTCTTCGTAATGCTCCTGCCGTTTTACAAAACTTTGTTAATGACGTCTTTTGAGACCTTCTCTTAACTTTTGTCATTGTTTACTTAGACGACATTCTAGTGTTCTCTTCCTCTCTAGAGGAACACGGTGTTCACGTGTGCCAGGTGCTAACCCGGGTAAGAGAGAACCACCTATTTTGAAAAATGCGATTTCAAGAACTCCTCTTTGGCATTTCTGGGGTACATCATCTCAGCCCAGGGTCTGGCTATGGACCTCCAGAAATTGTCAGCAGTCACTAACTGGCCTCCATCTCACTGTCCTAAGGCCGTGCAAAAGTTAATCGGCTTTGCTAACTATTACCGCCGATTCATCAAGGGCTTTTCTGTGCTGGTAGCTAATATTATGGCTATTCCCCATTTGTGGGCTCCAGAGGCCTTGTTGGCATTTGATACCCTTAAGAAGACCTTCTCTTCTGCCCCCATCCTCAGATAAATGATCCCCTGGCTCCTTTTACTGTGGAAGTTGACGCCTCCAAGGTCGCTGCTGGGGTGATTCTCTCTCAGAGGAACCCTGATACTGGTGTCCTTCATCCATGCTCATTTTTCTCCAGACTATTCTCATCTGTGGAGAGAAATTATGACACAGGTAACAGGGAGTTATTGGCAGTCAAACTGGCCCTGGACGAGTGGCGTTACTTGTTGGAGGGTTCCCCTCATGTGGTATCCATACTCGATCTGTGCTCGATCCCTGGCTCAGTCTGACTTCCGTGTATGACCTCTGGCCTGGCTGACTACCCACTTTGTGCTAAGTACTGTGACTGTCTGACTACCTGTTACGTGTATGACCTTGGCTTTTTCTGACTCCGCTTGCGCTATACTTTGGGCCTGGCTCTCTCTCTCCATGCAGGTCCCTAGGCCTGGTCTTTGCTATCATACTAATCTGGGTTCTGTCTGACCTATAGGCCTTGTATAGCTCTGGTCTTACCTAGGATCTTGCCTGAACCCTAGCTTTCTAGGTGTGGTGTCTGACTGCTGTGTACTCTAGCTTTCTAGGGTATTGTGTCACTTTAGGCCCTAGCTTTCTAGGGCATCACACTTCTGCTGAACCTAGCATCCTAGGGTAGAGATCAGCCACTTGCCACCCTTCTCCATCTCAGGTGGTACCCAGAACTATAGGCAAGGTTCTCTGCCGTGTTCCTGGTTCCTGTATTCGGGCTAAGTTCAGTGTCAGTTCCTGGGTAGTGGACTGTAGCATTGTCTCCACCCCTGACCCAGGGGAAGGTTGGGGAAGTGCTTATTTGCTATTCATTATATTATCTTTCAATAAATTGCTATTGATTTTAACTGTACCTGTCAGAGTCTTTGTCTAAGCTACAGTGACAGTACGAAAGGGCTACATGACTACTGAAGGTACAGGCAACCCACAGGTGCCTAGCATTTTGGCCAGAATGGACATACAAGAGCATTGATCAGCTTTCCTTGGCTATGCAGACCCTCCTTAAGCGCACAGCACACCTTGACAGGGCTGCACAACAACCGGTGGCCTCCCCTGACTCTGCACCAGCAGTGGTTGCAAATTCAGAGATTGATAGGTTCTGAGGGCTGTCCGGATCCGCTCCATTCCCTCAACGCTATGATGGAGAACCTACACTCTGTTGTGGGTTCATCAACCAATTGGCGCCGAATGCTTTTCCAAGTGAACAAAGAAAAGTTGGTTTCATGATTTCTCTCCTGTCAGGTAAAGCAGTGGTCGTGGGCCAACCCATTATGGGAAACAGAGAAAACCATAATTTCGAATTTCACAGAATTTGTGACTGCATTCCGCAGAGTCTTTGATGTTCTGGCCCGGGCAATGTCTGCTGCAAAACAACTCATGACTATCTGCCAGGGCGCACACATGGTAGCTAAGTACACAATCGAATTTCATACTTTGGCGGCGGAGGCTCTGGTAGCCTCTTTCTCGCCAGGGCTAAATGACTTGATTAAAGATGAGACGACAGCCCGTGAGCTGCTAGAGGATCTAGATGAACTCATCACCTTTTCGATTCTGATTGATACTAGGATCAGAGAAAGATCCTCGGTTAAAGAACGGATGCGTAAGTCTTCCTCCTGATTGGCATCTAATTTTATGCTCCCACCCTATCCTCTCATGCCTCCTAGTGCTGAGACCATCAGCACTGAATCTATGCAACTGGGGTTCACGCGCCTTTCGGGGAAGGAGAGGGTCTTCCGTCGAAGAGAGGGCCTGTGCCTTTACTGTGGTAAGGCAGGCCACTTGTTGTGGTCTTGTTCTGTGCGGCCGGGAGACGCCTGCACCTAGGGATGTGTCAGGGACAGACCCTAGGTGGAGTTTCACAGTCCCCAGACCAGATGCAAGGGAAACCCATCCTTGAAGTGATAATATCTTGAGCTGCATCTTCGGTCAGGGCTCCGGCATTGATAGACTCCGGAGCCGCAGGATATTTCATGGATGCTATTCCATTGGTACCTCGTTCTTCTCCTCTCACCATTGAGGCCATTGACAGGAGGCTGTTGCAACTGTCACATGTGACACATGAGACTTGTCCACTCTCTCTAAGGGTAGGGGCACTCCACGTGGAGACTCTACAATTTCAGGTCATAAAGTCTCCCACTATGCTATCATTCTGGGGTTTCCTTGACTACAGACAACAACCCCAGAATAAATTGCCTACCAAGACCCTTTGTACCTCTTCCTTATTACCCTCATAGTATCAGTTTTTAAGTGAGGTATTCAATAAGTTAGAGGCCAGTACATTGCCAATGAACAGGGCATATGACTGTACTATTAATTTAATACCAGGTGCCATACTTCCTAAAGGGCGTACATATCCTGTATCGATGGACGAGAATTGAGCCATGGAGGAGTATGTGGCCAACGCCCTAGCCAGAGGGATTATTCGTAAGAAATCCTCACCTGCTGGTGCAGGATTCTTTTTTGTAAAGAAAAAAGATGGGGAGCTAAAACCCTGCATTGACTATAGAGGACTGAATAAACTTATTGTCAAGAATGCTTACCCCATACCGTTGAATACTGAGTTGTTCAACCGTATTAAGGGTTCCAAGGTGTTTACCAAACTTTACCTAAGGGCCAGATATAACCTTGTCAGAATCAAGGAGGGAGATGAGTGGAAATCTGCATTTAATACTCGTAGCGGACACTACGAATATTTGGTTATGCCATTTGGCTTATGTAATGCTTCGCCGGTCTTCCAAGAATTTATTAACGATGTACTAAGAGACTTGCTACAAAGATGTGTAGTAGTATATTTGGATGATATCCTAATCCATTCCCCAAACCTAGAGGCACATCGGGAGCATATTGCACAAGTTTTGCAACTTTTTAGGGAAAACAAGCTGTTCTGTAAGTTAGAAAAGTGTAAATTTCATAAAACTCAAGTGACCTTCTTGGGTTATGTAATTTCCTCATCCGTTCTTGCGATGGACCCACAAAAGCTCTTGGCTGTCCTGCAGTGGCCCCGCCCAGTAGGGCTAAAAGTCATACAGAGATTCTTGGGTTTCACTAACTATTATAGGAAATTTATAAAGAACTTTTCCACAGTGGTTAAACCACTGACTGACATGACACACAAGGGGGCGAACCCTTCTGAATGGTCCCCCAGTGCTCTCTGGGCATTTGAGGATTTGAAGTCTGCTTTCACAAGGGCTCCGATCTTGTATCCCAACCCAGCCCTACCCTTTACGCTGGAGGTCGATGCATCTGAGTAAAGTCTAGGTGCCCTCCTGTCCCAGTGATCAGGGCCTGGTAAAATCCTACTCCCAAAAAAATTGTCAACAGCTCGGAGTCTGTATGACATTGGTGATAGCGAGCTCCTGACCATTATCCTTGCTCTCCGAGAATGGCATTACCTACTTGAGGGGAGTTCTTCAATCCTGATTCTCACTGACCATAAGAATCTGACATATCTGTCAGAGGCTAAGAGGCTTTCTCCACTGCAGGCCAGGTGGGCATTATTTGTGTCCAGATTCAACTATGTGGTCTCATACCTCCCTGGCACCAAGAATGTTAGAGCAGATGCTCTGTCCAGGCAGTTCGGACCGTCTGATCATATTTTGGCTACTATACGCACTAGTATCACATCTCCCTTGGGAGAGGTGATTTTGGCCTCCCAAACCTCTGCTCCTGCAGACAAACCCAGCGGTAAATGCTTTGTACTCGAGTCCCTTCGCACCAGATTGTTGGAGACATATCAGTCCTCGAAGGCTGGTGGACATATTGGCTGTAACCAATTGATTTGGTCTGTCTCCCAGCTCTTTTGGTGGCCCAGTCTGAGGGCAGACTGCTCTGCTTTCATAGCAGCATGTTCCATCTGTGTTGTGCTAAGACCCCGAGATATCTTCCGGTAGGCCTACTTCAAATAGTTCCCAATGGTGAGTGTCCTTGGTCTCACTTGTCCATAGACTTTATGGTGGAACTGTCAGCGTCCAAGGGGAACACGGTCATTCTGATGATAGTTGACAGGTTTTCCAAGATGGCCCACTTTGTCCCTCTGAAGGGACTTCCTTCCTCAAGGGAACTGGCTGAGGTCTTCGCTAAAGAGGTGTTTCAACTCCACGGAGTGCCCAAGGTGTTGGTCTCTGATCGAGGAAGCCAGTTTGTGTCCTGCTTCTGGAGGTCTTTCTGTAATCAGATGGGTATCCAACTCTTGTTCTCCTCTGCCTACCACCCCCAGTCAAACGGTGCTGCTGAAAGATCCAACCAAGGGTTGGAAGAGTTTCAAGGCTGCTTCATTTCAGATCATCATGATAACTGGGTAACCTTGTTACTGTGGGCTGAGTTTGCCAGGAACTGTGCCATGAACTCTTCCTCCCAGAGGTCTCCTTTCCTGATCAACTATGGTTTCCAGCCATCGTTGCTTCCTAACTCCTTTTGGGTACAAGACATTCCGGCTCTGGATGAGCATTTTCGGCAACTCTGCTCCACTTGGGTATGGGTCTAGAAAGCCTTAAAAAGGTCCACACAGCGCTATCAGAGACCTCCAAATACCTTGTAAAAAACTGGCCCCTCTTTTTGTAGGTCCCTACCGGGTGCTTTGGAGAGTCAACCCTGTCACATATGCCTTGGACCTTCCTGCTGGTATGCGCAGTCACAATGTGTTTCATGTATCCTTACTTAAGCCATTGATCTGTAACTGCTACACTTCTGCGCCTGTCCGGCCTAAGCCTATACAGGTGGAGGATCAAGAGGAGTATGAGATCCAAAGCATTCTAGACTCTCGTCAGAGGTCACCTACAATATCTTTAACACTAGAAGGGTTATGGTCCTGAAGAGCATTCCTGGGTGTCCAGTGGTAATGTCCATGCTCCTGCGTTGCTCCGCAAGTTCCATTCCTAGTTTCCATCTAAACCTGGTCCTCTTCTGCGAGGGAGAGGTCATTGAGGGGTGGGTACTATCATTGTGCCCATGATCTTCTCCCATGGGGTTACCTGATTTTCTCCACTTGTGCTGAACAGCAGCATGTCTGGTCACTGCCTGACTTCCTGTTTGCATTGCATGTTACTACAGCGCACTCGCTATTTTGTAGTCACAGCTTAATTGACTGATCTATGCTCTGCCTCTCCAGTAGGCCTTATATGTGGCCTTCAAACATTGCTTCAGTGCCCTTTCGTGGTGTATCTGAGCATTTGTGACCCGTTCTTGGCTGCTGATTCTGATTCGTGTATGACCCTTGGCTCTGTTTGACTACCCGATTTGTGCCTGAATTTCTGACTTTGTCTGACTACCCAATCCGGGCTCTATCCCTGGCTCAGTCTGACTACCCGATCCATGTATGACCCCTGGCCTAGCTGACTACCCGCTCTGTGCTAAGTACTGTGGTTCTGTCTGACTATCAGTTACATGTGTGACCTTGGCTTTGTCTGACTCCACTTGCACTATACCTTGGGCCTGGCTCTCTCTCTCCGTGCAGGTCCCTAGGCCTGGTCTTTGCCATCATACTAATCTCGCTTGAACCCTAGCATTCCAGGGTGTGGTGTCTGACTGCTGTGTACTCTAGCTTTCTAGGGCATCGCGCTTCTGCTGACCCTAGCATCCTAGGGTAGAGATCAGCCACTTGCCACCCTTCTGCATTTCAGGTGGTACCCAGAATTGTAGGCAAGGTTCTCTGCCGTGTTCCTGTATTCGGGCTAAGTTCAGTATCAGCTCCTGGGTAGTGGACTGTAGCACTGTCTCCATGCCTGACCCCGGGGAAGGTTGGGGAAGTGCTTATTTGCTATTCATTATATTATCTTTCAATAAAGTGGTGTTGATTTTAACTGTACCTGTCAGAGTCTTTGTCCAAGCTACCGTGACATATACACATAAAATAAGTCCTCCCCAATCATACTTTTGGTCCTTAGGCGCCAAAATGCAGAGGCGTAGTTCGGTACTTCTGGGTTGATGTCATAGGAGGCTTATCAAGTTGTCAAGCAACAAACTTACACATTGTACTGTCATGTTACTCTTGCCGGCTGAGAGCAAGAGCAACTAACCTACCTTGGCCCCCAAAGGAGAAAGAAATGCACCAGTAAAGGTTCTATAGTGTGTGCTTGAATCATGCATGGACGAACAAAATATATTGAATGAAGGACAAAATTCCGATAGATGTGTTAATATCCAATCCAATATAGAACACAGGTACCATGGGGATATACCAACAGTAGGCTCTCAGAGGTGAGAAAAGGAGAAAGGACCTCACACCTGTCCTGATGATACCAGAGTTCCCTAGGAATATCCAGAACCGGAACAGCCCAAACCAAACTAAGTGTCAATGAACACTGCAAAATAGCCCTGGGTGCTTAACACAGACATATTACTGCAATGAGAAGGTTTTCATTTCTTTTAAGAATCATGGGCGGGGTGTTCTCTCTCTATGGCTAATTTTATTCAGACTAATAAAGTTTGTCTGTTGTGTGGAGACTGAAACTGGTTCTATTTCCTCCTAACCCACACAACCCATTTCTCCATCACAGTTGGCAGTTCTGCCATCCACTCAGTAACCAAAGCACACTCTCTTGGGGTCATACTCTATTCTACCTTGATATTCTCTTCCCATATCCAAGCTGTCACCAAATCCCGTCGGTTCATCCTGAAAAACATTGCTAAATATACTTCCCTTCCTTTGTATGTCAACCGCAAAAACTCTCACTCAGGCCCTCATTCTCTTTAGACTCGACTATCGAAACATTCTTCTCTCTGGTCTTCCTCCCTCTGCTTCATTCTGTTATCCATTCAGGTACAAGAATAATTACCTTTGCTCCCAGATATCTTCCCTCTCATCTACTCCTGAAATCCCTCCTTGGATACCTATAAGATCTCATATAAATTACAAAGTTCTTCTCCTCTCCTTTAAGTCATTTTCTTCTTCAGCACCCTCTTACATTTCTGCTCTGATCTCCTGCTACACTCCTTCCCGTCACCTGCATTCAGGGTTATTTATTCCTCTCCTTACCCAACTTGGAGCCATCTCTCGGCTGCAATCTTTTCCACTGGCTGCCCCTCGACTTTGAAATGCCCTCTCTATCATCATTTGCCAATTATCCATACTCATCACTTTTAAGCATCTCCTGAAAACCCACCTGCTCAAGGAGGCATCTCAATAACAATAATCTCCTTGTTCACACTTACAGGCATATTAGAATCATTCTGTATTTCCTTCACTTATGATCCTCCTCCCACTGTCTCTGTAGGTTTTAATGATTACTAATTAGATTATAAGTTCCTTGGGGCAGGGTCCCTTTTCCAATGAATGATTCCCTTTTCTGCATTTTTCATCCAGCTAATAATGCAATGATAGCACTTTAGCCTGATGCTCTTAACCCAGTTCTGTATTTTGTTTTGTATTGTACTATTACAATTTCTGTGTACAAGAGCTGTGTACAAGTATGGCACTATATAAATAATGATACATACATACATACATATACATATGGAGCTAAAATGGTGCACAATAAATACAGGTAAGTTAAGATACTATGTAAAAAATATATAAATAAACCTGACTTCTATGAAGGATTGCTGCCTAGGTAAGTACTTCTGTTAAATACATTAAGACACATTTATTCATATAGGCATAATTCCCCTTTAATGGATTAAGGGAGGGGGTGGTGAAAAGGGATGCTTACAATTTTTAATGCTGCATTTTCACAGCAAATAGAATAAAGCCCATATAAGTTAGAACAAGAAATCTGCACAATCATATGTACAATTTACTTTTGAGGGCAAAACTTTTTTACTGAATTTTGCACATTTTTCTAAAATTAGAGAATTAGTGACTGCACTAATTCAGCAAAGCAGTTAGTACACATTTTCATACATCTCTAAGAGAATCAGCCACAAGGAACAGACTTATCAATGGGGGACTATACAGCCGCATAGCTAAAGATACAATAATGAAAACCTAAAGAGGCTGGCCTCCACTCCTTCTGCTTCTCAGGAAACATGACAGTGAGAAAAGGTTTATTTGATCAAAGTTTCAATTACACTACATAACCTTCCTCAGGACAAACAAAAATGTCAGAGTGCTTCCCTAAATACCCTTCTAAAAACAAATAGGCTCCAAAAACGGCATCTAAGTGCAAAATTACATTGTAACCAGTGCTAAATAATTAGCAACCCTTAGCCAATTAGAAGAACACAGACTACAGAGTAAACATTTAGACAAAAAGAAGAAATGGTAACAATACTGATTAGCATGATTACATGAGTAGGTTGTCAGTATCACAAGGAAATAATTATGCTATTAATCACAAAAAGAGGGGAGCCCACAAGAAAAAAATAGACATACATATATTAACGCTAACGAAATAGTTGCCCGCTGGGTGGATGTAACAAGGAACATAAGGGTAAGGAAGGCTAGAAGTGTCATTATGCAGTTGCAGGTCCATGCTTCTTCAAGAATTCTCCTGCTGACTCCATTTCTCCTCTGAGATCAAAGAGTAAATTTGATCCCCAAATCCAGATCCTGATATCAGAACTTATATTTGTAGAATCAGCATTGACGCCAACACTATTCAAACTACTAGGAAATATCCTAACCTTTCTCTGGCTGCAAGATCTGCACTCAAATCCTTAAGGGAAGATTCTGCAATAGTTGTAAGAACAGCAGACAAAGGGGGCACCATTGTGATACTTAACTCTTTTGACTACAGAGCAGAAATCCTAAATTATCTGATACAAGTACATATCACACACTTACCAATGACCCTACGATACCCTTTAAAAAGTATAATATTCTGTCTTCTGCATTTGCTAATGGTTGGATAACTGACTCCCTGTTCAAATTCCTCTCAGTAAATTATCCAGTTTGTCCCAAAATACATAAAAATCTAAATAACTCACCAGGGCGTCCAATTATCTCAGCTACACGATAACTTCTACAACCTATTGCCATATTTCTTGATTCAGTTCTCCAGCCATTGGTCAAACAGATGCTGTCTTACATTCAAGACACCACAGATGTTTTTTTTTTAACTTAATCTCAACCATTCTTAATTATTGCACTACTGATAGTGGCATCATTAATTAATTCTTTGCGATACTGACAACCTACTTGTTATCAAGCTAAGCAGTGTTGTAGCCATTTGTTCTTTTCATCTAAAGGTTTGCTCCGTAGTCTTTTTTTTTTTTTTTTTTTTTTTTGAAAAGCTTTATTGATAAATCAAAACGTTACATCGTCATATCAATGAAAGACATATAAAATGACAATTCCATAAAAGAAAACAATTCCAATGGCGAAAAAAAAATACAGTGAGTGTACAACAAGTCTTATCAGAGTTTAATTCAATGCGTAAAAAAGAAATATATGAAGCAGAAACCATAGTACTGCTCTAATGTCCATCAAGACCCTTTGATACCGCTAGACTACACTGACATCAGGGCATTGTTCAAACATGTGGACAATTCGAGGGTAATGAAAAAAAAAGTAGCATTGAATAATTAAAGACCATCAATCTAGTAAGATGACAGAGATGACATAAGAAAAAATAGAGCAGACATAGTCAAGATTAAGAAAGAAATGAAAGGAAGATAGATGAGTCATAAAGAGAACTAAAGAAAGAGGAAGAAGCTAAATTGGCAGAGTAAGGGGAAAAAGGTAGGAAGGAGGGAAAGAATCCGGGAGGAAAAAAGGGGGGGGGGGGACCAGGGGGAGTCCCGCTTCGGCCACCGCCAACAGCGCTGGGAAATAGTCCCACAACTAGAAGCCTGCGCTGTCACAAGTCGAAATTGCTATAGTAGAGGGAACAGAGAAGGCCCATGAGGACCTATCCCAAAACTCCCACACCGCTCTGTAGTCCCTAGCCCTACTCAGCGAGTAAGCATGTATCTTCTCCATATCTCTGAAATGGTTAACTCGTCCCCTCCAGCTTTCCAGAGAAGGGACTGTCTGGGCCCTCCAGGACGAGGCAATGGTCAATCGAGCTGCAGTCAGCATGAAATGAAGCAATGGAAATTTCCGAGCAGGGAAGGTAGAGCTCAGGGAAAATAGAAAGAGAAGAGGATCACCCGAGATCGGAAAACCCAGCACCTCACAGAGAACACCTTCAATCTTGGACCAATAAGTCGCGATCAGCTCACAAGTCCACCAGATATGTGTCATTGTGCCTCCCATTTCCCCACATCTCCAGCACACATCTGGTACTCCACATCCCATCTTTGCTAGGCGAGAGGGCGTCAGGTACCATCTAGTGATTAATTTGTAAAACCCTTCTTGGGAAGGAACATCTCTAGGGAGATAGTGCATCAGGCCAAAAATACTTCTCCATACGTCTCGATTTTCCAATATAGGAACCTGCAATTCTCTACTCCACACAGAGGCAAAACCTGGAAGGTCTTGAGTGTCACCATCACCCAAGAGTTTATATACTTTGGAAAGTAAACCGGACCTATTTATATCCGTGACTAAAAACCTCTCCATAGGTGACAGGGGTCTGACTACTGGTCCGTGGCGTAATAAACGTTGTATATAGTGCCGAATTTGTAAATATCTCCACCATTCCGACCCCGGGATCCCCTTCGACCGAACCAGGTCATTAAACAGAATAGGCTTCCCCTCCTCAAACAGCGAGGCAATGTGTCCCAGACCTTGGGTCTCCCAACATCTGAACGCTCCTGCTTCCATACCCGGAGTAAAGTCTGGGTTGCCTCGTATGGCCAGAAGTGGCGAAGGATAGGCTGTCCAACCCCTACGATCTCCTCTCCTCCAAAGGCGCAAAATTGGGCCCAAAATCGGACATTGCAACAAAGCACTAGGGGTCTTAGCTTTCGGTATAAAAGGCAGCTGCTTTGGGTCAAGCAGTGGGAACGACTGTAGAGAAATATGCGACCAGTCAGCCCTTGAGCCACCTTGCATCAGGTCCACCAAATTGGTAAACACACAGGCTTCATGGTAACGTTGAAAATCCGGAAAAGCCAAACCACCCTCCTTCCTAGGGGCCATCAGCAATTTTCTTCCACAGCGCGGATTCGTCTTCCGCCAGACAAATTTGAAGAGTATCGAGTGAAGTGAGCGAAAGAAGGCTTTGGGGAGACTAATCGGCAAAGCCTGAAATAGATATAAGACACGTGGCAGGATAATCATCCTTATCACATTTATGCGCCCAAACCAGGATATATGTAAATCATTCCAAGACCGTAAAGTATCGGATATAGACCCCAGCAATGGAGTATAATTAAGAGCGTAAATGGAGGAGAGAGAGGATGGAATACGCACCCCAAGGTAAGTAATGTGTGACGAGGGCCACATAAAATGGAATTCCCCTTGCAGTGTTTTACATAGTTGAGAGTCTAGCCCAACATTCAAAATTTCGGATTTCGAAGCGTTAATTCGTGAATTAGAGAGAAAGCCATATTCGTCCACCAGAGATACTACGGCCCTCAGAGAGACAACCGGGTCCGTCAAGGTAAGTAAGATGTCATCCGCAAAACCTGAGACCGTAAAGTCTCTATCAGGACCCGGCACTCCTTTAATATCCGGATGAGATCTAATTGCATTCAAAAGAGGTTCCAGGACTAGTACATAAAGCAAGGGTGACAGAGGACACCCCTGTCTAGTACCATTTAGAATGGGAAAGGGATCAGAAAGCAACCCATTTACCTTGACCCTAGCAGTAGGGTTTGTATATAACGCCTGAATCCAATTAAGAAATCTAGGACCCATCCCTATCGAGTCAAGGACCCCAAATAGAAACCCCCAATGGACTCTGTCAAAGGCCTTCTCTGAGTCTAAAGAGAGAAATATAGTAGGGACCTTAGTAATCGATACACGGTGGAGGATCGAGACAATGCGAATTGTGTTATCTTTCGCTTGGCGGCTGGACACAAATCCAGCTTGATCCACATGAATCAAAGTAGGTATGAACTCTCTAAGCCTCAACGCCAAGAGCCTAGCAAACAATTTAAGGTCTACATTCAGCAGAGAAATTGGTCTATAATTAGCGCAACTCTCAGGATCCTTCCCTTCTTTATGAATCACAGTAATGTGAGCCTCAGTTGTCTGAGGTGGGAAGGCCGAGGAGGCAGAAATGGAGTTGAAAGAAATTGACATCCAGGGCGATAAGATGTGAGAGTACGTTTTATAATAACAGGCTGGTAAGCCATCGGGCCCAGGACTCTTCCCCATCGGCAATTGTCGGATTGCCTTACAAATCTCATCTACTGTAAAAGCACGTTCTAAGGATACAACCGCAGCCTCTGACAATTTCGTTTTTACGAAACGCTGTAGAAAGGATCTCAACAGCTCCTCCCGGTTGCGACCTGTTGCGTCCGCCGGGGGGGCAGAGAGGTTATACAGAGATGCATAAAAAGTCTTAAAAGAGTTTGCTATGTGATCACTGCGAACCAAGGAGAGTCCCTGAGGATCTTTGATCTTCCTGACCGTACAAAGTCTGAGCTTCTTCCTTACTACTCTCGCCAGTAGTTTCCCAGACTTATTGCCCTGTAGGTAAGCCTGGTATTTATACCACATATAGGACTTATGTACTGAAGACTTAAGGAGAGCTGAAACCTCCTGTCGTATCCGGAGGACCTCTCTACCCACTTTTGAATCCAAGGAAGACTTATGGACACGTTCTAGATCAGAAAGACGGACCAGTAAAGCCTGTAACTCTCTAGCTTTCTCCCGTTTCTTATGAGCCCCCATTTTAATGAATTCTCCACGAATAACAGCTTTATGTGCCTCCCACCAAATCGGTGGAGGAACTTCAGCAGTAGCGTTTTCACGAAAGTAATTCTGCAAAGTGTGTTCTATCCTGTCTTTCCCAGCGGAGTCAGAGAGGAGTAACTCATTAAGTCTCCACATGGAGATACCTTTCTTGCTATTTGGGAGAGATAAGTCAACGAACACAGGGCTGTGATCAGACCAGGTGATATCTCCAATCTTTGGGTTACTTAAGAAGCGTAGTGAGTATTGATCACATAGGAAAAGGTCGATCCTGGAATATTTATTATGGGCATGAGAGAAGAAAGTGAAATCTCTATCAGAAGGATGTTCTAAACGCCAAATATCAAGAAGGTGATAACGATGAAGGGTGGCATTAAAGGATGCAACCACAGATTTTTTAAAAGAAGAATGAGGTGGGTTACAGTCTATAGAGGGGTCTAAAGGGAAATTTAGATCTCCACCAAAGAGCAAGACACCCTCGTGAAAGGCCTCCAGCTGATTAAGGAGATCCAACAGGAAGCTACCCTGCTTCTCATTCGGGAAGTAAGCATTTACTAATGTAATTTTGGTGTCCCATAGGACACCCTTGACCATTACAAATCGTCCCAAAGGGTCACAGAAACTGTCTATGGCAGTCCAGGGCACAGAGCGGTGTAGGAAAATCGAGGCACCCCTCGTCTTAGACTCCGATGTGGAATGCCATTGAAACGGGTAATGATGGGAGCCAAAAGCAGGGTGGGAACCTCTGCGGAAGTGAGTCTCCTGTAAGAACAGAACCCGTACTTCGTTCTTAATCATCTCCCTTAGCAACATGCTCCTTTTCTCAGGGACATTCAATCCATGTGCGTTAAGGGAACAACATTTCAACTTCAAATAGTCAGCCATAGTGGAGTTCGTGGACGTAGCGCACAAGGCAAAAGCGAGAGTCCCCCCAGACGTAGGAAATAGACAAAGGGGAAGGGAAAACCGGGGAATGGGTAGTAGTTAGATGGGCTAAGGGAAGAGAGGGAATAGAAAGGTCAGAAGGAAACAGAACAGAAAGGAGGAAATAGAAAGAAGGAAAGAAGAGAAAAACTTCGAACCAGAAGTGTCTCCCAACGGGCACTGGGGGAAGAGTCCTATGGGAGACACAAGCGCACTAAAGAGTACGCTGATGAGTAATATTAGAACAAGGCTAGGCCAAGTCAGCCCAACCCGGGAACACAACAGTACATCTTAATACAGTAACAATTCGGTAACTATGAACAATGACCCGAAAAAGAGGTATCCAGCTGAGCACAGCGACCTCTAAAACTATAAGGCATAAAAGTAATAAACACGGATAACCCTTATATCCCAAACCATGTTCGCGTCTCAAACCGAGCCCTGATTAGGGCGCCCGGCGAGGCTGCTGCCCAAGAAGGTCAAAACTGCTGACCGGAAGTAGAAAATTCTGGGCAGTAAGGACAGCACTAAACCCAATCCACCCCCCATCTAGACCACTGATTTACAGCCCTATGTACCTAAGCGTACAGGACCCCCCTTCAGACCCCCCCCAAACAAGGGGGGAGAGTCCGGAGCGGCAACCCTGCACCACCCGCCCACTAGTCGCCTCTGTCCAGCACAGTAGGCGGCATCCACCCATGAATAGCTTCAAAATGACTCAAGGAGCTCCAAGACAAACCCCTATATCCTCATAACACTGACCACCCAGGTGCACGACCGCAACCACCCCCACGGACCAAATAACTCGTATAGGCAAATAATCAAGGGGGCGACTAACGGCCGCACACCCGGGCTCGTCTAACGCATTCCCAACCACCCGACCAACCAATTCTCAACTTCAGCTCCAAGTACGCCAGAGTGGACCCCACCGGACAACAGAGAAAAAAGTCACTATCGCCCGAAGGGGTCCACCCCAACGCCCCCTCCTCCAACATCAACTCCAATGTGTAGCATAACATACTGTACATGAAATATAGCAGAACAGGTAAAACAGGTATACATTGGGTAAAATCAAACCCCTCTAAAACCCCCATAAGTGACCCGTTACCTCCCGCACATGTCTCTACCTACATTCATACGAGCATTAGCAGCAGAACAATGCAAGTTTCCGACCAGGTAAGTCTCTGCGGGAGAAGGAACAAAGCAGGCTCGGTGCCGAGCAAAGGCAAGTCAGGGGACCATCCGGCCGGGGCAAGTCCCAAGAGCATAGCGCATATGAGAAATGTTCCATCCGGAGTGAAGGAAGGTATATATCGTCCTTTAAATAAGTCAGGCTGGTGAGCTCGGACCATCTCCTCTCGAACTCCAGTGCGGGGCACTACTAGGGGCCTCACTCCTAGATCTGTTTTCGGAGGACGGGCCCGCCTCCTCGGTCCAAGAATCCCTCAGGGAAGCCGCCATGGGTGGGATCTGTAGAGCGGTGCAGAAAGTATCGGCTTCTTCCAGCGCTCTGATGAAGGCCGTTGTCTCACCCTTCTGTGCTTGTAGACTAAAGGGAAACCCCCAACGGTACCTCACCTGGTGCCGAACCAGATGACTGGTCAGGGGCTTAAAAGCTCTTCTTTGCTGGAGAGTGTAAGGCGATAAGTCGTTGTAAATTTGAAATTCCGATCCCTCATAGATCAGAGGTTCCATTTCTCTACTCCGTCTGAGGATCTGTTCTTTCTCTCTGAAATAGTGGAGACAGCAGATTATATCTCTAGGCCTCTGATTTGGGCCTTGTCTACGCCCCAGTGCCCTATGAGCTCTATCGAGGCGAATTTCATATGTGTCAGGCTTGTTCAGAATCTTCCGAAAAATTACTTGTAGGGCCTGTTCAAGTTGTTTGGGTAGGATGGTCTCGGGCAAATTTTTCAAGCGTAAATTGCATCGACGCCCTCTGTTATCTAGGTCATCTAATCTATATTGTAGATTAGAAATCGTATCCTGTTGTTCTGAAATACATTGTTCCAGTGCCAGGAGCTGATCTTTATACGTAGAGTGGTCCGTTTCCAGAGATTTCACCCTATGACCCAATTGAGAGACATCCGACTTGAGGTCCTTCATGTCTCGGTGGAAGGATGCTTTCAAATCGTTGAAGAGTTCTTTCATATCGGCCTTCGTCGGCCATGCTGAGGATTCCAGGTCAGTTGTCTGAGACGCCATGTGTCTCAAAGCCGTAGGTATTGAATACTCCCGAGAGTCGGGCCCAGAGGAGTCAGAGGGACCAACGTCTACACACGCAGTTACACCACGCGGCGAAGGCCTCCCGCTTGGCGAGGCGGCGGGTAGCTTTTTTGGAGGTCGTGACGAACGTCTCTGGGTCTTGGTAGCAGATCCGCACGGCATGTGTATCAGCGGGGTCTTGTAGGAGAACAGAGGTCTCCACCAAACTTGTTAGCTTAGTCAAAAACAATTAGTTCCCAGGTCGAGCCACGGAGCCAAGCTAAAACACGTCCATGTTGGACAGACGCTAGCTCCGCCCCCCCTCCGTAGTCTTTTCTAATTGGCTAAGTGTTGCTAATTAATTAGCACTGGTTATGACATCATTTTGCACCTAGACAATGTCATCGAAACATTGATCAAATAAACCTTTTCTTGCTGTTTTACTGCATTTGAGAGTGCTTTTCTCTTCACTATACTACTTCTGTACCAGCCTTGAAAAATGGCACACAGACCAATGACTCTCTTAAACATGAGTGCCTCCTTCTCTTCTATATACAGTTTAATCAAAATTATTCAACCCCCATTGAAAATTAGGTCTATTTTCAAAATGTACCAACTTTCAGCTGTTTGCAATGAACAAATCAAACACAGGCAATTGAAATAGCTCAACACTACGAATGCTTCAAGTGCTTTCCCCAAATTCAACTGAAAATGCAACTTATAATGACTTTTCTCCATTCTCAAAATTATTCAACCCCCCTAAATAGAATCCCTCACAAAAGCACAAATATGCAAAACAGATGTTGTCTCAAGCACGCCTGATGCAACTAATCAAAGGCTTCACTAGTTGCACCAGGCATGCTTGAGCTGGAACAAATGAAATACCTGAACTGGCTAAGGGTTTGTTGAGTGTCACATTTTACTGCATGTTAGCCATATTTCTAAGTCAAACGAATGGTCCAAAAAGTTAAGAGAAGAGATCATCACCCTTCACAAACAAGGAACAAGATACAAAAAGATAGCAAAGGCACTGTGTTCCTAGGGATACTGTGAAGCATAGTTCACAAGTTCAAAGTCAAAGGAACAGTGGTTACACTACATGGATGGGGCAGAAAAAGGAAGCTATCAGTGGCTGCAACCAGATTTCCTAGAATGCAGGTTGAGAAAAACCCTCGAGTGACTGCAAAAGACTTGGTAGCAACAGGCACTGAGGTTTCAGTGAGCACAGTATGGCGTGTACTAAATGCAGAAGGTTTCCATGCCAGAACTCCAAGACGTGCACCACTATTGACCCAAAAGCACAAGAAAAGTTGGCTCCAGTATGCTCAAAATCATATAAATAAGCCACAGAAGTTTTGGGATTCTGTTCTATGGAGCGATGAAACAAAACTGGAGCTTTTCGGCCCAATGGATCAGCGGTATGCCTGGAGGAAGAAGAATGAAGCATACACTGAAAAGAACACTCTGCCTACACAGTTAAGCATGGTGGTGGCTCGGTGATGCTCTGGGGATGCTTTGCATCCTCTGGCACTGGAAACCTGTAGCGTGTGGAAGGCAAGATGGATTCATTGAAGTATCAGTAAATCCTAGGAGAAAACATCATGCCATCTGTGAGGAAAGCTGAAGCTTGGGCATCATTGGACCATCCAACAGGGCAATGATCCCAAACATACCTCAAATTCCACGAAGGCTTGGTTGCAGAAGTAGTCCTGGAAGATTCTACAGTGGCCATCACAGTCACCTGACTTGAACGCCATAGAAAATATCTGGTGGGATTTGAAGAAGGGGGTTGCAGCACACAAACCCAAGAATATTACTGAATTGGAGGCCATTGCCCATGAGGAATGTGCTAAGACTCCTCATGAATGCTGCCAGAAGCTGGTGTCTGGCTATGCATCTCGTTTACAGCAGGTCATAACAGCAAAAGGGTGTTCTACTTAGTACTACAGATGCTTGCCATGAAGGGGTTGAATAATTCTGAGACTGGAGAAGTCATTATAAGTTGAATTTTCAGTTGAATTTGGGGAAACCAATTGAAGCATTCATTGTGTTGAGCTATTTCAATTGCTTTTGTTTGATTTGTTCATTGCAAACAGCTGAAAGTCTGTAAATTTTGAGAATAAACCTGATTTGCAATGGGGGTTGAATAATTTTGATTACAACTGTATATATCTACATGCATATGTGTATATACACATATATTATATGTTTAAACATATACTTTCACAGTTGTATTTTAAGGTTTATGCTCCTTTAACCCCTTTGATGCTAAAGATGTGTCTAATGCAATACAATGCAATTCACTGGAGAAAGCTCCAGTGTCCCAATAGTTAAATTTACCCTTATTTCCAATGCCATAATTTCTGAATACCTTTTAAGATCAGTGATTCTTAACTTCAGCAGACCCAGAGGTGAATATATCCCTGACTAAGCTCTAGTAGATCAATTACAGTGAAGGACCCACTGATTATACACGTGATCAAGCAGAGGTATCCTGGAAACTTGATCTGTTGGTATGCCCAGAAGATTAATGTTGAGTAACACTATTTTTAGATGGTTGCATGCCTCTCCTTCCCATTGCCCCATCTACTTGAACAGGCGCTATTTTAAAGTGTCATTGAAGATCTGGAAGGACATCTCATAGTTAATCCCATTTTATGGCTGTGTCCCATTTCTTGTAAAAGATATTTCAAATGTAAATAAAAGGAGTGAAATATTTCCTGTTTACGGTGGAAAATTGTGACTTCCTGCACTGCTTCTAATTACTGCTATACTGCTCCTCATTTATAATAACTTGAGATTATTTTATACAGTAAACTGTTTATATGATCCTTCAAGTCACTAGATCTGGTACCTTTAAATCTGACTGCAGCATTCCAGATCTTAGTGTTAGGATTTTGTTAATAATCAAAGCAAAGCAAGCTTTGCTATCCTCTCCCTATAAACTAAATGCAATATAAAGATAAATAATATAATGTATTATATGACCCCTTCTCAGAGTATATCCTCTAAATAGCAGAATTAGAGACAATAACATTACATATATTAACCCACTGAGTGCCAGTGGGTTGGTCAATACATTGCTTCGCCACCCATCTGGAACTCAAAGGGTTAATGGGAAATTATCACATTTTTCTGCCTATTCCTATAGGACAAGCTTTAGTAGAAAGTATGAGGATTCTCTGCAGCCCCAAAATAGCCATTAAAAAAAAAGTTAAAAACCTGTCCCCCTTAGCTGGAAAGCAACCCGGAAGACTGTGCCTTCCATCAACAAGTTGTTGTGATACTGGTGGTATATGAGGACCTGCATTGAGCTGGACAAGAAACAAGGACCATGGTGCAGTGTTGTTTCTTCCTGGAGGAGCATGGAATCTGGATGGTTGCATTCGTTACACCACTTTAAACTACTTACCACTACTACCAATAAACAGACACAACAACATGAGGGTGTTGGAAAGGTTGCAGCATTGTATTAAATAAATAAATAAATAAATAAATAAAATTAGTGTTTATTTCCAAAAAAACATTAACCAATTTAATAAACTACACACTCTTATCAGCCATACCAGCCTGATAAGCCAACATGTAACCAAGGATAAAAATGTGGCTCCTCCCTACCAGCCAGGAGCTTAGAAATACTATAATAAATTATCTTAAAACCATCCATGCTGCAACTTTTTACTACACAAATATATATATCACCAAACATATAACACTGTTAATACATATATATATGTTATTATTAAAGGGACACTAATGTCCTAAAAAATGTTTCTTGTTTTGTAGCATTTAAAAAAAAAAATTATATGGCACAAATCCTCTCTCTCAAACCTTTATGGTTTGAGAGATATTCACATGTAAAGTTCCCCCCTCATTCCCCTTCTCCAGACGTCAGTGTCTAGCCGACAGCAGGAGATCCCGGTCCTGGGACCAGCCAGTGGCTCCTCAGCAGAGCAGAAATCTCAACATTGGAAAAGAATTACTTTATTGGAAAGGTCTACAAAGTGTGCCTGGTTTGCAAGTACATTTTGTAGACCGTTCCAATGAAGTAATTATTTTCCAATATTGCTACTGCGGCTCTGCTGAAGAGCCTCCTCATGTCGGCCGACACGGATCTCCTGCTGTCAGCTTTACAGTTGGTCAGGAGTAGGGAAACTTTACATGTAAATATCTCTCAAATATATAAACAAAACATACTTATATAACCAGTGCAAAACCAGGGATGGGGGATGGGGCAAGATCTGGACCTCTCTGGAAGTGTTTCAGCAAAACTGAGGTCAGATACTGATGATGGGTATATAAACCCCAAATTCCCACTCAAACAGAGCTACTTGGCGTGAGGCAACTACCCTGCAGCCAACACAAGTTCTGGAAAATTCTTGGGCTAAATAAAGAAATCCTACTCTATTTAAAGGAGTATCACCTAATTCCATAATTACCATAGTTTTTTTTTTTTTTTTTTTAAACTACACAAGAGGCAACCCACAGCTCCATGGGGTCCCTCCTTATATTTCGGTTCCCTTACATGGAGTCTGGATGGTTACACTGTTTACACCCCTTTAAACTAATTACCACTACTACCAATAAACAGACGCAACAACTTGAAGGTGGTAGAAAGGCCACAGCATTTTATTAAATAAATAAAATGCATGATTATTTCCAAAAAACATCAACAATTTAATAAACCACAAACTCTTATCAGCCATACCAGCCTGATAAGCCAACATGTAAACAAAGATAAAAAAAAATGTGGCTCCGCCCTGCCAGCCAGAAGCCGAGAAATACTATAATAAAATATCTTAAAACCCACACAGTCAGCCCTTGTTACATACAACAAGGGCTAAGCCCACGCATCTCGCAAAGCGCCGATTCGATCAGGGATTGAAAACCAATATTAAAAATGTCTCAGCCAACATCAGAAAGGTGTATCCCATCTGTTCTATAAAGGCCATTTCCACCATCCTCTAAGTCACTATGCCGATATGACAAACCCCCCAAATGCTGAAAATGTTATGAAGCATTCTATTAAGCTTCTTTCTGGTTCTCCTTAATGGCATTAAATTATAATCCCGTATTCAACATAAATGGGGAACCATCTCAGAAAAAGCCACTATATCATTTGGAAAAAAAACTCAAGAACCATAGACAATGACCCTCTGATCAGTAAAAGAAGCGCAACTGACTTTGTAAAATCTAAATCATTACCTCCTAAGTGAAAAGTAATAATGTCAGGGCTCGGGAAAACTTGAAAACAATAAGCTAACTTACCCCTAACTTGACCATGTCATACCCCTTTTCCCATGCCACCAGAGTCTACATATGTTTGTATCAAAACCCAAATTTTTTTTTATATGTATGCGCCAAAGCCCTTTTCCAGGCCCAATAAACATAGGAGTGTCCAATTATCCATATTTCATATGGCCTGGAACCTGCAAAACATACATTTTTAGTCACACCTTGGCAGTGTCTAACAATGGGGGCGAACGAAAATTCTAAATCTGTTTGATTTCCATCTTCCCAACCTTTTGAATCACCTCCTCTGATGCACTCAATCTAAATGCCACAGTAGCCACCCCTATCCTAAAAGAATGTAAAGAAAAGCTACAGCTACCCAGACCTAATCTATCCATATAGAAAAGAAAAAAGTCTATTGAATTGGTACTTAGATACTGGAATGCCATTTTCATGTAAGAAGAAACTTCCTATCACCTTAAGTCTAATCTTGATGAACTCAAACAAACTTTGTACTGGACACAGTAATGACTTCTTTAATGCTCTGATATGTATCCACTCACCCTGCTTCTTCTGCTACTTCTTGGATATTTGAATAAAAACAGAAACAAAATTATCAGAAATCTTGACAAGTTGGAACAATAATAAACAATGAACTGACTTATTTCTAACCACTATTTCACGAACACAAAGTGCACCAAAGAAAGCCAGTATAAATAAAGCCTTAAATATAACTGCTTCATAAACATTTTTACACACTTCTGGTAACATTCTCAACAAATCCTTTAGCACAGGTACGGAAATAGGTTGCCTATTATCTTTACACGACTGATGTCTGCAATAACCTTTAATTAACTGTTTAACAGTGATATTATGTGAACAGGTACTAAACCCCAGCAAGAGAAAAAAGAATTTAGGGCTTGATCCAAATGTTGGAGTAGAAACATGTCGGTAGGGCAAAATGGATACCAACCGACAAAATAAAATGTCTTGGTCGGCATTCAAATATCCTACCGACATTTAGCACAACGGACGTTAGGACACAAAACTGGTGTTGTGTCCAAACGTCCATTTTGTGCGTTATGTTTCCAAAACGCTGCTAAATAATGCCAGTTTTGGGAACTTAACAATAAAAAAGTTAACCATCGGTGCCTGACATACTGCCAAGCACCAATCGTTAAAAAGTCTGTCTTAAACTTACCTGTCATCCACTGTCTGTCTCCATTCTATCTTCTCTTGTATCTTCTTTCTTCTATCTTCTTGCTGTAAAAGAAAAACAAAAGTTTAAGTTTAAAGCATAAATACTTTAACCTCTTGAGTGCCAGAGGGGTACGCAACGCATTGCAAAGCAATGCATTACGTTGCATACCTCTCTAGTGCTCGAACGGGTTAAAGTATATAATAGTGTGCCACGTCTTAAAATACAAATCACCTCTATAATAATAAAAATGTTAAGAAATATTTTCAATATATGTGAATCATACAGTATTATCATAAGTAAATGAATACAAAATAACACTTAGCATTAAATTGTTGCTGTCTCCACCTCTGTGTGAGGCTGCTGAGGCGGCAGTGGAGACAGAATAAGGAGTCACCCCCCCCCCCCTCTTCTTCACGGGCCGATGCCCATTCTGGTATGAGGGAATTAGAATTGAGGCTGCCCTTATATATGGGCAACCTCACTTCTAATTCTCTCACAGCCATTTGAGCGGCTGTGCTTTAAACTGATTGGCTGGGAGATGCTTAAGCATATCCCAGCCAATGGCTGTGAGAGAATTAGAAGTGAGGTTGCCCATATATAAGGGCAGCCTCAATTCTAATTCCCTCATACCGGAACGGGCATCGGCCCGTGAAGAAGAAGGGGGTGTGTGACGCCTTATTCTGTCTCCGCTGCCGCCTCAGCGGCCTCACACAGTTATTTTTTTATTCATTTACTTATGGCAATACCATATGATTCACATATATTTAAAAGATTTCTTAACATTTTTATTACTATAGAGGGGCATACTACTATATACTTTAACCCATTTGAGCACCAGAGAGGCAATCAAGGGGTTAAAGTATGTATGCTTTAAACGTAAACTTTTTCTTTACAGCAAGAAGACAGAAAAAAGAAGATACAAGAGAAGAAAGAAGACAGAAGATAGAAAAGAAGAAAAGAAGATGACCAGGAAGCTGAGGACTCCGCTGGACATCAGGATTAATGTTACTTGTAATGTGATTTTTTTTTTAAACTTAGTCGGGTTAACCCTATGAATGCCAGCGGGATAATTATACCCCACTGGCACTCATAGGGTTAATTCTACTAACATCTGACACATTTTTTATACTTTGGATATATTGATATGAGGCTTAGAGCCCCATATCAATACATCCACTGAGGACTTAGGTTTTTTTTTTTTTTAACTTCAAGTGTCTTCGTCGGCTGTTTAAACATGTGATAAGGGACTCAAGTTAAAAAAAAAAAAAAAAAATCGGTGTTAACTTTCCTGCGATAACCTGAGTCCCTTATCGCCTATTCTTGGCTAACTCAGACATCTGAATGCTATTTACAGTGTTTTCATAATTTTAAATGGATGAAAACACCTCTTAAGTTTAACACAAGACGGCTCCTTTTTTGACAGTATATTTTCACAGCACAGACATTTGAATAGCTTACTGTGCTGGAAAAAATGCAGTCAGCAGAAAAATCAGCCTTCTCCAACATTTGGAACATTTGGCCTTAATAGCTGCTAAACGTTTCTTTAGCGATGAGCCAAATAACCTGCACATAATCAGCTCTTGGACATATAGCAGATAATGGTTATCATCATAAAACAACGTCCTACTATCCTACCTTAGTAACCCACTCAAACCAGTCATTTCAAGCAGAAACATACCCAGCCCATGTAGCCTTTGCCACTGAATTACAAATGAAAATACTCATGTCACCTAAATTAATTTCCACAGGTGCTGAGGGCAGGGATGTCCTTGCTGCTCTGCAGTCGGTGCCATCTGAAAAAAAACTGCCAAACTGGAGTCGAGATAGAGTATTAGCCAAAACATTCTCATCTCTAGACTATAAGCTCTCACGAGCAGGGCCCTCTGATCCTCCTGTTCTCCACATCTGATTGTACTATTTAATACCTCTGTATGTCTATTCCCCAATTGTACAGCGCTGCGGAATTAGTTGGCGCTATATAAATAAAGAATATTAATAATAATAATACCCAGGAATATGTCTTAACCTTACCCAAGTACTAAATGACAGGCATTTTAGTACTAAATATTTTAACAAAGTGACAACTTCCCCTGACTTAGCAGACAAGTTGTTAACTGCCTGGATGACACTCAAATTGTCTTAGTACATTGTAATTCTTTTGTTAGAGAAATTATGCCCCCATAAGTCAACCGCAACAATATTTAGGAATAATTCCAACAGAGTTAAATTCTTTATGTAACCTAAATCTTTCCAATTATCCGGCCAAGGCTGGGCACACCAATTTCCCTCCCAATAGGCTCCAAATCCCCCTAAACCTGATGTGTCAGTAACTTTAACTCTGAATTGAAAACTACCTTATCCTGAAATAAAGTCCTACCATTATACAAAGTCAGAAAGGAATCCCATACTGCAAGATCATCTCTCATATTTTTGGCAACTCTCACATGACAAAGAGGAGACATTCTGATCACTGGTTTACTCCACATTCACCGGTTGCTGATCCCTCCATCATAGAACCGGTTGGGTGATACGGTTGTCCAGCACACGGTACTGGTTTACTCCCCATTCACCGGTTGCTGATTCCTCCATTATAGAACCGGTTGGGCGATACGTTTGTCCAGTACACGGTACTGGTTTGCTCCACATTCACCGGTTGCTGATCCCTCCATCATAGAACCGGTTGGGCGTTACTATTGTTTAGTAAGCGGTACTGGTTTACTCCACATTCACTGGTTGCTGATGCCTCCATTATAGAACCGGTTGGGCAATACAGTTGTCCAGTAAGCGGTACTGGTTTACTCCACATGCACCGGTTGCTGCCGCCTCCATTATTGTACCGGTTGGGCCTCCCTGGTTGTCCTATATGTGATACTGGTGTGCTCCACTGTTCCATCTTATGCTGCTGCTCCCTTCTATACAGCATTAGTTGAGCTGTCCTTCTGTCCTCCTGGCTGCCTTGTCCGGTATATTGGCAAGGCCGGTAGAGCCACATTCAATTTGTCGTGTCACTCTCCAGGCTGCCTTGCCCGGTATATTGGCAAGGCCGGTAGAGCCTGTTTCCATTTTATAGTGTCATTTTTCAGGCTGCCTTCTCCGGTATATTGGCAAGGCCGGTAGAGCCTTATTCCCGCTATTGTGTCATCTTCCTGGCTGCCTTGCCCGGTACATTAGCAGGGCCGGTAGAGCCTTAGTCATATTGTTAGTTCATACCATAGGCTGCCTTTCCCGGTACTTTGGCAAGGCCGGTAGAGCCTACCATGCTGTATCTTGTAAAAGCTACGGTTTGAACCCATTGTGTGCATGTGATATATATGTATGTTCAGGACCCGTGAGGGTTCCCATTAAACTTTTCAATAAAGTTTGATTTTTATCTTACTCTGTGTCTGAGAGTCAAAACAAACCGTGACAATTACGTATACATTTGGGCTGATTCAATCTATCCACTTTTGAATTGGTAAAATGTTGGGGTTTATACAAGAAAAAGAGGAGTAGTGTGATGCAGGCATAATTTATTTAGTAGTAGGTATTACCTTAGTAGGAATAATATACACAGGTTTATAAGCTTGTTTGTTTAGCTGTAATTTTTTTTTTGCATTGGTAATCTGTTGTATTCAAGAGCTGGTCACATTCTGATACACACAGAGATCTAAAGAACCATGATTGGGACCTTTCTTACTGAGGTTGTTGAAGTCTATGGTGCGCAGGTAAGAACTAGAGTCTGGCTTCAGTGGAAAGCTGTAAATACAGGGAACGGCAGAGAAAGGTTTCAGCTGACCTGTAATCTGTATCGGAAATTTTTGGAGGTGCCAGGGAAGCTTTGCATTACACACCAGGAGAATCTATCTACAGATTCACAGTAAACGAGCAGCGAATGCGGACAGTGGATATTGGAATCCTCTTATCTGAGTGGAGATGGATTTGTACTCTCCGAATGTTTGAGTGTCAGCCCTGAGAAGCACTAACAACTTTATTTATGAGCATATCTATTATTATCTTATTGATCAATTTGTACAGGAATACTGCA
Source organism: Rhinophrynus dorsalis (assembly GCA_037306005.1). NCBI lineage: Eukaryota > Metazoa > Chordata > Amphibia > Anura > Rhinophrynidae > Rhinophrynus > Rhinophrynus dorsalis. Next base: position 102,965,822 of record CM074722.1, on the reverse strand, counting down.
CGATTGGGCGCCCTCTTCTTCTTTTTTCCATGTTGTTTGAGCCACTGGGAGAGTGTATAGAGACAACGCAGCCCATTAATTCCGTACATTCTGGTGACCTACCTTCAGTGGAAGTCGAAGCGGTGTTGGGACAGCTTAGAATTTCCATCAGGTGTTTATGCTGTTTTTCCACGTAGGTGGTTGGCAGCCATTGAGTATAACTCACGGAGGTTCTGTTGGTGGTGGTTGTGATTTAAGAAGATTCAGCACTAGGAGTGCCCTCTGGGTTTTATCCATTTCTTCTTTTCCTGGCAGATAATGTGCAATACCCCCTGAGGCCCCCTCCAAACAAAAATAAAAAATAGGAGTGTTAAAAGACAAATTTAAAGGGATTTTTATTTTATTTGCTCCACTTTTTTTCTTATGCATATGCGCCAGCATGTCTCTGACAAGAATCACATATACATGGTGTACATATGGTAGCAGGATCAAGAAATGTAAACGGATTCCACGAAGAAAAAGATGTTTATTATTTATCCAGTATAGCCCTTAGGGACATTCAGGGCTTTTCCACAAGAAGGAAGTATGCTTATATTCCATAACAAATTGAAAAAACACATTTTTATTTATCTATTAAAAAGTTCCGCTTTATTTATCATCAGCCTGATATATCACTTAAAACACATTCATCCAGATCTTTAATTTTACTTCAGAACTATTTGTATGTAAAACCAAATGAATGTCCTAGCAATTAAGGGGGTTATTCTTACATAACCCTGATGAAGCTGGTGAAAAGCATAGGATGATTTAACAGGTGATTCAATATAAATGTCTGGAAGGGGAAACATCCATAAAAAAAACCCCATTAAAGGGATAGTAATACTTTGTTTTAACTTTATTTTATTTTGTAGGCATTAAAAAAACATGAAGAATGATATAAGTCTTATCTCTCAAACCTTTATGGTTTGAGAGATATTCACAAGCAAAGTTTCCCCTCCCGCCCCTTTTACCTATTGTAAGCCATCTCTTCTCAGATGTGAATCTAGTTGTAAGACCAGACAGATAACAGAACGGGATATTCTTCTTACAATGAAAACAATGAAAGCCCTTCCCCCCTTGACAAGTTTTTCAGCTTTTTCCCTTATCTTAATTGAAGATTGTCCCTCTCTGCAGTCTACCTGGGCACCTCCCTTCTGATTTGGCTGAACAGTGGGGGGATACTTTGCTTGTGAATATCTCTTAAACCATAAAGGTTTGAGAGATAAGACTTATATCGTTCTTCATGTTTTTTTTTAATGCCTACAAAATAAAATAAAGATAAAACAAAGTATTACTATCCCTTTAAACAAATGTGAATAAAGTGCTACATTGAATTTGTTTTGAAATAATTATTTATTACAAATACAAATTAATTGCGGTTTTCATTCAAGTAACCAAGATTGAACTAGAGGATAGAAAATCATTAGATGCCTGCATCTTAATCTAAACTTTAGCTGCTTCAGTCTATTTAATATACCAAAACTTGATCTTATTTTGGAAGTGTTATACCGAATCCCATTAAACACTAAACTGAGAGATGGTGTAACACATTATTACATGTAGCTAGTCACTCATATGTTATCTGTTCAACACTAACTACATGTTATGGAGAGGTAATATTATAGACTGAACTTCAAATGCAAAAAATATACAAATCCCCAATACAATTGGGTTAAATACAAAAATATAATGGCTAGTTAAATAAAATATAATGACATTAAGGCCATTTGCCCATTCAACAATGGCTGGATCACATATGGCCACTGTGTATTCAACAATAAGCAATGAGAAAATAGATCTGCCAATTTCATCTGCCAGTCCCATTAAAATCAATGGGGTGAACATATGCATACACATACTGTGTATGTAAATGCTTGATTATATCACTGGATTAGCACCATTTTCACAATTTTCACAAAGGTATCCATCAACTTCATACGCTTCAATTCCCGCACTTTGATGAATTTCAGCCTATGTGAGCAAAAAAAGTTGTAGCAAATTGCCAAGGGACTTTACATAGCAATAAAGTACATTGAGGTTAAGATACAAAATAGTGAAAAGGCAAACAATGCATCTTTATTAATGGCAAACTCAGGGCTTAACCCCTTAATTGCCAGGTCATTCATATGATTTTAAGCACATTTGGTTCCGAAGTAAAATTAAAGAACTGTGTGAGTGTGTTTTAAGTGCTATATCAGGCTGTTGATAAAGCTGCATTTTTTTTTGTAATAACGGATACATAAAAGTTATTTTTTTATTTTATTTGTTGTGGACTATAAGCATACTCTGTTCTTGTGGAAAAGCACTGAATAGGCCTCTATTTCTAGGTGCATTGATAGGAGCTGTAGATACATAATATATGGTATCTCTTTCTTTGTTGAATCCTTTACTTTTCTATCTTCTTTATTTCTCTGTATTTTAAGTTAGTTGAGTCATTATAAGAACTGTGGTGTTGTACCTTTTGTTACTGGATTCACCACTGATTGTTCTATAATATAAATAGTCACAATATATTATACCAAATGATACAGGAAGGAAAAATCAAGTCTGCCATGTCTGTACATACAATCAAGCCCTGACTACAATGTAAGTCAGAAAGGTAAGAGTGTACAACTTCATGACCAAGCACGAACAAATGAGCAGTACTGCACCATACAGGACAAATAAGAATCCTCAAGATTCCATGTGACTTAAAGGTCAGCTATCATGTGAACAATGCCCTTTTGGCAAATCTGCTTCACACTCGCCAATGAAGTTCTTGCAGTTCAGTCTCTTATTCTGCACTACGTAGGTGCTGTGATAACTGTCCTGGTAGCCTTCTCATTTGCCTGAGCATCTTCTTAAAATGTTGCCAGACGCATCCGCCTTTGCAAGCTCTCTCCACCTCTGTATGGGTTGCATTGTTCACTGCATATATAGTTCTTCATGTAACGTACATGTACACATGCTTGGCATCTATTCCTTCTAGGCATCTATGTGGTAGTGTCCTCCTTTGCACATTCCTTCCTCCTCTATACAGGTTTCTTCCCTCAGGGATCCTATGGCTTGCTAGATGCCCACTACTTTGAGTAACACACGTGCACACATGCTCTTAATCCATTTCATGTGTGTCTGTTGGTTTTCAGCTAGTGGCACACTCACTCTTCTTTCGGTTTTATAGGCTCTATTCCTAGCAAACTTAGTTTTTAATTCATGATCCATTTGATACTGACCTTTGGCTTGACTCCAGACCACTTTGACCTCTCCAGTGATTCTGACCCCAGCTTGCTTCTTGGAATTTTGACTGATGAACTGTAACTGACCAGTTGCCTGATTGGACATCTTAATATCTCCTGTTAGTGACATCAGCTTGCGTTCTGGACACAATCTTATATGCTTATGTCCCCAAGCCTGGTTTCTTCCCACTGGATTCTGCTGTAGTGCTGACAACCCCAATTCTGAGCTTTCTGAATACAAGTAAAAGATGGGATGGAGATAGCTTTGAAAAAGCAGTGATATATTTATTGGCTGAGTAGCTTTAGAATGCAAGCTTTCAAGACAACTTAGGCCTCTTCTTCAGGCTTATTTAGAATTAAGGCTGAATACATAACATATGACAGGTTATACAATCATGTGAATTCTTTTAAAATTTAAATTCCACTATAGGTGAATCTCTTATCTCCTTTGTCTGTGTGAGTTATTCCTTAGACTTCAGTAGAGGCATCTTTGTATCTGGCCAAGTAGTGCAATATTTATTTCCCTTTTGATGTGTGAATAGCTCCTATAAAATTAGTCTGTAGAGATTTTGTGACTGCATCCAAAGATAGCTAAATATATGGAATGTATGGGTTAACCCTCCAAGCACCAGAGGGTGTGCTCAACACATCGCTTTTGCAATGCATTGCTCACCCCTCTGGCACCCAAAGAGCCCAAAATATGTTTATTGTGTGGAATAATGTCACATAATTCCTTGTCATTGTTCATGCCACAGTTCAGAGTGTTGAACTAGGTCATCAATTTATACTTCCAGAACTTTCTGTCTGTCTGTATAAAATTTCTCATCAGTTCTGTCACCCTGAGATCTTTAATGTTGTGACCAGTTTGCAAAAATGTTGACCCACTTTTCTTGATCAAACTGGACTATGAGAATTAGTCAGTTTTCTTAGAGTTTGTCCTGCCCCACCTAAATATAATCCTGTGTTGGGACATTTCACACACATGATGAGGTAGACAACATTAAATGATCAGCAGGAGAATTTGCCCTTGATGTTGTGGCTTTGGTGGAAATGTGGTATGAGCATCTTATCTGTGTGTAGACCTCTGACTACATACAATAGCTAAAAACTAGTGAACTTCTAATAGTAGAGACAACCTGGAGGGCCTCATTCTGGACAACCCAAGGGTGGGATGCTTATATATGCTTCCTAAAATTCACCAAATTATTTGGAATTAGCACACAGAAAATATCTTCGGCTGGGTGGAGAGTATTCTGAAATCATTGGTGAAAAACACAGAATTACGTACAGGATACAACCAATTTCTTAAACAAACTCCATCCCAAGGGGAACAGTTCTAGGCACTATGGATGTGGAATCCCTCAACACAAACATTCAACAAGAAGATGGCATTTCAGTCTGCAAAGCATTCCTAAAGAAAGAGGGCTTACCCACAGAACCTGCAACTCAGGTAATACATTTTATACAAATACATAATTATTTCACATTTGTGCAATAACTGTACATACATAAGACAGGAATTGTAATGGGAACACAAATGGCACCACAACACTCCATGTTAAAACTGGAGGAGTTCTTGTCCACATGCCAAAAAAAAGCCTCCGGACTACTTCCACTATTTAGATAATATCCTAATCATTTGGACTGTGTCACAGATGAACTTAAAATAAAACTTTATTTTAAACACAATAGTGGCAGCAATAAATAACACAGTAATGGCAGCAATGAATAACACACTTTCACGAGGCCAGGGAAGAACAGTGCACTCACTTTCCTCACCCTTCACTAGGCTAGTGCGATAGGCCCACATCTGTACCCAGACGTTAGAGTAAACTCAGGCAACGGGAGCGAGTAGCTCCAGACACTGGAGCACACAGCAGCAACTAACTCCACCACCTCCACGAGACCAGGTGAGGACAGTGCAAGACACTTCCTCACCCTTCACTAGGCAGGTGTAGCTAGTATCCGAATGCCCCTAGGAACCTTCACAGACTAGATGGGAGGACAGTGCATGGCACTTCCTCAATCTCTGCCATCAGGTGAATATAGCGCAACTATACCCTACCGCTAGGGTATACCAAAGGCAAGGTAAACGGCACCTAGAGGGCTAGGTGAGGCAACACTCAAACCGGAACGACCACGGGAGGTCAGTAACACAGAAATGGCACCTAGAGGACTAGGTGAGGTAACACTCAAACCGAAGAGACCACGGGATATCAGTAACACGGATTGACCGACAAGCGCCGCTACAGGTAGCAAGCGCGGTAAAAGGTAGGCCCAGGCAGCAAGGATCTCAATAGCCGAGGCTGGTAATCGCAACCCGAACGCAACAGAGGGAGAGTAACCAGAAGCAGCCAGGGGTCAGGGCTGGATCGGGTAGTCAGACGAAGCAAGTGGTCAGAGCCAGATCGGGTAGTCAGACGTAGCCAGGAGTCAAAGCCGGAACAGGCAGTCAGACGTAGCCAGGAGTCAGAGCCGGAACGGGTAGTCAGACGGAGCAGGAGTAATACACAGGAACAGCAATGGACCAACACAGCACTAGGCTCAGGTACACCACGAAAGGGCACTGGTAATGTGACATGCTGAGGTTTAAAAGGCCTGGCAGGTGGGCGGAGAGATGACATCACAACCACAGTGACCTATAAGAACAGCGACTTGCATAGAGCGACAGCCAGGAAGTAACAATGTCGCTGTTACAGCAATTACCCACTGGAGGCAACCACGGACACTGTGAGAGTCTGCCAGGGAAGATGAGCTTTTGTAATTTCAGGAAAATTACATTGCTTTCCATTCCAGCATTAACCTCAAACTCAGCCATTCACCCCCCCCCCCCAAAAAAAAAAAAATTAACTTTCTGAATACTATAATCAGTATTAGAAACAATTCTACCCCGATATCTCTGTACCACAAACCAACAGACAGGCCTAATTATGAAGGAAATGACAATTTCCATCCCAGACAAACAAGAAACTCTATTGTTTACAGTCAGGCCTGAAGGTATAAATGCATATGCTCTGAGTTTTCTGACCTCAATAAGCATCTTAAAAATCTCAGGAGAGATTTTGTCAGACACGGATATAATTCTGAGGTCATGGACATCCAAATTCAGAGTCTTCAGTGTACCTGTAAAAAATCTCCTGGAATACAAACAACCACAGGAAGAGAACAGAGTGCCATGTATAGTCACCTACAATCTCCAGCTTGAAGTACTGTGCAAAAGACTACTACATACAGATGGCAGATTAAAAAGAATATTCCTCAAACCTACACTCCTATCCTATAAATATTGTACAGATCCTTGTATACAAGAGATGTGGAATCTGTGCATACATATTTAAAAAAGATAAGGTGTCCATACTCTGAAGACTCTGAACTGTGACTAAGAATTTATGTCACATTATTCTACACAATAAACTTATTTTGTGCCCTTTGGGTGCCATAGACAAAGCATTGTAAAACTACAGGCACAAACTCTCTACACCTAAGTTTACTGGAGATATTGTCACGGATTTGAAGACTCTCAGACTTAAGGTTTGGTAAAAAATTAACTTTATTAAAAGTTAAAGGCAGTCCCCATAGGGTAAACATACATAACAATACAACAGTAATAGCAGATATAATAGGTTCTACCGGCCTTGCCTAAATACCGGGCAAGGCAACCCAAGTGACAGTAATAATGACAGGCTCTACCGACCTTGCCTATACCGGGTAAGGCAACCGTGAGATGACATATACCGGTTCTACCGGCCTTACCAAAACTGGACAAGGCAGCCCAAGGAACGTGGAATGGAGGCTCTACCGGCCCTGCCAATACCGGGTAAGGCAACCTTAAAGATGGTGAAATACAAGGTTCTACCGGCCTTACCAATACCGGGCAGGGCAGCCCAAAGGAGTACTGTAGTAGGCTCTACCGGCCCTGCCAATACCGGATAAGGCAACCTTAAGGATGGTAACATACAAGGTTCTACCGGCCTTACCAATACCGGGCAGAGCAGCCTGAGCGAGTAGACCAGCTGTCAGATGACTAAGACAGCAGAGAGAAATAGGAATTATGGTCTTACTCAGCAGAAGTCTATTGCCAGGGATAATCAGACGACTGCATAGGAGTGGACAGCGACCTGGCCAAAGTACTGGATCATTCAGGAGCAAACCAACGTCCGCACGCTGGGACCAACAGTAAATAACGCCACCAGGTTAATGGAGTAAACCAGCGTCCGCACGCTGGGACCAATAATAGATGTTGCCACCAGGTTAATGGAGTAAACCAGCGTCCGCACGCTGGGACCAACAGTAAATGTCGCCACCAAGTTTAATGGAATAAACCAGCGTCCGCACGCTGGAACCAACAGTGTATCTCGCAACCAGGTTTAATGGAGCAAACCAGCGTCCGCACGCTGGAACCAACAATGTATATCGCAACCAAGTTTAGGGGAGAAAACCAGCGTCCGCACGCTGGAACCAACAATGTGATCGCAACCAGGTTTAGTGGAGTAAACCAGCATCCGCACGCTGGAACCAACAATGTATATCGCAACCAGGTTCAGTGGAGTAAACCAGCGTCCGCACGCTGGAACCAACAATGTAATCGCAACCAGGTTTAGTGGAGTAAACCAGCGTCCGCACGCTGGAGCCAACAGTGTATGATCAGCAGCGAGAAGAACAATGTCGCCGGAGCGACGGCTGGAGCAGGAGATTCAGGAACTCAGTAAGATTAACCCGCGAGGTGCTGGAACACAGGAACACTAGAATACAGGCACCCAGGAACACTAGCATACAGGAACACTGGAACACAGGAACGCTAGCATACAGGAACACTGGAACACAGGATCAGAAAGTACAGCAGGAACAGGCCCAGAAGCCTGACCAGCAGGTCAGGCAGAGTGAAGTCAGAAAAACCACGAAAGGGCAACCTGGAAGTGCTCAGCCTGGGTTTAAAAAGGCTGTGTGAGGAGGGCTAATCACAGACAGCCAATCAAGATTACTCAGCAAGTGACAGACACTGAACAGCACGAATCACAGGCACCGTGACAGGCTAATCACAGACAGCCAATCATGATTACTCAGCAAGTGACAGACACTGAACAGTACGAATCACGGGCACCGTGATAGTTATTTACATATCAAAAGGGAAATATATCTAGTACCACTTTGCCAGCTACAAAGAGATGCCTCTACTGGAGTTTAAGGAATAATTTATACAGACAATGATAAGAGATTCACCTCCAGTGGAATTTAAATTTTAAAATAATTTGGATGAATGTATAACATGTCATGTATTTTGTATTCAGCCTTAATTCTAAATATTATTACCCTGCACAATTTGTGATCACGGCGCCCCGTGTCTACAGTGGTCAACTATTACGTAAATATTTTTAAAGTTCCACTGTGGCGCTTCTGTCCGTAGACCCGTCAGTGGACAGAGTCTAACTAGTAATTTCATATTGCAACCACACGGAGAGTACAATCAATGTACTTTATAAAATGTATTAATTATAATACAAAATATGTAATATCACAATAATTACCAATGCTTCAGTCTTATTAGTGCTATGACCTTACATTCGGTGTATACATTCCATTTATTAAAATTAGTAATTATAAAAAATTATAATGATAGAGCTCCAGAGCTTAAAAATAGTAAATAAAATGTGCAGTTCAATGCAAAGTCTTATATAGAGGTTCCTGTGATTATATGTTGCCAGTATTTTTGATTGTAGATGATGTTAATAGTCATACAATTCTATCTTATGATTGTGGTTACTTTATGTGGCAAGATAGTTCTAATTTATTGAAGTCTCTTAAAGGCAAAGTATTGTAATGTGGTTTTAACCCTTTCACTCCTTGAGTGTTCATGTGTCGCGGGCAGGTCTTTATTAATTGTTGGTGTTCATAATACTAAGCTATTGAGCTCGTCCTTAAGCTGTCAGTTTAATAAGGGTTACCTCAGTTTTAGTGACCGTAGTGCCGCTCGTCTTGGCTGTGTATATAACACCCCAACCTTTACTTTCAATATCAATCCTTGTGGATCTGTTACTTATTTTTCTTGTCACTTCTATGATGACCTTTCCACTGAGGACCCTTGGACCACTTTCTTCAGTGTGCACTGATCCAAGCTTAGTTGTCAGACCTCCTGTCTTTCGTTTTTAGACTATATGGCTCTTCTTTTACTGCTTTACCTTTTGACCTTTTATATACTGGCAAGAGGTTCCAGTACCGGTTAGCCTAAACAAGCAAGTTTCTAGGTTCTCAAGAGACCTGGGACTTTGGCCAACCTAATGAATTATCAGTGCGCAGTGCAACCCAAATGAGTAGGGGAGATTAGCCCAATTATTTGCTCCAAGCTGAAAAGACCTGTGTCAAACACAGTGAGAAGGAAACTCTAACATTAAAGTGAAACTATCATCAAAATTAAATTGTCCTCCAAATCATTATTAACATAGCAATACGCAAATAAATACTTTTATTATGCTGAATAAGTCTGGCATTAGTGAGAAATACAACTTATTTGGCAGGCATCAGCAGCTGGGATCTTGCTGTAGACGCTCTCTGCGCCTGAGCCGTCAGTCCCTTCTGGTACTCCACTAACCAATCCTGGAGGTGAACGGGACGGACAGCATCTGCTGCAGAAGTTGTATTTCTCACTAATGCCGGACTTATTCAGCATAATAAAAGTATGTATTTGCATATCACTATGTTAATGAGGATTTGGGGGGCAATTTAATTTTGATGATAGTTCCGCTTTAAGGCACTTTTGTTCACATCAAAAAAGATACACTTCCAGGTTTTCCCCCATTCTAAGAAAAATGATAGCTCACAGAGCTAATTCCCCATAATATATTAATGTAATTAATAAAGTTTGAATAAAGTAAAAAAACATATGTATAGATGGCTGCAATGAATAAGAGGGTTCTCCATCCCCCCAAGTGTTAGACCGAAATCAAGGAAGAAGAGAGTTTTTGTTTCGTTTCCCCCATTCTACTTGTCTCCCAGCGACACCCCATCTTTCTGATAGCTGTTTTGCGTTTATGACCTTGCTTGTAAACCTTCTGCAAAAGTATTTTGCCTGCCCAAACCTCGGATTTAGCTGACCACTGTTCTCTCTCAAAGATCAATATACTACTCACCCCATGTAAAACTATCATCATATTGTTCGCCTCTGTCCCCACCAACATCCACAGGGGTTCCCATCAGCTCCATGTTTCCATTTTGTTTCTTGTGAAGGTATGCACAGGAGAGTCAAGTGGCCATCTTGGCACCCCAGGATCCTGTCAATGCTGTCCCCCATCACCTAGGAGACCATCTCCAGATGCAAGTGAACTTGCATCTGCCTTGCTTGTTTTGCCCAGACATGTAGAGATCCCACAGCCACAAGAGCCTGTTTAACCAGACAGACCTGTGAGCTAAGAGCAGGAGGGGAAGATGCCAACAGAGAACCAGGATCCATCGGACAAGGATCATACTATTTGGCATGGTGGAGGAGGTCATAGACTGCTACAGGCTCAGTTCCTAGAGCATCCTTACACACGTGCACATAACAGCACAGGAAGAACTTCCACTCCATCAGCATACCGATGGTCTGCGAAGACAATCTCAGGATCAACCTCATGCGTGCATACTTTCTCGGAAGCAGCTATGACTCCTACATCCTAAACCAATCATCCATCTTCTGGGATTCTGAGAATGGAACTCTCACCAAAAGATGGTCATTGGGAAGGTATTCAATGTTAACATTACTGGCACACAACATTTCCATTAGTTACTGTGGTTGTGTGTTCCCTAATACATCAGCTGTGAGCCCCTTAATGTTTCCACATTGGAAATCACAAGAGTTACATTTCTCACCATGTTTCACCCACACATCACAAGGGATGCTGGATATGGTTGTAAACCAGGGATTCTCACACCTGAGCCCAATCCACATACAACCGCAAAACATAGCTACGAGGCTCACATAAGGACAAGGAGTGTGATTGTATGCATCTTCGGCTTTCTCAAAACCAGATTCAGGTGTCTGCACGATTCTGGTGGTGCCCCAGTGTATAATGCCATAAGGTGTGTAGCATTTTCCTGGCATGTACTATTTTACACAACAGTGCTGTGGACACAGGTTTATTAAGGGGTACTCGTATCTGACCCTGCCATAGAGGCTCCTGTGCCACCGCCACTGTATGAGGAGACCTGAGGTGCTGCTGTTACATGAGACAGAGTTATCACGGAACTCTTTGGCTGTTAAGTATTATGGCTCATAACACCACAAAACAACAATACAATCCACACACAGTGAGATACATGTGTTTCTCCACAGGATGCAGCCCCCCCCTTCTTGATCTCTTGGACCAAGATAACAGGAGCACATTGGGAACAGCATCTAACAACACCCCTCAACATGCCTGATGTGATACCTGATACACAGCTATCTATGGATTGGATGGACATAGAGGCCCTCAATCACCTCTCAATAGGTGATACTGTTTTCCAAACACATTATTTACACAAACTGCCATCTAACAGGGCTCCTTAATGGTGGTCCACACAGCTGCTGCGAATTACAAACCCCATCATATATAAGCAGCCGTGGGATGAGGAATTGACAAGACATGCATCATACACTCAACGGTACTGACATATGTTGTGTTTTTGTGCCCATACGGTTATCTGTGGCATGATGGTTCTTGACACCTTCAGGGGCATGACAGCAAAATATCCTTATGGGAAATTATCGCATCCCTCTCCTTTCACAGTTATGTGTATATAAATGCCCACTCAGTGGTAAGATATTGCCAACACACATTGTCCCTTGTATGTTTTGCCACAAAGGAGAGTGAGTTTTGAAGAATTGCCCTTTGACTGCAGGGTGACCACATTTCCATCCTGTCATTCATGGACACTGCAGAGACTCCAAGTAGTTGTCCTCAGCTCCACCTATGTGAGAAGGGTCACTATATATCACTGGACACCACTGCACATGTTTTTTCTCCAGCACTCCAAAGAGTTCTAAACACTAGAGGGAGAACTGGCCATTGGTTGATGTGGCAGAAGGGCTATAAAAAAATATACATCACTCCCATGCCTCAAACTAGCATTACACTACAACAACATTGCACTGTTTGATGTCACGATCAAGGCTTAGTTCTCTCCAGACTCTGTGTGGAAGCCATTTTTGTAGTACAGTAGAGGCATCATTTACTGTTACAATAGGAAATGGTCAGTTCTCCTAGTGCTTAGAACTCTGTGCTCTGGAGTCTTCATTCCAGAACTTTATATTGCTCCTGAAGGGTTTGGTGGTGGTTGTAGAGATTTATCGCCTGACCCTGCACACGGGGCGCCCCTCGTATTCCCCCTTTGTCTTTCTCTACATTAGCAATATTCTTTTTTCATAACTATACAAAATGCATTCCGCATGACTACACAATGGCCAAATCAACCCAGCAGCGTCCATTTCAGAAGCGTTCTAACTTCTGCATTAGTTAAAATGGACATCCAATTATATTAAATTGCGTATTAATGAAGGGTTGGGTAATATCTATCCAGGTAAATTTAGACTACAACACGATGAAGATGATTACAGTTTTAACTAAAGCCGTAAAACCATACTTTTCCCGAACAAACCATAGAGCTTCCACAAGTCACCAGACACTACTACAATTCTGTCTCGCTTCGGCTCTATGGTAGTCGACACCTGTCCAATCAGAGAGCTCAGATCAGACAGGTGGGCGTGGTGCGATGTCGTAATGTATAGTGGTTGTGTCAAGCTCCCGGCTGAAGAACGGTGATGTATTCATACTAACCGGGGGGGCTAGCGGATTTGGTGACAGGAGAAGGAGACACTTGGCAATCTACCTAGTCTGCACTGACGTCCTTGTTTTCATCCACGTTTTCGAAGGCTCCCCAGGGCGGCATACGTTCAGGCCGGGCTCTGGTGATGGAAGCGGAGAAGATGAACGAGAATGAATGGAGCTACCACGGAGAAGGGAACAAGAGCCTGGTGGTGTCCCATGCTCAGGTGAGTGGAGAATGTCTGGCTGAGGGGGCGGAAGAGCATGGTAGGGCAGGGAGGAACTAAGCATAGTTGTGTATGTGGATAAAGTAGCGGGATCAGGAAGGAGGTAACTACGCTGTACAGTGTTTTTGCTGCGCTGATTTAACCACATGTGAGCCAGAGGAATATGCAGCGCATTGCGCAGCACACCTCTCCAACACTCAGATGCATCATAGCTGTGATGTGTAATGATACGTCTTTGTGTTGTGGCATATGTCACGTTGATGCTCATGGGCCGTCGTTTTTATGGTACAGTGGTATTGGGAAATGTGTTTACCTGAACTTGGACCACTATTCTGTTTGGAGTACGAGAGACGTAGTCGGACAACAACTGTCAGGGACTGTGACCTGTGCCCCATCAACTCTCCATCAGTAACTTCTCTCAATCTGAAAGCGAGACTACGTGTCCATTAATATTACGGATACAACGTAAATAGAGTATATTTACTATTTATAATTATTTATTAGTTTCCCAGACATGACACAGTGAAATGTCTCTTACGAGTAAATGGTATTGCAAATGCTGCAAATACGTTGATGCTTTGTAGCTAAAATAACCCATAACACGGTAGTTACACAGTTTACTGTCAGAACAATGTAGCTGACTGAGCATGGTAGGAATTGTTGTTTAACAACAGAAAAGCCACATGTTGGCCTTGGTTTATGATATCTAGTTGCATTGTTTTTGCTGTCTATAGCCTTTGTATGGCATTTGAGCTTGTTATGCTGGATCTGATTATCATAAGCATCTCTCGCTTATGGATTCTAATGTACCATGTTTGTCCTGTTTTTGTAAATAACACTAGATCTTATTTCTGCTTACACATGATTTCAAATGTTTCCACCAAGGGTTTAACATAGTCAATAAGAAGCCAATCTACAGAAAATGCATGTGTAGATAAGACTATTCCTTTTCTATGCATTGTTTTGTTTTGTATATTCAGAAGACAACAGAATTCACTGTACAATGGCTAGTTAACCTTTTAAAGGGATAAGCCTTTATTTTATCTGCATATTCTGCAAGTGCATCATATGTACAGTTAAATTGCTGATGCCTTTAACTTTTTTATCTTCACCTATCTTTTAAACACAGTTGTCATTGACAGTGCACTACCTGTGCCCAGAGCATTTTATATCCTATAAACCATCATATCAGGATGTAATACAATGTTACAGTCTCTCTGCAACACTGAATACTCTGTGTGCTGTCTTTTTCATTGTATTAGACCTGCTTTCATGTTCACTGACAGCTCTCTGCAAACAGACCCATAAAGTCATTATCAAGTATATAAAAGTGTGTGGTGAAAAATGTGAAGATAATGGAAAGTATAGGCAGTTTGAGTGTACATATTTTTATGTACTTGATGAATACGTAAGGTGAAAATAAGGGATTGCTATTCATGTAAGAAGTAAATTAATAACTATAGAGCCATGTTTTATACTGATTGGGGGGAATGTGTGAATCTGCCAATGCAGCTTCTCTGGCTTTGGCATGTAAGTCACGCTGCTGCTTAGCAGGGTACTTAGCTGAGTGATTGCTTTAGTGAATAAAGAGACGCACATTTTTCTGTTAAGACTTTAATGCAAGCAAGCCCTATAGCTTTTGCAGAAAAATGAATAAAGAAATGCAGCTTTCCTTTATGTCTTGTTTGTACATATACATAAAGAAATTAGAGAGGAAATGAATGTCCTGAAACTCACATGTGCTTCTCCACTTTTCTTCTCTTGGCACCAACTACAAAGAAGGTAGAATTTTCAATTGTAAGCAGCTTAGTAAATTGACATTTGGCAGGTGTAGCACTTATTTATCAGTTCCTGTGCAGCATCATATTAGTACACCCCCCACAAGAATGTGTGTGTGTGTGTGTGTGTGTGGTGAGTGTTTTGTAGACAGCAACAGTTCATATTGATTTGTAATAGGAAAATGTGTACACTGTATTCAAGGTTAGACTATTGGGACCTCATGCCTACTGATTTACAGTAATTCTTGCTATATCTTCACATGTTCCTATAGTAGGGTTACCAGATCTCCCCTTTAACTGGGACACAAATGAAAAATGTATACAGCAGGGCTGTTTTGATTTCAGTGCAGTCCTGAAATATGCCTATTTCCTTTGTGTCCCTAGTTAAAGATTAGGTCTGGTCAGCCTAGCCTATAGCAGAGATTCTCAGCAGTGAGTTTCAAGTGCCACTATCAGTACATGTTTTATGGATTTTCCTGTCTGAATTCAGGTCAGTAAACAGTCGATCGTTCGATTTGATCAGTTTTCAGACAGGAAAATGCAGAAGACCTGCAATATTAGGGGTACTTGAGGACCACAGCTGAAATGCTCTGGTCTGCATGGTTACTTTTTGTCTTTATGCTTTCTTAACCTGTTGGTTGGTAGAGAGGTCCACATCACATGCACTGAAATGGCTATGTGTATCAAATCATTGTAAATCATCTTGGCAGTAGATAGGTCAATGGTCTTGCATATCGGACTTACATGAATTTGTTACAGTTAGTATTTTTCCAGTGAAGCGGATTCCTTGACACTCAAAATGTTAAAGGGACAGTAATGTCCCAGAAAAATGATATCCAGTTTTATAGAGTTTAATAAATAATATGCTCCAAACCCTATCTCTCAAACCGCTATGGTTTGCGAGAGATAGGTATTCAAAGTTCCCCCCTCCCTCCCCTTCTCCTGATGTCAGCTGTAAAGCAGACTGCAGGAGATTCGAGTCGTAGACACGTGGAGGCTCTTCAGCAGAGCCGAGTTCTTGTTATTTAAAAATAACTTCTTCAATGGAACGGTCTCCAAAGTGTGCTTGCAAACAAGGCACACTTTGTAGAGCTTTCCAATGAAGTAATTATTTTTATGTAACGAGATTTGAGCTCTGCTGCAGAGCCGCAGGCTGGTCCCCAGACCGGGCTCTCCTTCTGTCAGCTAGACACTGATGTCAAGAGAAGGGAAGGGGGAACTTTAAGTACCTATATCTCTCAAACCATAGCAGTTTGAGAGACAGGGTTTGGAGCATATTGTTTATTATTTTAATCTCTAAAAAACTGTATACAATTTTTCTAGGACATTAGTGTCCCTTTAAAATCCCCAATTTAAATCAATGACAATTTTAATTTATTCCCTATGAGGCAGATTGTTTGTTTACTGCAGAATCACACCACTTTGTCAGTGCATGATCCTCACTATCTGCAGTAAGATCCAAGAGGAACAAGTGAGCAAAGAGCCTCTCTTTCATATTGCCTAACTTAAAGGAGTATTAATGGGTTCTATTAAGTTCCTTTTGGCCTTAATTCCTTTCAGGAATCTATTTGGAACTTCCATGGGTTGAAATGTTATTCATGGTATCGATTTTATAAGTTTACCTATGTGGTTTAAGAGGTTAACTCCCACGAACACTGACCTGGCTTCTTTTCAAACTCTAGGTCGTTTTGTTCTCAAGGACTTGTGTCATCATTAGCAAGGTACACAAAGCACATTACACAGTATCTGGTACGTAATGACTCAGGGAATAATTTGGTCATTTATTTAATTAAAGGGTGGAAAATCCCTGGTATTTTGGAGCCCAGACTCCAACATTTATACTTCGGGTAACTACATTTGGAAGCCACTTGATACTTATACATGTTCATGTACATTGTACACATTGTACATGAAGCGCTTCACTAGCCTCTAAGCAATTTTTTTTTCTGGATCCAAGGTTTATTATAGTTTTGTCCATAACCATGAATTGCATTTTTATTTTTGAAAATGCCATCACATTGTGGTTTCAAGTCAAATCCAAAATGTGGCTTGAAATAATACAGTTCATAGATTGTGTTTATATACCTATGCTTCTAGCAGTAAAATGTTGCTCTTTACAAAAATCTCAGACCGGGCTGTCTAAACTGGGTACCCTTTTAGTAAAATCCATTGAAAAGGTTAGTCTGCTATAGACTGGGTAGGCAATATTTGGCTTTCCAAAGGAAAGATTCACTAAGGTGCGATAGTAAGGTGATAAACATACCTGGGAACTTTGTTTTCTAGAGTCCCTGGTTGATACTCATGAGGTGCTTGTGGGAGGATATAAATGATATGATTCATGTCATAAAGGGGTGAGGCTTAACCACAGTTGGTGGTGGGGGTTTAACCGGCTGTGCAATAAAGTGGGCTAGAAATGGGCAGAACGGGGTGGGTAGAAGGAGATGTGGGCGGTAAGTGGTAGAACCAGTCTGGGTAGGAGCAGAAGTGGGCAGAGGTTTCATAAACTCTCCACCCCCGGATAATCAGCCTCTGTCCCTGGAGACTTAATTGCAAACACCGGAGTCTCCGGGCAAATCCGGAGAGTTCCCAGGTATGTTGATAAAGTAGAGAAGACTTCTCCAGCATGTCTGTGTATATCTTTATATGGCGACACAAAGTGTACGCAGTATCTTACAGTGACATAATTTCTCCAATTCTTATGTTATTCTATGGAGCCAATTCACCAAGATTTCTTCTGTGTACTCCACGTCACCAATCAAGTATGTGATTTACTTCCTTCCTCCAGCTGGTAGGACCGCTTAATTTAATTTAAATAGGATACACCCACAACCATCGCCAGTTATTTCTGGTCCTAGCAGCTGGAGGACAGGAGACGCATGATTCTGTCATTAATCAAAAATATCCAAACTATGTAGAAAGCCTCCATTACAAAGGGTTACCTGAATATCGCTACCACAATAGAAGCAACCAGGAAGAGGGGAAGAAAAGGCGTCTCAGCAGAGCATTCAGTGGGGTTTTGTTTCCCCAACATGTCCAGGACCGGGCGGTAGTCTTCCTCCTGCTACTTTTAAGTACAGGAGTGGTGCCAATATAACCCATTCTGCAAGCGAGAAAAACCCTGGAAGCCGAGCCGGGTATCGGCTAAAGCATTAATGCATAGTACGTTTCAGCATGACGCGCACGCCATAATGGAAGCGGATCTGTGACTAGAAGGAAGTTCATTCGACATCTGGATAGGATTCCCTATTACATCCGGCGAAGCCTGGTGTGTGTTTCACTAATGGAACGCACGCTGAATAAAAGGAGAAGCAGCTCTTCTGCACTTTCAGTGGCTTCCAGAAGAGCACTGTGGCTTAGACCCTGGGGAGCGGATGCCTCATCCAAGAGCAAATTAGTTAACCTTCCCTTTAAAGGTGAAATGCTGTTTGGTGAACAATTGGAAGAGATAATTAAAAAAATTATCAGGAGGGAAAAGTGCGTTCCTACCTCAGGAAAGAAAAAGAAAATCTCCTCCTAGATCAACATAGGAACAAATAGGAACAAATCCTATTCCTTTAGAGATTCCAAGAGATACCAGGGGAAACCGTTCGATCAGAGAAAACAATCCTCATACCAGACACCCAGGGGAGGATCCCGGAAGGATTACCCCAAGAAACTGCAGTTCAAGAAAGAATTCTGAAGATCAGTGGAGTCCATTTCCAGAGCAGGTGGGGGGATCGCCTGCATTTCTTTCATGACCAGTTGGAATCATCAGACATCTGGGTCCAACAGATTCTGGAAATGGGGTATCCGCTTCCATTCAGACAGACCCCAACAACTCACGGATTCCTAACGTCCAAAGTTCCGACCAACCCAAGGAAAAGGAAACTGTTGAATTTGGAAATCCAAACCCTTCTGGAAAAAGGAGCAATTCAACCAGTTCCGATGGATCAGAAATTTGCAGGAATCTATTCCATCTTGTTTATGGTTCCAAAACAGTCGGGTTCATGCAGAACCATCCTGGATCTCAAGAGGCTCAACACATTCCTAGTAAAAAGAACATTCAAAATGAAGTCAGTAATAAGATCAGTACTCCCAGGCAGCTTCCTTTCCAATGTGGATCTACAGGACGCGTATTATCACATCCTGATAAAGAAATAACATCAGAAATATTTAAGATTTGCTCTAGGAGATCAGCACTTTCAATTCAAAGTACTTCCATTCGGTCTATCCACAGAGTGTTCAGGAAAATTTTAGCTGCTGCAATAGAACCAATAAGGGAAAAAGGAGTATTGGTCATCCCATACCTGGATGACCTAATAATAGCTCAATCAAGAAGACAGGCCATCATAAACACAAACATGATTGTAAACCATCTTTCAAATCTAGGTTGGATGATAAATTCTCAAGAGTCATCTGGTTCCAACGCAGGATCTGATCTTCATAGGTATGAGATTCAACACTCAAAGATCAATAATAACGTTATCAGAAGAAAGAATAAACAAGATAGTAAGAAATGTAAAAAAAATTCAGAAAAAAGAACTATATAGCTCACCTATTTATGCAATTATGATATATCAGCAGTCCAGGTGGTACCTTGGACAAGGTTCCATACAAGACATCTGCAGTGCTATTTGAGTCGAGAAAATCACAAATGCAACCAATTCTTCTCAAGATGGCAAGCAGTCAGAGCAATAGGGCAGGATGCTTTGAAACATTTTTGGAATTTCTCCTGGCATACATCTTTTCTCCTATTCCCTTGATCAGGGAAGTCCTCAGAAAAGTGATAATGGAGAAAGCAGAAGTCATTATGATTGTCCCAAGGTGGCCAAGACACACCTGGTATTCGGAGCTTGTCAGAATGTCCAGTCAGGAGCCTTGGGCATTACCAGAGAGAGAGAGGATCTACTATCACAGGGTCCATTGTTCCCTCCACACCCCAGTTTTTTCAGGCTGACAGCCTGGAGATTGAGCAGCAGACTCTAATATTCCAAGGAGTCTCTAATAGGGTGGCCATTAATATTCTCTCTGGTAGAAAAAAGTCTGCTTTAAGGATCTATAACAGGATCTGGAAAACTTTTAGAGTATGGTGTATCAAAAAGAAGATCCATAAACATCAGGTTAATGCTCCTGTAATCCTGGAATTTTTGCAGAACGGGTTTGACATGGGCCTAAACCTAGCTTCTCTAAAGGTCCAAATTTCTGCTCTCTCAGCAGTCATGACCAAACCCTGGACAGAAGAGAACTTAATAAAAAGATTTGTAAGAGCGGTAGAAATAATGTGTCCCAGGATTAAGGAGATCGTGCCTGCATGGGATTTGAACATTGTCTTGACACAACTCATTGATTTCCCCCCTTTTTGAGCCACTTGAGCAAGTGTCGTTAAGACATTTGACCTGGAAAACTGTCTTTCTAACAGCAATAACTTCTGCCAAGAGGGTCAATGAATTGCAGTTTTTATCCTGCCAGGCCCCCTATCTGGCTTTTCACCAGGAAAAAGTGGTTCTTAGAATGAAGCAATCCTTTAGAGGAAAGGGCGTTTCAGAATTTCATCGAAACCAGGAAATTATTCTGCCCTCATTCTCTTCTTCTCCAAAGGGAGATAAATAAAGATTACACTCTTTAGACCTGGTGAGATGTCTATCTATCTATCTACAGAGAACTACAGATTTTAGGAAGTCAGATAGTTAGTTTGTTTCTCCAGTACATGGGTAAGAGAAAGGGTTCTGCGGCATCTAAACAGTCAGTTGCCAGGTGTATCAGACAGTGTATAATCCCTGCACACCGTGAGGCAAAATTAGATCCCCCACTTAAGGTCGAAGCTCATTCTACAAGAGCAATGGCCACATCATGGGCAACGAAAGGCTAATGCTTCTGCTGAAGAGTTATGCAAAGCAGCCACATGGACCTCCATCTCCACCTTTATCAAACATTATAGGCTGGATGTTGAGGCCTCTGCGGACGCAAGATTTGGATGAGGAGTTCTGCAAGCGGTGATTCCGTAATAAAATGGTATGATTAACCCTATTTTCATATTGTACTGTTATTCTAGGTTCTCAATTGAATATGTGGATTTCCCTCCCTCTTATTTTGCTTGGGAAGGTCCCATACTTGATTGGTGACATGGAGTACACAGAAAAAATAGAGAAATTTACTAACCGATATTTCCTTTTCTTCTGTGTATCTCCACATCACACCCACCCTTAACCTTGCTATTTTATATGTATTTTTCAGCTTGGACAAAAGTATAACTGGCGATGGTTGGGGGTGTATCCTATTTAAATTAAATTAAGTGGAGATGCACAGAAGAAAAGGAAATATCGGTTAGTAAATTTCTCTATTTCTCCAACTTTTCAAAAAAGTAATGGATACCTATCTAGTACAGAACAATTTGAGAATTATGACAGATGGCTTCAATTCATATAGGATGTTGATCCAGGGAAATGTCTGACTGCCATCTGAATAATTTTTTCACCCACTTGGGGCTTAAGTATAAATGGCTTTAATTATTTTTGTTTTCTTTTTGCCTTCCTCTATATCAACAGGGGTGATTTGGCATGGGCTAGACTTGATGGACACATGCCTTTTTTTTCACCCTCGTCAATTGTGTTACTATGTAATTACTTAAGAGCTGGAGAAGTGATGTCACTGGAGAAGTCTTCTCCATTTTATTACCTTCCTATCTCACCTTAGTGCATAACTCCGCTGCTGTTGGATGAGTAGGGCTGATAGAACTTGCAGACTTCAACAGCTGTAGAGCCAGATTTAAAGGGGAACAATACAGATTTGGAATAAGCTATTCTAAACTTAACATTACGTTTTACTTGTTTAGGTGTCCTCCAAACAGAAATCCAGTATTGTACTATGCAGTTTTGTGCATTGTATGCATTTGCTTGTATTTAGTTTGCATTTTTGAGAAAATGTAAGCCATTTGAATGAGAGAGGAGAACTGCTCATCTTTCTTTAGGACACAGTTTGCATTTTCAAATGGTGAACCTTGTTCTCTCCAGACTTTAACACAATTCCAGTGCTATAACTGTGTGTACATTAAAAATCATTAATTGTTCTGTTAACTCTTTAAGAACCAGAGGGATGTGAAGCACATTTTGTACCCCTCTTTTTCTTAACCCCTTAACGACCAATGATGGTCCAGGACTGTCATGGGTTGTTTTGCCTTAAGAACAGTCATGGGTTAAATGATAGCTGCGCGCCTCCGTGCAAGCTGCTATAATTAATTCCATGCTGAGACTGAGAGTTCCAGTACCAGAGTTTTCAGTCTCAGCCACTTTCACTTGTGCCGGCTCATGTGATCGCTGCAAGCAGCGATCACATGTACGGGCATTGTGAATCAAAGAGACAGTACTGCCTCTGTGTCCCAGCTCTGCCTGTCTGTCCCTTATGATCAAAGTAAGGGACAGAGAAGCAGAGAGGAGACACCTAGTGGTTATAAAAAAATGCAGCAGCTGGGGGTATTAACCCCTTCACTGCTGTGCTGGAGGCTGGCTGGATGCAGGTCAATATTTTTGTTGTGGTTTTTTTTTTGTTTTTGTTTTTTTTTTAAGACACAACACAATTTTTTTTTTTTTTTTTTTTTTTTTATAAAAACAACCCATTTTATTAAAAAAAAAAAAAAAAAAAAAAAATCAACATGTCCATTACCAAAATTGGGAGAATGATTGTTGTGGAGCTATGTAATACACTCTTACACACAGCCAAATTTAATCAATAAAAAAAAGTGGGAAAATAGGGTGTGAAAAAGGGACATGGGGATTTTCACCCAGGGGGACAGTGCCCACTTAAAACTGTCCATTTTGTAGGTCATGCAGTCTCCATAGAAATGTAACCCATTGTGCCCAAATGATCCCAAGAGAAAAAAAAATGGCGTTTTCTTCTGTGTCCCCTGTCCACGGCATTGAGTGTATGTATTGTCTCCTCCTCTCAACTGTGTAGGACCAATTAGCTCAAGCTTTAAAAGAAGTCTTGCAACATGATCGGTTAGTCATTTGGTCCTACACAGCTGTGAGGACGGAGGTGAGAGGTGTTCCACTCACCTTTTTTCTTCAATGAATCCAACGGAGCTCCGGGGTTTATTGTCTGGCCATAGTGGTGCCGCCTGACCGGACCGTATGAGTGGAGCCCTTGTTTCTCACAGTGTGTGCGCCGACAGGGAGATCAGCCAGCTTTATGCTGTCGAGCAACCCTCTTCGCTCCGCATCAACAGAGGGCCGGAGGGAGGCGGTTCATGGAGGCCTCTTCCATTGGCATCATCTGGAAGAAGTGATGCGTTCCAGGGTGAAATGCACGCTGAAATTAATGTCTACCGGTTTGGAAGGATGGAAGCAGGTCTGCCCGCCATTGCATGAGTGAGTAACATTAAGATTTTAAACTATAAAGTCTCTTAAGTTACTCATGTATTTATAGTCTTTTTTTTTAGATGTGTTTTGTTTATGTTTAATCTGTGTGTTCTACCTTGACCTTTGAGAAGGCTATATAACAGGAAGTAGATTCAGTCTACAGTTAGGCTAGGAGACTATATAGTTTTAATGAAATAGAATAAAAATTTACACTTTTAATCATAATGTCTGCACCAGTTAAGCAGACTCCTGCTAAGGACAAGCCCGCTATTGATGAGGAAGACAAGACTCCAGATGTGAAGCCAAATTGCCAGCCTCTGATTCTGCTAAACTTTGCCCAGATTGTTTAAAGAAGATCACTGGTCCAGAAATGCCTGCACAATTCCAGGAATTTTTGACCTGGATGCGATCATCAATGCAGGATACGTTTGCTGCTATGCAAGAAGGAGCTAATAGTAGGAAAAGGCAGAGATTGGAAGATCCGGGAGAAGGAACTTTGCATAAAGACGAAGTGGAAGAATCCAGGGTCCAAGAGATTGTACCAGAATATTCATTGGAGGAGGAAAGAGATATAATGGATGAAACAGTATCATTCAATATTAATAAAATGGATGCCCTTTTAAGAGCCATGCGCAAGTCCTTGGGGTTAACAGACACTCCAAAATAATTAGATGTCTTGGACACTTCCTTCCTGGGTAATAGAAAAGAAAGCCCAGTCTTTCCTATTCACCATTCAGTCTCTGATATGATTAAATCAGAATGGAAGAAAGACGATAAGAGTAGCGATGACCAGAAGATTTACAAAAATGTATTCTTTCAAAGAAGAAGTAGTACGGGATTGGATTAACCCTCCTAAAATTGACGCAGCAATAGCACAGTTGGCCAAGCACACCACCATTCCCATAGAAGATGGCTCCTCATTAAGAGACAGTATGGAAAGGAAGATGGAAGAAGCACTAAAAAAGCAATTTGCTATTCTGGGACACAATTTGAAGGCAGCCACTGCCATGGCCTGCATCTCAAGGACCATCAGAATATGGTTGACAGAATTAGAGGAAAATATGGAATCAGCCGTTTCCAGACATAGACTTATGAAAGAGATTGCAGTCATCAAGGAGGCCATGAGCTTTGCTTGTGACGCATCATTAGATGTTATCAAATTGACGTCTCGTTCCTCGCCCTATCAGTAACACCCAGAAGGGCTTTGTGGCTGAAGTCCTGGGGAGCTGACCCCTCTTCAAAAAATAAGTTGGTCACACTTCCCTTTGAAGGTTCTCTTCTGTTTGGTCATCATTTTGGAGGAGTTAATCAAAAGTATGACTGGAGGAAAAAGTACCTTTCTGCCTCAGGAAAGAAGCTATACATGTTCAGATCCTTTAGTCTATCCTGATATTTCCTTTTCTGTAAACCAGTCACCATTTTAGTAGCTCTTCTTTGAATTTTCTCTAGAGTATCTATATCTTTCTGGAGATGGGGCCTCCAGTACTGTACACAATACTCTAGGTGATGTCTAACTAGAGATCTGTAGAGTGGCATGACCACTTCCCTTTTTCTGCTACAAATGCCCCTAGCTATACAACCCAGTACCCTGCTTGCATTCCCCACTGCTTTATTACGTTGCCTGCCTACCTTTAAGTCATTAGAGATAATTACTCCCAAATTCCTTTCCTCTGTTGTCTCTGACAGTACAGTACCCTTAATATTATATATTTCCTTTTGGATTTTTATGTCCCAGGTGCATTATTTTACATTTATCAACGTTGAGCTGCATCTGCCACACTCTTGACCATTCTTCTAATTTACCTAAATCATTTGTCATTTGGCTTATTCCCCCTTGAATGTCTACCCTATTGCAGATCTTGGTATCATCTGCAAAAAGGCATACCTAACCGTGAAGACCTTTTGCAATATCACTAATAAAAATATTAAAAGGAATGGGTCCCAGTACAGATCCCTGAGGTACTCCACTAGTAATACTCCTTTTGTCCGAATATTCTCCATTGACTACCACAGTCTGTCTCCTGTCACTCAGCCATTGCCTTATCCATTTAACTATTTTTGCATCCAGACCCAAACACTGCAGTTTATTTATGAGTCTTCTATGAGGAACCGTGTCAAATGCTTTACTGAAATCTAGATAAGCTATATCTACTGCTTCCCCTTGGTCTATTATTTTAGTTACCCAGTCAAAAAAATCTATGAGGTTAGTTTGACAAGATCTCCCTGTTGTAAACCCATGCTGTTTGGTATCTTACAAGCCATTTAAATTCAGATATTCAACAATCCTTTCCTTTACCATAGTCTTCATTAATTTTCCCACTACTGATGTAAGACATACTGGTCTGTAGTTACCAGACTCTTCCCTGCTACCTTTTTTGTGACGATGTACTACATTTGCTAACTTCCAATCTTGTGGAACTATTCCTGTCGTTTAGTGACTGATTGAATAATTCTGTTAAAGGTTTTGCTAGAACACACTTAAGCTCTTTTAATAACTTTGGGTGTATCCCATCTGGTGCCATTGATTTCTGTTTTAACCTTAGAAAGTTGAAGTAGAACTTCTTCCTCTGGAAACATGCATGTTTCCCATGTCTTGCCATTTTGTTTTTCTATCAGAGGTCCCTTCCCTTCATCTTCCTCTGTAAAAACTGAACAGAAATATTCATTGAGACAGTCAGCTAGCCCTTTATTCTCATTTACATAGTTTCCATTTTTTCTTTTCAGTCTAACTATTCCTTGTTTCATCTTCCGCCTTTCAGTTATATAATATAAAATGTTTTATCCCCCCTTTTTATTGACTGAGCAATCTTTTCCTCTGCCTGTGCTTTGGCACATCTAATAATGCATGTCGGGCAGGATGCTCTGAGGAACCACCAGTTGGCATACATATTTCCCCCGATTCTGCTAATGGCAGAGATTGTGAGGAAGATAAGAAGGGAAGGCACAAACGTTATACTGATTGCTCCGGCGTGGCCAAGAAGAGTATGGTACACAGAGTGAATAAAGATGTCAGTGGAAGATCCCTGGACACTGCGAAATCGTCAGGATCTGCTGCTTCAAGGGCCCATTCAGCATCAGGACCCAGGTGTCTTGAAACTGAAGGCCTGGTGGCTGAAAGGAGGTCGTTATCACTCAGAGGACTTTCCAGATCAGTAATAGACACTATCATCACAAGAAGAAAAGTGTCTACCACCAAGATTTACTACATAATCTGGAAGATATTTAGTACTTTGTGTAGAGAGAACAAAGTGACTTGATCCTCCATTGTGGCGCTGGAAATACTGCAGTTTCTTCAAAAAGGATATGATAAAGGACTTAGACCTAACTCACTAAAAGTCCAACTTTCTGCAATTTCGGCAATCTTGGCAATCCAGTTTGCTGATGATGATTTAATCAAAAGATTTATGAGATCTATTGTCAAATCTAGACCTCGAGTTAAGGACATTATTCCCCCTTGGGATCTCAACTTAGTTCTGAACCAACTAGCCACTTCAATTAAGTTTGAGCCTATCCAGGACATTTCAATTAAGCTTTTAACTCTAAAGACAAACTTTTTGACAGCAATTACTTCAGCTAGAAGGGTAAATGAGTTCCAGGCCTTGTCTATTACATCCCCTTACATGATAATTCATCAGGATAGGATTGTCTTTAGAACTAAACCTTCTTTTAGACCTAAAGTAGTGTCATCTTTCCACGTTAACCAGGAAATTGTATTACCATCTTTTTGTGCTAATCCAAGTAATGAGAAGGAAAAAATCCTGCATAATCTGGATGTTGTAAGGTGCATCGCTTGTAAAGTAAACCAGAACAAGGGATTTCAGAAAGTCTGACAGTCTCTTTGTACACTTCTTCTTTGGGAAGTTTAAAAGAAGGACCACATCAAAGGCATCCATTTCAAGATGGATTTTGGAATCAATCAAGATTACTTGTTCAGGAGCAGAGCCCCCTAAGGTTGCTAAACCACACTGTCCTAGACTTATTGCTACATGTTGGGCAGACTAAGCAGAGGCATCTATAGAAGATATTTGCAAGGCGGCGACTTGGTCGTCAGTTTCAACTTTTATCAGACATTATCAATTGGATGTTCAAGCATCAGCTCAGGCAAAATTTGGGAGACAAGTCCTGGAAGCAGTTAAACCACCTTGAGTGGTAAGACTATACATAACTTATGTTTTAACTGCTTTTGTTCATGAATTGTTATATATGACCCTCCCTTGGGACACGGCTTTGGTACGTCCCATACTGTCAATGCAGTGGACAGGGACACCGAAGAAATGGTATAATTTACTTGCCGATATTTTCTTTTCTTCTGTGTACCTTCCACGGCATATCCTACCCTATAACTAACTTGGCATTATATTTTTCAACTTGGACAAAAGTTGACTAACCGATCATGTTGCGAGACTTCTTTTAAAGCTTGAGCTAATTGGTCCTACACAGCTGAGAAGGGGAGACCATACATACAGTTTATGCCGTGGAAGGGACACAGAAGAAAAGAAAATATCGGTAAGTACATTTTTTTTTTTTTTTTTTTTTTTTTTAACCGTTTTCTTTAATTTTACTAAAATAAATGGTGGGATATCCATATAAGTGTGGTATCAAAAGAGAGCCCTATTTGTGTTAAAAAAACAAAACAAAAAACGGTATATAATTTTCATGGGTACAATAAAGTACTTGGAGGAAAAATACTGTTAAACAAAGACATAGTCAAAAAGGGTCAAAATTGATCCGGTCCTTAAGTGAAATCACCCTCAGATTTTCCTGGTCCTTAAAGGGTTAAACAAGTTGAAAGGCACCATATCTTCTGTAGTTCATAAATAAATTGCCTTGGGTGGAGGAATGGAAGCAAATATCTTTGTGTACTCTTTGTTTTCCTGCTATTTTATTGAATGTTTCTATCCTCGATATTATTATTATTATTATTTATATGTATGTGTTCTTGCCTGAATGCTTTTTCCATAGCATGTCCTTGCATCCTTCCCACTGCTTTAATTGCTTGTCTGTCTCATCTGACATAACATCAAGATCCCATTTCTTCTGTTATAGTTTTTGCAATGTACCCATAATCCTATATTATGTATTTTGTTTTTGGTGTCATTAATAATGCAATTCTTTCAGTGCCAAAGGGTTGTCCAACACATTAAAGAATGTCAAATGTCTTGCACTGCACACACACCCCACCACTGGGCTGGCAGTAGGGAGGAGCTCTGTACATTCTTCCCTATGCAGCCTGCGTGATCCAGACCAGCACTGGAGAAGTTATCTGGGCAGTGGGGCAAAGCCCCACTGCTCTTTCTTCTCCAGTCACCGAACGTTCTTGCACTTTCACCATACGCTATAGGGACCATGCATGCCCTAGGCCCTTCTTCTTTCAGTGCGAAGTGGGATGCTTGAGTCCACTTGGTTTTTAGTATTCTGTGCCTCCATTTGGAGATTGCTGTCTGACAGCAGAGCAAAAGATGTTTTCAGCTTTCAATCTGGTGATGCTGAGCCTTCAGTGAGCAGGGTTTTTAAGCCATGTGGTAGTGAAGTTAATCGCTTCAGGCAGAATATTAGTTCATGCACCACATGTTTCCCTCTTTAGGAGGGACAGTGCCTCTTGGAGATTGAAATCCCTCTGTTGCTCTTTCTTACCCTCCTTTTAGGAGATAAGAATGTGAAGTGTATAGTTAAGTGTATAACATCTTTCCACAGAAAGTTTAATGTTTGTTTAGATTTCAATATACATGTTTATACTTTTAGTTTGAGTCCAGGACATACTTGAAAATAAGAGATAATTTCATTGTATTCTTCCTGGTAAAATAATTTCACACAAAATATATACAGCTACATAAAGAGCTGTCAATAGATCATGAAATAACTTAAAAATTCTCATTAATCCCCCACCCACAACAGGTATCCTTCTTTGGTCATTTGAAATATTGGGAGGTTTGTCAGTCCCTTCAACCTGGACTCCTTGATACTGCGCCAGGTGGGTAGCCGAATACAGCATTTGCTTTAAAAAATATTCAAAAGTAATATGAGCAAGAATGGATTTCAGTAGACTAAAATAATGTAGTCTATTTGAAAAACCAAAAGTGGAACCGTTCTAGAGAAACCATAGGGCACAGATTAAAATTCCCCATATTTCAGTCTGTTTTTTTAATGGGGTGCTTTGGAGATTGTTCTGGCAGTCGTGGAGTTAAAAACCTCATTTAATTAATTGGAAATTTTCATTGGATCTAAAAGTTGTAGTTTGTTTTGCATCAGGGTTACCCTGCTTTTCTTTAAACATATGACCCACTTTCATCTTTTATATTTATAGTATGATTCCATGTATGTCACCATGTTGGAGCCTTTTGAAATCCAATTTTTCTCTTTTTTTTACTAGAGAAGAAAATGTTCAGACTTGATTCATGCATCTTGGCATTCAGCTTTTCCAAAGAGAGAAGCTTAATTTCATTAGTGTATCTTTGAGCCATGCTCCACTGGAAAAAATTAATTGATGAACTTGCTTAAAATTTCTAAGTATGATTACCTTTCTGTAAAAGTACAAAAATGGAGAGTAGGGTTACAATTGATGATTTGGGAACTAATTATCAACAACTGGTTAATTTTGCTATCCCTGGCTAACAATAACAAGTGCATTACTCTCAGGCATTCAAAGGGCTAATTGACTGCCTGCCTTCTTGAACTTTGTCATACCCTCAAGGTTCTAAGAGGGTTAATTCTCTCCTTGCACTGTATTAACTAGTGCACTACACCAGTGGTTCTCAACTGTTTTGATGCCTCGACTGACTCCATATCGTCCCTGTCTGAAAAGGACCACTTAACATTGACAGGATATAGTAAAATATTTTATAAGTAGACTTAAATTTAATGATGTATTAAACTATGAAACTACTTAGTAGATACACAGACAGATACTCTGGATCTGTCGCTCTCTCTCGACCTGTAGATGCACCTACACTAACTCCTTACACACACACTCAGAAGGGCAACACACCATTATGAGACTAACAGGGTATATGTGACCAGCCAGACAATACGCTATTATATAAGACTGTTATTGTATACCAGCAGGGAATTTAGCCAATAGATGATACTAGCAGGGCATTGCACCATTTACTGGAGATCAGCAGGTCATTTTACCATTAATTAAGTCCGGCAAGCCAATACTTCATTACTTGGGTAGCAGAATATTACATGAGAACAGCAGACAATATAGCATTACTTGAGATTAGTCAATTATTACATCTGATCTACTGTGTAATACACAATTAAATGAACAGCAGTTCGAATAATTACATGAGACAGAGAATGTGTCTGTGGATGTACTCCCACCACTGGCCAATATACCACCTGCATGATTAATTGCCCCATTGCTCCTACAACTTTCTACTTGGTATCTCCAGCAACTGTTTGAAGGTGGGTGAAGAGATATTAGCAATGCTTGCAGATGCTGCCAGAATGTTTGTGGGAGGTGGGAGTGGAGGGTCATCAAGGATGTCCCCCTAGAAACAGCACTGGGCAATCATGCAGCCAGCCTGTCTTTCTCCTATTTTCCACAGTGCCAAAGTCTGATTTCACTTAAGAAACCTTCTGTGGTGTCTGTTGAAAGGACGCTGTACATTGCAACTCTGGTACAGACCTCTTATGCTGAATGCAGGGATGTCAAGTGTAATCCACCACTGTGGAATATATGTTTGTTGGGAACTATGTGGATAGGTCAACTATCTCTAACTCCCATCATAAATTTGTTTCAAATAAATCTACTTCGTGAAACTATTTTGAAGCTTCCCTTATAATTTGCAGGTGCTTTACAGAACTGTTACTAAGTTCCAGCCCTGTAGATATCTGAGCATTAAGGCATGTGTGTTAGAGATTGTTCCTAACGTGCACTGGAAAAAAGATTTTGATAAAGAATAATCAGTGTTGTCACAGGAGCAAGTAACCCATTGTTTGATACTGAACTGCCATGATAGAATTTGTTAAACTCTTTTTTTCTTAGGTTAGACTTTAGCAAAGAGGTGTCCGTGTACCTG
Source organism: Rhinophrynus dorsalis (assembly GCA_037306005.1). Classification (NCBI taxonomy): domain Eukaryota; kingdom Metazoa; phylum Chordata; class Amphibia; order Anura; family Rhinophrynidae; genus Rhinophrynus; species Rhinophrynus dorsalis. Next base: position 102,934,451 of record CM074722.1, on the reverse strand, counting down.
AGACATTAGTCAAGTGTTCTTGTTCTCATTCCAGTTACAGGCTAGAGGTAATAGAAATATGTGTGAATCAACTTGTTTATTAAATAATTTACATATGTACAGAGATCACATAAAAACAACTTGTCTTTGCTAGGCAAGGAGAAGATGCAACCCGAGGTTACACATGCTCATCACATTTAGGCCTAGATTACATTACAGTTGTCAAGGATATTCAGTGGTTTAACTAACAGATACCCATTGAAGTCTATAGAGATTTTTTTGTAGATAAAACACTTTATAAAGTGTAACTGCAATAGAATCCAAGAATTTAAGTTGGCACCCTATGTTTTGACTCAGATTTTTTTTTTCTGCCCTAGCAGAATAAGTATATCATCTAATTTTTTTTTTTTTTTTTTTTTTTTTTTTTTTTTAACTTTTATGCCTGCCTGATCGTTGCTACCAGGTTGTCTCCTGAGAAGGAGATGATAGTACCCGACCTAACGCAGGGATAGTGGTACAATATACAGCTATTTATGTGCTTGTATATTTACCCATAATTCCACCTCCCACCTAGTTTTGTACCTGTACTGCACTTTTGGACTCAGCCAGGACCTGTCTTTCGATGCACAAAATTAGTCTGTGCATTAAATTTGCCACCCTCCTCTTTGCCTACATTTCCAGTCCTGTGTTTCAGACATGCTCTCTGCTTCCATGCCTGAGTCCCACAGGTATTCATAATTTTTTTTTAAATATCGTACAATATGCAGCTTTGTTGTAAGGGAGGGAAAGTAAATATTATATTACACATTTATGGTAATCCCGTAAATCGGATGTGGGCAAGCTGAGTCTCTCCAGTCGTTGAGTACTAGAACAGCTGTTGGCTTGACAGGAATTTAGCCCTCAATTTGCCCACCCCAGCTATAAAACCCGACAAGGTGAATTATTACACTAAGGTGAGGATTTTCAGAAATGATGTCATCCTTAAACCAGGGCTTATTATTTTAAGTCCTTTGCTACTAGCTAGACCTGAAAAGTTAGTTGCCACTGCAAGCCAAAACATACCCACCAGGGCTGAATTTCTGCTCACCAGGGATAAATTTTTACTCGCCATTGGCTAGTGGCAAGTGGAAATTTTGAGCCCTGCTTAAACTGTTTAACACCTTCAATGTGCTTTGACCAAATTTGTAGCATCCATGGCAGTGATTCATTGCTCCATTCCTTGGGGCACACCAACTGGTCAGGTTTTCAGGATATCTCTAAGCACTGGCAGCTGGATTACAATGATTGAGCAACTGATTACTTACCTGTGACTAAGCAGGGATATCTTGAAAAGCTTACCTGTTATCATGTCCAAAGGACAAATGTAATAGTTCTGGAGAAAACGAACTGCCATAGGATTCACATAAATAATCTAATTTGTTTTAAATGCAGCTTCTAACGCATTGAATGGTAGATTTCTCCAAAACTAATCGCTTCACAAAAAAAGCTCAATTTAAATCAATAGGGATATTCTGGTATTTTTTTTGTTAGTCCACTTTCTTTCTTCTTTTTTGCAGAAGGCCTTCTGTCAGCAGATGCGCAAGGAAGTAACTGAATTTCCATGTGTGTTGCCATTCACATATTTATCAGTACTGGTACAGTGCTGTACCAACGAAATACACGATTTCTGTTCTAGCTGGTATAACCCATTATAGTCTTGTGGGTTACAAATCTGGCTTCAACATTTTGTTTTCTTAGTGCAGGGTTAGTTAGTTTACAGACCTACAGTTGTTGGAGGCTACATCTTCCTTCTTACTCAACAAGAGAACAGCTGTGTGGAGGTGATGGACGCTGTAGTCTTCGAGAGGTCCAGAGACTTGCTACCCAGCGATACTGTATGTTTGATTACGCTAAACAGGGAGAAGCACCCTATCATTACTAAATCCACAAAGATATGAACGATTGCTGTGTACCAACTGTGAAGTGTCTAGTCAATAATGCTTGTTTTTGTTCCCCCGGCATGCAATGTGTTGTTGCTATTGCATGGCATTCTTGGCCTGTGATCATCTGTCTGTAACTCTTATTCTGGAGTGGTATGCTAAATATTACCGACAAATGCATTGCATACCTCATTGTATCCCAAAGGGTTAACTCTTGTACTACCTTAGACCACAATTTAAACTATGTAGTCAGTGGGGGACTTACACTGCCACCTTCAGTAACAGTAAGTGGCCCTCAGAAGTGTGCAGGAGATCTTGCAAATTCCCCCTGCAGAACTGGGTAAATAAGTCAGCCTACCTTGTCTCACATAATGTGCCCAGCACTGTGCTTACCTGATAAATCCTTACTAACTTCTCTATTGTTGGAGGTGCCCCCGGTCTTGCTGATTTGACCAGCTCAGCAAGCATCTTAATGGGTCCCTGAGCTCTGTGATGACATAGCTGTCAGGCACCCAGCCAGTCAGATGAATGAGACACAGGGTACATCAGCAAGACTGGGCCATCTCCAGTAAGAGGGACAGTGGAAAAAAGCTTAAAAAGCAGACAGTGGAATAAGCTTGGGGTGTAACAGTGCATGTGTGGCTCTGGGACAGACCGTTGAATCACAATATTCCTACTGCCTTTTCTCTCAGGTTTTTTGCTTGCATATAACTTAGAGTACCCAATGAAAATAATAAAAACCCATCCATATATTAAAGTGGAGCCGTCTGTTTCAAAACATCTTGCAAAATTACCTATATGTCCTGTTTAGGTGTTTTGATTTATTACCTTTTTTTCCGGTTATTGCTGTAGTCCAAAATGTTTCTTATCCCTCTGGCACTGAAAGGGTTAAAGAGAATCGCCTGAAAATGGAAAATGTTCTTGTGTTCAAAAGTGTTAGAAATTACTAATTTCAAAAAGAAAAACTGTATATCTAAGCACCCAATAAAAACGAAATAAATATCAGTCATAAGAAGCTGAAATCAATATATGTTATCTGTAGGGAGACACTAGAGTAGAACCCCCCCAAAAAAAACAGAGATCCTTAAAATGTTAAGGTGCCACACAGTGAGAGACTGAAAAAGTTGTACAATCAACAATTAGAAGTATATTCTAAAATATATCCTTGGCTCTGATGTCCAGCTATATCTCCAGCTCCCTCTAATGTGGCACCAAACACTCTAAATCCGATTATCAATTCACTGATATTCTCAATATACTACTACCCAGTAAATACACTCTAATGGGACTTCCGAGGGAAATGCACACAAATATTTATCGATATGTATAATCCTCCTCCCTTTATCATACACAATAAAAGAGTTAAAAGTCTAGCATAACAGCAATCGGAGAATAATTGATAGTGTGTATAAAAAATATCTGTAACGTAATAAAATAAATAAATATAATATATATAATATATATATATATATTATATATATAAAAAGTCTTTTATCCACTTTCCCACCCTTTAAGGCATAGGACCGTGGAAAAAAAGACCCCACGATAGCCTCAAGAATAAAAACACTATTACTACAAAGAATAGCAAAAAGTGTAATGGCCAAGAAAACACATTCGCCTCTGGAAATCTCCAATCCGCCCTCCCACATTAAAGGGATAACGTCATAGAGAGAACCACAAACAAGTGTATAACATAACACAAAAACTGCTAAACTTAAAATATATTAAACATACTATAGAATCCTGAGGCAATTGTGTTTTTGTCTCTGTCTCATATCAAAAGAATATTACAAAAAAATAATAAACAATTGTATTAGAATATAAGATTCTGAAGGATAGGGATATAAAAATAGATACAAATCTATATGGTACCAAAACATCTATATAGTGGGATCACTGTAAAAAATAAATAAATATACAAGATGAGTGATGAGGTGATGTTTTGAGATAATAAATTTACTTTTTGTATTTATTCTGATCACTGTGAATGAGCCTGTCCTGTGTGTGTGTGTGTGTGTGTATCCCTCAACCAGTATGCTCTAGCTCCGCGTTTTTATATTTTATCTCAAACAGTGTGACTGAGTGTAAGGGAGTGGCAGAGGGAGATTGTGACCTAATGCCTGTGTGAGTGGGCGTGTAAGGGAGGTAGGAGATTGGCAATGAGATGGCAAGGAGAGGTGTGAAGATTGGAGGGAGGGGGAAGAGGTGCAGGAGTGGAGGAAATAGAGCAGGAGGGTGGAGAGGTACCCAGCAACAGCCAGATACACTACAGCCAAGAACTGTCGTTTGGTGATTAGTAACATGTATCAGTAGCCACCATCTACAGACGTATCTTGCATCCCCTGAGAGAAAGAGGGAATAGGAAGGATAACGTGACACGTGTACCACTAGTCATAATGATGATGATGTTGTTGTGCAATGGTGGAATTCGTTTAGTCTCTTATTCCCTTGGTAATCCAAGAGTTCTCTTTATCATGTGAGCGCATCTGTCTGTGTTATATGATTCTTATGTTCACATTGGTTACTCACACAACAACAACCTCTCCTCCTGTAAGGGTCCCATTCTCAAAATCATTGTAGACAGAGGATTGCCTGAGGATGTAGGAGGCATAACAACTCCCAGATAAAACCGCACACACACGGGTAATCCTACCCCTCACATGCCCCTTCTATTGATACGTTTGCAGAAATTGCAGTGGGGACATGTTGCTACAGAATGGGAAGGGCTGTTTTAGAGGGATCACTGAAAATGGCCCATGTTGTAGATTGAATTGATTTTCAGATCTGCAACATTTTATCTGATTTTTGTGTGGCCTTATTCTGCCCTTTGTCTTTTTATTGTGGTACAGTTTTGTTTTTACATTTATTTTCATGTTTTTATTCCTCATTTTTTTATTTTAAAATAACTAGTACCTGACACTCTGAGTGATGTTTCTGCCCCTTTTGCTCCTACTTGGTTGCTGGTCCTTTAAAATCTTGCTGTTCCTGTGCCTGTTCTCCAGGCTCTTTCAGCGTGCTTCTCTTGATTATTTTGCTTCTGATCTTAACTCTCTTTGAAACTGCCTTGTTCCTGACCTCTGATTTCGTCTTCTCCGATTGTACTACTTTGATCTCTCGTTTGTGACCCGGCTTAACTACCTGACTCCGACTTCCTCTTGTTGACTCACCTACTTGATCTCCCAGCTAGACCCAAGCTTACCCCAGCCTCGACCTTCCCTGCCCTTGTGCAGTCTGCTTCCAGAGGCGGTTCCTCACCTCTGGCAGGGTCATCTCAGACAGGGCCTAGCTAACCTTCGACTGCCTGTTGGATTGATCTGAGTCACGCTCTAATCAGGTTGATCTCCGACCGAGCCTAGCAGCCTTCTGACAGCCTGTCTGCTTGATCCCAGCCCTTTGCTGTCCTTCGCTGCTGATCTTCGACGCATGCCTACCTCCATCTTGGTGGTCAGATCTTTCTGCCAGCATTGCTGCTCTAGCAAGGCCTCCGGCTCTGAGGTGCCAGGCAGCTTGCACCTCAGGTTGATCATCGACTCTGTGTTCCCACACCAAGGCCGACATCCCACTTTTGTCTCCAGTTCACATTGAGTCACGCCTCCTGTTAGTGTACTGCCACCATATGTGTGTGTCCCGCCTCCGACTGCTAGTCCCTTCAACCAGTGCCAGACCTCATGCTACTAGTTGAATTTCTAACGTGTGTCCTCCTTATTCGCCCAGGGGTGACCATCTTCTGTTGTATTCTGTGAGTTGAGCGCACTTCATCCTATCATTGAATTCAGCAGTTGGACTCCTATTCTGCAGGTCCTGTAAGGGTCCCCTTTCATTGCATCTTTCTCTGACCTCCAGCTTCACTTTCCAGCAATGCACCCTAGCTTCTTAAGTGTTTTACTTCAGGACTTCGTTACAGTACCTCTTCATACTGTACTTAGAAAACTTGCTATCTCTCCTCCTACCCCACCCCGCAAAGCATTGGATATCAATATGACACTCAAAGGGTTAAAGGGATTAGCGTGCTTCTAATCCCCCCACTTCCTACACCCACTGTTCCTGTGCACATTAGAGACAACATTGCTAGAAACTGTTTTGTCCACATCTTATGGAAAAATATATAGGACTGACTTTGAACTCTTGAACAAAGGGTTCAACTGCAAAATTCATAGGGACCATTAGAATTTTTTGACCATAGTAAGGTGATTTGGAGGTTACTAGAAAGAGGTGGTGTTCATTTAATGGGCTTGTTTGATAATATTCCATGGGTATTTCTTTCCACTGCTGCCATTTGTTCAGTCCTTTATGAACCTGAGTGGGGTGAAAAAACATTGCAGAGCCATGTGTTATACTCCAATTGGTCCTTTAAAGAGTTGTCAATCGCTTTTACAGTCTGCATTCTCTTCTTTTGTGCATCTGTTGTTGTTGTTGTTGTTGTTTGTGTGTTTTTTTTTATTATCAGTTTGAGAGGAAAGCAAGTTTACAAAACGAGTGAAACAGTGATTAAAGGTGTAGGACAACAAGCTTTAATATGCAATACGAGATACAATATTCAGTATCTGAGAGACCTCTAAGAGAAGCAGTAACCGAGAGCCCCCAGACTGGCCGGTGCACATAAAGTATGCCATACATAAGGTGGAGCCACACGTGACCTGAGGATGCTACTCGAGACCTCAGGCAGTGCATACCCTACATTAGGAAGACAAGAGAGTGCAAAGGGAAAGAAGGAAAGAAAGAGGAAAGTAGAGCGGAAAGAAGGTGTGAGGAGGAAGAGAGAGGAGCAGAGGGGAAGCAGGAAGAGTTGGAAGAAAGGTTGGGGAGGGGGGAACTGGTACATCCCTCAGGACCATGAAGCTAATGCCATCAAAGAGAATCCAGTGGGATGAGGTAAGGGCAAACCAGTGCATATCAGGGCTCGAGGACCCGGGGCACAATATAGGTCTACAATCCCTTACACGGAGCAGCTCGGAAGGAGTGCCAAGAACTCCAAATGGACAAGAAGGCAGCCGTCCTATCCCTAATCATGGCGTGTGTTCTTTCCAGGTTAGACACCCGCTGGACCCGAGACTACCAGTCGATTACAGATAGAGGAGAGCGGGAGAGAGAGACTTCCAAAACACAGGAATGAGAGCCCTGGCACAGTTGAGTAGGAAAAATAATGAAGCTCATATGAGGGTAGATTGTCAAAGAACAGGAAGATCAGGGCAAGAATAAGAGTTATGTCAGCTTGGATCACCTTCCAGAGTGGAGCGATATCAGGCCATTGCTACCATAAATGGAACAAGGTAACCACTTCTCTACTGCAATGCCAGCAAAGTGGGGAATTATTAGGAAACATTTTAGAAAAGCGATGGGGGGTATAGTACCAGTGGGTAACTAATTTGAAGTTACACTCCCATGGAATTCTCACCATCAAGCCCTTGAGAGATGAGAGCCATTGAGTGACAAACCTGGATAGTCCCATATCCTCCTCCAGCTACCTGAAGAACCAGTCCTTGATACGGTAGGAAGAGGAGAGGAGAAGACATGTCTGTAAACTTTGGAAACCGTATGCTCTCTGAGGTCGCCTCTCAGATTCAAAGGGGGTATTCACTCTTTGTCCATAACCGGACTCCAGCAGGTACAGTAAAAATTGCTTAGCAGGCAGGCCATAAATCCTGCAAAGTTCTACAGTTTCCTCCTGGCTGAAAATCCAGATGCCCCAGAACAGAAAGATGAGGGGAGGGGTATGGAGCAAGGCTGCAAATGGCATTAGCCTCTCACCAGGCAGAACATATGGCAGACGTTATAGAGTGAGTGTGTATGCGCTGATAGGAAGAATGTTGTCATAACCAGAGAGGATTAGAGGGCTCTAAGATATGTAAAACAATAAGGGGACCCAACTTTTCAGTAGGCCAGATAAACAGACTAGCAGCTTCATAATATTAGCTGTCAAGTACCAAGAACGGACATTGGGGATCACCTAGGCCACCCTGTGCCAGGGGGAGATAGAGTTGTTTCGCCTCCAGTCTGTGAGCACAAAACCTCCAGAAGGCATTAATGGTCCATTGAAGGAAACAAGGAACCAGCTGCCCTATCACGAGGAGCTGGGAATGGCAATGGAGGGAATCCAGATAGCTAGCCCCTGCACCCAGACCATGGAAGCCCGGCCCGCATGGGAAGATTCAAACACCCCACCAGCCCTCTGCTTCCCCAGGTTGAACCGGAGCCGCCAGAGGAAACCGGGAACCGGCAACGGCGTGCACCCCAGAGCCCAAGGACTGACGGAGCCTATTCCTGAACCCTGAGAAAAGCAGTCACTCCTAGCCCAGATCCAAAAGGGCCCAAAGACCCCCAGTTCCCCTCCTACCAAAAAGGGGTTACCAAGAACCCAGGCAACGTGAGGGGGGAACACTGGCAAAAAGCCACAATCTCTGCCCGCACTCCCAAGGGAGGGCAATTCCCCAAAGAGGTGGGCAGGAATGCCTGCCAACCCTCCCCAGAGAACCAACTGGGCCAGAAACGCCTCGTGAGATCGGGCCAAAAGGAAGGGACCCCGCCGCCAAGGAAACGGGCGAGCAGCTGGGGAACCCCCTAGTGGAAGGAAACGGACCGTCTGGCGAACCGCCAACTAATCCGCCGCCGAGACTCAACGGGAGCCGAAGACAACGGGGAGACAGTCCTGCAGGAAGAGCCCCCTACCCTGTACCACCTAAGGGAAAAAAACCCTGACAAGGGAGGAGAGAACCCCCGGGAACGCTCACCTGCCAGCGGCTCCCAACCACTCCAGCAACCCGGACGCCCAGCCGACAGGAAAGGAGCCTTCAAAGATTGCTGGAGGCGGCGACAGCGCACAGCCGCGGGAAGGCAATGTTGGCAGAGAAGGGAAGGGCAGAGCAAGGCAAAGTCAGCAAGCAGCAGCCGGGGCTGTGAGGAGGGACAGGCGCACCGAACACAGAGAGAGGGAGTCAGGAGCAACGTCAACAGAGCTAAGGATCACGGGACCGGAACTGCGGGAAGACTTCCGAGGTCAACAGAACAAGGAAACGAAGCCATGCAACTGAGCGAGCTCAATAATCGGGCGCCAGTGTTAGGGCTGGTCGCCCTAAAAAACAGCCAACGAGGGAACCGGTGGGAGGAGGTAAGAAGTGTCAGAGCCGAACGTGCAGAGACCGACATGGAAACTAGTACGCCGATCCGCCGGGGGCTGACACCAGGCACACAGATGCCTCTTTGGCAAGATATCTGCGCTGTCGTCTACTGGGGAGTGTCTTTAAAACTTTGATTTCTAAATAATGCCGGACTTAATAAGGATAATAAAATTGATATGCTTAATGCTAAAAATTTATTGGGGGGCACTTTTATATGCATTATAGTTGTGATTTAATGGATTGAGCAGTTGAAGAGAAAAAGAGAGAGCTTTGAAGGTGTCGCTGGGCTAACAGTGTAACATTAAGGCCAAGTAAGTCGGATTTGGTCAAGATTTTCTAAAATTGAGAAATCTAACTATAATCATCCAGCACACAGGCCAGGGTGAAGATTCACTAAGAGGTTATAAAGAGGTGATGACTTCTCCAGTTAATCACTTCTCCAATTCCTATGCTATTCTATGAAGCCTATTCGCAAAGATTTCTTCAACTCTGGAGATCTTGGTGAATAAACTCCATAGACTAGCATAGGACCTGGAGAAGTGATAAAGTGGAGATGATGGGGTATAAGGGGCAACCCTTTCTGGTCCCATTGGTAATCTTAAAGGAGTTGGAAAGATGACTATATTCATTTTGACCCTAGCCGATGGGGAAGGGTACAAACACAGAGCAGCATTGGGTATTAAAGAAATCTGAGTGTCAAGTGACTGGGCCAGAAAGGAACTCCTCTCTGCTAAGGCATTAAAGACTGTGAGAAGGTATGGGGCCAGTTGTGAGGAGAATTTTTTATAATAAGATATAGGCAGGCAATCTGGGCCAGGGCTCTTTCCAGATGGAGAACTCTGAATCTCTGTCAAAACCACCTCTAGTGAGAATGGCTGTTCGAAAACCTTAATCATGCCCTCAGAGAGCCGCGTGGTAGAGGATCAGCCAAGAAACTGAATTATCTTATCACGTAGAATAGAAGGGTTCGAAGAATCAGCCTGAGGTGATTAACTTATAAAGTCTTTCAAAATCGGCTCGAAATGCCTCTCCCATCTCATGGAAGAATTTCTGCATAACGTGTGAGCTGTCTCTGACCAGAGAGATGAAGCACCTACGTTGTTTAATCTTAACTATTTGCGCTAAATACCTTCCCGCGCTTGTTACCATATTTCATCCAATGGAACGATTTAACAACCCTTTCTGAAAGTGTCCTAGCAAGATTCGCCCATGCAGTGATCAGACGTTTCAGATCCACATCTGCCAAAGTGTATTTGTGTTGAAGGTGTAAGGCATGGCCCTTATCCATCAGTGCATGAATGAGCCTCTCACAAGCTTTCCTTTTTCTCGAGCCCCATTTGTTAAACCAATGACACATTTGTGAGCTTCCCAGATAGTGGAGACAGGTACATCCCTAGGGAGATTTAGGGTGAAGAAGGATGCAATATTGTTGGAGATATCGGTAATCCCCTCCTGATCATTCAGGAGGAGCTCATTTAATCGTCATGTCGGGGCTCCCACGGTGAACTGAGACACCTGAGCACCACTCAGACCGGAGAGTGATCAGTCCATATTATTGGCTCAGTATCAGCCTTTCTGAGTGTATGTAACCGATATTGATCCATGAAAACATAATTGATAAGAGTGTATTGACCACGACACGGTGAATAGAAGGAGAAATTACACATGGTAGGATTGAGCGTTCGCCACGTGTCAACTAGATGCAGGTCTTGAAGGAGTGAGTTTATCTTGGTGATCGTTGAGGGTGGAATACTAGAGGTAGACACAGAGCAGTCAAGTGTGGGAGTCAAAATCTCCCCTAGTATTAGCGGACAATAACATTGTAAGCATTTTGTATAAAAAAAACGGGCCTGGCGTTGGTTAGGGGCATAGACATTGGCAAGGGTGTAGTCAACTCCATGAATGGAGCCTGTCAGAAATAAATACCTACCATTGGTTTCAGCGAGGATGTCCCTGAACAGCTGCTGGACCCTGTGACCAATAAGGATGGCTACCCCTCTCTTCTTTTCACCTGCTGAAGCATACCAGGCAGATGGGAAGAGTTTTTTTAGTAAGAGAAGAGGAAGATCTGAAGAAATGAGTTTCCTGCACGTATTCAATATCTGCTCCCTGCCTGTGGAAGACTTGGAGCACTATTGCTCGCTTTCCTGGCCCTTTTAAACCATGGGCATGACTTTCAGGGAGCAAACTGCTATTTTAGCCATGGTACTTCAAATAATAGAGACGCATGAGTTCCCCAAATATTCTATAGGGCCTCACCACCAAAGGGTCTCTCCGGAGCCTCCCGAAACATAATCCGAGGTCACTGAGAAGTGGAAAGGAGGGGAGAGATGGGGAGGGAAAAGGGAGAGATGGGGAGGGACATAGGGAGGGAGGTAGGGAGAGACATAGAACAATTCTAGGTTGGAAAGGTGAGGTATTGGCTACACCACTTCCCAGCCGGACATGACATGATATGGCCATATTGGCAGGGAGCAGATTTTGAATACATGCAGGAAACTCCACCAGTATTGAAAGAAATAAGGGAGCAAGTAGGTAGGGCTGAACCGCATTCCAACACTGAATGGGTGAGATGGGAGGGGCTAAGGGGGCCATTAGCACTTGTAGGGAGCAGATTAGATGGGCCCCACCCCCAAAGTTAAAGGCAAGGAAAAACTGTAATTGGAAGAGCCACAGTATGAGATACCATAATGCAGCTGGGGTGGAGGAAACATACTCTCCTGGCTGAACATATAGTTCCAGTCCTCACCCAACCAAAGTAAACCTGTCATAAGGGGATACAGATGCATCAAGGTGCAAACTAATAAAACATGTATAGATAACCATAAAAATAGTGTAATGATTATATGGTGACTCCTGACGAGAACCCGTTGGGAAACCCCAGAGCCCACCACATGGATCAAGATCAGTGCAGTACAAATGTTCCATAAAAAAAACTGATAACCCCGGTAGTAGAACAGGAGAAACAGACAAAGCCAAAGTTCGGGCTGGGGAGAAAGTCTGTAATGCCAACCTCACTGGGGTGAGGCAGAGGCTCCATGGAGGGAAAGAGACTGGGAGTCACTGTCCCAGAGATAACCATAGACAGTGAAAACAAGCTTACAGGACTGGACACTTATTGAGTCAATGTCCACTTAGGAGAAGTTGGTAAAGTGGCACTTTGATGGCCTTGCTCTCTTAAATTGTAAGGGTCCAGAGATCAGTCTGAGAGGAGAGTCCATATGGTAGACACCATCGAAGAAGGGAACAAGAACATGCCCCATTGTGGAATGAGAGCAGGGGAACACTGCTCTGGAAGAAGGCCTAAGCCTGGAAAAGTGTAGGCTAGATTTGATGGACGCATGTCTTTTTTCAACCTCCTCAACTATGTTGCTATGTTAAGCAAACAGATGTGGTCAACTCACATCTTTGCTCAGGATTTGGGTTTCGTGGAGCATCGGTCTCAGAGGGCCTATCTTTCTTGGTCAGAAGGTCTGTAGAAGATAGCTACTGCTCAGATTTCCCCTTGGGCAGATCTGGAGCACGCGAGGTGTTTGCAGAAGAGGTATGCCATCCGGGGTGCGGAGAGTAGCTTGAACTCCCTGATGTTTCTCAGAGAGATTAAAGGGAAAACCCCATTTATATTTAATCTGGAGCAATGGTTATCCTTTCAAAAAAGAGGAGCGAGAAATAATAGTTTAAATCCCCACCAGTGCAGGTAGAGATCAGATCACGTAGCCATCTTGCAGTGAGGTCGCTCTACCCCATCTCCTTTTGTGCCTCTGTTTTAATAAGGTGGAATTGTCACTTTGGTAACAAATAGGGAATTTTTGAAAAGCGCGTCCAAAATCGCCCATATCTACGTTATTCTGGTTTAAGAATGCCTGGAGGACTTGCAGTAACTGACAAGTAAATATAGCTAAATATCTTTATAAACTATTGTTTTCAGTAATAAATTACTAACTTTGTTTGATTTTTAAAGATCGTTCATACTTTCTTAGTTGTTACAAAGAAATATTTTATTCTGGGAAGTCTTTGCATTATTTACTGTAAGTATGAGTGAAACCTTTTTTTATTCTGGGAAGTCTTTGCATTATTTACTGTAAGTATGAGTGAAACCTTTCTCTGATAATTATGTTATTATAACGTGACCATGAGGAATGTGTGTGACAAGCTAACCCCCACCCATGTTATGTCCTTCTCATTAATCACCTCCTACCTGTCAGTACCAGCCAGCGTTAAGCAGACATTGCAATGCCCTGTGCAGTTCCCAGAAGTTGATAACATTCCTTTTAGTCACTTTTGTCTGTGTACTTAATCTTTTGCGTATCGGAGAGGTGGGTTGGATACATCGGCAGCACTGAAAGGGTTAAAACTTCAGGCAATTGGTCTTCCTGCTTACTTATGAGCATTATGGTATATATGAGCATTATGGTCTCTCACAAATTAAGAACTGAAGCAAACCAGCTGAACCATAGGGGACGAGCTGAAATTACCATTAACTTAAAGCGGAACTATCACCTAAAACCAAAGTTTTACCATGCGTTTTAATGTTTAACCCGACATTAGTGCACTGTGTGTGTGTTCTTCAAGTCGCCTGGTAGTGGAGATATTTGCCCTGCAAAATTGGACACTTCCGCGTTATACGGTACCCTGTACCGTCTCAGGATTTCCCAGCTGCCCCAGGGAGCGCGTTCACAGTGCCCTTCAAAGCTGGATTTCTGTGATGTAGAGTTACAGCAAACTCCGTTTACAACCTCAGTAGCATTGTAAACTGAGTTTTCTGTAACACTACATCACAGAAATCCAGCTTTGAAGGGGCGTGTGAAGTCCTGAGACGTCATGGAGTCACGCGAAAGTGCCTGATTTTGTAAGGCAAATATCTCCACTACCACGCGACTTGAAGAACACACACACAGCACTAATGTCGGGTTAAACATTAAAACGCATGGTAAAACTTTGGTTTTAGGTGATAGTTCCGCTTTAAGTAGATTTTAGTCCCTTGCATACTAGATAGTTCTCCAGTACATAGCTTTTCAATGCATTGGATATCTCTCTACAAGTCAAGGGGTTAAAACTCAATTTAAACCAAAGGTAATTTTTATTTATATCCAGTGGTAGATTTGGTTTACGCCAGAATTTTTTTTTTTTTTTTTTATCTTATTATTTTTTTTCCAATCTTTATTTATTAGTGACCTATATTGTTACACTTTGTGCTTATTAGCCTTTATGCCTAACTGCTATTGCCACACACTGAATTAGTCTAGGCCTGCAGATTGTAGTAATTTCTACTAGGACAGAGTGTGAACCAGGTTTAAGCTCATGTAAGGAAATGGCATAGTGCCACACTGTATACCATCCAAAACATAAAGGTTAATTTCACAAAAAAATAAAAGAAAAATGGATTGTATAACATATAGGCAGCTTTTCATTTGTATTGTCCTTCCACTACTGCTGGCAGGCTAGTTTATCCCCTGTGTTACTACATCACATTTCACATGAACTGGATATATTTAGGCTTCATAGCAATTATTTTCTCTATTTATTTTTCACAATTGTCGAATAGCAAAAATACATTGAACAGGGCTGTTGAAGAAATATGATTTATAACGTGCATTGCACTCTAGATAGGACACCAGTCCTACCTAGTTCAGCATCTCTGACTGCCACTTTGTAGTGTGTGTGTGTGTGTGTGTATACACATATATACACATATACACTGCACTAGGATGTTACCCTTTGAAATAAATATATAGTGTCACATCAGTTTTGAAAATTTATAAGCAAATGGTTTGATAAGAGGATATTCATATAAATGGCAATTTTACATAAAGATTTAACAAAGATAAAAAAAAAATGTATTTGTCTCAGTGTTAAGTAATGGATTCCTGAATAATAAGTATCAATTGATTACAATACTTTACTACTTTTATAATAATTAATTAAAACCAGTTGGTGATGGAGGACTCAGACTTTTGGACCCTATTGTGTGTGTGTGTGTGTGTGTGTGTGTTTACATTCTATGGTTTTACATATCAGGACTTAATAACGATCATCAGCAGGTCTAAAAATTAGGTAAATACAACCTCAGATGAACAACAACACATGATATATTACACCGTGTCATGATTTATTTAACAAAAATAAAGCCAAAATCGAGAAGCCATGTGTGAAAAACTAAGTACACCTTATGATTCAATAGCTTGTAGAACCACCTTTAGCAGCAATAACTTGAAGTTATCGTTTTCTGTAACTCAAAGTAATTGTTTTGTGTATAACTTTATCAGTCTCTCACATCGTTGTGGAGGAATTTTGGTCCACTCTTTACAACGTTGCTTCAGTTCATTGAGGTTTATGGGCATTTGTTTATGCACAGCTCTCTTAAGGTCCTGCCACAGCATTTCAATTGGGTTGAGTTCTGGACTTTGACTGGGCCATTGCAACACCTTGATTCTTTTGTTTTTCAGCCATTCTGTTGTAGATGTGCTTTGGATCATTGTCCTGTTGCATGACCTAATTTCGGCCAAGCTTTAGCTGTTGGACAAATGGTCTCACATTTGACTCTAGAATACTTTGGTATACAGAGGAGTTCATGGTCAACTCAATGACTTCAAGGTTCCCAGGTCCTGGGGCTGTAAAACAAGCCCAAATCATCACACCTCCACCACTGTGCTGATATACTGTGTTTCGTTTTCGCCAAACGTGGAGCTGTGCATTATGGCCAAACATCTCCACTTTGGTCTCATCTGTCCAAAGGACATTGTTCCAGAAGTCTTGTGGTTTGTTCAGATGCAACTTTGCAAATTTGTCGTGCTGCCATGTTCTTTTTAGAGAGACAAGGCTTTCTCCTGGAAACCCTTCCAAACAAACCATACTTGTTTGGTCTTTTTCTAATTGTACTGTCATGAACTTTAACATTTAACATACTAACTGAGGCCTGTAGAGTCTGAGATGTAACTCTTGGGTTTTTTGAAATTTCCCTGAGCATTGCACGGCCTGTCCTTGGGGTGAATTTGCTGGGACGCCCACTCCTGGGGGAAGACTGGCAACTAGAATGTTTTCCACTTTTGAATAATCTTTCTCATTGTAGATTGATGGAATTTAAATTATTTGGAAATGGCATTATGACCCTTCCCAGATTGATGGGCAGCACCATTTGCTTCTCTAAGATAATTGCTGATGTCTTTCCTCCTTGGCATTGTGTTAACACACACCTGAATGCTCCAGACCAGCACTGGTGGTTTTATAGAGGTGGTCACACTTGCTGATGATCAAATAATCAAGGGCATGTGATTAGCATCACCTGCCTGCTACTTAGCATCTTAATTCTTATGGAAGCAGTAAGGGTGTACTTAGTTTTTCACACATGACGTCTCCATTTTGGCTTTATTTTCGTTAAATGTCATGTGCTGTTGTTCATCTGAGGTTGTATTTATCAAATTTTTAGACCTGATAAGGAACAGATGATTGTTATTATGTCCTGATATGTAAAGCCATAGAATTCAAAGAGGGTGTACTTTCTTTTTCACATGACTGCATATGGTCCAAAAGTCTGAGTCCACCATCACCACCTGATATTCTGTTAGCATGGTCTGCTCCTGTTGGGGCCGTTGAAGAAGGACATCAGTTGAAATTACTTTTAGTAGTTGCCCCCTCCCCTCGAGTTCTGAAAAACTGTCCCAGCACCAGATTGTAGCTAAGTGGAATATTTCTAAGGCAGCAGTACAATGCACACTGAAAAGATTTTCTGAAACCAAATCATTTTCATCCAATGCAAGACCAGGCAGACCTAAAGAGACCACGCCATCAAAAGTCCAATATATATGTAAGGTTGCTTTGCCTATTCTTGAGTTGTTGACTTGCACAAGGTCAACTACACTTTGCCGAAAAGAGTGGTACTTCTCTTTGGTCAAAGTCATACCATCCCTTCTGGCTTAAAGTTGTGTGGAAGAGTATTAATTTTCCAGCAGGACATTGAGGCTGTGTCTATCATATCTGAAGTCCAAGGAAGAGCATGGAGTGCTTATTTGCATGGCTCTCCCACAGCAGTCACCGGACCTAAACCCCAATAAACATTTTTGGGGACATTTGAAAAGGGAAAATGCAAAACACGCTGTGACATCACTAGTCACTCTCTGGGATGCTCTAAAGGAGTGTGGGAATAATGTGTATTGTATTGTTAAAATCTGCACAAACTTGTAGAATCCATGCCAGACAAAATGATAGTAATGTAAAACAAAAATCTCTGTATAAGATTGATAAGTTATATTGATTGTTATAATGCATAGCATATTTCTAAATATCTTCATATTATTCATCAAAATTGATTTCAAAGATTCCCCTCTCACCCCTTTCCATCACGTCATTCACAGTTCTCTCATATCTGAAAGCTGGTCGCTTGACTGGACAGATTGTGACGACAGACAGTATTGTGTCTCAGTATAAGGAAAGCCCTGTCCCCCTTGATGAAGAGGGGAAGTGTTTTCCTTATGCTGACACAATATTGTCCCTCGTTGGGATCCTTCAGGACTGGCTTTCAGATCTGAATGACGTGATGGAAAGGGGTGGGAGTGGGAATCTTTAAAGGGATATCCATCTTATAGACCTTAAAAGGCTGAATTAAAACAAGCCCACTGGCATCTCTCAAACCTTTATGGTTTGAGAGAGATCCGCTTTCAAAGTTCCTTCTCCCCTGATGTCAGCGTTCTAGCTGACAGCTGGGGAATCAGGTCCTGGGACCGGCGGAGGCTCTTGGGCAGAGCCGGGATCGCGTTATGGAAGCCAATTTTATGTGACCGTTTCCTTTGGATTTGCTTAGTGAAAAAGTATAACCCCCTGAAAACAAAACAATCAAAACTATAATTTATTTAAATATTACAGATGGAAACAAATATATATATAATAATAATAATAATAATAAAAGACAGAGAGAGGCACTCACACTTTTAAAGTCAACTGCCTGGGTGCTGTGGTTTCAGCCAAAGATGTAGTGTAATCCAATTGAAAAAGCACTCTCAGGACTATGGTAGGTCCTGACAGGGCTGCTCAGAGGAGTTTGGGGAGAGGAAGAAGCGGGCGGCTAGTGCAAGAATGCCGCCCGCTGTCTGTTTGACAGCTGCCTCTAAGTTCAGAGGGGGAATCCTGGTTATCAAGGTGGGCATTTAAATTTTTTTTATACAGTATTTCTGCACAGAGGAAGCGGGCGGTGAGCGCAGGGATGCCGCCTGCTGCCTCCAGAGAGGTTGCTGGACTTAATATTTTACTTTAATTTTTTTTCTCTTGTATAATATGCACCCCCCACTTCACATAAGGTGAAATGGGGTAAAAATGTGCGTATTATACCCGAGATTTTACGGTAAGTTAGCACCATCATTTTGAATTTAATTATGTATGCTAATGGGAGCCAGTGTAGAGACTGGCAGAGGGAGTTGGTGTTAGAGAAGCGATGAGTGACATAGATAATCTTGCAACAGAGTTCATGATGGACTGTAGTGGGGTTAGTCTGGTGAGAGGAAGGCCAATCTGTATACTTCAGTCTCCATTTCGATCTTTTGTAAACTAATTTCTGTATACAATATGATAAAGGCAGTTGAACATTTGTGAGCCATTGCAGCCTATTGATTATGGTGAGGAGGTGTGTGACCTGGAAGCAGACTTTAACACAGATTGTATAAGGAAGCTATTGCTATTATGCAAAACAGTTGTTCTCCCAGACTGATAGACATTTACCGGTACTTAGATAATTTAATCTGTTAAACCGATTTTAGAGACACCTATTCATAGAATATATTTCCCCTCTAACATTAAGTTGAAATTTTTCATTAAAAAAAATTTGAACGAGGTTATTGATTCAGTCATCATTTAGTAGTTCTCAAACTTTTTTTTTTTTACATAAGTACTCTTTCTTTTTATCAAACACCCCTTTTTTAATTAAATCAATGGATCCCAATACCCGCATAATTAAGTCTCATTTGCATTATTATATTATTTGCGATAGATATTTGTTCAGAAAAGCAATGCACTGCAGACCTGTAGCATTAAAGTAACTGAAGAGCTCCCTTTTTAAATAAACAAGAATTGCACAACTGTGCGTTTATAAATGTGTCTCACTGTGAGTCAGTGCTGTTTTATAAGCATTGTGGAGAGTTTATGTAATGCGAAAGCACATAGTGTACTAACCTATATTATGTAGCAAATGTATTCTGGGAAGAAAAATTAATCCATTGCACAATTTTACTTTTTAGGCCCTTATTAACTACATTGAGACTCGTGTATTAATAAGAACTGGGGCAAACCAACTGCATCATAGTGGGCAAATTAAATCAGTTAAATTTTTTAAATAATTAAATGGGAAATTTGACCCCTTTGAATGCTAGATCTTTCCACCATATTAACCTTTAGCATTCAGGGATTAAAAGCCTCATTGAATAAATGTGGATTTGGGGATATTAATTTGGCCCCTCTGGTGCAGTTTGTTTGCTCCAGAATTATATACCATGTTTACATGTTTATCAGACTTCATGTCAGTAAGGCTTTATTGTGACTTTTTCTTCTGGTTTAAAGGGATAGTAATACTTTAATATTACTAATCCCCATATTGTAGATATTTAAAAAAAGAATTCAATTGCCCCAGGTTCATCTCTCAAACCTTTATGGTTTGAGAGATAACAGAAGGCAAAGTTCATCCCTCACTCCCCCGTCCCTGAAGTCAGCGTTGTACTGACTGCAGGGGAAGTCTGTCTTACGACAGGCTTGCAGCTCTGCAGCTGAGCCGAGATCGCGTTCATAAAAACAAATTATTTCATTGAAACGGTCTTCTACGTGTGCTTGGTTTGCATGTTATTAAATAGATGACGTGTCGTCCTACAGTTAACGTATTGATCTATTTTAAATTCCTTGTCCTTCTGTGAATTCTGGAAAGTATCACCCATCTTAACATGCTGGCAAGAAAGACATTTCCTTTCTCCACATTTATACATCTCCTTAGTTGTTAACCAAGTAGGCTTCAACTTTCATCCACTATGATATAAGCTGGGTGACAATTTCCTACCTAACGTTGGTGCCCTTTTGGCTACAAACCTACAACCTTCCTGTTTAATAGGTTTTAATTTAGGATCACCCATCAAAATAGGTAGATGTTTTCTAATCAAATTCTTAATCTGATTATATTCTACACTATATTCAGTGTTGAAAGAGACCTTCGAATCCCAAGCAGTCCATTTAACTTTCCAATTACTTGATTCAAATAGAGTAGATCGATCTGTCTTTGCTACAGTGTCTCTGGCATGAACCAATAAATCATTAGGATAGCCCCGCTGCTGGAAACGCTCCAATAATAAATCTGATTGTTTCCTAAACTCTTCCTCACTGGAACAGTTCTTCCGAATTCTCAAGAACTGTCCATTGGGAATAGCCTTAATAACCTGCTTAGGATGACATGAAAGAGCATGTAATAGAGTGTTTCTAGCACAGGGCTTCCTATACACTGTAGTCTCTATTCCCTTTGTTGTAATATTCATTTGAAGATCCAGAAAAGTAATTTGCTTTTTATCAAACTGAAATGTAAAAGACAAATTGAAGTCGTTGTCATTCATATATGACACAAAGTCTAAATAAAGTTCTTTGGAACCACTCCACAAAAACAACAAATCGTCTATAAAATGCCTGTAAATTCTTATGGATGTACAAAAGGGGTTTTCAGCTCCAAACCCTCGGGACTCCTCATACCAACCCATATAAAGGTTGGCAGAAGATGGCTCAAAAGTTGCTCCCATCGAAGTCCCGCATGTTTGGAGGTAAAAAACCCTATCGTATTTAAAGAAATTGTGTCGCAATAGATAGTCAACCAATCTCAGTATGAAACTTTTTAAGGGTTCCTCATATGTACTATAAGTATTCAGATGGTAATCAATGGCCAATAGGCCTTTATCATTAGGTATAATGGAATACAACGAGACCACATCCATTGTACCCGATGCCATATTATGTACCTCATTCAGACTTCTCCCACTGTCTGAAAAGTGTCTACTAACACACCCCTCTGGTGAACTGGAGGTACTGTAGTTGTCTTGGATTCACAAACATACCATGCTGAATCCTTAAGACAATTACAAGATTCCAACTCATATACAATACTCAATAGAGATCCTACTTAATTGTACTCTAAATTGTTATATAGGCTTGTGGATGAGACAGTTTCCTTGGGGGTATTAACTGATAAACGGAGAAAATTTCTTGTAAATTTACATCCTAAATACCAGTCTTTCATCATCTCCTCAAGGTACACAAGCCTAATAGGCCTCCTTTAAGCAGACCTATAGTCTCTGGTTTAGCTTCTCTAAACGAAGGCTTATCACAAATAGTTGATTCCTATTTACAGCCACTTGTTTTACTTTTGGGAAGCTGTACCAGAGACTCTGGACATATTCTTAACTTGTTAACTGGTCTGAATGAGGTACATAATATGGTATGGGGTGCAATGGATGTGGTCTCGTTGTATTCCATGATACCTCATGATAAAGGGCTATTAGACATTGATTACCATCTGAATACTTATAGTACATATAAGAAACCCCTAAAAAGTTTCATATTGAGACCGGTTGACTATCTATTGCAACACAATTTCTTTAAATACGATGTTTGTTTTTTTTTTTACCTCCAAACATGCAGGACTTCGATGGGCGCAACTTTTGTGCCATCTTTTGTCAACCTTTATATGGGTTGGTATGAGGAGTCCCGAGGGTTTGGAGCTGAAAACCCCTTTCGTACATTCATTAGAATTTACAGACATTTTATAGAAGATATGTTGTTTTTGTGGAGTGGTTCCAAAGAACTTTATTTAGACTTTGTGTTGTATATGAATGACGACGACTTCAATTTGTCTTTTACATTTCAGTTTGATAAAAAGCAAATTACTTTTCTGGATCTTCAATTGAATATTACAACAAAGGGAATAGACTACAGTGTATAGGAAACCCTGTGCTGGAAACGCTCTATTACATGCTCGTTCATGCCATCCTAAGCATGTTATTAAGGTTATTCCCAAGGAACAGTTCTTGAGAATTCGGAAGAACTGTTCCAGTGAGGAAGAGTTTAGGAAACTATCAGATTTATTATTTTTTTAGGTTTTTGGTCAGAAATAATTATACAAATGGAATTTAATATATATATTCCAATGTTGGTATGGGATTTAATTAATTTATATTTAGGTTAAAATTTTATTAATTTTATACATTTATGTATAATTTGAAATTATTTGGTTATTTAAGCACAGGTTTTTTTTCTTGTTTAAAGGGATAGTAATACTTCGTTTTAACTTTATTTTATTTTGTAGGCATTAAAAAAAACATGAAGAATTATATAAATCTTATCTCTCAAACCTTTATGGTTTAAGAGATATTCACAAACAATGTATCCCCCCCCCTGTTCAACCAGATCAGAAGGGAGGTGCCCAGGTAGACTGCAGAGAGGGACAATCTTCAATTAAGATAAGGGAAAAAGCTGAAAAACTTGTCAAGGGGGGAAGGGCTTTCATTGTTTTCATACAAAGAAAATTGTCCCCTTCTGTTATCTGTCTGGTCATACAACCTGATCCAAATCTGAGAAGAGATGGCTTACACTAGGTAAAAGGGGCGGGGAGGGGAACTTTGCTTGTGAATATCTCATAAACCATAAAGGATTGAGAGATAAGACGTATATCATTCTTCATGTTTTTTTAATGCCTACAAAATAAAATAAAGTTAAAACGAAGTATTACTATCCCTTTAAGGGTTAATATATACACATTGGGTCAACGTACTTCTTCTGAATGAGTCCAGAGCGCCCATGTGACCTACACTTGAGTGCGATCATGTAATTTGATCACAGGGATTGACGTCATATTTGCATCCATAGCGCATAGTGGTTACAATGGAGTCTGAAGTTTGACTCAGGAAGCACGGTAGGACCCTCACATTGGTGGATTTTGTTTGAATTTTGTTTGAATATTGTATAAAAGGGCTTGATGACATTGGATTAGACTTTTTCCTATGATTAAGTAACCATTATGGGGGTTACTAACCCATTAGGAGACGAGTCTTACGAGCAGTGTTTGTTGCTGTATATTTTTCGTTCTATAAGTGGATGTTTTTATTTATATAATAAAGAATATTTTCAATACTATGATTGGGCTGGTGATGCTTTGGTGGACCTGAGTGTGCTTCCCTCCGGTTGTCCTCAAGTTATCCTGCATCAGCAAGGTCTCTCCCAGGCAGAAATTTCAAGGCAGATGGGGTTTCCAGATGTACTGTCCAAACTCAAAGAAATGGGCAAGTTGATGACCGTAGATGCAGTGGTTGCCCAAGGAAACTTAGTGCAGCAGCTGGAAGACACATCATTCTTCCTTTCCTTTGCAATTGGAAGATGACCAGCAGTGCCATCTGCTCAGAATTGGCAGAAAACAGTGGGACCCTGGTACACCATCTACTGTTTGAAGAAGTCTGGTCAGACATGGTCTTCATGGAAGAGTTGAGGCCAAAACACCATACCTCCGATGTAGAAACAAGGCCAAGCTACTCAACTATGCACAAAAACACATGAAATGGGGTGCAGAAAAATGGCAGCAGGTACTCTGGACCAATGAGTCAAAACTGGAAATATCTGGCTGCAGCAGAAGGCATTTTTTTTTCTCAGAAGGGCTGGAGAGCAATACAAGAATGAGTTTCTGCAGGTAACAGTGAAGCATGGTGGAGGTTCAAGTGTGGGTCTGCATTTCTGCATATGGAGTTGGGGATTTGTTCACTCAGTGCTGAGAAATACAGGCAGCTACTTATCTATCATGCAGTACCATCAGGGAGGCATCTGATTGGCCCAAAATTTATTCTGCAGGAAGACCCCAAACCTACAGCCAAAGTCATTACGAACTATCTTCAGCATAAAGAAGAAAAGGGTGTCCCGAAAGTGATGATGGTATGGCTCCCACAGAGCCCTGATCTCCGCATCATATATTTTTTATGGGATTACATGAAGAGAGAAGCAACTGAGGCTACCTGTGGTTAGTTCTCCAAGATGTTTGGAACAACTTACCTGTCGAGTTCCATAACAAACTGTGTGCAAGTGTTCCTAGAAGAATTGATGCTGTTTTGAAGGCAAAGGGGTGGTCACACCAAATATTGATTTAATTTAGATTTTTCTTCTGTTCACTCAATATGCATTTTTTAATCGATAAAAATAAACCGTTAACATGTCTATTTTTTAAAACATTCTTACTTTACAGCATTTTTTCACACCTTCCTAAAACGTATGCACATTACAGTGTATGTATGTGTATATATAATATAAAATCTATGGGATAAATGGGGTCCTTAAACTGTCCTGATCAAAATGTGGTCTTGAAATTTAAACACTGACACTTTTTCAAGTAAAAGTCAAGATGATCACAAATCCCTGAGAGTACTGGCTCCCTTCTTTATTTGTATGTGATCCTGGCTTCCAGATTGGAATGTGTGTGTGTGTGTGTGTGTGTGTGTGTGTAATATATATATATATATATATATATATATATATATCTGACAAAATAAAAAATATGATGGTGAGAGAGCACTCACAGGTCTTTCCCAGCAGATGCTGATACTCATTTTGACAATGTAGTCAGCTTTTCAGATTCGTGTTTTGTGTGTGATTTTTATATAGATGTGTATATCTTCTTTAAATCTTTTATATGCTAATTCATGTTTGTGTATTTCTTTTGCAGAGTTGCGTTGTCCTGCGTTTCCTTAAATTTCTTCCCAACAAAAATAAGGTACCTTTTATTCTATCACTATCTCTCCTCCTTGTCTCTATATACTGTATGTTGTGACCAAAGCCTAGTACAGATTTAGCTCTTTCCTCTAAGAAAAAAGAAGAGCAATGCTGAAGCAAACAAACCTCACAATAGAGGAGAAATAAAAAGCAGCTAAACGCTGAGTGATTTAAATGGAGCTTTTAAACCATTAAATGCCTAGTGGTTTCTAATGCAATATGTTAGAGATATTTCTAGCATTCAAGTGGTTAAAGAAGATATATCACCCCTATACAAGTTTGTCTTAAAATGTAGGCTATATAGCGAATAGGTTGAATAATGTATTAATTTATTTTTTAAAATTGCTATTTCACCAAAATTCAATGAATAAATACTGCCCTGTGCCCTACTTCCGGACAGACTGCAGTTACCAGCTCTGTACTGCAGTCTGTCTCTCTTCCTCTGCTCTGCTGCCTCGATCCAGCCTCCTCCGATGATGGAGGATTTCTGCATGTAAGCTGGAGCAGTCTCTGGCCAGTGAGGAGTGTTCCAGCTTACATGCAGAAATCCTCAGTCATTGGAGGAAGCTGGATCGAGGGAGCGGAGCAGAGGTAAAGCGACAAACTGGTACAGAGCTGGTAAAACCGCAGTCTATCCGGAATGATGCACAAGGCAGTATTTATTCATTGAATTTTGGCCAAATAGTGATTTTAAAAAAGAAATTAATACATTATTCCACCTATTCCCTATATAACCTAAATTTTAAGACTAACTTGTACAGGGGTTATAGATCCCCTTTAAAAGCCTATTGAATCCAAAGGACCACTTTGATTGTTGTTGTGACTGATGAGTACTGGCTCACAGAGGTAGGGTCTGAGAGAGACCGCTCCAGGCTCTCTGCGTTCAGTTGCAGACCCAGATAGTGCTTACAGCTTTCCCACAGGTGCGATGCAAGTACAAAATATGTGACATGCTAGGACCATCACTGGTCTTTCAGGGAAAAAAAAAGTGACGGTCCTGACATGTCACCAGTTAAGCGGTTAAAGAATTAAGGTTTTCCCTCCATTTTGTGTACTTTGTCCTCCTCCCTTCAATTTCTTTATTTGCTCTTCCAAGTGTTTCCAAGCCAATGTCAGTTTAGTTTGCTGTGTAGAATGAACTCTGCATTGAAATACCAAATTAAGTATTGGGTAGTGTTGAACCAGTGATCAACAGTTAGTCTTTAACGTACTGTTAATGTCTAAGGGTAACCATACTAAAACAGATTTCTTTTTAGAAGGGCAGATTTTTCCTTATATGTGTGAATAAAAAGTAATTCTTTAGCAAAGTGAGATTGATTCATTGGGTGTAGGAAAAATGGGGACAACTAAAACATAACAGCAGTAAACAAGAATAGGAAATTGGTTGAACTTGATGGACGCTAGTCTTTTTTCAACCTAAACTACTATGTAACTATAACATTTTATCTTCAGCCACTTTCTGCATCAGACACGTAAGAAAAAAATTATTGTTCTGTAGAGAGGTGGTAGGTATTATAAAACAAAACAAAACAAAAAGTGTGCATAGGAGGAAAATGGAGAGGTTTACATGGTTAAACAGAGGGATACTAAGCATATTTATAAAATATGCTAATTCTCCCTTTCTTTCGCTTACGTTCAATGTGGAACACAGGAATCATGGGATAAAATTCCCTCCTCCAGAGGGCAGGGCACTTCAAAAGGCAGGGCTTTTGATGGGGGAGACACCCATATTCCCTTTCAGCTTTACCCCCCACACCCCTCAGGAAAAGGGCAAGCTGGCTATATTCTTTTAGTGTTTAGACTTTATTTTTATGCCTCTGTATGGGTCTGTATAATGCCCCACATTAGGCGGGCTTCCATTAGTGATGGCCACGTGGACCAACGCTCATGCGATCATCAGTCATCCTGAGTATTACCCATGTCTGGACATACCAGTGAGTGAGAGAAGGCCAGTGCATAGTTTCCATTCCCCAGTTGAACCTCTAGTTCAGTGGTTCTCAACTCCTGTCCTCAGGACCCACTAACAGGCCAGGGCTTAGGGATTTCTCTGCTACAGCACAGGTGTGGTGATCAGAGGCTCATTCACACTGATTAACTCACCTGTGCTCTAACAAGGAAATCATCAAATCCTGGCCTTTTAGTGGGTCCTGAGGACAGGAGTTGAGAAACATTGCTCTAGTTGATTTTTATAAGTAGAAGTCAACATCAATATTGGTAAAATAAAGAGTCAACAATATATAGAAATATATCATTTTTCCCAACTGTACATGGACAAGCGTGTATTCTTTGGTCCGCGTGGCCACCACTTATGGAATAATTTTTATTACCTCTAAGATGTGTTTGACAATTCTTATGTACTGGTTATGTGTTTTAGTCGGTTATTCAATGAAATGGGGATCACCCATTATCTTTTAATTTACATTACTTCCACCTATTTTTTACTCATATCTTTTTACATTTCACTCAATGAATTGGTTGAATTTGTAGTTGTTATCCATTTGAATAATCTAATTAGCTATCCAACACATATGTCACTTTAAATTCACCACAATTCCCAACTGACTGGTATATTTGGGAAGCTGGCACTCTCATAACACCAGTCACAATCCATCAACATCTATTACCACTGACAAACACTTGATCAACCACCTATACTTTCTGGGTTCTATTTACTTTCACACATTAATTGTATTGAACTAAGTTTTATACAATTGATCATTCCTGTGGTGATATGCAGCACATCCATAGTCAGGTACTTTGTGTGTCCTGTTATCTATCAGAATTTACATTTGCACATATCTAGACTTCTATGTACGTTTCATTTGTCGCGCCTAATCACACATTTCTTCTTATTTTTCCTTTTATTCTCCCCATATCTTCTATTGTTCCTTAATATCCCCATTTTTCAAATGTTGTTTTATAAGCCTCATTTATATTCAAGCCATTTTATGAATACTTTTTTCTTATATTGCATCTTATACACAGGTTTTCATATGTCATTGTATGTACTGGGTATCTTATTTACATTTTAGTTGTTTTTTTATCATGGAGTATTGTCACTGTTGCCTTGCAGCGCTGGGGTCCTGGGTTCAAATCCCACCAAGGACAACATCTGCAATGAGTTTGTATGTTCTCACCATGTTTGCGTGGGTTTCCTCCGGGTACTCCGGTTTCCTCCCACACTCCAAAAAACATACTGATAGGTGAATTTAGATTGTGAGCCCCAATGGGGACAGGAACCAATATGAGTGTAAAGCTCTGCGGAATCTGTGTGCGCTATATAAATAAAGGATTATTATTATTATTTTCTTTTAATTATTTATCACATATTGTTACTGTTTGATATATTGTTTTTTGCAACAGTTCTTGATTTTGATGTGGTTTCCTGATTCAGTATAAGTATCAGGACGTTACGAGGTTTGGACATTCTGTTACCCCTTAAGAAGAGATATGTGATGGGTCTTTTCCCGGCACTCAGTCTGATAAGGGTCCCTCCCACACCCCCCTTGTGAGAACCTGCCCCCCAATTCAGGTCACTGTTCTGCTCTATACGGACAGTGTTTGCCCTTACACGTGGAGCGAATTTATCATACGGTGCCAGGAGAGACATCCTCCTTTTACATCCTGAGGCTGTCAGTGTTTACACCTCGCATTTGGATCCCGCACCATCGCAGGAGAGAGAGGCTTCTAAGGACCAGTAAAAGTGATTGTTATCTTTGAGAAAGCGGCGTTTTCAGCCATGAAACACGTTATATTACAATTGGGTTTATACATTTGATTCTATTGAATTTTTGTGTACCTATTTTTATTAAATATACTAGCAATGTTGGACGGCGTTGCTCGTTGGGCGTACATTTGTGAAATGTATACACTATGATAAACACAGACATATGGCACTAATATCTCCTAAAGAGAGACACTTGGGAGGTATGAAGCAGTAATATATCCTAAAGAGGGAGACTTGGGAGGTATGCAATGCTGTATTTTATTTTTCCTTTACTTTGGGCCAGAATTGCAGTATTGTGCCTGTGTGTGTTTGGGGTGTGCAAATGTAAATCAAAGTAAAAGGAGCATGTCAACCATTTGAATGCCATATTGTGTTGCAATGCATTGTGCACCCCTCTGACACTCAAAGGGTTGAGATATAGAGTGGCATATCAGAGTTAAATAGCAGTGGGAAGTGTATTCATACCTGGGAACTTTAACTTGTGGAGCCCCTGGAGGGGAATCATGTAGTGCTGATGTGGAGGGACCAGTGGGGCAATTTGGGGTAAAAGTGGGCAGGGCTTAATCACAAGTAGGGGGTGGGGCTTAACATACATGTGGGAAAGTGTTAGTAATAGGCTGGGGAAGGAGGAGAAGTGGGAGGGAAATGCAGGTTTACAGTGTGAGGGGTTTGAATACACTCCCTGAGGGGTAAAACTTGATACACAACCCTGCGGCAGTCAGTGGGTTAGTTGTGTACCTGATGGCTGCCTGTCCTCTGTGTTGTATGGCAAATGATGACCGCGAAGAAACAATTCAGTAATGAAGACCTACCTTAACACTTTGAGTGCCATTTTGTTCCCCTGGTGCTTCAGCTTCCCTTCAGTGACTGTACTACAGGTCCTGCTGATGCCACTGTGAGTCAGAGTGAGTGACTGTGTGTGTGTCAAAGTATATGTGTGCCTGGGGTGGTATGTGTGTGTGCTTTTTCTTTCCTGCATTGGATAGTGTGTATATGTGTTTGTCTGTGGTGTAGGATCAAGTGGCAGCCATTTTGTTTTTTTTGGTAGGTTGTATAGTTGTGGGCGGGCTGGATAGTGGGGGCAGGCCAACTCCCTGCATGTTGAATCACCCAATGGGAGCAGTAACTCCTCCTTACTGCCGACCCTGGATGTGTGTGTCTCCTAAGGAGACATAAATTGTGTAATGAGCTATTCTGTTCTCTGTGTGTGTCCTGAGGAAACGTAAATTATGCAATGATGCTTTCTCTTTATATATATATAAAATATAATATAGATTTCTTTAGCTAATGGAACAGTTTGGGATATTTTATCATCACTGTTAACTGATCGGAGACTGGGTGAATCTCTCAGAATGCGCATTAGTCATGTGGTAGCTTAGCTGACCACTACAATTGTGAGTGCCCACTGCTTTTTTCTCTGTCGTCTAATATGACATACACGTGCCATGTAGGCTGGAACAAGTTGTGGGTCGAGCCTCCTCTTCCTCCTTAGTAGGCTATCACACTATCCCCGCCCCAGACAGACTTGTTCCACAACCTATATGCAGGCTGAGAACCTTTCTGCTTAGTTTTTAGATTCTTTTGTTATTTTTCATTTAGATATGGGAAGTCCAAATTCCCCCATTAGGAGGATTACCATTCCTGGCTTCCCCTGGAGGATTGTCCAGCTGACAGGTACTGTTGTAGACCTTTGCAGCTCTGTGGGGAGAATCATGCAACACACGTTTCATTCTCCTGAATTGGTCTGAGTCTCTTTGTTATAATGGTAATCTGAAGAAAGAAGTAAAGTAAAAAGGCGAGTAACCCTTTGAGTGCCATGGTCCACCTGTCCCACTCTTCCCCTCCATTCAGGGGTCTCTTTGGAGTGTAGAAATCCTGCACTCATGTGGGTTATTCTTTTTTGATCCCAGGGGTTTTTGGAGCTTGGATGACTGCATTCTGTAATTTAACCCCTTCCCTATGTTGGCTTTTCCTTCTAGCATTGTCTGTTTTTGGTCCCTTGAGTATTTGGGCACTATTATTCACTTTTGGAAAAATTTCATTTAAGGTGCACTTTACCGTGCGGCCTCACTTGCTCCATTGACTTTTATGGGACAAGCTGCTTTGGGACATATCTCTGCAACTGTTTGACTTAAGAGTTGAGAGAGGGCTCATTCTTCATGTGTCTTCTTTCCCTATGATCAATTTAACATCCCCAGTGTCTTGGGGGCCCCTGGAGCCCAGCGAGTTTGGGGTCAGCCGTTGCTAGATAACAGCAAACAGAGAAACTACAATTCCCACAATTCCCGTTTCATGGTCCCACTTCTGATTGGCTGTGATTCGAATGCCATTTTCTTTCTCTCTTTGCTGGAATATCCTACGCAGAGGCTTGTCTCTCCCTACTCTCCGTCTCAGATTAAGGATTCGCCTGCCAGATAAGTACGTTTTTGGACTTTCTGAGGTGATATTTTAATCTGGGTCACAGTATTAAGGTTTACTGTATTGGTTAGACACTTCTCCTGTTAAAATGTCAGATCCAAAGGGACATGGGGTTAGACCGAAGGCTAAGGACTCAGGGACATCTCTGACCCACCTTGCTTACTGTTTCTCATGCCCGTCGGGGCTCCCTAGAGAGTTCTCAGGACACTTATGCTCCTCATGTGCTAGGCCCCTACAACACCACCAGGGCCCTCCAGCCTTGAACAAGAGCCACTTTGGGTCAGCTGAGGATCCATTCAAGATGGTATAATGACCCTGCAAGTCAGTACTACCCCTGATGAGGATCAGACCTCTTCTGACATCTTTCAGAGGCATAAGAAATCCCTCACTGTGTTTCCACTCTCTCTCTGGATCAGGTTATCCTCGGTGAGTGGAACATACCTGACAGGTGCTCCTCTCTTTCCTAGAGATTTTCCAAGCTGCATCCCTTCTTGGAAGCAGCTTTGGCTCAGTGGTCTACACCTCCCCAGGTTGACCCCCCTCATTTCTAGACTTTCCAGTTCCACTGCCGCTCTGCCCTTAGATGATACCACAGCACTATAGCATTTGACAGATAAGAAGCTAGAGGCTATCCTGAAGACTAACTTTGCTGCCTTGCGGCCTACATTGGCTTCTCTTTGGGTTTCTAGAGCTACTGCTATCTGGGGTGAACAACTTACTGCGGCCATCAGCAAAGAGGCGTCTAAGGAGGATATATTAGCCCTCTTGGCCAACATTATTGAAGCTCAGACTTGTATTACTGACTTTCCTTTCGATGCTGTCAAACTTGTGGCCAAGGCTTCTGCCTTCTCTGTTGCTGCCAGACGCACCTTGTGGCTTAAGATTTGGTCTGCGAACCTGTCATCTAAAAAGTCACTGATTTCTTTTGTCTCAAGGCAAGCCCCTTTTTGGGCCCGAACTGAAACAGATAATCAGTGAGGCCACCTGAGGCAAGAGCACTTTCTTGCCTTAGGTCTCCAAGCT
The DNA here is from genome assembly GCA_037306005.1 of Rhinophrynus dorsalis. Lineage (NCBI taxonomy): Eukaryota > Metazoa > Chordata > Amphibia > Anura > Rhinophrynidae > Rhinophrynus > Rhinophrynus dorsalis. The sequence continues at coordinate 102,902,514 of CM074722.1, read as the reverse complement.
CTCTAACCTGACTTGCAGAATCCTGGTCAGCAGCTCCCTGTGGGTGGTCGCCTGCGTCATTTTTCAGATGCTGGGCAGCCTCTCTTGCGGATCAGTGGGTTTTACAAGAGTTCTCAGAAGGGTATAGGATTCCCATCAGATCCCTTCCTCCCTACAGATTCTTCCAGTCCAGAACTCCCCTGGATCTAGAAAAGCTGTGTCTTTTCAATGAGGCAGTTCAGGCTCTCTTGGACAATGGAGTTTTGACTCCAGTTCTTCCTTGAGATAGGTTTAGGTTTTTATTCAAACCTCTTTGTGGTGGCCAAGAGGGACCGTGGCAGTTGTCCTATCTTGGACCGCAAAGACCTCAGTTCCTTTGTGGAGACTGCACACTTCAAGTTGGAGCCTTTGCTCGCTGTCATTGCAGCTATGTGTTCATGAGAATTCTTGGCCTCTTTGGATCTGCAGGATGCTTATTTGTATGTCCTGATTCATCTGGACTGCCAGAAGTACCTCAAATTCGCACTTCCAGTTTACCGCTCTGCCCATTGGGCTTACCTCTGCATACCTGGGGGATTCAGGTGACTCCCTACATGGACTACCTTCTGCTGAAGGCAGGGAACTCCTGGACCAACATGTCCAGGACTGTGCTCAGATTCTCCTCCATAATGGGTGGATTCTGAATATGGTGAAAACTGCTCCAGTTGCTTCTCAGGTCCTGGGTTTTTCCTTGGTCTCAGTTTCGATACTTGCCAACTGAAGGTTTTCCTAACCGAGGATTCTATCCAACAGGTCATGCGTTTGGTGTCTTGAGCCCTGGAGTGGACTTGATCTCCAGTCCGCAAGTTTTTGACGCTGACTGGCTGCATGGTATCCACCATGGATGCAGTTCCATACTACATGGTTCACACCAGGGAGCTCCAGAGATTCACTGTCCATGTTTTGCATGGGAATACGGATCTATTGGATCTCAGTGTCTCTCTCCCTCAGCAGGTCAGGCAGGACCTGCTATGGTGGCTGGACAGGTCCAACCTGGAGAAGGGGAAACCCTTTGTAAATCAGGACTGGACCCTTGTGATGAAGGACGCCAGCCTCGGGGCTGGGGAGCGGTCTAGGGTCATCTTGGAGTTCAGGGCACATGGACTGCAGAGGAGACTCTTCAGTACATCAATGTTCAGGAGCTCCGGGCAATTCAGCATGCTCTGGTTTACTGGTCGTCTTCACTGAGAGGTTGTCCAGTCTGCGTCCAGTTGGACAATGCCATGGCTGTGGCTTACATCAACAAGCAAGGAGGTACAAGAAGCGCTCCTGCTTGGGGAGAGGTCAAGGCTTCCTTAGCTTGGGCAGAAGATCACGTTCCGGCCATTTCCACAGTGCAAATTCCAGGCATGTACAATGTCCTTGCTGACTTTCTCAGCCACCAAAGGGTGGACCCTGGCGAGTGGGAGCTCCATCCAGATGTTTTCCAACTGTTGGTGTAGTGGTGGGGTCTTCCTCAGATAGACCTGATGGCCACCAGGTACAACAGGAAAGTTCCACTCTTCTGCTTCCGCTGGAGGGACCCTTTTTCTTTTGCCATGGATGCCTGGCGATCCCCTGTCACTTTCATCTGGCTTACATATTCCCTCCAATTCCTCTCATTCCCAGGGTTCTGCTGAAGATTTGGATGGAAGGTCCGGCAGTGATTTTGATTGCTCCCTGTTGGACCAGGAAGCCCTGGTTCCCAGAGCTAGTGACTCTCTCCATTCAGGATCCTTTTCCTCTGGCACTCAGACTTGGTCTCCTCCTTCAGGGTTATCTCTGGAAGGAGGATGTGGAACTGATGGCTTTGACAGCATGGCTGTTGAAGTCACCATACTCTGGGGAAAAAAGACTTTTTCCCTGATGTAGTCGGCACTATGATCCAGGCCAGGAAGCCAGTTTCTTTCAAAACCTATCAGAGGGTTTGGTCTATTTTTCATTCTTGGTGTGTTGACGGGGACCTGTCTTCACAAGAGTTTATCTCCCCGTAATCCTGTCTTTTTTACAGGATGGTATGAACAAAGGGCTCAGTCTTAGCTCCAGATGTCAAGGTTTTCTTTCAGGGCTTTGCTCACACCTTGTCTGCCTATAAGACTCCCACTCCTCTGTTGGACCTTAATCTCTTTTTGGAAGTCTTGCAGCTGCCTCCATTTGAGTCTTCGGCTACTATTCCTCTGCGCCTTCTGATGTGGAAACTGGCCTTTTTTCTGGCTGAGGTCTCTGTCCGCAGAGTTGCTGAATTGCAGGCCCTGTCCTGCAAACCACCTTTCCTGGTGTTTCACAATGATACGGCTGTTCTCCATACCTCCCAGAAATTTCTTCCTAAGGTGGTCTCTGAGTTCCAGATTAATTAGGAGATTGTTATGCCTTCCTTTTGTTCTGATGACCCTAAATCTAACAAGGAGAGGGATCTCCACTTGTTAGATGTGGTACGCTGCCTTAAATTCTGTGTGCATCGTACTGAGTCTTTGCATAAGACTGATGCCTTATTGGTCATCTCTCAGAGTCCTAGGGCTGGTGTGGCTGCATCCAAGTTCACTATTGCCTCTTGGATTAAATCTACCATTCGCAAGGCTTATGAGCTCAGAAAGAAATCTGTTCCTTTCTGCATTACAACTCACTCCACCAGGTAGAAGAATGAGGCCTCCGCTGAACAACTGTGCAAGGCAGCCACTTGGTCTTCTGTGCACACCTTTGCCAAGCACTTTCGTGTTGATGTCCTGGCTTTGGCTGAAGTCCGCTTTGGCAGGAAGGTCCTGGAGGCAGCTCTGCCTGTTTAGGACCTTTTCCTTTCCTATCCCTTACTGCTTTCAGCTGTTTGAGCCCGGCTGGCTTTTCTTGTGTGCTGTGTTATTTTTATTCAGTGTCCATGACAGTTAGTTTGGGCTGTTCCATGTACTGGGTAGTCTAAGGGAATTCCGGTATCATGGGGACTGGCGCTTGGTCCTTTCTTTCTTCTTCCCACCATGGGAGCTCAATGTTGATACATCCCCATGGTACCTACATGTCATATTGGATGACAGAGAAAAGAGGATTTTAGTCTTACCTGTTAAATCCTTTTCTCTTAGTCTATATGACATACGGGTTTACCACCCACTAACTGGAGCCAAGCTTGGTCTCCCTTTGCTGGACATGGGAGTCCACTTTAGTCACTTACTCACAGGAGTCTTTCCTTTCTTTTTTCCTGCTGTCCTGCTTATTAGGCTTGTGACAAGTCTGTCTGGGGTAGGGCTAGTGGGATAACCTGATAAGGAGGAAGGGGAGTCTCCACCCACAACTTCTTTGCAGAATTTTTTCAGCCTACATGGAGGAGCTGTCTCTTCCCCATGGTATCTGTATGTCGTATGGAGTAAGAGAAAAAGATTTGACAGGCAAGACTAAAATCCTCTTTTGTTTGACTGTATTACACTATTTGGCACCCTTTCTTTCTGTTTTCTCCTGTGCATCAATTTCAAGAAATCTGTGGTTCCATCCCAGGTCCATAACTTTGTCTACATAAGATCTGACTCTTTTCATGGCCATTTCTTTCTGTCGGTGGACAAGATTCCGTTCTCAGCAGGTGCCTAAAACCTTCATACACAGGAAGTATCTGGTCTCTGCCTCGGAGGCAGTTTCCTTTTCTCAGTTCTGCACTTGGGAAGATTCTCAAGAATTGGTCCAAGCAACAGTGTTATCTCTCCTTGGTGAAGTCAGAGCTTCTTCTGGTGGCTTCAGCTGTGCCATCTGTCCTTTTGACTCTGAATTGCATAATAATCCCAACAAATGCCAGACTGGCACACTGGCATACCATCTCCAGAGAGCTCAGGGCCTTTGCCTCAACGATAGACCTCATGGCAGCCAGGGAGAACAGGAAGGTTCCAATGTTCTGCTCTCACAGAAGGGATTCCCTGGCCTACTCGACTGATGCAACAACCAATCCATGGAGCTTCCATCTGTCCTATGTGTTCCTTCTGATTCCTATAATCCCCAGAGTTATCTGGAAGATCAGAGTGGACGGATCGTTGCCCCTTGTGATTTCTCCTTACTGACCCAGTCAGCCTGTCCATTCAGTACCCGATTCAGCTGCTTTCCAGACGGGATCTGTAACTTTAGGGTGATTCTACCTTTAAAAACAGATTACTGTAGCCAGTGGGATGGACACTCCCCTGATTTTGGGGGTCTTCATTTAGTGACTGATGGAGAGCCACCAGATCATAGTTAAACCTGGGAAACTGCAGTTTCATATTATTTAATAGTGTTGTAATTACTTGGTTATATAATTCTCCTTCTGGATGCCAGATAAAATAAGGTGTGTTAGTCTGTACAGGTATGTTTGAGTCACAAACACACCCCATTAGTCTAATTTTTTTAAGTTGTAATGTGCTCAGATGCTACCTCAACACAAAGTAGTTTAATGAAAGGAATAAGAGAGAGAGAAATGGTTGACATGGGCACACCTAAATTAACATTCCCACTCTATCTTATTCCTTTTATTATAAACTGCAGTTTCCAGCAGCCCATTCTTTTTGGCAAGAGGAGCGGTGATCCTTTTTGGATTCTCTTTGGATTCAGAAGTACTTTTAGTAAACGTTTGTATTACCATTACTGCTTTTACTTTATAAAAGTAAAATCCAAGCAAATCCAAGGCTACAAAGTCTTCAGGATTTCCTTTAACATATTTCTATTCATGCCAAATTGGGCTTCAGAGGGAGATTTTCTGATACTTTGTTCGTTTTGCTCTTTTTCCCCTGTTCATCCTTCAGGGCCTTCACTTTTTAAACAAAAGTCTGGATAGGTTAAGTCCCTAATGTCTTTAGTTGGCTCTATCCCTTCTTTTATTTAAGGGGTATTAGACATTCAGTCCATGTGAGGTCCTGCTCCCTCCAAAATTAGCTTAAGACATGTTATGGAGGGTGATACCCCTACTATTGTGGATACCTTCTCTGAGGAAGGGGAAACGGATGCAGACAAGCTAAAGCCATCCTTTCCTTGGGGAATTTTGTGAGGAAGACCACAGTTCTTCAGCTGAGGATCTTATTTCAGGTATCGGAGGCCTCCAGTTATAGTTCTTCTTCCCCCAATGTTTTCAAGAACTGAAAGAAGGAGGTTGCTGTTTTTCTCTCACCATTCCATAGACCAG